>CM057454.1:1078927500-1080391666 GCA_016271365.2 Neoceratodus forsteri | reverse complement strand
CAGTTCCTGACAGACCGAGTGCAATTTTCAGCAATTCTTCCAGTCTTCTACAGGGTGAGCCTGGTTTCTACTCTTCAGAGATCCTTTGATTCTTTTCACAGGACGGATTCAGTCCTAACAAGCTGTTACACAAGCTGCAGACCGAACTCTGGGCCTTACACGCTTTTTGACTAAAACTGCACACTGAAAAAGCACAGGGCTCCTTCCTCTTCACTGCCAAAGCTCAACTGAAACTCCAACCGACAAAACGGGCACTTCCTTTGAGTTCCTCCCAGTTCTTGACTGGATTGGCTGTCACTCACAATAGACTGCTGCTGTTGGTCCAAAAGGCACTGAAGTCTAAACTACATCTCCCAGAGTCACTGCCCATACAATCCTCTTGTGGCTGGCTCAGTTTATGAGTCCAAGTTCTGATTCGTCCAGGCACCATTTTAGAGCTAGCTTACCCCCCACACTGATTGGTCCAGTTCAGCAGTTCAAAACTAGAATGGGGAACTAGCAGACACAGTTCTGACTGCAAAGAAAGCAGGTTAGACAAACTGTAATTTCATTATTACTCTAAATAATTTCTGGCAAACAGTTACATCTTTCAGATAGGTTCCCTTTGCACTCCTAGTGACTGCAAAAATGAAGTGAATTGGCAGCAGCTCGAGTGGTACTCAATCAAAGAAACACACAGTCCCCCATACAAACTAATTATGTCTGCAAGCAGACAGCTCTTAAAGAGACAGTACCAGAGGTTCTAAAAACACTCACTGATAAATGGCTTAAATGCCAAACACCATTCAGGCTTGGAGCATTCAAGCAAGCTCCTGGAAGTCTTTTGGGAACCCCCATTTGCAGGGGGGTTACACTTGGATATCCAGGCCAGGAGGGATGCTAGATTTGGCACAGCCATGCTTCAGAGCCTATTCCCTAAGTAGGTTCTGTCCCTCCTCCATGGAGGTACTGCTGTGTACTCTGCAGTTGTCATAATATAGCAAGACTTCATGTTGTTTGAAGAAAAAAGTACTCACCTTAGTAATGTTGTTTCTTCTAATGGAGTCTTGCTATATTATGACCTCCCCCAGCCTGCCCCTCTCAGAACCTCTACTCTGGGGATGGGGTGGGCAGTCCAGTGTTGGCACTTATTGATGCCCATCTTGTGTTTTCCACCCCTTCTTTTTGGGGTGTTTGGGTGTTGTGTTTTATCTTATCTTATCTTATTTTCTGGTCCCCTGACTTGAGTCTTGGTGTTGGGACCAGGAAAATGTGTTAATATTTAAGTAGCCAGTTGGCTAGTGTAGGTTTACAGCTTCCACACAGAACCTTAGTGAGTTTTGCTTGTAAAGATCTGACAGTTTCAGTTTGAAATTACACAGACAGAGTTTCTCTAACCGAGCTCGCGCTTCAAGTTCCATGCCTGGCATGGAAGTTAACTCTTTCACCTCCGGAGCAGTTCTAAGGCTGGGACAAACTGCAATTGTCATAATATAGCAAGACTCCATTAGAAGAAACAACATTACTAAGGTGAGTAATTTTTTCTTCTCTTCCAGTGCCTTTTTTTGCGCTGGTACGAGGCACATGAGATGGTGACCCCCCCCGAATGAACACTTTCAATGCCTCCCACATGGTGGAGGCAGAAGCATCCTTCACTTTATTGTTCATCAGAAAATCTTTAATATTTTGGGAGATGTATTCCCTAAAACCTCTACAAGAGGGTAGGATCCATATGCTATTGAATACTTGAGGGAGGGTCTTGATTAGGGGGAAAATGAGAATTCTAACGGCGCATGATCGGTTATACAAATGGGGCCATAATTGGCTGATATTTCACCCCGCATTATTTTGGAAGATACCAATAAGTAATCGATCCTAGTGTAGAGTTTGTACATGTGGGAATAAAAAGAATAATGCTGGGTGTGCGGGGCAGGTGTCTCCACATCTCCTGTAGCGCTCTCTCTCTCTAGCCAACTCCCGCAAGGCCACAGAACTTTTCGGAGGGGGACACATTCTGTTGCCAGAGTGATCCATAACGGAGTTCCAGTATGTATTAAAATATCCACCCATAATAATGTTGTCTGGAAAAGGCGCTAATGCCAACGCCAAATGATGGAAAAAGCCAGGATTGTCAATGTTTGGCCCATATATAGAGACCAGGTATAATGCTCCCACCCCCACCCCACCCCAGTGGCATCTGCCACTGAATATCTACCCTGGATATCTGAGGTTGTCCAGTAGTGGACCTTCACTCTAAGGTGTGGCCGCATCCAGATGGCAACTCACCGTACCCGGGACGTAAATGGAGAGACTAGAAATGTACCCCCCCACGAACTCGCTAGCCTCATTGCTTCTTCCCAATAGCAGTAAGTTATCCAAAAACCATTTCACCACTTTGTCAAACCCTGGGAGGTTGACGCAAGAGAAGGAGGAGACTTGTGAGCTTGAAAAAGCACCATGCTGTCAACGTATTGTCTTGACAGAGCAATGATCAGCAACAGAGGATAGTGGGTCTACAAAAAGACTGAATAAAACAGGACCAAGTAGACCCCTGAGGCACCTCAGTGGAAACAGGAAGAGGACATGAAAGACAGTCATTCCAAGAAATGGATTGAATTCTTCTGTGTAAATAAGATGAAAACCAGTTAGTGACATTTGAGAAAAAGCCATAAGAATGCAGGTGAGTTAAGAGTAAAGAATGATTTGATTAGTACCGTCAAAAGCTTTGACAGATAAATAAAAACAGATCCTACAAGACACCCCATGTCTAAAGCCCTAGAAACAGAATCATGAAAGTCAATCAGTGCTATTTGGATGGAAAATTTGGGCCTAAAGCCTGATTGAAAACTGGAAAGAACCTGGTACGTAATTAAATAATCATTAATCTGGGACAAGATAATTTTCCACTTGAATTTTGAAACAACAGGAAGTAAAGAAACTGGATGATAGTTGTCTACCAAAGTTTTATCCCCACGTTATGGAGAGGGATAACTAGGAGGGGGTGTTTCCAGGCTGAAGGAAAGTTTTAGTGACAAGTGGTAAACTGAATAAAAAAGTTAGGGGAAGGGCCACAATGTCAGCACTGCACTTGACTAAGACATTGTCTAAATTATTGATCCCCTTTACAGTGTCCTCTCTCGAGGAGCATGATAGTTTGAACATGTCCTCATTCTTTATAGACCTGAAATAAAATCTAAGTCTTGAAAGAGGAAACACTGCAAGGTGAGCATGGTGCGTACCAACTGTTAACAGCAACTTTATTTAGCAGCACAGCAGGAGCCTCTATAACAAAAAACAGTTAAACAGAGCACCGACATCCTCTTTAGAGTAAAATTCCATCTAGTGTGGGCTGAGTTTGCTTTGAAAAAGGAATATTTAGATTTCCCAATAACAGAAATGAAGTAATTACAAAATTTCTGAAAAATTTGCCAGTCTCGAGGGTGTCCAGTTATTTGGCCTTTTGATATAATGTGTCCTCTGTCTTTAATTGGGTAAGAATAATGGGGGTAACTGAAGGGACATGTTTATAGATTAACTCTTTTTTTCAAGGAAAGGGGCATGCTGGTCACAAAGCAAATTAAAATGCTGCAGAAGTATTCCCCGGCTGCATCAACATTAGAAAAGGAAAGCACCCCTCGCCGCGTTTGATATTAGACAAACCACGATGAAAAGCTTCTAAGTTAAAATTCCTAAAGCAACAAAACTTAATAGTATAAGGGATAAATTTAGGAGGGAAAAATTAACTATGCAAAAAATAATAGCATGGTCGCTAAATAAATTCTCCTGGCAACCAGAAGTACAAATTGGGAGTTCAGGGAAGGCAAAAGTCAGGTCTAGGGCAGTGGAGACCATGCAAGTTCAGTCAAGTCGAGTAGGCTGCTTTATTAAATGACTCAGGTCGGGAGCCGGGTGAAAGAAATCTTCAGTCTAAGGCCTCTGTTAGAGGACCAGTTTGCATTAAAATCTCCAAACAGTGATGAATGAGGGAAGTCACCCAGGGACTGAATCAGCAAGGAAAGCTGGGGAACTTAACCATTTTCAGTTGTTTTTTTTTGGGGGTACTATAAGCTGCCAGCTAGTATTCTCTCCAGATAACTTTAAGGAAACAAAAACAGAATTAATCAGACCACCCATACTGTCTGAACAGATGAGTAAGCAGGGAATGTAGGCATGAATGAACAGAGCTGCACCACCTCCATGTCTGTTCCTATCGAGTCTAAAAATAGTGTAGTCTGGGAGGTTAACATCTGAATCTGGAATAGCTGAATCCAGCATTCAGATACTATCTTGACAGAATAAAAAGCTTTAAGATCTGACAACAGCACCGATTGTGAGGTTGGTAAAGGCAACTGTGCTGAAACAAAGACCATTTCAAGATGATTGATCTCTTGCATACTATTGTACTTTGAAAAAACAGGTAAGCAGCCCCCCCCTTAGAGCTTAGAACGCATTCCACAAGGGGCAGTGCAGCCTTAGAGGCATTCCTGTAGCAGGTATTTGCAAAGCAGCTGCACGGAAAACTACACTCTTTCACAAAGCACTACTGTCTGAACATGCCCCCCTTCTGCTAAAGACACTCAGCAAATCCCATTTCGGCAGCGACACTCTCGACCGATCTTAAAATACTAAGGCTCACTCTCCCTGGAGTACTCTACCCCCTCACTGCCCTGCTAAACTGCTTCCTTGCCCTAGGTCAGTTCCCCTCCATGTGGTAAACTGCCCTCATCACTCCTCTCCTGAAGAGTGGTGACCGAACCCAGCCTGGTAATTATCGGCCTATCTCAATTGTACCTCCTCTCCAAGGTTTTGAAAAGATAGTCGCCACCCAAGTCACAGACTGCCTTGCTCAACACAAACTCCTCTGCCCCGAACAGCATGGTTTCCATAAAAACCATAGCACCACAACCATGCTTTTGGAATATACCAACACTATCCATGCGACCCTGGACGCAAGCCAGCTTGCCAGTGCTGTCTATATAGATCTTTCCAAAGCATTTGACACCATCCACCACTCACTTCTCATTAACCTCGCTAACCCAAATAGGTTTCTCACAGGATACCACCACTTGGTTCTCAAACTACCTGTCTGACAGAACCCAGAGAGTCAGACTAGGGCAAACCTTATAACCCCCCAGAGTTACATTTGGGGTCCCCCAAGGGTCAATCCTTGGCCCCCTACTCTTCACTCTATTCCTTAACTCCCTGCCCAAGGCCTGTTCTGGGAGTCTCCTACTATACACAGATGATGCGGTTTTGTTCAGCACCCACACCAACCCTGCCACCCTCCAAAGGTCATTTAATGAGGCCGAATCCTGGTTTGCTGATCATAGACTTGTTCTAAACTATAAAAAAACAAAGTCCATGCTGTTTGCCCATGCCCAAAACAAGTTGAGTAGCCACCCCCTGCTCATCCATAACTCCTAAAACAAGACCTGGGAACAAGTTTCTACCTTTAAATACTTAGGGGTTACCCTAGACTCT
Source organism: Neoceratodus forsteri (assembly GCA_016271365.2). Taxonomy (NCBI): domain Eukaryota; kingdom Metazoa; phylum Chordata; order Ceratodontiformes; family Ceratodontidae; genus Neoceratodus; species Neoceratodus forsteri. Next base: position 1,080,386,206 of record CM057454.1, on the reverse strand, counting down.
GGGCTAACCTATCATGAACACATCCACCGGTTTAATACAGCTGTAAATGTGCGCATTGGTCTGCTCCACCACTACAAGCTCTATCTCTCCCTTGAAGCCCTACAGCTAGCCATCTCCTCCTCCTTCCTGTCATTCATTGATTAGGGGATTATTTTCTATGGTGCTGCCGACAACACCTCCCTCAGCAAAATTAGGGTTTCCCTGAATAAAGCCTGTAGACTGGCCACAGGATGTGACTGATTTACGCACACCTGTACGCTTTATACCAGTACAAACTGGCTTAATTTCGATGATCGCCTAAAGTACCAGACCTGGCTCCTTGCCAAGAAAACCATGGCTGGCCTCACGCCCCCTGCTCTTGTGGCGCTGCTCCCCTCCTCTGTCAGCACCAGACGCACACATCTCGCTGAGAAATTATCCTACCAGGTTCCCCGCTGTAAAACCTCCATGGGCAAAGAACCTTCAGGTACCATGCCCCCAGCTGGCTGAACTCACTGCCCAAACCAGTACACCTGGCTCCTGCCCTGGGACTGTTCAAATCCCTTCTCCATAGCAACATCTTACGTGACTCCACCTGTGACTGTACCTGACCTACCCATGACTTAAAACTGTGCCACGACAATTGACCCGCTTGGTCCTGCCTCTAGAGTGCCTGTTCCTGGCTTCAGTCTTACCCTAGCCTCAGACTAACTGACACTCACTGGACTGTGCAGCTTGCATAGTCCAGTCATAAATACTTTTCTACAACTACTGTACTGTATGATTACTAAATGAGTACTTCTGCTCAGTATTTACTAAAGAGAAGAGAGGGGTGACACCCAAGGTGGGAGAAATGGCAGAAGCAGGGGGGGGAAGTGGTGACAGATGGGGAAATCATGGAGAGCAGAGTTCGAGAGGGTTTGAAGGCACTGAGGGTGGACAAGGCGCCAGGCCCAGATGGCATCCACCCCAGGGTACTGAAGGAGCTGGCAGAAGTCCTTGCAGGACTTTTGGCAGACCTATTTAATGCCTTACTACATTCAGGGTGTGTACCTCAGGACTGGAGGATGGCTCATGTGGTGCCCCTCCACAAGAGTGGCCCCAAGGATGAACTGGGAAACTACAGACCAGTGAGCCTCACATCCATCATGGGTAAGCTAATGGAGACTATCCTGAAGGAGAGGCTGGTGGCCCTCCTAGAGGCCAAAGGACTACAGGACAGCAGACAGCATGGCTTCATACATGGCAGATCCTGCCAAACCATCCTGGTTGAGTTCTATGACTGGGTAACTAGGCAACTGGACAGCGGCCATGCAGTGGATGTCCTGTATCTGGACTTCAGTAAGGCATTTGACTCAGTGCCACATGGAAGGCTGGGAAGGAAGTTAGTAGGCACAGGGGCAGGTGCAAAGCTGGTGAGATGAGTAGGAAACTGGCTGCAGGGAAGGCAACAGAGGGTGGTGGTGGGTGGGAGCTCTCACACCCAAGGGCAGTGGCGCGGTGTTCCACAGGGCTCAGTGTTGGGACCAGTGTTGTTTGGGATATTCATTGCAGACATATCATTGGACATCAAGAGCAAGATCAGTCTGTTTGCTGATGATACCAAGGTAGGCGGGTGGTGGATGACCTAGGGGATGGCAGGGGTTTCAGGATGATCTGGCAAAGCTTGAAACCTGGTCAGACACTCCAACTGGCTTTAATGCCAAAAGTGCAAGGTGCTGCATTTTGGGATGAAGAACCCAAGGAGGAGTTACCAGCTAGGGGAGTGCAGCTAGCCCAGACAGAGGAGGAGAAGGATCTGGGTGTGCTCATTACAGGGTCAATGAACAACTCGGCACAATGTAGGAAGGCAGCTGCAAAGGCCAACAAAATGCTGGGTTGTATTGCAAGGGGTATATCCTCGAGGAGGGAGGAGGTGATTCTGCCACTGTATAGGTCATTAGTTAGACCACACCTGGAGTACTGCGTGCAGTACTGGCGTCCATATCTGAAGAGGGACATTAAGTTACTGGAAGGGGTGCAGCGCAGAGCGACAAAGATGATCAAGGGGCTGGGGGACTTATCATATGAGAGGAGGTTGAAGGAGTTGAACATGTACTCACTGGAGGAGAGGAGAGACAGGGGTGACATGATTGAAACCTTTAAATACATGAAAGGAATAAACAAGAGCGGTACAGAGGGCTGTTCAAAGTAAGGAGGGGGAGGGCCACCAGGGCCACGATATGAGACTGGAGTGAGGAAGGTTCAGGAGGAGATGAGGAGACACTTTTTACAGAGAGGGTGATGGCTGGGTGGAATGCGTTACCTGCTGAAGTGGTATGCAGTAGAACAGTGGACTGCTTCAAACGAGGATGGGACAGGACAAGGGGGAGGGTTAATGAAGGGGAAGGGTGGAAGGGAGGGGCAGCTGCAGAATAAGGGGTGCTAGCTGCACATTCGAGCAGACTTGATAGACCTCTAGGCCTTTATCTGCTGGCAAATTTCGTATGTTCGTATGTACCCCTGTAGATACTGTATTTATGTATTTTGCCTCTGTACTGCATTGTCTGTGACTGTTGTAATTATCCTGTACCACATCTACCTGTTGTACTATACTCTATCAATCGTAAGGTGTGATATTTCCCACACCGCTGTTTATACTGTAATGTCTGTCACTGTATGCTCTGTATTGTTTTCTATGACATGGAGCCTTTGTAAAGGAGTCTCTGACTCAAAGTTATTAATTCTGATTGTTTTCAATAAATAAAAATATAAAAATAAAAAGGGAGATACTAGGTTTGGTACAGCCATCTTTCCGAACCTTTTTTATAAATAGATTCCAGATTTCCCAGCCTCCCAAGGTACTGCTCTATAATCTGCTGTTTTTGAATGACACCACTATTGAACTCATGTTGTTAGATGAAAAAATTACTCACTATAGTAATGATGTTTCTTCTAATTGTTTCAGTAGAAACATAGAAGGTGACTGCAGATAAGGACTGTGTGGCCCACCTAGTCTGCCCCTTTTCCCTACCTAATGCAATACTGCAGACCCTAGTTGATCTGTGGCTTACCCTCTCTTCCCCACTGTGAGAGTACTCTTATGTCTATTCCATGCATTCTTGAATTCCCTTACCATGTTTGCCCCCATCACTTCCACAGGGAGACTGTTCCAAGCATCCATTACTCTTTCTGTGAAAAAGTACTTCCTCGCATTGCCCCTGAGCTTACCCCCCCCAGCCTTATATCATGCCCCCTTGTTCTTGTACACCTTCTTTTCTGAAAGATGCTACCAATACAATCCCATCCCTACCTCCCCTTCCTAAAACCTAATTAGAAAAAGGTTCCTAAATACAGTATGGGTTTACATACTCTTTTCTGCCTTGGCATTTGGATTTGTATACACACTTTAACTGTTAAATATATTTTTTTAAATATTTTGTTATGGTTACTTAAACATTTCTGAATTTTAAAGGTGATAGGAAACAGTTTTTACACCTCTAGATGTCCTCCAGTTATTCTTTTATTGGCTACCCCATAGGAAAAGTATGGCTGGGGAGTGCAGGGAATGAAGGAGAGGCCCTGGGAGGGGGAATGGTGAGGGAGGGTACAGGTGGGGTGGGGAGGCAGCTACGGTGTCGTAAACCATTTGCTACTAATCGAGCAGACTCGATATACTGATAGGCCTAATCTGCTGGCAACTTAGTATGTTATTGTATATTCTGATATGTTTTTGAACTTTTTCGTTAAATTAATAATATAATTTTGTTGCCTTTGTAACTACCCTGTATCCCTCTCTACTCAGCAGTTGCTGCTTTCATACTGCCTGAACATTCTATGACATCACAAACTCCCATTCCAGGCCATTCAGATAAATAGCATGGAACGGGAGTTGCTGATCGTCATCGAGGCACAGGTCAGGAAGCATAGGAAAACCAGGAGCAGTTGTAAAATTCGCAACAAGAGTTTTATTATTAATAACAGTAAAATAAAAAATTGTTCAGAATAACTATTTACAATGGCAGTAGAAACATAGCAAATGGAGTCCTTTTGAGTTTTTCTTCTCAATTTCCTCCTCAGTCTCTGTCTCTTTTGCAAAACAGTGCAGATCCTTTTTATAAGTGTGTGCAGGAGCTCGTTAAGAAAATAGCATGCTTCTCACACAGTGTTCTTGTCAGTTTCAGCTGGTGCAGCAAAAAGAACATTGTGACCCAGAACTGACCTTTTGTTTACATCTTCTGCAAAATGCTTAACTATTGCATCTCAGGTTAACCCCTTAAGTTCCAAATAGCTTTGCAATCATTTCAACAGTATAACTAAATACAGTTTTAAACAAAGGGATCCCAGTATCAATTATATTTCCACAAAAAGATACACATATATTTTTTATAACTGCAGATATGTGGGGGGGGGGGACAGAACAGCGGTGAGGGTAGAGAGGTAGCGAGAGGCAGAGAACTGCAAGACCATCGGGGTGATCAAGTCCTAAGTCTCATGAGAAAATTCGGTTGCTCAACCAGACAGAGACAAGACAGAAAAGGAGAGAAAAGAACAGATCCTTTTAAAGTCTTTTTCTATAACAACTAGTACAGAGCCATTTTCAACCCTGTCACACTGATGTCACAGAATATCTTAGAAATATAAAAATCAAGAGCAGTAGCTGGTGAGGAGAGAGGAACTCTGTGTAGATCTGAGGGCACCCCAATCATTTGTCAAAAAATCATCAAAGCATATCAGAATACATAACTGGCATGGAAAGGAAGATGGGAGGGCATTTAACTATGTAAAAATTATTTCCTAGCTCATTTAAGTCTGCTTATTTTTGCTATTTAGCATGCTATAAGCATTGCAGTTTAGCTTAATTTAGTACTGCTCCCTTCTGCTTTTCAGCACAAATCTGACTGTTAGAACACTGGAGGAAGCATCACCAAAATGCAGCATTTAAAAGGAGTTCTGATTCCATAGTATCATTCTAATCTCCGAGGCAATATCTTAGCATGGAGATGATGCAGAGTTTGTATTGGCTCACTGTTAGACCCGTTAGAAGTAACATCATTTCTGCGATTCATAATTTTTTTTCTTTTCACCTGCTTGCTGTTAACAGAGAAGCAAGAAGAGGTGATTTACTATGACACGTACGAAAGTTTGGAGGCAATGCTTGCAAAAGAGGGGATGACGACATCTATAATGTATCAGAAGGAAGAGCTGAAGAAGCTGCAGCAGAGAGTGCGCCAGTTGGAAGCAAGGCGTGGACGCATTTCAGCCAAGAAAGCCTACCTCAGAAACAAGAAGGTGATATTTGTAATCTGTGATTTACTGTGCTCACATAGCAAGAGGCCTTTTTATGGTTTCATTTACAGTCTGTTGCCCATCATGTCCTACAGTATCTATGCTGCAGAAAACAGTTATGGTAAAATAATCCCTTTGAACCATGGAAATGGAAAATGGAATGGAAAAAACATTTTCTCCAGGATTTTTGTTTAATTTCTGTTCCCCTCCTCTCTGACATGCCCCTTTCTATTGGTCTCCTCAGCCCTATTACCTGGTGTCTCCCAGATTTACCCCTGCTTCTGTCCCCCCATGGTTTACTCCTTGTCAGGGCCATGGGATTCCCTAAGACCCTTTTGAGAACGAATCCAGTACAGGGGGTGCCAGGGTCAGCAGTGTGGGGCCTGTGGAAGGCCACCTTTATCCTGCACCTGTTGAGGTGCTTCTTCCAGTGTTCTTCCCTCTCCCTTGGGAGAGATCAATGTTAAGGATACACATGCACTCATGCTATCTAATATGTAGCTCCAGTCGACATCCCCCCCCCCCCAGCAGTGCTCCTTGCAGTTTCACCCAGGTGGTGCTCATGTGGCAGCAACTGTTGCCCTCCTTCCTTGGTGGAGGAGAGCATCCACTGGAATGCTCAATCCTCCTCCTCCTCCATGACCACCCCTGGACACCCATTCCCCAAATTCGAGTCACTTCCATCGCAGCTGGCAGCCCTATCTGCTCTGCTGAAGGACCAGCACTTTTCCAGACATTTTGCTTATTCTTTAGAGTCCAAATTTTTACCCCGCTTGTATGTCTGGTTCTCCACCAGGGTTGACGTGGCTGCACCAGTATAGCTTTCACTAATGCTAGCTATTCAGGAAGTAGCAAACACTAAGGGTTTGCACCTGCTGAATGGAGCACAAAGCCCAATTCAGGAGGTACAAACCCTTTGAATAGCTCATCTTCAGTTTGTTAGGGATTTTTCTCCATCTTTTTATCTTAAATGCAGGACATTGATGTTTCCATAACTTTTCAAAAGAGAGAATGTTTGTAGCTGTGTTAGCAGTTGGAATACTGGATTCCTTGCAGACTGTTATACTGTACCTTTTATTGGACCAACAAAGAAATTGTACTTAGATGTTGCAGTACATAAACTTTTAGGGCTATACAGGTCCCTTTGTCATGTGCTTTTAACAGTTTTTTTAATCAAAGCAGGTTTTCTATCAAAGGTTGATGTTTAAAAAACTTGCATAAGAAATGGCAGACAAAGATTTGACAGCTTCAAACTATAACTGCGTCATGGTTAATTGTAGAGGTACCAGAAACTTCAAAGGCAAGGAGATCATTCAAAAGAAAAAAGTTAAAAGTTTAAGGGAAAGGAGCCCCGGGGTTTCCTAAGAGAGCAAATAAACAGAGCAATGTTTTATGTATTTTTATTTTATTTTACAGTTTTTGGCCAGGAATGACACACTAAGCCAAAGCTTGTTTCCAGGTGCATTCCGGGAGCACAAGGAAGTTAAGAGACTTGTTCATTGTCACACAGTGTGTATGCCAGTGGTGGCTGTGGGATTCATACTTGGTTCTCCAGGTTTGCAGCTCAGTGCTCCTGACTACTACATGCATTGTGGTGTAGTTTAATGGGCCAGAGGCCTCCATAGAGTGTCATGACCACAGTGTCTCTGTTCATACAGTGTTGTTGAGTTGAATAAAGTTGCTTAATTAACTTAAGCTTTGATGTTCTTCTAATAACATGAGTCCAATTGTGATGCCATACAAAAAAAGCATCAGCTCTGGTGTGAGATGTTCTGTGCTATGCAGTTCAGAAGTTGCCTTGAAGTACCAGTACAGATAAGTCAGAGGTGAATGATTAGGTGGGGTAAAGTGGTGTCCCACTGGTGTGCTGGTTATCTTATTTGAAATGGTGTGCCAGTGGACATTCAGCAAGGTTTGAAAGGGTCGTTTGGTTTCTGACAGCATAAATGTGATGCCACATTATTATTACTCATGCAGTCATCTCGCACAGCAGATGGGCTGCAGGACTTTGAGTATAATAAAATTGAAAGAATGCCTTCACACTCTGCTGATCCAGGCTCCCTAATGGTAGATCTTTGTTTCCGTTGAAGAAGACTGATGCTTCAGGACCAGCTCCTGGTCTGCTAGCTAAGTTTGTTTAAACGAGAGATTATTTATGATAGTTTGCAGTTATAGGTTCTCTTACACTGTGATTTTGCGGTGAAAAAGTATTTTTTTTTACCTTTTCTACTTTCCCCATTGGTTCCAAGGAAATGCAATGACGTTTTTTTTTTTTTTTTACTGGTTCCTTGCCTTGGTTCCCAGCTACTGCAATTTCAAAACTTTTTCTAAACAGAGTTGAAGTTTTTTTCCTTTTGTTGAGTTATGACAGATAAACCTGAAAAAAGAAAATGCCCTACTTCCTGTGACTCAATGGTAGCAAAGGGAGATGGCTACTTACAGTTTATTTTGATTGCTTGGACCCTGATCAAAACTTGTTAAATTGTAATCACTGTAAAAGATTTGCCACAAAACAAAAATCGTAAAATAGGAGGTCAGTCTGCTCCAGTTTCAGCCTCTGCCTCACTAGTGTTGCCCTGTAAAACAGGCTGCATTCACTTTAGAAAAGGGAGAAGAGGCCTTCTGATGGTACTACTCCTAAGCAGTAAATGATTGCCAAAAAAGCTACTAAGCCAGCAGCAAGTAGCAAATACCAGAGAACCCCCAGGGAAAACCTCACAAGTGTGCTTTCTGATGGTAAGGAAAATAAGCGAAAGAGCTCTGCTGGTGCAAAGTATCGCAGAGTGAAGCATGTTGAAGTTCTGTCACCCAGGGCACAGGAGGAGAAGTCTTCAGTGCCAGACAGTTTTTCCTCTAGAGGATATAAAGCAAATGTTGCGCAGGCCTTCGAAAAGGTGACACATCATGAGGCATCTCTCCCCATCAAGGGGACTATGAAGAGGAGAACAAGGAGGATGTAGAACCCATTTCACCAGACCTTACAGGTTATGAGGAAATAGGGTCTCATCCCAGAGTTTTAGAGAATTACTTCTTATAGTCTGCTTTTTAAGAGAAATGACAGATGTCCTGGCCCTACAGTATGTATAACTGAATCCAAGGTTAATGTAGATGAGGCATAGTTTATGAACTTGCTTAGTCTTAATCTACCAAGATGATGTCTGTGCAGTGCACAAAGCATTTTGAAAAAGCTGCCAGTATAATTTTTAAGAATGGCCTCTTACTAGGTTTACTGTTTTTTTTTTGTGGTCATGAGCAGGCACAGGCCCATCGTGAATGTTCCCCCCAAGTGGGAAAGTTAGACCAGTACAAATGTATTATAATAGAAGTTGCCTAAAGTCATCTTAAATGAATTCAGATCCTGAATGTTAACAGTATGAACTGGGAGCCTGTTGCAGATCTTTGCAACCTTTATTACACAGAAGTTGTCTCTCTTGTTGGTGTTGGCACATGGTACTGGAAGTTTGCTATTACAGTATGAGATCTAGTATTATTAGTAGTGGTTTTATAAACCAGTCCAAAGCTATCCATGAGTTCCCTGTTCAGTAATATCTTGAATAAAAGCAAAAGGTCACCTCTTTGGCGTCTAGCATTAAGGGGATGTAACCCAAGACTTATAACCTTTCGGGATATGACTTCTGTCTCAGTCTAGGAATAATCTTGGTAATTGACTTCTGGACTCTCTCTACCCTGTTCATATCCTTAATTAGGTGTGGCGACCAAATCTAGGATGCTTAATCCAAATGAGGACATATATAGCTTCTCTATAAGGATATAATGCATTGTTCTGATCTGGTAGTGAAGGAGCACTTAATTCTAGAGATCAGACCCATTGCAATTTTGGATACAGATGTACAATGGGGAGAAAAGTTGAGTTTATTATCTATGAGGACTCTTAAGTCTCTTTCAAGGTCAGATTTCAAGGTCAGAGTTCCTTATTAATTTTTGGTTTATAATCTGAGTGTTGTTGATTTTTATGACCAAAATGCATAGTAATGCATTTATTAATAGTGAAGGTCACATACCATTGTGTATTGACAAGGCTTCGATTTTCCCCAAGTCCTCTACTAGCGTGAAATGTTGTGAAATGGAACTGACTTGCCCACCCAATTTAGCATCATCTGCAAATTTGATGATTTTGTTATGGAGATCATTGCCCATGTCGGATATAAAAAGATTAAACAACAGAGGGTCCCAAGACTGATCCCTGGGGAATACCACTACTAACCTTCCCCTTCGTAGACAGTGTGTTATTAATGCACACACACTGTTGTCTGTTGTTAAGCCATCCTTTATTCCATTTAATCAAACTACAGTTGATACCCATATCTATACGTTTACTAATTATTATATTATGGGGCACTTTATGAAAGGCCTTGGAAAAATCTAAATAGATCACGTCTGATGGTATGCCCTTGTCAAGATTTTGTCTAATATTGTTGCAGAAATCAATCAGATTCATACTACATGACCTACCCTTAGTAAATCCATATTGACTGGGATCAATCAACTTACTAGTTAGGAGGAAATCCTCCAACCATTTTTTTAATAAGTTTTTCCGTACCCTTACAGCATAGCTGACCTCCAGTCCAGAGGGATATTTCCTTATTTAAGTGATAGGTTATAAATAATGGACAATGGGTGGGATAAAGCTTGTGCTGTACATTTCAAGAACTTAGTGCTTATGTTATCGGGTCCTGGACTAGAATTGCAACTTAATTTGTTTAGTTTCAAAAAGACCTCTTGTTGTGTGGTGGAGTCATTATTGTTAGCATTTTCAATGATTTGTGATACAGTATCCCCGGTGGGTAAAAAGACAGAGCAAAAGTAGTCATTAAAACTATCCGCCATTAGTTGATCATCATTCTGAAGGGTATTATTAACATATAGTGGTCCAATAGTATATGTGGGAGTCTTCAGACTGGTATCAATGTATGAATACAATAATTTCAGATTTTTACTATGGGCAATTCAACATTCTGTATTATATTTAACTTTTTTAATAAGATTTTTGAGTTTTTTAACGCACCTTTATAGGCAAGAAGATTGTGTGAGGAATAATTTAGTTTTAATTTCTTGAATGCTTTTTGCTGAAGCCTGCTCTGTTTTTTTATTGTGGTATTAAACCAAATTGGTAATCTTCCTTTATTATTATACTTAGTCTTGGTTGGTACATAATTAGATTCTAATTCTTTTACGATTTCTTTGAACCTAATCCATGCTGTTTCTGTGGATAGCCCATTAAATTCAGTAACCCAGTCTGTTTTACCTAAGGAGTTATTGATGACATTAACATCAGCTAAATTATAGTTTTTAATGATAGTGGATCTAATTAGTTTGTCCTTGACCATGGACAAGTGACCCAGAACCATGTTGTGATCACTGCTACCCAGTGGATTAATTCATTCGAAATTTGTAAAGTTGCCACCAGTGTTAGTGAGAACTAGGTCTAATATGTTGTTATAACGGGTGGGTTCTAATACTAACTGGTCAAGACCATTTCCAACACAGTGCTCTATGAAAGACTGCTCATATCTAGTGGTTCCCGAATGAACCTGTCAATTAATGCCCGGCAGGTTAAAGTCCCCTAATATAATAACATCACCATATTTTGATGCTGATATCATTTCTTGTGAAAGGGTATAATTGTATACTTTGGTAGCATTAGGGGACCTATAACAGCATCCAACCACTAATTTGGCCCTACCAGGGAGAGACAGTTTAACCCATATGTATTCTAGCTCATCTTCGGTATTGGTGGCAAATGTTTGGGACATCGAGGATATGTCACTATTAATATAGAGGCATACCCCAACACCCATTCTAGAATCTCTATTTTGATAATAAAGTTGGTAGCCCCGAATATCCCTGGACCATCCAGAATTCTGGTCCCACCATGTCTCTGTGATTGCTAATACATAAAACATTTTTTTAATTTTCTGTAAATTTCTAGTTCTACAAGCTTAAATTTATTTAAGCTCCGTGCATTAGTTAGTAAAATTTTATGTTTTGTTGGAGTATTAACTTTAGTGGTAATGGTTTTGATATTAATGTTACTGCCCACCCAACCCGAGTTATCAGTTTAAAGTTTTATGAATAAAGCATTCAATCCTCTTGCCCAACAATGAGCTACCTTGTTTGCTTAGATGTAACCCATCCCATGAGAATATATTTGGGTGATCAACAAAATGTTCCCAGCGTGTAATACAGTGGTGTCCTTTTTCAAGACACCACATCCTAAGCCAATTATTTATCATTTTAATTTTATTTGTGATGGCTATTGTGGCTCATGGGATGGGGAGAATTTCAGAAAAGCAAACCTGGACATTTTTACCTGTAAGCAGTTCCCCTAGTATAATCAAGGCCCCTGGAATTCTGAGGTTCTGCAGTTGCGGAATTTGCCGCAGAATTTGCATCATGCCGCAGAATATATATATAGTGCCGCAGAATTCATTGTTTTTGGTGAATTTTCATATAAATATACTGTTTTTCCATAGTGTCAGGCTTTCTTTCCCACCTCGTTTATCCTGAAGCCCCTCCCCTATGCTCAGCATATGATGTCATTGATGGCATCACATCATATTTAGCCAATGACAGGACTGCATTCTGCCAGAGAAATCAGTAAATCATGCCGCAGAAATCAGAAAATGCTGCCGCAGAACTCAAGGAGCCCTGCCACAGAAATCAGAAAATTCTGCCGCAGAACACCAGGGGCCCTGAGTATAATGTAACTGGGGTTGTCTACAGACCTCCAGACTACTGTTAGAAGATATACAAAACATGACAGCTAAAGGGGAGGTTCTGATAATGGGAGACTTCAACATGCCAGATACAGACTGGTCAATAACAGCAGGAACATCTGCCAGAACTAGACACATGGTGGATTCCCTGCAGGGGGAAGGCCTGGAACAACTGGTACAACAACCCACAAGAGACAGGGCTATCCTAGATATAGTACTGACTAATGGAAAGGATCACAGATCTCCAGGTAGAAGGTCACCTGGGGGGCCAGTGACCATCACATGGTACAGTTCAATTTGGCCACTAGAACTAAGTCATCCCATTCCAAGGCAAAAATATGGGACTTCAGAGGAGCTAACTTTGATAAGATGGCCAACAGAGTTAAGCTAGCCCTGACAAAAAGACATACATGTGAGGGGGTACAGGCAAAGTGGGCAAGCATTAAGGATGCAATACTTGAGGCAACATCCCATTGTGTTAGAGAGAAAAGGAAGTGCAAAAAAGAAGGAAACCACTTTGGTTCTCAAAAACAGTAGCAGAAAAGGTCAGAACCAAAAGGCTGGACTTCAGGAAATATAAGGGAACGGAGCAGGATGAAGATAGGGAGGCATACCAAACTTCCCTAAGAGAAGCAGGGAAGGCAGTAAGGCAGGCAAAGGCCCAAACCAAGGAAACACTAGCACAAACAGTAAAAGAAGGTGACAAGACTTTCTATAGATACATCAGTGAAAGGAGAAAGTCCAGAGGGGGTATTGCCAAGATCAAAGGGGACAAGAGAGCATGTGAGGAGGAGGACCATGTAAAAGCATCTATCCTAAATAGATACTTCTGTTCAGTATTTACTGAAGGGAAGGTAGGGCAGGACCCACAGCTCAGCACCATGTATACAGGGAGGAGGGAGGTGTGCACTAGTCCCTTCACAAAAGGAAGGGTCCTGCAAGAGCTCAATAAGCTCAGGGTGGACAAGGCAATAGGACCTTATGGCATACATCCCAGGGTACTAAAGGAGCTGTAGCAGGGAGACCGCAATGGGATCTCCGAGGAGAGGCTGGCATCCCTCCTCGATACTCTCTATTAAACCACCTAGATATATATTTACAGACCACATGGAGAACGGAGGAGATTTCATGAAGTTTTACTTGGTCAGGATACAAAATTTAAGGTGGTACAGAAAGTTGTAGCTTCAGTTACAAAAATAAAAAGCCGCTCTGTTTTTAGGTAGAACTTACAAAGCTTTATATATAATTGAACAAACACAGGACGCACATCCTGTCTCCAGCCAAGGCAATTTTGGTATATTAGCTTTGTAACTGGAGAATTTACATCTGCATATCCTGTCTAAATGACGTAAATTTGGTGACAAATGAATACAGTACCTACACGTAGGCTTAAATGAACCAAGTGTAATAAATGCCAATCCCCACAAGATGGCAGCATTGTATAACTAATGACAGTTTAAACTGTGGCATTAACAAGATATACTTATTCTTAAGCAAGTACAAAATATATGGTTCAAATTCTATTAATATCTTAGCAGACAGTTACAAAGAAATGCAATGTATTTTATAACCATATATGTACTTTTTTCCTTAGCAAGCTGCTGTCACATTCTGATAGGTCACTGTGAACTGTGCTAAGTAAGAGCTATGACAAATATGACACATAGCATTTATAAGAAATGCCTACATCATTTTGGGGAAATGCAGCACGTAAGTTTTGTTTTGTCCACCATTTCGCACACATAAGTTTTGTTTTTAACCATCATTTTGTAATATATCTGTATTGTGACTATATTGTAACTGCGTTGTGTACACGTACTTTTTTATACTCTTGTCTTTCTATGTATTTGCTCATGCACCCACTTACTGGCTTTATCAAATTGTACTTGGGGGTTTGTAGCCTGTCCCCTGCCAACTATTAAAATTTGTGCAAAGACACACATTATAGTAAAATCACTCTTTACAGGAGCTAAGGGTGGAACTAGCAGTGCCATTATCAGAACTGTTTAGTGAGTCTCTGAGCGCAGGAGAGGTCCCAGAAGACTGGAGAAGGGCTCATGTGATCCCGCTCCACAAGAGTGATAGCAGGGAGGAGGCAGGGAACTACATACCAGTCAGTCTTACCTCAGTAGTGGGCAAGATTATGGAGGCACTCCTTAAGGAAAGGATAATGCAACACCTAGAATCCATAGGAGCACAGGATCCAAGACAGCATGGGTTTTATGTATTTATTTAGTTTTTGTTGACCGGGTAAGTGCACTAGACAAATCCTGCCTATTTTCAGGCACGACCCGGGGGAAGGGATGCAGATGAATGCCAACTGACCTTGAACCAGATTAAACTGTTTACAGAGGAAGGTCCTGTCAAGCTAATCTCATAGATTTCTTTGACTGGATAACCAGACTGGTGGACCCAGGGAGAGCAGTTGATATCACCTACCTTGACTTCAGCAAAGCTTTTGATACTGTGCCACATAGAAGATTGATTAATAAGCTGGGTAGGCTCGGGGTGGGTCAGAAGTTGGTCAGCTGGGTGGCAAACTGGTTGACGGGCAGAAAACAGAGAGTGGTGGTAAATAGTATACAGTCAGAAGAGATGCAGGTCACAAGTGGGGTACCTCAGAGTTCAGTCCTTGGGCCAGTCCTCTTCAATATCTTCGTCAGTGACATTGTAGATGAACTGGAGGGTAAGGTTTGTCTGTTTGCAGATGACACCAAGATCTGCAACAGAGTAGATGATCCAGATGAGGTGAGCAAAATGAGAAGAGATCTGGATAAACTGGCAAAATGGTCGAAAGAGCAGCAGCTGGGGTTTAAAGTAAAGAAGTGCAAGATCATGCACATAAGGAAGAGAAACCCTGAAGTCACCTATAGGCTGGGAGGGAAGTTGCTGGCAGTCACAAGGGAAGAAGGAGACTTGGGCATCATCATCATCACCAATGACCTGAAATCATCCAAGCAGACCACTAAAGCAGTAGGTAAGGCTAGGGGGATGTTGAGGTTTATTAGTAGGGGTATCACAAGTCGGAAGAGGGGGGTAATAATTACTCTTTACAAGACACTGGTTAGGCCACATCTGGAGTACTGCGTGCAGTACTGGAGGCCACACCTTCACAAGGACATTAACCAAATTGAGGCAGTCCAGAGAAGGGCAACCAAAATGGTGCAGGGACTATATCAGAAAACATATGAGGACAGATTAATGGAGCTCAATATGTATACCCTAGAGCAAAGGAGGGAGAGAGGTGATATGATCGAAACATTCAAACACCTTAAGGACATTAACAAGGTGAAAGAGTCTAACATGTTTCAATATAAGAAAAATAGCAGGACAAGAGGACACAGCATGAGATTAGAGGGAGGCCGATTAAGGGGTAATATGAGGAAGTTCTTTTTCACAGAAAAGGTTGTGGATGCATGGCATGGGATAGGCAAAAGGGAGCAATACAGATAAGTATGAATAGATAGGCCATTGACAGAGCAAAGGCCTATGGCACATTCATAAGGTAGAAAAAGAAATGGGAAGACTGGATGGGCCTTGCGGTCCTTATCTGCCGTCAACTTCTATGTTTCTATGTTAATTTCATCTAGTTTGTTCCTACCTGTATTATTAGTTACTGCATGAATAATGACAAGGGGGAAGTCCCCACCATCAGATAAATAGATTTTATCATAGTTGAGATATCAGCTATGGTAGCACCCCCAAAGCTACTACAGGTCCTGTTGGTCTTATTGGGATTACATATAAGCAGGGCCCCGAGTTTTCCGCGATTCCGCAGATGCAGCAAACCGCGGAAATATCCGAGGAATTTGCAATCACCCACGGAATTCGGCCGCCCGCGGAACAAACGTCCGCTTCATTTGCTGACGGGGGTGCCCAATCGCCCGGCTTCACTGTCCCCTCCAACAAAGAGGCGCATGCTGGGAGCCCACCCCAGCATGGCAAGCGTCTATATTTTTTTTTTTTTTGCCGACGGAGGTGCCCAATCCCGCCGGGCTGAACGCCCTAGTGTTAGCAGCACGCTGGGAGCCCACCCAGCGTGGCAACCGTACTGTTGTTTGTTTTGACGGGGTGCTCAATCCCGCCGGCTGAACGCCTCCAAAACATTGTGCCACGCTGGGAGCCCACCCCAGCGTGGCAAGCGGTCCCGCGACGCCTTTTTTTTTTTTTCCTGTAAAACAAAAATGTCCCACGGCGCAGTCTCCCGAGCCCCTCCCACATCCCGCACTCCAGCCTCCCCACCCCCCACCACATACTCCTCCGGACTCCGGAGCGGACGATCTTGGTGGACCGGGAACACGTCTTGCACTCTTCAAAGGCGACCCTGAACTGAGGAAATGCCGGTAAGCTGTATAATGGCTAGATAGGAGGGTTCAACTTTATTGCATATCTCAGGCATTTTTGAATTTTGACCAAATTTTCAACATGGGTTTTGGGACCTTCTCTGAATGATGTCACTGTCCATGGCGTTATTGGGCCTCGGCGGGTGATTCGCGCAGTGACTGCGCAGTGACTGCAAAATCACCCTTCGGGACCGAATACCGCCATGACAGTGACATCATTCATGAGAAGGGGGCCCAAAACCCCCATGTTGAAAATTTGGTGCCAAAATTCCAAAAAATGACTGTTTAACGAGCGTGCGTTGCGCAGTTCCTACGCAGGCTCGTAAGTTCGCGAAATTTCAATATTTTCACTCCAGAGTTTCCACATTGCCATTTCACCACACTGTCTTATGAGTAGTACAGCTGTCATTTTTCACATCTCACCCAAAATGTGTTTCCACCCATGTAGCGCAGAATGCGCAGTCGAGTGTCTTGAAAATCAATGTTCCGGACAGATTAATAAAATCACAGTGATACTGTTCATGAGCAGAGGTCTTAAACTGGCTATGTTGAAAATTTGGTGACAAACACCCATAAAATGACTGTGTTACGAGCTGCATTGTGTCAGATATGGCAAAAAAACAAAAAAGGAAAAATTATGGTAAAATGTGCCGCAGAATTGCCGCAGAAATTGGTGTTGAGTGTTTAGAGAAGTTCTGCGGCAAATGAGAACTCGTCAGAACTTCTTGCTCTGATGCCGCAGAAAATCGGGCCCTGCATATAAGGCAATCAGTGTGTTTTATAATTGAATCTCCCAGGACATATATTTGACTGCTGGGGATTATTATTGATCTGCTCCATAGGATAAGCCTGTGTAATAGGGCAACTCTGTGAACTGTACAGAATAGGACTAGATATATGGGGGAGGGGAACATTCAGGGGCTGAGCGGGATACACGCCCCTAGTTTGTGCTGTACCGGTTAAGACTGGATCAGTGCTGCGCTCTGCTGCAGTGAAGGACTGTGGGATTCTATTATTAGTCCTATCGCTAATAAGTACATTCTCAGTATGTACTCCATCTGATTCAGCATTGGTAGCTGGTACTGCCTCTGGGATACCCTCACTGGGGGTCCTGTTGAACCAATGGTTCTGGTAGAATATACTGCGGTTGTGGAGATGGGGTAGTGTCAATAGGAGTGTTCTCCCAGTATAAATCATTGTATCTCCCAGTATAAATCATTGTATCTATTATGTGTTGCTAGAACAAAATTCACTGCCCTTCATCTCTTCTTGTGTTTAATACCAGTTACCATAACCCATTCTTCATCCATAATGTCGGAGTGATCAGACTCCCTGGTTTTCTTTTTGTTGACCTTATCACTTGCAGAGGTTCTAGATAAATCTACTGAAGCTTGGGGAGCTATGGTAGATGCTAAAGAACTTATAGTTGATTGGGGCTGGAGAGCTAAGGATGCCTGGTTACTGTCAATAATCTTGATTCTTTCTTGAATATCTTCCTGTTTCTGTAGGATAGTTTAAAATTTTTGTTTATTAGAAACCAAGTTGGCTTCAAGTTGCTCAGTATGTAAACATTTCTTCCATTTGTAGTCAGTCTGAGTGATGCTGGTCTCAAGGATTGCATACATAATGCAGGCCTGACATCTATGTCTGTAATCACCATCTAATGTTTTAATTACACTAGACATTTTTGGAGTTTACAGCTACCCAATTTAGAGTTTTGTAAACCCGAGGTATAGTTATTCAAACAACTTGAAGTCTTGCTGTATTCTGACAAGTGCAGTTAGCCCCAGCCTTTAAACTGCCCCGGAGAACAATGGGTTAACACTTCTATGCAGAGCATAGAATACTGAGCTCGAGCTCGGTTGATGTCTCTGTCTGTTTCCCTTTGAACACTAACCGTCAGATTCTTTACTCCGCCTCACTGAACAGTCGCTCTGGAGATTTCTCCTGCAGCTCGGGTTCAAGTCGGTTTAAGTGTCGTTTCACGGTTTCTAACCAAAAAAGTTTCCTGCATAGTCGGTTCAGTCTCTGTCTGTGGTACTGTGAGTACTAGATAGGTTTTGTACTGTGTTTCTGTGTGGAACTGTAAAGTGTGGATCGGTTTGGCTGAACCGATCATTTGCTTAATTTTGTGTAACTTTAGTGTGTGGTTACTGGTTCTTATCGGTTCTAAAAAAAAAAAAAAAACGTGCTTTTGAAACATTTTTTCCAAGACCAAGGACACGGTCAGGAACCGATAAGGAGTCTTGCCTGGCAGTTGCCGAAAAGGGTAAGTTTGGTTAGGTTGGCTATGTCTGAGAAACCTGGGTAAAAACCGGCCCACTGGGTTTCAACACTGCAGTGAGTGTGGGGATGTCTTTGCTAAGGCTGATCCCCACACCACCTGTGTTTATTGTCTGGGGTTTGACCACCTCGATTCAGACTGCCAAATTTGCAAAAATATTCCCAAATATACCCTGGAAAAGAGATTAGGTAGACTGAGGGAAAAGGAGGCCAAGAAGTCCGCTGACCCGGATGGCCAGCCCGGTTCAGTTCCGACCGAAACAGAAGGAGTGCCCTCTGACCAGGGCGATACTTCTTCGGGCAAAAGGAGAGCCAATCCCGAGGGGTCGCTTCCGACAAAAAGAAAGCGCAAAGAAAAATCGTCTGGTTCGGATCCAGAAGTCCGTGTTCCAACTGGCCAAGAAATAGCCAGAGCGATTCGGATTATGGAATCGCTTGCCCAGTTCTGACCGATCCAACACCTTGTATAGGCCCATTTGGTCAGGTCTCCGGCTCACATATGCTTTGGAAGAATTTTATGAACCGGAGTTTGAGGAGGAAGGGAGTTTGAAGATAATGATGATGCGGTGAAAGTCTAGATGTGCCTGTGGAACCGGACATCTCCCCAGACAGACCTTCGGGTGTATCCCCTCCTAGGCTTTCTGAGTCCCCTTCCCACTTTGTGTTCTACAGAAAGGTGGCTGAGACCCTCCAGCTTCCTATGGAAGACGCAATGGAGGATCAGGAGGAACCTGATTATGTAGAAATGATGGACATCCCAGAGTCCAGGAGACTGTCTATTCTCCTTCACAAATCTTTTGGGAAACAGACACAAAAAATTCTGAAGTCTCCCAATTCTGTACCTCCTGTGGACAGAAGAATGGACAAGAGGTGTACACTCTCAGGCTCAGAAACGGAGTTTTCGTACCACCAATGCAGCCATGTTGGAGTTGTGCAGGCTGCTGCCTGCGATAAGGCAAACATTCCCTTGGCTTCACACACCCCCAGACAAAGACTCTAGGAAGGTTGATGCCATGGCAAAAATGCTGCACATGGCATCTTCCCTGGGACTCAGACAGGCAAATTATATGGCCTATACAGCTAGGTACCAGAAGTCCAGGTGGGACACTGTACTGGCACTGGCTAAACAGGCCTCCCCCAGCTAGCCAAGGAGCTGGAGGTGGTGGCTGCAGAATGGAATGAGGCATCTAAAGTTCAGTTTCATGCTGCTGTGGACTCTAATGATGTGTCATCAAGAGTCATGGCTACATCTGTGGCACTTCGGAGAATGGCTTGGCTCAGATGTACTAGCCTCTCGCAGGATACCCAGGCTAAGGCCATGGATTTTCCTGTAGTGGGTAATTCTCTATTTGGGGAGCAGACAGAGAATTTCATGAAGAAAATGGATGAGTACAGGACCACCTACAGGAGTGCTCAGGCCAAGGAGAGGCAGGCAACTCCTTAAAGGCAGCAGTTGAGGGCCAGGGGCAGGCCTTTTCAAAGGCCTTTTTACCAAGCACAGGCCTCTTCTTCCTTTTCACA
Organism: Neoceratodus forsteri; assembly: GCA_016271365.2. NCBI lineage: Eukaryota > Metazoa > Chordata > Ceratodontiformes > Ceratodontidae > Neoceratodus > Neoceratodus forsteri. The sequence goes on along the minus strand of CM057454.1, from coordinate 1,080,366,075 downwards.
GAGGGGGTTCTTCAGAGGGAGAGGCAGAAGGGGGATGAGCAGGGCTGCATCCACTCCTCAGCCTAAAGCCCCTGCCAAGCAGACACCCTGATGGGCCTGCCCAGATTGACTCTCCTATTCCAGTAGGGGGCAGGCTGACTTACTTTGTCCAGGACTGGATGTCTGTTACATCAGACAAGTGGTTCCTGGACGTAGTAAGCCAGGGACTGGTTCTCAGCTTCAAAAAATTTCCAAAGATGAGAGCCAGATCTTTTCCACCTGCAAATCTCTCGGAAACCCTTGCCCTAAAGGCAGAGGTTTCTTCTCTTCCAGTCTTAAGGGCCATAGAGAGAGTACCTACCCTACACTGGGGCAAAGGATTGTACTCCAGGTACTTCCTGACCCCAAAAAAGACAGGGGAGTGGCGACCCATCCTATACCTAAGATATCTAAACAGATATCTTTTAAAATCAAGGTTCAAGATGGTAACTCAGAATAATCCTTCCCCCTCTAAGGCCAGGAAACTTAGCCTCCCTGGACCTCAAAGATGCCTACTTTCACAGTCCCATCAGGTGCTCCCACAGAAAGTACCTCAGGTTCGAGTTGCCCTCAGGCCACTATCAGTTCAGAGCAGTGCCCTTTGGCCTAACTTCAGCCCCAAGGGTTTTCACAAAGTGCCTGGCAGTAGTAGTTGCCTTTCTAAGAAGGCAAAAGATTTCCATTTTCCCATATCTGGATGACTGGCTAATAGTGGGCCAGTCCCCAGAACAAGTCAAGTCTCACCTGCAAGTCACCCAGCAAGTGCTCACTTCTCTGGGATTTCTTCTCAACCTTCCCAAGTCAGTTCTCGAACCAGTCCAGCTTCTTACCTTTATAGGGGCAGAACTGGACACACTCAGAGCAAGAGCCTTTCTTCCTCTAGAAAGGGAAAGGGTTCTTATGGAACTAGCCTCTTCCTTCAGCCTTTGGGTATCTCGACCAGCAAGGCATTTCCTCCAGCTCTTGGGCCACATGGCAGCTTCAACAGCAGTGGTCCAAGGGGCAAGATTCCAGATGAGGGATATTCAGTTCCATCTGAGAGCCTTTCCCAAAGACTAGGTGTTCCTTTTGGCGCTCAGCCTTGTTCCGTGGTCCTTACTGTGGATGCTTCTCTTCTGGGCTGGGGAGCCCATCTGGGGGCCTCACCGCCCAGGGGCTGTGGTCCCCCCAGGAATCCCTTCTCCATATCAATCTCCTAGAGATCAGGGCAGTTTTACTGGCCCTGAAAGCTTTCTCTCAGTCAGTACAGAACAAGGTGGTTCAGGTTAGAACAGACAACACCACCACCATGTGGTACATCAACAAGAAGGGAGGCACTCGGTCCACGGCCCTGTGCACGGAAGCCATGAAATTGTGGTCCCTGGCTTATTCCCTCCAAACCTCTCTGGTAGCAGTTCACCTTCCAGGGCAGGACAATGTGCTAGCAGATGCACTGAGCAGGATCTCTCAGGGCCATCATGAATGGTCCCTGGACCCTCAGGTGTAGAAAGTGATTTTTTCAAGGTGGGGCACTCCAGAGATAGATCTCTTTGCAGCCCCAGACAATCACAGCTCCTCTTTTGTTGCAGACCTCCAGTCTTGGCTCAGTCCCCTGGATGCCCTGATTCTGAATTGGGAAGGGAAGTTTCTGTATGCCTTCCCTCCCTTCCCACTCCTGTTCAAAGTTTTAGTCAAAATAAAGTCTCAACCTTGCAAAGTGATTCTGATTGCTCCAGATTGGGCCAGACAGCCCTGGTACCCCCTGTTGCTGTCCCTAGCAGTCCATCTCCCCCTGTCTCTTCCCAGGAATTGCAACCTATTCACATCCTCTCAGGGGAGGATTTGGTACCCCAGTCTTCAGTCTCTCAATCTCAAGGCATGGCTCTTGAAGAGTTAGAGTTTGCAGATCTGCGTCTTTCCCAAGGAGTTCTGGATATTCTCAAAGCTTCTCGAAAGCCCTCCAAGAAAGACTTATAACTCCAAATGGAAGAGATTCAGCATTTGGTGTTCTAAGAAGCATATTTCTCCAGATACTGCTGGATTGCCTTTGGTTCTGGATTATATGGTCCATCTTAATGACCTAGGCCTCAGACCAGCTACTCTCAAGGTACACTTGTCAGCTGTTTCTGTCTGTGGGGAAGTCTTCCTCACTATCTTCTCATCCTGTGTTCTGTAAATTTTTAAAGGATTGCTTCACACCAATCCTCCTTTTAGAGACCCTGCCCCTGCCTGGGTTTTGAATATTTGCGTTGCTCAACTTATGCAACCCCCTTTTGAGCCTGTGTGTTCAGCAGAGCTTAAGTACTTGACTTGGAAAACTGTGTTCTTGGTAGCCATTACCTCTGCCAGGCATATCAGTGAATTGCAAGCCCTGTCAGTGGAACCTGATTTTATCTCCTTTCACAGGGATAAAGTGGTTCTTAGAACCAATAGAAGGTTCTTGCCCAAAGTGGTTTCAGACTTCCATTTAAACCAGTCTGTGTCTCTTCCTGTCTTCCTCACTAGTCATTCTTCCTCAGGACAGAGGAGGCTACACAGTTTAGATGTTAAAAGAGCCCTTAGTTACTACATAGAGTGTACCAAGTGTCACAGGTTTGACTCCCCTCCAGTTGTTCCTCACTTATGGAGAAGTGGGAAAGGGCAAACCTGCCACCAAGAGATCTATTGCCAGGTGGATTGTGTCTTGTATACAATTCTGCTATGAAAAACTGGGAAAAACTCCACCCTCAGGCCTGAGGGCTCATTCCACAAGTGGTACAGCAGCTTCTCTGGCTGCTGCCAGGGATATCCCTCTCGTAGAAATTTGTCAAGCAGCCACCTAGAAAACAGTCCATACCTTTACCAAGCATTACTCTCTGGATATCCAGGCTAGGAGTGATGCTCGGTTTGGCACAGCAGTACTTCAGAGCCTGTTCCCAAAGTAGGTTCTGTCCCTCCTCCATGGAGGTACTGCTTGGTAGTCTGCACTTGTCAGAGTACAGCAAGGCTTCAAGTTGTTTGAAGAAAAAAATTACTCACCTTAGTAATTATGTTTCTTCTATTGGAGTCTTGCTGTAGTCTGACCTCCCTCCCTGCCTCCCCTCTCAGAACCTGGTTTTGGGAAGTGGGTGGGCAGGTGCAGAGTTGCACCTCAGGGGTGTCCCTTTTACACCCTTTGCTTTTGTTTGGGTGTTTATTTTATTATATTCCTGTTTGGTTTGGGTTTCCTGAACTTGAGTCTTCTTTTGGTAATCCACAACTTTTTGTTGCCAGTTGGCTATTAAAAATGTTGTTTTACAATTTCCACATAAAACACTATGAGAGTGTTGCTCGTAAGAATCTGACGGTTAGCATTCAAAGGGAAACAGACAGAGACATCAACCAAGCTCGAGCTCAGCATTCTATGCTCTGCATAGAAGTGTTAACCCTTTGTTCTCCGGGGCAGTTTAAAGGCTGGGGCTAACTGCACTTGTCAGAATACAGCAAGCCTCCAAAAGAAGAAACATGATTACTAAGGTGAGTAATTTTTCTTTTGTACCAAGTGAAAAACTTTAATTAGAGAAACAGCAGGTTAAGGCAATATTTCTACTTCAATAGACCTCAGTACAAATGCCTGTACTTACCGGTCGTGCTGTTTATTTATATATTTCTTTTGTTTGTTCCCTCGTTGCCCATAGACACCGCAGACATGCGCAAGACGCACTGTGCCTGTTTTAGCATGCGTCTTCGCGTATGGATATGCGCACTCGCCCTGCTCGCAGCAGGTCTGAGTTAAATAGCTAGTAATGCCCCGGAAGTGTTGTGGAGGTCACAGCCCACTGCTTGTGGTGCAAAATGCCCCAATTAGATTTTAAGTGCACAATTAGTTCAGCAAGGGATCTCTCATGCGAGACCCTGGCAAGGAAGTCAGTGTAGATGTTACAAATGTTAAAAAGTTAGCTTTTTCTCCTGAGTTGTATGACCCACAACTCACTCTACCTGTTGCTTAGTAATAGGGCTCCAAGGTATGCTATAACACAGTCTCACTGATAAGTGCAAGTTCCAAGTTGCATCTACTAGTACAAGTCTTTTAAAACACAGTCGCACTGAAAGTGCAAGTTTCAAATCGCATATAATTAGTAGGTCAACTAAAGTACAGTCGCACTTAAAAGTGCAAATTATTATCGTTGCATAAACAATTAGTACACTAAGAGGTGCCGCAAGTAGGAGAGGATTTGCAAGTACTGTATGTCTCTTCTACACCTGTCTTAGCCAAACCAGTTTGAAAAGATTGTGGTTGAAAGGGAAGGGTCGGCATTTGTGTATATGCACCCTTCCACAGAAGGCTTTATAGAGTCTTCTAAGAATTGCCAATTATATTTCATCCTTGCCCCACACCTCTGGGCAATGCTTCGTAGCTAAGCCACTTCATCAGGCCCTCTGTGTTGTACTGTAAACAGATTTTTTTTTTTTATAACAATTATTAAATCCATCTTAATACATTTAGTCTCACAGTTTAAATCGCAGTTTATCTCACAAGTCAAAACTTCCATCCAAGCCATGTTCTTTAAAATATGTGTCCCCACGGTCTTATGTAATTACTGTGCTCACCATCCCCTTTAAAAGTGCAAAATCTCCAACAAACAAGTGTAAAATCCTTCATTTAAATTCATGTACCACATTCCATTTTATGCATTCACTTCTGTATAATGTCCATTAAAAATGTTTTCATGTGAGTAGGTACCTCTCTTCCAAAAATCTAATGTCTCAGTACTGTTCTAATCCAATTGGTCAACTCTAAAAAATGAATACAGTTATGCTTATTTCATTCATACAGTTCTTTTTATCTGCAGGCAGGTTAATATCATTGTATCTTATGACATTAGTTGACCTTAGTACATAGAAACATAGAAGTTGACGGCACATAAGGACTGCAAGGCCCATCCAGTCTGCCTGTTTTGTCTACCTTGTGAATGTGCCATAGGTCTTTACTCTGTCAGTTGCCTATCTGTTCATACTCATCTGTATTGCTCCCTTATGCCTATCCCATGCCTGTGTAAAGCCCTGCACTGTATTCATATCCGCCACTTCCTGAGGTAGGCCGTTCCATGTATCCATCACCCTTTCTGTGAAAAAGAACTTCCTCATATTACCCCTAAATCGGCCTCCCTCTAATCTCATGCTGTGTCCTCTTGTCTTGCTATTTTTCTTATATTGAAACATGTTAGACTCTTTCACTTTTTTGGCACCCTTAAGATATTTGAATATTTCGATCATATTACCTCTCTCCCCCTCTTTTGCTGTAAGGTATACGTATTGAGCTCCGTTAATCTGTCCTCATATGATTTCTGATACAGTCCCTGCACCATTTTGGTTGCCTTTCTCTGGACTGCCTCCGTTTTGTTAATGTCCTTGTGCAGGTGCAGCCTCCAGTACTGCACACAGAACTCTAGATGGGGCCTAACCAGTATCTTGTAAAGAGGGATCATTATCTCCCTTTTATGACTTGTGATGCCCCTACAAATACACCCCAACATTCATCTAGCCTTACCCACTGCTTTAGTGGTCTGCTTGGATGATTTGAGGTCATCTGTGATGATGCCCAAGTCTCTTTCTTCCCTTGTGATTGCCAGCAATTCCCCTCCCAACCTCCTGTTAGCTTTTGGAGAAGGGAACTGAGTGCACTATTAATACAGGAATATGTCTGTATAGTTTGTGTAATTTATTATGCATTTGTATAATCGATATAGATCTGTATGTTTCATATTTAGATAATACGTTTGGAGTGTAATGAGTGCAGTGAATGTGTGTGAAATTTTTATGGATCTCACTGAAAATGAGTTTTAACTCAGTTGAGTTGCCGATTCATTATTATTAATGAATAGAATTGTAACTACTACTAACCTATGGGTAGCTTCAGGGTTTCTCTTCCCTATGTGCATGATCTTGCACTTCTTTGCGTTAAACCCCAATTGCCAGTATTTCAACCATTTTGCCAGTTTATCCAGATCTCTTCTCATTCTGCCCACCCCATCTGGATCATCTGTTCTGTTGCGGATCTTGGTGTCACCTGCAAACAGAAAAACCTTATACGCCAGTCCATCTGCAATGTCACTGATGAAGATATTGAAGAGGACTAGCCCCAGGACTGATCCCTGAGGTACGCCACTTGTGACTTGCATCTCTTCTGACTGTATACCATTTAACACAGCTTTCTGTTTTCTTCCCGCCAACTAGTTTACCACCCAGTTGACCAACTTCTGATCCACCACGAGCCTACCCAGCTTATGAATCAATCTTCTGTGTGGAACAGTATTGAAAGCCTTGCTGAAGTCAAGGTAGGCGACATCAGGTGCATCCCCTTGGTCCACCACTCTGGTTACCCTGTCAAAGAAATCTATGAGATTAGTTTGACAGGACCTTCCTTTTGTAAACCCATGCTGTCTTGGATCCTGTGCCCCTATGGATTCCAGGTGTTGCACTATCCTTTCCTTAAGGAGTGCCTCCATAATCTTGCCCACTACTGAAGTAAAACTGACTGGTCTGTAGTTCCCTGCCTCCTCCCTGCTACCACTCTTGTGGAGTGGGATCACATGAGCCCTTCTCCAGTCTTCTGGGACCTCTCCTGTGCTCGGAGACTCACTAACAGTTCTGATAATGGCTCTGCTCGTTACACCCTTAGCTCTTTTAGTGCCCTGGGATGTATACCATCAGGTCCTATTGCCTTGTCCACTCTGAACTTAGTGAGCTCTTGTAGGGCCCTTTCTTTTGTGAAGGAACATATGCACACCTCCCTCCCCTGTGTCCATGGTGCTGAGCTGTGGGCCCTGCCCTACCTTCTGCTCAGTAAATACTGAGCAGAAGTATCTATTTAGGATAGATGCCTTTCTTTGGTCCTCCTCCACACATTCCCCCTTATCCCCTTTGATCTTAAGAATCTCTCTCTGGACTTTCTCCTTTACTAATGTATCTGTAGAAAGTCTTGTTCCCTTCTTTTACTGTTCGTGCTAGTGTTTCCTCAGTTTGGGCCTATGCCTTTCTTACTGCCTTCCCTGCTTCCCCTAGGGTAGTACGCTATTTATATTCTCACTTTAACTCTATCATTACATACTTTACTGGCTGGTTCCACTTTTCATTTCTTAAGTTCCAGATAGCTCATATTAAATAACCTGTGTAGTAACCAAAATAATTCTGAGTTCTGCAGACTGTTTCCCAAAAGAGTTACGCATTTGCTTAGACAGGGATTGCACTGGGCTACAAGCTGACTCCCTCACTGTCCAGGAGCTGCCGCCACCCGCGCATTCCTGGTATATGGTGCTGTGCACGCAACCTTGAACATGGGCTAGGCATCCAACAAACCCTCCCGCTGCTGGCCTCACCACAGTTATATAGTCATCCTGAACAGCATTTAGGGTTCAGTTATCATAGGTGCCTCAGCAATACCACATTGTCTACTGTATAACCGTTGTTACTTCTAGTTACTTGTTAAGCTTACCTGGGGCTCTCATTCCTGGGAGCCCTGTTAATCTACTGTTATATGATCTACGTCCCTGAGACAATCCTATAATCTGGTATGCCCCAAGCACAATTCTGTACACTGGAATATTATTATTTATTGTCTGTATTCTGCTCCTCTTTCCCCTTCCCCCAGGACGCATCTGGAATCGAGCGGTAACTCTGCTCAATATGCCTTCCTGGTGAAATGCTTAAATAAATAAATAAATACAGCGGGGGGGGGGTGACGTCATGAGTGGTGTCAGCACTGTTCACCCTACAGTGCTGCCGTAGATGCCCGTCAGCACACAGGCAAAGGCCAAGCTCCTTGGTACAGGGGTAAGATGTTCGGTGGAACTACCTGACCAGAATGCTCTTCCACTATGGCAGTTCGCCCCCCACCACCACCACCACTGGCTTGTGCCAAAATGAATAAAATAATTTGTTGTTTTACCTTACAGGAGAGGATGGAAGGTTTGATACCTTTTATTGGACCAACAAGTGCCTTGTACAAAGATTAAATTATACACAATCTTTCGGGGCCACACAGGTCCCTTCTTTGGGTGAATAGCAAAACTGAGCAACATGAGCAGTATTTATATCCACTGTGGAGCAATTAAAAATCAGGAAGTGAAGTAGGAAGGTGACAAAGGGGAATAGAGACGAAAGTCTAAGATGCAAAATTAAAAACATGAGAAGAACTGGGGAGGGGGCTAAGTAGGAACAGGTCAGAGGGAGATGAAAGGGAGCTAAAGGGAAGACAAAAGCATGCAGATAGGATCTGAGATCAGAGGCTAGTTTAGGGTAGAATAGACAGGAGATGCCTAAAAGATGTAAGGAAATCAAGAAATTAGGAGAAACAACAGATCAAAGGCCTAGATTAACAGAGTGTGAGGTAGTATAAACAGGTGCGAAAACAAGAGGGAGTGGGTGGGACTGAACTAAGGAGTTAATGGAAGAGGTAGGGAGGATGTGAGGTATAGGTAAAAAAACAAATCACCAGAATTTCAGAGAAAAAAAAAAATATCGTAAGAGAAATACAGAACCAAAGTGTGATAAATAATGACACAATTAGTTTATCATAATGTGTCATGAAACTGATGTCCCGATTCAGTCCAGAAATGCTAGATTTACATTGTTTTATGTATTTCAGTTCACATGTCCTTCTGTCCTGTGTGTATCTGAAGTTGTCTCTTAGTATCAAGTCAGATAAATCCAAGAGAGAGTGCTCTGTTTGTGAAAAATGGTTTCCTACTGGAGTGCTGATAATCTGGTTTACTATTGTGTGACGATGGTGATTCATCCTGGTTTTCAGTGGTTTACTAGTTTCCCCAATATAGCATCCATTTGTGCACTTCTTGCATTGAATTAGGTAAACCACATTGCTGGATTGACATGTGTAGGATCCATTAATTTGTATTATGTTGTTCTGGCTTGTTTTAATGGTGGCCTGTGTCCATATGTGGGTGCAGGTCTGACATCTTGTCATGTTGCTTGGTGTTGTCCCTCTTGTTTTCTGATTATTTTGATCTGCTGGGAGTTTGTTATGAATTATTGTGTTCGAGAGGCTGGGGGGCTGCTTATAGGAAATGACAGGTGGTCCAGGGAAGATGTCTTTCAGTGTTTCATCTTCTCTCAGTATGGGTTGTAGCTCTTCGGCAGTTTCCTGAAGGGCTTTCAGTTTGGGGCTGTAAGTGACCACTAGGGGTGTGCGGTCAGTTTGATGTCTTTGCCTGTATTCCAGCAGATTGTCTCATGGTATTTGTATGGCCCGTTCAAATTCTCTGTCAGTTTGTCTTGGATAGTGGCCCTGCTAAACTGTTTTACCTAATAAATTAGATTTAAAATTGTTTAATATTGTTTTCCCTCTTAAGGTAAATAATATGTTATTTCTACAGGAAAAGTGATATATTGACATGGCTAAAAAAAAGGGGAAGAATCGATGAGGAGCACAGACTGCCAGACAGCGTTAGAGTCACAAAAGCATTCAGTGTGATCGCATAGAAATAATATATCCAGTTCCAGCTGATCTCCTGAGGCTAAATATTTCATAAATACCATATAGAACAATGTACTTCACCATCCAGATACAAATAGATTTGCAGATATGGGGCAGGATTCATGAAACTCAAGAAATACCCGCAGCTGCGGGTAAACCTCAGCACAAGTCGATTACAACTTGCGGATCCACAGGTTACCAGCAGCGGCGGGTATTCACAAAGGTGGAGCCGGATTACAGCTGACTGCACGATCTACGGCTGCTTGTGGGTGGTGTTGCTGGGGAGATGGCCCTAGCAGCGGGAATGGGCTATGGCTGGTGGAAGCAGCTGTAACACCCTCCGCAACTGCTGCGGCTGTGAATTTTCTACCGCCACAGCTGCTGGCGATTCCAGTCCACATCAGCGGCTGTGGAGTGGAACTTAGAAAGTAACTCGTCGTGAATCCTGCTCATAATGTTTTACAGAGTCCCTATACTCCCATATATAACACTCCCATGATTGAGTGGGACCTTGCAGTGGTTCCACTATGCCACGGCGACAAGAAATTTGTCGACCGTTGGTACAGTGACAGCACACCACCACCAACTGGTGTTGTGCCGTTGTTGGGGGAACAGGTGTTTTCTGTGGGGGCTTACCCACCACGCCCCTAGCGGGAGAGTCGTCCCCGCATTTTGGATTACTAACTGCAGTCGGAGTTAATTCAGGGAGCAAACATCCCGGTGGCAACAGTGTCAGAATACATGGAGACCATCACAGCGAACTGCAGAAAATGTCGCTGTGATGGTCTTCATGGTATTCCTGTCACTGTGCCATCGGTATACCCCTTGCAGTTAGGCCTTCTTTGAGAAGATTATTCAGAAGGTAGTGGTAGTACAGTTCAAGGCTGAAATGTAACGTCTGTGAACCATTCCAGTCAGGTGCTAGGCCTTGGCACAACAAGGAGACCGCAGTAATCAAGGTGTTTGACCTGCTCCTTGTGAGGGATAGAGTGTATTGATCAACTCTCATGATGGAATCTTTCTTATCACACTCGGTGGTAGTCAGCTGCGGGGTTCCTCAGGTTTGATTTTGTCCCCCATGTTACTCGCAGTGTGCATGTTGCCTTTGGTTGGGGGTTGGCAATTTGATGGTACAGCGTGAGTTTTTACTGTTTATTTTTTATTTATTTAACAAACTTTAGGATTACAACCTTTGAGTCAGGGACTCATTTACAAAGGCTCCGCGTCAGAGAGAGAAAACAGAATTTACAGAATACATAGTAACAGTAAAAGCGAATTACAGTAAGGTTACACATACGGAATTAAGGTTCTGTTGTGCTGATGATACTAAACTGTACCTGTCTTTTACGCTGGATGCGCTAGGGCAGTCTCCAGCTGGAACGATGCCTACAAGAAATCATGGACTGGATGGCCTCCAGCTGGTTGAGCCTTAATCCAGGGAAGATGGGGTTGTTGCTGGTGGAACCAGGTCCTCTCGGTCAGCTGGATTGAGTGGTGTTCCAGTTTTGCCTTCTCTGAACAGCACCACTCTTGCAGCTATGGATAGGGTGAAGTGTTTAGTAGTTACTGTGGACTCTAGGCTGACGTTGTATTATCATGTAGTGGCTGTGAACTGCAGTGGACTTTTCCAACTATGAAATATCTCCTGGATAAAATCATATCTTGTGCAAGAGGATCTAGTATCCGTGGTACACATAAAAACAGCAAACATGGGCACCACTAGGTAAAGTGCATATGACTTTATTAAAGTGCAAAATACGAAACCGCCCACAGCACAGGAGGGGGTCCTCGACCGATTTTGCACCGTTAGTGCATCGTCAGGAGGAAACTGCCCCTAGTGTCTACTTCATTAAAAGGGTGCATTTTAAAGTGATAGTGTTTCCTTAAAAACAATTTCACAAGACTTAATATAAAATGCAAACTGTATAACTTGAAAAGCAACCCTTCAGTGAATTATTTAAAGGAAAGCTGTCCAAAACGTGGGCTCCCGCCCCTGGACAGCTTACCATCTAGTTTAGATTTTAACAGCAAGAGTGGCATTTTTCTCATGCTGCAGCTTGCAGTATTTTAATTTTAAAAACTCCGGAAGTATGGAAGAGGCAGGGGATGTTCCATTTGCTGAAAAGGTGCTGCGACGCACCGCCCACGTCAATACTTTTGTATTGAAGCGAGCAGTGCACCTTTTCAGCAAATGGAGCATCCCCTGCCTCTTCCATACTTCTGGGTTCCAGAGTTTTTAAAATTAAAATACAGAAAATTGTGGCGCAGGAAAAATGCCACTCTTGCTGTTAAAATCCAAACCGGAGGGAGGGTCACGTGACTGCTTAATGGTGTGAGAATGTGCCTTTGCTGAGCTCTGCTCCCCGGGTTGACAGATTGAAATAATCCACCGGAATCTCTTTTTTCTAGACAGCATTAAAGGGGCCCAAAATGCAGTACTTACAGTATGGATGAATACGTCGTGCCAATGGGAAGTAAATCGCAGCAGGCGGGAGCGAAAAAATAGCAAAAGACCGCCAGCCTCAGGACAGACGAGTGCTGTGGGCCCTATATCCATCTTGGCCACAGAAATGGCTGCGATAGGTCGGGAATTGAAGGAGCAGCTAATAGATCCTCTATCCCCACAGCTTGAAAGGCTGGAGAGAAAAATTGACCGCAGCCTGGCTGCGATAGATTCGCAGCTTGAGCAGCAGCAGGAACAGCTGGAGGAGGCGGAGGACTGCATCTCGACAGCAGAGGATACTCAGGCCCCGATACTGAAGTGCAGGGAGAGATTGAAGAAAGAGGTGCAGGACCTCAGGGAGGCCCTGGACTATCAGGAAAATTACCATTGCAGGTCCAGTCTGCGTCTCCGGGACCTCCCTGAGGGTAAGGAAGGCCTGGACATTATGAAATACTGTGGGCAGAAACTGCCAGCTTTACCGGGACTGAACCTGAAAGGGGGCTGCTACAAGCTGGAACGAGCGCACGGGGCGGTGCAACCACGGCCTCAGGAGGGGCAACCGCCAAGGCAGATAATTTTTCGCTTTCATAATTTGCAAGATAGGCAAGAGATGTGGAGAGCCTACAAGAATGCTGCTGAGTTAAAGTATGAAGACGTCCGCTTATTTATTATGCAGGATCTCTCTTTGAGGATCGGGAAAAAGAGGCGGGAGTTTAATGAAGTGATCTCAGAGTGCCAGCGTTTAAAAAAAGAATGGTACATGATTTTCCCAGCTATAATAAAAATTCATCACGAAAGAGCCACCTATAGCTTCTGGGAGGTGGAAAAAGCAGCTAAGTTTATATCAGAATTGAAGAAAAAGATAGGATGACTGCTCCAGAGAAGAGAGAGTTCACGCTAGTGGAGAGGAGGTGTACAGTTGTGCTGTTAAAGTTTGAAGTTATGCAGTTAAAGCCTGTTACAGCATTTGGATGGGACTACACTTGGGTGCCTGCCCTGATTCTGTTGTTAATATCCCTGAGGAATGATGGACTTCCCCTGTAAAAGAACCCAACCTCAGGATGTGTACTCCTATCCTGCACTGTTTTTGAGGACTGAGTGGGGAAAGCGTATTCTGGAGGGGACATCGAAAGTGCGGCAGCTGGTTAAGGCTTTAATGGAGGCGAGCCCCAGATGAGGAGGGTCAACAAGTGTGGATCGCATCCCTGCAACCCCTGCATCAACGAAATGAGCAATGTGGGTGATGTCACGGAGTGCAGATGTTGTGGCCAGACTCGTGAGGAGGGCCGCACGTCAAGTTGATTTGTGCGGCCTAGCCTCGTGGACGTTCAGGTACACAGTTATTTTGGTCCTGTGGGCGGGAGGAGGGGGTGGATAGCTGAGTAAATGACTGAGTGTTTATGTGTAGGAGTCGAGGCAAAAGGGGAAAGAAGGGCAGGTGTAATGGGAGGGGAGTGGAAGATTTGAAATGATACAAGAAAGATAATAGAGCTACAGCCATGTCCTAAATGAAGGGGTAGTGGAACCCAAGGGGCCCTATCATGAGGATGTAAATGAGCGGGACGGAGGAGTTTGGTGGAAATGAAAGGCAATACATCAATCGGGGAGAGCAAGGTTGATCATTTTTGAATCAAACCCTTAACTATACTATCAGGGAGAGAACATACCTGGTCTGGAAATGTTGCATGTGGGGGATTGTACTGTATATGATTTGGAGGGAGAGTTACTGTTCAAATGTTATGTGTTTTTTGTTTAGATTTAGAAATGTATGTTAGGTTCACACTGCACTATAAGGTAAGAGACAGAATGAGGCCCACCCTGACTGAATCAGCATGGGACCTTGGTGCAAAGTGGGGGGCGGGTGGGAGTTTACGTATACCATGATGGCTTATAAGGAAAAGGTGAATATTGTCTCGTGGAATGTGAGGGGATTTTCCTCTCCAATTAAACGTACTAGCCTTCTGACGGCTCTTAGGAGGGTGTGTGCCCAAGTTGCCTTACTACAGGAAACACACTTGATGCCCGTGGAGCATCAAAAACTTTTCCTCACGTAAGAGAGGGGTGGCGGTGCTTATACATAGGCACCTTCCCTTCAAGTTAATGAGAGTGGTGCAAGATAGCAGTGAAGGGAGATCTGTGTTTATGGAAGGAATGCTACATGGGTCTTGGGTTACATTTGGGAGTCTGTATGCACCTGCTGTTTTTTTGAACCTTCGTTTTATAGCACCATTATGGACTTGCTTGTAAGGGAACAGTTTCAAGGGTTGATAATGGGAGGGGACTTCAGCTGTACCCCGGACCCAAAGTTGGATCACTCGGAGGGTAGGGGCTGTGGAGGAAGCTGCATGAAGAAGTGGAGGGAAGGATTAGTAGAATTGGATGTCCTGGATGCCTAGAGAATGGCCAACCCCATACTCAGGGAGTACACCTTCTTCTCCAATCCCCACAGGACGTGGTCCAGGTTGGACCACACATATATATATGGGGGGAGTGGTACCATAAGCTGGCAGAGATTAAGCATGGTCCCATATATATATATATATATCAGATCATGCCATGGTAGTATTGGCATTAGAATTCTATGCAAAGGGGCAGAGAACTGCCTCATGGAGATTCCCACTGTATCTGCTAGGGAAGGAGGAATTTAAGTCCTTTTTGAAGGAGCAACTGGCAAAGTATGCAGAGCTTAATAAAGACACAGCAGCATCTAAACAGGTGTTCTGGGATGCGGGGAAGGCGTATCTAAGAGGGGCCATCATAGGGTACATGGCGAGACACAAAAAAGAGCAACTAAAGCGACAGGAGGAGCTACACCTGAGGGTTAGGGAACTGGAGCACAGAGCAGCCGGGGGGGGGGGTGCGACATATGCTGCTGATGGCAAGAGGGACACTAAATAGCATGCTGGCGGGGCAGGCAAGAACCCAGTTATTTATGCTAAAACACAAATTTTATGAATGGGGGAACAAACCAGGACCCATGCTGGTGAACCTCATAAGAGGTAGAAGGGGGAGTGTGAGAATTCAGGGTATACGAGGGGAAGGGGGTGCCCTGGTCAGAGAACCCCAAGCTATTGGGGATAGGTTTAAGCGGTTTTATCAGGCCCTTTATAAGGCAGAATGTGATGGCACAGTGGATAGGGCGAAGGAATTTTTGGATAAGGTCAATATTCTGGGAATCACTGAGACGCAACAGGCAGAATTAAACAGGGAAATACCCAAGGAGGAAATCAAAGTGGCCATACAGCGCATGAAGTCGGGTGAGGCATCTGGCCCAGATGGGCTTCCGGCTGAATTTTATAAAGGAGTGGGTCAGGGGGTGGTTGACCTGCTGTGGGAAGTATTACAGGAAGTTAAGGAGGGGAACACACTTCCACCCTCTATGGAGGTTGCAACACTATGTGTTATCCCGAAACCCGGGAAGGACCCCCAGGATTGTGTCTCTTATAGGCCTGTGTCCTTGCTGAATGCGGACGCTAAGATCTACGCCAAGGTCCTAGCTGCCCGACTGGATGTGTTGCTTCCGAAGTTAATACACTCAGACCAAACAGGCTTTATTCAGGGAAGGCATTCCTGTCATAATGTGAGGAAGGCTGTGAATGTGGTGTATTGCTCTTCCCGGTGCCCAGGTAAGACAGCAGTTTTGTCCCTGGACGCTGAGAAAGCATTTGATTGAATTGAATGGGATACCTATTCGAGGTGCTGGAAAGATTCGGTCTGGAAGAGAAATTCATCGGTATGGTGAGGGCTTTGTGTAGCTCTCCTCAGGCTGTGATATTGACTAATGGGGTGCTTTCGGAGCGGTTTCCTCTGTTTAGGGGTACGAGGCAGGGGTGTCTGCTCTCCCCACTACTCTTTGATTTGGCAATTGAACCCCTGGCCATAGCCATTAGGCAGAACCCACAGGTCAAGGGAGTTGAGGGCATGGGAGACAAACAACATAAAATGTCACTATATGCGGACGACATGATCTTGTTATTTAAGAGACCCAGAACACTCCATACCTCCCTTATTGGAACTTATTAAGGGGTTTGCCACCTTTTCGGGGTACAGGATAAACCTGGACAAGTCAGAGATAATGTATCTGGGGAAGAGGGGGACACCGGGGAAGGTTAAGTGGGGCTTAAAAGAGGTACACTCCTCCTTTAGATACCTGGAGATAAATATTGGGAGGAGTGTATTAGACCTGTATGGTCTGAACTATACCCCTTGGTCAAAACCTTGGTGGCTGAAATGAAAAGATGGAGAGCATTACCACTGTCCTGGATAGGATGGATGAATTTGATTAAAATGAATATTTTGCCAAGGATCCTCTACTTGCTCCAGATGCTTCCAATGGGCCTAAATAAGAGGGATGTTAAGAAATTGGAGAGGGGTTTCTCTGAATTTATGTGGCAAGGGAAAAGGATCAGGATCAGTTTAGGCAGATTAAAGGCAAGCTCAAGAGGTGGAGGGCTAAATTTTCCTGACATGAAAAGTTATTACCTGGCTGCACAAATGAGAATCATAAAATATTGGATTGCTAGACCTGATGTTGCTAGCTGGATAAATTTGGAGTTAATGGAGGCCCAGGGCAGGCTATCAGCATACCTGGCTAAAGGAGGGAGGAAGGCATATGTCTCCCAGGGCCGGGTCAATCCGATGGTGTTAATGGTACTTGATAGCTGGATGCAGGTCAGAAAGGCACTTGGTGGACAGGAGGAAGAGACGCTACTTCTGCCGGCCTCAGGGAACCCTTTCTTTAGACCGGGACTGGAGGACCCAGGGTTTGGGGAATGGGACATGAGGGGGGTGCAATGTATAGGAGACCTGCTCAAAGGGAAGGATATATTCTCTTTCCAGGAGCTTAGGAAGAACAGAGGGTTGCCGAGCAACTACATGTTTCAGTTTTTTCAGGCAAGGGACTATTGTAAACAGATAAGGAAACAGGGGGGCCAGGTAGCACCACTGGAAAAGGCAGAGGCCCTGATCTCTAAGGCTAGGAGGGACCCTAAGGGCATGGTGAGGGATATGGTGCATATTATACGAGGTAGTCTTCGAGACCTGACACATAATACTAGAAGATTATGGGAAAAGGATTTGGGGTTGCCAATCTCTGATTACAGTTGGGGTCTTATGTTGGAATCACACATGGGCCTACTCCTTTCAAATAAATTTAAGGAATCAGCTTATAAATTTGTACATAGGCTCCCCCCGGTGGTACTTCATCGGTATCAGCCGGAGGTGCCTGAGGTCTGTAATAGATGCAAGGAGCAGTGGGGTACATATTTTCACTGTTTCTGGGCCTGCCCAAGATTACAAGTGTTTCCGAAAATGATAGCACAGAGCTTGAGTGGCATGCTGGGGTCAGAGGTGCCTTTCACTCCAGTTGGCCTACTGTTGGGCATGGATGTAGGAGAGGGAGAGGAGTGGTCCCCATAAGAAAAATGGCTTAGATTGCTGCTTCTATATGCCAGGCAGGCCATATTGAACACTTGGGTATTGGCAGAGAATCCTACCATTGGGCAATGGCGGTCTTTGGTTATAGGGGCTCTGGTAATGGAAAGGAGATCTTGTCAACTAAAGAATAAATTAGAAACCTTTCTTTCCATCTGGAGCCTCTTTACGGCAACATTAACCATGGAGGAAGCAGTAGTCCTACAGGCTGGGAGCTGAAGCCCAGATAGAGGGAGCGACAGTTTAAGAAAGCGGGGAGGATATTAAGAGGCATATAAATCTCCGTACAGGTGGGTGAAGTAGAGTAAGGGAATGAAGAAAATGAATTATGTGGTATATGTGGACCTTTGTAAATAGTTGACAGAGCTATAGTTGTATGTAATATGTCTGTCTTGAAAGTGTTTGTAAATGTTTTTTATGTGCAAAATCCTAATAAAGATTTTTAAACAAAAAAAAAAAAATCCAAACCAGAGGGTAAGCTGTTTGAGGCGGGAGCCCACATTTTGGACAGCTTTCCTTTAGAAAGCAGTTACCGAAGCAAATGTAGTGCAAGTCTAATGTCTCAAAATATCAACTATAATCTGTCATATGAAGGAAAGTTCCCAAAAGTCCAGGCCATAGACTTCTTCACTTCTTCATGCCCTGAAAGGGAATAAGAGGAAAACAATCAATTTGTATGTTATTGATATACCGAATGTCTCAGTATATAGTCCATAGTCTCATTCCTGCAAGAAGTATCAACAGTGTGTTATATCCTCTTAAATCAAAGGTTCCAATACCTGTACATAGTACCTGATTTTGTTTCTGCATAAAATTCAGTCTATTTTTTCCTTTTGATGAGAGGCATAATGTCTAATTTTTCATTAAGGCCTGGTTGTCTAAGTCCCCCCAAAGTATAAATCCAAGAGGCCTCCCTTTGCATCAATTTGTCATTAATATTACCACCCCTCGGACACAGTCTAACCAGTTCGATTCCACAAAATTTAAAGGTGTGATTGGTCCTTAGGCATGGAACAGTGTATGGCCAATGAGTTAGTTATATCCTATCCTGTTATGCTCCTTAGGTGCTCCCCAATACGTAGCTTAAATGAGGGTGTAGTTTTCCCTGTGTAGAAGGAAACACACCCACAGGTGGCCAGATAAACCAGATGATCCGTAACACAGCTAAAAAAAGAGGATAACAGAGTTCTTAAATGCATTCACTATAGTGAATGTAGTGCTTTTCAGTGTAGGCCCACAAAATTTGCAGTTACCACATGGTTAAGTTCCATAGGCCTAGATGGTAGCCAGTTGTCAGTTTTGGGTAACTGAGTGGATTGCATTTGAAGGCTATGTACCACTTGGTCTTGTACATTTGCCACCTTCTTATATGTCATACGTAGGGGGGTAGAACCATAGCCTCTCTCAACAGTGGGTCAGACTGTAAGGTGTTACAATGTTTTTTAATTTTTCCCTTAATATAAATCAACTGCCAATTATATGTGCTAATAAAATTCAGTCTTTTTGGCCCCTCCTGTCTCAGTTGTGGAGCTAGAACCTCTTCCCTTGTCTTGCCCATTACTTGTGTCATAAACATCCCCAATATTTTGTTCGGAATAACCCCTCTGGCCAAATCTGGCACATATATCAGTACTCTATATCATGAAATCTACATCACTACTGCAGTTTCTGCTGGCTCTCAGAAGTTGGGCCTTGGGAATATCATTGACCATATGTCTAGGGTGGCAACTTGGGCACATAAAAGGGAGTTTCAGTCTGTTTCTTTTCTAAATAATGACATCTGTAACCCGTTTTCGGAGTTCTATGTGATCTCCAAATCCAGGAAGGTCACCCTGTCCTGATCACACTGGGTAGAAAACTTCAAATTTGAATTGCTCTGTTCGGAGTATTGGACAAACTCTCAAAGTTCGCTCTGAGTGCCCCTCCATATCATAAATACATTGTTTATAAAGTGACACCACAGGTCAATCTTATCGTAGAAAGGATTGATCTGTTTGTCATGGACAGCTGATTTCTCCCAGTGGCCCAAAAAGATGTTTGCATAATTTGGTGCAAAAATAGCACCCATAGCCGTCCCTTTTATCTGTAGATAATAGTTGCCCTGAAATGGAAAGGAGTTTTTAGTTAACAGCATTTCTGAACACTCTAGGAGAAATTGTTTCCTGTTGTAGTCCAATGTGTCATTTTGATCAAGCCAGTAAGAATAGGCATATAGTCCCTCCTCATGAGGGATATTGGTGTAGAGTGAAGTGATAGCCAAAGACACCAACAACCACTCTGATTCAAGTTGTTCAACTCCCTGGACGTCAAATATGTCAGTGGTGTCCCTGACATATGAGAGTGGATGTGGTATATATCCTCTTATGTGGGCATCCACAAAATGTTACAGAGGTTCAGTGATAGACCTGATGCTCACCACAATTGGGAGGCGGGGGGGGGGGGCACCAAATCCTTGTGGGTTTGGGTAGAATGTGTATGCTGGCTCGAACCAGGTGGGGCACCGTCAGGTAAGTGAGTTCTTTCTGAGTGATGGTGCCTTCCAATGAGGCTTAATCCAGGAATGTGTCTTTCTGAGCCTTAAAAGCATCAGTGGAGTCCCCTATTAGTTTTTGATAGAGCTGGGAATCCCCCAGTTGTTTTTCAACTTCTCAGATGTATTTCTCTGTGGACATAACCACCGCAGTTCCACCCTTGTCCACAGGTTTAACTACAGTTGTGGGATCACTTTCTGGTTCATTTAAAGATTGTAGCCTCATTCATCATGCTGTTTACATCATTTGGTCTTGCTCTTTGGGACAGTAGATTCTCAGAATCTAACTCACATGCCCACATATAGGGGGTTAAAAGTGGAGGGTGGTTGTAGTTCTAGTCGATAGTTCACTGTTGGTACTGTAGATAGATCTTGGGAGGAGTCAGGTTTAATGGGGTATTAGTCACATCTATGCCCCTGCACATGATGGTTTTAGCAAAAAAAAAGCCTTAAGGTTTAAGTTCCTGGTAAATTGACGCAAGTCGATGTATAGGTCAAAGGGATTAAAATCCAGCGTAGGGACAAATGTAAGTCCTTTTTGAAACACCTGCATCTGTGCTCCACTAAGTGGGGTGTCTGAGAGGTTTACAGCAATACACTCCGGTATTAGATCAACCTCCCTCTGTGGGCTCCTCTTCTTATATTTGTGTTTCCTGCCCCACCCCCACCCCTTTGTGCAGGTATGTTTTTTTGGTTATGCTAGTGTAGGCCGACCTGCCCCCCGATTGCCAGGTTTTCCTGGTATTGCTCTGAGCTGACTTGCTTGCTGTATCCATGGTACACACCTTTATTACCTCAAGATTGATTATTGTAATGCTATGTACCTAGGGCTTTCTGGAAGTTTGGTGCATCGTCTACAGCTGGTGTGGAATGCTGTGGCCAGGTTAGTTGCCAGAATGTCATACTCTGAGCACATCACACCTGTGTTATGTCCTCTGCACTGGCTACCAATTTGGTGGTGCACAACCATCAATGCTGCATTAATTGTATGTATGTACAGTATGTATTTGTTTATTGTTGCCTGAGAAAGGACGGTTAGACATTGCTGCCTGTTTTCAGCACCATCGGTGTATGGGGGAGGGGATACAGATGCAAACTAACTGAAATTAAACCAGAGTAAGCTGTTGGTGATAGTTTAGTGAATGGGAGAAATTGTGCCAGGTAACTGGGGAAATTACCCTACTCTTTTTGAGAAGTGGCATGGGATCATAACGGCCACCTGTACAACCACCAGAAAAGGCAAACAAAAATGATAACTTACAAGGAATTGTTTGATTAGGGCCTGGTTACATGAAAGATCTCTTGGTCTGATATGCTTTCAGTTGCGCACTCTTCTTCACTTAGGTGTCACTATTGGCTGCCCTTGTAATCCCACCTTAAACAATCTTAAGATCATGCTTTCTTGGTAGCAGCCCCAGTTATTTGGAACTCATTGCCATTCTACCTTAGGAGTTCCCCCTTGCTGGAGGCGTGTAAAAAGGCACTAAAGGGCTTCTATTCTTACAAGCTTTTGGCGCTGAGTGAACATAAACTGCAGGTTTCTCAAATTATACAGTGTTAGTTTATTTTTGTCACTGTGATATTTTCCTTGGCTGGTTGGAACCGGCAAAATAAGCATGATATCCTATGAGGACAGGTTGAAGGCACTGAACATGTACTCCCTGGAGGAGAGGAGGGAGAGAGGGGATATGATAGAGACATACAAGTATCTTACAGAGAGGAACAGGGTGCAGGAATGCACTATTTTTAAGCGAAAAAGATGTTCCAGGACTAGAGGGCATGGGATGAAGTTGGAGGGAGGACGATTCAGAGGAAACGTGAGGAAGAATTTGTTCACAGAACGGGTGGTGGACAAGTGGAACACCCTGCCAGAGGAAGTGGTGGGGGCTGAATCAATCACGGGATTTAAGAATGCATGGGATAGACATAAAGGAATTCTGGAGGTCAGGGGTAAGGGGCAACAGACTTCCTGGAAAACATAAACTGAACTTACAAACTTAAATGGGCAGACTGGGTGGGCCATAGGCCCTTATCTGCCGACACTGTCTATGTATCTATATATAATGCACCGTGTAAGTGTTTAATATTTAGTATATGCTTACACGCATATAGGCATTCCTGGCTGCTTGGCAGGTTGTGCACGTCATCAGAGAGCTGTTCGTGGGGGTCACTGGGAGCAGTAGGTTCCGTTAATGGCTGGTAGGAAGTCGCAGGATCTACCAGATAAAAGTTGCTATAAATCCTTGACTTTTATTGTGATTTTGTTAATTGGGATCTGTAGCTCACACTGCTTTTCTTCTGGGGAGCTGAGAGTTCCTCTTTATCGGCCTAGTACTGGACTAGTTAGAATTTGTAACCCTTACCCTTTTAGCAAGCAAACGTTATTTATATAGCGCCGTTCCAAAATCAAGGCGCTGTACATGATACAAATTATAATATTAAAACAGCTGGCATAATAAATTAGTTAAAATCAATCAATCGGGGAAGGCCAGAGAGAATAAATATGTTTTCAACATAGATTTAAAACTACCGACGGTCAGACATTCTCTTAACTGACGAGGTAGAGAATTCCACAGGGTTGGTACTGCAAATGAAAAAGCATGAGCTCCAGATGTTTCAAGACAAACCCATGGAATTTCTAGCAATCCCTTGTTAGCGGATCGGAGAGGGCGACTGGGGGAGTAGGGAGTCAGGAGATCTTTCAGGTAGTCGGGTCCCTGTTCTTGTAGGGCTTTAAAGGTAAGCAAGCCTACATTATAGGTGATCCGCCACTGAACTAGCAGCCAGTGCAGTTCACGCTGCACAGGCGTAATGTGACTGGTCCTGAAAGTACCAGTCAGCAGCCTGGCCGCTGTGTTCTGCACTAGCTGCAAGCGGCGGATGTCAACCCCAGACAACCCTAGGTAGAGGGCATTGCAGTAGTCAAGACAGGTGGTAATGAAGGCATGGACCAATGTTGGAAGGTAACCCAGTGGAATCAGGTGCTTCACCCAGGTGATATTCCTCAGGTGGTAAAGTAAGGATTTAACCACAGCTGACACCTGAGACTTCAGGGTCAAGTCAGCATCAAAAATGACACCAAGGTTATGCACCTGATCTGAGGTAATGAGCTGGACACCATTAAGCCATAGGCCCAACACATGCCCAGCCCGAGAACCCGCCCCTGGGCAACCTGGATCCACAACCAACACCTCAGTCTTATCCGAATTCAGTCTCAACCACCTCAAACTCATCCAGTCCTTGATCTCAGAGAGGTAGCTGTTTAGCATAGAGATCACATCAACCTGTCTGGGCACAAACTAGAAGGGAAAGGATCAGATTTGTTATAGTACAGTAGCTTCTTGTTGTTTTTACATTGTTTCTTGTGGATTTTACTTGGTAGAAGGTTATTTCTTTTCTTTCTTACTACTAAGGGGCTAGCAGGGTATTGTTTTGGGGCAGTTGGAATTTTGAAAACTGTTTTGGTGGCTGTAAGTGGGCTCATTTGTTTGATGTTCCACCGTGTAGCAGGCTGTATTTGTAGAAGCCTATTTGGTGTGATTTAACTGGGGCTGTTTCTTTGAATCAGAGACCTATATCTTCTAATTTCAAGCCTATTTTGATGTGTTGTTGGTGAAGCTGTTCGAATTGGAGACCTGTTTCTTTTGGTAGCAAACCTATTTTGGGGGCTATGAGTAGAATTGTGATTCATTTTTGCTGGCTTCACTAGCTGCAAAGGTTAGTGCATAGTGGGGGAAGGGTGCTAATGGTCTGACCAGGGGCCTCAGCTACCTGATTGTTTCTGGAAGACTTAGGTTGGTCCCAGCCCCTCAACCCCTCACCCCACCCACCCCGGTCCATGATTTCCTTTATACCAGGGGTTCTGACATCACTTCCTCAAACGGGCAAAGGATATGCACCTGTCATAGCAGAAGCAGACATCCAGTAAAGGAACAGCAGCGAATGAAGAGGTGACTGCTATCTCAGTGGAAGGGAAGTAACTGCAAATCTAGGAGCTTTCATTGTTACTTCTTTGCATTGCTGTTGCATTGTGGAAAGGAGGAGCATGCGTTTGAAGAAGGTTGTGCAATAGCTACTTAAAGTCTCTTTTTGAGTTTGGATAGGAAGGTTAGGAATATAAAAAGCAGTTGCTCAGTCTATCTAAACATGTACAATAAAGGGGGTAAGGGAAATTAAGAAAATAATGTTTTGCATTGATAGAGGGGGGAGAGGGGAGACTTGGGGAGTGTTCGGTATCCTGCATCTGGAAGGGTGGAGGGTCCCTGGTGGGCAACGACAGCAATGGGTAAGGTGGTAGGTTGCAACAACTGTGGTGCACCAATCTTTCTAAAAATTGCCTGGAGTGTGGGAGGATGTTTAGTGTGCAGCCACATAGAGAAACTCAGAAAGGATATTGAGGGTCTGCAGGAGGAACTAAGACAGGCAAGGCAGACTGGGGGTGGGTTTAGCCCAATACTGGAGGGAGGAAGAATAGGAGATGAGGGAGGGCGATTTAAGCCAACAGTGGTGAGGAGAGGGTCAGAAGAAGGGAAGCAGGGACAAGGGAGCCCAGGCCAGGAAGAATGATTGCCGGGGAAACCAGGTCAGGAGACAAAAGACAAATGGAAGGAGGAGATAGGGACTTGTGAGGGGAGGCGAAGAAGTGGCAAAAGTCATGGAGTGGAAAGGAGAGAACAGGTTACTATGAAGAGAGAGGGAGCGGGTATTTGTGAAGGGTCTTCAGAAATTAGTTTTCCACTGCTAGAGAGGAAGAAGGTAGAGGAGATAAATGATGAAATTAGAGGAGTAATTGATAAATGCCTGGACCAAACCGGAGCAGGGGGAAGTTCTGCTGGGAGAATTGCAACAGGGGCAAAAGGGGGAAATAATGTGCAGGAGGAAGAAGACGAGCTGGAAATGAGAGAGGGAGATGAATGGAAGCAAGCAGGGAGTAAGAGTGGTGGAATCTTAGTGCTGGGGGACTCAATACTAAGAGGAGTCAGATGGAGTAGCAAGGGGTAGAGGCATAGTCGCATTTGGGTGGAGGCCGTGCCAGGAATGACAGCGGAAAGGGTGGGACATTCTGTTCTGAAATATGCTAGAAGGGGTAGGGACAAGCCTCATTTAATTATACATCTTGGGACGAGCGACCTGGCTGACAAGACAGTAGATATAGTCTAGAGGAGGTTTGAGGAACTAGGACAGTTATGTGAGGGGGCAGGAAGATCAGTAACTTTTTCGGAGATAATTCAAGTGCCCAAGGCAAGCACAACAAGAAAGCTGAGAATAGAGGAATTTAACAGATGGCTAAAAACCTGGTGTTGTGCTAAAGGGTATGGGCTGTTGAGGGGTGGGGAGGGACCTGGGAGGACAGTAGTTTCTATGCCAAGGACAGACTACACTTGAGTGAGGAGGGAAAGAAAGTGTTGAAACAGAGGATGGAGGAATACAGAGTAGGGAATTTAAACTAGGAGCGAGGGGGTGGCAGTTGGGCAAGAGACATGCAGAGACCACAGGTTGGGAAACCATATGAGCTTACCCCCCTTAACAGTGACAAAGGACAAATGGCAAGTACTATTGGTGATGCTAGTAAAGGGGGAGAGGATTGGGGGGGGGGGAGGTGGAAGGTAGTTACCCTTAATGCTAGGAGCCATGGGAGGAAAACTGCAGAGTTGCAGGTGCTCATGGCAGAGGGAGAGGTTGAAATTGCAGCCATCACAGAAACATGGGCCATCTAGTACAATGCCTGGGACCTGTCTGTACCAGGGTACAGGTTATTTCGTAGGGACAGGGTGATTGGGAAAGGAGGGGGGTGGCACTGTATGTGAAGGAAGGACTGAAGTGTGTAAGGGAGGAAGGGGAGGAGGGTAGTACGGAGTCAGTTTGGATGCAAATCCAGGATTCCAAGAATAGGATTCTTAGAATGGGAGTGGTGTACAGGCTGCCATCTCAGACGGAGGAGTCTGACAGGGAACTAGCAGGACAGATCAGGAGGACCTGTGAGAAGGGTAGTGTAGTGATTGTGGGGGACTTCAACATGCCAGGAGTGGACTGGAGTACCCCAACAACCAGGAATAGAAGTGAGCAGGTACTACTGGATGCCTTCCAGGACAGCTTCCTGCTGCAAATGGTAAGTGAACCAACCAGGTTAGGGAATACCCTTGACCTTGTGCTGGCAAATGGGGACTTTGTAAGAGAACATACAGTGGAGGAACCACTGTCAGGGAGTGACCACCACTCAGTATGGCTCACATTGGATATGGGCAAGGAAGGAGTGGAATCTGGTACAAGAGTGCTGGACTTCAGGAGGGCCAACTTTGGGAGGATGGGGGAAGTGGTAAAAGGGTATCTGGCCAAAATTCAGTCTAGTATGGACACTAACCAGAGGTGGGAACTCATAAAGCTGGGGATAGTGGAGGCAACCAAAACCTGCTACAAGGCCCAGAGCAAGAAGACTAGGGCTAAGAAACCGAGCTGAGCAAGGAGGTCATGAAAAAGATAAGGAGGAAAAGAGCTGCCTTTAGGAAGTATAGAAAACAGGGAGAGGGGAGGACAGGGAGGAGTACTTGACAGTATTGAAGGAGGTGACAAGGGCAGTAACTGGAGCCAAGGCATCTACGGAACTCAGGCTGGCACAAGGCATTAAGAAGGGGGAGAAGGACTTCTTTAGGTACATCAGGGAGAAAAGGAGCTGTAAGGACCACATAGTAAGGATTAGGAAGGAGGGGAGTTGGGTGGAAGCAGGGTGCGATAAGGCAGAAGCACTAAATGAGTACTTCTGCTCAGTATGTACTAAAGAGAAGGGGGGGACACCAAGGGGAGAAATGGTAGAAACGGGGGAGGGGGTGACAGATGGGGAAAATCATGGAGGGCAGAGTTCGGGAGGGTTTGAAGGCACTGAGGGTGGATAAGGCACCAGGCCCAGGTGGCATCCACCCCAGGGCACTGAAGGAGTTGGCAGAGGTCCTTGCAGGACCTTTGGCAGACCTATTTAATGCCTCACTACATTCGGGGTGTGTACCTCTGGACTGGAGGCTGGCTCATGTGGTACTCCTCCACAAGAGTGGCCCCAAGGATGAACCGGGAAACTACAGACCAGTGAGCCTCACGTCCATCGTGGGTAAGCTAATGGGGACTATCCTGAAGGAAAGGCTGGTGGCCCTCCTAGAGGCCAAAGGACTACAGGACAGCAGACAGCATGGCTTCATATGGGGTAGATCCTGCCAAACCAACCTGGTGGAGTTCTATGACTGGGTAACTAGGCAACTGGACAGGGGCCATGCAGTGGATGTCCTGTATCTGGACTTCAGTAAGGCATTGACTCGATTGCCGCATGGAAGGCTGGGAAGTAGTTAGTAGGCACGGGACAGGTGCAATGCTGGTGAAATGGGTAGGGAACTGAATTCAGGGAAGGCAACAGAGGGTGGTGGTGGGTGGGGAGCTCTCACACCCAAGGGTAGTGACGAGCGGTGTCCCACAGGGCTTGGTTTTGGGACTACTGTTGTTTGGGATATTCATTGCAGACATGTCTTTGGACATAAAAAGCAAGATCAGTCTGTTTGCTGATGATACCAAGGTAGGAGCAGTGGTGGATGACATAGGGGGATGTCAGGGTTTGCAGGATGATCTGGCAAAGCTTGAAACCTGGTCAGACACCTGGTAACTGGGGTTTAATGCCAAAAAGTGCAAAGTGCTGCATTTTGGGATGAAGAACCCAAGGAGGAGTTACCAGCTGGGGGAGTGCAGCTAACCCAGAAAGAGGAGGAGAAGGATCTGGGGGTGCTCATTACAGGGTCAATGAACAACTCGGCACAATATAGGAAGGCAGTTGCAAAGGCCAACAAAATGCTGGGTTATATTGCAAGGGGTATATCCTCGAGGAGGGAGGAGGTGATTCTGCCACTGTATAGGTCATTACTTAGACCACACCTGAGTACTCGTGCAGTACTGGCGCCGTGATCTGAAGAGAGGCATTAAGTTACTGGAGGGGTGTGAGCTAGGGGACAAAGATGATCAAGGGGCTGGGGACTTACCATATAGAGAGGAGGCTGAGGGAGTTGAACATGTTCTCACTGGAGGAGAGGAGGGACGGGGAGACATGATTGAAACCTTTAAGTACATGAAAGGAATAAACAAGATAGGTACAGAGGGGCTGTTCAAAGTAAGGGAAGGGAGGTACACCAGGGGCCATGATATAAGACTGGAGGGAGGAAGGTTCAAGAGGGAGATGAGGAGACACTTTTTACAGAGAGGGTGGTGGCTGGGTGGAATGCGTTACCTGCAAAAGTGGTATCCATTAGAACTGTGGACTGCTTCAAAAGGGAATGGGACAGGACAAGGGGGAGGGTCAATGAAGTGGAAGGGAAGGACAGCTGCAGAATAAGTGGTGCTAGCTGCACATTCGAGCAGGCTTGTTAGACCTCTAGGCCTTTATCTGCTGACAAATTTTGTATGTTCATGTGTTCGTAGCTATGAGTATCATCTGCATAGCAGTGAAAACTGAAGACGTATCGCCTGATGATATCTCCCAATGGCAGCATATACACTGCGAACAACATGGGCGCCAATATGGAGCCCTGTGACACCCCACAGGACAGGAGAAGGGCGTCAGAGGAATAAATTCCAGTGACCACCCTCTAAGATCTGCCAATGAGGAGTGATCTAAACTATTTGAGGATTGTACCCGACAGTCCACAAAGGAACCGCAGGGTCTCCAATAGCACCTCATGGTCCACAGTATCAAAAGCTGTTGAGAGATCAAGAAGGACCAAGATGGTACGAGCCTTTCGATCTCTCGCCATTAGAAGATCATTTAGTACCCGAACAAGGGCAGTCTCCGTGCTATGCCTCTTTCTGAAACCAGACTAGAGAGCTTCATAGACATTATAAGTTACAAGGTGATTGTCCAGTTGCAACACAACCACCTTCTCAGTAGCCTTCCCCACAAAGGGCAGGTTAGAGACAGGTCAGTAGTTAGCTGGATCAGCGGGATCCAAGGAGGATTTTTTAAGGAGTGGTCAAATGACCATCTCCTTTAGGAGGTCTGTAAAGATTTCCCTCTCCAAGGATCTCCATATAATTTCAGCTAGGATCGGGCAGATAACATCTACACATCTCACTAAAAGGAGGTAGGGCCCGGATCCAAACTACAGCAGGTTGGACGCAAAGTCTGGACAGTCTTCACAATGTCCATGAATTCCGGTTGGCTAAAATCCGTCCAGACAGACCGGTGCTCGCTACCTCCCATCGACCTCAGCAACCGCTCATGGAGAGAGCCGGGTTGATTCCGGACCTGATGCTGGCAACCTTATCTGCGAAAAACGGAGCTAGTTCATCACACTCAATTTGTGAAAAAAACTCTTCCGGACTGGAGACAGATTGGATTGCACAATCTGTCAATGGTTTGAAAAAGTTTAGCTGGTCGGTTCTGCCAAGCAGAGATCTCCCTGGACAGGAACTCTGCCTTCTTACAGGTGATTTCTGATTGATAGCACTTACAATGTTCCATCAATCTAAGCCTGTCAGCATCCAGGCCGGACTTCCGCCATGCTCTCTCCATCCTTTGACCAACTCACCTCAACTCCTTCAAGGACCCATCATACCAAGGGGGACCTTGGACAAAGAGTGAGAGGTCAAACACGAACAGGAGCAATCAAGTTCAAGGCATCTCCCACTGCCTTATTATAGGCTAGTACAAGGTCCCCTGGACTTGAGCTTTCACCCAGCAGTCCCGATAGATCCATCAGCGCCGATAGACAATCTGGGGTAACTCCCCTTACAGGGTGCTACCGGACCATCTCCAAAGGGTAGGTCTATTTGGGGGGGAGGGTTCCGAAACTGAACCCTATGGTGTGATGGCCAGACCAACTGTTCCACCCCCAAATCAGTGATCTTCATTCCCAGGAGGAACAGCAGATCCAATGAATGACATCTTATATGGGTAGAGGAGGTAATTACCTGTGTGAAGCCCAGCATTGTCATTAGCTGGAGGAGATTTTGTCCAAACTGCAAGAGTTCATCGTTGACGCAGGCACTGAAGTCCTCCAGAATTATCCGTCTGGGTGAGTCCAACACCATGTCGACGACGAAGTCCGCAATCTCCTGCTGGAATAAGCCCCCATCACCTGATGGACGGTAAATGAGGAGTATCCTGCAACGTACACCCTCACCCATGATACACTCAAAGGATCTGGTGGTCCCCACTGGAACCTCCAGAAAGCCCAGTTCATTCTTAAAAAAGATGGCTGCACCCCCAACCCTACGATTCAGCCTTGGGCGGTGAATCCCCGAGAACCCAGCTGGAGCTGCAGAAGCCAATACTGGGCCTGTACTTTTGTCCAACCATGTCTTGGTGATGCATGCCAGATCCACCGTTTCAGCAAGATCAGCTATATTAGCTGTCTTGATTTTGATGGGCCTAGCATTACATTCACCGGCTGGGTTGGATGAGATACCGGGGAAGACCTCGACTCCTGTCCAGCATCAGTTGCTGGGCTCTTGGCTATGGGAACAAGACAAGGATTGCCCCTGTCCTGGCACCATTTCGCCCCAGGGCGTCGCCGAGTCCCTACCACCCCAATACGCCCCCCCCTTCCATTCCCTCACCAGGCCCAGTTCGACCCCTTTCCTTGCACCTTCTGACAATCCTGAGGGACTGGCAGCGTTTATACATCTCCGTTAATAAAGAGGGGCAGTCAGACGGATGCAATTCTCAGAGCCTGTTGGGGGGGGGGGGGAATACTGCTGGACCATCTTTTGACCTTCCCAACACATACGAAACAATGACAACACACAAATAATCACAAAGCTCACAGTAAAATCCAACAAAAATCCCTCCAGTTAATTAATACTATTAAATCACAGCTAAATAACAATAACCCTGCCCCAATACAAATAAAAATAAAAAACACAATCTGCTAAATGGCTTAGTTGCAGAGATTTATCAAGTCCAATCAAAGACTTTTGAAATGAGAAGGGGTAGCTTTCACCATAAAACCTCTTCAAAACTGAGTCCAAAACATGGCTCTCTCACAGCCACACTTACAGCTTCATCAAAAGATTTTGAATTTAAAAATGAGGCCCTCTCACTGCCTCCCAATATAAAAATAAAATTACAGTACCTTTCCGCAGTTTTAACAGGAGAAAGGCAGAAAACTTAACCTTACGAATTCTCAGTTAGAAAGTCCTCTTAAGTTAGACCAATGAGAGAGCTGTAATCGATGTAAATACAGCGGGGCCCGACCACAGCTCCAGGACAGGCACCCAGAACTAGGGGAACTCCCCACTTAGCTCACCGGTGCAACCCAGACAAACTGGGAGGTCACAGTGGCCACAGGGAGAGAAGTTTACACCTCCTTCTGGTCAGTGTCCTCTCCCCCCACGGGCAGCCCCCAAACCGGATACCTACCCCGAAGCCTAGCCAGCCCAGCCTACAGTCACCACTCTTAGTCGCAACAAGGACTCCAACAAACTCCCGGCTTCTGCAGAAAAGAATCCAGTCCAGCAGCAACAGTCGGTCAGGGCCAGAGAGCCGACACCCCCAGCAACAGTCCCACCGCTCCAGTAGGGTAACCGCCTCTGTGAGGTGAGTACTCCAGTAATCCACTGCAAAGTGATTACTTCAATAACTCCAATAATCACACTAGCACTCAGACTGCATGCCTCCGTTCAAATTCCCCAGCAGACCACACAGACTGCGGAAAGTGAACCACGAACCTCTATGACAATAATCGCATTTGTTGCAGAAGTCTGTAGAAAAGAATGTCCAACACAACGGTCGACAAAGATCAAATGACCGCCAGCCTTCAACAAATGCTATAGCCAATTCGAACTTAAACAAATAAGGCAGATTAACAAATGCAATGGACCAAACTCAACGAACCAAAAAAATAAAATCAACAACTAACTAAAATCAATTAATCTAAAAACTCAAACAAACTCCTCTGTGAACTATTGTGACGGCTGACCCAGCGTGGTCGCTATCTTTTTCAGTTTTAAAGGTAGGTAGAAAACTAGCGACTAAAAAAACATACCGTCTAAAGTGAAAAGGTTTGCCATTTGGTGTAGAAATAATTCTCTCACACCTGGTGATCTAGATATTGCTCAAATACTGGAATATTTATTACACGGTGGGGGGGGTAGGTTGAAACCTTCCTCTCTAATTGAAATGGATTCGACTGCTATTTCACCTTACAGATCTTCAACAGTCACTACTTATGTTGTTTCCAGTCCTGTTTTACCAGTATATTCTTAAAAAGGTTGAATCATTTGCATTCTTTCATCTGTGAAGGAACTTTTGTTTTTTTGTTAATTAGATTTTATTGAATTAAAAAAACACAAATAGAATAACTTATTAACTTTCATATATATATGACAGAATACAATTTTAGTCTAGCAACAAATATACACAGTTATTAACATATTAACAATTAAAACAATAAAGCAAAAATACTCCTACATAGATCCATTTTGTGTCCCTTACTACATAACTAAGTAAAACTGAAAATTGCTGATGATCGTTTGCTAATTTAATAACAATTTCCCATGAAAAATGTGGTGGGAAGTCCTAAATAAAGATGTAATGTAAAGAAAAGGCTGAAGAGAGCAGAGAAGGCAGAACAGAACGTGAATGCAGGAAGGGAAAGGAGGAGAAAGTTATCTGGACAAGTCACAATAGTACTGTACAGTAGTGGTTAACTTACGTAGCTGTTAGGCCTGCAGCTAAGAAATCATAGATGGATTTCCATTTAGATAAGCAACTGTCTTTTTGGCCAGTCATTAAGTGAGCTAATCTCTGTGTTTTAAGTATTTCTAAACATTTCCACTTGATGAGAGTTGGACCTCTGTCTTCAGTCCAGATTTTCAGAATAACATTTTAGCTGCAGCTGCAATCAGGGAGATGGTATGATCTTATCTGTGTCAATCTTCACCATTCATCACTGGGAGACTTTTTTTTTTTTTTATGTAGGAGGGGTCGACATCGTGCTGGCACCACCCTCGAGACCAGCGTTCTACGTGGCACTTGAGGGTTGGCAGTTAGCCGTTGTCGACTCCGCCCCAGCCCCAGTTCTTTCTCTCCTGCCATCGAGTGAGGATCCTGCATGTGAGACAAGAGAACATTTGCAGCCTAAGTCCGTCATGTGTATATTGCCTCGGTTCTGACCACCTGCTCGACGTTGCTTCTTCAAATCTGGTAAAATCTTTCCTTTTTGTTAAAAACGGCATTGAGTACTGTCTTTTGTTTAATTTTTCGTCCGGTCATGTCTCATCCAGGGGGCAAGAAGGCGTCGAAGGCGGGGCGATCCCCCATGCGTCGGTGCCCCTGTGGCCACCTTTACTTCGTTACGGACCAGCATGACCGTTGTCTCTCCTGCCTCAGCCCCGGACACGATATGGATAATTGCAATATCTACTTCTGTATGGACCGCCGTGTACTTGAGATTCGCGTGTGGAAAGTCGGACGTCTGCTGCCAACTTTCGGAGGATAGATTCACCGTCGTCACGCCAAGGTCAGGACTCTCGGGCCTTCCTCCGAGTCCCCTCCCAGTCCTATATGGCCCATGGAGGAGGGAACCCCCGCCTCATCTAGCCTTGCCACGGTGGGGGTTTCTTCCACGGTGCAGGAGGCCCAGGCTGGCCCTCTTGGAGGTCAGTTGGGAGGCACCATCCTGGCAGTCGCTACTTCGGTAGTTAAGGCTCCCTCTGTGTCACGTTCTGGGTCCCTCGGGAACGGACCAGCACCATCCTCGACGCCGTCCCCCAGTGTCACTTTCAGTCCGAAAAGCTGCTCATGGCGCCGTGCTGGTTTGAAAGCGGTGCCGTGGTCAGCGTAGGGCCTGTCCTCGGCGCCATCATCGTCCCTGATTCTGCTCGCAGTGTCAGGACTTCTGGCAGGGTCACGGTTGGTGGTTCGGAGCTTTATGAGCCTGGTTCTAGTCTTGGCGATGCTGAGATGGGAGCCAGCACCATCTCTGCCCCCAGTGTCACCTGCGGCGCCGGTGGCAGAGTCGGCGCAGCAGTCGGCGTTGATCCTGGCTTCGGCACCGCTCATGTGCCGGGGTTGTGTGCGGCGCCAGGTCTGCCTTCGGTGTCACTCTTGGCGCCGGGCACGGTGCCACTTCAGATTCGGCCCTCGGCACCGACGGAGACCAGTGTGGAGCCAGGCTAGGGGTTGTGCCTGACTCTGGAGCCGTTTGAGGCACTTGGGATGGTGTCGGTGCCAGGTGCGGTACCATACTATCCTCTACTGCTGTTGGGGGTTTGAGTCTCAGGGTGCCCGACCTCGGGGCCTGGGAACCGGAGGGGCCCATGGGGTGGTCTGGCATCGGACCTCAGAGTCTACTTCCTTGGAGGCGGATTCTGGGTCTGATTCAGACTGGCTTCTGGATTCCTCGGGGTCTTTGGATCCTTTTGTCTCCAGCACCCTGCCCCCACCCCCCCGCAGTTCAGCTTTCACCGGTAGACATCAGGCAGGGGTTCTGACCAGCCAGCGGTGGTCCCGGTGACCACCGCTGGGCAGCCTTAAATCTCTGGAGAGGCTGCTGCTTCAGTTGGGTTCCCCCCTCCTTGACGTGCTTGGACAGTCCAAGTTTGGGGCAGCCCGGGGCATGTCAGGAGGGGCAGGGTACGCTTCCCTGGGTGGTGGTCTCAGAGCCTACTCGGGGATGCCAGCTGCCTCGGTTAGTGGTGAAGAGAACAAGGTCCCTCTCTGACTCTGAAGGGTTGAGAGGTAGCGGGGTAGCGCAGCAAGCTCTTTCTGGGTTCAGGCCAGGTCCTGGAAGGAGCCGTAGTGCAGGCCCTCGCCTTTCCCTTACGGAGTCCGGGAAGGGAACTTCTGCTTCTGAGGTCAGGGGCCATCCTTCTGGACTCACATGGTCCCAGTCACCTCATGGGGGGATTTCTTCCTTGGGGCACAGCTCTGATCATTCCGATCCGGTTGAACGGCTGTTAGCTGCAGCGGCTTCAGGTTCCCCCTCCCTTTGAAGGGTTTTCTGTTGGCCTCCCTGCCCCGACAGAGACCGTTCTCCTGTTGCCAGGAGCCTGCGCTCCAATCCGCTGTCTCTGCCCCTGGTAGTCCCAGGTATTCCGGGCTCTCGGGGTCCTCTTACTTGGGAGCAATTCAGAGGATCGGCTGCATTCTTTCCCACTAACCTCCATGCCCTGGACCAGCAGGTGTTCCATCATGCCCCCATGCAGCCTACCCCTGAACTGGGGAACTTGTCTTCTTCCTCTTCTCCCTCTACCGAGGGAGAGGAACCATCGGTCCACATGTCCCCTGCATCTGATCTGTCATCTTATCAGCACTTCCTGGTGAGGATGTTGGATGAGCTCCACCTGATCCCCATACCTATAAGCAATCCCGGGCATGTGACATGTGCCTTTTTGGGTGATTTCGTTGCGGCCCACTTGGTGGCTCCCGCCTGGCCGATTCCTTTTCAGGAAGTGTTGCATCGGCTCTGGCTTCATCCCTTCTCCACTGTTCCAGCCCCAAGGGACTTAAGCCAGCGGTATTGTGCTCCCCCGGGGTCTCCAGGTTCTCTGCCTCACCCACCTTTGGGGTTGACATCCCTGGATACTCCTTCAGGGCCTCACGCCCCCTGCCGTGACCGCCCTCTGGATTCAGACTCTGCGGCCTTCCGATTTCTGGGGGAGACGAGTATTTTACTCGGCATGGATCTCCCTTTCAATTGCTGCACATCAGGCCACTTTGCAGCCTATGACAGGTTCTTGTGGTCCAGGCTAGGACAGCTCCTAGCTTCAGTGCCTGATTCAGAGGAAACTAGGCAAGCCATCGCCTTCTCTGTGTGGAGCCTGGAGCTATTAGGGCATCAAGCAAGGGCATCTTATGATGCCAGTGAGGGTGGAAGGGACAACGATCTGCCTTTGGCGGAGGGCATGGCTTCACCTATCCAGTTGTCACCCCTGGCCTGGCGTAGGAAGATTTACTCCACCTACGGGAGAACCCATCTCTTCTCCCGCCGAGTGAGACAGCGACTTTCAGGGCACCTTCCTTCCCCCACAAGGGGATCTCTGTCTCACTCGGACCAGTCTCAGGCCTCCCCAGGCCTGTAAGGGTTCTCCCTTCGGTGTTTCACTCTACTGGAGGCTAAGGGACTTGGTCCCTTAGGGTAGCGTGGTACTTCTTTTTGGGGTCACCCACCCAATATGATGAATGGTGAAGACTGACACAGATAAGATATGAAAATTACGTACCTACTCTAATTATTGATCTTTTTGTGTATCTTCACCATTCATCACTAAATCCCACCCTCCTTCCCCCGGGGCCTCAGTCTCTGGACTCCTCCCCTCTCCCCGTATGTCTTTTCCCTCCATCTCCTCTCCTGATATGTTGGCAGGAGGGGGATGTGAGGACACATGAGGGTAATCCTCTGTCTTTCTGAGTTCGAAAAGAACCTTCCATTCTTTTCCCCTCCAGAGGGGTTGTGGACTGTGAAGAGGGTCATTTCCCCACCCTTATATTTTTAAGAGTTTTTCTTTAGTGACCTCAGTTTGAGGCCACCCTGTATTTTTTTCTCTTTTGAAACCTCTAGTTGGTTTAAGAAAAAAAAAACATTTAATTTGGTGGGTGGGGAGGGTTGGGACACAGCCTCAGCCTGCTCTTCTCCACGTGGTCTTCCAACTCGCTGCAGGTTTTTCTCTTGCAGCCAGCTTTTTCCAGGTCTAGACCTTATGCCTAAAACGGAGGCAGTAAAACGCAGTGGTTAAGTCTCTGAGCTGCAAATCTGGTGACTTCCAGCAGACCAGACCTGGGTTTGAATCCCACAGCTTCCACTTTTATACTGTGTCACCCTAAGCAAGTCACTTAATTCCCTGTGCTCCAGATTGCACCTGTAAAAAAAAAAATATATACGTGGGGCACCACCGTTCTGAGGTTGTGTAACTCATCCTTTCCCCTTTCTTCCTCACTTATTTTCCCTTGCTTCTCTTTTCCTTTTTCTCCTTCCAGATATTGGGGTCCCTCTTCTTCTCCCCAATTTCCTTTCTAAAGTTTCCTCCTCTGTCGTCTCAGTCGTTTATTTCTCCTTTTGGTTCATTCTTCTTTTTCTTTTTATCTATCCCTAAGGCTGTCTTGCCTCATTCCTCCCTCCCTTCCATACACTCTCCGGTGTGCCAGAACTGGGGCTGGGGCAGAGTCGACAACGAGCTTAACTGCGAACCCTCAAGCGCCACGTAGAATACCAGTCTTGAGGGCCGCACCAGCCCGATGTCGACTCCTCCTATGTAAAAAAAAAAAAAAGTCCTCATGGGGTCCTAGCTCCAGTGAGCTAACCCAATAGTGATGAATGGTGAAGATACACAGAAAGACCAATAACTACGGTGGGCACGTAATTCTCGTTTTCTGTTCTTTAGACCACAATTTGGTTTCATCAAAGTGGTCTGTAAAACAGGTTTCTAGATTTAGATTATTACCCAGGGAAAAAGGGTCAGCAAAATTCTAATATCTAACCAAATCTGTGCAACTTTCAGACAACCCACAAACATATGACTCAGATCACAGTTTTACTTTCCATGCCTAGCATAATTCAGCGTATTCCTCAGTCCCATTTTATTTGTTTGAGTGTGTAATATAGATTATGTAAGGATTTACACTGGATCAGCTTCATGTAGGGAGACTGATGGAAGACAGTTCTGGTTGTAGGAGGACTGATCTCTGTATACGCACAGTCATCCTGGTCCTAAACCACATCACACACTTCTGTCAGTCCCCCTGCAACCAGAACTGGTCTTCCATCACAAACATGACTGCTACCTTTACACTGTAAAAAACTTCAACTGGGTCTTAAAAATAAAACTACCTTAAATAAAAAATAAAACAAATTAATTAAATGTTGTTAACCTGATCATCACACTCTCCTTACACACATAAACAATACTTAATGTTTCTAATTTGTTTGTAGTTTTCATTACAACTGTTTCTTTACTGACAATGAAAAATCCCCCTCATATCTTTACCTGCTCATCAGGGAAATCTCTTCTGCTTGCCCAGACAGTGAGATAATTGAGTTTCCTGCTCTAAAACAAGACTTTGTTGTCTGTGTGTACAGTGTGTTAGGAGAGTAACATTCTACCAGTAGAACTGAGTAGAATTTTGAGTCCTTGTATTCCATGGTGAACATTCCATGATAAACATTCTGGCCCAGATATTCAAAAGGGTTGCGCATGGTGCAACCCACTGATGCGCCCCGGCGCGATATTCAAAAGGGAAAAGTGCGTGGCACAAATCCCGATGCGCCAGAGCACATCAGTAATGTATGCAGGCACAGGTGGGGGGGTGTGCCCATGCATACTCTGCACAGCCTGATATTCAGCCCGTGATGTGCAGAGCCATGCATGCGCAACCCCTGCCTGCACCAGCACAAAGTTACGCCCCCCAAAAAAAGGAACAACTGATGGCCACCCGCAGGGCGCAACACGGCAGCTGCCACCTGTGTGTGGCCACCCGAGTTCCGGCTGCACCTGGTGGCACCCTCCCATGCCCGGTCGTGGGCATTTGTAAAAAAAAAAAACATGAATTCCAACATCCCTGGTGGTCCAGTGGACTGCTATCAGCCCGATCGCGGGCATTTGTAAAAATAGAATGAAATGTCCCTCCAATATCCCTGGTGGTCCAGTGGACCGCTATCTGCCCGATTGCGGGCATTTGTAATAAAAGAGAAATGTCCCTCCAATCTCCCTGGTGGTCCAGTGGACCCCTGTTTGCCCGATCGCGGGCATTTGTAATATAAGAGAAATATCCCTTCAATCTCCCTGGTGGTGCAGTGGGCCCCTGTCTGCCAGATCGCGGGCATCTGTAAAAAAAAAATAGACATAAGTCTTATCTCAGGTGGTCAGGGGTACCCCCTCACCCACCCACTGAGCCCCACCACCCCGCCCCCGGTCAGCCAAAGGGCGGCAGCAGCACTCACTTCATCGTTACTGTAGCACATCGCTATTGGGAGTGCACGCCCATTGGTTCACAGCGTGAGCTACAGCATACAGCCTCTGTCTATACTGATCATTCCAGATATGTGAATGATTCATTCACATATCT
Organism: Neoceratodus forsteri; assembly: GCA_016271365.2. Taxonomy (NCBI): domain Eukaryota; kingdom Metazoa; phylum Chordata; order Ceratodontiformes; family Ceratodontidae; genus Neoceratodus; species Neoceratodus forsteri. Next base: position 1,080,327,191 of record CM057454.1, on the reverse strand, counting down.
GAATGTAGTACGGCTAGGGCTGGGCGGCAGCCCCACCAAGTGTCAGTCAGTGGGTGGCAGGCGGGTGGGTGCTGCTCCTCCGCTGACCGGGGAGCAGGGTGGGGCTCAGTGGGTGGTGGGAGAGGGGTACCCCAGACCACCAGGGATATAGGACTTCTATTTTATTTTTTTACAGATGCCCGCGATCGGGCAGACAGGTCCATTGGACCACCAGGGAGATTGGGAATATTTCTTTAGATACAGATGCCCGCGATCGGGCTGCAGGGCTATCGGTCCCTCAATCTGCCAGCGCCTGGCAGGTGCCAGGCTTAAGTCGTCAGGGATTGGCCCATCTGCATGCAAATGAGGCCATAATGACATGCACATGGACCCATGTGTGCCTTACATATATTATGGCCCCATTTGCATGTCAAGTTTTGAATATCGCAGTTGCTGTGCATGGCGCAATGGAACTTGCGCTAGCGCATCTCCATGCTCCACTCTGGCCACTTGCGCTGGCGCAGTGCCACTGCACCATGCACACTGGGGGTGGCCAGGGTGCGATAATCAAAGCTGCTGAGCCAATGGCGCAGCTCCGTTGAATATCACCCAGTCCATACCCCTGCGCAGCCATGTTGTGCTGCGCCCAAGCTTGCGTCACAGCCTGGCGCAGTTTGAATATCTGGGCCTCTATGTCTTGAATGTGGGGGGGAGGGGGGAGACAGGATGAAGAAAGTAGGCAATATAGTAATACTTTATAAACAAAGAAATGGTGGGAAAACACAGTTACATAGGTAGAGGCAGTTCAAACTGCTCAACCACATTGCTGATGTTTATAAAAGCACATACATTTTAATCATATATAGGTGTTTTCAGGTGAAATCTACCCCCCACCAAAAAAAGCAACTAGGCAGGTTTAAAGTTTTTTTTCTTACTAACCTTTCACCTCAATCCTATAGCAGTTTTCCTTTTATGCACTAGACCATAACACATAAGTAAAAAACAAAAATAAAGAGAAGGATGCCTTCAGTGGAAGTATATAACTACAGTGTAATGAAAATTAATTTTTAAACACTACTTATGTTTTACAAATTTACAGATGTTACAGTGCATTTATATGATAATTTACGTTACAGAGAAAATATTTATTTTCAACCAACTCTACTAATAAATACTTTTACTGCAAAGTACTGTACTAGTTAACTTATAGCTGAGATATGCTATTTTATTCATTAATAGGGACTACTTTTTTCTGATTTTAGGTGTTGTAGAAGTAATGTATTGTACACTCTTTTGAAAATAGTAAATACATTTTAATCCCTAGCAGAGTAAATCCAACTAATTCTTTTATGATAGTGGACCATTCTACTAGTGTGCTAAGCCATTCCAGGGTGTGCATTAAAGGATCTTAATGCACTTCCCAGGGGCGTAAGGATACTCAGCCTTTGGCCTCTTGCCTTAGCACACCCCTTGGGCGTGCATTAAAATCCTTTAATGCACACCCGGTCGTGACTTATTACTTACGTGTTGGGGGATGTAACTTCTCATGTCAAAGTCCCATACACTATAAATCAAAATGCCTGATGTACAGGTGATAACCATGGTGTAATCATCCCTCATGGTTACTATGGCAATTGTAAACCTCTTGAGCTGCGCTTTTGAGGTTTACTGATGCCCTAGCAACCACTCAAGGTGATTATACCATGGTTATCACCTGCATATCAGGCATTATACTCTGTTACTTACAAGCTCTTGAAACTGATAAACCTGTCATCCTGCATTATTTCCATAAGCATTAACATGTCTTTACTTGCCCAGTTGGCTTTCCTGTTCCTGTGATTCCCTAGATTAAGATTGGGGTTATCTGATATGGTTGCAATCTGGATTTATCCACGTTCATATTAAGTAACCTGGACCATCTCGTGATAGTATAGACGCTATCAGATAGTATTCTATTTCTGAGGGGTTTAAGGGGTTTAAGCAAAGAGCAGAGATGATGGGGTCAACATTATGCGAGTCTGTAAAATCCCTTTCTAATTCTACCATACTTGGTTATTAGGAGAATCTTGGGAGTGAGTTATCTGCTTGGCAGCTTGATTCATTCAACATGTCAGATAATATTAGAAGTCTTGAGACTTTAAGCCCACCATTGTTTTTGGACCTAGAGAGTTCAAGTAAAGACATTCTGTCTTTTATGGCCCCAGATGAAATTTGATACCAAGCTATGAACATTCAGGAACCATTTTGGGGGTATTCTGAATGATAATAACATAAAACTGTATAAGGCTTTTGGAAGTATATTCATCTTAACAGATTTGATTCTGCCCCACAAACCTATGGGAAGCCTGTTCCAGCTCTGAACCATATCTTGAATGTTTGCTTTCAGCTGACTAAGATTCTGGCATATTGTTTTGGACACTGATTTAAAAATTGTTATCCCTAAATAGTCTAACGATTATATTCCCAGGAGATCCCAGATTCCTCCACATCACACCTCGCAAGGGTTGAGTTTAAAGGGACAGTGTCAACCCCCATATGTTTATTTTTTTGAGACATGTTTTTTTTTTTCCTTACAGGGCTATTGTGTTTTACACTCTGATTCACACTGTGTATGTATTTTTTTATAATGATGCTATGATTTGTCACAAAATGCAAAAAAAAAAATAAACAGAGATGTACATATCTACTAGTTGCAGTTTTGTTTACATTTGTCCACACGGCCAGTGATCGCCAATTTTCATGCACGGTGTGTGCTTGTCCTTGATGAGCTCCTGCCATGCGAACTGCTACTGCGTGCTGCTGCCGCCTAATCACCTCACACGCATCACCGGTGTTATACTCATTATGACTGACAGGTAACTGGAGAACTCACTCATCTGTTGATGTGCATTTACTGTTATACTGCAGTGTCATTTCAGTTTTGATAAATGTATTATTTTGGGATGAGACAGATGGTAGTCTAAGTCATTGTCTCTGTGCTGTGCATTGTACATAGAAACTTGACAGCAGATAAGGACTGCTAGGCCCATTCTGTCTGCCCATTTTCCCTGCCTACTGTAAAAGCCGCAGACCCGACTTGATCTCTGGCTTTACCTCCCCCATGTGTTTGCCCCCACCACTCCACTGGGAGTCTATTCCATGCATCCACCACCATTTCCATGAAGAAATATTTCCTCACCACTACCCCTTAGTCTACCCTCTGCCAACCTCATGTCATGCCCCCTCATTCCTGTACATCTCCTTTTCTGAAAGATGCATGCCTCTGGTACCCTATTTATGCCTTTTAGATATTTGTAGGTTTCTGTCATATCTGATCTGTCTCTCCTCTCCTCCACAGTATACATATTGAGGACGTCCAGTCTCTCCTCATGTGACTTTTAGTGCAGGCCCTGCACCATCTTTGTTCCCCTTGTTTGAACTGCCTCTACCCTGTCTATGTCCTTATGGAGATGCTGCCTCCAGAACTGGACACAGTGTTCCAGATGAGGCCTCACCAGTGACCTGTAGAGTGGCACCACCACCTCCTTTCTGCTGTGGTGATACCTCTCCCCATGCACCCCAGCATCCCACTGGCTCTCCCCACAGTCTTGTCACATTGTTTGGCCACCTTTAGGTCATCAGATATGATTACCCCCAAATTCTTTTCCTGTTTGGTGGCCATCAGTATCTCTTGCCCCCACCCCATAATGTAACGGGTGGTGGTAAGGATTTATCTCAGTGTGCTCCTCCAAATCAGAGGAGCACGGGGTTAATCAAAAGTGTATCCTAAAATTTGTGCTCCTTCAAATCTTGGCCATGCTCCTAAATAAAGGGCTTCCCTTGATGCATGCAGGTTTCTTCTGTCTACTAACAATAAAACATATAGGGCCCCATTTTCAAAATGTTAGCAAGGCACAAACCCAGGTTTATGCCACGCTAACCTGGAATAACGCCAGCTGTGCGGGGTGTGCCCATATTCAAAGGACACATATGCAGGGCGCACCCCCGACAGCGCCATCATGTAAAATATTGTGCTACACCCATGCAATGAGGGTTCCCTCATGCATATGCAGTGCAGCACAATATTGAATGTTTTCAGAAGTGCCAAACATCCGCCAGCAGCGGTGCAGTTTAACGCTTTTCAGACCCAGCCGTTAACAGTGCACAGACCCATCTGTGTCCTGTCAAGGGCTGGGTACTCTGGTGTTCCAGTGGTCCATCCCCTGCCCCTGCTCCCTGTCCTCATATAGTAATAATATAAGCATTGGTGGTTCAGCAGTCCCTTCCCTGCCCTGAGCCTTCCCCCACATATTAAACTGGTGGTTCAGCAGTCCCTCCCCTGTTCACCTATCGCCATCCCACCCCAAAGAAATAATATTCCTGGTAGTCTGGTGGTCCCTTCCCCATTCACCGATCGCTGTCCCGACCCAAAGGAATAATTTCCCTGGTAATCTAGTGGCGACTGGCACAGCCCTCCTCACAACGCCCCAGCCAGCCGCCAACTGAACTGTCAATGAGCGTGTATAGTACGTAGTAAAGAGCGCATACTGTGTACTGTACACTGTCATTGACAGCTCAGTCAGCAGCTGGCCGTAGCAGTGTGAGGAGGGCTGTGCCAGTTGCCGGCACATGTCAGGTTGGGGGAGGGGGCGGGGTGGTGGGTCAGTACCTACTGGGGTGGGGGCACTAGATTACCAGGGAAATGTATATAATCTTTGGGTTGGGATGGTGATCAGGGGAGGTGGGAGAGATGACTAGACTACCAGCAGTATTATTTTTGGGGGTTGGAACAGTGAACAGAGGAGGGGTCCACTAGACTACCAGGAATATTATTTCTTTGGGTCAGGATGGTGATCGGTGAATGGGGGCAGAGGAGGGACCACTGAACCACCAATTTAGATTTATTAATATATGGGGACAGGGATCTGGCTCGCCCATTCAGGCCAGGCGTTGACATACAGATGAGCCCATAATGTGCATGCAGATGGACCCTTAGCACCGTGCATTCCCAATGGACTCAGTTGCATGTTTGGGCAGAGTATTGCTCATGGGGGCCATGGGCCCACCAGTGTATGTGCCATGCTTTACCCCTGTGATGGTCTTCAGCCTCACGGTCTGGTAGTGCTGCGCCAAACATGGCAACCGCTTGCTGTACGCTGTGCTACCAGGTTCCGATATTCAAACAGAAAGCTTGGTCAGTTCAGACTGCGCTATCTGTTTGAATATGGCGCCAGAGCCAGCCGGCCGTATTTTTTCACATGGTGCACCTCTTTGTGCGTGCAGCTTGCCAGCTGTGAAAATGGGACATATAACCTTTCCTTTTTTTCGCTCAGTCACCTCATTTTCATTTAGCTGTTGACCCATAGTCAATACCTCCATTCCCTCCTTGCTGTCCTTCAACACAGAAACACTTTGTTTCCCGCCTGCCTGCACATGCTCTCGTAACCAGACTGTGCACATATGCTCATTCCTGCCTGCCACAGCATCACTTGTCCACACACTTGTTTCCAGCCTGCCAATAAAAGCCTTGAAACCACACCTGCTCATCCCCTACTGTCCGCCTACGTGTGTATTTATCTGTCAGCTGCTCTCATATTCATATTCTGCCTGCCCGAGTGTATTCTAGCCTGTTCTGGCTGCCAACATGCTTGTACCTCTCCAGCATACTGCAGCACACAAAAACTTGCTGGCCCACCTACATGACGACTTCCCACTTGCTCAACAGCTTGCCGATCTAGCTTTGAACTCAGTCAAATTAATAATAACAGCCTGATCTGCATCTCAGTGTCCCTTCTGGACTCCCCATCGCTCTCCCACTGAATTGAACTTCTGCCTCTAACTGTGCTCCTGAAAGATAAGAGGAGCGCAGATAATTTAATTTTCTACAGAGAAAATGTGCTCTGAAATCACTGACCGTGCTCAGAGAACAGAGCACACCCTTAAAGCTACCCCGTCATGTAATCCTCCCCTGCGGTCTTGCACCCCAAATGCATGATTTTGCACTTTTTAGCATTGAATCTCAGCCTGTCACACTCTAGACTATTCCTCCAGTTTATGTAGATCCCTTCTCATTTTTTCCACCCCTCCCGGTGTGTCCACCCTGTTGCAGATCTTAGTGTCATCCGTAAAGAGGCACACTTTCCCTTCCAGCCCCCCTCACAATGTCACTTATGAAGACATTAAACAGGTCTGTTCCCAGGACTGATCCCTGTGGCACCCCACTCGTCACCTTCCTTTCCTCAGATTGAGCTCCGTTTACCATAACCCTCTGTCTTCTGTCACTCAACCAGTTCCTAACCCAGTTTACCACCTTGTGACCCACTCTCAGGCTGCCCAGCTTGTTCACCAGTTTTCTGTGTGGAACGGAATCGAAGACCATACTGAAATACAGGTAGGCCACATCCACCCCTCTCCCCTCCCGATCCACAACCCTAGTCACTTAGTCAAAGAAATCAATTCCGATTTGTTTGATTTGACCTTCACACTGTGAATCCATGCTGTCTCGGATCCTGTGCTCCAGTGGATTCAAGGTGTTCCACAATCCTTTCTTTAAGTAGTGATTCCATAATTTTCCCCACTATTGAAGTGGAGCTGACTGGTCTATAGATCTTCCTGAACTAAGTCTCCATCACTCATTCACACTGGTGGGATAGCACTGGAGGCGCTAGGACCAAAGGAGCCTAAAATTTTCTGAAGGGTGAGGCGCGAGACAGGATGCCACATGCGCGGCACGGCAGGACAGCTCGGCGCCTGTGTAGCACTATCTTGGCGTTCGACCCTCCAGCTGCCTCAATTCCTTTTCTTCCGCCGTCGAGTGCGCTTAGATGTCGACATCGCTCGTCTGCCAGAGTCTAAGTTTTCGTCTGTACGACAGCAGCTTTTAACGTTTAATTTAGTATTTTAAGTAGTCATTTCTTATTTTACGAACAAGAAAAAGATTATGAAGAAAAATAAATTATTTTCTGCCATCAGTGGAGTCGTCCTTAGACGGTAGCGGTGATGGTAGGAGGACTCTGTTTGAAAGTTTTTATAGCAGAGGGGCTGTGTCCGGTCCACCGCCCTTGACTAATGGGGGGGGGGGCCAACTACAGACAGTCCTGTGCCCTGGGGGGGTCAGTCCTCCAAAGCACAAATCTAGTGGTTCCGGGGATCTGGCTCCACTTAACCTTGAGCTCCTCTTCCTCGTTGGGGGAAGAAGAAGAATCGGTGCCACTCGAGGTTGCCTGTTGGTACGTCTGCACGAGTATTGTTCGTCGGGAGGGGCGATAGGCCTGAACCGACTTTGGTGGGTTCCTCTAGGCCCCGCTCCTAATGGCTGCATTCTCGACTCCGAGCTCCATCTCTGCCCTCACTGGAGCTCCGGTGGGCAGTTTCACCTCTGGGCCGCTTCTATGGAGCAGGGGGTTTGACTTTCCAGTTTTTCCTGGTTCTGTTCCTGATTTCGGGACCTCCGGACCTCGGAGCTGTTGGACCGGAGCCAGGTCGATTGGATCACGATGGGCGAGGTGCCCTCGCCATCATGTCGACCTCTCGTTCCTACCCCCCTCTCCCTTTTCCATGCAGGGGCCGACACGGGCTCCTCCTTTTTCCTTCTCCCCTTCTCAGGATTTCCATTGGCATTTTCCTTTGGTGCCGTGGCTCGGCGCTGTGGCTTGGTGCCTTGGTCGGTGCCATGGCTCGGTGCCTTGGTCAGTGCCAAGCCTCGGTGCCTTGGTTGGTGCCATGCCTCAGTCGGCACCAGGGGTCGGCGCCATCGCTCTGTGCAGTGCCGTGGATGCTCTTGTTGCTGCCGTTGGTTATCTGCACCGTCTGTGGTGCTACAGGTGTCTGGGTGGTGCTGTGCACCCGTGGATGGCACCTTGCACCCACGGGCGGCTCCGTGCACCCGAAGGTAGTGCAGTGCACCTGCAGGTGGTGCCACAGGCACCCAAGGGTGCCACTGGTGGCATCTAGAGCACCCGTGGTGCCGTGGGTGGCACCGTGAGTGCCCACAGATGCCATGGGTGCCACAGATACCATGGGTGCCACTGGTGCCATGAGTACCATGGCTGGCACCGGGGGACACCTGAGGGTGCTGCGGGTGGCACCACAGGTGTCCATGGGTGCCACTGGTGCTCTTGGGTGCCATTCTTGCCATGGGTGTCATGGGTACCATGGTGCCATGGTACCATGGGTGTCAGGGGTGCCCTCGGGTGCCATTGCTACATGGGTGACTGCAGATACTGCCGCGGCTGCCCTCGGGTATCGCCCAGGTTGGCATAAGCACTGCTTGGTGCCCTACTGTGCCACGAGTGATGCCGGTGCCGCACGGATGCTAGTGGGTGCTGTATGGCAGAATTAGTGACACATTTTTCCTTTTCGGACTTCCTTTCCACAGAACTTGTGGCGGGATGTTTCTCACAGAATGAACTCCTGTTCTGCGGATTATTTTTCCACACATCTTAGTGAGTGGCGGTCTATGTGGGATCTTGTGTCATCCAGCAGTTCTCTGCTGATAGAACTCTGCTGTACTGTTCTGCCAATGGAATCTCATTCTGCTCAGCAGTTTCTCAGCTCCCTACGTGGTAACAAGCTCCTCGACATCCTTTCTGATGGTGAAGTCTGTAGTGGCTCTGTCCTAGACCTCTCTTGGAGGTCCTTCTAGGGTAGAAGTGCATGTAGATGGATCTTTCCCTGTCCTTCTGGTCAGTAATACTGCGGACGTCTCATTTTATATAATAATGGGCACATCCTCTCTATTGTCAGAGTCTGTGATGGAAAATCTTTTCAGTAGTTCCTCAGTAATGAGGTCCACTATAGTATTTCACACTGTGTCCATGGACCATACACTTCTGCGTCTAGACTTTTTCAATCATCAAGACAGTTACACTCTGTGGAACATTTTAATTTAATGGTCGGGAGCCGCTCTGGCTCTTCCACTCCTTTGGTAGGGGTATATAGCCCACTTGTGATATTGTCCCTTCGGTGGCTTCTTCTGCACAGGTGGTTAACATCTCTCCAGCTATGATTATTAGTCCGGTCATAATTTCAGTATGGACGCTCAGGCTTCTTCGGCACTTAGATGGAGAACATCTTCGGCATTTTGTATCAAGACAATCCTTGCAAAATAGCAGCCTGAAAGCCTTGTTAGGCTCAGACTAAAAAAAAAAATCATTTTTATCACAGCACAGGGCCTAGCCAAAATTACCCGATACCCCCCTTTTTGGATCTGGTCAGGTTCCGCCTCAGCCCCTGAAGCGCTAGTCTCCAGAGTACGGTAAAGATGACCTGACTTCTTCCCCTAGGGGGAGTCCGATCCGGCAGCGGTATGGGTCATCTCTTTCTCTAAGAGCTATTTCTCTCATTCAGAGACATTTCTTAGACCTAGGTGACTGCCCAGTCTGTTAATTCCCCTTTCTTTTTATCAGGCTTTCTACTCTTGAGTAGAACCTTGCAGCAGCAGAAGCAACTCTCCACCGAGTCAGAACTCAGGTTCCTACTTCCTTGCTTGCTTAACTTAACAGGCGATTTTCTTCTTCTTGACGGAAAGTCAAGTAGGTCTTTTTTCTGTTGTAGCTTCTTAAATATTCACACCTTTGGTTCCTGTGCACTGGTCCATGCCAGTCGCTCACAAAGCTATCCTCTTCAAGTGCGTGATGGAGTTATGATGTTTGTTTTTCAGCAAACAAACTAGAATCTTTTCCTACTCCCTTCAGGGAGGCCAGAGTGGGTAGTGCCTCACCGCATTGAGTCACTGCCTTTTTCAGTCACTTCAACAAATGGGTTAGCCCTAACTTGGTCATGCTGTGTCCCTCCTCGATGCACAACTGCCTCTATTTGCCTTAGAAATCAAGCCCCTGTTTTTTTCTGTGGGAATGTTTTTTTCCCCAGTGGACATGTCCTCTTGTACACTTTTTCCTTTCTCCCCTGAGTTCAGAGACTGCTGCCACAGTTGTACACACAGGGGCAGGTTGATTCCTTTGGAATATGCAGTGGGTAGGATCTGGTTCTACTAGACCACCACGAGAGGCTTCTAAGTTGTGCATGGCCTTCCATCAGGAAGATTCCTGTGACTAAGTGGAGACCATTCTCCTTGATGGGCTAACCCCACCGGGAACCCCTTGCTCACCAAGTAAGGGGTTCAAGTGCTCCTGGACCTGTTGTTTACAGGTCAGTCATACTTGATAGTGGAGGTTTCCATCTGCACTTTCCGGTCTACCCTGAATCAGTAGACTTTACCTCCGACTCTTTCAGTTCCTGAGATCCCTTTACGTTACATTAGTACATGTCTTTGACACTATTAACTTTAGTCCGAGACCAAATTGTGAGGCCAGGTTCTTTCCGCTGTCCTAGAGTGGTTGCAGCTTCCTGGCAGACTTTCATTTTGTGTCAATTGCAGTCGTCTGCAAAGTGGTGAGTTACTACTCGAGCGCTTATTTTGTAGGCACTATGTTCTAGTTGCTCTTTACAAGACAGCTGTTTTTATTAGCAGCACAGTTCTTGGCTGTCCTTTCTGAGTGAACCCTATCTCCTACCTCCCTACTCAGGGTTGTTGATTTTAGTTCGGTACTCTCCCACTAGTGTGAATGAGTGATGGAGACTTAGTCCAGGAAGATATGGAAATTACGTACTTATCGTAATTATTGATCTTCTTGGACAGTCTCCATCACTCATTCACACGCCCACCCACCATCCCCTGAGTTCACTCGTTTCCTTTCCTAGTCTTCATGGACCTATGGTTCAGACTGTGAGGACATTATTCTTTGAGCTTTCTTGCAAAGGCCATCTGGGAACTCTCAGGCCCAGAAACTCAGTATGAGTTATTCTCATTAGTTACGCTGCACCTCCTCGATCGAAAAGGTACTGAGGTGGTTGGAGGGGTCGACGCCGAGATAGCCTATGCAGGTGCGAGCTAGTCTTGCGGTGCCGCGCATGCGTGGTCCTGTCTCGGCGCCAGCCCTTCAGAAAATTTTAGGCTCCCGCTTGGTCCTAGTGCCTCCAGCGCTATCCCACTAGTGTGAATGAGTGATGGAGACTGTCCAAGAAGATCAATAATTACGGTAAGTACGTAATTTCCATTTTCCAGCCTCCTCCCTACTCCCGCTTTTGTGAAGAGGGACTACATCTGCCCTCTCTGGTCCTCCGAAACCACTCCCACATTGAGTAACTCATTGAACAGGGCTGCCAGTGGTGCTGCAAGCACCTCCTGTAGTTCTCTTAATATTCTAGGATGTATCCCATTCCCATCCGGTCCCAGTGCTTTGTCCACTTTCAGTTTTGTCAGTTCTTTTATGATTCTCTCTCTTCCATAAATGAACTGATGTCTATCTCCCTCCCATGTTTGTTAATGTTGCTTAACTGTAGACTCCCACCGTTATTTATTATATAAAGTGTTTCTCTTCAAGGTTGTTGCGCGTTCTTTCTGAACATTTTTTTCATGGAAGTTCTGTAAAAATATGACAGTTCCCCCCCTGCCCCCCACACCCACAAAACCACCAGACACACTAGCTTCAGTCTCCACACCAGCACTCATAACTCCGAAACACGCAAACAAATAGTAGGATATAACTTTGGCAAGGGGGTGAGTGTTGAATAAGGCCTCATATAGTTAAAATAGTTCTCACCTCTTGTGTATTTTCACACTCCCCCACCTCACCAGTGTAACCCCCCTACAAATGGGGGTTCCCGAAAGGTCTTCCTTGAGCTTGCCTAAATGCTTACTGCCAGGCTGGTGTCCTGCGTTTTAGCAGTTTAAATGCATTGCCAGAGAGTACCTGTATAGCCTCTGTGTAGTGTCTCTTAGAGAGCTGCCTGGGTTGCAGTCATAATTAATCTGGGAGGGGGCTGAGTGTTTCTATGCTCGAGTCCCGCCTGGGCTGCCAAATAATCGCTCCGTTCTGCCATCACCATTAGCACAAAGGGAGTTCTGTTAGAAGATGTACTTGTTTGCTGATAATTTATTAGAATAGTAATAATATTGCAGTTTGTCTAACCTGCCTTCTTTGCAGCATGGACATTTCTGTTTATCTCCACCATCTTAGTCCTGGACTCTAAAATGGAGCCTGTCCCCAGGGACTTTGTGGGAGCAAAATTCTGTAGGAATTGTAGTTTTTTTTTTTTTGTGCCTAAATGAACCTGGAGGGGGAGCACTTGTTGTGACTGACAGAGGAATCAGCCAACCGAACATTTTGGATCCTGGGGAAAGTCCCAGACTGCGTTCAGTTTCAGTTCAGTTTAAGTTGGGAAGTGAAAGAAGTAGCAGCTAAAGATAGTTGATCAGTAATCCTACATAGATTCGCATGGGAGAACTGTGAAAGGGCTGAGTTTTGGCCTGCCTGTCTGCCTGCTGTTACTGAGAAGGAAATTGAAGTTTATTCAGACTGAATCCGAGTTGTGAGGACGATTCAAGCCGTAGAACTGTGACCAGGCTTTAACCTGAAGAAGACCGAAGATTTGCTGAATGCGATCAGCCTGTCAGGATTTCCAGCCACCTTTGAACTCCCAGTTTGTGCAGAGATTCTGTAATTGCGACCAGATAGCAATCTGCCTGGTATAGTAGAATTTCTTACATGTGAATGTGCTGTGTGCTGTTAGTGGGTTGTGATTTGGTTCCCCATTGTGTGCTGAATTGTGTTCTGCTTGCTGGAGGCTGCATCTAGCTCTAACAGACTAAATCCGTTTGCATCTCCATTTGGCCTGGGCCTTGGCACACTGGCCCAGCCAAACTGCCCGCTACACAGAGAAAGCCATCGACAAAAGACCTGCCTGGGGATCAGCCCCCTGCTCAACATCTTGAAAAGGAACAATGCCTCAGTGATTCGTGTGGACCCTGCTTCTCCTGGCACTCCAGCTCAACAACCTGCAGTCTTGATTTCGTCCTGTCTGTGTCCTATATTGGGCATCGTGAGTAACCATGAGGGTAGCTCCCTGCAACAACAGCTAAATCTAAAGTGTTGTCATCTGACTGCTTTGTTGTCTTGTCTTTCACGAACTGAGCCCTCCGGCTCTGGATTACAAATAGTGTGTGTTGTGCATGTTGCTTTCTTCCATCACAGGGCCCTAACCAGCTGTGACACCGGGCTGCCCTGGGCAACAGTCCTAGCTAGCCCACCTTTTTCTTAGTACTGTACTGTTGCTATTTGCTGTGTATAACCTTGTTTTACAGGGGGTCCCCAGGGTCGAGCTAGAGGAACAGCCCTGGTGGTAACTGCAAACAGTGTGGGTAATTGCATGGTGAATAAGGGTCATTGTGAAAGTGATTATTGTATATTGTTCAGGCCACTAGAAGGAAAAGAGGGGGGTTACAGTGTCCCAGAGGGCTGTGCCCATGTTAGCCTGACCACTAACAACCCTGACCTCCGGGTGGAGGCACCCATTTCAGTACTCGGGCCCCTTAACCTGCTACTAGCCAAGCAGGCAGGGGTAGTAGCCCTTGGGACAGTGCCACCTAGGGGTTACACCAGATTTCTTATCACAGTCAGTATGACAGCATGCATCAATTCAGCATCCCCATCCAAACACACTCAGTAGTACCCCTGCAAAAAAATAAAATAAATAACAGGAAAGAAACTGCGAGATGCAAATTTGGTTCACTGCCTGGTGAGGCATGCCAGTGCTATAAACTGAGTGGTCCAGTGGTGGATCTGCCATTGCTCCTGTTTAGTCTAGGGGATGTATGCCAATGACTGCTGACGTCCACCCATACTAAAGTCTTACGCGACAACTTTTACTATATAGTAGGTAGTCTGTCGTCATCCATTCACATACCTCTCCTAATCTGAAGACGTGTGCAAGCAGCTCCACTATGTGAACAATCAAACTATAACAATGGCATCTCTCACCAGGAAATGGCCCAACTATGTGACTCACAGTTACTTGCATCATTATTTTTCTTTTGGTTGGGGAGGGGGTGAAATGAGTGTGTTTGTGCAGGGGTATCCTAACTTGTTAGAGGTGAAGGCTCATGTTGACGACCTACACACCTCTGCTGTTTTCCAGTCGCAGTCAGTAAGCTGTCATGTAATCCATATTTCCCTCAGTTGAGGGTAAAACAGCTTTGTGTATAAGTGAATGTCCTTAGCAATGACGATCAGTGGTCGTGCAATAACATGTTATGTCTGCATTGCTACATATAATGGCATATAGTGTTTTCTACCAATGTGTACACATCAAAATGTGACACAAAACTTATTCAATAAACAGTTTGAACTGCAAAATTACTGAAAAGAATCTTTAATTGTTCCTGTATGTTACAAAATTGAGATAAAAAATCAAAAGGCACAACATAAATCTTGGTTTATACCTCAGTTGCAGACATAGTCAATTTCAGCTTTGGGTTGAGAAACAGCTATGACAGTTGAGGCAGCGCACTCATACGTGAAATACGAGTGCATGCCTGAGATGCTTAATGGAGCAGTTCATGAGAATATGTAAGCATCTCCATGCACGAGGTGTCTGCATCCAGATTCAGAGTCAGCCTGTGGAGAACTGCTGGATTTTAATAAACACACTATGCAATGTAAGTGACTGTAGCTTTCGTTTCAGTAAAAAGAAAAGACAGAGCAGACAGTTATTCATGTCACTATTTTGTATTAAAAAAAAACAAAACAATGGCATCAGTACTGGAAAATTAACTTAAGTTGATGGTGTCCCTTTAAAGATAAGAAAGAAGATTTTTCTTTGTTGAGTTTTTAGCTAGAGATTAACCTGAATTCCTGTACAATTTGCAAGATATTAAGAATAGAGTTTTGGGGTCCAGTCAAGGAAATCAGGATATCATCTGCATACAGGGATATGAGATAATCCTTCCCATTATATTCCATGCCCTGAATCTCCTTTTCCACCAAAAGTTTCCTAACAAGGGGATCACGAGAGGTTATGAAGTAGGGGTGATAGTGGGCATCCTTGCCTGGTGTCTCTGCAGAGGGAAACTACGTAAAATCACACCGTTTGTAATTACTGCAGATGCTAGGTTAGTGTATAGAAGTGTGGCCCATTTTATGTAGGTTTCCAGGAAGTGATATGCTTTTAAAACTTTAAACAGATAGATCCATACGATCCTATCAAAGGTCTTTTCAGCATCGAATGTAAAAAACTCTGTATCTTCTTTCTGCCGGCAGCCTCCATTACTTGAAAAATCTTTCTAGGGACATGGATATGTTGTTCATCCACACTCATTGGCAGGTATCCTTGCCGCTTTAAATCTTGCCGGAAGGTCTTCAAGCTTGCTCCTCCCACCCACCCGGGTGGTATAACTCTCGGCTCCGCCCCATGACGCCAGATCTTCCTTACCGCTTGGAAGCTCAGGTTCCCTCCTTAACGCTCTGCGTTTGAGACTGGTCCACACTCCACGTGTGTCTACTGCTTAGGCCTTGAGCACGACCCGCAGGCTTGCGACCTGTGCTTATCTTTCTCGGCCTACGTCCTCGAAGACCGTGCTGCCCGATTGCAACTGGGCCGTCCCGAGAAGCGCTTCCCGGTGAGTCTGGGTGAGGCCCGGTTGGCGGTGTCAGCGCGCGGGCTCGGCGGATCAGCTCGAGCGGATGGTCGCCTCGAAGAGGAGGCGCGCCGTGAGTCTTCCTCGCCGCTGCATTTATCCCGCCTCTCTGGGCTCTTCTTACACGGCTTCTTTTAAGGAGCTTTGTCTGTCCCTCTCCACTAAAGGAGAAGGGCCTACGTTCACGGGACCTTATTCTCGGTCCAAAAAGAGGACAGGGGTGAATCCTCGTCGGCGGCTCTTGGAGCGGGAAGGTCCCTCTCCCGGCCGTCGACCGTCGGCCGGTCGACTGCTCGGCCACTGCCTCACGGTGTCCCCGTCAGGTCAGTTGACCGAGACTCCACCGATGAAGTCGAGATTTTCTCGACCCATTAGACGGCTGTCGCCTTTAGCAGCCGAGATTCCCCTCTCCCCGGTTCCCCCGGGAGGAGTTGAGGATCCCGTGGGCTCGCCTGTGCCTCCGGTTCCGGAGCCCTCGGATGCACCATCCGAGCCGAAGGGAGTGCCGGTTCCGGCCGACACCTTCCCGCACCGACCTCGGAAATTCCGGGACTCTCGGTCTCGGTCTCGGACCTCTTCGCGGTCCAGCCGATCCCACCGTCATAGGCGGTCTCGGTCTCGGCACCGCGGTAAGCGGCGTCGCCGCTCGTCCTCGTCCTCCTCCTCGGATGAGGGGAGGCTTCGGCGTAAATTACGTCGACGGTACGAGGACCTTATGTTGCATAGCTCCTCCTGGCGAGGGTAAGCCGACTCCGTCGCCTTCAGCCATTAAGTGATTGTCACGGAGCGCCGACACAACCCTCGACTTATCCGAAGAGCCTATACCCAGGCCGCTTGTTGACCAAACCAGCTGCTCCACCGATTCGGTGGAACCTCCGCCTCACAGCCACCAATGGGGCTCCGACCAAGGATTCTCGGTCGGCTAAGGTCTACCCCATCGGCTGTCAGTTACCCTCACTCCGACCAACCTCGGCGGGTGAAGGGTGCCTCAGGCCAGAGCAGCTCTCCGAGGACTCTTCGAGTCGAAGATGATTCCTCCTTTTCTCAAGCGACTGGACTTGGAGTCTTCAGAGAGGTCAGTCAATGGACGATAGCCGTCGTCCTTCCTAGGACTACCTGCTCATCTCGGAGTCCACCGGATGGAGCTCGAACCCGTTCCAAGCGGGCCAGGTATCCCTCACGGAGATTCTGGACGAGGGATTCTCCGACGAGGAGGCCTTTCCGGTGGCGAGGGCCATAGTGGGTCGGCACTGGAGCTTAGCGGCGCCCTGCTTCCTGCCCTCGCGCCCGGCCAGGATGGCCAGGAAGTATCACGGTCCCCACGTTCCTTGTCCGGTTTTTGGAACACCCTCTGCTGAGGGGTTGGTTACCGACAGCGTTTTCGGTAGCGCCCGCTCGCGCCGAGGGATGTGGACAAACCTCCTGACAAGGAGTCAAGGGTGGACTATGTCGGCGAAAAGTCTCGCTGCGTCCCTCTCTCGGCCTTGTCAGCCAGTTGACCGTCCTCATGGCACATTTTCTCATGCCCTGTTGGGCTCCTGGATGAGTCATCCCTCATCTTCCCGCTGATCTGCAGACTACGGTCAAGCAGGTGCGGGACCAGGGCAGGGCAGTGGCCAAACAGCAGCTCCAGACTGCTTTGGATATAGGGGACTCATGTGCCAGATCGGGTGGCGGCCGCGGTGGCTGTCGTGGTGGGCTTGGCTGAGGATATCCA
Organism: Neoceratodus forsteri; assembly: GCA_016271365.2. NCBI lineage: Eukaryota > Metazoa > Chordata > Ceratodontiformes > Ceratodontidae > Neoceratodus > Neoceratodus forsteri. The sequence goes on along the minus strand of CM057454.1, from coordinate 1,080,310,041 downwards.
CCTTTACGCCGGATACCCAGCACAAGTTGGCGGATGTTCCCTTTTGGGGACTGACCTCTTCGAGCCCTGGGTGGAAGGTCACCTGCAGAGGATCGAGAAGTCCAATGCTACCTTGGACTCGGTCTCTTCCGCTCAGAAGGACAAAGGCCGCAAACCACAGCCTAAGCCCTTTCGTCCTTCTGTGTCCCGGCGCGCCCGGCCCAGCAACGTCAGGGCCAGCAGGCTCGGCCTTGGCATCCCAAACCCAAGCCGCCGGCTTCCTCTAACAGGAGGCAGGGAGGAAAAGGCCCAGGAGGTCCCTCGGCCGGTCCCTCCTCCAAGCCTGCCCAGTGACGGGCTGAGGGGTGTCGCCCCCATTCCCATCACCTTACCCCTGGGTCCCCCCGTGGGGGGACGGCTCCGACACTTCCGTTCCGCCTGGTCCGCTGTTTCCACGGACAGGTGGGTCTTGAGAGTGGTGGGAAGAGCCTGCCTCTGGAATTCAGCAGGCACCACCCTTCAGAGCCGTTGCCTCGGAGCTTCGGGATCCCAGCCTCACTGGCGGCTCGTCGAGCCGACGTCGTCTCCTCCTCCAGAAGGAGGTGATAAGAGAGGTGGTGGACCCTCCTTCAGACCCAGGGTTTGTGTCCAGGTACTTCCTGGTTCGAAGCGGACGGGGGCTGGCGCCCATTCCGACCTACGCGACCTAAACAAGTTCCTAAGGTCTCGAACCTTCAGGATGGTCACTCTGGCTCAGATAATACCATCCTTGGAGACGCGCGTGTGGTTCTGCTCTGGACTTGCAGGGCCGCGTTTTTCACGTCCCTATCCGTCCGTCTCACCAGAGATTCCTTGCTTCCGGCGGAAGGATCCCTCTTCGAGTTCAAGCCATGCCCTTGGCTTGTCTCCAGCTCCAGGGTCTTCACCAAATGCATGGCAGTGGTGACAGCATTCCCTCTCGGCGCCGAGGGTCCGGTGTACCCTTACCTGGACGACTGGCTGATAGCAGCTCCCTCAGGAAGGAGGCGGAGTGGTCAGAGATCTGGCCTCAGGTCTGCTCTCAACTGGGCCTCCTTATCAATGAGGCCAAGTCGAACTCGAGCGAAGCAGGTGATTCTATTCATCGGGCGCAGCTCGACTCTCTTCGAGCCAGAGCGCGCTCCGGCGGACAGGGCCGAGGTTCTTTCCTCCTTTGCCCGATCATTTCTGGTTGGGCAGTGCGCCTACCCGGGACTTCCTCGCCTCCTGGGTCTCATGGCGGCCTGCACCAGCGTGGTCCGTTGGGCCCGGCTGGAACATCGTCCTTCAGTGGGGACTGGCCAGCCAGTGGTCCTGCAGCTGCGATCCTTGGACCAGCTTGGTCGGTGACACAGGGGATGTGGAACGCTCTCCAGTGGTGGACCGTTCCAGATCATTTGCAGGAGGGCATCCCGTTCGTCCGCCCCGAGCCGACGGTCTCTCTGTCGACCGATGCCTCTCTGATGGGTTGGGGTGCCCATCTGGGGGAACACCGGGCTCATGGCCTCTGGTCCCCGCGGGAGTCCCGATGCCACATCAACCTGCTGGAGCTCCGAGCGGTCCGCCTAGCTCTCACCGCCTTTGCTCCGTTCCTCCGGGGTCAAGTGGTCCGAGTCCAGACGGACAATACCACGACCATGTACTATCTAAACCGCCAGGGCGGGGCGCGCTCCATGCTTCTATGCAAGGAAGCTCTCCGCATTTGGTCACTCGTGCGCAGCCTGGAGGCGGATCTCTATGCCATTCACGTGGCAGGAGCCTCCAACACCCTGGCCGATGCCCTGAGCCGGATAGGGGCTGCATCCCACGAGTGGTCTCTCCTGCCGGAGGGTACAGCATCTGTTCTCCCATTGGGGCACACCTCAGGTGGACCTGTTTGCCTCCAGGAAGCAGCAGGCTGAGTCTGTTCCATGCCCGCCCCTCAGCAGGGGCTCGCTGCAGGGGATGCCTTCTCGAGGCAGTGGACCCCGGCCTCTTTACACCTTTCCCCCATTTCCCTTGATCCACAAGGTGCTTCTCAAGGCGCAGGTGATTCTGATAGCCCCAGACTGGCCTCGCCAGTTCTGGTACCCAGATCTCCTCAGTCTCAGCTCCAGGATTCCGCGGCAGCTTCCAGCTCGCCCGGACCTGCTCTCAGTCAATCAGGGGAAGGTGTTCCATCCGGACCTTCAATCCCTGCACCTGACGGCCTGGTTCCTGAGCGGCTAGAGTTCCAGGCCTTGGGTCTTTCCGACGAGGTCCTCAATGTAGTTGAGGCGTCCCGTAAGGAGTCGACCAGAAAATGCTATGCCCTTCAAATGGAAAAGGTTTTCCATTTGGTGTCAGAAGCAAGGCTTGGACCCTTCCTCCTGTTCCTTGGCAAGCATCTTGGACTATTTATGGTCCCTTTCAGTCAAGGGCTTAGGTCGGCGACCCTAAGGGTGCACCTGGCAGCCATCTCTGCTTGCTAGGCGCGGGCGGGAAGCAGTCGGTGGCTGGAGGAAGGTGGTCTGGCGCTTTTTCAAAGGCCTTGATCACATTTCCTCCAGTGCGGGAACCCCACCTCCGTGGGATCTACTGCTGGTACTGGCAAAGCTCATGGGCAAGCCATTCAACCTATGCACAGGTGTGTGCTCTCTCACCTGTCGTGGAAGACCGCCTTCTTGGTGGCTATCCCGTCAGCCAGAAGGATGGGAGAGCCCAGGCGCTTTCCATCGAGTCTCACTTACCTGGTCTTCCACAGGGACAGGTTGTCCTCGCCCCACCGAAATTCCTTCCGAAGGTGGTGTCGGAGTTTCACCTTAACCAGGTGTTGACTCTGCCGGTAGTTCTACCCCAATCACACCTCGGAGGCCGAATATAGGCTCCATACTCTGGACCCTAGAAGGGCGCGCTTATTATAAGGCTGCAGCTGAGAAATTGGGAGAGGTTCGCCAGCTGTTTGTCACCACGCTGAAGCCGCATCTGGCAGACCTGCAGCCAAGCGGACGATAAGCAGGTGGGTAACCTCCTGCATAGATCTCTATAAGTTGGCGGGCATGGAGCCTCCCAGAGGGATAAGAGCTCATTCTACCCGCCATACTGCTGCAACGGTGGCTGCTTCCAGGGACGTCCCTATCCAGGAAATCTGCAGGGCTGCTACCTGGAAGTCAGCAAACACCTTCATTACCCATTACCACATCGACCTTGAGTCACGCGGGATGCTGGTTTTGGGGCCTGCTCCTCCAGTCTCTTTCCCAAGTAAGTATTGGGTGTGTTTTGCCTCCTCCTCCCGGAGAACTGCTAGAGTCTGCCAATGAGTGTGGATGAACAACATATCCATGTCCCTAGAAATACAGGTTACTCACCTGTAACAGGAGTTCTAGGAATGGTATATATTGTTCATCCTACATTTCCCGACCTCCCAGCCCCGGACTGGCCTAGGAGCTTCCAGCGGGCCAGATCTGGCGTCATGGGGCGGAGCCGAGAGTTATACCACCCGGGTGGGTGGGAGGAGCAAGCTTGAAGACCTTCCGGCAAGATTTAAAGCGGCAAGGATACCTGCCAATGAGTGTGGATGAACAACATATACCATTCCTAGAACTCCTGTTACAGGTGAGTAACCTGTATTTCTGGTGCTGTCTGCTGCTACCCTATAATGAATAAAATCTGTTTATCCATTGTCCATCAAGTGAGGTATTACTTTCTCTAACCGATTTGCAAGTATCATTGTAAGAATTTTAATATCAGTATTCATTAGGTATATGGGCCAATAATTTTTACACTCCATTGGGTCTTTCCCAGTCTTGTGTATAAGGGAAATTAACCCCCACATTATGGAGTCTGAAAAGGGACCTCTAGTAAATGCTTTCTGATAGACTGGTAGTAAGATAGGAACTGCACTTCCTGCATTTTACTGTAGAGATTAATGGGGTAACCATCTGGGCCAGGTGTGTTGTTCAGTTTCAGCTGTTTTATTGCCTCCCAAATTTCCTCCGGTCCTATCCTCTTTCTGTAGCTGCTTGTAAAATCCTCAGATACCTTGGGTAGGTCAAGATCCTAGCAGAACTTAGCAAAGTTCTTCGTCAAACCATCAGAAGGGGCACAGTAGAGGTTCTGGTAAAATTTATAAATATCCTGTTAATTTTCTGATAATTAGTAACCGACTGGTTGATTTGTATGTCTCTAACACTACATATTTTGGTGGCATTACTGTTCCGTTTAAGATGTATGGCCAAAATTTTGGAGGCTTTGGGTCCTGAGTCAATATAATTTAGCTTAGACTTACATATTGCAAATCTGCCTCACACATTAGTTCATAGTAGTTTGTTTTAAGTTTCGACCACTCCTGCCAAACATTATGGGAAGAATCCATTGTTAATCTATTTTCAGTATCTTTTATTTGTTGCAGAATGGTTTCAGGTTTTACAGCCCTAGACTTTTTGAGCGCTGAGGCGGTGCTGATAAACAAACAAAAAAAAAAAACCTTAATAACGTTTTAGGCAATCCCAAGTAGTGGACCAAGAGGTATCAAGGGGGTCATTTAAAATGAGAAACTCTTGACTCTCCTGTTTATGTGTACCCTCATCTTCTAGTAAATAATTAGTGAGTTTCCATCTAGAGGTTCTGTCTCGTCCATTGCTTTCTGAGAAGGATGAAACCATAGGAGCGTGATCAGAAATTACTGTTTCTTTAATTAATGAGAACAGAACTTCAGTCACCATAGCTTTAGTTATATATATCTGGCCAATTCTGGAGTCAGATATGTGACAAGCAGCCCAGTAGGTAAACTATTTTTCCATTCAGATTTAGCACCTTTCAAATATCTAACAGGCTAAAGGGGTCTACCAAATTCTGCAACTCTCTGTCAGACTTAGACCTATGATATCTAGGGTTTGACCTGTCTAGGTCTGTATCCAGGACACTAAGGCAAGCCAAAGTTTATTTTTAAGTTGCCCAATCCCAGAGGCTCTGGGCACTGTACAAGTAAAATACAATATATAAAAGATAGTAAAACAAGTTAAAAAAAAACATACACAAATATAAATAACTTAAATAAAATATAATAAGACAGCAGACCTATAACAAAAATAAAACATCTGTCAGCGAGACAGAAGCTGTAAATTAGAACAGTCATTAAAAGGCAGTATCTGGGAATGCCTGATTGAATAAATAGGTCTTGAGGCGGGCTTTGAATACCTCAACTGAAGGGGCCTCCCTTATAGTTGGAGGAAGCGAATTCCATAGGATGGGGCCAGCGACACTAAAAGCTCTGTCGCCAGCAGTTTTTAACCTCGTCCTGGGAATCGCAAGGAGGCCCCTAGAGGAAGAACGGAGGGAGTAGACCGGTGCAGCAGGTGTTAGAAGGTCAGTCAGGTAGCTAGGCCTTAAAGGTGAGTAAGCCCACCTTAAAGAGAATGCCGCCTAACTGGTAGCCAGGGCAGTTCATGCAGTACCAGAGTGCTCTGACTATATTTAGACTGCCCAGTCAGCAGCCTAGTGACTGTGTTCTGCACTAGCTGCAGCCAGTGCAGGGTGCCCCCATAAACCCCGAAGTAGAGTGCATTACAGTAATCCAGCCTTGACATCACAAAGGCATGCACTAAAGTGGGGAGATCCTCAGGTGGAACTAGGGGTTTGATCCTAGCAATATTTCTCAGTTGGTAAAAACTGGTTCGAACAACACCTGGGATTCAAATGTCAGCCCGTCATCGAGGATAATGCCCAGATCGCGTACCTTAGAGGAGGCCTTCAGTGGTATAGACCCCAGTAATAATCCAGTTGCTGCATCAGAGGCCATCCTATCATGCCTTCTGTTTGACTCCACTACCAGTACCTCCACCTTATCGGGGTTCATTCGCAACCAGCTGGAGACCATCCAGTCATTGATCTCAGCAAGGCAATTATTTAGCACTTCCACTGCGTTGGATGTCCCAGCGGCAAAGGAGAGATGTAGCTGGGTATCATCTGCATAGCAATGAAAACCAAAGCTGTACTTCCTAATGAGATCACCCAGGGGCAGCATGTGCATGGCGAACAACATTGGTGACAGGACCGAGCCCTGAGGCACCCTGCTAGACATGACGCTTGGAGAGGAGAAATTCCTGATCACCACCCGTTGCCTCTCGTTTGTGAAGTAGGACTCAAACCAGCAGATGACAGTGCCGGCAAGTCCACAGTACTCTCTCAGGCGGTCGAGTAACATACAGTGGTCCACTGTGTTGAATTCTGAGGAAATATCGAGGAGAATGAGAATTGACCCCTCCCCTTGATCTCTTGCCCTGAGGAGGTCATTGTGCACCCGAACTAATGCAGTTTGTGTGCTATGCCTCACACAAAACCCAGACAGGAGTGACTTGTATAGATCAAAGGTCACAAGGTGCTCCGTAAGCTGCTGCACTGCAATCTTCTCAACAACCTTTCCTAACAATAGGAAGGTTGGAGATTGGTCGATAATTCCCCTTGATGTGAGGATCTAAAGATGGTTTCTTCAGAAGGGGCCTCACCAGAGCCTCTTTCAAGGAATCTGAGAAACCCCCCTCTGATAAAGAGCACCAGACAATCAATGCGAACACTGAGCCAACAGAGTCGACACATCCCATTAAGAAACGTGTCGGCACTGGGTCCAGTTCACAATATGTGTGCTGCAGCTTGGAAGCAGCCTCAATGAGCTCAGCCACCTCCACCGGTTTAAACTTGCCCCAAACAGGCAGAGTGCCCCTCCAACGTCCAAGACGATCGCTGTCGGCCATATTCTGGCTTACTGGTGGAATTCCCCACTAGATGGTGGACACCCTATCAGAGAAGAACCAAGCAAACTCCTCGCATAAGGCGTTGGAAAAGTCTTTTTTCAGCTGTAGACAGACTGGGTGTACTAGCCTGTCTACAGTCCGAAAGGGCACAATTGGTCAATTCTTCCCTGCAGCAATCTCCCTTGACAGGAGCTATGCCTTCTTATGGTTGATTGCCCCCTGGTACTCACTATATTGGGCACGCAGGGCCAGTTTATCCACCTCCAGCCTGGTCTTCTGCCAGTAGCACTCTAACTTCCAACCCACAATCTTCATTGCCTTGAGAGCCCCATTAAACCATGGGGATCTCAAGTGAGAGGATCTGGGTCATACATTGACCAGTGTAAGGGTGTCGAGCATGTCAGACATTGCCTTGTTATAGGCAGCAGCCACGTCGCTGGGTCCCCTTGCACATGCATTACCCACACTAGATAGATCAGCCACCGCCAAGAATCCCTCAGGGGGTCAGTCCCCTCAAAGGGTGGTAGTTGACCATCTCTGCAGGAGGAGGGCTCTCGGTGGGGGACCAGTTAAGAACGCCACCGTGCAGTGATTGGACTAAAAGACCTGGTCAGTCTTAAGGTCATTAATCTCAGGCCCCAGTGAGAACACTGGGTCCAACTTGTGGCCGCACTGATGGGTTGCAGTAGAAACCTCTTGTGACAGGCCCAGAGGTGACATCGTCGGTAGGAAGTTAAAACCTAACCTAGAGGATTCGTCATCGGCCCAAACATTGAAGTCCTCCAGTACTAAACATCTGGGGGCCTCCAATGTTTCGCTGACAACAAAATTATCTACCTCCTGCAGGAACTCTCCTGCCGCCCCGCGGGGGGGCGGCGGTAGATCAGGAGGATCCTGTAGCCTGCACCTGGACCCCCATGTACTGCCACACATTCGAAGGAACCAGATGTTTCCACTGGGTGCAAGTTGAAGCCTAGCTCGGATCTAAAACAGATGGCCACTCCCCCGCCCCTGCACTCCACTCTGGGGCAGTGCACCACGGAGTACCCAGAGGGACAGTGGCCTCCAAAACTGGGCCGGCATCATCACTTTCCCAGGTCTCAGTAATGCAAGCCAGATCGACTGTAGAAATCAAGTCCGCTATAATTGCTGTCTTGTTTCTGATCGAGCGTACTATGATGTAATGACAAAGATTATCCCATATGGTAGAACAGGCTTGGTACTGTATGCCTCTTTTGATCGGTATCACGACGCCTGCTCTTTTAGAGCTCTGACATGCACTAAATGTTTGACCTACCCCATTCCTTTAGCATAAGCTGGGCATTTGCAGGGTTAAGGTGAGTTTCTTGCAAAAAGGCTATAGAGGGATTTAATTTTTTTAAGGTCTCTTAGGACAGAGTGTCTTTTAAGTTTTTGATTTAGGCCTTGTACATTCCAAGATATTAGATTAGGCTACTTGCTACTTGACATGTCCAAAGATTAAAGGTAAAAGTGTACTCTTGGACTTGACCATCTTATCAACTGAGTGCATATTGGGAATATAAGGCTCCATGGATCCCACTGGGAACACCAAACTAACGTACAACTTTTGCAGTCTAAAGGATATAAAGATATCTTGCATGATTTAAAGAGACAGAGATAGAAAAGGAGGTATAAACACAAAGAGAAAGCTAAATCTTCATTAGGTCTTCCCAATCATGTACTTTGCATTAATGCAGATGGATTGCTGGTAATCACAGCCTCCTCCCCCAGATGTTCTAGAGTTTAAAAAATAGAGAAGCCACCATACCAAGAAAAACTGTATGGCCCTATACCACCCTCCTCCCTGAAAATTCCAGAATGAGGTCATAAAGTCAGAAGCCTCCAAAGAAAAGGAAAAATGTTGCCCCCCCCAGTAGTATGACAAGTACGTAGGTGTTTCTGCTATCTCATAAAAACAAAAACAAAAAAACACTGTTTCCTTTATATGGTTTCACCTGTTTGTCTTATCTCTTACTTATTTAATTACTACAATGGCACATTTGTGCTAGAAGAGCAACGTAAATATAAAGTGATATTGGCCGAACAAATTAAAGCTGTAAGCATCCTATGTCATTTAACCAACATTTAAGAAAGAAATATAACACTATTCTAAATTGAGTGACCCTTCGAGAGCATGTAAGCCCCTATCTAATGCTGATAAGAAAAACATTCCTGAATGAGACCTCTCTCTAAGTAGTATAAATCGGCAACAAGCATCTTACCTTGGTGTCATAGGGTGAAGGGAAGGGCATCATACAGGTTGCAATCACTGATGGTATCAAACAGCATTCTGTTGAGCAGCAATGTATTGTTAGAATGAATAAAGGGCCACATATTCAGACGAGATGTGCAGCGCATCCCTGGACTTGAAGGGCCATCAGAGGCGTGGCCATATTCAAAGGCCACTGATGGACCATGCACCCCGACTGCACCGCCGCACACAATATTGTGATGTACCTATGCAAACGAAGGGTCCCTCATGCATATGTGGTGCATTACAATGTTGAATCCTCCCCTCTCCCAAGCGTAAAAGTGGCCAGTTATGCCGGTTCATAACTATGCTCTCGAAACCTTATTTTAACTATGCACGGGGTAGGCTGATGCCACACACGGTCTAGGGTCAGCTCCACAGTCCCCCCCCACCCCGAGCCCCGTAGATGGATAAGGAAAGACAGCCCTAGTCCAGTGGACCCATCCAACCCCTGATCCCCAATCGTCTGTATTATGGTAACATGTACCAGTCTCCTTGGTAGTCTAGTTCACCCTCCCAGCCCTGATCACGGATGACATAAAAGATCCCTTTCCTGGTAGTCTAGTGACTCCCCACCCCATTAGCCAGTGACCCAACACCCGCCCTCCAACCCGTGACGAGTGCCAGCGATGGCACATCCCACCTCACATTGCAACGGTGAACCGCTGACTGAACTGTACGGAGTGCTGTACAGTATATAGTACACACCCATTGGTTGACTACCAGGGAAGTGGGATCATTTTTATTATAACATCTGTGATCAAGGCGGGGGCACTTTACCAGGGAAAGGAAATCGGTTCTTTTATTATATCATCTGTGCTCAGGGCTGGGGAGGGGGGTCACACTAGATTACTAGGCACTCGGGGTGTGTTCTTTATGTCTCTGCAGATTGGGGCTGGCCCGGTGCATTTCACCAGGTGCAACCATGCAACTGAGCCCATAATGGCCATGCAAATGGCCCCTTTGTGCCATTCATGCCCAATGGACTCATTTGCATGTTTGGGCTGAATATCGCCCATGGGGGCTACAGCACATACAGGTATGCACCATGCATTCCCCTATGGGCGATCCTCTGCCCTGCACCCTGGATGCGCAGCATGAAACTTGGCAACCCCCTGCAGTACTCCCCACATCCAGGGTCCAATTTACAGACAGATTGTGCGATCTGTTTGAATGTGGCACCAGAGTCGGCTGGCCCAATTCTTTTGTGTGGCGCATTGTTTTGTGCGTGCATCTGACCGGCTCTGAATATGGGGCCCTCAGTGTAGAGTAAACATTTTTTTGAATGAAAGAGGTAGAAATAAGAAACATTGAAGCCCTTGCTAATTGAATTATATATCTAGATTGTTCTTACAGTTAAAAAAAAAAAAAAGTGCAGAGCCACACTATCAGTTCCTTCATGAAGGAAAGAAGTTGTTCTCTTCCTTTGTTGTTTATGGAAGGGCAACCATTGTGTTAAGTTCATGGCGTTTGACCCTTAGAGTTCCTCTGCATGAGCGTGCTGCATGCTGACAGAGAAGCATTCTAGGACTGTTTTAAAAATGTGGCAGTTTGGAATTACATTCAGCCATTAGAGTTTCAGTAATCCAAGATGGCTGAAAAAGAAAAATACTGGACAGAGCTCTCTGTTTATCTGATTGCAGCTCCTTAAGGTGTAAAGTCATAAAACTTTTGTATGTATATCTGCCTCCTCTGTAATCCCCCTCGCACCGTGAGGCGAGCATCTTTTTGCTCAGTGTGCCTTTCCTGGTAAAACATTTTCAATAAATAAATAAACATGGGAGACAATACCAGTAAAGTTCCAAGCCCAAGACACACTGTCCAGGCCTCCACCAAAGACCCACAGGTGAGGAGCAATGAAGTGACACAGTCACTCACCATGCAAAATAGTGCATAGATCTTTTAGTGATCAATTAGAAATAAAGAAATACAGAAGGAGGTGCCCTGTAGTGCTCCCACATCATGTCAAAGTGTTTTTGCTAGCAGCCGTACCTTCTAGACATTGAACCGACTAATGCTGCAGGAGTGAGCCATACCACAATTATATTAGAAATCTGGTTCTTACTCAGCTAATGAACCTTCCATTTTAGCCCATGGGTTCCTCAAGTTTAAAGCATTTATCACAGAAAATCTTGTTTTTAGTGGCAGTCATCTCTGCAAAGCATGGGAGTATGTTGCAGGCACTAAGTATAGATTCAGATCTTTTGGTCTTCTGTAAAGAAAAGTTATTCCTAGAGCAAATACCAGAGATGCATGTTTCTACATTAACCAGACATTAATCTTACCTGTGGTTTCCCTAGACCATGTGCAAACCACAGAGATGAAAGGCTTCATACTGTATATTAGATGTAGAAAGAGCCTTGAGTTACTGTAAACAGAGAACTGAGGGTATAAGGAGTCATTTTGACCAGCTGTTTGTGGCCTATGGGGAGATAAATCAAGGTCACCCAGCACCTTTGGGGATAAGCAATAATTCCACATGAGAGACAGCAGCATGTTTAGCAACTACCGGAAATGTTCCTGTAGTAGAGTTTTGTAAGTCAGAGTGGTCCTCTACCTATCTTTAATAAAGTCCACTACTGTATTGAAGTTCATCAATTGGGGATTCGAGGTTTGGGGCTTCTGTTCTTCAGAGCCTGTTTCCTAAATAATCCTACAAAAACCCACCTCCCTTGCACTGCCCAGAGTATTCACAAGTCATAATGCAGCATCACATTCATGTTTTAAGAAGGAAAGGTTACTCACTGTGGCAGGGAGAACCTATCACTCTAAAGGACCATCTCTTTATTCTTAAAAGCTGTTGCAACAGCTATTCTATTTCTTAGCCTAATCTATCCTTTACAATTTCTAGTTCATAAGGTTGGCCACTTATGGGCCCCCCCTCCCCTTTCTTGACTATGCTATAGTGTCATCTTTCATTTTCCTTTTCCCTCTCAGGTCCTAAAACAGGGAGGTTTTTGAGGTGACCTGCAAGCTGATGTAAAACAACAGGCTGTGTTCCTCATTGTTGGATTTAGAATGTAATAGCACTATGTCATAAAATACCTTGATGAATTTGCCTTATGTGTATGAAACCTGTAAATGTTGAAAATACCACGGCACTAGGTGTTTTTGATAGAGGTAAGATGTTACTAGGGGACTATACTATAAAAAATTAAGTTACCGGGGTAAATATGTCAGAAACCCCCCCATTGTGCTATTTAAATGCATGTAAATTATAGATTGTTTGAGAGGCCCTTTGGCACCATGCATTCCTGCTTTAAGCTGAACCAGCTTAAAGTGTCATGGTGATTTGCATATACATCCAGTGAAGCTTTGCATTATGGGGGTATGTGTGATGTTGTGTTTCTTTGAAACTTGGCTTTATTGCCAGCACCCACTGGGGTAACCCTTGCTTCAGTGTTTCTGCACTAAGGTTCTTTGTCTTTAGCTGGTTGTGTTTTTTTTTCTTTTTTGAGCTCCCCATCACTTAAACACACAGTATCAACACAGGGAATTAAATCATTTTCACCAAAGAGATAGTCAGCGCCTACTAATCCACTGATCTAAGTGCAGAGGAAGGACATGCATAGTCTGTTGCTGCAACTGATGCATTGAAGAAAGGACATGCTATTGCTTAAGGTTATCCTCTGTGTTTTAAATAAACATCACACAGAGATTGTGTGTTGAACCCGAAGTTCTGTGTCTGGTCCATCTGTTATCCCACTACCCTTCCACGCTGACCTTGTAACTGTATTTCTTCTGATGGATGGGATGCTGATTATTATTAACCCTTCGCTTCCTCCCCTCTTTAGATTGTTTTATTTAAGATTCCAGAATATAAGCAGAATGAAGCTGTTGCCTGAGCATGTATTATGTATCTTCGCTATATGTTTTATACATAATTTAAGAAAAATTTCTGGCAGCAAATTTTTTTTAAGTATTTAAGATTTGATTATCATACATATCTTCTTATGATTATTATTGTTGTCACAGCCTCAGCTTCTTCAGCTAAAGATCTGCTGCTGGGGAGCCTGAGGCTACATGACCAGCACTGTGTGAGGGCATTCTTTGCATTTTTAATACTCTTTAAGTTCCAGAGCCCATCTACTGCACAATATGACTACACAAGTAATAATCAGCATCACGTCCATTGGAAGAAATACAGTTACAAAGTGAGTAGCCTTTTTTTGCACACATAACATCCCTCTTGGCATTTTTTCCACCGTGTGAGGTAAGGCACATTGTCTGATTTTGCAGGTGTATAGACCATGTATGTGTATTACTTCATTCTATGGTGTTCAAAAAGTGGTTTGTGAGCATACTATAAGTAGGAATAGGTTCTACATTGTGTATTCTTGGAGGGCATTGTTCCTTGTAGTTTTCCTGCCCTGGTTTTATGGGAGCTTGTTTCAAGTGAGGATGTTGGTGAAGTTGGGAGGTTGCTTGTAGACTATAACTTGTGGTTCAGGGAAAATATTTTCAGTTTGCCATCTTTATTGAGCATGGAGTATAAATCTTTTATAATTTTGGGGAGTGGTGATGCCATAGGGCTATAGGTCACAATGAGAGGAACACAGTCAGGTATGTTTCTTTTCCTATAGTGGAGTATATTTTTCTGTAGTATTTGTGTTGCACATTTCATCTCCCTTCCCATTTGTCTGGGTGTGTGACTTCTGTTGAGTGAAGAAATTGAAGAGAGTTATAGCTTTTGAACCCTTTTCTCGAGAGTTTTCTTTAGCTCTCTGCCTGTCTGTCTGCTAAAAACTATGAAGTGCTGACATTTTGTTTCATAGCCCTCTTGCCTTTCATGTTCTAGAGGGCTTGTATTACTCTCAAACATTCTGGCATAACTTATGAGAAAATGTTGCTCTCTTTCTCATGGGCATTAAATTTGAAATGGAGCTGCCATTTTGAGACTAGCTCTTCAGATGAAAGTTAGTATCAAAACGTTGCTCTTTTGTCTTGTTTCATTAAACATGAAATGGAGCTGCCATTTTGAGACTAGCTCTTCAGATGAAAGTTAGTCTCAAAACATTGCTCTTTTGTCTTGTTAGCAGTCTCCCTACAAACCCACCGTGGGTCACCCGTTGGCCATTTCAGGTTGCATCTTGTACTACACTGTCTTCAAAGCCTACCCTACCTTGTGTATTTTGCATATCGAAAGCACATATTCAGTTAGTAGTCAGTCACCAAGTGGGACTGTAGAAGTCAAAAGGATGTGCAGAAGGGGGTTGAGAGGAGGACAAAGCCCTGCATCATCTTGTTGCTTACTTAGCTGACCAGAGAGTGGGTAACGCTTCTTTAACACTGTGCACTCAAAGTTTACTTTTTACAAGCCTCATTCTGACCATCCAGTCTGCTGGTACTGTACTTCACTTAGCTTTTGACTTGAGATAAACCAGCACAAATGCAAATCATTACCACAACGTTCTTAAATAAAAATTTATAACTGTATACATGTAAACATTAACTCTATCATTCAGTAAATGACACTTCTTAATGATTCTTGTGGAAAGAATGGGATTTCAGAGTTTAATCAGATTGCAGCATTTTATTCTAAATTCAAAGGTAGTTTGCCAAGCTGAGCATTCTAACAACAGGAATGTGTTGTATGATGTCACACTAATTGCATCAAGGCCGTGCCTGTATAATGCCCCCAAATCTTGACTCTACCCTTGATGAGCTCCCCAACCGTCCAATGACAGCTTTTCTTTTCCACTAGACGTGTTACACTGGATCGTCTATCTTGACTTACTTAGCTAGGCATTATTATTATTATAAGAACTGGAGAGTGTTTTCTCCCATAGGGAAACGCGGTTACAATTTGCTGTTATAACTAGCTGGCCATGATGGTGAACATGTGCTGGGTTTCCCTCGCTCCAGCATGTGCACACTGCTTCAGCCTGACAGTGGCTACAGGCACAGATATCAATTTGTGTTTATATAATTGCTGTGGTGAAAAAACTCTCCACGGTAATTGTACAAAACAAGACATGAGTATTGTGTAAAATCTGAAGTTTACTCTTGGTGTTGGATGCTTGTATAAATCCCTTGAGCTTCGCTTTTGGGGTTTATGTAGCATCCAACACTTTGATGTGTGTAAAATTCTCGATCTTGCTTTGAGGGGGCTTTTGCAGCAGGCAACACCGGTAAGACTGAAGCCGCCTGGTGCCAGGACCACACGGAAAACTTCTAGCTAGTAGTCTGTTGTGGGGGACCAACCCCGCCATCATCAGCATGCTGACGTCAGCCTGTCCTATAAAGGAGGTGGTCCTCCAGATGTACCTCAATTCTTTTCCTACTGTCGACCCATGCAAGTCAGACCTCCACAGATGCCTACTTCAGTCGACCACCATTTTATTCGCGTTTACCTACAATTTCTTTTCTCGCCTTAGTATTAACATTGATTTTCAGTGTTTTTTTTTTCCATCTTGTTTATGTCTTCTGCTCCAGCCTCATCTTCTGACCAGCCTATGAAGAGTACCGGCAGCAAGCAGATACTCACCAAAGGCAGTCACTCATCCTGCCTGCTTTGCTTAGGCTCTAGCCACGACAGTGAGGCCTGCCAACACTGCCAGGCCTTTAACCAGGCCACATAGAGATGCCACTTGAAGACCATGATGGAGAAGGAGCTTCAGGCTTATGCTCTTTCACTACCCCAGCCTCCAGGGCATCTTCTTCTTCTTCCATGAAGCAGAAGTCGTCCAGAGGGAAATCAGGTGAGAGAGTGCCTGACCATGGAGAGTTTTAAATTAGCACTTAAAACATATTTATTTAATATAGCGTTTCCTGATTTTTGATACATTTTGGCTGTTGCTTACTTTTTAAATTTTAATATATTTTAGATATTTATAGTTTTAAGTTTTGTTTTCATATACAAACGCTATGACCATTGTGAATTGCACTTTTTATAAATAAAGTTTTGCTTGATTGAAGTACAAGCACCAGGACCGTCCTCAGTCAGCCTCTCTCTCTTGGTCACGCATTGGCCTGCTTGTGCCTCTGGACCTTCCTCCCTTGTGGGGTCTGCTTCTCCTTCCTTGGCAGCCCTCTCCGGGTTGCCAGTGGTCCAGCAGCCCAGCCTTATTTCCATGATGTGCGGCAGATGCTATAGTCCACTGCCTCCCAGCCCCTGATGCTCAGGCCCTTAGTCCCCACAGGTCTTCAGCCAGGTGGCTGTACCAGGGTTGGAACCTCTTCGCCTGTCACCCCCTGGTTAAGGCATTGCTGTCATCTGTCTCCGACACCCTGATCGGCACTAGCCTTTCCAGGCATTGTCTGGAGCAAGTGCTCACCTCCTCCTCCTTGCAGGCGATGCCTCTACCCCTGCCTCGGGGTAATTGCCCCCTGCATGCGCCTGCATCACCTCTGGGGCCTACGTTGGCCGTTTCACCAGGACGATGCCAGCCTTCGCCTGCCTGCGCGCCTATGCAAATGTCTACACCGACGACTCCTCAGTCGTCGCCTCAGCCCCAGCCTGTGCCTCAACCAATGCCCACTGGCCCTCCCAGAGATCCCCAGCCAGCTCCTGCTAGTCCAACACCAGGGTAAGCTATGCAGGCTCCTCTGCCAACATATCTGTACCCTTCTCCACAGTACCCTTATCCACCTTAGACTCCTCCTCCTCCACTGATGGATTATAGTGCCTTATTTATGGTCTATTGGACCTTTATTAAGGACAAGGACGCACCTAGGCACCCTTCTCCCCCTCCTTCTCCTCCCCGGGATCCCCTTCCTTGGGATCTGAAGTGGGTAGGATCCAGTAACCCTCGTACCACAGTATCTTCTGGGGGTCACGAGGGGACCTCGGACCAGCATAGGGATGACCATCACCCTCAGACAGCAGTCCCTGACAGCGATCCATCTAGGGACGATTCCTCCTCGGAGCCATGGAGGACTCAAGGGGGGGGGGGCTCCTCTGATGGTCAGGAAACTCCTAAGGAGACCCCTAAATCTCCTTCTGACAATCCTTGTTTCCTTGACGTGATGCACTATATCCGATCTCTTATGGGGTGGGAGACAGAGGAGCCTGACCCGGAGCACCGTTGTCTGGCTATGTATCTCCGGAAGAAGGAGACCCTTTCTTTGGTGGTCTCTCCTCTTATTGATTCATATAAAGATCTCACCAACGCGGTGTGGAACCATCCCTCAACCACCCCGTCCTTGGCTAAGAAGGCAGAACGCCTTTACCACGTGCCAGTCGGCAAACCTTTCTTGGGAGAACACCCCATGGTGGATTCAGTGGTCATGAACGCAGCTCATGACCACACTAAAAAGCCCACACATCTTGGTACCCTCCCTCCAGACAAGTAATTTCACCAGCTGGACCAATTGGGCAAGGGGGTGTATTCCTCTGGACATTTTGACCCAGAACTATATGGCCCATATGGTTCAGTACCAGAATGCCCTCTGGGATCAGACAAGAGATCTAGTTCAGCCCCTCCTGGAAGAATTCCACTAAAACTCAATTAGCCCAACTCTTAAAATCCGGTTCAGATGTGGGCAGCCATGTGCTGAGAGTTGCCTATGACACTGTAGATGTCTCCAGGCGTGCAGCGGCAGCAGGGATCTGTATACGCCACCATTCATGGCTCATGGTGTCTGTTTTTTCCCTGGATGTACAGGCCAAAGTTATGGAGGCCCCGTTCCGTGACTCTGTTTTGTTTGGGGAAGATGCCCAGGATATCATCTTCCACCTCCAGGAATCGGGCAAGGCTCTGCGGTCAGTACATTCCATGTACCCGTCCCAACCAAGGTTTTCCCAACGTCAGTCCTTTTGCCAGTCCTCTTGCCAGCCTTCCAAGAGCCAACAGCCAAAAGGACCCTGTAAGCTTAAGGCAAACACCCTGCCAGCCATAGTGACTGCCCCTCAGGACCCCAGAGCACCTGCTCTGCCCAACCCCGATTCCACTGCTTGACTCCTTGCCCGACCCCCCCCCTCCAGCAGAGGCCTTGGGGGAGGCGGGCGAGGGTCAATTCTCCCTTTATCTGGACAGGTGGCACACAGTAACCTCAGATCAGGGGATGCTTCAGATCATCAAACGGGGGTCATACCCTTGAGTTTCTGGAACCCCCTCCAGAAAACCCTCTCTCGCTCTTCCTATAGCCCCCCAAATCCGCCTTACCCCCTCCTTTCCTGCACTTAAGCGCTTCCTCAGGCCATCCCCTGTTACATTTTACAGCTGTCCACTATCCTAATCCACAACTATACTCCTGTCCTCCTCTCTTACTTCCCTTTCCTGTATTAATTAGTGACTGCATGTTTTGCTCTTGTTGTCCTACTCTGCCTATCTTTTAATCTCCTGTAAAATATCCTGTAATCTAATTTTACAATGAAAAATGTATTTGTACATTGTACTGTACT
This sequence comes from Neoceratodus forsteri, assembly GCA_016271365.2. NCBI lineage: Eukaryota > Metazoa > Chordata > Ceratodontiformes > Ceratodontidae > Neoceratodus > Neoceratodus forsteri. The sequence goes on along the minus strand of CM057454.1, from coordinate 1,080,291,716 downwards.
GTATCTGAATTGTGTATTCCCTTTATTGTATTTATACCTCCTGTCCCTGGGTCACACCTGGAAATGAGCTTCTGCTCAGTGTGCCTTTCCTGCTTACCAAATTTTAAATAAATAGATGAATAATTACTCTCGGGCCCACATCACCCTCATCAAGGAAGAGATTCAGGCTCTCCTGCACAAGAATGTCATAGAGCCCGTCCCCCTGACTCCAAGAAGGAAGGGGTTCAACTTTCACTTTTTCCTTGTCCCCAAGAAGAAGGGGGACCTGAGGCCGATCCTGAACTTCTGCAGAGTACAAACAGTTCAGAATGTTTACCCTGCAGGGACTGTTGCCCCTCCTTCATCAAGGGGACTGGCACTGTTCTCTGGATATGCAGGATGCCTATCTCCATATCCAAGTTTTCCCACCCCACCACTGTCTCCTCCACTTCTGCTTCCAGGGAGACCAGTTTCAGTTCTGGGCCTTCCCCTTTGGCCTTTCCTCTGCACCTCTGGTCTTTACCAAGTGCCTAGCATTGGTAGTTGTGGCTCTGAGGAGGCAAGGCTTTTATGTTTTCCCTTACCTGGACGATTGGCTACTCACAGCCACCCTCCCGGGATCTCTTGTTACAGACCCTGGAAGGCACCTTTCAACTCTTCCAGACCCTAAGGATCACGATCAGTGTACCAAAGTCTTGTCTTTCTCTGTGCCAATGCCCCCAGTACATAATAGCGGTTCTGGACTTGTCCCAGGGCAAAGCCTTCCTGCTGAAGGACAGAGCAGAGCGTTTGATAGCACAGGCCCAACTGGTGTCCTCCAGTCATCAGGTACCAGCCAGAGTGTTCCTTCATTTGCTGGGACACAAGGTGGCAGCTATAGCCATGGTTCCCCTGACCCGCCTCCATATGATGGTTCCCCAGTGGACTCTGCAAGCCCAGTAGGATCAACGCGCCGATGACCTGGATCAGCAAGTGCTGGTTTCTGACCCGGTGAAGAGGACCTTGGGGTTGTGATAGAACCCCGCCAATCTCCTGAGGGGGGTTCCCCTCCATCATGTGTCTCCACAGCAGATTCTCATCACGGATGCTTCGGGCCTGGGCTGGGGAGATCACTTAGCCAACCGTCAGACCCAGGGCATTTGGCTCGAGTCTGAGCAGTATCTCCACATCCGTGTGCTGGAGATGCGGGTGGTTCTGTATGCTCTGCAGGCCTTCCAGACCCACATTCTTCCCAGCCCACTATTGGTGCAGGCAAACATGTCCATAGTCTTCTACATCAACAAGCAGGGGGGCACTCACTCCTACCCCTTTTGTCAGGAGGCCATGAGGGTACAGTATTGGGCCCTCAAGCATGGCCTGCAGCTCTCAGCCATCCATGTTCCACGCTTCCAAAAATGCCCTGGTCGGCAGTCTAAGCTGGTCTAGGTCAAGGATGCATGAGTGAGAACTCCTGTCCTTAGTGGTCAAAGACCTCTTCGACAGGTGGGGACACCCAGAGTTGGACCTTTTTGCATCCCCACTAAATGCAAAACTGCTGCTTTTATGCTTGCTTGATCCAGGACCTTGAGTTTTCTGGCGTTGTCCCTCTTCTGGAAAAGGAGGTTCCTGTATGCCTTCCTGCTTCTGCAGAGGGTTCTCCTCAGTCAGAGGGGGCAGAGATGATTCTCATAGTTCCCTACTGGCCACGTCAGATTTGGTTCCCTCTGCTGCAGCAGCTGGTGGTAGAAACCCTCAGTTCCCTGGCCCCTGTGCATCAGCTCTCTCTCCCAGGAGCAGGGCACTCTGGTCCATCCGGACCTCAAGTCTGTGCATCTCCATGCATGGCACCTGCAGACTTAGCTATCGCCCACTTTGGAGTTTCTTCCAGGGTTGCTGATGTCTTGGTGGCTGCCATGAAACTTTCCACGAGAGCCACCTATGCCATGAAGTGGAAGCGCTTCTCCATATGGGCCACCGCTCATCACCTCGACCCCTTTACCTGCCTAGTGAATCTGATTCTGGAGTACCTCCTCTCCCTCTCGAACTCTGGTCTGGGGTACTATTCACTTAAGTTGCTCCTTTCTGTTACTTCTGCGTATCATGCACCTATTGAGGGCAAAGTTATTGGCCAGCTGGAGGTATCCCGCACATTCTTGCGGGGTATCCTGCATTTGAAACCTCCTGTTTTGGACCCCATCCCACCATGGGACCTTCTTTTTATGTTGGAAAAACTCACTCTGCCTCCCTTTGAAGCCACGAGTTGTGAGCTGCTCTTTCTGTCGTGGAAAGCATTCTTTTTAGTTGCTGTTACTTCTGCTCGAAGAATTTCACAGCTTCAGGCTCTGATGTGTTAGGAGCCTTATTTAATTTTTCACAAAGACAGGGTGTCTTTGCGTACTAATCCTACTTTTCTGGCTAAGGTGATGCCTGACTTCACGCTAAACCAATCCATCCACCTGCCTGTTTATTTCCCTGAATATTCTAATCTGGGAGAGTCCTTACTTCACACTTCAGATGTTCATAGGGTGCTCCGCTGTTATACGAATCACACCCAACCGGTTCGTAAGACAGATCAGTTGTTTGTTTCTTTCACCCTCAAAAGAGAAGGGGCCCCTGTTTTGAAACAGTGTTCGTCAAAATGGTTGGCAAATTGCGTTGTGTACTGTTACCGTAAGTACAACAATCCCTTGCCTGGGGCAGTCAGTGGTCACTGCACCGGGGGTTTGGCCACCTCTGCTGCCTGTTTCAGGAATGTGTCTGCTGCGAACATCTTTACCGCTGCCACTTGGAGTTCGGTTCACACCTTTGTCCGGCAGGAGAACTGAGGTAGGTCTGGGGGACCGCACCCATTAATGGATAGGCAGACGTCAGCATACTGATGTCGGCAGGGGCGGTCCCCCACCACAGACTGCTAGCTAGAAGTTTTCCATATGGTCTTGGCTCATAGCGGCTTCTGTTCTACCTATGTTGCCTGCTGCAAGGGCTCCTCTCGAAGATCTACTGTTACGGTAAGTTCTTATGTAACTGTACTTTGTACATAATATAAATTATTGTTTTACTAATTTAAAAGGTTTTACCGATCTCCCAGGAATCAAACTTCACCATTGATTCATGCTTGTGAGTCTGCATCAGAGGTGTTAGGATCCTGCGAGAGGCAGAACGTTTCAGGAGGGCAGGCACTGAGGCAAGCTGCATACATACACAGCTCCACAAGGCTGGCTCGCATGCACAGCCTTACCTCAACACCAGCCTTCAACTGCCTTGGTTCCTTTTTTCTCTGCCCTTAAGCGTGTATCAGTGACTTTGTCGCTTGCCCACGGAGAGTCGGAACTTCACGTCTACATAACAATAGCTTTCAGTTCTTCTCAGTTGTAGTGTTTAAAGCAAGAGGTTGTTATTTTTGTGTCAGTTTAGAGCATTCTTACAAAACGTTTTGCTGTCAGTTTCTCTCAGCTCTACAGAGAATCAACAGTCATAGGTCATGAAGGACGGTAGGGAGCCTGATCCATCAGGCTGCTCCGGTAGTCAGAGTCATGTCTGGTCCACTCTCCCCATTGGGAAAGGGTTCTGACTATGGGTGGTCCATTGCCAAGGAGGGAAGACAGTCCTCTCGGAAGTGCAAAAAGAAGCAGGCCTGTTCCCGATCCTGGTCAGGTTCTTGGCACTGCTTGGCCTGGACTTCTTTCTCCTCCAGCTGAAAGGGGAAGAAGCAGAATCAGCCGAGGACACCCTCTGCAAGATCTGCTGTGAGATCTCCAGTCTCTAGGGGCCAGAGGCCTTCACTGTCACCTTAGTGTCATCTAGGGCCTTTAGTTCCAGGAGGTCAGAGTCTTGGGCCCCAAGTCCCTCTCTGTCTGTAAGTGGGGACTCTGGTTGGCAGTTTCATCACTGGGCAGCTGTTATGGAGCAGTGGGTGCAGCATCTGGCCTCTGTGCCTCTGCCTGCAGAACCAGTCCCTGGCCTCTCGAAGCTGGTGGATGTGGAGCTTTGGGCAGGGCTGTCACGCTGGGTAGGGCGTGTGGTTCTGGCAACAGTCCTTGGGTCCTTGCTGGGGTCCACACTGCCGACTCCTGTCCCACTGGTCATGCTCCTGTCCACAGATGGGACCGGCCATGGTACCATTGCTGATCACTTTGGTGCCGGTTGGGTCATTGGTGCTAGGTCAGGTTCTAGTGCCAGTCTGGGTTTAGGCCCTTAAGTGCCTGACCTGGTACTGGTTTCAGTCCTGGTACTAATCCTGGCATTAGGGATTCCCTTGACACTGAATTCAGTTCCAGTTCTGGCGCTACCCTTGGATTTCAACCCCTCGTCATTCAGGACTAGTGTCCCCAGTGTTGCTGCAGCTGCATTCTGGATTTGGGGGCATTTGACCCACACCCCTCTGTGACCTCCTTCCTTCCAAGGAATCTTTTGAGGGGGATGAGTATGACCCTCACCTTATCTTTTCTGAAGGATACGACTGTTTCTTTAGCCTGGACACTTCAGACCCAGGTACTGTGTCCATGCCTCAGGAGGAGCTAACTTTCCTGGCTGTGTTCAGAAAATATGTATTCTTTGCTGAATTTCGAATCTACAGCTGTTGACCAGGATAGATATCTCTTTCTGGAGTGGCTTAACGCTCCCAGCATCCTGGTCAGTTTAGTTACTCTTGTCCCTCCTGCTTTTGAAACCTTATCTAAGGTGGTGTGGGCCAAGTTTGCTTTGGTTCCTTCTAACAGCAAGCAGGCTGACAGTAAGAGCACTGCACCCAAAGGTAAGCCAGTGTGTAGCAGTCAACCTGTAGCTGATGCTTTTGTTATGTTCGCTGAGAATGACAAGGCCGTTATTCCCAAAGAAGTGACTGCACACCCTGTTAACAAGGAGTCACACAGGATTGACACTATGAGCAAGCATACCTACGCCATAGCTACCCTCAGCATGAGGATTGCCACTTACAAGGCACATTTTTCTAAGTATGTGTATGCCTGTTGGAGCATACCTAAGTCTCTGGCAGAGAGCCTGCTGGACTCAGAGACTAAACAGAATATTCTGCTGACTGTCACACACAACATTGAGTCCACCAGTCACCAGCTTATAGCCGCTATGGATGCCTTTGATTCAGCATCTCGCTCTGCTGCTGCAGGCATCTGTTTCACATGGCATTCTTGGGTGTGAACATCTGTTTTTTCTCAGGACGTCCAACAACAGGTTATGAATGTCTCCTTTGATGAAACTTAGCTTCTTGGACAGCAGGCAGAACAGTCTCTAGAGGCATCACAGGAAACTAGAATGGCCATTAAGACTTCCAGACCAGCCCATTCTAACCCTCAGAGAGGCAGAGGACGTGGTTTCTTTGATAACAAGCAGTCCTTTCGTGGAAAGGGCAGGGGAGCTCAAAACAAGACTTAGCCTCCCCAGCCTCAGAAGAAGGCACAGCCAAAGGCACAGATGCTGAAAGCATCTAGTGCCACCCTCTGAAGATCCGATCCCGGTTTTGCCTCTTCTGCCCGAGGTACACATCTCCTCCTCAACATGGGGCACCTGACCCAGGCTTACCGTTAATGGGAATCCATCAAGATGGACAGGTGGGGACTTCCGGTGCAGTTCTCGAGCTATTGGCAGCCTAACATCGGAGCTCTGCTTACAAACCCTCCCAAAACAGTAAAAAAAAAGCCAAATTTCAGTAGAAAACTATAGTTGATGGAGAAATATTTACAAATGGCATCAGTTACTCAAAAGGGAACTATAAACAGATACACAGTGTTACCGATAGAAGAAGAGAAACCGGGAGAGGAAAAATCAGACTCGGAGACCTCAAAATTGTCACAGGCCCAGACGGTGTCCTCAGGAAAGAAATCAAAATGGAAAAAGCAAAAGCCCAAAGTTGGCATTCTGAATGACAAACTGGACAGAATAATAACAGATTTACAAGATACAAAAAAGGATTTCCAGGACTTTCGATCAGACCATGACCTCCTTTGCACATATGTAACAACTTTGCAAACCCAGGTAAGGTTATTAGAACAGACTAGCTCCGATCAGGCCTTAGAGACTGCTCAGATTCAAATAACTTTAATTCAACTTCTGGAAATAACTAAAGCACTAGGAAAAAAACAAGAAGATACAGAGAACAGACAGTGATGCCAGAATATTCGCATTTATGGCATACCTGAGAATAGTGAGGGTAGAGACATGAGGGGATACATTGAAAAAATACTGAGAGAGGAGCTAGATTTGGAACACAATTTCCCTGTGGCAATAGAGCAAGCATATCGAGCACTCCACCCCAAACCTTTGGATCCGGAGGCACATCCACGCTCAATAATTATTTGATTTTTGAGATACCTCACAAAAGAAATAATACTCCAGAAAGCATGGGCGAGAGGTAAAATATTCAGGGACAAGCAGAGACTCTTCTTTGATAATGACTATGCGAGGGTTACAATGCAGAGAAGACGTGAATATGTGCCCTTATTCCCAATCCTGAGACATCTTAAATTAAAATTCCACACACTTTACCCATCCAGGTTGATGATTCAGTATTCCAGCGGACAGGTCATTTACGACACAGTGGCGAGTGCAATGGAGGACTTAAGGCAGAGGCGATTCGAACTACCATCTAAACTTCCAGGAAAACCGTATACTGTGAACTTGAGACTGAACAAGGAAAAAAGACCGGGAAAGGAATTACAGCAAGTAGTCTTAGAAGAGATTAAGAGACTATTGGGTCAGTTTGCTACTAACATACAATGATTGTCTCCCTTAGGTGAGTAGGCCTATGGGTTGGAGTGCAGCACCCTGGTGAGGTGGAAATCCAGCGTGTGGAGGAGTAAGCCCTTTGTCTAGACGATAAGGTAGTTTGAGGGGGGAAGCTCTAGACTGGGCTCAAGGGATTGTATCCCGTAGGGAAGTACATAGCTGGCATTAATATGGTACAGGGACCTTATTGAGCTGAACTAGAGGGAAAAAAGGGACTCCGGGGAGCATCTCAGCTGAATGGCCCCAAAACAGGTCTAGGGGAAAGATCGCCCTTGGGTAGCACTTATGTGTCCTATTTCAGACGCCAGAAAATGGTACGTAGCTAAAGGAAGGAAGTTGGGAAGCTGGCCTTTCTTTCTTTCTTTCTTGCTCAAAGAATGATATTTAAATACTTTTTCATTTGGGAATCTGAGGGGGCGGGCATACCTGGAGCGATCGCCTTAGGACATTGTTGAATATATTAACAAATAATGGGGTGCCTTTGGAGGAGGGGGACTCGGGGACCTGGAAAGGAAGTTTGCTCAGGGTCTGACTTTGGAATCCTGAGGGGAGAGGATCCTGGACTAGGCGTGGAGCACCACATGGATGCCGACGAGTCAGGATGGGGGCCTGATGACATCAGTAAGTACGCTGGAAATATATCATTTGAGCCTCCTAGAGGGAGAAGATGGTAATGATTATAAGTTTAAACCCACTATGTGGCATGCACTGCCTAGGGCCGAGAGCCAGGGAAATTTGCTAGCAAAAAGGACTCTATAAAGTTTCTCTACAGAGAAAGAGACTGATTTGACTAGGAATGTATAAAGAAATTTTGCCTAAAGGAACAGAAGACAGTAATGTGAAGGGAGATCTGAAATCTGAAGACACTCCTGCTAAATAGAAGGACTAAATGTTTTAATATAATAAACTACCCTGAACAATTTATTAAGGAGAGGGAGGGAGAAGCGAGATGACGCGACCAGTGAAATGCGCCTGTACAGTCTACCTCAGTTTACTGTTATTTTGTGTTTGTGTTTATAATTATTATTTGGGATTTTATTTTGAGGGACCGGATTGCCTGACTAATGTTCCGGCTGGGGCCCACTTTATTTCTCAGTTGTATTACGGGGGATATGTACTACACCCGGGGCAGGCCTAGAGTAAGGCAATGAAGCCCACATTCGACGGACATTTGTCCTTGCCAGAGATGATTCTGATATTGAAGTCACTCTGTACATAGGTAAGGCAAAGGAGTGAGGAGAGAAAACTGTTTGGGGAGGACAAAAATAAGGACGGGATATAGGGACATCAGGGAAAACAAACAGAAGAGACGTGGAAACCATATAATATGGAGAGGGACAGTGCGGCCTAGGGCAGTAGATAATACAACAGAGACACAATATAATAAAAGAGATAGAATGGAAGAAGAGGGAAAATATCACAGCTCTATAGATGTCTCAGACTAAGAAACTCCTTAGAGTGGTATCCCAGAATGTCAGTGGACTGAGCAATCCTATAAGGAGAACTAAAATAATTTCTAACCTTAAAAAAATGCATCCCCAGATCATTCTCCTACAAGAGACACACTTATCCAAAGATGAACACCAGAAATTACTTAAATATGGAATGTCGAGTATTGCAGCAAGTGCTTATCTGAGGGGTGGAGGAGGGGATTGGTAATCCTGATACCAAGATCCTCAACTTTTCAAATTATAGAATCATATCAGGATAATGAGGGCAGGTTGTCCTTGATTAAGGGAAACTGGGAGAAGCAGGTTTATACAGTGGGGAGTTTGTATATTCCCCCAGGGTCAGAGAGTACTGTATAACAAACTAGTATTGATAAAATCTTAGCATTTAAACAGGGGATATTGATATTGGTTGGAGATTTCAATCTTTTAATGAATCCTTCAAGAGATAGTTCAAATCCTAATATTCCTAGAACTACAAGGGGACAGAAACGTGGTAGGAGGCTAATAAAAGATCTTGCCCTAATAGATGCCTGGCGACACTGCTATCCAGCATGCCGAGGCTATACACATTTTTCGGGTGTTCACAACACTTACTCACGAATTGATTATTTCCTGGTAGAAGCGGAATCTATAGATATAATACATAACGCAAAGATCTCACCAATTCATTTATCAGACCATGCAATTATTACAGTAGAATTAGAATCAGAACAGGAAGTTATAATGAGACAATGGAGGTTCAGTAGTATGTTTATTAAAGATAAACAGTTTAAAGAAAAGGTTTAAGAATGGATCCCTAGAATACTACAAGAGAATAGTATGGAGGAGGTGCATGAAGGAATATTGTGGGACGCTTTAAAATCCGTATTACGGGGTGAAATCATAGCATATACAACCCATCAAAAGAAACGGAGAGCTAAGAAACAAAAACAGTTAGAAATTGAACTAGGGAGATTACAACAACTACATGCGGGAGGAAGGAGAGACATAATTACACAGATAAATCAGGTGAAGACAAAATTACAAGACTTATTAAACCAAAAAACAGAACAAGCTTTAATGTATGTAAAACAAAGATACTATGAGGGGAGGCAGTAAGGCTGCTAGAACTCTGGCTTATAGATTAAGAAAACAACAAGCAATTTTAACAATAACAAAAATAAAACACCCTGCACAATCTAAAATATTGAATAAAACAAAATATATACTTGAGGGGTTTAGAGAATTTTATTTAAACTTATAATCAACTGCAGGAACCAGATGAAGAAAAATATAAAAAATGTTTTACAAAAATGCAATTACCTCACATTACAGAGGAACAAAGTAACTCCCTAATCAGTCCCATAATGTCACAGGAGATAGGAACGGTCCTACGTAACTTAAATCAAATAAAAGCCCAGGCCCAGATGGCTATACGGCAGAATTTTGTAAAACATTTCGGAAAGCATTACTTCCAATGTTAATTAAATTATTTAATGCAATACAGGAGAATACTTCCCCTATACCGAATAGTTGGCAGTATGCCAATATATCTGCTATACTAAAACCAGATAAAGATCAATTAAATTGTGAATCCTATCGCCCCATATCAGTTCTAAACCAGGACTACAAATATTTTACAGCAATCATGGCTAAATGATTAGAGAGCATACTGCCAAATATAATTAATAAGGAACAAGTAGGTTTTATAATAAAACGCCAAACAGTGGACAATATTAAAAGAACAGTATTTCTTTTAGAAGTGATCCAACAAGAGCAAACCCCCCTTTATACTTTTAAGTATGAATGCCCAGAAGGTGTTTGATAGAGTCTCCTGGCAATTCTTGAGATACACAATGGATAAATTCAATTTTCCAACAGGCTTTTTAAATATTATACAACAATTATATACCTCCCCACAGGCTATGATCAAAGTGAACGGATCATAGTCGAACCATTTTACCCTAAACAGGGGTATTCGTCAGGGCTGCCCCCTATCCCCCTCCCTATTTGCCTTGTATGCTGAACCCTTAGCCCAAGCTATTAGAGAAAATATACAGATTAAGGGAATAAATTATCTTAATGCCATACACAAACAGCTTTCTTTGCTGATGACTTACTAACATACTTAAAACGGAACCAGAGACCTCCATACCGGAATTGTTCTCCCTTCTAAGAGAAATGGAGTCCATTTCAGGATACAAGTTAAATACAAGTAAAACAGAAGTACTGAGCTTTAACTATCAACCAAGTAAGGCAATTCAAGAGAGACACCCACTGAGATGGAAAAGTAATAAATTTAGATATTTAGGGATAAATCTTTACAAAGGAAACCCATAACCTCTATGAAGCTAATCATATACCATTTATACAATCTATTAGAGAGGATTTCCAGAGATGAGACCTTCTCCCTCTCACACTTAACCAAAGGATTGATGTTATAAGAATGAATATACTGCCAAGATTCTTGTACCTCTTTCAGACCCTCCCAGTCCTTCCACCAAAAAAAGACTTTAAAAAATGGAATAGTATGATATCTATGTTTTTATGGCAGGGGAGAAAACCAAAGATAAAATATAAGACCCTCCAACTGCCCAAAAATAAAGGAGGATTAGCCCTACCAAATTTAGAACAATATGCACAAGCAGCAGTAATATCACACATACTTCATTAGCTAGATAAAGGGATGGCCCCACATTGGAAAGAAGTAGAACAAGGCACCACAGTAGAGGAGATGGAGAACTATCTATCTAGAATAACCATTTCAAAAGCAGCTATGGAAAGAGAGATCAGATTTAAACAAACAAGACAACTCCTAAGTATATGGAGAACGATAATACAAAAAAACAAAGATCCAGTAACACAACTTTTACAGAAAATTACAGCAGACCCCAAGTTTGATCCAGCTAGACAAGATTATAATTTTAAAAGGTGGCAACACCAAGGATTTATTAGATTCTGTCAATTATACGAACAAGGAATACTTAGCCAATTCCAGACTTTGGAGAGAAAGTACCAATTAGTGAAACATTATTTGTTTAGATTTCTTCAGATAAGAAATTACTGTAGGAACCTGATGGACACCTCCTGGGATCCAGGGGAAATACATCCACTAACGAGTATTATAATAAACTCATTAGAGATAGCAATGCCTGATCATGTAATTTCTAAAACGTATCAAGCCCTAAATAGTAAACAGAAAGAGACTATACTACATTCACTACAATGATGGAAGAAGAGCTAGGTATTAAATTAGAGAAGGAAAGATGGGAATTGATATACTCGACAATCCATAGAACTGTAAGATCTCTGACTTGGAGAGAGTTTGCTTGGAAGTATATAATAAGGTTTTTTAGAACACCACAAATAGTAGGAAAGTATGATGCTCAACTTGGATGAGAGTGCTGGAGATGATGCAAAGAACCTTTAGCTAACCACAAGCAAATATTTTGGAGCTGCCCACTCCTAGAGACATTCTAGGGAGAGGTGCGGAGAGCATTGGAGGAACTATTCCCAGAAATAGGGGCTTTGACACTAGAATGTGCACTTGTTTTTGACTTCACCAAGGGAATGGGGAAAGGCAACTCTAGGCTTTTGCTAGCCATATTACTCCTTGCAGCTCACAAGGCTGTGACGAGGGATGGCTCCAGAGGCTACCACCCTCTCCTCAGGAATGGGAAGACATAACTTACTAAATATATAGAACGGAGCTTTTGACTGCACTTATTAACCTAAAGGTTAAGAGATATACTGACTTTTGGACTAAATGGTGGATCTGGATATCTAGACATAGGATTTAATTCCATAGGAGAAAGTAAAATCTGTATGAGATTTGGGAATACCACAAGGGAACATATGAAAGAGTTATCAAATGTATTAGTTAATTTTAATCAGAAATGTATAAAAGCCTGAGCACTAAGCAAATGTCTCAAACTGTATTATATATATTGTAAAATGAATAAACCAATGACATACCCTGATCTCCACCTGAAAAACTTGGATACAATAAAAATATATTTAAAAAAAAAAAAGATGGACAGGTGGGTTCTCAGAATCATCTGAGAGGGATGCTCTCTGGATTTTATAGAAATCCCTCCAGGCTATCCAACCAGACGGCAGCCCCTCTTATCAGCTAGTGTGACAGAGCTTCTAGCACAGGCAATTGCAGGCCTTTTGAGCAACAGAACTGTGGAAATAATGCCAGACTTAGAACAAAATACAGGATTCTACCCTACTGCTTCCTCGTACCAAAGAAATCAGGGAGCATGCATCCCATTCTTGACCTAAGAAATCTGAACAAATTCATGGAGCGAGACAAATTCTGGATGATTCTCTGGGGTCTCGGCTTCCATTCCTGAAACCTCAGGATTGGTTAACATCCCTGGATATGCAGGATGCACACAAGCACATACTAGTACGCCCCAGCCACCTTGGCTTTGTCGTGTTGGGACAGCATTATCAGTTCAGAGTCCTGCATTTTGGGCCTTCCTCTGGGCTACAGACCTTTACAATGTGCTTTGCTTTACTTGCAGTGCACCTGAAAAAGTTAGGACTCAAAAGGCTTTCTTTACCTGGATGTCTAATTGATTGCCAGTCCATCCAGGCACGAGATGGAACAGGCAGTGATGACTGCCACCCAGTTCCTCACATATATGGGGGTTCTTCTGAATTTAGAAAAGTCTCAGCCTCCACTCTCACAGCATCTGCTGTTTGTAGAAGCTTTTCCAGATGTGACCAAGGTCCAGGCCTTTCTTCCAGAGAGTAGATTGCAGGTGAATCCTGCATATGGCATGCCACATCATGGAGCACATGCTGGGTCTAATAGCTTCCTCAGTGCTCACAGTGCCTCTGGCATGGTTACAGATGAGAACAGGTCAGTGGATGCTCAGTACACAGTAGTCACAGGCATCTCATCCTCAGACTTACCTTATTTGTGTTACCAGGCCCCTGGTGTGCTCATTCACATGGTCAGTGGAGGACAGCCTCCTCCATGGCTTCCCATTCTCCCAACCAGAACATCAGGTGACACCCACTATGGATGCATTCCAGTTGGGGTGGGGGTTCACTTTCAGGGTGTCCAAATACAAGGTGCCTGGAACCTGTCAGAGACTCATCCCTTCTCACTGGACCTAGTAAGCCACAAAACAGTCCTGCTCCAGACAGACAGCAAGTACATCATATACCACATAGACGTTGACAGCAGATAAGGACTGCCAAGCTCATCTAGTCTGCCCATTTCTTTTCTTCCTGGTTGTTGCTGCCATATGTCACTATTCTGAACATTGTCCTATTTTATTCTTACTCATCTGTAGTATTCCCTTGTGCCTATCCCATGCTGTCTTGAAGCCCTTCACTGTACTCAATTCCACTACATCCTCGGGCAGGCTGGTCCATGCATCTACGACTCTCTGTGAAAAAGAATTTTCTTACATTACCCCTTAATCAGCCTCCCTCTAATCCCATATCATCCTCTTGTCCTGCTGTTTTTCTTATACTGAAACATGTTAGACCCTTTCACCTTGTTTAGGCCTTTAAGGTATTTGAATGTTTCTGTCATATCTCCCCTCTCCCTCCTCTGCTCCACAATGTACATAGTGAGGTCCTTCAATCTGTCCTCCTATGGCTTCTGTTGCAGCCCCTGCACCATCTTTGTTGCCCCTTTCTGGACTCTTTCTATCCTGTTAATGTCTTTTTGCAGGTTGAACTGGACGTAGTACTCAGGCTGGGGCCTAACCAGTGTCTTGTAAAGAGGGATCACTACCTCCCTCTTTTGGCTTGTGATACCCCTACTGATACATCCCAACATCACTCTAGCTCTTCCTACTGCCTTTGTGGTCTTTAGGTAATTGGTGATGATGATGCCCAAGTTCCTTTCCTTTTTAGTGGTTGCTAACCTCCCCCATCCTATAGTTGGCGTCAGGGTTTCTCCTCCCCACGTGCATGATTTTGCACTTTTTAGTGTTAAACCCTAGTTGCCACTCTTTGGACCACTTTTCTAGTTTTCCCAGGTCTCATCTCATCCTACCCACCAAGTCTGGATCATCTGCTGTGCTGCAGATCTTGGTGTCATCTGCAAACAGGCAAACCTTACCTTCCAGTCCAACTGCAATATCATTGATGAACATTTTAAAGAGGACTGGCCCTAGGACTGATCCTTGAGGTACCCCAATTGTGATGTGCATCTCTTCTGACTGGGTACCTTTAACCACCATCAACAAGCAAGGAAGAGCACGCACTCACCCTTTTTGCAGGGAGGCAGTGAAAGTGTGGGAATAGTGCCTGGAGCTGGGTATCCTACTCCAAGCAGTTGATCAACAAGAAGTCCAAAATACTCTGGCAGATGATCTCAGCTGAACAGAGGCTGAGCCCTATGAGTGGTTACTATCCCCAGATGTCGTGAGGTCGCTGTTCTATGAGTAGAGTACCCCAGATGTGGACCTTTCTGCGTCCCCTCTCAATGCCAAACTGCCTCGATTCTGCTCCAGAAATCGAGGTCATGGCATTCCCTGTCAGGATGCATTCAGACTGTGATGGCAAAATCTATTTCTGTATGCATTCCCTCTCCCTCTAGTACAGAGGATGTTGCTCAAATTGGAAGCACACAGGAGGGTCCATATGATAATGGCACGTGCAAAAGGGCGAGGACGAAAAAGGCGAAGGAAAAAAGCGGTCACATTAGGCGGTGGCAAAAAACAGTGATCGCCCGAAATGCGACAACAGTGCCACAGTGACTTTCTGAAGGGCTTTGCCTGCTTGTGGGGGCTTGACCCCTGTGCCTCTTATTGAACATAACCAACTCCGGGGGGACACAACTTGGGAAGGGGGAAAAAGCCGTAGGTTGCCATTTCGGTGATCAGTGTTTTTTGCTACTTGCCAGCCGAGCTGTTTTCCATTGCTGTTTTTGTCTTTGCCCTTTTTGTGGTCTCCATCTTCACGGGATACCACACAGGAGCAAGATGATACTGGTGGCCCCTGCTAGCTTTGACAGCTTTGGTTTGCTCTGTTGAACAGGCTGTCACTTGGCAAACCAAGGATTCTTCACTGAGGATGGACTTGATGACTCAGGGTCACCTGGTCTATCCCAGCTTCATCTTTACATAGAAACATAGACTTTGACGGCAGATAAGGACCACTTGGCCCGTCAAGTCTGCCCATTTCCCTACCTACTGGATAAGCTGCAGATTCTAGTTAACCAACAGCCTACTTCCTGCCACCCCCCACTACAATTGCCTTGTGTCTGTCCCATGCATGTTTGAATTCCCCCACTGTTTTAGACCCAACAACCTCCCCAGGAAGGCAGTTCCATGCATCCACCACTCTCTCCGTGAAAAAAAAATTCTCACATTACCCCTGAGCCATCCCCCCTCTATCTTTAAATTGTGCCCCTTGTTCTTACATCTCTTTTCTGAAGATGCTACCCTCCTGGACTTTGTTGATTCCCTTGAGGTACTTGAACGTTTCTATCATGTCCCCCCTGTCCCTCCTTTCATCAAGGGTATACATATTAAGCTCTCTCAGTCTGTCTTCATATGATTTCTGATGCAGACCCTGCACCATTTTAGTTGCCCTCCTCTGGACTGCTTCCATCCTGTCTATGTCCTTGCGTAGATGAGGTCTCCAAAATCGCACACAGTACTCCGGATGGGGTCTCACCAGCTGTCTGTACAGAGGGATAACCAGTTCCCTTTTTCTACTTGTGATGCCCCTTCCTGTGCATCCCAGTATCCCCCTGGCTCTCCTTACTGACTTCTCACATTGCTTACCAACCTTTAGATCATTTAATATGACTACCCCCATGTTCCGTTCCATTTTTGTTGTTGTTAGTACCTCCCCTGCTATTGTGTGCTCTTCTCCTGGGTTTTTGTTTCCTAGGTGCATTACTTTGCACTTCTTTGCATTGAATCTGAGTTGCCATATGTCTGACCATTCCTCCAACCTTGCCAAGTCCCTTCTACCCCTCCTTGTGTATCAACTCTGTTACAAATCTTTGTGTCATCTGCAGAGAGGCATACCTTTCCCTTCAGACCCTCTGCAATGTCACCTATAAAGATGTTAAAGAGGACTGGACCCAGTACTGAGCCCTGAGGTACTCCACTAGTGACCCCCCCTTTCTTCGGAATGTGTTCCACTCACTATTACCTTCTGTGTCCTGTTGCGCAGCCAGTTTGCTACCCAGGATCTTTACTATGGAATACTGTAGGTCAGCATTAGAAAGGTCTAGCAAGTACTCCAGAACCTTGTCAGGCCTGGCTCCTGAAGAAATAGAAGTGAACAGGTATAAGGTATTTCAAAGGGTCTCTGGAATACTGCTGGCTGCTTGTAAGCCTTCCTGTAGGAAAATTTACACAGCCAAATGGAAAAGATCTTCTGTTTGGTACTCCAGAACCCACATGGAACCCTTTGGGTGCCCATCTGACAAGGTTCTGGAGTACTTGCTGGACCTTTCTAATGCTGACCTACAGTATTCCATAGTAAAGATCCACCTGTATGCTATATCTGCATATCACAAGCCTGTCAGTACCCTGTACCTGACACAGCTACTAATGTTCCAGAGGTTCCTTAAGGGTATCTTACACACAAGGCCTCCCAACATGAAGCCAGTGGCTGCCTGAGATATCAACCTATTGCTGGACATGCTCACTTGCAAACCTTTCAAGCCCCTTGCAGCTTGTGAGGTGAAGTTCTTACCCTGGAAAGCAGCATTTCTATTGGCCACCCTCTCTGCTTGCAGAGTGTCTGAAATCCAGTGCCTGGTCACAGATCCTCCATTTACTGTTTTCAGTAAGGACAATGTAGTTCCTCACCCGCACCCCAAGTTTCTAACCAGAGAGATGTCAGAGTTCCAGCTTAACTAGCCACTAGTGCTGCCTACCTACTTTTCTAACTTCCAGAATGAAGGAGAGCACACTTTATATTCTTTGCATGTTGAGAGGGTCCTTAGGTTTTACCTGGACAGAGCTAAGGGCTTCAGGCAATCCAAAAAGCTATTTGTCTCCTTAAATCCTAATCCAAAGGGACAATGTGTTACAGTCACATGCATTTCTGCCTGGACTGTGATCTGACTGTGCCACTGCTGTGCCATGGCTCAGGTGAAGCTGAAGGGCCAGGTGCATGCCCACTCCACCAGAGTGGTTGCCATGTCCCCAGTAGAGATTTGCTCTGTGCCTATCAGTGATATTTACAGAGCTGCAGCTTGGAGCACATTGTACACTTTTACGAAGCACTATGCCCTTGGATGTCTGTGCCAGGCAGCATGACACCTTTGGCAGGACAATCCTGATTTGGCTCCTGCTACCCTTGTCTGGGATTTTTTTGTCTGAGCTTGGTACTCTGACCCATTAGTGTGAATCAGTGGTGAAGATTGATTTCTGAAAGATATGAAAATTGCATACTCAACATAATTCTTGCTCTTGTAGGAATATCTTCATCATTGATTTACATGCCCACCTGCCTGCCCCTGTGCTCTTTCTGGTATGCTTTGTTGGTCTTCGCCCCCTTATACTTGGTTTGGGCTGTGAAGACAGTGTGTTACTGGTTTGTTGATGCTTCTTACACAAGTCTACAGAACTATCTTATACCCTTAGGTTGAGTGCACAAGTACTTGTTAGGTTATGCTGCACCTCCTTGGTAAAAAAAACACTGAGGCTGTTGAGGGCTGGTGCCAAGGTAAGCCTGTGCCCATGACCCAGTCTCATGGAGCTGCACATGTGTGCCACTTGACTCAGAGTCAGTCCTTCTGAAAAGTGCTGGCTCCCGCAGAGTCCTAGTGCCTCCGGCATAGACCCGCTAGTGTGAATCAATGGTGAAGATATTCCTAGAAGATGAAGAATTATGGTGAGTACATCATTTTCATTGTTTTCCCCTCGGCGCCTGGAACCGTGTTTGCCATTGCCACTTTTTTTCAGTTCTCACAGACTGGGGACGAATAGTGGTAAAACGATGTTTAAAAGTCTGATTTAGTGGTTCTTATATCTGGGGCTGAAATTATCTGTTAGTGCCTTCTGCCGAAACTTAAAGGAAATTTGTCCTTATCTGTACACCCCCATGCTCACCTCCTCGATTGCTTTTCGATTGAAAAAAAAAACAAACTTTTGTCCATTGTAACTTACTTTATTTTATTTTTAAAAGTCTATGATCCCCAAACATGGCGGACGCTGCGCTGTTCCATTTACTCTGAAAGTGTGGCGCCGCTCGCCTCAATACATTTTACAGCTTTACAAAAAGAATTGTTAAAAAAAATTATCATTTTCATTTATGTAGCAGCAGTGTAATAACCCGCTCAACATATTGTCTGGTGTTGCGTTTTTTTGGCCCTCTTGCCCCCTCCTTCACCTTCCTTCGCACACATGACTGTCTTCTCTAACCTGCTGTTCCCTTTTGGCACTTGTCACTTCTCATCCCCCCTTTACTTGCACTTTACACTTGTACCTCCTGTGTGTTTTGACAATTGCCTCTGGCAGCATCTTCTTCCTGTGTCTCACCCCAGTTATTGTTATCAATGTTATCCCTGTCTTATGCATGCCTCTAGCACCACCTAACTGTAAGTACTCATGTGATGATAAACAACTGTAACCAGTTATCCTGTAATAATTAATGTCCTGCTTGTTCTCATCCTGACGTGGAACCTTTGTAGAAGAGCCTTGGCTCAAAGGTAACTGTAACCCTAGACTCTAATAAATAAATACTTTGCTTTTCCTGCCTACAATGCCTGCTTGGTAGACAGTCATTTTGTAATGGTGCCGCAGTGGCTTTAACTACAATAATATTTACCCTGCCTGCTCACTTCAGAAGTCATCACTGTGATCTGTACTCTAGCCTTACTTGAGTCTCCCAGATGTTAGATGGGATTATTTTTTAGGCTGCTTAATTGCTATACACAACAAGAGTTTCTGTAAAACAAAGTGAAATGAACTTGCAGTATGTGTTTGATAAGATTCAGGACTCATTTTCTAGAACTTAACTAGTTCTGAATCCTAAAAAAATAGCGAACTATACTTCTCCAGGGAACTTGTAATTTGAATTTGGCAAAAAAATAAAACACTGGTGGCTACAAGGAATAATGTAATCCTGTAACAGATCCTACAGATACCTTGGTATTTGATTGGATGAGAAATGTAAGTGGGACATACAACACAGACAAAGCAGAGGCTGACCTTGGAAGAGCACTTGAGGTGTTGTACAGGATGAAAAACTCTTCCAAGGGAATCACAAAAACTAATTGTGGACTCCATGATTGTACCAGTGTTCGAATATAGGGACTTACTCTACCTGGGGTTGTCGGGGAGGTATCAGGGCAGAGTAAGAAACCTACACAATGTTGCCTTGCAGTAGAAGTGGGTTACATTTTTTACTAACATGAGATTGCCCTTAGTTATTTATGCATCTGCCTCGGTATGTTTCATAACACCTGAATTGCAGTATGTATACGATCTATAGTTGTCTTATGTACATGTGTTTTGATATGTTTGAAACATGTTATAGATTAGCAGAATATGTAAGATAGACATGACTAATGTTCTGTTGCAGTGTTTTGTACCAAGGACCCCACTGAAAATGAGCTTTGCTCTGCAGGCAATCTGTATTCATACCATGAATAAAGTACATTACTACTACCACCAACTCTGTTTGACAGAACTCTCCATTGTCTGAGTTGTCCCTTACTGGAGGTGTATAGTTCCTGAGATCTACTAATCAGTGCCTCCTTGAACTAGGTTCTGCTTTCACTGCTGTTGGTCAACGATCGGTCTCTTACTGTGCTCCAAGGCTGTGGAGCAGCTTTATCCACTCCCCACAAGATGCACAGAGTCACACCCTGTTCAACAGATTCTTGCTTATAACCACCTGCTGAATGATTTTTCCTGTCAGTGACAGTGTACCTCTTAATTGTTAGCTGTGTTGCACTGCCTTGACTGTAAAGCAGCCAGTGGTTGTTTGACACTCTTTGACCAACCTGGTCTCACTGTGTTTTCATTTTCTGTACTGTACTCTTTGGCTATACAGTGGCCCAGGTGGTACCTGTAAATGGACTTCTGAATCAGTGCACTTATCCGGTCACCAAATAAAAATTAATAAATAGCAGCATGTCTGGTGAATAGAATTAAGGCTGTATGTATGGGGGAATGGATTTTCTCAATCGCCCAGGAAAGATGCTAATTTTTTCTTTTGTATTTGCCTCTATGATACTGCTGTTCTACACCACAGTAATGATGGCCCTGCAACTGCTCCTTTCATCCACCCAGGACAGCGGGTGATGGGTTGTGTTCTCAGCTGACACCAATACTGCTCTGTGAGTGACAGCCGGGGGGTGGGTGTAACAATGCTGGGTTGTCCAACTTCTCCCTCCTTATTAGCCAAACATCTTATGTTTAGAAAGCACGTGGCCTTCAAGATGCTCCTTTTTTTTATACTTCTGTTTATTTTGCAACAAGATATACAACCAGTTTTCCACAGTATCATTTCAACATGAAAGAATATAGTTCATTTGTTAGTACAGTTATCAAGCATATCTGTTATGATCTAATCATCTGTTCCATCCTACTCTTGTGAAGAAAAGAATAAAGAACATACAAGAGAAAAAATAAATACACAAAAAACTATACCAACGGGTCTCCATTTTTCTTGTGCATGTCTGTTACATGGAAATTTACTCCAGTTTATTATATTCATATAAAACCACTGCTATTTTAAGTTAATTTATGCCATATAACCTCTCTCTGCTAAGAGTACCCATCTCCAGTCCCACCTCCAGTCTATTCTTATGCCTCTGGTCCCTTCAAACAACATGAAGTCTTGCTGTATTCTAACAGTAGCAGTGAGTCCCAACCTTCGAACTGCCCCGGAGATGAAAGAGTTAACTTTCCATGCCAGGCATGGAACGCTG
Source organism: Neoceratodus forsteri (assembly GCA_016271365.2). Lineage (NCBI taxonomy): Eukaryota > Metazoa > Chordata > Ceratodontiformes > Ceratodontidae > Neoceratodus > Neoceratodus forsteri. Next base: position 1,080,270,710 of record CM057454.1, on the reverse strand, counting down.
AGCTCAAGCTCGGTTGAGACTCTGTCTGTTGTTTTTCAAACTCAAACTGTCAGATTCTTTACTCTGCCTCACTGAACAGTCTCCCTGGAGATTTCTCCTTCTGCTCGGTTCAGTTTGTCGGTTAAAGTACCGCTTTTCTCAGTTTTTGACCGAATTTAAACCGTAACCTGTCGGTTCAGTCTCTGTCTGTGGTATTTGTGAGTACTAGATAGGTTTTATTTTATTCTGTTCTGTGTGGAATTTGTAAATGGTTTATCGGTTCGGTTTGAACCGATCAAGTTGTTTAAAAAAATCTTAAATTGTGCTTTTAGAGTGTGGTTACCGGTTCTTATCGGTTCTAAAAAAAAACGGATTTTATTACAGTTTTTTCCACGACCCATGACACGGTTGGGAACCGATAAGAGGGTCTTGCCTGGTGGATTGCCATAAAAGGGTACGTTTGGTTAGGACTGGCACTATGTCTGAGAAACCCAAAAGAAAAACCGGACCCACTGGGTTTCAACACTGCAGTGTGTGTGTGGGAAGTCTTTGCCAAGGCTGACCCCACCACCACCTGTGTTATTGTCTGGGTTTGACCACCTCAATGCAGACTGCCAGATTTGCAAAATTTCCTGCAGCTACCCTAGAAAGAGAGCTGGTAGGCTCAGGAAAGGAGGCCAAAAGTTCGCTGAACCAGATGGCCAGCCGGTTCGGGTTCCAACCAAACCAGAAGGAGTGCCTCTGACCAGGCGAGACTTCTTCGGGCAAAAGGAGAGCCAATTCTGAGGAGTCGGTTCCGGCTAAAAGAACTAGAAAAGAAAAATGAGCTGGTGTGGAGCCAAAACTTTCCTCTCCAACCGCTGAAGAAATAGCCAAAGTGATAAATATTGTTCAGTCGCTTTCCTGGTTCAATCAACCGGCACCATCAGGCATGCGCTGGTTCGCCGGTTCCACCAGTTCAAGAGTATGATTTAGAGGAATTTTATGAACCGGAGGAGGAGGAAGAGGAGTATGAGGAAAGTGAATGTGGATTTGAAAGTCTGGATGTGCCCATTGACCCGGACATCTCCCCAGACAGACCTTCAGGAGTGTCTCTTCCTAGGCTTTCTGAGTCCCCCTCCCATTTCATGTTTTATAAAAAAGTGGCTGAAACCCTCCAGCTTCCTAAGGAAGAAGCTGTGGATGACCAGGAGGAGCCTGACTATGTGGAAATGATGGATATCCCAGAGTCTAGGAGGCTGTCTATTCCCTTGCACAAATCTTTTGGGAAACAGACATTAAAGATTTTAAAGACTCCTAACACTATACCTCCTGTGGATAAAAGAATGGACAAGAAGTATACATTGTCAGGCTCTGACACGGAGTTCCTTACACAACAATGCAGCCATGTTGGGGTAGTGCAGGCTGCAGCCTGTGATAAGGCAAACATTCCCTTGGCTTCACACCCCCCAGACAAAGACTCCAGGAGGATTGATGCCATGGCAAAGAAACAGTGCATGGCAGCATCCTTGGGACTCAGACAGGCCAATTATATGGCCTATACTGCTAGGCATCAAAAATCCAGATGGGACACTTTTATGGCCCTAGCAAAACAGGTCCCTGGCCAGCTTGCCAAGGAGCTGGAACAGGTGGCTGCTGATGGTATTGATGCATCCAAGGTGCAATTCCATGCTGCAGTAGACTCCAGTGATGTGTCATTTAGAGTCATGGCTACATCTGTGGCACTTCGAAGAATGGCTTGGCTCAGATGTACTAGCCTGTCACAGGATACCCAGACTAAGGCCATGGATTTTCCTGTTGTGGGTAATTCTCTGTTCAGGGAGCAAACAGAGAATTACATGAAGAAAATGGATGAGTATAGGACCACCTATAGGAGTGCACAGGCCAAGGAAATGCAGGCCACTCCTCAAAGGCAGCTTCCCATGGGCAGGGGCAGGCCTTTTCATAGGCATTTTTACCAAGCCCAGGCCTCGTCTTCTGCTTATGCCGAGAGGGGGTTCTTTAGAGGGAGAGGCAGACGGGGTACAAGCAGGCCTGCTTCCACCCCTCAACCCAAAGCCCCTGCCAAACAGGCACCCTGATGGGGTTGCCAGGGCCGATTCTCAGCTACCTGTAGGGGGCAGGCTGGCTTACTTTGTCCAGGACTGGGAGTCTCTGACATCAGACAAATGGGTCCTGGAAGTAGTAAGCCAGGGACTGGTTCTCAGCTTCAAAAAGTTTCCAAAGATGAGAACCAGATCCTTTCCACCTGCAAGTCCATCAGAGGCACTTGCCTTAGAGGCAGAGGTCTCTTCCCTCCTAGCTCTCAGAGCTGTGGAAAGGGTTCCACCCCTACACCAGGGCAAAGGGTTGTACTCCAGGTACTTCCTTACCCCCCAAAAAAGACAGGAGAATGGCGGACCATCCTGGATCTCAGATACTTAAACAAGCACCTTTTAAAACCAAAATTCAGAATGGTGACTCTGGGAATTATTCTACCCTCTCTAAGGCCAGGGGACTGGCTAGTGTCTCTGGACCTCAAGGATGCCTACTTCCATATTCTTGTTAGAAGCTCCCATCGAAAGTACCTCAGGTTCGAGCTGCCCTCAGGCCATTACCAGTTCAGAGCAATGCCCTTTGGCCTCACCTCTGCTCCAAGGGTATTCACAAAATGCCTGGCAGTGGTAGTTGCTTCTCTAAGAAGGCAGAAGATTGCCATCTTCCCTTACCTGGATGACTGGCTCATAGTAGGCCAGTCCCCAGACCAAGTCAAGTTACACTTACAGATAACTCAGCAACTGTTCACTTCTTTGGGTTTCCTTCTAAATCTTCCAAAGTCAGTTCTAGAGCCTGTCCAGCTTCTCACCTTCATAGGTGCAGAGCTAGACACAGAGAAGGCCAGAGCCTTCCTTCCCCTGGACAGGGCAAGGACTCTGGTCTCTCTGGCCTCCTCATTCACCCTGCAGATGTCTTGACCAGCAAGGCATTTTCTACAGCTCCTGGGACACATGGCTGCTTCTACAGCAGTAGTGCAGGGAGCAAGATTTCAGTTGAGGGACATTCAGTTCCATTTGAGAGCCTTTTGGTCTCAAAGGAAGGACCCTCTGACCAAATTGATCCAGTAACTCGAACCCTGATCCAGGCCCCTACAGTGGTGGCAGGATCAGAACAATCTGAGACAAGGGTTCCCTTTGTCACTCAGTCACTCTTTAATCCTTACTACAGATGCCTCCCTCTTGGGGTGGGGGGCTCACATGGGCGACCTCACCACCCAGGGGTTGTGGTCCCCTCAGGAATCTCTGTTCTACATCAATCTGTTGGAACTCAGAGCAGTATTTCTAGCACTTCAAGCTTTTTCCAAATCTGTTCAGAACAAAGTTGTACAGGTCAGAACAGACAACACCACCACAATGTGGTACATCAACAAGCAAGGAGGCACTCGGTCTATGGCCTTGTGCACCGAAGCAATGAAGTTGTGGTCTCTGGCTTACTCCCTGAACACCTCCCTCACGGCAGTTCACCTCCCAGGCAAGGACAATGTCCTGGCAGATGCTCTCAGCAGGATTTCCCAGGGCCATCACGAATGGTCACTGGACCCTCTGGTCCTGGAGGTGATATTTTCCAGATGGGGCACCCCGCAGATAGATCTTTTTGCAGCCCCAGACAATCACCAACTTCCCCTTTTTTGTTGCAGGCCCCCAGTGTTGGGCTCAGTCCCCCTGGATGCCTTAGTTCTCAATTGGGAAGGGAAGTTTCTCTATGCTTTTCCCCCCTTCCCTCTCCTGTTCAAAGTGCTAGTCAAAATCAGATCTCAACCCTGCAAGATGATCCTGATTGCTCCAGACTGGGCCAGACAGCACTGGTATCCACTCCTACTGTCCTTAGCAGTCCATCTTCCCCTGTGTCTTCCCAGGAATTACAACCTGTTAACCTGTGCTCAGGGGAGGGTTTGGTACCCGAACCTCAAATCTCTCAATCTCAAGGCCTGGCTCTTGAAGAGTTAAGAGTCTGCTGATTTACACCTCTCCCAAAGTGTAATGGATATCCTGAAGGCTTCTAGAAAACCTTCCACCAGGGCTACTTATAATTCCAAATGGAAAAGATTTTCCATATGGTGCTCTGGGAAGCATATTTCCCCAGAATCTGCTGATTTGCCCACAGTCCTTGATTATATGGTCCACTTAAATAGCTTGGGGCTGAGACCAGCTACACTGAAAGTGCATCTGGCAGCTGTGTCTGCTTTTATTTCAGCAGGTAAGCCCTCTTCTCTTTCAGCTCACCCTGTATTCTCCAAGTTTTTCCAGGGATTGCTTCACACCAACCCTCCATTCAGGGACCCTGCCCCTGCCTGGGACCTTAATGTTTGCATTGCTCAGCTTATGCAACCCCCTTTTGAGCCTTTGTCTTCAGCAGAGCTTAAGTACTTGACTTGGAAGACTGTGTTCTGGTAGCCATCACTTCTGCCAGATGCATAAGAATTACAAGCTTTGTCAGTGGAGCCTGATTTTATCTCCTTTCATTGAGATAAGGTGGTCCTCAGGACTAACAGGAAGTTCTTGCCTAAGGTGGTTTCAGATTTCCACATAATCAATCTATGTCTCTTCAGTGTACTCCACTGACCATTCCTCCTTGGCGAGAGGAGGCTGCACAGTTTAGATGTGAAAAGAGCCCTTAGTTACTACATAGAGCGTACCAAGGGTCACAGGTTTGACTCCCTCCAACTGTTTCTCACTTATGGTGAGGTTGGCAAAGGAAACCTGCCACTAAAAGATCCATTGCCAGGTGGATTGTCTCTTGTATCCAATTGCTATGAAAACTGGGTAAGGTTCCTCCCTCAGGCCTGAGGGCTTACTCTACCAGAGGGCAGCTGCTTCCCTGGCTGCTGCCAGGGACATCCCTATTCTAGAGATATGTCAAGCAGCTACCTGGAAAACAGTTCACACTTTTACCAAGCATTACTCCCTGGACATCCAGGCTAGGAGTGATGCTCGGTTTGGCAGAGCTGTGCTTCAGAGCCTATTTCCTAAGTAGGTTCTGTCCCTCCTCCATGGAGGTACTGCTTTGTAGTCTGCTACTGTCAGAATATAGCAAGACTTCATGTTGTTTGAAGAAAAAATTACTCACCTTAGTAATGTTGTTTCTTCTAATGGAGTCTTGCTATATTCTGACCTCCCGCCTGCCCTCTCAGAACCTCTGTTTTGGGATGTGGGTGGGCAGTGCAGTGTTGGCACTTAGTAGGTGCCCACCTTTTGTTTCACCCCTTCTTTCTTGGGGTGAGTTGGTGTATGTTTTTCATTTTTGGGTCTCCTGACTTGAGTCTTTGTTTTGGGACCAAAAATGTGTTTTATATTTAGTAGCCAGTTGGCTAGTGTAGGTTTACAGCTTCCACACAGGACCTTAGTGAGTTTGGCTCGTAAAGATCTGACGGTTTGAGTTTGAAGAACAACAGACAGAGTCTCAACCGAGCTCGAGCTCAGCGTTCCATGACTGGCATGGAAAGTTAACTCTTTCATCTCCGGGGCAGTTCGAAGGTTGGGACTCACTGCTACTGTCAGAATATAGCAAGACTCCATTAGAAGAAACAACATTACTAAGGTGAGTAATTTTTTCATCTTTACCCACAAGGCAGCTCTCATCCACATACTTTTATACATGAAAGGTGGGGGAGGGGGGTTTCCAGTCCAGTGTCTATTGTCTAGCCATTTTAAGTCACTTGATCTTCATACATGAGCCGTCTGGTCCAGACATTTTGAAATTTCTGTGTCTGCTGTGACAGCTCTAAAGTTAAATTCTCTAGTTTCTGAATGTCATGTACCCCCTTTACTCACTCTGGATGGTTGGAGGCTCTTGTTTTAACCACTTCCTTGTTATTGCATCCCCATCTCCGCAAAGACATAGACAGAGTGGAAGCTGTCCAGAGGAGGGCAACCAAAATGGTGCAGGGTCTGCACCAGAAGACATATGAAGAAAGACTAAAGGAGCTTAATATGTATACCCTAGAGGAAAGAAGGGAGAGAGCGGACATGATAGAAACTTTCAAGTACCTCAAGGGAATTAACAAAGTCCAAGAGGGTAGCATCTTCCAGAAAAAGAGATGTGCAAGAACAAGGGGGCACAATTTGAAGATAGAGGGGGGGCTCAGAGGTAATGTGAGGAAGTATTTTTTCACTGAGAGGGTTGTGGATGCATGGAACAGCCTCCCTGAGGAGGTTGTGGAGTCAAGAACAGTGGGGGACTTCAAGAATGCATGGAATAGGCATAAGGCAGTCCTAGTGGGGGGTAGGAGGAAGTAAGCTGTTGGTTAACTAGGATTTGCAGCTTATCTGTTAGGTAGGAAAATGGGCAGACTGGGTGGGCCAAGCGGTCCTTATCTGCCGTCAAATTCTATGTTTCTATGTTTCTGTTGTTTATAAGGCATTTAGTATTAACCAAGCCCAAAAATATCTCTGATCTCTGCCTTTTAATTCCAATGGATAAATACCCAAAATCAAGTGTTCTGGACCTGGCCTTGTTGACATGGTAAATAGTTTAGTTTAGTTTAGTTTATTGTTCTAGGAATTACTACCTTTGAGCCAGAGGCTCTTTTACAAAGGTTCCACGTCAATTAGGTACAGTACAAAAAAGGTTACATAGATAACACAACAATTTGTGCTGTGTCAAGAGCGAGAAAACATATACATATCAAATCATTTGTGCAAAAGGACATGAGATATCAATAATCACATTATTATTACAAGAAAGAGGTCATGCCAGATTAGGAGAAACAAATAGGGAAAAAGTCCAGAACAGAGAGGGTAAGTGAAAGGTGTGGGGAGCAGACAATAGCAGGAGAAAAGGTTTCCCAAACATGTCTTTGTGGTGGGTTAAGTGTGACCCCACTTCTCTCCAAAAGGCTGTTAACTCTGGGCATCCCCAGAAAACATGTGCCTGGGTGGCAAGAGGTTCCCCACATTCCCTCCAGCATGCTGTGGAAGCTCCATGTCGACCATGTGCCACCTGAGCTGGTACTAAGAAATAGCGAGGCCGGATTTTCCACCCAAATTCTCCCCATGTGGGGGATGCAGGGGTTCTTCAGGTGTTTCTCCAGACTGTGGCACATTGTGCCTCTGATCAGATAATGTTAAGGTCCCCCTTCCATTTCTGTTTAATATCTAGCGATGTACTTCCTTGGTCCGCTACGTAAGTAGCATATAAGAGAGAAATAGCTTGCTCTCCATTCAAAGAGGACCAGATTTTTGGGAAGGGAATCCTCTCCGCCCCTTCCGTCCCTTCAGGGCCCACCTTTCTTATTTGGGCCTGTATATAGTCCCTGATTTGGAAAAATTTCAGACAATTCCCCCTGTCTCCATCCAAATGTTTTTTTGCGCTGCCTTGAAAGACTTAAGGATTGACCCCATGAATAACTGAACCAGTGATGTCAAGTCCCACGTACTTTGTTGTCTAAACCATCCATCAGTAGTGGAGGGAATGAACTACTTATTGTAGGCCCACCATCTATATTTCCACAGTTGCTCTCCCATGAGACCCCTTTGAGTCCCTCTTCTCCACCCTTCTATAACTGCTGCCGTACCCAAGAGCTTTGTGTGCAGCACCTCCAGGCCATTTTCCATAAAAAGGCTAGCTTGTATTGGGGGCTGCTGGTGTTCGGCAACATCAGTTCACTTCCACCAGTGAATCATTTTGTGAGTTACCCCACAAAAGAGCCACCCTCATTTGGGCTGCTGCCCAGTAACCTTGCAGGTTGGGAATTGCTAGCCTCCCCCCCTCCCCCCGTTTGTTTAGGTAGATATAGTAAGGCTCTCCTTACTTTAGGGTGACCTTTACCACAGATAAAGTAAGAACATTTATTGCCATTGCTTCCGGTTCCCTTTGATGCACTTTACAGAGAACCCACTGGAACAAATATAGCAAGTGGGGGAGGGCATTCATTTTCAGGGTGTGCACTTTTGAATATAGAGAAAGTGGCAGAAAGGACCACCTTTTGAAATCAATCTTTAGCTGACTCAACAAGGAAAGATAGTTCAGGCTAAAGAGTTGTCAGATGTCAGTACTTACTTTGATACCCAGATATGTCATGGACCCCAAGTCCCAAGCCACTTGTTATTGTTTGCGCAGTAAAAGTGGGGCCTCATAAAAATAACTCAGGACCTCTGTCTTAGTTCTATTCATTGTGTATCCTGAGAGGGCAGAGAACCTTTCAATCTGTTTAAACTCTGCTCTTAGTGATGTATCCGGATTTGATAGATATAATAGAATATCATCCTCATACTGTGCCAGTTTGTTTTCTCCCCTCTCCCAGTCTGATACCTTGCACCTCCGGATTTTGTCTAATGCTCTGGGTCAGTGGCTTAATATATAGAGCAAATAAAGTGGGGATAAGGGACAGCATTGCATTTTCCCTCCCAACCTAAGGCCTGCAGATACATGTCCATTAGCTCTTACGTATGCACTGAGTCCCTTATACAGTTGAAACAGGTTGTATATGAACCCCTGCGAGAACCCAAATGGGGAAAGAACCCTGTGAAGAAAGCACCAGGAGACTTTGTCAAAGGCCTTCTCCGTATCAAGACTTAACAGGGAGGGTGTTTTTGTTCTATTAACAAGATCCATTATGTGAGTTGTCCTTCTGATACTGTCTTGAGCCTGGCACCTGGTGACAAATCCAGTTTGGTCTAGTTGAATGAGGCTGGGTAGTAATAGTTGTAGTCGGCATGCCCATATAGATGTCATTATTTTATAGTCAGTATTAGGTAATGAGATAGGGTGGTAGGAGGTACATTTAGAAGGGCCCTTTCCTGGCTTGGGGAACACTGATATAATCGCCTGCAACCATGAGGGTGGCACTCGCCCCTCCTCTCCCGAGATCCCCTCGTATACTTTCAACAACAGGGGTTGAATCATATTCCAGAATGATTTATAAAATTCTGCTGGTAGCCCATCGGATCCTGGGCATTTGCCCGTTTTAAGATTCCCTAATACCTCTTTAAGTTCCTCCCCAGTGACAGGAGGTAGCAAACATTCCCCTTGTTCACGAGAGATCTGTGGAAGAGTGAGCTACCTCAAAAAGGACGTCACTGTCTCATTCCTCTGGCTCTGGGTCTGGGCTATATAAAGTAGTATAAAACTCCCTAAAGGCCTCTGCTGTGTCTGGCATCCAGTGCACCATTTGTGCAGTCCAGGGTTGCTGGGTTGAAGTTATTGTGGCCCTAGCTCTCTGCACCCTGAGCCTGCTAGCTAGGAGCCTCAGAGGCCAAGGTCCACCTTCATAATACTTCTGTCTCAAAAAGAGGAGCTTTTGCTCCACTTGATAGTCCAACAAATCCCCTAACTCTGTTTTAAGATTCCTTAGCTCTTTATTGCATTCTTTATCTTTTTTTTTTTCCTTTTGCTTAGCTTCCAGTTCTTGAATCTGGGATGTTAACTGGATTCTTGTCACCTCCTTCTCCATTTTTTTTATCTGAGATCTGTATGAATTTGCCCGAGTACAGCCTTTAGCTGTGTCCCAAATGATCGCAGGCAAGACCTCTGCAACAGAGTTCTCTTCTGCTAACTGCCTATAGGTCTCCTGGATCTTCTCCCCAACCTCCCTGTCCCTCAGGAGTGATACATTTAAGTGCCAGAACGTGGTCTTGCAGAATTCTCCCAACTCCATTTTCATAAACAGTAGTGAATGATCAGACAGGACAAAATCTGCCATCCACACATCACAAACCTTACCCATCTCCTCTTTTGGGAGTAGGTAGTGTGGCACGTGGACAGCTGGTTCTGATTTCAATATGATATTTTTTATGGAATATAAAATATTTGGGGAGGGTCTGTCAGGAGGAACTGCTGTCTTGCTGAAACTGACGCATCAAAACCCCCTAGGATAAGTTCAAAGGACAGGAGGTAGCTTAAACTGCAGTTTTCAAACAACATGAAGTCTTGCTGTATTCTGACAATTGCAATGATTCCCAACCTTTGAACTGCCCCAGAGAACAAAGAGTTAACTTTCTATGCAGGGCATAGAATGCTGAGCTTGAGCTCGGTTGAAGTCTCTGTCTGGAGTGTTTCAGACTTAAACTGTCAGATTCTTTACTCCGCCTCACTGAACGGTCGCTCCGGAGATTTCTCCTTCAGCTCGGTTCGAAAGTAGATTAAAGTTTCAGTTTTCATCGGTTTTTAAACCAAAAAAGTATCCGCATAGTCGGTTCAGTCTCTGTGTGTGGTGCAGTGAGTACTAGATAAGAATTGTTCTGTTTTTCTGTGTGGAACTTGTAAAAGTGCGGCTTGGTTCGGCTGAACTGGCCATTTGATAGTGAAATATTGTGTTTTGTGTTGTTTTACTTAGTGTGTGGTTACCGGTTCTTATCAGTTCTAAAAAAAAACGTGTTTTAACCGTTTTTTTCCAATACCCGTGACACGGTTAGGAACCGATAAGGGAGTCTTGCCTGGCGGTTGCCTGAAAAAAGGTAAGTTTGGTTAGATTGGCCATGTCTGAGAAACCCAAGAAAAAAACCGGGCCCACTGGGTTTCAACACTGCAGTGATTGTGGTGAGGTCTTTGCCAAGGCCGATCCCCACACCACCTGTGTTTATTGTCTGGGGTTTGACTACCTCGATTCAGACTGCCAAATATGTAAAAAAATTTTTCCAAAATCTACCCTTGAGAAGAAATTAGGTAGACTGAGGGAAAAGGAGGCTGAGAAGTCTGCTGACCTGGATGGCCAGCCCAGTTCGATTTCGACCGAACCAGAAGGAGTGCCCTCTGACCAGGGCGATACTTCTTCGGGCAAAAGGAGAGCCGATTCTGAGGGATCGATTCCAACAAAAAGGAAGCGCAAAGATAAATTGACCGGTTCGGATCCAGAGGTTCATGTTCCGTCCACCGAAGAGATAGCCAGGGCGATTCAGATTGTGGAATTGCTCCGTGCAGTTCCGACCGATCTGGCTCCTTCTGGCAGGGGTTCGGTTCGGTTGGTTCCCCCGGTTCAAGAGTATACTATTGAAGAATTTTATGAACTGGAGTTTGAAGAGGAAGGGGAATTTGAGGATTATGATGTAAGAGAAGGTCTGGATGTGCCTGTGGAACTGGACATCTCCCCAGACAGACCATCAGGTGTTTCCCCTCCTAGGCTTTCTGAGTCCCCTTCCCATTTTATGTTTTACAGGAAAGTGGCTGAAACCTTCCAGCTTCCTATGGAAGAGGCTGTGGAAGATCAAGAAGAGCCTGATTATGTAGAGATGATGGATATCCCAGAGTCCAGGAGACTGTCTATTCCCCTCCATAAATCTTTTGGGAAACAGACACAAAAAATCTTAAAGTTTCCAAACACTATACCTCCTGTGGATAAAAGAATGGACAAGAGGTATACACTCTCAGGCTCAGACATGGAGTTCGTATATCAGCAATGCAGCCATGTTGTGATAGTGCAGGCTGCTGCCTGTGACAAGGCAAATATTCCCTTGGCTTCACACCCCCCCTGACAAGGACTCCAGGAAAATTGATGCCATGGCAGAGAAGCAGTACATGGCATCTTCTTTGGGACTTAGGCAGGCGAATTACATGGCCTGTCAGCCAGGTACCAGAAGTCCAGGTGGGACACTGTACTGGCACTGCCTAAACAGGTCTCCCCTCAGCTAGCCAAGGAGCTGGAGGCGGTGGCTGCAGATGGGACTGAGGCATCTAAAGTACAATTTCTTGCTGCTGTGGACTCTAATGATGTTTCATCAAGAGTTATGGCTACATCTGTGGCTCTTCGGAGGATGGCTTGGCTCAGATGTACTAGCCTCTCGCAGGACACTCAGGCTAAGGCTATGGATTTTCCTGTAGTGAGTAATTCTCTGTTTGGGGAGCAGACAGAGAATTACATGAAGAAAATGGACAAGTACAGGACCACTTACAGGAGTGCTCAGGCCAAGGAAAGGCAGGCAACTCCTCAAAGGCAGCAGTCTAAGGGCAGGGGCAGGCCTTTTCAAAGGCCTTTTTACCAAGTCCAGGCCTCTTCTTCCTTTTCGCAGAGGGGGTTCTTCAGAGGGAGAGGCAGAAGGGGGGATGAGCAGGCCTGCATCCACCCCTCAGCCTAAAGCCCCTGCCAAGCAGAGACCCTGATGGGTCTGCCCGGGTCGACTCTCCTATTCCAGTAGGGGGAAGGCTGGCTTACTTTGTCCAGGACTGGACGTCTATTACAACAGACAAGTGGGTCCTGGGAAAAGTAAGCCAGGGACTGGTTCTCAGCTTCAAAAAATTTCCAGAGGTGAGAGCCAGATCTTTTCCACCTGCAAATCTTTCAGAAATCCTTGCCCTAGAGGCAGAGGTTTCTTCTCTCCTAGCTTTAAGAACTATAGAGAGAGTACCTACCCTAGACTGGGGCAGAGGACTGTACTCCAGGTACTTCCTGACCCCCAAAAAGACGGGAGTGGTGACCCATCCTAGACCTCAGATATCTGAACAAACACCTTTTAAAACCAAAGTTCAAGATGATAACTCTGGGAATAATCCTTCCCTCTCTAAGGCCAGGGGACTGACTAGCCTCCCTGGACCTCAAAGATGCCTACTTTCACAGTCCCATCAGGTGCTCACACAGAAAGTACCTCAGGTTTGAGTTGCCCTCAGGCCACTGTCAGTTCAGAGCAATGCCCTTTGGCCTAACCTCAGCTCCAAGGGTTTTCACAAAGTGCCTGGCAGTAGTAGTTGCCTTTCTAAGAAGGCAAAAGATTTCCATATTTCCTTATCTGGACGATTGGCTATTAGTGGGTCAGTCTCCAGACCAAGTCAAGTCTCACCTACAAGTGACCCAGCAAGTGCTCACTTCCCTAGGATTTCTTCTCAACCTTCCCAAGTCAGTTCTCTAACCAGTCCAGCTCCTTACCTTTATAGGGGCAGAACTGGACACACTCAGAGCAAGAGTCTTTCTTCCTCTAGAAAGGGAAGGGCTGTTATGGAATTAGCTTCTTCCTTCAGCCTTCAGGTATCTCGAACAGCAAGGCATTTCCTCCAGCACGTGGGCCACATGGCAGCTTCAACAGCAGTGGTCCAAGGGGCAAGATTCCAGATGAGGGATATTCAGTTCCACCTGAGAGCTTACTGGTCTCAGAGAAAGGACTCCCTTACCAAACTGATTCCAGTGACTCCAACCTTGATCCAGGCCCTCCAGTGGTGGCAGGATCAGGGCAATTTAAGGCAAGGTGTTCCTTTTGTTGCTCAGCCTTGTTCAGTAGTCCATACCACGGATGCTTCTCTTCTGGGCTGGGGAGCCCACCTGGGGTTCCTCACTGCCCAGGGCCTGTGGTCCCCTCAAGAATCCCTTCTCCACATCAATCTTCTAGAGCTCAGGGCAGTTTTTCTAGCTCTAAAAGCGTTCTCACAGTCAGTTCAGAACAAGCAGAACAGACAACACTACCACCATGTGGTACATCAACAAGCAGGGAGGCACTCAGTCTGTGGCCTTGTGCACAGAAGCCATGAAGTTGTGGTCCCTGGCTTATTCCCTGCAAGCCTCTCTTGTAGCAGTTCACCTTCCAGGGAAGGACAGTGTGCTAGCAGATGCACTGAGCAGGATTTCTCAGGGCCATCACGAATGGTTCCTGGACCCTCAGGTGTTGAAAGTGATTTTTTCAAGGTGGGGCACTCCAGAGATTGGTCTCTTTTCAGCCCCAGACAATCACCAACTCCCTCTCTTTTGTTGCAGACCTTCATTCTTGGGCTCAGTGCCCCTGGATGCCCTGATTCTGAATTGGGAAGGGACGTTTCTGTATGCCTTTCCCCCCTTCCCATTCCTGTTCAAAGTTTTAGTCAAAATAAGGTCTCAACCTTGCAAGGTGATTCTCGTTGCTCCAGATTGGGCCTGACAGCCCTGGTACCCCCTGTTGCTGTCCCTAGGAGTCCATCTTCCCCTGTCTCTTCCCAGTAATTACAACCTGTTAACAACCTCTCAGGGGAGGATTTGGTACCCCAATCTTCAGTCCCTCAATCTGAAGGCATGGCTCTTGAAGAGTTAGAGTTTGCAGATGTGCATCTTTCCCAAGTGGTTCTGGACATCCTCAAGGCTTCTCGAAAGCCCTCCACCAGAAAGACTTACAACTCCAAATGGAAAAGATTCAGCATTTGGTGTTCTAAGAAGAATATTTCTCCAGACACTGCTGAATTGCCTACGGTTCTGGATTATGTGGTCCATCTTAATGGCCTAGGCCTCAGACCAGCTACTCTCAAGGTACACTTGTCAGCTGTTTCTGCATTTTGTCTGTGGGGAAGCCTTCCTCACTATCTTCCCATCCTGTGTTCTGTACATTTTTTAAAGGATTGTTTCACACCAATCCCCTTTTAGAGACCCTGTCCCTGCCTGGGATTTGAATGTTTGCATTGCTCAGCTTATGCAACCCCCCTTTGAGCATATGTCTTCAGCAGAGCTTAAGTACTTGACTTGGAAAACTTTGTTCTTGGTAGCCATTACCTCTGCCAGGCATATCAGTGAATTGCAAGCCCTGTCAGTGGAACCTGATTTTATCTCCTTTCATAGGGATAGAGTGGTCCTTAGAACCAATAGAAGGTTCTTGCCCAAAGTGGTTTCAGACTTCCATTTAAACCAGTCTGTGTCTCTCCCTGTTTTCTTCACTGATCTTTCTTCCTCAGGAGAGAGGCTACACAGTTTAGATGTCAAAGAGCCCTTAGTTACTACATAGAGCGTGCCAAGGGTCACAGGTTTGACTCACTCCAGTTGTTCCTCACTATGGAGAAGTGGGAAAGAGGCAAACCTGCCACCAAAAATCTATTGCCAGGTGGATTGTGTCTTGTATATAATTCTGCTATGAAAAACTGGTAAAAACTCCACCCTCAGGCCTGAGGGCTCATTCCACAAGAGGTACAGCTGCTTCCCTGGCTGCGTCCAGGGATATTCCTGTCCTAGAAATTTGTCAAGCAGCCACTTGGAAAACAGTCCATACCTTTACCAAGCATTACTCTCTGGATATCCAGGCTAGGAGTGATGCTTGGTTTGGCACAGCAGTACTTCAGAGCCTATTCCCAAAGTAGGCTCTGTCCCTCCTCTTGGAGGTACTGCTTGGTAGTCTGCAATTGTCAGAATACAGCAAGGCTTCATGCTGTTTGAAGAAAAAATTACTCAGCTTAGTAATTATATTTCTTCTAATGGAGTCTTGCTGTATTCTGACCTCCCTCCCTGCCTCCCCTTTCAGAACCTGTTTTTGGGAAGTGGGTGAGCATCCCACAGTGCTCACAGTGTTGCACCCCAGGGATGTATTTGCTGGCACCCTCCTCCCTTTTGTTTGGGTGCTTATTTATTATTGTTATTGTTTTAAGTACATTGGGTTCAGTTTTTGGGTTTCCTGACTTGAGTCTTCCTTGGGGATCCAAAACATTTCAGCCAGTTGACTAGTAAAAGTTTTACAATTTCCACATAGAATTTTTAGTTAGTTGGGCTCGTAAGAATCTGACGGTTTAAGTTTGAAACACTCCAGACAGAGACTTCAACCGAGCTCGAGCTCAGCATTCTATGCCCTGCATAGAAAGTTAACTCTTTGTTCTCCGGGGCAGTTCAAAGGTTGGGAATCACTGCAGTTGGCAGAATACAGCAAGACTCCATTAGAAGAAATATTACTAAGGTGAGTCATTTTTTCTTCTGAGGTACAATTATCTTGTTAGTTTGCTCTGAAGGCAGGAACCAATATATCCATTTTATAATGCCCTCAGGGAAATCCTTTGATTTGTACTAGGTATCATGAGGAAAAAGACATGTGCAATTGCTTGGGGTTATCCAGTGAATTACATCAAAGAGTCTTTGATGTCTGTGGGAAACAGATCACAAACTGGTTCAAGAAGTCCAGTATTCATGAGTGGAGGGGTGTCATCTAAGAAAGCCAGAATTACATCAAAGAGGCTTTGATGTCTGTGAAGAGCAGATCACAGACCAGTTTT
This sequence comes from Neoceratodus forsteri, assembly GCA_016271365.2. Lineage (NCBI taxonomy): Eukaryota > Metazoa > Chordata > Ceratodontiformes > Ceratodontidae > Neoceratodus > Neoceratodus forsteri. The sequence goes on along the minus strand of CM057454.1, from coordinate 1,080,254,843 downwards.
GGCAAGTCACATTTATGTCACCTATTATTTTTTTAAATATCTTAGTAGGACATCCTGTGTTATAAAATATAAATTTTAATACACCAAGGCGAAGTTAGGTGACCTCAGAGAGAAGGACCGCTCAAGACTACTTTTAAGATACTGAGCAGACCTTACACAGGGATATTATTACCTGACTGAGAAAAGAGGAAAAACAAAGAACTGAAAGATTAAGAAATAAGGAGACCTTAAATAAAACCAGTCTGCATGTATGTATTGTAGGAATTTGTACTTTTAAACCTGTTTTGTTTATAAGGCTGTATGTGTTGGCATATCTTGTTCTGTATTTTAATGTTTTCCTATTTTAAAGTAAAGATATTTTAAAAACAGACACTGCCTGGTGTGCCTTGAAACTTCTTTTTATGTAAGTGAAGCTTAGATGGTTATAGTTGACACTGTGCATGTGCTTATTGTGATACCAAACTAGGAAGTAGATAGAGTTCTCTAGGTCTTGCATAGAGTTCTAAGGGTTCATTTTGTTATACCTGGTTAGGTGCCCGTAGGCAAAGATATCTGGCCCTCCGAAGACAGAATTATCTGAGCCTGACAATTGGGTACACTAACAAGAGGTTATCAGTTTGAATCCCTCCAGAACTCGGGACAAAGGTGACTCGAACCCACAAAACTGACAAGAGGGTTACCTTGTTCTGTTAAACTGTTCACAATTCTGTGCTCAGAGGTTGACACTTTGGGAGTAGAGGACTGACCTACTGAGTGAGTTTGTGACAGATTGGTTGTCAGCAGTGACATATAAAGTTTGGTGGTATAAGCTTTATTATTCAGTGTCTCATCTTGAGACGGTTCAGCTCACTTGGGAAAAAGGAAGGCAGTGTTTTATTTCAAAGGAAACAGAACTATATCCCTTGGCTACAGTCAGGTCCTACCGCTTTATTTTTTTTCTAAGTGCCAGTCAGGTAGCAGTAGTCAGAAGATGACTTCCAACTACAGCAGGCACACTGTAGAATACTTAAAGCAGTTGTGCGGGGACAAGGGAGTCCCGTTTGAGGTAACAGCCGAAAAGCAGAACCTCATAGATACACTGATGGTAGCACATACCCAGTGCAGCGAGTCACCAACCGTGACTGAAAAGGACAGCAGGGCCACTGTCAGTGAAGAGCCACAGCAGCAGGGAAAGGTCACCAGTATCCTTGATTCTGCATTACTCAGGCTGCAAATTGAGTTGCATAGGATGGAGCTGGAGTTCCAGGAGAAGAGGGAGCGAGAGAAATGAGAGATGGACCGTGAGGCAGAGCGAGAACGCCATGAGGCAGAGCGAGAACGCAGAGAGGCAGAGTGAGAACAGCGAGCTGCAGAGGAGAAGAGAGAGGAGCGCCAGAAGCAAGACACACTGGAGAAGCTACGACTCCAACCAGCGGCACCAGAGCAGGTAAGTGGCTTGGGTTTAACTGGGACTGCACGACTGGGTTACAAATTGAACTCCAAATTAATAGCCGAATTTAAAGAGGGGGAAGATATGTATGCCTTTTTAAATTCTTTTGAAAAAGTTTATATTCAGGCTAAAATTCCTAGAGAGTCCTGGAGCTTCCAGCTATCCCCGCTACTTACTGGGAAAGCTCGGGATGCATTGGGTCAAATGGACAATGAGGACAGCAATGATTACAGCAAGCTAAAAGCTGCACTGTTAAAAAAGGTTGAATTAACTGCTGAATCATACAGAGCTAAATTCCGTAAGCTCAGGAGAAGCCCTGATATGAGCTATGAGGAGCTAGCCATGAAACAACGTCAGTTTTTAAAACTTTGGTGGGAAGGAATTGAGGCAAACTCAGTTGACAAAATTGAAAATGTGATTTTATTAGAACAGTTTTCTTGGACATGCCCAGCAGAGCTAAAAACCTGGCTAGAGGACCAAGATCCAAAAACAGTGCACGAGGCTGCTGAACTCTCGGACCACTATGCCAAGAGCAGACCTGCTCTGAGAGCAAGTGGGGCAGGCGTGGCAGCGCAGAAAGAGGAAAGCGTGCCTTCAGGGCAGCTAAAACCCTTACTGCCTCCACTGAAACCAGTTAGCCCCAGGTTTCAGAGAAAAGATTTCTCTGAGAGAAGAACTGAATGTTGGTTGTGTAAGGAAACTGGGCATATTGCCAGACAGTGTTCCAAAAAGGTGAGCCATAATATACAACCGGGTGCTAGAAAAGAAGTGGGTTGTGTGTGTGTCCCTGGAAGCATGCCAGTGAACATGAGGGAACACATGCACCCAGTCATGGTGAAAGGTGTACAAACGCAGGGGTTAAGGGACACAGGGGCATCCCTGACATTGGTAAAGGGGGATCTGGTACAGCCTGGTCAGCTTATACCCAATAAATACATCACTGTACAGGACTTTGAGGGCATGGAGAAAACATTGCCCCTCGCTGATGTTCTCCTAGACTGGGATGAAACAGGGGGAACTGTGCAACAGGTGGCTGTAGCCAAAACATTAGCAGTGGATGTGATCCTGGGTAACAATCTCCAGCAGGGGATAATATGTGCAGTTACCCATAGCCAAGCGGCAAGGGAAAATTGTAGCTCCCTGAACCCCACAGAAACCAGTGTGGAAACCACTGAGAGACTGGTTCCCCAGCCTGTGTCTCCAGATGGGGAGACTGATAAAAAGGGGGTAGAAATTTCCCCAGTGGCAAGTAACCACACAGCTACAGAGGGTTACTCCGAAGAGGATGGGGTGACCCCTTGTCAAAGGGTTGGGATTGACAGTGATCCTGAGGGCCCTGACACTAGTGCTAGGGACCCTAGTTTAGTGACTGAAGAGGACCTGTCCTATGCCTTGGGACTGAGTGAAGGGTCTGCAGCTGCTCAGAGGAGTGACCCTAGTTTAGAGAAGCTGAGGGGCTTGGGCAGACTTGGACGGCACATAGGGAGGTGACCGAAGACATAAGGTTTATTGGGAAAATGGACTTATGTATACTCAGGCAGTCCAGACAGAGGGAGGGAGGGATGCTAGGCAGGCAGCTTGTCGTTCCCCAGGGGTATCGTAAGCAGTTGCTCAAAATTGCACATGATATTCCTTTGTCTGGTCATTTTGGAATCATGCGCACTACGCAGCGGTTAGCCCAGAATTTCTACTGGCCTAACTTCACCCGGCAGATGAAGGAGTGTTGCAGGTCTTGTCACCGGTGCCAAGAAATAGGGAAGGCGGGCAAGAAAAACCAAGCTGCCCTGATTCCATTGCCCATAGTGGAGGAGCCATTCCAGAGGGTGGGAATGGACATTGTGGGAACCTTTAAATACTCCCAGCTCCTCAGGGAAGAGATTCATCTTGACCGTGGTGGATTATGCCACCCAGTACCCAGAGGCAGTCGCCCTGTCCTCACTGAGGACAGACAAAGTGGCAGATGCCTTACTTGGGATTTTCTATCGTGTTGAGTTTCCGCAGGAGGTAATCACCGATTGAGGGGGTTCCTTCATGTTGGACCTGATGAAATGTTTATGGGAGAAGTGTGGGGTGGTGCAGAGATGCATGACACCGTATCACCCACAAGCCAATGGACTTGTGGAACATTTCAATGGTACCTTAAAGTCAATGCTCTGGGCGTTTGCTGAACAGCATGGGAGGGACTGTGAGAAATATCTTCCCCACCTGTTGTTTGCATACAGGGAGGTGCCCCAAGAGTCAACAGGATTTTCCCCCTTCGAACTCTTATATGGACGTTGGATACGTGGGCCCCTAGACTTGATCCGGGAGGACTGGGAAGGCAAGCATGCCACCCAGGGAACTCCCATTGTGGATTACGTCCTTAGGTGTAAGGGAAGACCGAAAGAGCTTATGGGGACAGCCAGAGCAACCTGGCAGCTGCCCAACAGAAACAAAAAGTATGGTACGAGCACAGAGCCAGAGCTCACTCGGACATGGTGGGTCAGGAAGTCACGGTCCTTATTCCGGTCCGGAAAGGCAAACTGCAAGCTGAGTGGGCAGGACCGTACAAAGTGGTTAGGAAAGTAAATGACGTGAACTACATTGTGGTGTTACCTGACCGACGACAGACAGGAAGGATGTACCATGTCAACATGATGAAGCCATACGCAAATAGGGCTTGTAACCCCTAGATGGTGCTATCCCAGGGGTTACTACCCCTGCCTGATTTGCCACTAACAGGTTGAGGGGCCTGGATCCAATGGCGGGTGCCTCCACCCAGAGGTCAGGGTTTGCAATAGTTAAACTTACTTGGTCACAGCCCTCTGGGACACTGCAACCCCCCTTTCTTCCCACTAGTGGCCCACACAGTATATCAGAATTACCTTCACAGTATACACTTACCCCCAGGACTGGTTCAGGCACTGGGACCCCCTGTAAAATAAGATACAGTGCAACAATCACAGTACAATATTTTAACATAGACAAATACCTCAGGCAGTATAACTTTGCTGAAACAAGCAGCTCTGATTTATTTAGGGGAATATAACAAGGACAGGGGGAAATCAGGTTAATTAGCTTATCACTTTACTCATCTACCTATGGCTCTTGTGAGGCCTATCCCTACCAGTTACTGTCCCTGGGCACCCAAGCCCTAGTGGCTAGTCCAAACCGTGGCAGCTGGTAGGGGCCCTTTCACACCGAGAAAAGAAAAATTAGTTTAAACAGTCAGCAGTACAGTGATTCCATTTGGATTTAATGTGGCAATTCAACAGGGAGCGACCCTGAATTAGTACTCACAACCTCCAAACAAGATAGGGTCCTTCAATGTCAGCAGGGCTACTCTTGAGCTCCACAAGACTCCTCACACATTTATATGGCAAACAGGCAGGCTGCTTCTCTATCCCGATCGCAATTACTGCACAATACCCGGGAGAACACACAGCAGATTCAAGTCCTGACAGACTGAGTGCAATTCAGCAATTTCTGCAGTCTTCTACAGGGTGAGCCTGATTTCTACTCTTCAGATATCCTTTGATTCTCTTCACAGGATGGATTCAGTCCTAACAAGCTGCAGACCGGAACTCTGGACCTTCCACATGTTTTTTGACTAAAACTGTGCACTGAAGGAGCACAGGGTTCCTTTCCCCTTCACTGCCAGAGCTAAACTGAAACTCCAACAGACAAAACCGGCACTTCCTTTGAGTTCCTCCCAGTTCTTGACTGGATTGGCTGTCACCACAATAGACTGCTGCTGTTGGTCCAAAAGGCCTAAGTCTAAACTACATCTCCCAGAGTCACTGCCCATACAATCCTCTTGTGGCTGGCTCAGATTATGAGTCCAAGTTCTGATTCCCAAGGCACCATTTTAGAGCTAGCTTACCCCACACTGATTGGTCCAGTTCAGCAGTTCAAAACCAGAATGGGGAACTAGGCAGACACAGTTCTGACTGCAAAGAAAGCAGGTTAGACAAACTGTAATTTCATTATTACTCTAAATGATTTCTGGCAAACAGTTACATCTTTCAGATAGGTTCCCTTTGCACTCCTAGTGACTGCAAAATGGAGTGAATTAGCAGCAGCTCGAGTGGTACTCAAACAGAGAAACACACAGTCCCCCCATACAAACTAATTATGTCTGCAAGCAGACAGCTCTTAAAGAGACAGTACCAGAGGCTCTAAAAACACTCACTGATAAATGGCTTAAACGCCAAACACCATTCAGGCTTGGAGCATTCAAGCAAGCTCCTGGAAGTCTTTTGGGAACCCCCATTTGCAGGGGGGTTACAGGGCCTACATGGTGTTTGCAGTGTGTAGTCATGAGGAGGGGCAGACGAAGGAGACCCCCTTCTGGACTTGCTGGAAGAGAGTAAACAGGAGTCCTCTGTGGAGGCAGTAAAATTGTCTCCCCAGCTGACCCTGGGCCAGATCCAGGAAGTAAGGGAGGTTTTAGCAGACTTTGGCCCCTTGTTTAGCACCAAGCCTGGACTAACCCCCTTAGCAACACATGATGTGGAGACAGGGACACAGACGCTCATACGGTGGACAGCATATCAGGTGTCAGAGACTGTCCAAAAGGACATTAGGAGGGAAGTGGAGGAGATGCTGGATTTAGGGGTGATCCGGAGTTCCCACAGTCCCTGGGCCTCACCTGTAGTCCTTGTACCCAAGCCAGATTACTCGACTTGTTTCTGTGTAGATTATCGTGGACTGAATGCAGTCACGAAGTCAGACGCCCACCCGATGGCCTGGACGGATGAACTCCTGGAAAAGTTGGGAGGGGCGACCTACCTTACGACCATTGACCTGACAAAGGGGTATTGGCAGGTAGAGTTGACGGACAGAGCTAGGGAGAGGTCGGCCTTCATCACTCCGATAGGCTTATTTGAGTTTAAAGTAATGCCTTTCGGAATGAAGAATGCCCGGCCACTTTCCAAAGATTGGTGAACCAGGTGTTAAATGGTGCTGAGGAGTGTGCCGTGACGTACCTGGATGACATTTGCAATCTTTAGTACCAGCTGGGAGGAACACTTGTCCCACCTTAGGGAAGTACTGGGCAGGATACAGAGGGACGGGCTCACTGTCAAAGCCGAGAAGTGCCAGGTGGCCATGGGATAAGTGGCATACCTTGAGCATGTGGTAGGCCAGGGACAGCTCCGTCCTAACCAAATAAAAATAGAGGTAATCCAGGCATGGCCCAGACCAGAAACTCAGAAGCAGGTCAGGAGTTTTATCGGGACAGCAGTGTACTATAGAAAATGTGTACCCAATTAAAGTGCCCTGGCAGCTCCCCTATCTGACCTGACAAAGAAAAGGATGCCCAAGAAAATTACCTGGGGTCCAGCCTGTGAGGAAGCCTTTTCCAAACTAAAGGAGGCACTGTGCAGTGCTCCTGTGTTGACAAGTCCTGACTTTAGCAAACCTTTTATAGTTCAGACTGACACCTCAGTCGTGGGTATTGGGGCAGTACTGAGTCAGACATCCAGCCAGGGGAGGGATCACCTAATAGCCTATCTGAGTAAAAAGTTAGTTCCCAGGAAGCAGGTATACTCCACGGTGGAAAAGGAGTGTCTTGCCATAGTGTGGGCCCTAAAGAAATTAGAACCATACTTGTATGGGCAGCATTTTGTGGTGCAGACTGACCACAACCCCCTGGTTTGGCTGACGCAGATGGGGAAAAACAATGGTTGATTGCTAAGATGGAGTCTTGCTTTGCAAGGATGTGATATGACCATTCTACCGAGGGCTGGAGCGACCAATCAAGAATCCTTAATATTGATAATGAGGGGATGTATATGAAAATAAAGTGGAACTGACAAGACTGTTCATGAAATTTTAATTTAAAAAAAGCACAATCAGTACTTGTAGCTATATTGGGAGTATGGAACTGCTTATAATGATTATTAAATTTAATTGTAGCTTTCACTGACATGCATCCGTTATGGAACCCCCCTCCCCCCCCCCAATTTCTTCCCAAGAAAACCTAGGTTATAAAGAAAGAAGTAGCAGAACTAAAATGTAGCTTGATTATTTTATGAAGTTACATGCACTTTACTGCCAGATGCAAAGGCAGTGCTCTCTTCCAACTTATCAATTAAGATTATGCGATGATTGACGCTGCAGTTGAAGACATGCAATTAGCGGTGACATTTTTGTACAAGCCTTTTATTTTCTGAAAATTGGCTTTCCTACCTGAAGGATGATTAAAAAATGAGAGGCAAAGTAATTTTATCTGCAGAAGTGCAGTCTCAATGATGTAGCGTAGATTTCACCAGTCTGAACTTTTTTTAAGGGAGGTGGGCGCATATGGGACTTCACTATGATAATTATGATCTACATATGTATAAGACAAAGAACCTCTGTGCGCAAACACTGAGGCAAGGGTTACCCCAAAGGGCATTTGGCTGGGAAGCCAAGTTTCAAGAAAATACAAAATCACACATGCCCCCACAATGCAAAGCATCATGGGCTGCATATGCAAATCACCACAGAATGTTATGCTGGTCCAACTTTAAGCAGAATTGCATGATGCCGAAAGGCCTCTCACACAGTTTGCAAAGGGTTCTACCAGGACTCATCAGCATGCCTCGTCTGTTTGACACCCCAGTGGAATGGACCAGCTACCCTTAAGGCAGTGTGCCTTGGATATATTGTGGTGAACCCATTAAAATAAAAAACTATTTAAAAGACAAAGAACCTCTGTGCGCAAACACTGAGGCAAGGGTTACCCCAAAGGGCATTTGGCTGGGAAGCCAAGTTTCAAGAAAATACAAAATCACACATGCCCCCACAATGCAAAGCATCATGGGCTGCATATGCAAATCACCACAGAATGTTATGCTGGTCCAACTTTAAGCAGAATTGCATGGTGCCGAAAGGCCTCTCACACAGTTTGCAAAGTTTACATATGTATATACCTTTACCCCGTCACAAGATTAGTATACTGTAGCATGCTTTACTTTCAGCAGTAAATAGAAGTTAAGAAGTAACTCCAGTATTTGTGGAGCTCATTGTGTTGTTCCATGGCTTTATTTAATGACCAGTACTTCTGGAAGGATCTTTTTTATTTGGATAAAAGCATGTCACCTAACAGAAGAAACAGTCCCAACGCCTCCATACATGGGATACTGGCCCTCAAAATGTGACACACACAGTATCACATTATGGATTTGTAAGCTCAGGACCCTGTGAGAACTAGTGCTGTCATCTTTGCAGCATTTGCGATTAATGTAGCAATATAGCTTAATTATGAATTCCTGCTTTCAGCTATCCTAAGACAATATTGGACAGCACCTCTCCATGGGGCAGAGTTTCTAAGTGGCAAAAATGAACGATTTCCATCTCAATGTGGGCTAGCTGAGAGGTCATATCCCGGTGTGTTTCCCTGATGTTTGTGAACATATGCAGCATTCAGGACAGCTGTCTTCTCTGGCAGAATGTTCGACTGTATTGTCACTTAGAGCACTGCATGTCTAGGGCACTCTTACAGTGGCCTCTGCTGGCACTGGAGGTTTCTTACCTCCCACATGGAGCCTGTCAAAGAAAGCTAGAGATCCCCAGGGGCCCTGTCAATGGTAGCTAAAAATTCCACACTAAACAATGTGCCTGGATAGAAAAAAGCTCCTGCCTTGCTTTCCTCCACAGTTTTTCACAGAGGGGGCTGTTTCAAAAGCGAGCCACTTGCGTCTTGAGCTGACAGCTGGATAGGAGCTGGTGCCGAGAGGAAGTGATTTCAGTTCTTGACACACTAATGTCAGCTCTGAAAATCATAGTTCGCTGCAGGATGCTGAGCTAGTACACTAGGCTGCTAGTGTCCTGAGCCCGTGAGCCACACTACAGTATAACATTTTATATACAGCTATAGATCTAGATATACAGAATATGCAGTATGAAGATCATTTTCACCACTTATAAGAGTATCTCCATGCTTAAAATATGAGCTGATATTATTTACTAGCGATAAAATAAGTTAATGCAAAAATGTTGTCTTCTAAATTTTGCTAGTTCAGTGGAATCCACTTGAATCAATAACTACTAAAGTAATAGATCTCATACCATGTCATGCACTAGACATTTGCAGGATGCCATTCATGGGGGGGGGGGGGACTTTGTGAGTAACAGAGTTTGTGTGCTCTTTTTAAATCCACTCACTGGTTTTAGAAAGATGGGATGAAAGCGTTAAAATTATATAATCAAATTGCTAAATGATTAAAGAGTGAAATCATAAATGGTTAAAGTGGGCTGGCCCGGTGGCGCTGAGGCGCTGGACGCCTTACCTCATACCACGCCGGCGACACATATTCGGGAACGAGCACAGACCGCCGGGGGTCGGCCAGGGAGGAGAAGGATTGAGCCTGATGGCTGCCTCCTCTCCAGGGGGACTACCTGCAACTTCCGCTGGGATACACCACCCGGGAGTGCTCTGTGGAAGGTGCGGTATGTGGAGATAGCAGTAGAAGGGAACGGGCAGACGTCGGCAGAGGGGTGTAGCAGAAGGCACGTCTCAGCATGTCTCCTTGCTCCTAGTCCCTAATTGCATTCTGATGTCTGGGGCGGAATAGGGGAAACAACTCCCGTTGATCCTAGGTGACGACTCCTCTACACACACTCCCGTTTCATTGGGGCAGACTCCGTTGTGCATGGGTCCACAGCTGAACAGTTGCTGGGGAGGTTCAAGGGAGAGTTCCTCCTCGCCCTACTGGGAGGGTCAACTGGGCATCACGGGTCTAAAGGCAATGTGACCAGGTACTCTAGGGGCAGACTCCGACGACCGGGCTGTGTGTGTCCTTGGGGAAGTCTGATTGAGTGGAGGGATGGGGTAGTAAGGAGTGAGAAAATACAAAGTACAAAAAAAAAAAAAAATAAATGGTTAAAGTGTGTTATTTTCATTTGTATGCATGTTAACACAGCTACAGAGTTCTGTTCATTAATAAAAAAGAGGGGTTGGTTTTACTTCAATCACTTTGTACAGTTCTGTAGTATGAAGGCTGGTCACAGGCTCACAGCCATATAGTTAGTACTTTTATCTACTTAATATTTTTAAAACAAATATATTTGTGTGCAGATATATATATAGATATATGTATTATAAAATCTATGCTGTTGCACAAGTTAGGGTTTATTATTAAAGTAATAAATGTAAGGAAATCCGGTGTAAGGATTTTTTTGAACCATAACTCTGCTCACTCCCATGCACCACCCCTGTGAACCTCACTGAATTGAATACCAAAGCACAATCCAGAGTTCAGACATACATTTTAACATCTTAAATAAGTGGCATTCAGTAGTACGAGGAATACAGGTACACCCGCATGAAGAACACTACACTCCCTGCTGTTGACCACTAGCAAAGTCTGCTACAGGTCTAGTGCAGTTTCACCATGCATCTGCTTCGTGTGTGGCGCTGTCTGCCACTGTTCTGATGCAGTTTGTTTGACAATCCAGCTGCTTCATTAGTGGCCCACAGGGCCACTCGTGATGCCTACTGCAGATCTGGTGCACTTTGTGTGGCCATGCAGCTAATTTGTAAGTGGCCCTCAGCGGTACTTGAAAAGACCCTTACAGGTCTGGCACAGTTTAACCATAAAACAGCTTTGTGTGGGCCACTTGCAAAGTCTGCTACAAGTCCAGTGCACTTCTTGTGACCATGCTGCTGATTCCTAAGTGGCCCTGAGGTTGAATATAGTTCTAGTACAGTCTGACCATGCAAGTGCTTTGGACCACTTGGCCCACCCAGTCTGCCCATTTTTCCCTACCTACAGTGTCACTGCAGACCCTACTTGATCTCTGGCTCTTTCTCAACCCCATGTCCTTTCCACTAAGATTCCTTTATGCCTATTCTATGCATTCTTGACCCCCACCACTGTTTTCACCCACAACCTCTACTGGAAGGCTGTTTCAGGAATCCACAACTCTTTCTGTGAAGAAGTACTTCCTTACATCTCTCCTGAATCAACCCGCCTTCAGTTTCATAGTGTAACCCCCCTGCAAATGGGGGTTCCCAAAAGACTTCCAGGAGCTTGCTTGAATGCTCCAAGCCTGAATGGTGTTTGGCATTTAAGCCATTTATCAGTGAGTGTTTTTAGAGCCTCTGGTACTGTCTCTTTAAGAGCTGTCTGCTTGCAGACATAATTAGTTTGTATGTGGGGGACTGTGTGCTTCTCTGAGTACCACTCGAGCTGCTGCTAATTCACTTCATTTTGCAGTCACTAGGAGTGCAAAGGGAACCTATCTGAAAGATGTAACTGTTTGCCAGAAATTATTTAGAGCAATAATAAAATTACAGTTTGTCTAACCTGCTTTCTTTGCAGTCAGAACTGTGTCTGCTGGTTCCCCATTCTAGTTTTGAACTGCTGAACTGGACCAATCAGTGTGGGGTAAGCCAGCTCTAAAATGGTGCCTTGGACGAATCAGAACTTGGACTCGTGGTCTGGGCCAGCCACAAGAGGATTGTGTGGGCCGTGACTCTGGGAGATGTGGTTTGGACTTCGGTGCCTTTTTGGACCAGCAGCGGCGGTCTATTGTGGGTGACAGCCAATCCGGTCAAGAACTGGGAGGAACTCAAAGGAAGAGCCCGGTTTTGTCGGTTGGAGTTTCAGTTGAGCTTTGGCAGTGAGGAGGGAGGGAGCCCTGTGCTTTTTCGGTGTGCAGTTTTAGTCGGGGGACGTGTGTGGGGCCCAGAGTTCCGGTCTGCGGCTTGTTGGGACTGGGTCCGTCCTGTGGGGGGAGTCGGGGGGTCTCTGGGGAGTGGGAGCCGGGCTCACCCTGTGGAGGACTGGAGGAATTGCTGAAAATTGCGCTCGGTCTGTCGGGAACTGGGTCTGCTGTGTGTTCTCCCGGGTGTTGTGCAGTGGTTGCGATCGGGATACGGGTGCGGCCTGCCTGGTATAGTGCTTTCTTTTATGTGGATGTGTGAAGAGGTTTGTGTACCTCGGGTGGGCCCTGCTGACATTGAAGGACCCTATCTTATTTGGAGGTCGTGAGTACTAATTCAGGGTCGCTCCCTGTTGAATTGCCACATTAAATCCAAATGGAATTACTGTACTGCTGACTGTTTAATTTTCCTTTCTGTGTGAAAGGGCCCCTACCAGCTGCCACGGTTTGACTAGCCACTAGGGCTTGGGTACCCAGGGACAGTAACTGATAGGGATAGGCCTGTGCACAGAGCCATAGGTAGATTATTAGAGTGATAAGCTAATTAACCTGATTTCCCTGTCCTTGTTATATCCCCTAAATAAATCAGAGCTGCTTGTTTCAGCAAAGTTATACTGCCTGAGGTATTTGTCTATGTTAAAGTACTGTACTGTGATTGTTGCACTGTATCTCATTTCACAGGAGGTCCCAGTGCCGGAACCAGTCCTGGGGTAAGTGTATACTGTGAAGGTAATTTGATATATTGTGTGGGCCACTAGTGGGAAGAAAGGGGTTGCAGTGTCCCAGAGGGCTGTAACCAAGTTAGTTTAACTATTGCAAACCCTGACCTCTGGGTGGAGGCACCCGCCATTGGATCCAGGCCCCTCAACCTGTTAGTGGCAAATCAGGCAGGGGTAGTAGCCCCTGGGATAGCGCCATCTAGGGGTTACAATAGCATGTCCCCTTGTTCTTGAGCACGTTTTGTTCTGCAAAAGGTTTCCGTCCTGTACCTTATTTACCCCTGTGAGGTATTTAAAGGTACCTGCCATATCCCCCCCCTTCTGTCTTCCAGGGTGTACATATTGAGGTCCTTTTAGTCTCTTCTCGTAGGGCTTTTGATGCAGACTCTGCACCATTTTATTTGCCCTCCTCTGGACCACCTCCACTCAGTCTGCATCCTTCCAGAGAGGTGGTCTCTAGAACTGGACATAGTAATCGGGGGTCTTACCAGTGATCTATACAGAGGCAACAGCACCTCTCTCTTTCCACTGGTCATACCCCTCCCTAGGTATCCCAACATCCCACTAGCCCTACCAACTGTCTTGTCGCACTGTCTGGCCACCTTAGGTCATCAGATCTGATTACTCCCAGGTCTCTTTCCTGCTTGGTGGTCATCAGTACCACTCCCCTTATTTTGTACTCCACCCCTGGGTTTCTGTGTCCTAGTGCATTTTTTTGCATTTTTTCACATTGAAATTCACTTGCCTTACCCTTGAACATTCCTTTACTTTTCTCAGGTCTCCGCACCTTCTTTCCAGCCCCCCCACTTTCAGATTTTGGTGTCCTCCACAAAGAGGCTGACCTTCCCTTCCAGTTGCTCTGCAGTTTCACTTACAACGACATTAAAGAGGACCCATCCCAGCAATGATCCCTGAGGCATATCGCTGGTCACCCTCCCTTTCTCGGAGTGCACTTTGTTTACCACCGTCCTCTGTTGCTTATCCCCTAACCAGTAACTTACCCAGTTCACCACATTTGGACCTACTCTTAAGCTACCTAGCTGGCTTGCTAGTCTCCTGTGTGGAATGGTGTCAAAAGCCTTACAGAAATCTTGGTAGGCCACATCCACCATCACACCCTGATCTTTGCGAGGGCTACTCACAAAGTCTGCTACAAATCTGGCTCAGTTTGTGTGATGATGCATGTGCTTTACAATTGGTGCACACATACGCATTCACCCAGCATGGTATCCTGTGATCTTGTGTCTCTCGGCATAGAAGTGCAGTGTTCCTCATGGTGTAGCTGTATAGGCTGCTATGAGTCACAAAATCAGGTCCTGCTTTTGTCACTCGAAAACCTGGTTTCATGAGTTACAACCCACTTTCCTGAGTTTTACCAGTCACAAAATTGCACCTTTCCTGAGTCTTAGCAGTCTTGAATTGTACCACATATTATGTGCTTAATTCCTTATACTTTGACTGATGCCTCTGGCACCGGATCGTTCCTGAAAATGGCCCTCTAGCTCCATGGGTCTTGCCCAGTAAAGAAATGAAATAAGTAAAATTGTCAAAATAACAGAAAACTATCCAACTTATATGAAAAAAGGGAGACTGACACACAGTTTTCAGAGGACTTAATCGTTTCAAAGTGGGGGTAGCAGTAAGGAAGGGAGCAGTGGGGAGAGGAGGGTGAAAATCCCATCAGGACAGTACAGAGTCACGCGTGATGACTGTGTCCTTTAGAGGACTACGGCTCTTATCTTGTCTTTCTTAAAGACACAGCAGCAATGATTAAGATGCCCAATGTGGAAACATCTTGAGGAAGCTGGGATTGACATCAACCAAGACAATCAGTCTACCCATTCATGGCACTGTTAAAAAGGTGAGAAAAAAGATTTTACAACTGCTAGTATGAGCAACAGCATTTGATAAGAACATAGAGAAAAGTTACATGGTAACCAGGACTCATTCAGAATATCTTTATCTACAGCCTACCCAGAGTATTTAATATAGGCTACTGCATGTGAAAAGGCAGAAACCTTTTCTACAGCACATCATGATTAAGATTCCAAAAAAACGGACACACTTGGAAACCAGTCATACTCTTCTGCCACACTCATCACGAGGGAGGCAGCATTCCTTAGTTACACATCACACTAGCAGGAAGTACCCTGGAAAGCTGTACTACCCTTTTGTGACTATCTGCCCGCTGATGAGAGTTCCCAGATGTTGCAGCATGTAGAAGCTGGTTTGGATCCAGCCAAATCGGAGGGGGGGAATGTTCAGGTGGGAAATGAGAAGACACTTTTACTGAGACATTGCTGGGTGGAACGATTACCCTGTGGAAGTGGTGTCCTGTAGAACAGTGGGCAGCTTCCAAAAGGGATGGGACAGGGCAAGGGGGAGGGTCACGGGGGGGGGAGAGGGGCAGCTGCAGTATAACGGCTGCTTGCTGCACAATCACGCAGACTTGATAGACCACGAGGCCTTTATCTGCTGGCAATTTCGTATGTTCATATGTAAAACCAATTGCAAATGGCTATGCACATTCATGATACAGAAACCAGAGCCAGAGCAAATGAAGTATCTACCAGAAGATATGCATGGTTAAGAGCCACATGATCAATAAATAAAATGCACCTAGAGGTTCAGATAGGGGTAGAGGTAGAGGCAGAGGCAGGAGGCAACAACAGCTCCAGCTCAACCACCACAGACCAAATCTAACCCCTGACGAGTCACAGGTTGCCACACTTGAGCCTTCAGTAGGGGGACACCTTTCTTATCATCTTCAGCAGTAGTATTCTGTTACAGCATACAGATGAGTGCTGGAGATTTTGAGAGAAGGCCTCAGTCTGTCTTTTCTTAACCATTCCAAAACAAAACAAGTTCACAGTATCGAAACCAATTTCATTAGAAGAGATGCAGCCTTTAAAATTGGAGTTTAAAAACTGCAGTATCTCAGTAAATGGGTTTTTCTTTAGGTACTTTCTAACAAAACTCAGGAGAGTGGCAACCAATCCTCGACCTCAGCTGTCTGAACAGACACCTAGAGGAGGAGGAATTAAGAATGGACACCTTGAAAACTGTAAACTATTTCTTCATTGAGAAGACTGATTATGCTCCTTGGATCTGAAGGATTAACTGCAATGTAGGTGTGGGTCAGTAGCAGTATAGCATGGTGCCTTTCAGACTGACCTCTCCCCGTGTATTCACAAATTGCCTAGCTGTAGTAGCAGCAGCAGTTCGAAGAAATGGAGTGATCATTTATCTGTATTAAGATGATGGGAGAGTGTGTGTGTAGGAGAAGTATTGCAAAGGTCTTGTCATCAGTGGAAAAACTATGTTCCTGATGGAAAAGTTGCAGTTCATTCTAAATTAAAAAAATTTAAACCTGGAACTCGCACAAAATTTGCACTTCATTGGAGCAGACCTGGACACAGCATAAACGAAAGCCTTTCTCCCACAGGAGAGGGTCCAGACACTGGTGCAGTGTGCACCCTCCTTCCGCACTGGGAAAACAGGGACTGCACAGATATTTCTTAGACTGTTAGGTTTTATCTCGGACAGAACCTTCGTGGTACCATGGGCAAGGCAACACATGAGAGTTAGTCAGTAGTACCTGAAAGATACTGGTCTCAACTCAGGATTCCCCTGACTGCCCAAATCCCAGTACAGCATAGGCTTGTAGATGCCCTCCAGTGACAGCAGTGGGTGTATCAGCTAAGAAAAAGAATTTGTGTTCAGCCATCACTGCACAGTTTAGTTCTTCTCACCGATGCCTCTCTCCTAGGATGGGACACACCACTCGGTAAAGGGAGTCTGGAACCCAGCAGAGAGAGAGAGGAACATATCAGTCTGCTGTAGCTCAGGGCAGGGTTTCCGTCCCTCGAGTTCTTCTCAGCACTGGTCAAGAACCAAGTTCTTCAGATAAAGACAGTACCACAAGAGTGTATTAAATAAGCAAACAAGGTTGGTGCAAGATCCCTGAAACCGTGCAAGGAAGCACTGAAACTTTGGTATCTGGCCTACACTCTGCAGTCCCTATTGCAGGGAAAGAAAATGTACTAGCAGGCTCTCACAGCAAGATGTCAGATGTTTTTGGTGCAGTATTAGCCACTGCTAAGCAATTTAAATCACAAACTGTAGTAAGAAATAAATATTGTGACCTACTGGGAATTGAACCCAAGGCCCCCAGCATACATATATTCCTAGAGTGCACAACATACTGTATAGCATTGTATTCCGGGGGCCTGGGTTCAGTTCCCAGTAGGTCCCATTATTTCTTGCTCATTACAATTTGTGATTTAAATTTCTTAGCAGTGGTTAATACTGCGCCAAAAAAAAACATCTAATTGTAACCGCGATCATTTCTAGTTGCAGGATATGCAATACCAGAGAAAGGAAGTATGTCTGGGAACCCCAGATCACCATATGAGCTTGTAGCTCCATGGTTAAAGCACCGGGATGGTAATCTGGGGCCTGGGTTCAATTCCTAGTAAGTCATATTATTTCCTTCTCACTGCAGTTTGTGACAGCACGATGTGTCACCCTTGAGTGGTCCCTAAGACAGTGTTGTGATTGGTTTTCAGGAAATGGGGGTGTTCCAGTGGTGGATCTTCTTGCTCCATGGAAGAACAAGAAGCTACTCCAGTTTTGCTACATGCTCCATTTAAGGAACAGTCCCAGAAGATGCTCTCAGCATGTATTGGGGAAACAGGTTCCTTTATGCTTTCCCACCTTTTCCACTGATACTGAAAGTACTTCTGCAAGTGAGGGACATGTAACCATGAATCTTTCAGGAATCAGTCTTCACCACTGATTCATACTTATGGGTTTAGAGCTGGAGGCACTAGGCTGATATCAGTTACCGGTGTCACATGCACATCTGACTTGGTGCTGTGTGCGCTACCCAGTAACCGTGATCGACTCCCTCATGCACCTCAGTTCTGCCCTTCCCGCCATTAAGTGCACACCTCAGTTTGACCATCATTGACAGTTTTAGTATTTTTCCATGATGTTGAAGTCTGCGAAAAAAGAAAGAGGGATGAAGAATTACCCCATTATGCGTTATTGCCCTTTTGGTAAGTTGACCGTGACAACAGGCCAACATCTCATCTGCTGGACCTACCTTGAGCCTACTCATGAAATGGATTTATGTGACGTCTGCTTCTCTATGGATTGCTGCACCATGGAGTTTCATGTGCTGTAGCCCGATCCCCGCTTTCAGAGGCAAGCAGCGAACCCTTGAGGCCAAGGTTAGGAGTTAGTGTCAGAATTCCACTTGAAACAGACTATTACTGTACCTTGCAAGTGTATTTTCCAAGGTCACATGCCAGTAGAGGGCAAGAAATACATTGCACATTAAATGTCGTAAGAGTCCTCAGTTTTACAAGTCCAGAATAGAGGACATTAGGAATAATAAACAATTGTTTGATACGTAAGGTTATGTGTCAAAGGGACACGCAGCCTCTAAGCACACCATATCTAGGTAAATAGTAGCCACAATAAATTACTGCCATCTTACGGCAGGGAAACTACCCCAGATGGCATCATGGCACACTCCACTAGCAGTAAGCTGCATCAGTGGCAGCTAAGAAGAAATGGGCCACTGGCAGAAATTTACAAAGTTGCTATGTGGTCAACAGTGCACACTGTTACATCTCAATATTGCCTGTATATACAGGTAAGAGAGGACGCTAGATTTGGGATTTCTGTACCGCAGAACCTATTCCTGAAGTAATCCTAAAATCCTCCAACCCAGGGTACTGCTTGGAGTCTGCACTAATGTGACTAGGCTGTTCTAAATTTATGTGGTTAGAAGGAAAAGTTATTCACCGTAGTAACATCTTTTCTTCTAGTGTATTAGAACAGCCAGTCTTAGGATAGGTAATTTGGTTCCTCAGAATCATTTTTGCTATTTTATAGCTTGAGCTTTTAATTATCATTGTTGCTTGCTCTGTGCATTAAAACCCTTTTTTAATCTGGAATTTGTATTGCTATACTTGGAATTTTTTTTTTTTCAAATTAGGTCTAGAGTCTCCTAGCCTCATCAGCTCAAATATTTATTATTAGAATGCTGGAAGGTTTAAGACCAGCACAGTGAGAGAGCATGTTTGAAAAAGCATTCTGTGTTCTGGAGCACAGTACACCTTGCAGAGATGATGCACCAGTTTGTCTGGCTGTTCAAACAACATGGAAGTATTGCTGTATTCTGACAATCTGCAGTTAGCTCCAGCCTTTAAACTGCCCTGGAGAGTATAGGGTTAATTTTCTATGCAGTGCATAGAACGTTGAGCTCGAGCTCGGTTGAGGTCTCTGTCTGCAGCACTTTGAAACCCAACCGTCAGATTCTTTACTCCGCCTCACTGAACAGTCGCTCTGGAGAGTTCTCCTTCAGCTCGGTTCAAAAGTCGGTTAAAGTGTCAGTTAAACTGTCGGTTTAATCCAAAATTATTTCCGCATTGTCAGTTCAGGCTCTGTCTGCGGTACCGTAAGTACTTAAATAGTTTTACTGTTTACTTTGTGGAAATTGTAAGATTTGTCGATTGGTTCGGCTGAACAGAACCATTAGTGTGATTTCTTGTGTTTTTCTTTAGTGTATGGTTACCGGTCCTTATCGGTTCTAAAAAAAAAAACGTGTTTTAAATGTTTTTTTCCAATACCCGTGACACGGTTAGGAACCGACAAGGGAGTCTTGCCTGGCGGTTGCCAAAAAAAGGGTAAGTTTGGTTAGGTTGGCCATGTCTGAGAAACCCAAGAAAAAAAACCGGCCCACTCGGTTTCAACACTGCAGTGAGTGTGGGGAGGTCTTCGCTAAGGCCGATCCCCACACCACCTGTGATTATTGTCTGGGGTTTGAACACCTCCATACAGACTGCCAAATTTGTAAAAATTTTCCTAAGTCTACCCTGGAGAAAAGATTAGGTAGACTTAGGGAAAAGGAGGCAGAGAAGTCCGCTGACCCAGATGGCCAGCCTGGTTCAGTTCCGACCGAATCAGAAGGGAGTGCCCTCTGACCAGGGCGATACTTCTTCGGGCAAGAGGAGAGCCAATCCTGAGGGATCGGTTCCTACAAAAAGGAAACGTAAAGACAAGTCAGCCGGTTCGGATCCGGAGGTTCATGTTCCGACTGCTGATGAGATTGCCCGAGCGATTCGGATTGTTTAATCGCTTCACCCGGTTCCGTCCGATCTGGCTCCGTTAGTTAGGGGTTCGGTTCGGTCGGTACCACCAGTTCAGGACTGTGCCCCTGAAGATTTTTATGAACCGGAATTTGAGGAGGAGGGGGATTATGAACAAGATGATGATTATGATGGAGCAGAAAGTCTGGATGTGCCCATTGAACTGGACATCTCCCCAGACAGACCTTCTGGTGTTTCCCCTCCTAGGCTCTCTGAGTCCCCTCCCCACTATCTGTTCTACAGGAAAGTGGCTGAAACTCTCCGGCTCCCTATGAAGGAAGCTACAGAGGATCAAGAGGAGCCTGATTTTGTAGAAATGATGGACATCCCAGAGTCCAGGAGACTGTCTATTCCCCTGCACAAATCATTTGGGAAACAGACACAAAAAATGTTAAAGTTTCCTAATTCTGTACCTCCTGTTGATAGGAGAATGGACAAGAGGTACACTTTATCAGGCTCAGACACTGAGTTTTTCTACCAGCAATGCAGCCATGTTGGGGTAGTGCAGGCTGCAGCCTGTGACAGGGCTAATGTTCCCTTGGCTTCACACCCCCTAGATAAAGACTCCAGGAGGATGGATGCCTTGGCAAAGAAGCAATACATGGCATCCTCTTTGGGACTCAGGCAGGCTAATTATATGGCCTGTGCAGCTAGGTACCAGAAGTCCACGTGGGACACTGTACTGGCATTGACTAAACAGGCCTCCCCCCAGCTGGCCAAGGAGCTGGAGGAGGTGACTGCGGATGGGATTGAGGCATCTAAGGTACAGTTTCATGCTGCTGTGGACTCCAGTGATGTGTCATCAAGAGTCATGGCTACATCTGTGGCTCTTTGGAGAATGGCTTGGCTCAGATGTACTAGCCTCTCACGGGACACCCAGGCTAAGACCACGGATTTCCCTGTGGAAGGTAATTTTCTGTTTGGGGAGCAGACAGAGAATTACATGAAGAAAATGGAGGAATATAGGACCACTTATAGGAGTGCACAGGCCAAGGAGAGGCAGGCAACTCCTCAAAGGCAGCAATCTAGGGTTGGGGCAGGCCTTTTCATTGGCTTTTCTACCAAGCACAGGGTTCTTCAGAGGGAGAGGCAGAAGGGGAATGAGCAGGGCTACATCCACTCCTCAGCCTAAGGCCCCTGCCAAGCAGACACCCTGATGGGCCTGCCCAGGTCGACTCTCCTATTCCTGTAGGGGGCAGGCTGGCTTATTTCATCCAGGACTGGGTGTCTGTTACTTCAGACAAGTGGGTCCTGGAAGTAGTAAGCCAGGGACTGGTTCTCAGCTTCAAAAAATTGCCGAAGATGAGAGCCAGATCTTTTCCACCTGCAAGTCTCTCCAAAACCCTTGCCCTAGAGGCAGAGGTTTCATCTCTTCTGGCCTTAGAAGCCATAGAGAGAGTTCCTACCCTACACTGGGGCAAAGGTCTGTAGTCCAGGTACTTCCTTACCCAAAAAAAGACAGGAGCGTGACGACCCATCCTAGATGTAAGATACCTGAACAAACATCTTTTAAAACCAAAGTTCAAGATGGTGACTCTGGGAATAATTATTCCCTCTTTAAGGCCAGGGGACTGGCTAGCCTCCCTGGACCTCAAAGATGCCTACTTTCACATCCCCATCAGGTGCTCCCACAGAAAGTACCTCAGGTTCAAGTTGCCCTCAGGCCATTACCAGTTCAAAGCAATGCCCTTTGGCCTAACATCAGCTCCAAGGGTTTTCATAAAGTGCCTGGCAGTAGTAGTGGACTTTTAAGAAGGCAGAAGATTTCCATTTTTCCATATCTGGACGACTTGACTCATAGTGGGTCAATCTCCCAGGCCAAGTCAAGTCAGACCTGCAAGTGACCCAGCAGGTGCTCACTTCCTGGGATTTCTTCTCAACCTCCCCAAGTCAGTTCTCGAACCAGTGCAGCTTCTTACCTTTATAGGGGCAGAGCTAGATACTGTCAAGGCAAGAGCCTTTCTTCTCCTGGAAAGGGCAAGAGTTCTTATAGAACTGGCTTCTTCTTTCAGCCTTCAGGTGTCCCGACCAGCAAGACACTTCCTTCAGCTCTTGGGCCACATGGCAGTTTCTACAGCAGTGGTCAAAGGGGCAAGATTCCAGATGAGGGACATCCAGTTCCATCTGAGGGCCTTTTGGTCCCAAAAGAAGGATCCTCGTACCAAACTGATTCCAGTGACTCGGACACTGATCCAAGCTCTTCAATGGTGGCAGGATCAGGACAATTTAAGGCAAGGGGTCCCATTTGTTACTCAGTCTCATTCAGTGGTCCTTACCGAGGATGCTTCCCTTTTAGGGTGGGGAGATCATTTGGGGGCTCTCACAGCCCAGGGACTGTGGTCCCCTCAGGAGTCCCTTCTTCATATCAATCTCCTGGAACTCAGGGCAGTTTTTCCAGCCCTGCAAGCTTTTTCTCAGTTTATGCAGAACAAGGTGGTTCAGGTCAGAACAGACAACACCACCACCATGTGGTACATCAACAAGCAGGGAGGCACTCGGTCTACAGCCTTGTGCACGGAAGCCATGAAATTGTGGTCCCTGGCTTATTCCCTGCCGACCCCTCTGATAGCAATCCACCTTCCAAGGAAGGACAATGTGCTAGCAGATACACTGAGCAGGATCTCCCAGGGCCATCATGAATGGTCCCTGGATCCCCTGGTGCTGAAAGTGATTTTTTTCAAGGTGGGGCACTCCAGAGATAGATCTCTTTGCAGCCCCAGACAATCACCAACTTCCTCAGTTTTGTTGCAGACCCCCAGTCTTGGGTTCAGTCCCTCTGGATGCTCTGATTTTGAACTGGGAAGGGAAATTTCTGTATGCCTTCCCTCCCTTTCCTCTCCTGTTCAAGGTTTTAGTCAAGGTAAGGTCACAACCTTGCAAAGTGATCATGATTGCTCTAGACTGGGCCAGACAGCCTTGGTACCTTCCTTTGCTGTGTCTAGCAGTACATCTTCCCCTGTCTCTTCCCAGGAATTACAACCTGTTAACCTTCTCTCAGGGGAGGATTTGGTACCCCAATCTTCGGTCTCTCAATGTCAAGGCATGGCTCTTGAGTTAGAGTATGCAGATTTGCACCTGTCCCAGGGGGGGTTCTGGATATTCTCAAAGCCTCTCGAAATCCTGCCACCAGAAAGACTTATAACTCCAAATGGAAAAGATTCAGCATTTGGTGTTCCAAGAAGCATATCTCCCCAGACACTGCTGAATTGCCTAAAGTTCTGGATTATATGGTCCTTCATAATGGCCTAGGTCTCAGACCAGCTACTCTCAAGATACACTTGTCAGCTGTTTCTGCTTTTCTGTCAGTGGGGAAGCCTTCCTCACTATCATCTCATCCTGTGTTCTGTACATTTTTCAAGGGATTGCTTCATACCAATCCTCCCTTTAGGGATCCTGCCCCTGCCTGGGACTTAAATGTTTGCATTGCTCAACTTGTGCAACCTCCTGTGTGCCTATGTCCTCAGCAGAGCTTAAGTACTTGACTTGGAAAACTGTGTTTTTGGTAGCCATTACCTCTGTCAGATGTACCAGTGAATTGCAAGCCCTGTCAGTGGAACCTGATTTTATCTCATTCCATAGAGATAAAATGGTCCTTAGAACCAATAGGAGGTTCTTGCCCAAAGTGGTTTCAGACTTCCATTTGAATCAGTCCATGTCTCTCCCTGTTTTCTTCACTGATCATTCTTCCTCAGGGGAGAGGAGGCTACACAGTTTAGATGTTAAAAGAGCCCTTAGCTACTACATAGAGTGTACCAAAGGTCACAGGTTTGATTCCCTCCAGTTATTCCTCAGTTATGGGGAAGTGGGAAAGGGCAAATCTGCCACCAAGAGAACTATTGCCAGGTGGATTGTTTCTTGTATACAATTCTGCTATGAGAAACTGGGAAACATTCCACCCTCAGGCCTGAGGGCTCATTCCACAAGAGGTACAGCTGCTTCCCTGGCTGCTGCCAGGGATATCTCTCTTAGAAATTTGTCAAGCAGCCACCTGGAAAACAGTCCTTACCTTTACCAAGCATTACTCTCTGGATATGCAGGCTAGAGTGATGCTCGGTTTGTCACAGCAGTACTTCAGGAGCTATTCCCAAAGTAGGTTCTGTCCTCCTCCATGGAGGTACTGCTTGGTAGTTCAGATTGTCAGAATACAGCAAGACTTCATGTTGTTTGAAGAAAAATTACTCACCTTAGTAATTGTGTTTCTTCTAATGGAGTTTTGCTGTATTCTGACCTCCCTCCCTGCCTCCCCTCTCAGAACCTGTTTTTTGGGAAGTGGGTGAGCAGGTGCAGTGTTGCACCCCAGTGGTGTCTTCAGCACACACACCTTTTTTATTTGGGTGCTTATATTGTAGTCTTAGTTGGATAGGTTTTTGGTTTGGGGTTTCCTGACTTGAGTCTTCCTTTGGGAATCCAAAACTTTTGTTCCCAGTTGGCTAGTTAAAAATTGTACAATTTCCACATAGTATAGCTAGTGTTTGCTCGTAAGAATCTGACGGTTGGGTTTCAAAGTGCTGCAGACAGAGACCTCAACCGAGCTCGACGTTCCATAGAATATTAACCCTATACTCTCCAGGGCAGTTTAAAGGCTGGAGCTTACTGCAGATTGTCAGAATACAGCAAGACTCCATTAGAAGAAACACAATTACTAAGGTGAGTAATTTTTTCTTTTAATCCATTAGAAGAAAAGTTGTTACTATATTGAATAACTGTTCCTCCCTTTTGCTCTGTGTGACAGGGTTGAATAAGACCCTGTTCCATTTGTTATGCAGAAAGAGTTAAACGCAAGGATCTGTTCTGTCCTCTCCTTTTCTGTCTCTTGATTGTCTGGTTGCGCAACTAGATGTTCTTGTGAGAAGTAGGAACTGATCACTCTGATGGTCTCACGATTCTCCACCTCTTGCTATCTCTCTACCTTCACTTGCTGTTTCTGTCTTTTCTTTCCACTTGTGTATCTGCGGTTATAAAAATATATGTGAATCTTTATGTGATACTGGGATCCCTTTGTTTGAAACTGTATATAGTTATAGTGTTGAAATGATTGCAAAAAGCCATTTGGAATTTGGTGGGGGGGGGGGAGGTTAACCTGAGATGCAGTTTGAGCTCCTCTCAGGTTTGTTTGCAAACTGTTTTACAGAGCTATCAGCAGGGAGCCAGCTTGGGACATAGTTCTATTTGCAAACCTGCTCTGCAAAGAAACTGACAAGAACATTTTCTGAGACATAGGATGTTCTCTTAATGAGTTCCCAGGCAAATGCATAAAAAGGGCAGCAATGCTTTGCTAGAGAGAGACTGAGAAACTAAAATTTAGAATTAGAGATACCCTCAGATGAAGGACTTTGTTTTCTCTGTTTGTACTGCCTTTGTAAATAGTGATACTGAACAATTTTTATTTTTTATTTTAATGTTATTGTTAGTAATAAAATGTTACTTGAGTGTTTTACAACTGCTCCTGGTTTTCCTATGTTTCCTGACCTGTGCCTCGATGACAGATGGTGTCAGACTAAGTGGGATTTACGTCATGCATGCTCTTAAGCTAGGAGTTTTATGCATGGGTACTAGAGCTGGTACTGGGGAAACATAGAAGAATGGCAGCCAAACTAGCAGAAACAAAAGTTCAAACTGAAACTGTACAGCCAGAACCAGTGATGGAAGAAGAACATGCAGGGACATAACCTGAAAGCCTTTCTGCCTTCTTCAAATGGTGGGCTATACAACAAAGAGAGATGGAGCAGCAGAGAAGAGAAGAGATGCTGCGACAGGAGCAGCGATGGCTTGATGCCTTGCAGGCTATCAAAGCTGGAGGATCTGGCATAGGTCCAGCACAGCAACAAAACACAGACGACTTAAAAGACATTAAATTTACAAAGTTGTGTCCCTCAGATGATATCGAAGCATACCTGACAACTTTGAAAGGGTTGCCGCATCCTGCCAATGGCCAAAGCAGTAGTGGATGATCAGACTGGTATCTTACCTGACAGGTAAAGCCCAACTTGCCTACAGCAATATGGACACTGCACAGTCAGAAAACTATGACCTGGTGAAAAGAGAAATCCTAAAAAAATATATCTCAGGAGAGATCAACAGGCAAAGATTCAGGTCTCTGAAATACCACTCAGCTGACAATCCTTGAGCCTTCACCCGACTCAGATAACTTCTTATTAAATGGCTCCAACCAGAGGGTAAAATAGTCCCACAGATCTTGCACTGGAGCTGTTCATCAACATCCTGCCTACAGACATGCAGCTTTGGGTAAAAGAACACCGACCGACCAGTTTGTTCCCAACTTTGCCCAGATCACAATCCCCACTGTTGGCTTAACTAAATGAAGGATCAAAATTCCAGAATCACACGGTGGTACCTGGCACTACAGTCATTTAAATTTAAAGTGATGCACAAATCTGGAAAGAGAATGTCAATACTGATTTTCTATCCCAGATATGGATCAGAAATGGAGAATTCCAAAGATTGAAAAAACCAAATGTGTGAGTCTAAGCTTCTCTGTTTCCTGTACTGCATATGCACTGAACTGTAAAGGTTATGCCCTAATATTAGAAGAGAATTAATAGAAAGTTTTGGGAAACCTGTTTTTTGTGTGTGTGTGTGTGTTTTTTTTAAACAGTTTCCCTCTTAAAGAGGGAGGTATGTGACATGGTTGAATAAGGCCCTGTCCCATTTGTTATGCAGAAAGAGTTAAACACAAGGATCTATTCTATCCTCGCCTTTTCTGTCTTTTGTCTGTCTGGTTGCACCACCAAATGTTTTTGTGAAACCTAGGAACTGATCACTCTGATGGTCTCTGGATTTTCCACCTCTTGCTATCTCTCTACCTTCACTTACTGTTTCTGTCTTTTCTTTCCCCTTGCATATCTGCAGTTATAAAAATATATGTAACTCTTTATGTGATACTGGGATTCCCTTGTTTAAAACTGTATATAGTTACAGTGTTGAAATGATTGCAAAAAGCTATTTGGAATTTGGGGGGTTAACCTAAGATGCAGTTTGTGCTCCTCTCAGGCTTGTTTGCAAACTCTTTTGCAGAGCTGTCAGCAGGGGGCCAGCTTGGGACATAGTTCTGGTTACAAGCCTGCTCTGCAAAGAAACTGACGAGAACATTTTCTGGGAAACAGGATGTTCTCTTACAGAGTTCCCAGGCAAAGACTTATAAAAAGAGCAGCAATGACTGAGAGACTAAAACTTAGGATTAGAGATACCCTCAGATCTTTCATTTTTGTCTTATGCTTTCACTTTTACTAATGTTCTTTCCATTTTTGACTACACTGATCTGATAGACTCAGTTATTGCTTGCCACAGAGGTTCCTTGGCTGTTTATTCTGGACCACTGACTCTTCTGCTACCCAAGACTTCAGTTGTTGCTGCGTGGTAGTTTTTGAACCTCCATCTTGCAAGTTCTTTAGATGCACCATAATCAATAAAAAGATACCTGCAGTTAGCCAAGAACACCACTAGTTTCACAGGCAGTTTGTTCCAGGGGTCCACCACCATCTTGGTGAAGTAGCATCTCCTAGTCTCCCCCTGAGCCTCCCACCAACCAGCCTCGTGGAGTGCCCCCCCCCTTAGCAGAAACCCCCCAATTTAGGCTGATCCTATTTACTCCCTTTAGATATTTAAAGACCTCGATCATATCCCCTCTGTCCCTCCTCTTATCTCCTCCACGGGGTACAAGTTGAGCTCCTCAAGTATCTCCTCATACGATATTTCCCCCAGACCCTGTATCATCCTGGTCACCCTCCTCTGGACCCTCTCCAGAAGTGCAATGTCCTTTTTCAAGTACGGGCACCAGAATTGCACACAGTATTCTAGGTATGGTCTAACCAGGCAGTTATACAGAGGGAGAAGCTCCTCCCATCTCCTCGAGGTTATCCCTCTGGTGATGCACCTGAGCATTTTATCTGCTTTAGCTGCAGCCCTCCTACACTGCTCAGAGTTATTCATTTTGGCATCCACTACCACCGCAAGATCCTTTTCCCCTGCCGAAACCTGCAGTTTCTTCCCACCCAAAAAGTACTCATGACCTGGGTTCCCATGCCTCAAGTGGAGAACACTGCATTTCTTGGCATTAAACTCAGTTTCCAGGTGCGTGACCTACTCTTCAGAGTCTCCAGGTCCCCCGAAGGGCTCTTCTACCCTCCTCCCCATCCACCACCGCGCCCAGCTTCGAGTCACCAGCAAGAGGTTCATCTCATTCCTGATACCATCCCTGATGTCCAAGATGTAAGCATTAAACAGGAGTGAACCCAGCACCGACCCTTGTGGGACCCCACTAATGACCCTCCTAAGAGATGATACCTCCCCCTGACCACCCATTTAGCCAGTTTCCTATCCACCTAACCATCCTTTCCTCCACCCCATTCCCCCCCAGCTTGTCCAGCAGCCCAGAGTGTGGCACCAAATCAAATGCTTGCTGAAGTCTAGTAAGATGACATCCACCGGCCTGCCCTGGTCCAGCGCCTTTGTCACCCAATCGTGGAACTCCACAAGGTTAGTCTGACATGATCTGCCCTGAATGTAGCCATGTTGGTGATCATCCAGATGGCCCCGTGTCTCCAGAAACACCTCCAGCCTCTCTTTTATTATGGCCTTCATGATTTTGCCTACCACCGACGTCAGGCTGACAGGCCTGTAGTTACCCAACTGATAGAAACATAGAAGTTGATGGCAGATCAGGACTACAAGGCCCATCCAGTCTGCCCATTTTTTTCTACCTTATGAATGTGCCATAGGCCTTTACTCTGTCAATGGCCTGTCTATTCATACTCATCTGTATTGCTCCGTTTTCCCTATCCCATGCCTGTTTGAAGCCCCGCACTGTATTCATATCCACCACTTCCTGAGGTAGGCCGTTCCATGCATCCACCACCCTTTCTGTGAAAAAGAACTTCCTCACATTACCCCTTAATCAGCCTCCCTCTAATCATGCTGTGTCCTCTTGTCCTGCTATTTTTCATATATTGAAACATGTTAGACTCTTTTACCTTGTTAATGCCCTTAAGATGTTTAAATGTTTCGATCTTATCACCTCTCTCCCTCCTTTGCTCTAGGGTATATATATTGAGCTCCGTTAATCTGTCCTCATATGTTTTCTGATACAGTCCCTGCACCATTTTGGTTGCCCTTCTCTGGACTGCCTCTATTTTGTTGATGTCCTAGTGACACAATCAAAGAAGTTAACCAGATTTGTTTGTCACGATCTCCCCCCCCCCATGAACCCATGCTGCCTCGCATCCTAGAGACCATGCCCCTCCATATATTCCACCAACCTCTCCTTTAGTGTGGTCTCCATGAGCTTGCCTACAATGGAGGTCAGACTGACTGGTCTGTAATTCCCAGGGTCATCCTTGGAGTTTATGATTTTATGGTTTTGTGGGTTTTATGGACCCAGTTTGCCAAGGAAGATTTTATGGTATCTCTAAATTGGGCCATATCTTGGTGATCAATAACAGCCATTTTTTATTTTATTATTAATATAGATTTTGTACAATTTTGTAAGTACACGCCCCAATGATGTAATGTCCTAGACATGTGAACTTATGCATGTATCCTACTGTAATGTGATTTATGTAACAAATTGATGGTATCCACGCTGCAGATCAAGTTTCTAAGAACTACTTATAGAAACTAGTATAATGGTGGGGGGTGCCAGGAAGTCAGCTCCGGATCTCGCTGTGCCACACATGGGCTTCATAAAAACTTTCAGTTCAACAAACTTTGAGATTCTTTACTCCAAACAGATACTTTTAAAATAGCATTACTGGACTCCTTGTAACATTGCCTTGTTGCATATCCCGTTTAATGAAAGCATAAAATATGGCAACATGAAATACCGCAGGAGATCAGTTTATAGCAAAATACGTGTACTGTAGATGCACAGGTCTGGTATATAATACCAAATTCATAGAAACAGAATTTGTTGGCAGATAAGTACCACTTGGCCCACCCAGTCTGCCCATTTTTCCCTACTTACAGTATCACCGTAGACCCTACTTGATCTCTGGCACTCCCCTTCCCTCCATTCCTTTCCACTAAGATCTCTGTATGGATATCCTATGCATTCTTCAACCCTAACACTGTTTTCACCCCTACCACATTAGCTGTTGGGCTGTTACATGAATCTATTACCCTTTCTGTGAAGAAGTGCTTCCTAATATTTTTCCTGATTCTACCCCACTCCTGCTTCACAGCATGCCCCCTTGTTCTTATGAATCTTTTTTTTCTGAAAAACACTTTCTTTCTGTACCTTATTTTACCCTGTGAGGCATTTAAAGGTTTCTATCATATCCTCCCCTCCCCTCCTTTTTCTCATCCAGGGTGTACATATTGAGTTCCTAAGGTTTCTACCATATCCACCCTCTCTCTTCCAGGGTGTACATACTGAGTTTCTAAGGTTTCTATCATATTCTCCCCTCTCCATTCTATCTTCCAGGGTGTACATATTGAGTTCCTAAGGTTTCTATCCTACCCCTTCTCTCCATTCTCTTTCAGAGTGCGCATATTGAGTTCCTAAGGTTTCTATCATATCCCCCCTCTCCATTCTCTCTCTTTCAGAGTGTGCATATTGAGTTCCTAAGGTTTCTATCATATCCCCCCTCTCCATTCTGTCTTCCAGGGTGTACATATTGAGTTCCTAAGGTTTCTATCATATCCCACCTCTCCATTCTCTCTTCGAGGTTGCACATATTGAGTTCCTAAGGTTTCTATCATCCCCCCTCTCCATTCTCCCTTCCATGGTGTACATATTGAGTTCCTTCAGTCTCTCCTCGTAGCATTTGTGATGCAGACTTGTGATGCAGATCCCGCACCAGTTAAGTTGCCGCCTTCTGGACTGCATCCATTCTGTCTGTATCCTTCAGAGATGTGGCCTTCAGAACTGTACACAGTATTCTAAGTAGGAATGGGTGAGCCAGTTTGTCAGAAATAAAAACTGACCCAAACATGCTGAAGTGTTCGAAAACAAATGGCTTCCAAACACTTTTTGGCTGTTCTGCATTCAGTTTGGACGGCCGCTGTATCACTTTGGTGAAATGTGGGTACCAGGAAGCACCAGAGCAGGAGGAAACCCACAGGAGGGACCAGAGACAAAGGCTATGGTTCCTCGTTGGATGACTCAAGCTGTCCACCTTCTAAGGTGGCATCTGATTAAGGTTTGCTCTAGCAACCCACATGGTCCAACTTAGAACTCACAGAGGAATGCAGAATGGAGACCGAGCAGCAGCTGCTACAGGTTGCTCTGTGATTCTGTCTCTCAGCGCCTTATGCTTTTCTCATTGTGCAAGAAAAGAACAAGAATTCACTCATGGACTGTTAAAAAAAAGAAAGAATTTAATTTATATATATATATATATATATATATATATTTAAAGAAAACAAAAGAACTGAATTAGAAAACTTGGGGGTAGGGAGTCGCGGACTTGGGAGGGGACTGAGCCGAGGACTGGGTGTGAGTATGGGAGCTGGGGAATGGGGAGTTATCTTGGGAGAGGAGACTCAGGGAAGGGAGGAGGAACTTAGAGACTGGGGATAACTTGTTGCAGGTGAGTGAGTCAAGACAGAAAAGACAAGAAAGAAGAGCACAAGAGGGACCAAACTTAAGTGCCAGAGCCAGCCTGCCTGTTTTTTTGGAGGGGGCAGCAGAGGGGGTGAAGTTGAACTTTGCCACCCATACCACACCACTCCCATTTAGCCTTCTTGCTGTTTGCTCACTTGCGCCCGCAGCGCCCCCCCCCCCCAACAAGTCGGCTCTCAGTTCTCCTGCTTGTGATCAGTCACTTCGGTGGGGATTTATTTTTTTAATTTTAATAATATTATACAATCTTT
Source organism: Neoceratodus forsteri (assembly GCA_016271365.2). Lineage (NCBI taxonomy): Eukaryota > Metazoa > Chordata > Ceratodontiformes > Ceratodontidae > Neoceratodus > Neoceratodus forsteri. The sequence goes on along the minus strand of CM057454.1, from coordinate 1,080,223,074 downwards.
GGCTCAGTGGACATTCCATCCACATCATGTGAAATATTTAAAAAAAAGCTTTGGTGGGAAAGTACTGCATCAGAGAGGGTTAGGCCAAGCATGTCCCTGAATCTCTGTGGGAAGCAGCATTGACCCTTGTCCTAGGTGGTGTGTGAAAAATAAAATCTGCCAACCAGTCATCGCCCAGTGCCACTTCTTGCTTGAGTGTCTATGTGACTCCCTCCTCAAGACGTCAGCCATCTATCATCTTCCTCCCGGTGCTTGTTGGGTATAAGATTTGGCTCAGTGGGCAGGGCATTCTGTTACATCATGGAATAAATAAAAAAACAAATATTTGACGGGAAAGTACTGTGTCAGAGAAGGTTAGGCCAGGCAGGGTCCCATAATCTCTGAGGGTAGCAGCAGTGCCTGCTGCATCAGCCATTAGCCTAGGTGGTGTGTGAAATTAATATAAAACGTGTGTGTGTGTGTGTGTGTGTGTGTGTGTGTGTGATAAAATCTGCCAACCAGTCACCAGTGCCACTTCTTGCATACTGTCTGTGTGACCCCCCCAAGTCAGTCATCTTTCATCTTCCTCCCTGTGCTCGGTGGAGTATATAATCTTTGGCTCAGTGGGCAGGGCATACCATCTCATCATGTGGAATAAATAAAAATAAAATCCTTAAAGGGAAAGTACTGTGTCAGAGAGGGTTAGGCCAGGCAGGGTCCCTGAATCTCCGTGGGTAGCAGCAGTGCCTGCAGCATCAGCCATTAGCCTAGGTGGTATGTGAAATTAATATATAAATTGTGTGTGTAATAAAATCTGCCAGCCAGTCACCAGTGCCACTTCTTGCATACTGTCTGTCACCCCCAAAGTCAGTCATCTGTCATCTTCCTCCCTGTGCTTGTGGCGTATGTAGCTTTTGGCTCAGTGGGCGGGGCATTCCATCACGTCACATGAAATAAACAAAAAAAAAAATCTTTGTAGGGAAAGTACTGTTTCTGAGAGTTTTGGGCCAGGCAGAGTCCCTGAATCTCTGGGGGTAGCAGCAGTGCCTGCAGCATCGCCCATTAGCGTAGGTGGTGTGTGACATAAAGTGTGTGTGTGTGTGGTGTGTGACATAAAGAGTGTGTGTGAAATCTGCCAGCCAGTCACCAGTCCCACTTCTGCATACTGTCTGTGTGACCCCCCCCCCCCACCAGAAGTCAGTAATCTGTCATCTTCCTTCCCGTGCTCGGTGGGGTATATAAGCTTTGGCTCAGTGGGCACGGCATCCCATCACATCATGTGGCATAAATAAAAAAAAACACTTTTTGACCCTGAACAAGCGGCAAACTGACATTACGAGTACTCCAGAAAATAATAAAGCAAAATCTGGGAGTAAAGGAAGTAAACGTAAAAAAAAGTTTATTCAAGAGCCCAGAAAGAAGTGGCCCAAAAAGTAAAGTACAGCAACAAGCACCACAGTCTGTTGACGGAGCTGAACTAAATGCTGCTACTATCCATGTGCAGGCTAACTCCTAAAATACTGAAAACCCAGCAAGAGTTGGTGGACTGTCTATGTCGGGAGGGCTCAGTAGTACAGCCAACAGAGTTTCGAAAGACAGCACTAGGAAGTCGTCTGAGGAAAAAAAAGTGAAAAACAAAGAGTATTCCAATTGTACATAAAGTTGAAGCACTTACAGGTACAACTCACAATGGAGTTGTTCAATTTGCAACACGTGCGTATCGAATAACTCAGTCTGTGTCTGTAAATGTTAGCTCTACTGAATCTGATGATGATGATGGTGTCGACCTTGCTCATGGTGAGACTGATAATGATGAGCTTGTGACTTTACCTTTAGCTATGTCTCATTCTGGTTCTGACAGTGACAATGTGGATTAAGATAATGACAGTAATAGAGTGCCGTAAGGGAAAAAGTCAAAGGCACAAGCCACACAAAGTGAAATAAAGTCTGACAGTTGTGATGATGATGGCAATGGTGCTGCAAAGGATTCTGTAATTGTCTCACCTGATGAACCTGAATCCTCCGCTGGTATGTCTTCCCCACGTAAACCCAGCCATTTGACTCCTAGTCCTACTGAGCTCGTTACTAGACATAGTCCACCTCTACTGTTTGGAATAATTTTTGCATAAACCACAAGGATGCTTGCCGAGCTATATGTGTGCATTGCAACACTTGTGTTAGTAGAGGGAAAAATAAAGGGCGTCTTGGAACCACAACAATGATGTGACATCTTACGTGAATTCACCCTATCGTTGTAAATGGTTCAAATAAACAGTCTAATGTTGGTGGCTGGAAAATCTGGCATGGCTCTCGGTGAACAGGAACATTCCAGTTAAACAGTGGGAGATGAGCACCTGGCAAGATCCAAAAGTCCATTTTTACCTCACGTTCACAATACTTCTGTAAGGTCCTCTGTTTTAACAGGCACAGCATGTAGTCATACAACACCCCCAGCCAAATGTAACTCCCCCCCAATAAGAGGCAATTGAAGTTAAAAAAAAGTTTTTGAAAGTCTAAATATTCACGAAACCATCCCATAGCACTGGCAATAAATCGTAAAATAGCAGAAACTATTGTACTTGATTTGCAGCCATACTCTGTTGTGGAAGATGTGGGTTTCAGAAGGCTTATGGAATACTTAGAGCCACGATATTTAATGCCAAGTAGAAAATATTTCTCAGTAACTGCTGTGCCCAAGATGTATGACAGCTTAATAGGTCAAGAGAGGCTAAGGACAAGGTAGTTCACTTCACTACTGATATGTGGACCAGCAGCCAAACCATTGCCTGTCTTCCTCTTATTGCACACCAAGTCACTTTTGCGGGCAACTCTTCATCATCCTCACAGACTAATCTGTCTGCTACCACTTCAGCCAGTACTACTACTACCACTACTATCTCTCTGAGCTCAAAAAAAGTCATGTTTCAGAAAATGGCAGATCTGTCTTCAAGGGTGGAGCTCTTGCAGTAGGTAATATCATTAGGACTGAAGCCGGCAGGCATCAGGACCCCACTGAAAACTTGCAGCTAGCAGTCTGAGGCAGAGGGCCGTCCCCAACGTCGGCTACACCCGATGTCAGACGTGGTATAAAGGGGGCAGTCCCCTGGCACCATCTCAGTACTTTTCCGCCGTCGGCCTCGTGGTTAAACCGCGGATGCCTTCGCCAGCCATCAACAGACATTGAACGTCAGAAGTGTGTTAATTCTTCAAAATCCTTTTTTTAACGCCTCGTTTATGTCGTCGCCCTCCCCACTGCGGCGAAAGTCAAAGTGTGCGTGCGGGAAGCAGATCCCGGACAAAGACGGTCACGCAGCCTGTCTCCTCTGCCTAGGCCTGGAACACCAGCCCGACGCCTGCACACATTGTCAAAAGTTCAACCAGAAGACGCACGCCAGGAGGGCCCACGCACTCAACACCTTCTGCTAGAAAAGAAGTTTGCGCCATGCAGCGAGGATCAGGAGCCAGCTCATCCTCTCCCGCCAGGGATTCCCCACCCAAAGTTAGGTCAGCTGGGGGGAAGCATCACCACAAAGATAAGGATCAGGCCAGGTCTGAATCCCACCCTAAGTCGCCAGCCAAGCAGGCCTCGTCTTCTTTGTTCTCCGGCCAGAGGTCCAGTTCAGTTCCAGCCCAGCCATCTGAACCTTCCCGCACATCTAAGTCTCCTCCCTCCTTCTCTCGGCAAACATCAGGAGTCAGCCTCGTCGGGACACCATCACTCTTTCCTGGCTCAACGACCCATAAAACTCTCAGGGTCAACCCAGGAAAGCCTGTCCAGGGCTCAAGACAGGCCCAGTTCTTCTGATAAACGCAAGCGCGCAGAAGAACCCTCAGGTAGGCCCTCCTGTCACCTACGCCGTTGACCCACTCCCTGACGCCTGACATGGGGCAGTCACCAGATGAAAAACAGCCATCCGCCCCTCCTCCGAGGGACCAGACACCTGACAAAACCACACGGAATGCCAGACCTACAGACGAAGGTGCTGACGGTCGCCAGCCTACTGATGCCAGGATCCCAGACTTAACGCCTGCCAAGCCAGAGCCCCAGACGCCAACACCTGAAGACCCAACGCCCAGACCCTCAGACCTGGCCCCTGTAGTCGTCCCAGTAGTAGACATTGGGAGTCTGTTCACTGCATGGTGGAATACAGTTAAAAGGGATCTTCTGTATAGACCCCAGACACTGTCCCTCCTCTGCCACCCATGGGTCCCCCGACAACCCCAGGGCCTCAGGGGGGTGAGGATGAGCACCCATGTCCGGACCCTATGGGGAAGAGAAGGAAACGACCCTCATCTCCATCTCCTTCTTCCCCTCCTGTCACGTCTTCCTCGGATGAAGGCAATGTGGATTCAGAGCCTTACTCAGACGGGGAATTCTGTCCTCCTTCCTGGGACCTAAAGATTCCCATGCCCCCCCATGACACCTCATTTTTGGACATTATGAGGCACATCCAAGCTATATACGAATGGGACACGGAGGATCTGGACCCAGAGCGCAAGCGCCTGGCCAAGTTCCTCAGAGAGAAGGAACCCAAACCTTTGGTGATTCCACCATTCATGGAACCATTTCAGGACTTAACACGCCTCACCTGGCGTATGCCATCCTCCATTCCGGCAATCCCTAGGAGAGTGGACAGACTTTATAAGCCTCCAAAGTCCAGACCTTTTCTGGCCAAACAACCAAAGGCCAATTCGCTGGTCCTCACGGCTGCCCACAGCAGAGGGTCTCAGCCAAAGCATTTGCGTTCCCAACCTCCGGATCCCATCTCTAAAAGGTTAGACAGTTGTGGCCAAAATGTCTTCTCCTCAGCCACTGAACCTCATGGCCCACATGATCACCTACCAGCAGTCGCTGTGGAGGAAGACGATGGACCTCGTTGAAGCTATGCCAGACTCCGACTCGAAACAAGAAATTCTAGCGTGTGCCCAGTCGGGTTTAGATGTAGACAAACACGCCCTCAGGTGTTCTTACGACGCCGTGGATATGGCCTCCAGAGCAGCTGCCTCGGGGGTCTGTATGAGATGGCAGTCTTGGCTTAGGCTCATGGGCTTTCATTTGGACCTACAAGAGTCCATTTTGGATTCCCCTTTTCAGGGTCCCATTCTGTTTGGCCCGGAAGTTGAACAAATGATTAAACAACTTCAAGAGTCAGGAAAAATGGTGGCCAACGTGCACCGCATGTATAAATCCCAGCCTCAGGAACCCCGCCGGCACCCTTTTCCCAAAGGATAAGGGCGAGGAAAGGGGAGTAAACAGTCCCACGGTAAGGGGTTCAAGAGGCGGGGTCACCCTGCCCCCTCAAGATTCCCAGGGCTCCAAGCAGCCCAGAACTGCCAGGGCCCCTCCACCCCCTCAGCCTGACTCCCTCTGCCCCCCTTCTCCCTTCAGGGACAGGCAGAGCGAGAAGGTAGGAGGGCGGTTTGCACTTTACCCACTCGAATGGTTCAGTATCACTGCGGACCAATGGGTCCTGGATACCATTAGAAAACGGTACACAATAGAGTTCATCTCTGTGCCTCTGGACAACCCTCCTCCCCCCCCGGCCTTTTGTCCACCGGAGCACAGTCTTCTTCTAGAAACGGAGATTCAACAGCTCCTAGAAAAAAGAGCCATCCAAAAGGTTCCACAGGCCCAGATGGAAAGGGTTACTACTCCCGTGTCTTCCTGGTCCCAAAGAAAACGGGAGACCTTCATCCAATTCTGGATCTGAGCCAGCTCAGTCTCTCTGTAAAATACCAGAGGTTTCAGATGGTCACTCTGGCAGGTCTCTTCCCCTTACTCCAGGAAGGGGACTGTCTGTGCTCCCTAGATATGCAGGATGCCTACATGCATATCAGGGTCCTGAAGTCTCACAGAAAGTTACTGCGCTTCCGCTTCCAGGATGAGCACTACCAATTCTGTGTACTTCCTTTCGGCCTTTCTTCTGCCCCCAGGGATTTCACCAAGTGTCTAGCGGTGGTAGCACCGGCCCTTCACAGGAGAGGCTTCTTCGTCTACCCTTACCTGGACGATTGGCTCCTTTCCACTCGGTCGGAGGAGGATCCTCTAATGGCCTTACGAGACACACAGGCTCTATTTTCCTCCCTGGGGATCACAGTAAACTGGCCAAAATCACACCCGTGGCTGACACAAAGGCTGTAGTTCATAGGGGCTATTCTGGACACAGGAAAGGGAAGAGCTTTTCTGCCTTCAGATAGGGCAGACCGCTTTTGGGATTTGGCCAGCAGGCTCCAGAAGACTCCCTCTTCCCCTGCCCGAGCTGTTCTACAGCTTCTAGGTCATATGGTGGCTGCCATAGCCACAGTACCCTTAGCCAGACTACATATGAGGACCCTCCAATTGCATCTCAGGGTCCAGTGGGACCAACTGGTGGACGATCTGGATCTCCAAATCTGGATTTCACGGGCGGTACTTCATTCCCTCGAATGATGGGTCCGTCATGACAGTCTAGCTGGAGAAGTTCCATTCTGGAGACTCACTTCTCTCCAGACTTTAACCACAGATGCCTCTGTCCGGTTGGGGGTCTCATTTAGGGGATCACAGGACCTGAGGGTCTTGGTCTGCCATAGAGAGATCTTTACATATAAATGTTCTGGAAATGAGAGCTGTGCTGAATGCACTTATCGCATTCAGAGACCAGCTCTCATCGGGTCCTCTCCTGGTGCAGACAGACAACATACCAGTGGTCTTCTACATCAACAAACGAGGCACTCATTCGTACCCCCTTTGCAGGGAGGCCATTAGAGTGTGGGATTGGGCAGTAAAACATCGGCTGGATCTCATCGCAGTTCATCTACCTGGGGTTCAGAATGTTCTCACCAACAGTCTCAGCCGCTCAACCTCTCTGAATCACGAGTGGGAACTACTCCAAGATGTTGCAGACAACCTGTTCGGTCACTGGGGCCATCCAGAGTTGGACCTCTTTGCGTCCCCGTGCAATGCCAAACTGCAAAATTTTTGCTCACCCGTTCCAGGGCCTGGTGTTTTTTGGCGAGAGGCGTTGTCCCTCTCTTGGACAGGAAAGTTCCTGTACGCCTTCCCTCCTTTTCCCCTCTTTCAGAGAGTACTGCTCAAGTTGCAGTCAGAGGGAGCCAGAATGATTCTGGTGGCTCCTCTGTGGCCCCGTCAGATCTGGTATCTGGTGCTCCAGCAACTGTCACTGGAGCCTCCAGTTCAGTTGCCACTCTCCACCCAATTGCTCTCACAAGAGCAGGGGACACTCATCCATCCTGCTCTTCACTCTCTTCACCTGCACGCTTGGCTCCTGCAGTCTTAACAGAAGAGAGACTAGGAGGGTCAAGCAGGGTGGCTGAGATCTTGGTTGCAGCAAGGAAGCCTTCCACCAGGGCCACCTACTCTCTGAAATGGAAACGCTTCTGTCTGAGGGCTATGGCCCGTGCCTTAAATCCCCTGGGTTGCCTGGCTAGGCACCTGCTAGAATGTTTCCGTCACCTTCTGGATTTAGGACTGAGCTATTCATCCATTAAGGTACACATGTGTGCAGTTTCCGCATATCGTGATCCTTTCGGAGATAAAAACACTGGCACAGCTCAACGTCTGTAAGACATTTCTACGAGGGGTCTTACATATCAGTCCTCCCAGGAGAGACATCATTTCTCCTTGGGACTTACTTTTCGTCCTGGAGAAACTCACCCTTCCTCCCTTCGAGCCAGCAGCCTCCTGCGAGCTGCGCTTCCTCTCATGGAAGACCCTCCTTTTGGTAGCCATTGCCTCCACTCTAAGGGTTTCCAAGCTCCAGGCCCTGATGTGTAAGGAACCTTACATAGTTTTCCACAGGGACAGGGTGACCCTGCGCATGAACCCTAAGTTCATGCTGAAGGTGGTGTCCGTGCTGACTGTTAACCAGGACATCAGTCTTCCTGTTCATTATCCGGAATTTGTTAACCAAAGTGAGGCACTGTTGCACACCTTGGATCACAGAATTTTGAGGTATTACCTCCACAGGACTCGCTCCTCCAGACAGTCGGACCAGTTGTTCATCTCATTCACCAAGCGAATGTTAGGGGCTCCTGTTTCCAAACAGTCACTAGCCTGTTGGTTGGCGGAGTGCATTACTTTTTGCTACCAGCATCATAACAAACCACTTCCGGGAACAGTCAGGGGCCACTCTACCAGAGCAGTGGCCTCCTCCTTCGCAGCCCTAAAAAATTTCTCCTCAGCAGATATTTGTGCTGCAGCTACTTGGAATTCAGTCCACACTTCCATTAGACATTACAGCCTGGACATTGCATCCAGCAGGTTTTGGACTAGCAGTCCTGCAAGGCCTACTCTCTTAGATGCTTTTCTAACATTTTCAACTGTTTTTCAGCTTTTCAGCATCTCCCTTGCTGCCCTCAGACCTGCACCTATCCTTGGGTACTGCTTGGGACTCGGTCCTAATGGTATTACCTGCTGCAAGAGCTCCACCCTCGAAGACAGATAGTACAGTTGCGTAAGAACGTACCGTAACAGTAGATCTTTGAGAGGAGCTCTTGCAGCAGGTGGGTTTCCCACCCTTCATCCCCCAGGATAGTATTTTGGTTATTATATCACCAGAACATGGTGGGGACTTCCTGCTTGGCTGTCCAGTTCTGTTTCTAGCTGGGTCTCCGGTGGGAGAATTGAGATAGCTCCAGGGGACCGCCCCCCCCTTATACCACGTCTGACTGGCGTAGCCGACATCGGGGGCAGTCCCCTGCCTCAGACTGCTAGCTACAAGCTTTCCATGGGTTCCTGATGCCTGCCGGCTTCAGTCCTAATGGTATTACCTGCTGCAAGAGCTCCTCTCGAAGATCTACTGTTACAGTAAGTTGACCGGTTTTGTCCTGTTTCTAATGCTACCTGTTCTCTGTTTTGTTCTGTAATACTTATGTATGTACCTATGCGATTAACTGTACTATTTTTGTCTATTGTATGCTCTTGTGTCTCTTATCTGTAATTAATTCTGGGTCACCCCTGAAAAAGGGACTTTGTTGTCTCAGTGGGCTTACCCGGTCAACAAATTTCAATAAATAAATAAAGTGTATGTCACTTTCAAGACACACTTACAGCACAGCACATTCAGCAAAAACTGGAAAGATTACTTACTGCTTGGGTCACTTCACAAGATTTGAAAGTTTTTTTGTTGTTGCTGACAATGGTTCAAATATTAAAAAAGCACTTCACAATGGCAACTATGTACGGATACACTGTTTTGCACATAATCGTTTGAAGCTTCCTGGATATTGACCAGCAAGTATCAACCACTGTGGGTACAGTGCGCAAAGTGTGTGGCCACTTCAGCCATTCAGTAAAAGCCCATGACATCCTAGCTGATATCCAGAAAGACAAAGATCTTCCTCGTCTCCAGCTTGTTCAAGATGTACCAAGGTGGAATTCAACTTACTTTATGATTGAGCACATCCTTGAACAAAAGGTAGCTATCACTGAGTATATAATGTACAGTGATATTTAGTTTTTGTTTACCGGGTAAGGTGTTGTAGCTACAGAATATGACTATTTTTAGACACGACCCGGAGGTTACAATACAAAATTGGCAGACAAAACAAATGACAGGTATATTTCAGAGGTAATCAACCATACAAGGAAAAATCTACATGATGTTCTGTGACATAAACAGTATTGCTAATATGACAGAGACAATGGCAGGAAAATAAACAATAGTACAAAACATAATAAGCATACAATCATAGTGCAGTAGAGTTTTAACACATAATCCCTGATAAGTGCTACATATAACAGTAACAAGGGGTCAGAGCAAAAAACAGTTTGAGAGCTGAGGAAGGGGATGTCAAGCACCCTATGGGGGTTTAAAACAGGAACTTAGGGCATGTTTGATGAGGAGAGTGTGACACATCTTTTTAAAAGCAATATGACTAGGTGCAAAGCAAACAACAAGAGGTAGGGCATTCCAATATTTTCGGGCCAGGCAGGAGAAAGCTGAGGTTCCTTTTATGATTCTGCACCAGGGGTGTATAGTAGAGAGTCCAGTAGAGCAGAGGCCATAGGTGGGAACAGAGGCACCAGCATACCTTCAAGAGAGGCAGGTAGATTAGTTCTGATGATGTTGTCCAGCAGAGTACCAAGGGCAAGGAGTCGATTGGCAGATGGAGAAGTCCATTTAAGGTCTGCATATAGCAAGCAATGGTGCTTCAAACGTGGGGAAGCTGAGGCATAATGACAGATACTATTGTACGTTGTATCCCACTTACTTAGGGTGGTTTCTGAAGCATTTATGTAGGTGACAGCACCATACGAAAGGGATGGAAGTAGGATACCCCTAGAAATAGCCAGTCTAGCTGAGGGGGTAAGCATCCGACTAGTCCTGTAAGCTATTCCGAGTTTGGAGTTTACTGACTTGCAGGTGATGATGATGTGTTGCTCAAAGTTGAGAGTTTCATCAAGCAGGACACCTAAATACTTGAATGAGGTTACTTTCGTAAGGCGGCGCCATTTGCACAGGAGACATTGTAAAGGTTGCGGTTTGTTCTAAGTTTGGTTGCAGATCCGAAGAGCATGCAGAGTTTTGCTTATATTTGGGATGAGCCTTTTGTTGTGGATCCATTCTTTCATTATGAGAAATGCAGATGTTAGTTGACTGTTTATTTCTTCTATGTTTGCAGAAGAGGTGTAGAGCACCAGATCATCTGCATACAAGATTGTTGAGCACCAAGGGATGTTAGAAGATATGCAATTTATAAAAATGGAAAAGAGAAGCGGCCCCAGGATGGAGCCTTGAGGAACACCAACATTGATAGGTGCAGAGTTAAATTTTACCTGTTGTCTTCTATTGCTTAACTAGCTCTGGAACCAGTTTGTGGCTTGCTCTGAGAAACCAGTGAAGCTAAGGCAATCAAGCAGAAGAGGGTGATCTACAAGATCAAACGCCTTTGAGAGGTCAGTGAACACTGCACCAGTCATGAGACCGTGATCCATAGCAGTAAGGGCATCATTTGTAAACTGTTTCAGAGCGGTAGAGGTGCTATGCCCCTTGCGGAAACCATGTTGTGCAGGCAATAGGAGGATACATTTAGAGAGGAACTCAGTGACCTGTATAGCCACTAATTTCTTGAGTATTTTGTTAAGTCTGGCCTGGATGCTGACAGGCTTAGATTGATGGACCATTATGGTGTCTATCAATCAGCAATCACCCATAAGAAGACAGAATTCCTGTCCAGGGAGATTGCTGCTGCACGGGACCAACCAGCTCAACTCTTTCAGACTGTCAACAGATTGTGCAATCCACTCTGTCTGCAGTCTGGAAGAGATTTTTCACAAATAAAGTGTGATGAGCTTGCTCGGTTCTTCGCAGATAAGATGCCAGCATTGGGTCAGGCATTAGCCCAGCTCCCTCTTTAAGGGATTGTGGTGATAGGCGGGAGGAAATGAACACCCATGCTATCTGGTTTGACTTTAGTAGGCCGGAGTTCATGGATATTATGAGGATTGTTCAGACTGTATGACCAACCAGCTGTAGTTTGGATCCGGGCCCTACGCCACTATTATTAGGTTGCGTAGATGTCATCAGTCCGATCCTTGCTGAAATTTTCTGGAAGTCTTTGGAGCATGTTTTTTTTCCTGATTCCCCTAAAGGAGGCGGTCATTCGATCACTCCTTAAAAAACCTTTGTTGAACCCAGACTGTCTAGCTAACTTCAGACCTATCTCTACCCTGCCCTTTGTGGGTAAGGTTATTGAAAAGGTGGTTGCGCTACAGCTAGACGACCATCTCACAAATCACAATATCTATCATGCTCTCCAGTCAGGGTTTAGGAAAAGGCATAGCACTGAGACCGCTCTTGTCTGGGTTTTCAATGACCTCCTAATTGCGGGAGATCGAAAGGCTCGTATTATTCTGGTCTTTCTTGATCTCTCTGCAGCATTTGATACTGTGGACCATGGTGTGCTTTTGGAGCACCTGCAGCTTTTTTTATGGACTGTCTGGTACAGTTCTACATTGGTTTTGATCTTTCCTCACAGGCTGGATACAGAGGGTTGTCACTAAAATTTATTCCTCTGACGCCATCTGTCCTGTGGGGTGCCGCAGGGCTCCATTTTAGCACCCATGTTGTTTGCAGTTTATATGCTGCCATTAGGAGACATCATTAGGCAATACAGTCTGGGTTTCCACTACTATGCAGAAGACACACAGCTTTATTTGTCCTTTACTCCTGGACAGGATGATGCGATCCCTATGCTTAACAGCTGTCTATCTGAAATCAAAGACTGGATGAGTACCAGCTGGCTGAGGTTAAACCCGGATAAGACCGAGGTGTTGGTTGTGGACCCGGGTCACCTCGAGGCGGGTCGTAGGGCTGGGGTTCCATTGGGCCTGTGGCTTGATGGTGTCCAGCTCTCGACCTCAGACCAGGTACATAATCTGGGCGTTATTATTGGCGACAGTCCGACCCTGAAATCTCAGGTGTCGGCTGTTGTCAAGTCTTCCTTTTACCATTGTAGGAATATCACTCGGGTGAAACACCTGGTTCCTCTGGCTGACCTTCCTACCTTGGTCCATGCATTCGTGACCACCCGCCTTGATTACTGCAATGCCCTGTACCTAGAGCTACCAGGGGTTGATATCCGCCGCTTGCAGCTAATGCAGAATGCAGCTGCAAGGCTTTTGACTAGGACATCTAGAAATAGTCATATTATGCCTGTGCTGTGCAGACTGCACTGGCTGCCGATTCAGTGGCGGATCACCTTTAAGGTCTGGTTACTGCCCTATATAGCCCTACACGAACAGGGACCGCAGTATCTGCATGATCTCCTTATTCCCTACTGCCCCTCTCGTTCACTCCGATCCGCCGACGAGGGATTGCTAGAGATCCCCAGGGTTCCGTAGAATACATCTGGGGCACATGCATTCTCCTATGTTGCCCCTGCCCTGTGGAATTCTGTGTCGTCGGATACGAGACTGCCTGACCGTCGAAGAACTTTAAATCAGAGCTCAAAACTTATTTGTTTTATAAAGCATATGGAGATTGATTTTATTACTGTTTTAATGTTTGTTGTTTTAAATGTTGTTGTATTCTGTACAGTGCTTTGGTTTTTGGAAAGCACTTAAAAATTTTTTTTTACTTACTTAGTACTGACAGAATGGCTATGGATCTATAATTAGCTATGTCCTTCTTGTCACCTTTCTTAAAGACTGGGGTGACTGTTACCAATTTCCATATGTCTGGAACATGATCATGGCAGAGAGACAGTGTAAAGATTTTAGCCAATGGGGCCGCAATAAAAGGAGCAGCCAGCTTCAGGAGTTTAGGCTCTAGGTAGTCAGAGCCTACACTAGTACTATCAGATATTGGGGAGGGCATTGTACTCCATTCTACTCAACGGTCTCTGCTGGAACAGTTGTGTCACATTCTGAAACCATTCATGAGTGCTGCAAAAGATTAGCCAAGTTATTCCACTCATTCTACTTCTCAAAAAAAGGTTGGAGAAAATGAGGAGCAACTTAGATATGAACCGATCTCTAGTCAATAACATGCTTACTAGACTTGGCAATGATGAGAAATTCTAACCCCAGGAATCCACTGTTATAACTTCTGGCAGTGCTCCTTTAAGACAGCACTGACCCGGAGCCAAAATGGAATGTATGATGATAATGGAATCTTGAGCTCGTGTATGCAGTTCAAAAGCTGCCCAGTTCAACTGCCTAGATTCTGACCTTCAGATTTCTTCTCTCCGCTGCAAAGACTAGATGCCCTGGAGATTTTTTCTCTCACAAGTCATTCCTGAAGTGACATTTGATCAAATAAAAGTAAGTATTTTAGTGTTTAGTTTATTTGTTTTACCTCAGTTAAGTAAATTTTAGTGTAGTTTTGTTTATATTTGTGGTTCCTCTCGGTTTCTGGGAACCGGGAGGTAACCGACTGTTGTTTACCTCAGATCAGAACTTTTAATTTTGGTTCCGATCACTCTTCTGGTATTTTTATTTAAAATTGTTTACTTTTTAACTGGGTCTTTTCAGTTCCTTTGATCGGTTCCCCGGTTTTGGAGCCAATAAGTGTAATATTTTTCTCTGTTCCTGAACCAACCGCAAACCGATAACTTTATTTCTTTATCAGTTCCCTGTTCCTGTTTTCTTCTTTTTCACCCCGAAATGTCAGAGAAACCCAAGAAGAAAACAGGACCTCCTGATTTTAAAAACTGTCTAAAATATTCAGAGTGTTTGCCAAAGCAGATAAGTAAGCATTAATCACTGAGACAGGAGGCATTTCCAGGAATTAATGCATGGTTTGGGGGGAGGGGGGGCACGAGGCTGAGTGCTTCCCACCACCCAACCATGCGTTAATTCCTGGGAAATGCCTCCTGTCTCGGTGATTAATGCACTTGTAACATGGCAAGAGCAACGTGGGAATTCCTCACATGCCATTTTGTACAACAGTAAATACAGATCAGTTACAACAAAGATTGTACTTTACAAAGATTGCTGACGTGTAGTTCTACAATGGTGTGTGTATGTGGAAAGATGAGCGTGCACGTTGAAGTACTCATGTACATTAATGTTGTGCCTTCCAAGTTCGTGACAGTGTTCGTCATGCGGATGTCTTATAATGAGTAAGAAAACACAGATAACGGTAACAAAATGCCTACTTGTGCAGACTCTCACTGTTTTTAGCTCCATTTTGTCTCGCATTACTACTTTTCTCCTTCGTTACTTACCATGCTGCATTGTGGTCACACTGCTGTATTGCGCTCGCTATCTGCCACAGTATTCTGACCGCAGTGCCACCTATAGGTCGAGTTGCAACTGTCACTGAGACGCGCTTCCGAAGTCGACAGGCAGTTATGCCCCCAGGTGTGCGTTTTCTTGCTTCACAATGTAGCCGTACATATCTAGGGAATTAATGCACAGCTGTGTTTGAGTCATGTTACCTCTTTTCTCCAATCACTGTGTAGTATTTTGCTAGTACTTTTAATGCCATGTTACAAGCATGATTTATGCTTAGTCTGTCTTGGGCAACAGCACTACTCTGATGAATGTGAAATATGCAAATCTGTCCCTCTTAAGACGATTGAAAAACATCGGGAAAGACTGCAAAGAAGAATGGAAGAGGGGTCTATGGGCTCTGACCAGTTCACGCCTTCTAAGTCTTTGGCTGAACCTTCCAGGGCCACAAAAAACACCTTTGATACAGGTGAGGGCCCTAGTAAGAGAGGCATTGAACCGGCTGACTCACCGGTGCCTGCCAAGAAACTTAAGAAAACTAAGCACACTGAGACCCTGGCTGGAATGCCATAAGGGGCTCCTCAAGTGCCTGAGCCTACACCAATGCTTGCTGACTTTTTTTTACGATAAGAGAAGTTGACGTCAGGACGGCGCCACCCTTGAGGCCGAAGTATTACGTGTTGCTCGTGGGTAGGCCAGTAACCATCGTCAACCCCATCTCAACCCCAGTTCTGCTTCTCCCGCCATCGAGTGAGCACGACCTCGCATGTGAGAGCCATTATTCTGCAGCCTAGTCCATTGGTAGAAAACAACAGTCCTAGTTCTGCTGCTCCATTTGTTGGTGTCGACTGGCAAGATCTTTCCTTTTTGTTTCTCCATCGATGCCAAGTGCTGATTTTGTTTTTTGTTTTTCAGTCCGGTCATGTCTGGTTCAGAGGACAAGAAAAAATCTTCGAGAGCGGGTCAGCCTCTGCTGCGTCGGTGTCCCTGCGGTCGACTGTATTCCGTCACAAATCAGCATGTTCGTTGCCTTACCTGCTTGGGACCAAACCATGATATTGACAGATGCAATGCCTGTTTCTCCATGGATCGCCATGTGTTGGAGTTGCTCGCGTTGAAGGGCTGAAGTGCGCCGCCGACTTTTGGGGGACAGGCGTATACACGGGTTGCCAAAAGCAGGGTTCTTGACCCTTCCTCCGGGTCCCCTCCTGGACCTGTATGGCCTGCGGAGGAGGGGATTTCTGCCAGTTCTAGCCTTGCCTTGGCAGGAACACCTTCCATGGTGCAGGAGGCCCGGCCTGGCCCCCTTGGGGGGTCAGGCAGAGACACCGTCCTGGCATTTGCCTCCTCGGAGCAAGGGCTCCCCGGCATTGTGGTCTGGGGCCTCCAGGCGGCGCCATCCTCGGTGCCACCTACCGCGGGGATTGGCCAGCGCCACTCTGCAGGCCGGCCTCCGGTGCCGTCTCTGACTCCAGTGCTGTTCGCGGTGCCGATGATGGGGGTGGCACCATGGGCAGCGCAAGGCCAGTTTGCAGTGCTGCTTGTGGCACCATGGCTGAGAGGGATCGGGGAGTTGTCTGGGTTTGAGCCTCCTCTGGGGAGGACGATTCTGAGGCTGACCCAGACTGGCTCCTGGGTTCTCAGGAGTCCATCAAGTCTTCTTCCTGCAGCACAGCGGCTCCAGTTCAGCCCCCTTCCATGGAGCAGATGGCTTCGACTAATTCCAGGGTCGGTGGTACCAACCAGTCCTCTAGTGTCCTGGGTGGCGCCACAGGGTAGCCTGGAGTTGGTGATCCATGTGCCACCTTGGGAGGCATACCCCCTCTTGTGGTAGTTCTTGCTGGCCCTACTTCTGGGCCAGGTGGAGCACCTCAGGTAGGGGAGGGCACTCTGCCTTCTGTTGTCTCTCAGGAGTCAGCTGCGGGGTGTCAGTTGCCTCAGCTGATGATGAGGAAAAAGGCCCTTTTGGAGTCCGAAGGGTTGAGGGGGTTGGATTCAGGATGGTGCCCTTTCCTGGGAACCCACAGGGGTTCGAGAGGAGTTGTAGCGTTGTTACGACCTTCTCCCCTGACATCTCCTCAAGAGGGACCTCATCTATGGAGGTTAGAGATGCCCTTCTGGGCTCATGCGGACCCAGTTGCCTCGTGGGGGAAATTCTCTTGTCGGGCTCAGTTCTGGCTGCTCCAGCACGGTTGAGCAGCCTTCATCTGCCGAAACCACTGGATTTCCTTCTCCTTCTTTGAGGTCTCCCAGTGGGTCTCCTAGCCCTGTCAGAGACCATGCCCTTCCTTGTAGGTGCTTGGCCCCTTTGCCTCTGCCAAACCCTCCCTGTTTCTCAGGTCACTCCGGTCCTGTGGGGCCCCTCACCTGGGAACAGTTCAGGTCCACAGCTGCACTGTTCCCTGCTTATTACCAATCCATGGACCAGGAGGTGTTTCACCACTCCCCTGTGCAACCAGATCCTGATTCTCCAGACTCATCAGCCCCCTTGTCTTTCCCCAAGGGCTGATCTTTCTAGCTATCAGCACTTCCAGTCAGGGTTGCTCGATGAGCTCCATATTTCCACCCTTAGCGAACGCAATCCTGACCAGTCAGCATGTGCCTTATTAGGCGAGTTCAGTGTGGCCAACCTGATGGTTCCCGCCTGGCCTGATCCCTTTTGGGAAGCATCACACCAGGCCTAGCAACGTCCCTCAACCCAAGCAGCAGCCCTGAGGGACCACCACCAGAGGTATTGTGCACCTCTTCAGTCTCCAGGAGCCTTGCCTCACTCCCCCATTGGGCGTGACTCTTCTGGACACACCCACTGGGCATAGAAGCCCAAGGCATGATCGACCCCCAGAATCCAACTCAACTGAGTTTGATTTTTGGGGGAGGAGAGTGTTCTTATTGTCATTCCTCCTTTTATGTATTTCTGCTTATCAGGCCCACAATGCTGCCTACTACAGGCACTTGTGGTCTCTGCTAGGTCAGATCCTAGCTTCTTTGCCTGGCTCAAAGGCAACCAGACAGGCCATTGCCCTCTCCGCACAGGGCCTGGAGCTAGCGAGGCACCAAGCAAGGGTATTGTATGATGCCAGAGAGGTTGCTTCCAGGTTGGCGGGGACAGCGGTCTGCGTCAGGCAGATGACATGGCTCCGTCTCTCCTGGTTGTCACCCTAGCCCAGTGTAGGGTGACTGTCCTCTCTTTCCGGGGAACCCGTCTTTTTTCCTGTAGGGTGAGGTGAGAACTTCAAGGGCGCTTTCCTTCTCTGGCTAGGAGAACCTCGCCTCACCCAGACCAGCCTCAGGCCTGCTAGGGTTCCCTTCTCTGGTGTCTCCCCCACTAGAGGCTGAGGGACTTTGTTCCTTAGGGAGGTTCTGAGGCCCCTTCGGGGGGGGCTCAGTCATCACCTAACAGTGATGAATGGTGAAGATTGACACAGACATGATATGGAAATTACGTACCTACCATAATTCTTCACCATTCATCACTGAATCCTGCCCACCTTTCCCTCTCAGGCCTCAGTCTCTGGGTGATTCTCCTCCTCCCTGTTTGTTTCCCATTTGAACCTTGGTCCATTTCTGGCACCCCTCCCCTCTGGGGGTCTGGTTTTCTTTTCCTTTGGGTGAGCAGATAGGGAGGGTCTCTGCTGTTGGGAGTCTCCAGAGCCCCCTCTCGGCCCAGGTAAGTCCTGGGATTTTTCCTGCTTCCTCTAGTCCTCTTGAGGGACTCTGGTAGCAGGAGGGGGCTCTGGTGATTCCCTCAGTTGTCCTCCCTTCAACCTCCATTATGGTAGTTTTTTTCCCTCCTGTTCAGGAGAATATATTATTTTAACCCTCCAGTTCCTCCTCTGGAGGTGCCCCCCTTCCACCAAATAACTGAATTTCAGTCCCCTGGGGTTGTTCTCCAGGAACGTTTAAGGTGGTTCTTGTGTCTCAATCCATCTCACAGAAAGGAGAGACACCAAACCATCCCTAGCTTTCTGGGCTTCTTCCTCTCCTCTAAATGGGTGCCATCCTCTGCTCCAAGCCTTGTTTCCATCCTCTGGCCTTTCTGGTTTGACCTATGGCATAACTCTCTGGAGCAGTCCAGGGCGATGCCTCAGTGGCAGTGTCTCCTCTTCCTCCCCCCTCCTTCCATTCTGTTGCCTCCTATCTCTCTCTTCGCCACCCCTTCTTTCATGCCCAGAGATTGGGGTCCTTCTGTCCCAATCCCTTAGGCTTCCTCTTTTCCTGTCCTCTCTTTGGCTTATTCCTCCTTTTAGTTTTACATCCTTTCCTTTTGCTGTCCCTCAGGCTCCCTTGCCCACTCTCCTGACCCTCCTTATTTCTCTGTCTCTCTCTCCAGCGTGCAGAACTGGGGCTGAGGAGGGGTCAACGATGGTTACTGGCCAACCCCTGAGCACCACATAATACCTCTGCCTCGAGGGCGGTGCCATCCCAACGTCAACTCCTATCGCAAAAAAAAAGCCCCCACAGGATTCTGCTCTTCCTGCTCTCTACCCAACAGTGGCGAATGGCGAAGACACACAGAAAGATCAGGGATTCCGGTAGGTATGTCATTTTCATTTCTCAGCACTACCCTTTGGTCTCACTTCAGTACCAAGAGTGTTTACCAGTTACCTGGCAGTGGTGGTGGCGCACCTAAGAAGACTTGGTGTTTTAGTTTTTCCCTACCTGGACAATTGGCTAATCATGGGAAAGTTTCACCAGCTGGTGAGAGAGCACCTACAGGTAACACAGGACCTGTTGCAGTCCTTAGGGTTCCTCATCAGTGTCAAAAAGTCAGTTCTAACCCCTGCACAGGTATTACAGTTCATAGGTACAGAACTAAACACCATTGTGGCACCATCCGGAAAACCAGCTAACCCAGCAAAATTCCTTCTGAGAAGATCCAAGAAAAACCTTAATATTGAGGGATATCTCCATGACCTAAGCCACTCTGCATGCTGGCAGGAGATCTGCCTTACGCATTCTGTGGAAAAAGCACATCAGGTGTTAAATAGCATAATCATAGGTGCCCTTAACACTCATGCACCAGTCACTAGTGTTAGAACAAAAAGCAAATCGTGCCGCTGGTTTTCAGCCGACCTTAAATCTGCACTGTTGGAGAGCGATAAGCTATGGAAACTGGCAAGGAAGACTAAGGAACCAAATGACTGGATGCTGTTCAGGAAAGCCAGAAATATCTGCACCAAAAAAGTAAGGGATGCTAAGGCTGCTTTCTATATGGCTGAACTTGACACCTCTTACCACAATCCTGCTAGATTCTGGGGCACCATCAAGGGGATCTTAGGGCAGGACTCTAGCACCTCTCTGCCATCTCAAGTGCACCTTAATAAGGTTGCTATCTCTGATAAACGGGAAGTACTGGATGCATTCAATAATCATTTCACAACAGCTGGCCTTGCTTTTGACACCTCTCCAGCTAATCTACTGCGGGCACAACTAAACTCCCAGTCTACTGAGGTTCAGAGGGCTGATTCTTCCTTCTCCTTCAAACCAGTTTTACTGAAGCATATAGAGGACCTAATGCTGCAATTGGACACTAAAAAAAGCGCAGGTGCAGACTCTCTTGACCCCTATTTTCTAAAAATTGCAATTCATGTGCTTGCAGTTCCCTTAACACATCTTTTTAATCTATCATTAACCTCTGGCTCTATTCCTTCGATGTGGAAAACAGCCCAAGTGTTTCCCCTCCTAAAATCAGGGGACCCCATGGACCTCAGCAACTACAGGCCCATATCCATTCTTCCAGTGCTTTCCAAGATACTAGAGAAATTAGTGAGCATCCAATTAAGAGACTACCTTGAAGTTAGTAATCTCTTAAATCCTGCTCAATCTGGATTTAGGGCCAGGCACAGCACCATCTCTGCACTGGCCAAAGTCACAAATGACTGGCAAACTGAGCTAGACAAAAGAGCAGTGTCTGTGCTGTATTCCTTGATCTAACAAAGCGTTCGACACGTGGATCATGAGCTGCTACTCTCTTCACTGCATTCCATGAAGCAGACCCACCCTCTCTTAAGTGGTTCAGATGTTACCTCACTGATAGAGCGCAGCAGGTGAAAGCTGAAGGTGACCTATCCTCATTAAAACCACTTCTAAGAGGAGTTCCTCAAGGATCTATCCTGGGCCCTATCCTTTTTGCCATTTACATTAACAACATTGACTCTAATCTCACCAAAGCCAATGTTCACCTCTTTGCAGATGACACTGTTTTATATGTCAATAACCCATCGCCTGCAATGGCCTGTGAAATTTTACAAACAGAATTCTCCCTTTTGCAACACCAACTACTTGAGAAAAAACTCCTCTTAAATGCAAAGAAGACAAAAGCTATGTTCCTCTCCACTAATAACTATACTAACACCTCCTCACCAAGCAATCTTCCCCAATTATCCAACATCCTTGGAGAAAGCCTGGACTATGTAGATAAATTCAAATATTTAGGGGTGTGGATTGATAGCAGGCTTGACTACACTCACCACATTGAAGAACTTCTGAAAAAACTTCGCCAGAGGCTCGGCCTATTCTTCAGAATTAAACATTTTCTAACCAGAGACTCAAGGCTGAGACTAATCCAGGCCTCATTTCTTTCACTTATCGACTATGCAGACTTCCTTTATGGTCACTGTCCTATTTCCTATTTAAGCAAATTGGATACCTTGTATCACAGAGCACTAAGGTTTATTACAGATCTTCCATTCAACACTCATCATTGCTCTCTCTATGCTGCAGTTGGTTGGGCATCCCTGCACCTCAGAAGGAACAGAAATGCTGCACTATGGATATACAAAGCTTTGTCTAATAAACTTCCATCCTGTGTTTTAGACTGCTTTACACTGGCCACAGCTAGGTCCTATGCCCTAAGAAGCAACAACTTCATCACGCTTAAGTTACCCAAAGCCTACACCCGGCATGGGAGGTCTGCAATCAGCTACTCTCTAGCAATGGCATGGAATTCTCTACAGAAGACCCTAAAGTTGACCAACTTTATACCTCTAGCATCCTTTAAAAAGCTCTACGTAAGTCTCTTCCCAGAGAAATGCAACTGCTACCACAAGGCCTAGTCCAGTCACATTCACAACCCTCCCCCCTTTCAGTCAGCAATTATTATTGACAGCTCTTCCATAAATCATCCCCTTAGTTTTTCCCTCCCTCCAGCCCCCTTATTTTGTATCTCAGCCCCCTATCATACCTTTTTTACAGCTTTGCTTCCCCTGACCAAGACCTCCACACCAACTCCTGGCACTTACTTCTACCCCAACCACTCCTCCATACCTCCTACTACTAGTAGCCTTAGCCCCTATCTGAATCTCCCACCAGCCACTCCATGTCATTCGTCAGAGGCTGTTTATCATCATTTTTTGCAGTCATCAATCATTATATCTGTTTGTCTGCTTTAGTTTGCCCTGGAGCCTGTAATACCCGGTTACCCTGTGTTGCGTGCTTGCTTTGGCTCCTCTATTGGGACTTGGACATTCTGGTTTCTTCTAGTGTACTTTTATTGTATCCTACCTTGTCCTGTTAGGTTTTATCAACATCTATCCTTCATTTGTATATATGTTTATATTACTGTATCTGTTTAAATACAAGTGTTCTGTATATATCTGCTACTGTACCTTCAATTTGATCCTTGACCTATCAGGTCCATCTTGTAAATGAGGTTTGCTCAA
This sequence comes from Neoceratodus forsteri, assembly GCA_016271365.2. Classification (NCBI taxonomy): domain Eukaryota; kingdom Metazoa; phylum Chordata; order Ceratodontiformes; family Ceratodontidae; genus Neoceratodus; species Neoceratodus forsteri. Next base: position 1,080,200,757 of record CM057454.1, on the reverse strand, counting down.
TGATGTCCGCCTGAATAAATAAAGATTTTGATTGATTTATTGATTGAAGAGCTTACCTCCCTCAGGAGAGAGTAGCCAGCATTCTGCACCTGGCAAGTTCATTCATCCTGAACAAACCAAAGCCAGCAAAACAGTTTCTGTAATTGCAAGGCCAAATGGTCTCAGCAACAGGCACAGTCCTGGGTGCCAGGTTTCAAATGAGAGATGTTCACTTCCACCTTAGAGCACACTGGTGCCAGAGGCGGGATCCTCTCTCAAAACCCATCCCAGTAACAAAGGAGTTACTGCAGGTACTTCAGTGGTGGATGGAACTGGACAACCTAAGGGAAGGGGTCCCTTTCCTGCAGGAATCTCCATCACTAGTTCTCATAACAGGTGCTTCCCTGCCAGGGTGGGGTGCTCACTTAGGGGAGCATACCACACACGGCACAAGGTCAAGTGCAGAATCCCTCCAGCGTATAAATCTGCTGGAGCTGAGAGCAGTTTATCTGGTCCTTCAGGCCTTCTCACACTTGCTCCAAGGAAGGGTGGTACAAGTCAGAACAGACAATATCACAACAATGTCCTACATCAACAAGCAGGGAGGGACAAGGTCTACTCCGCTCTGCACAGAGGCAATGAGAATCTGGAGTCTAGCTTACTCTCTCAATTCCTCTTTACAAGCTATCCATCTGCCTAACAAGGACAACACATTGGCAGATGTCTTGATCAGAATAAACCAGGCTCATCATGAATGGACACTGAACAAGCAGGTGGTGGGCGTCCTGTTCAGGCGGTGGAGCACCCCAGAAATAGATCTGTTCACATCCCACCAGAACTACCACCTGCCTCTGTACTGCTGCAGGACCCCTGGATGCCCTAGCTCTAGATTGGACAGGGAGGCATCTCTGTGCCCCCCCCTTCCCCTGCTACTCAGGGTGCTTGTCAAGTTCAGATCGCAGCCAGCCTCAGTGATCTTGATTGCCCCAGACTGGGCCAGACAGCCTTGGTACTCTCTTCTGCTCTGTATGTCTGTGGCCAAACTGATTCATCTACCCCAGAGGTACAACTTGCTGACCTCCTTCCAAGGGAGGGTTATGTACCCCAACCTCAGGTCCCTCAGACTCAAGGCATGGCTCTTGAGGACTTAGAATATGCAGGCTTGCAACTCTCTGAGGGTGTTCTGGAGGTTCTTAGAGGGTATAGAAAAGCTTCCAACAAGGAAACCTATGCTTCAAGGTGGAAAAGGTTTTCCGTATGGTATACGGATAACAGTGTGGTCCCAGCTCAAGCTGGCATATAAGCCTTGCTGGACTATTTAACACACCTGCATTCCCAGGGTCTGCAACATTCAACCCTGAAAGTGCATTTGGCTTCAGTATCAGCATACATTTCGGCTGGGAAGGATGCCTCCTTGGCATTAAATCCTATCTTTAAGAGATTTTTCAAGGGGGTGTCCCACATGTATACCCCTCACAGGGAACCAATACCAGCTTGGGATCTAAACATTTGCATTACTCAGCTTATACTTCCCCCTTTCGAGCCCATGGTCTCTGCAGACCTCAAGTTCGTTACTTGGAAAGCAGTTTTCCTGGTGGCCATCACTTCTCCCAGGAGGATAAGTGAGCTCCACGTCCTGTGTATTGAAAAGGATTATTTCTCTTTTCACAGGAACAAGGTAGTGCTGAGAACACATGGGAAGTTCCGTCCCAAAGTGATCTCAGACTTCCATTTGAACCAGTCTATCACCTTGCCAGTCTTTTTCACTGAGCATTCTAGCTCAAGGGAACGTAGACTCAGCAGTCCGGATGTAACAAGAGCTTTGAGGTATTACATGACTCACACCCGAGACCGTAGACAGGATAATCAACAGCTTTTCCTCACCTGTGGAGAGGTAGGGAAAGGGAAACCTGCACTAAAAGAACTATCTTTCGATGCATACCTCTCAACCTTTCTTCACCAAAATGTGTGACAAATGAGCAAAATGTGTGACATATTGTCTAATATGGCACTGAAAGCTCAGAACACCATAGCTATCAGTGCACTAATGTTCATAATCTTTTTGTATAACTGAGCATAATAGAGTATTATGAATTTCTGCTTTAAAGTCTCAGTGGAGAATGTGAAATATCGCCTTCCCCATGATGGTCAAAGGGTTTCTGAGAGGTAAAATGAGTGACATACCTCATAATGTGTGACAGTTGAGAGGTACGTTTCGATAGATAGTTCAGTGTATCCAGTTTTGCCGCTGAAAAGTGGACAAGAAAGCCCCAGCCGGGCTCAGAGCTCATTCCACAAGGGGTACAGCTACCACCACTGCAGCTGCCAGGGAGGTTCCACTGCTGGATATCTTTAAAGCAGCTACCTGGAGGTTAGTTCACACCTTCACAAAGCATCACAGCCTGGACACCCAGTCCAGAAGTGATGCCAGGTTTGGCACAGCAGTCCTGTAGAGTCTTTTTCCTAAATAGGTTATGTACCCACCTCCAAAAGTACTGCTTCCTAGTCTGCAAGAAGTAATAATATTAGTGGATTCCTGGGGTTAGAAGAAAAAATTACTCACCTGTAGTAATCTTGTTTCTTTCAATGGGATCTACTAATATTGTTATTTTCCCACCCTTACCTCCCCTGCTAAAACCAAAAGGCCTCTTCAGCACTGACTGACTAATCAGCTGGAGGGGTTTGCCAGCTGTTGGCATCTTCTTGATCTTAAATGTTTTTATAGCCCTGTAGGTTTGTTTCCCCTTCTCAGGTGAATCTGACATTGAAAAAGGGGTTTTTCTGTGGTTTAATGATTGTTGGCTGCCTCAGTTGGGGCCATTTTTTTCATATTAGTTTTAATTAGATATTAGTAGGGCCTCTTTGCAGGCTCCTAAGAAATCTGAGGGTCAGAATCTAGGCAGTTGAACTGGGCAGCTTTTGAATTGAATGCACAAGCTAAAGATTCCATCATTTGCATACATTCCATTTTGGCTCCAGGGCAGTGCTGTCTTAAAGGAGCACTGCCAGAAGTATTAACATTAGTGGATCCTGTTGGAAGAAACAAGATTACTACAGGTGGGTAATTTTTTCTAATCAGCCATGACACGGAGCAAGGAGTATCTCCTAGCAGCATTGGTAGATTCACGGTTCCGTAACAGACACCTTTCTGTCGTGGTTTCTGATGATATGGAGGAGTTGAACTACAGGCAACTTTAGATTGATGCAGTAGATGAGGTTTCATTAGGAGGATTGGCAAGCAGTACTGCAGTGACACTACCTCATATTCAAAAGACTGCTCCAAAAACCATTACAGAAGCAAACAGTGAGGAGGATGACATTTGGGGCCAGCTGCAGGAGATTGAAATTCCACAAGGAGAAATTGCATGCTCAGTAGTAAGCATGGTAGATGCATATTTCTCTGACCTCAACATTAGTATTAAGGATGACCCTTTAGCTTACTGGCAAGAGAAACAAAATTGTGCAGGCCAAAGCTGGTGACCCTGGCTTGTAAGTATATTGGATGTCCACCCTCCTGTGTCTTTTATGAATGTTTATTTAGCTCTGCTGGGAATGTTGTGACTGATAAACAAATAAGATTAACATCAGACAATGTGGAGAAACTAGCGTTCTTGAAGGTTAACTTGCCAAACTTTGGCTACATATGTGATGCTAATCTTGAGGAAGGTGACACAGCAGTACCTGTGCTGCAGCTGTGGAGTGACACATCAGCTTTCGATTTTGAGACTGGACTGCTTAAAAGTAGAGTCCTGGGACTTGCCTGTCTTTCAACTGCATCATTGTCATCCTGGGGGTGGGTGGGAGGTGCAGCCAGTTCATCACGTCATCCCGTACTGGTAGCAACTGTGGTAGACAAGTCTCTGATCTCACACACAGTTGCTTTCTCATTCAGACGAGATAATTTACCCAATGCACTTGAGAATAATTATTTATTTTATAACCATATTGATATTGATACATTCTGCTAGCCCTGTTTGTTTTCCCCCTGATAGCAGTGGTAGCAGTAGCAGTGGTGAAGTGATCACTTTGGATTGCCTGGTGCTCTTCTTTGACATTGCTTCATGTCGCGTTCCATACCGAGACCCGTTGCTATGCTAAACATAATTGGTGACATACAAAAAACACACTGACCCCTTCTACAAAAAGTCAGACTCAGGACACTTGTTTTAAAAAAATAGAGATCTGGGACTTGCCGGCCTTTTGGACCACATCATCGTCATCCTGGGGATGGGTGGGAGGTGCAGCCAGTACATCACACCATTGTACTGGTAGCCACTGTGGCAGACAAGTTCCTGTTCTCACACACAGTCGCTTTCGCATTCTAAGGAGATCGTTTACCGAAATGAGAATAATTAAATAACCACATTGATAAATGCTGCTAGCTCTGTCTCCGCCTCTGTAGTAGTGGCAGTACAAAGTACAATTGTCAAACACACTATCCCCTTCTAAAAAAAATCAGACTTGGGAGACTATTTACAAACTAGAGATCTGGTCTTGGACTTTCTTGTCACCACAGTCACTTTCTCATTCTTTTTTAAGCAGTCATTTTTGGTAAATGTGCCTTAACCATATTGATTTCAGTGCTGGTGGACTACTTCTGGTTTTCCCCCCTGATTGTAGTAGGTGGGGATAGTAGCAGTCTTGAAGTGGTAGCTGGCTGACTAGCTCTCTCTGACTGGCTGCCCTCTGGTCTGGCCTGGTGCTGTTTTTGTGTTCTGGCTTCTTCTTCAGTGACTTAACTGTCTAAGACACATTCACACTGGTGCCTGCCTGTACCTGTTGAGAAATAGAAATCACTACTGTTAATAATATAACTTATACACAGTATTAGTATTACCTTCTTAAATGTCAGAAACAGAAGAGTGATTAGAGACCATTCTCTACTACTAAACGGTGTTTTTTTTCTACAGATATGTTGATTAAAAACAGTTTAAAATGATTTTTTTGACATACAGTTACCATAAAACAGTAACGGTTATAAAAGGTTTGGATAAGGATCCAAACTTTTTTTGCTTAACAGAACTTTTTAGAACCTTTTGAGGTTCTCCCATTCCTAATTCTAAGCGAGGTGTTGCCAGTGATCTATACAGAGGCAGCACCACTCCCCTCCTGCTGCCATGAAATTCTGTAATTTTAACAGTATACAAATGTTTGCGATTTTTTACTGCTTTTGGGGGGGAAATAACCAAAGATCAGTGACCCTGATTATAATCTCTAAACTCTTCTGATACATGATGTTAGACCAACTGGCCTAAGCAGTACTTCTGTTGACATCCACTTGCTCCTTTTTTTGTTAAAAAAAAAAGGATCCTATTTGCTTGCCTCCTGACTGCTTGAAACTACGAGCACTAAGACCACGCTGACCTAATTAGACATAAATTGTGGATGCAGGTTGTTTTTTACACTTTGGACTATATCTCAAGAACTACTTTTACAGTTACTGTATAATCATACTTGTAACAGATATTCTATCGCACTCCCCGTTGATAATACTTCCCCATGTGGTGTTTTAATCTCTGCATTGATGAGCAAATTATACATCAGTGCTGTTCTGTGATTATTACAATTCTAGCTGTATCCTAAAAGATAGTTGGCCTTTTTTGATCAAACTTGATACTCATTCTTTATCACTGTTTCTTTAGGGCATCAGCGTCTCTGCCATGGTGACCTAATTTTACATGAAATTTGATGTCTTGCAAGGATGTTATTTGCTACCATTTCTTGATGCTGTTAATACCTCAGGCATGGTGACTTGATGCAGAACAACCTTGAAAATAGAGTTTTGTAACTCTAACGATCCAATCCTGTGTAAACAAAATAGGTTTTTACCTACCTTACCATTCAGTATGCATTATGGCTTTTGATTGGCTGTTGAATTTTCAGTTCCATTTCAGGCTAGATTTTGGAACAGCTTATTCAGTTATGTCAGACTTGGTATGGATGTGACTTGATAATCATTTGTGTTTGAAAATAACTTATCCAAATGTGATGAAACTTGGAAGGAATATGCTTTGCTATTAATTCTAGAAGCTATCTGCACCTTATCATATTGAGCAAATTATGTATGGAAACATAGAATTTGTTGGCAGAAAAGGACCACTTGGCCCACCCAGTCTACTCAGATATTCCCTGCCTAATCTGTCTCCATAGACCCTAATTGGTTTCTGGCAACCCCCTTCCCGCCTAGTTAGTAATATTCCCCTATGTCTGTCCCCCTCATGCTTGAAGCCCAACTGTTTTTGCCTCCACCACGTCTGCTGGCAGTCTGTTCCAGGTGTCTTCTACCCTTTCGCTATAGTAGTACTTCCTCACATCTTTCTTAACCCCCACCCCAGCTTCATCACATACCTATTGGTCCTGGTGCTCTTTCTTATTTGAAAGAGGCTCCCCTCCTTCACCCTGTTCACCCTGTCAGGTACTTGTAGGTTTCTGTCTTGCCCCCCCCCCCCTTCTTCCAGGGTGTACATGTTGAGGTCCCTCATTCTCTCCTCATTGGGCTTTTCATGCAACCCTTGCTCCATTTTTGCCCTCCTCTTGACTGCTACACCCTGTCTATGTAATTTCTGATGTATGGCCTCCAAAACTGGACACAGTACTCTGGGTGGGATCTCCCCAGTGAGCAATACAGTGGCAACGCTACCTTCCTCCTCCTGCAGGAGATACCCCACCCTATGTACCACAGCATTCCACTAGTCCTACCCATTGCTTTGTCACACTGCCCTGCTACTTTGAGGTTGTCAGTTATAACCCCAAGGTCTCTTTCCTGTTTAGTGACTGTCAGTCCCCCCGTTCCCATCCTATACTCCGCTCCTGGGTTCCTATGCCCTAGGTGCATGATTTTTGCATTGTTTGGCACTGAACCCCACCTGTCTTGCTCTTGAACACTTCTTGAGTTTCCCGAGACCCCTATGCATTCTCTCTGCCCCCTTCTGAGAGTCCACCCTATTACAGATTTTGGTCTTATCTACAAAAATGCATACCTTCCCATCCAGTTCTTCTACAGTGTCACATATGAAGACATTGAAGAGGACCGCTCCCAGTGCTGAGCCCTGTGGCACCCTACTAGTCGCTCTCCCATCATTAGAGTGATTGTCATTAACCACCACCCTCTGTCACCTACCCATTAACCAGTTTCTAATCCACTTCACTACTTTGGATCCCACCCCTCGTCTGCTCAATTTCTTTATCAACCTCCTGTGTGGCATACTGTCGAAAGCCTTGCGAACATCCAGATAGGCCAACATCCACTGCCCTCTTCTGATCTATTTCCTTGGTCACCCAGCCAAAGAAATCAGTGAGATTCATCTAGCGTGATCTCTCCCCTTGAATCCATGCTGCCTGTGGTCTTGCAGCACACTAGATTCAAGATACTCTGCAAGCCTTTCCTTAAGCAGGGTTTCTATTAATTCTCCCACCACTAAAGTGAGACTGACTGGTCTATAATTGCTAGCCTCTTCCCTGCTCCTCTTATCTGCTGCTGCTCCTATCTATCTATCTATCTATCTATCTATATGTCATCTATCTATTTATTGAAAGATATTTACCAGGAAATACATACTGAGCCATAAAGCTCATTTCTAGGGACATGGATATGTTGTTCATCCACACTTATTGGCAGGTCCCTTGCCGCTTTAATTTTTGGCGGAAGGTCTTCAGGCTGGCTCCTCCCACCCACCCGGGTGGTAAAACTCTCAGCTCCACCCCATGACGCCAGATCTTCCTTACCGCTTGAAAGCTCAGGTTTCCTCCTTAGCGCTCTGCGTTTTCGACTGGTTCCTGAAAATTTCGGTCTTTGAAATCATTGGAAGTGTCTTTTCTGAAACTTGATCCTTCCTTCTTCGCTTCGGCGATGGCTCAGTCCTTTTCCGGCCCGAGAGACACAGTTAGTTCCTCCAGAGAGACTCGCATTCCACGTGCGTTTATTGCCTGGACTTGGATCACGATCCTCAGGCTTGCAATTTCTGTTCTGCCCTTTCAGTCAGCTCTCTGGAGGACCAGCGGCCCGTTCGGGGCTCGGACATCCGGTAGTTTTTTCCACTCCGGAGATTTCCCTCGGACGGCGAGTGTCCGCCCGTCTGTTTCTCATCAGTTCGATCCTGCGGAAGGGCGCCCCAGTTGGCGCTTATCCGCTCTCCTTTGGTTCAACATGCAGCCGTTCAAGGAGCCGTCATTCCCTCTCCTCCAAGGAGAGGACCTGGAAACCTGCTGCTCGGCCTAAGTCTAAGGGGCCACGGGAGGGTCTCTTGTCGGGGGCAGAGTCTCCCCTCCCTCATCGCGCCGATGCTCGGCCGGTCGAGAGATGCGGCTTCAGTTACTGGCCTCACGGTGTCCCCGTCAGGTCAGCCGGCCAGGACCCCCGTCGACGTTGTCGTGTCTCTCGACCCGTCTTTTGGGTGGTCTTCTGGTGCCGCCATCCCTCTGCCCCCGGCGGAGGCTGAGGTTCTGTCCGTCCCTTTCGGTCGACAGCCCTCGGGCCTTTCTTCTGAGCCGAGGGAGGAGCGGGCATGTCACGCTCCTTCCCAGGCCCGCCCTCGGTCCCCCCGAGGATTTGGGTCTCGGTCTCGGTCATCCTCTCGGTCTAGCCGCTCACGCCCGATCTCGGCGTTCTCGGTCGGGCACCGAGTTAAAGTGGCTTGCCGTTCTTCCTCATCCCCTCCTCGGATGAAAGTGGTTTCGATGCCGTTAGCGTCGTTACGATTAGAGAACTTATGGCGACAGCATTGTTGTCGGGTATCAATGACCCGATTCATTCTCCGGATAGCAAGCAGCCGCCCTTCGGTTGCAACCGTTCGAATCAGTCGAGAGCCCTCTCCAGGGCGGTTGCTCGTCCGACCCTCGCTGCCCCTCCGTCTTCGGTGGGGTACAGGCCGAACCATGACCTGTTCTTCAGGTTACTCGGTCCTTCACTCCTGCCGCCCCCGTGAGCAGAAAGTGCCTTGGGCCTCGGCAGCATTTGCAGACCGCCCGGGCCTGAAGCCGGCTCTGCTATGTTTCCTAGCAGGGAGGACCGGGGTCTTCCCAGGAACATTCCGTAGATGACAGCCCATGTGCTTTGAGGGTCTGCTTCAGCTCATTTCAGAATTCACTGGGATGCAGCTCGAGCCCATCTCCAAGCGGGCACCTTACCCCCTTACGGAGATTCTGGACGAGGATTCTCCTCGGAGGCCTTCCCAGTGGCTGGGGCGCCGTGGGCCCCAGCCTTGGAGCTATAGCGGTGGCCTACTTCCTGCCCCTGCGCCTTCGGCCAGGGTGGCTCGAGTATCCTGTCCCTGTCAGTTCTCTGCCCGGTTTCTCGGAGCACCCCTTGGCTGAAGGGTAGTCACCACAGCGTTTTCCAATGTCTTGAAGCAGCTGGGGATGTGGATAGACCCCTGACAAAGAGTCCAAGGATGGACTCGTCGGGCGAGGTTCACTGCGTCCTCCCTAGGCTCCATCAGGCCAGCTCGGCGGCTCTTATGGCACACTGTTCCCACGCCCTTCTGGGCACCCTGGACGAGGTTCTACCTCATCTCCCGACCGACCTGCGGACCACAGTCCGGCGGGTATGGGACCAGGGTAGGGCGGTGGCAAAACAACAGCTCCAGGCTGCTCTGGATCTGGGTGACTCCTGTGCCAGATCGGTGGTGGCTGCAGTGGCCATGCGCCGCAGGGCATGGCTGAGGTTATCCTCCTTTTCCTTGGAAACCCAGCACGAGTTGGCGGACATCCCCTTCTTGGGGACTGACCTTTTCGGCCCTGGAGTGGAGGGACATATCCAAGGGCCCGAGAAGTCCGATGCCACTCCAGACTCGGTCACTCTCGCCCGGAGGGTCAAGGGCAACCGTCAGCCTTTGCGTGACCCTTTGCCCCTGAGCCCTGTGGCTCAACCGCCCAGCACAAGGGCCAGCAGGCATGTGCTGGGCGGTCTGTTGCCAGTCCAGCATCCTCCTCCAAAAGGAAGCAGGGAGGCAGGAAACCGAGAGCCCCTCGGCTCCTTTCCCCTTCAAGCCTGCTCAGTGACGGGCCAAGAGGCACTGCCCCGGCCCCATCGTCCCAGCCCGGGTTTCCCCATGGGGGAACGGCTCCGCACCTCGTTCTGGAGGTATTTAAGGGTAGAGCCTGTCGCAGGTTGCGAGCAGTTTCCCCTTTTGAGCCGTTGCCCCATGAGGATCTTGGGTCCACTGCCTCTTTGTCGGTCGTACCGACATGCCTAGCCCTCTAGTTAGAGGTGATCAGGAAGGCCGCGGACCCCCTCCCCCCTCCAACCCTGGGTTTGTGTCCAGGTATTCCTGGCTTCAAACGGACGGGGGCTCGCGCCCATTCTCCCGCACGCCCGGGATGGTCTCTCTACTTCAGATATTCCATCCTCAGAACGTGGCGTGTGGCTGTTTCCTGGGCTTCCAGGATGTACCTACTCCTCGTTCCGTCCGTTTCTTGGGAGGCTTCTCCCCTTCTTAGCGGGGATCTCCTTACGAGTTCCTAGCCAGGCCCTTCTTTGCTCAGCAGTCTCTGCGGCAGTGAAGGGCCCGGACGTAACCCCACCCGGAAGGCAGACTGGTCTCCCGTTACAGGAGCCAAGTGGGAACTCGTGCCTTAGCGGTGAGGCTTCTTCGGGACTAAGCTCAACTCTTGAGTCCGAGCTCGGCTCCGGGCAGACAGGGCAGAGGTTCTTCCTCCCTTACCCAGTCGGGTTGGCCAGGTAATTATGTGCTGCCAGGACCTCCTGCACCTCCTGGGCCTCAGGGCGGCCTTCCCCTAGTGGGAGGGGCCAGCCAGAGGTCACAGTGCTGCGTCCTTTGGACCAGTTCGTGACTACAGCCCAGGAGTTAAGAGAACGCTCCCTTTGGACCGTTCCAACTTCGGCAGGAGAACATCCTGTTCGTTCGCCCTGAGTCGGCGGTCTTCTCCGACCGATGCTTCTCGGATGGGTGGGGTGCCCATCTAGGGGAATACAGAGTGCTTCGCCCTCTGGTCCTCTCGCGAGTCCCGATGTCCTTCCTGCTTGCTGGAGCACCAGGCGGTCTGCTTAGCTTGCACTGCTTGCTCCGTTTGTACGGGGTCTAGTGGTCTAAGTCCAAGTAGGACAACACCACGACCATGTGCTACCTACCCCGCCAGGTTCGGTCGATCCCCTTGCCTCAGTGCAAGGAGGTTCTCAGCATTGGGTTTTTGCGCAGTCGAGGGTTCCCAGCCATTTGATGGCAGGAGCCCCCAATTTCCTGGCTGCTGCCCTAAGCTGGGCATAGGCTGCGCCTCATGAGTGGTTTCCCCTGCCCGGAGGTAGCACATAATCTTCTCCCTCTTCCCTCCGGGGAGAATATGAGGCCGAGACTGTTTTTGTGCCCGCCCCCTCAGCAGGGCCTTCTGCAGGGGATGCCATTGGGGCCACGGACCCCGGGCCCCTCCGTGCCTCTCCCTCATTTCCCTTGACCTACGGGCAAGGCAAGGAGGGACTTGGCGCATGTGTTGCTGGTAGCCCCAGACTGGATTGCCAGCTCTGGTATCCAGCTCTCCTCAGTCTCAGCCTCAGGCTCCCGAGGCGGCTTCTAGTCCGCCCGGTCCTGTCTTTCCTTTTCAGGGGAAGGTTATCCATCTGGACCTTCAATCCCTGCACCTGTAGGCCGATCCCTGTGCGGCTAGGGGCCAGGCCTAGGGTCTTTTGGCAAGGTCCTCGACCTTTCGAGGCATCCTGCTAAGAAGTCGGCCAAGATGCTCGTCCTCTGGGAGAAGTTCTCCTTTTTGATGATGGGATAGGGCTTTGCCCTCCCCCGTCCCTGGGCGAGCATTCCAGACCATCTGCGGTCCATCCTTAAACCAGGGCTTCGGCCGACGACCCTCTAGGTGCTTCTGCGGGTCACCCCTGTCTTCCGGGTGCAGGCCGGGAGGCAGCTGGTGGTGCGGAGAAGGTGGTCTGGCACTTCTAGGCCTCGATCACGTCTCCCCTTTTGGGGAGAGTATCCCCGTTTCTGTGGGATCCTTGCTGGTATGGGCTTAGCTCATGAGCAAGCCATCCGAACCTTTTGCACAGGTGCGAGTTTTCCCCCACCTGTTGTGGAAGAACACCTTCTTGGGGCCACTCCACCATCCAGAAGGTGGGGAGAGTTCCAGGCACTCCTTTAATCTCCCTCTCCAGTCTTCCACAGGGACTAGGTTGTCCTGCGCCCCACCCGAAGTCCTTCCGAAGGCAGTGGCTGAGTCTTCCCTTCGGGGGTATTGCCTCTGCCGGGGTTTATCCCCATTCACACTTTGGAGGCCGTATACAGGTTCCATAGGAACCTGTTTAACGCTCACCTACCTAGGGAGCGTAAAGCTAAAGTTCGGGAGAGGTTACTTAAGCTGTTTATCATCTTCGCTGAAGCCGCATCTGGCAGCTTGCAGCCAAGTGGGCCAGCAGCGGGCGGGTCACCCTGCATAGGTCTCCACTATGAGGGCGGGCATGGAGCCTCCCAGAGGATAAGCGCTCATTTTACCCGTCCTTCCGCTGCATCGGTGGCTGCTTTGAGGATACTTCAGTCCAGGATATCCATGGGGCTTCTGCCTGGAAGCAGGCTTTACCGTTCCCCTTCCACATCGACCTTGGGTCGCGCCGGAGTGCTGGTCGGGGCCTCGGTTCTCCAGTCTTTCTACCTAAGTAGGGGTGTGTGCCTTGCCTCCCTCCTCCCGGAGAACTGCTAGGAGTCTGCCAATAAGTGTGGATGAACAACATATCCATGTCCCTAGAAATACAGGTTACTCACCTGTAACAGGAGTTCTAGGAATGGTATGTATGTTGTTCATCCTGACCATAACCGCCCGGCTTCGGCGCACAGCCTGGCTTCCAGCAGGCTAGATCTGGCGTCATGGGGCGGAGCCGAGAGTTTTACCACCCGGTGGGTGGGAGGAGCCAGCTTGAAGACCTTCCGGCAAGAATTAAAGCGACAAGGGACCTGCCAATAAGTGTGGATGAACAACATATACCATTCTTAGAACTCCTGTTACAGGTGAGTAACTTGTATTTCCAGATGTGTCCTGGGGGAAGTGGAGAGGGAATAAATACATAATATAAACAAAGCACAGTAAACTGACAGCAAAGGGCACAGCTATGTACAGTATATACAGTAACGTAAATGGCAAATTACTAAACAAAGATTGATAGGAGAGAAGGAGGGAGAGGACCACATCTGTTCTTCTCCAGTCCTCTGGAACCATAGCTGCTTCCAGTGAGCAGTTCAATAAGGCCATCACTGGGGCAGCTAGCACCTCCCTGAGTTCCTTTAATGTCCTTAGGTGTTTCCTCTGTGGTCCCAAGGCCTTGTTTACCTTTAGAGCTGCAAGTCCCTTCAGGTCTCTTTCTTCTCAAAATGGGCTTGTGTCCACCTCACCCTACCTTTGTTAGTGCTGCCGCCACGGTAAAGACTAAGCAGATGCACCTGTTCAGGATGGCAGCTTTTTCTTGTCCTCTTCTGCCCATGCCCAGTCTGCCCCTGCTGCCCTCCTAATCCTTACTGTCCCTCCACTTTCTTTCCTCTTCTGACTTAAATATCTGAAGAAGGACATATCCCTTTAGCTATTCCTTGGGCTAGCCTTCCCTCTGTCTGCGCCTTTGCTTCCCTCACTGCCTTTCCTGCTTCCCGCTGTTTTACTTGGTACACTTCCCTGTCTTCCTTCCCTTGCGTTTCCTTATACCTCCTGAATGCCACCCTTTTTTCCCTCACTACCTTGACCACTTCCTCAGAGAACCATATCTGTCTTTTTTTTTTGTTATGCATTCTGGCTTCTTATTAGATGTTAAATTTCATCTCATTTTGGAATTATATCTTGTGAATAAGTTGTGCAACTGCAATCAGGGTTTTTATGGAAGTTCCTTACTACTGATTCTTGAAGCTTTCCTAGTCTTAGCCAAGGTGGCCCAATTATGTGTGTTTTCTGGGTTCTGCTGATTGAATGTTAGTTTCTAAAAGTCTCTCTTGGCCTGTAACTTAAGAATGACTTGCACGGTTGTGACAAAACTAGATATGCATATGCAAAGTCTAGTGCCAGCTCCTGTCAAATAACAGAAAAACAAGGGGAGGAGTCTCTGCAGACAAGGCCCAGTCACAACCCAGATATCATCGGAAATTAGACTACTCCAGAGTTCGTTACCAGTCTGAAAATGTACTAAGATCAAGAAGGAGGCTCGCTGGCCCAGTGGCGCAGAGAGTTCAGGTGCTGGACGACACACGTCATGCCACACGGCAACCGGGTTGGGAGCGAGCCTGGACCATCGGAGGTCGGCGGGGGAGAAGGTCGTGGCGGCTGCCGGCTGGTAGCCCTCTGCCTCAGGAGGGTGTAAGTGGTGTCCTTGGAGCTTGGCCGCCCCCTGGTGGAGCCGGAGTGGTGGCGCCGCTCCAAGGACTGCCGGCATTAGGCCGAGGGAGGGGTGAAGAGATCTGTCACTGGAGTTGTGGTGCGCATGTGTGCCTCCACGCGCATGCACCACCACTTCCGGGGATCTTGGACCTAGGATCACGGGGAGTAATGGAGGAAACTGCCGGGGCCACCAAGGATGATGCCTCCGGACCGGCTCAGGGGATCTACTGGGGCCTGCATAGCGCCTCAGGACCCCAAGACCAGTAGGGTTGGCGGACGACGAGGGTGACCCGTCACAGGAGGATAAAGAAATTTGGAAAAAAAAAAAAAGAAAGGAGGCTCATGTTACTCGGCAGACAGGATGCCAAGAGCTGCCGCTGTTTGAGCGGATCTTGAAAGATTGAAAATTGAGAGATGTGCCAGGCAGGCACCTTGTTGTATGTACTAAGAGTTATGAAATCTGGAGGATATTGAACCAGTGCAGTCTGCCATTTGGTTGTAGCAGGTACAGTGCATAGCCCTGAGGAAGAACTGTGGTTCAAAATGTTGGTGCTGAGGCTCCACTGCTCTATTGCTGGTGAACTTAAAGAGGATAGGAAATCATTTCTAATTGGCAACTGTATATAAAGCTCTTATTCTCAGAAATTATATGCATTCCCCTGAATTATCCATATTTTACTGTACCCAAATAAAAAGTGATACGGAAAACTGTATTTTGCATAGTTTTGTTTTTATGGGCAGCATTCTGTTACAGTTCTCTTCGTCGAACTAGTAATTTGGATTTTTAACTATGTCACAGTTTGTGCACAGAACTCTAAGCATAGTTCTGATAGGCCAACAGCTTATAATTAGCATTCCATACACAAACCGTGACATACTGTAAAACTAGTTATTTTAATGTAAAGTAATTTTAGCGCAAACACAAGTGCAACCAGAATGGCGTTAATTAAATTTTGCACTAAGTCATTACAACCACATACTCTATAATGGGAATAGTGCTAATAACACTAATTAGCGTAAATTAATTTTAGCGCAAGTTACTGCTTCAGCAACTATAACGAAAATTATTTGACAGTGAAGATTTCTAGTTTTACAGTAGTAAAAATTCCAAATTACTGGTTCCATATAGCAGAATGCTGCCAATACAAACAAATCAATGCAAACGACAGTATTTTGTGTCACTTTTTATTCAAGTACAGTTAACTATGGATAATTTAGGGAATGCATATCATTTCTAAGAATAAGAACTTTATAAACAACTGCCAATTAGCACACATTTCCTGTCCCCTTTAATGAATTTTGAGGCTGGTAATGAACTCTGAGGTGAGCGAGTCCAATTTTCTGTGATGCATGGGTAGACTGTTTGCGCTGTCATAATCTCAACAGTGATGATATTGTTAGGGGTGTGCAAGTACCTTATTTCAAATATTTAGTGCAGAATATTTTATTTGGGCCCCCAAATATTCAGGAATTTGTTATTCGTATTTGGGGGATATGATTAGAAAAGAAAAAGAATAGCCCCCACACCCTCCTCCCCACTCAGATCCTTAATTTCAAGCCCCCTGTCCTCCACCCTCTGTTAGAAACCCAGTCCCTCTCTCCTCCCTCCCAGCACTCACAATTTTGTGTTTAAGTAGTTACATTACAACTCCCACAATGTGTTACCGGCACAACCTCCCCCCCCCCCTTATGTTGGACCACCATCTAAGTGCTCAGTTGTACTAAAAGAAAAGCAATGTACCCACACCCCTCACCCTTGCAGCAGCCTCCAACCACCCTGCTTCCCCCACCCAACCAATTCTTGAATTAAGTGGCAGATGATTGGCCATGGCATGTCCTGATCACAAAAAAGGTGACCGGCACAATCCTACCCTCCTCCACGGCTGGCTGCCTTTTGCAGAATAAAAGCCCTCCCATGCTTGCTTGTTCTGTATAGAAACCAGCTGATCACATGATCAGTTGATTTCACTATACAGAACAACTGCAGGCCTTTCATTCAGCGAGAAGGCGACCAGCATGACGAAGAGGTCAGTTTCTGATGGTCACCCTTCCACTTAATTCAAGAATTGGGTACTGGGGTGGTCGGGGTGCAGTGAGGTGGGGAAAATGGTTTTCTTTTAGGGCAAACAAATGCATAGATGGTGACCGGGGGGGTGGGGGGAGACAATCTGAAGATAGAGGGGGGACGGCTCAGGGGCAACAGAGAGAGTGGTGAACACATGGAATGGCCTTCCTGAGGAGGTCGTGGGGTCCAAAACAGTGGGGGAATTCAAGAATGCATGGGACAGACATAAGACAATTCTGGTGGGGGTTGGGAAGAAGTAGGCTGTTGCTTAACTAGGGGCTGCAGCTTATCCATTAGGTAGGGAAATGAGCAGACTGGGTGGGCCAAGCGGTCTTCATCTGCTGTCAAAGTCTTATGTTTCTATGTGACTGGCCATGGAGGCAGGCGGGTTGTGCCAGTACCCATCATAAGAGTTAAAACTCTTTAAATATAAAATTGATGGTGCTGGGGGGAGGGAGGCGGGTTGGTTTCTAACAGAGTGAGTTGGGGGCCAGGAGATGAATTTAAGGATATATAGGCTTGGGAGGAGGGTGGGGGGCAGTTTCTTTTCTTTTTTTGTTAATATTATTTCCTGAATAGGAATAGGAATAGGCACGAATAGTGGCACTATTTGTTACTGGTATCCTAATAAAGAATAGTGCTACATTTTTTTTTTTCCTTTCATTCAGATTTTTTCCCTCCAGAGGAGGACTCTCTCTCGGGTTCCACCACTACCGCACTTGCCAACCCTGACGATTCCTTGACTGCTTGCCCCCTGTGGCGGGGCCAGGGAGGTGGCGACCCCTTCCCGGAGACCCAATCCAGAGGTCAGGGTCGGCCCTCGGGTGCGATGGACCATCATGGAGCCCTGCCAGGCTACTTTTCCTCCTTTTTCTCCCGTCCTCCCTACCGACATGGTTACGTCAGAGTGTGCCTCCCGACCGCATCGCCTCCAGCCACCACCAGAGGGCGATCAGCAGCGGATGGCATGACACCTCTCCCGAGAGAGGAGAGCAGTCCTCGGATGCTCAATCTCTCCCCCTGCCGACCACCAGCGGCCCAGGCTTATTCCCGAACCTGGGTCGCCGGCATGGCGCAAGGTGTAGCGACCAACATCTCAACCTCTAGAGCCACCGGGCTGGAAAGAGTAGGCATAATTTGTGGTATTCGGGAAATACTATTCGTTATATCCACACCCCTGGTAATTATGTATGAGTACTGGCCTGTAGCCGGCTTTAAATTTTCTTTCTTTTTTTTAAGTAAGTTTGTTGGGCTACAGAATTAGTCCTACTATACAGTGTATGGATAGCATTATTAGAATTTCCACATTTTCTGATGCTTTTGCATCCTTTATCCTGTACATGAATCTACATCTGCAACCAGTGCAGCAGAGAAGACTCCCTTCTTATTAAGCTTCTGCCATTATCCCTTTGCTTGTTCTAGTCATGTTCTGTTGCACTACTCATGCCTCCTTCCCTTCCCTCCCCTCCTTTTTTTTTTACTTTTTAGCTACTGTACCTTTTTCCTCCTGCTGTCTTGACCTGCCTACAGTTGGCCCTACTGCATACCCAGCTCTGTTGCCCACCTTCTTCGGGACTTACCTGTCCCGTGTTCCTCCATGGTTTATCCCCAGAGCATGGTCACTGGGGAGGATCATATCCCCAGCGCAGTTAGAGTCCGGTGTTGGGAGAGCACCTTGGTTGGCAGTGTAGGGCCAGTAGTGAGAGGTGAGTGTCAACTTTCTGCGGTCAGGGGTATTTCCAGTTTTCTGTCCCAATTCCCCGGTATCCCCGTGGAGTACTCTTCCATGCATGCACATGCTAATGCATGCCACACTTGCCTTGAGCAAACTAGTGTTCAACCTCCCTGATCCTTGGCTCCTGCTTGCACTGCAGCCTGTGGTCACCCAGGTGGCAGTACTGCGGCGGAGACCAGAGCCCTCCCTTCCCGATGTGGAGAGCGTCCTTCGGGGATGCTCCGCCAACCTCCCCCCAGTTGGCCGTCTGACAATCTAGGCTCATTCCCATGCCTGGTCGTCATTGTCGTGAGTGGTAGCCCTACTGCTGTGCTGGCAGGTTGTCCTTCCCTTACCTCCTTTAACTGTGCTCTGTATTTGCTGGCAGTTTTCACCTGGCTTGTCTTCACTGGCTCCTGTATTCACATAGTGTAACCTTCAATATGCATACTAAGAGTGCACTATCTGTAATTGCTGGCCAACCCCCCCCCTCTCCTGTAACTGAATATATACAGAAGCTGTTTTTCACATGTTTCATTTGTTGGCTTTGGTATCTTTTCAGGAAATCTGTATTGTGAAGAACAATGAGAAGATCCAGCAGCAGCAACAGAGTGAAGAAGGTTTCAGATCGCATCATGCTGTACAGCTGGTGAGCAACTTTTAAACAATGGAAAATTGAATAACTGTTTTAAAGCCTTTATTTTGCATTAAATAGCATGCACTCTTCTATAGGGTCAGAGTTTGAAACAGTTTGAATATGCCCTTGAAACCCTCTGCTGTTTCAACAGTTTTCAAGAGCCTTTTTGAAATAGATGGTGTCCATGATGAAAAGAGAAATAGTCCATTAAATTAACTCAATCCTTAGTCAGCTTGAGCTATAAATACTGACAGGGTGGGCAGTATTATTATGCAGGACTAGGTTGAGATAATATCTAGTTATAATATCTGTGCCCTGTATTGCGCCGCCCCCCCCAGCCTTCAGGAATTACAGTTGAGTTTTCCCTGTTTTATATTTTAATCAGATAATAAGGCGCAATAAGTTTTATTTGACCATGGGTATCACCTCTACTCCTCAGGTGTCTTGTGAGACATTATACAAAACTTTGTGCCAACAGCAGCTTCACACTAACAAATTGTTCTTATGGCCTCAGGTCTGTGAAATCCACAACATACAAAATAGGATGCAACAAATAAAGAATTCTGATGGACTTGCTTACTTTCCCAGGACCACAGTGTGGTGGTTGTCCAGTCATGTTGATCATATGAGAGCCTGCAAAGAGTACCAAGTTGGACAGCTGGCATTCTCCTCAGATCTCCTAGTTTTCTCCATGGCACAGTGTGCCGACATGCAGTAATGTGGTATACACACGTTGGTATGCATACATGACGGGCATCTGGCCATGACCCCTCTACTTCTGTTACTCCCAGCTGTGCTACCAGCTGGTTTCCACCAACCGGCAGTGACACTGCAAGAGCAGCATCCCCCTTCTCAGAGGAAGGAGAGCTGTCCATGGGATGCTCAGTACTTCCTGCCCTGGCTGACCCTCGATGACCCACACTCATTCCCGAACATGGGTTGCCAGCATCATGAGCAGTAGTGCTACCACTGCGCTGAGAGGCTGGTCCTGAATAATATGTTTCAGAAAGATTTGCCAGAGGTGCTGGCCTGCCAGCACAGTGGTAGCGCAACATTAACGAGCCAGGTTTGGGAGCAAACTCTGGACAACAGAGGGCTGGCCGGGAGGAGGAGGCTCGCACATCCAACAAACTGCTCTCCTCTGGGGAGGGAGTTTTCTATGCTGCCTCCTAGCAGAAGCAAGGGATCAGTGCACCAGGACAGTGGCAGAATGGCAGATGTCTGGCATGTCACGCACATGAGCTTGCGTAGAGCTGTCATTAATGTCATTGCATGCCACTCCTCTGTGCCACAAGTGGAGGAGGAAGGCCCAGGAAGGGGAAAAACAGTCCTGGCTGTCATGGATGACTGCTGCTCCTTGCAGGCACCACACCCAGTGACTCGGGCATGGCCACTGTATCCTTGTCCAGTTGGTTGAACAGGCTCCCTGCCACAGGGGTAAGGCCAGGTAAGTCCCAGGGGAAGCCAGGGTGACGAGGGTAGGGTAGCTGGCATGAAGAAGAACCATGCCAGGATGGGGGAGAAAAAGAACTAAAAAAAAAAGCAGATTTCCCAGAGACTGGTGACTCTCTTATAAACAGAGGATAGATGCAATTTAACTTGTCTTCTACTCTGCTTCATTAATCTTGTCAGGTGTTCCTTTCCAGTTGTATTATAATAATGTGTCTACCTACCGCAATAACATCAACCATCGTATTGCCTTAGTTTCAGCCTTTACTGTAATGAATCTGCTGAGTGTAACTTGGTCATACTTTGTGTAACTGTGCTGTCCATCTGGACCCTCCTTGTAAATGACAGGTTTCCTGTGGAGCAGAATTGGGGTATGTACACAAATGACTGTGGGAGATATCTACAATGAAGCCCATCCTAAAATTCCTGATTGTGATTATGAAATGGCCCTCAAATATCATTTGTAATATCTGATCAAATAAAATGCAAACATTTTTTTTCTAAATTATTTAATAAATCTCTGCCCCCCCCCCCCCCAAATATCCCATTAAAGGGACACTGACAACCCTCTTAGCCCTAAAAACTCTCTGGTTTTAAAAACACAAGTTATGATTGGTCACATTCTGTAGAGATTGCTGATGTAGCTGGTACTTTGATTCTGACTCCTGTTTTCTTTTTAAAAGTGAAAAGTAGGCTGCCAACCATACTGGTGTTACTACACAAAGACTTGTTTGTTTATAGTCCTTTGTCCTTGAGGTACAGGTCAGAAAGCATAGGCAAACAAGGAGAAGTTATAACACTTGCAAGTAGCATTTTGTTTATTTATTTGATTTTTTTTTTTGTACTATATTTCTATTGAGCTTTTCTGGCAAGATGGCACTTACAGAAAACAAGCAATCACAGGTGAATCCTAGAAACAGAGTACAGTAACAATAATTACACTAAGGCAATACGATTGAAAGGAGTCTACCCTTCTTATAACAACATGGGGGAATTAGCCATTCTCAAACAACCAAAGAGTCCATAAGCCTACAACTCAGAGAGGGAAAAATCACCACCAGTCAGTCCCACCATAGGAACCAGCCAGTGTGTGAACCAGTCAGCCCACAACTCCCCCTGCAATTTTGATGACCAGGTGAGCCTTCTGTGACAAAGGTCCCTTTTTTAGGGGTGACCCGGGATTGGTTACAAACAGCAGGTGACAGGTTATTCATATAGGTACAGAAACATCATATACAGAAATTAGTTACAAGTGATGGCTAAAAGTATTTACTCACAAATTAGCTCAAGGGAATTGATCATTGAATTATTTACAACCTATAGTGCGACAAGTGCTGCAGAAGGTAGGTAATACATAGTCATACATTGATAGAGAGTTCAGCAAGCAGAAATACCATGCAGTGCCACCATAGTTTTAGAAGGAGGTTGCAGAAGCAAGAATTCAGAGAAAACAGTTGCAAGGAGCCGCAGTCTAGGAGAGGTCTTTCAGACTCTTTTTAAACTGGACTAAAGTAGGGCAGGCAAGGACCTCCGGGGGGCAGGAGTTCCACAGGTATGGAGCAGCAAAAGAGAAGAATCTTCTTTTGTTCAATACCAGGAGGGGTGAGAGGTCAGGCAAACTGCTTGCGTTGGATTAAGCCAGAGAGACTAGGTGGAGACAGGGGTTGAAATAATTTAAAGGTAAGGCAGTACAGGGAGTAATGCACTGTGGTTTCAAAGGAGGGCTACCCCAGGATTGCTAGTGCTGTGCAGTGGTGAGTTCTGGAGTGGGCACCAGATGAGAAATGCCCAATCCTGTGATACAGTGATTTAAGTCCGGTGAGGATGGATTCTTGAGCCAACTGTAGTACTGGGGCACCATAGAATAGTAAGGGTAGGAGAGCACTTCTAGCGATGGCTAGGCAAACCTCCCTAGACAGGTAGGGAGAGAGTCGGTAAAGTAGCCCAACTTTTAGGTTTAGCTTTTTAGTCAGAGCATCCACATGAGATTCAAAGGTCATGATTTGCTCCAGGACCGTTCCCAGGTATTTGAAGGACTGAACCACCCACAGGTTGACTCCAGTGCAGGTGGTAAGATTAAGGAGGAGTCACATGGGCTCCAAAACAAGATGGCCGCTTAGATCTCGAGCTCCCTTCAGCTAAGAATAACTTTACCTCCAAACATTGATTTTTACATCAATATTGTTTCCCAACTAAAAGATTCTGCTGTGGGAAGGTGATGACTACTAATTCTCAAGATCTTGGGACTCCGTCTGCTCATTTGAAACGGAAAAAAGACATTGAGACCTCGCCACCGGCCCAGCAATGCCACAGTCTAAAATACCAGCACCTCCCGAGGAGGAGCTCCATGCATCACACCAGATACCAACAGATCCACCAAGTTCTGTGTGGGAACGAATGGCAGCGAGCATAGAGGTAATTAGGCATACAGTAACAAAAAATTCAAACTACAATCTCTACTTTAACTACTCGAGTTAAGGAAACTGAAACAAAGCTCCTAGAGCTAGAAGGGGCGCAGGTAGAATGGCTTACGCAGAAGGTAGAAGATCTGGAGGGGCGAGGGCGCAGTAAAAATCTACATATACTGGGCTTACTGGAAGGCCTTGAAGGGAAAGATGCAGTACAATTCCTTAGGCAAAATCTCCCTCTGTGGTTGAAACCTGAGCCCACAGCCTTCAACTTTGAAATTGACAGGGCCCACCGCATTCACAGTGCCAGAAAGCCCCAACCCTCGGACAGACCAAGGCCATTGATTTTTAAGCACCTTCGTTACCAAGCTGAGGAGTTGAGTCTCCGTAAAGCTAGGAAGCTCCAGCAAGTACTGGTGAATGGCACCTGTGTCTCTTATACCTCGACTACCCTAAGTGTGTGCTGGAGAAGCGCCGGCAGTTTGACAAAATAAAGGCGGGGCTACGCAATAAAGGGATAAAATACTCTCCTGTATCCAGCTCTTCTTTAGCCTAGCTGGCAAACAACATAATTACCACTCCCCAGCAGATGCAAACAAATTCTTGCAAACATCTTTATGCTCTCTGAATCGAGCAACCGTCCCCACGCAGACAACTAGATCTGTGACTTCACCACAACACATGCAACATGAACATTAGACCGAGGAACTGAACTATCCATCCTTGGTGGAATTAAATAGTAAAAGTACAGCAGTATGTGTGCTTAAAGGGACGCTGTCAACCTGTTTTTTATCATATTTGTAGTTGAAATCCCTCATTTTATGATTGCTTACCCTCTCTAAAATTCACTGATGTTGCTGTTTGTTTTGTCTGTCTCCTTGCTTAGTAGAACTGAAATGCATGGCAATGTATATTTATAAACAACCTTGTTTGTGTTTACAATCCTGGTTCTGTTCTTATTGCATACTTTCTGAGCATTAGAAACACACCCAAACAGTGCAATCACTCATAAGGCAGTAGCTACCTAAACTCCCACTGTATCAAGAAGAGCTAGACTGTGTTGTGAATGTTCCCAAGTTCAGGAAACATGCATTTGGAGTTGATCAAAGAATGTAAACAAACCTGTTTTGGTGTGATAACACCAGTATGTTGGCAGTCTGTTTTTCACTTTTTTAAAGAAAATCAGAATCAAACTACCAGCTACATCTACAATCTTTACAGAATTTTGACAATCATAAAACTTGTTTTTTTAACTAGGGACATTTTGAGACCTAAGGGGGTTGACAGTGTTCCTTTAACTCTTGCTACTGCATATGGTCTGAGTGAGTTCAATTTATCCCTCTTTCATTGTATGAATAACTATGGAGTTAATAGAGAGCTCAGAGGTAGGTAACTTAAAGCCATTTGACTACTGATTGTTGCTAACATACCTCTGCTATGTCTGGCTGCGAAATGGTAGCTTCTTGTTTCTCATCAACACTGAGCGGCATCCTCACTCTATTCATGGGGAAAATAGATATGCAACTGTATGGAGCACTGACGTATATGTTGCAGGCCAGCCATGGCAGGGCAACTGCTAATCAATGGGGGACTCAGACCTGTCGACGGGAGACTCAGAATTGTCGATGAGCATAATAGATTCACTGATGGGGAGGCACAGAATCGTCAACGGAGGACATGGAATTTTCAATGAACAGGATAGATCCACCAACTGGAGACGCAGAATCGTCGGCAGAGGACACAGAATCGAGGCACTGTTTATTGCCTCAGGCAGAGTGGGAAATATTACCCAAAATTTCATTTATGTGTGTTTTCCCTTTTGTACTTAAATGGCTATATGGTTGGATCATTTGGTTTCTGGTTTAATTTAATCAGTGTTTACTTTTCCTGAAACGGGACACCCACTTACCCTGTGTGGGAGCAGTGATGTAACTGTGTCATGCTGGATTTGGAGTAGAAGTTCTCATAGCATGACTGAAGCTTATGAATGAGATGCTGCCTCCATTATGATATATCACTGGGGATATGCCCTTGACTCTTATTTAATATGGAAAAAAAGAAACCGAATAATAGATCACCTCAAATAGAAAAGGGATCATATTCCAATGATGGAGGCAGGGGAATTCAAGCGAAGGGGTGTATCTGCTGTATTCAAACAACATGAAGTCTTGCTATATTATGACATATGCAGTATAACCCCAGGTTAGAACTGCTCCGGAGGTGAAAGAGTTAACTTTCCATGCAGGGCATGGAACCTTGAGAGCGAGCTCGGTTGAACACTGTCTGTTGTAGCTCAAACTTAAACTGTCAGATTCTTTACTCCGCCTCACTGAACAGTCGCTCCGGAGATTTCTCCTGCTGCTCGGTTCGTTTGTCGGTTAAAAAGTGTAATTCTCGGTTTATTTTACCGAAATTAACCGCAATCGGTCGGTTCAAACTCTGTCTGTGGTATTGTAAGTAATAGATAGGCTTATTTTATTTTCTTCTGTGTGGAACTTGTAAACGTCTTTTTCAGTTCGGTTTGAACCGATCAGATGGGTTTTAAATTAACTTTCTAGTCCTTTAGAGAACAGTTCCCGGTTCTTATCGGTTCTAAAAAACACAGATTTTATTACGTTTTTTTCCACGACCCGTGACACGGTTGGGAACCGATAAGAGAGTCTTGCTTGGTGGATTGCGACTAACGGGCAAGTTTTGGTTAGGCTGGCACTATGCTTGAGAAACCCAAAAGGAAAACCGGACCCACTGGGTTTCAGCACTGTGGCCTCTGTGGGGAAGCCTTTGCTAAGGCTGACCCACACACTATGTATATTGTCTGGGTTTGACCACCTCAATGCAGACTGCCAGATTTGTAAGAATTTTCCTGCTGCCACCATGGAAAAGAGTTGGTAGGCTCAGGGAAAGGAGGCCAAAAGTCTGCTGACCCGGATGGCCAGCCGGTTCGGTTCAACCAAACCTGAGGTGCCCTCTGACCAGGGCGATACTTTCTCGGGCAAACGAAGAGCCAACTCTGAGGAGCCGGTTCCAACTAAAAGGGCTAGAAAGTCAGCTAGTGTGGAGCCAAAAGTTTTTTCTCCAGCCGCTGAGGAAATAGCTAAAGATATTCAAATTGTCAGTCTCTTTCCCCGGTTCTGTCCGAACCGACACCATCAGGGAAGCGCTCGGTTCGGACGGTTCCACTGGTTCAAGATTATGATTTTGAGGATTTTTATGAACCGGAGGAAGGGGGAGAGGGGTATGAGGAGAGTGAATGTGATTTTGAAAGTCTGGATGTGCCCATTGAACCGGACATCTCTCCAGACAGACCTTCAGGGCCCCCCAGGCTATCTGAGTCCCCTTCTCATTTATGTTCTGTAAGAAAGTTGCTGAAACTCTCAACTCCCTGTTGAGGAGCTGTTGATGACCAAGAAGAGTCTGATTATGTAGAAATGATGGCTATTCAGAGTCTAGGAGACTGTCTATTCTCTTGCACAAATCCTTTAGGAAACAGACAGTAAAATTCTAAAACTCCTCACTCTATCCTTCCTGTTGATAAAAGGATGGACAAAAGGTATACATTATCAGGCTCTGATATGGAGTTCCCTCTCAGCAGTGCAGCCATGTGGGGGTAGTGCAGGCTGCAGCCTGTGACAAGGCTAATATTCTCTAGCCTCTCACCCTCCTGAAAAGGATTCCAGGAGGATGGATGCCATGGCAAAGAAACAGTACATGGCAGCATCTTTAGGACTCAGACAGGCAAATTATATGGCTTATGCAGCTAGGTACCAGAAATCCAGATGGGATACTGTGCTGGCACTAGCAAAACAGGCCCCTGACCAGCTTGCCAGGGAGCTGGAGCAGGTGGTTGCGGATGGTATAGGAGAGTCGACCTGGGCAGGCCATCTCTGGCCTCTTCTTTCACCCTGCAGGTCTGTCGACCAGCAAGGCATTTTCTACAGCTCCTGGGGCACATGGCTGCTTCTACAGCAGTAGTGCAGGGAGCAAGGTTTCAGATGAGGGACATTCAGTTCCATTTGAGAGCCTTTTGGTCTCAAAGGACAGATCCTCTAACCAAATTGATCCCAGTGACTCGAACCCTGATCCAGGCCCTCCAGTGGTGGCAGGACCAGAGCAATTTGAGACAGGGGTTCCTTCATTCCCCAGTCTCATTCCTTGACCCTTACTACAGATGCATCCCTCTTGGGGTGGGGGCTCACATGGGCGACCTTACTACCCAGGGGTTGTGGTCCCCTCAGGAATCTCTGCTCCACATCAATTTGTTGGAACTCAGAGCAGTTTTTCTAGCACTCAGGTTTTTCCACATCTGTTCAGAACAAGGTTGTTCAAGTCAGAACAGACAATACCACTACAATGTGGTACATCAACAAGCAAGGGCACTCGGTCTACGGCCTTGTGCACCGAAGCAATGAAGTTGTGGTCTCTGGCTTATTCTCTGCACGCCTTCCTTACGGCAGTTCACCTCCCAGGCAAGGACAATGTCCTAGCGGATGCTCTCAGCAGGATTTCCCAGGACCATCACGAATGGGCACTGGATCCCCTAGTACTGGAGGTAGTATTTGCCAGATGGGGCACCCCTCAGATAGATCTCTTTGCAGCCCCAGACAATCACCAACTTCCCCTTTTTTGCTGCAGGCTCCCAGTGTTGGGCTCAGTCCCTCTGGATGCCTTCCTACTCAGTTGGGAAGGGAAGTTTCTCTATGCTTTTCCCCCCTTCCCTCTTCTTTTTTTAAGGTGCTAGTAAAAATCAGATCTCAACTCTGCAGGATGATCCTGATTGCTCCAGATTGGGCCAGGCAGCCCTGGTACCCACTCCTCATGTCCTTAGCAGTCCACCTTCCCCTGTGTCTTCCCAGGAATCACAACCTGTTAACCTGTGCTCAGGGGAGAGTTTGGTACCCGAACCTCAAATCTCTCAATCTCAAGGCATGGCTCTTGAAGAGTTAGAGTTTGCTCACCTACACCTTTCCCAAGGCGTACTGGAAATCTTGAAGGCCTCTAGGAAGCCTTCCACCAGGGCTACTTATAATTCAAAATGGAAAAGATTTTCCACATGGTGTGCTGGTAAGCATATTTCCCCAGAATCTGCTGACGTGCCCACGATTCTGGATTATTTAGTGCATTTGAATTCTTTGGGGCTGAGACCAGCTACCCTAAAGGTGCACTTGGCAGCTGTGTCTGTCTTTTTATCAGCAGGTAAGCCCTCTTCTTTTTCATCTCACCCTGTGTTCTCCAAGTTTTTTAAAGGGTTGCTTCACACCAACCCTCCGTTCAGGGACCCTGCCCCTGCTTGGGATCTTAATATTTGCATTGCCCAGTTTATGCAACCCCCTTTTGAGCCATTGTCTTCAGCAGGCTTAAGTACTTGACTTGGAAAACTGTGTTTCTGGTAGCCATCACCTCTGCCAGGTGCATAAGTGAGCTACAAGCATTGTCAGTGGAGCCTGATTTTATCTCCTTTCACAGAGATAAGGTGGTCCGCAGGACTAACAGAAAGTTTTTGCCTAAGATGGTTTCAGACTTCCACCTTAATCAATCCATGTCTCTTCCTGTGTACTTCACTGACCATTCCTCCTCTGGCGAGAGGAGATTACACAGTTTAGATGCAAAAGAGCCCTTAGTTACTATAGAGCAGTACCAAGGGTCTGAGGTTTGAATCCCTCAATTGTTCCTCACTTATGGTGAGGTTGGTAAAATAAACCTGCCACTAAAAGATCCATTGCCAGGTGGACTGTCTCTTGTATCCAATTTTGCTATGAAAACTGGGTAAGATTCCTCCCTCAGGCCTGAGGGCTCACTCTACCAGAGGTACAGCTCGTCCCTGGCTGCTGCCAGGGACATCCCTATCCTAGAGATATGTCAAGCAGCTACCTGGAAAACAGTTCACACTTTTACTAAGCATTACTCCCTGGATATCCAGGCCAGGAGTGATGCTCGACGGCACAGCTGTGCTCAGAGCCTATTTCCAGGTTCCCGGTCCCTCCTCCATGGAGGTACTGCTGTGTAATCTGCATATGTCATAATATAGCAAGACTTCATGTTGTTTGAAGAAGAATTACTCACCTTAGTAATGTTGTTTCTTCTAATGAGTCTTCTATATTATGACCGCCCCAGCCTGCCCCTCTCAGAACCTCTACTTTGGGATGTGGGTGGGCAGTGCAATGTTGGCACTTCATAGGTGCTCACTCTTTATTTCACCCTTTCTTAGGGTGCTTAGGTGTTATGTTTTATTTTTCTTTCTTGAATCCCTGACTTGAGTCTTTATTTTGGGATCAAGAGCAAAAATGTGTTTTTGTAGTTAGTAGCCAGTGGGCTAGTGTGAGTTACGGCTTCCACACAGAACCTTAGTGAGTTTTTGCTCGTAAAGATCTGACAGTTTAAGTTTGAGCTACAACAGACAGAGTGTTCAGCCGAGCTCGCGCTCAAGGTTCCATGCCCTGCATGGAAAGTTAACTCTTTCACCTCCGGAGCAGTTCTAACCTGGGGTTATACTGCATATGTCATAATATAGCAAGACTCCATTAGAAGAAACAACATTACTAAGGTGAGTAATTTTTTCATCTTGGTTCCTGTGAGAGTGTTGTGTTTAATTAACCTCCTTTGCTTGCTATAGAACAGGCAACTGGTGTGCCCCAACCAGTAGGGGACACTCTAAAATTGTAGTTGTTCTTTTATTACCTGTATATAGCATCCTTATAATAGTTTACATTTTAATTAATAGTAAGTGTAACTTTTTAGAATAAGTATATACAGTTACTTATAGAATAGGTGAATCTGTGTTGGGCTGGTTGTTCTGCCTCTTGAAATTTTTGTGTAGAGGTCACTTGGGGACTGGGGGGAAGTGTAGGGGAGGGGGAGAGTTGGTGGAATTTGGGACTGGAGACCATTTGGATAGTGCTCCTGTAACTGCTGGAAATATGGCACCGCCGAATACATTACGGGTGATCTCCTTGAATGTAAATGGGATGTCAAACCCCATAAAAAGAGGAAAATACTCACAAAGCCAAAGCAAATGGGGTGTGATGTGGCTTTCCTCCAGAAGACCCACCTGGTGCCCACAGAGGCAGCGCAGCTAAACTGCATGTGGGTAGGAGAAGCTTTTCATAGCTGTGCTACTACGACAACAAAGGGAGTGGCAGTTTTATTGAGAAGAGGTCTACAGTTTGGAGCACAACATGTGCAAACAGACCATGATGATAGATATCTGTTTATAGATTGGACTTATCAGGAGGAATCATTGCATTTGGGTACTGTCTATGCTCCAAACCCACCTGACTTGGGCTTCTTTGTAAAAAATCTTCGGCCTCTTAGCACAGACTCATGGCCATACAATACTGGGGGGTAATTTCAACTTGGTCCTCAATCCAGCTATTGATAGAATGGGACCAGTTAGCAAACAAGAAGCTGCTTTGGCAACCCAGGTAATAGACATGTGCCAGAGAGCAGGAATGCAAGAGGCATGGAGGATGCAACACCAGGGGAAATTAGATTTTTTATGTTTTTCAGCCCCTCATTCGTCCTGTAGTAGAACTGATGTGATGATGGTCTCTCAGTCCCTGTTAATTTGGGTACAGAACACCACAATGGGAAATATCCTGATCACAGACCATGCCCCGGTTGTACTTGTCCTTTCCTGGGGGGGAGGGCCCGCCTTACGAAATAAGTGGAAGTTGAAGACGTCTTTTTTACAGGGTGAAACTTTCCGTAAACTTACAGAGACAGAGACTGAGGAATTTAATTTTTTTAATGACACCCCAGAGATATCCCTGGGGACACAGTGGGATACCCTTCAGGCAGTACTGAGGGGCAAGATAATTGCATACTCAGCACGAAAAAGGCATGAGTGAGACAACTCTATTAGAGAGCAGGAAGGGACACTAAAACTACTAGAAGGAGAAGTAGCTCTGTTTCGCCTGTGGGAACCCTACAGGTACTGGTTACAGAGAAGGCAGCAGAGGGTGGTGGTGGGAGGGTAGCTCTTCATCTCTGAGGGTAGTGACAAGTGATGCTGGGACCGGTGTTTGGGTTGTTGATATCAGACATCTCAATGGGCACCAAGAGCAAGATCAGTTTGTTTGCAGATGACACCAAGATGGGAGCAACAGTGGATGACCTAGGAGGGTGGCATGGGTTTGATCTGTTAAAATTGGAGCCCTGGTCGGACACCTGGCAGTTCGGGTTCTGTGCCAAAAAGTGCAAGGTGCTATATTTCGGGACAAAAACCCCAGGAAGGAGCTACCAGCTGTGGGGGGTTCAGCTAGCCGTGACAGAGGAGGAGAAGGAGAAGGATCTGGGGGTGATTATAATGGGCTCAGTGAACAACTCAGCAGAATGCAGGAAGGCAACTGCAAAGGCCAACAAAATGCTCAGTTGCATTGCCAGGGGTATATCTTCAAGGAGAAGGGAGGTGATCCTGCCGTTGTATAGGTCACTGGTTAGGCCACACCTGGAGTGCTGCGTGCAGTACTGGTGCCCATACCTGAAGAGGGCCATTAAGTTACTGGAGGGGGTGCGGCACAAGGCAACAAAGATGATGCAGGGACTAGGGGACATACCCTACGTGAGCAGGCTGAGGGAGTTGAACATGTACTCACTGGAGGAGAGGAGAGAGGGGTTATGATTGAAACCTTCAAGTACATGAAGGGAATAAACAAGACAGGCATGGAGGGACTTTTCAAGTTAAGGGAAGGTAGGGACATTCAAGGTCACGATCTCAGATTGGAGGGGGGAAGGTTCAGGAGGGAAATGAGAACACACTTTTTCACAGAGAGAGTGGTGTCTGGTGGAACACGTTGCCTGTGGAAGTGGTATCCTGTAGAACAGTTCACTGCTTCAAAAGGGGATGGGATGGGATAGGGTAAGAGGGAGGGTCAGGGGAGGAAGGGGGGGCAGCTGCAGTATAAGGGTTGCTAGCTACACACTCGAGCAGACCCAATAGACCATAAGGCCTTTATCTGCTGGCAGACTTGTATGTTCGTAATCCTTTCTTAGACCCCAGATTAAGCACATTAGGGGTGCGGTAGAGGGTTCCTTCTACAAGCAAGTGGAGTATAACCTCTATAAACTGCATCAGACAAATAGGGAAGCAGGAGAGCAGCCGAGCTGGCTCTTGGTGACCCGGATGAAAGCACAGGAGGAGGAGAAATATATTCCCCTCATCCATAAAACTGAAACAGGTATAGTGACCTCCCCTGTGGAAATTAACGCAGCTTTGCTAGACTACTACAGAAAGCTCTATACTTCTGAAGTAGATCCCATACAAGAACAATTTGACAACTATTATCCTCTAATAACTCTGCCTCAGGTACCTACCTCTAACCATCTGCACCTCACATCCCCCATCTCAGCGCAAGAAGTTAAAGATGCAATTTTGTCACTGTCCAAGGGCCTGGGTCAGATGGTTTTCCTTCTGAGTTTTATCACACCTTTTAAATTTAGCTGGTACCCAGATTAACAGCAGTACTAGATGAAGCTATCAAGATAAACCATTTACCTGGTGCCTTTCATGAAGCATTGATCACGTTGATCCCAAAAAAGGGCAAAGATAGTGTGTTATGCTCACAGTTCAAACAACATGAAGTCTTGCTGTATTCTGACAATTGCAGTGATTCCCAACCTTTGAACTGCCCTGGAGAACAAAGAGTTAACTTTTTATGCCGCGCATAGAATGCTGTGCTCGAGCTCGGTTGAAGTCTCTGTCTGGAGTGATTCAAACCTAAACTGCCAGATTCTTTACTCCACCTAACTGAACGGTCTCTCCGGAGATTTCTCCTTCAGCTCGGTTCGAAAGTCAGTTAAAGTTTCAGTTTTCGTCGTTTTTTAAACCAAAAAAGTATCCGCATAGTTGGTTCAGTCTCTGTCTGTGGTGCTGTGAGTACTAGATAGGAATTGTTCTGTTTTTTTCTGTGTGGAACTTGTAAAAGTGCGGCTTGGTTCAGCTGAACCAGCCATTTGATAGTGAAATTTGTGTGTTTTACTTAGTGTGTGCTTACTGGTTCTTATCGGTTCTAAAAAAAACGTGTTTTGAAACATTTTTTTCCAATACTCGTGACACGGTTAGGAACCGATAAGAGAGTCTTGCCTGGCGGTTGCCGAAAAAAGGGTAAGTTTGGTTAGGTTGGCCACGTCTGAGAAACCCAAGAAAAAACCGGGCCCACTGGGTTTCAACACTGCAGTGAGTGTGAGGAGGTCTTTGCTAAGGCCGATCCCCACACCACCTGTGTTTATTGTCTGGGGTTTGACCACCTCGATTCATACTGCCAAATATGTAAAAACTTTCCCAAATCTACCCTTGAGAAGAGATTAGGTAGACTGAGGGAAAAGGAGGCCAAGAAGTCCACTGACCCGGATGTTCAGCCCGGTTCGGTTTCGACGAAACAGAAGGAGTGCCCTCTGACCAGGCGTCGCCGGAAGCGAGCCGATTCTGAGGGATCGGTTCTGACAAAAAGAAAATGCAAAGATAAATCGACCGGTTCGGATCCAGAGGTTCATGTTCCGACCGCCGAAGAGATAGCCAGAGCGATTCAGATTGTGGAATCGCTCCATCTGGTTCCGACCGATCCGGCTCCTTCTGGCAGGGCTTCGGTTCAGTTGGTTCCCCTGGTTCAAGATATACCCTTGAAGATTTTTATGAACCGGAATTTGAAGAGGAAGGGGAATTTGAGGATGATGATGTAAGTGACGGTCTGGATGTGCCTGTGGAACCGGACATCTCCCCAGACAGACCTTCAGGTGTTTCCCCTCCTAGGCTTTCTGAGTCCCCTTTTCACTTTATGTTTTACAGAAAGGTGGCTGAAATCCTCCAGCTTCCTATGGAGGAGGCTGTGGAAGATCAAGAGGAGCCTGATTTTGTAGAGATGATGGACAACCCAGAGTCCAGGAGACTGTCTATTCCCCTCCATAAGTCTTTTGGAAAACAGACACAAAAAATCTTAAAGTCTCCTAACACTGTACCTCCTGTGTATAGAAGAATGGACAAGAGGTATACACTTTCAGGCTCAGACACAGAGTTCTTATATCAGCAATGCAGACATGTTGGGGTAGTGCAGGCTGCTGCCTGTGACAAGACAAATATTCCTTTGGCTTCACACCCCCCAGACAAGGACTCCAGGAAGATTGATGCCATGGCAAAGAAGCAGTACATGGCATCTTTTTTGGGACTCAGGCAAGCGAATTACTTGGCCTATACAGCCAGGTACCAGAAGTCCAGGTGGGACACTGTACTGGCATTGGCTAAACAGGCCTCCCCCCAGCTAGCCAAGGAGCTGGAGGCGGTGGCTGCAGATGGGATTGAGGCATCTAAGGTTCAGTTTCATGCTGCTGTGGACTCTAATGATGTGTCATCAAGAGTCATGGCTACATCTGTGGCTCTTCGGAGGATGGCTTGGCTCAGATGTACTAGCCTCTCGTAGGACACCCAGGCTAAGGCCATGGATTTTCCTGTAGTGGGTAATTCTCTGTTTTGGGGAGCAGACAGAAGTACATGAAAAATGGATGAGTACAGGACCACTTACTGGAGTGATCAGGCCAAGGAAAGGCAGGCAGCTCCTCAAAGGCAGCAGTCTAGGGGCAGGGGCAGGCCTTTTCAAAGGCCTTTTTACCAAGCACAGGCCTCTTCTTCCTTTTCTCAGAGGGGTTTCTTCAGAGGGAGAGGCAGAAGGGGGATGCACAGGGCTGCATCCACTCCTCAGCCTAAAGCCCCTGCCAAGCAGACACCCTGATGGGCCTGCCCAGATCGACTCTCCTATTCCAGTAGGGGGTAGGCTGGCTTACTTTGTCCAGGACTGGATGTCTATTACATCAGACAAGTGGGTCCTGGAAGTAGTAAGCCAGGGACTGGTTCTCAGCTTCAAAAAATTTCCAAAGATGAGAGCCAGATCTTTTCCACCTGCAGATCTCTCGGAAGCCCTTGCCCTAGAGGCAGAGGTTTCTGCTCTCCTAGCCTTAAGAGCCATAGAGAGAGTACCTACCCTACACTGGGGCAAAGGACTGTACTCCAGGTACTTTCTGACCCCCAAAAGACAGGGGAGTGGCGACCCATCCGAGACCTAACATATCTAAACAAATATCTTTTAAAACCAAAGTTCAAGATGATATCTCTGGGAATAATCCTTCCCTGTCTAAGGCCAGGGGACTGGCTAGCCTCCCTGGACCTCAAAGATGCCTACTTTCACATTCCCATCAGGTGCTCCCACAGAAAGTACCTCAGATTCGAGTTGTCCTCAGGCCACTATCAGTTCAGAGCAATGCGCTTTGGCCTAACCTCAGCCCCAAGGGTTTTCACAAAGTGCCTGACAGTAGTAGTTGCCTTTCTAAGAAGGCAGAAGATTTCCATTTTTCCATATCTGGACGATTGGCTAATAGTGGGTCAGTCTCCAGACCAAGTCAAGTCTCACCTGCAAGTGACCCAGCAAGTGCTCACTTCTCTAGGATTTCTTCTCTATCTTCCCAAGTCAGTTCTCGAACCAGTCCAGGTTCTTACCTTTATAGGGGCAGAACTGGACACACTCAGTGCAAGAGCCTTTCTTCCTCTGGAAAGGGCAAGGGTTCTTATGGATCTAGCGTCCTCCTTCAGTCTTTGGGTATCTCGACCAGCAAGACATTTCCTCCAGTTCTTGGGCCACATGGCAGCTTCAACAGCAGTGGTCCAAGGGGCAAGATTCCAGATGAGGGATATTCAGTTCCACCTGAGAGCTTTCTGGTCTCAGAGAAAGGATTCCTTTACCAAACTGATCCCAGTGACTCTGACCTTGATCCAAGTCCTCCAGTGGTGGTAGGATCAGGACAATTTAAGACAAGGTGTTCCTTTTGTTGCTCAGCCTTGTTCAGTGGTCCTTACCACAGGTGCTTCTCTCCTGGGCTGGGGAGCCCATCTGGGGTCTCTTACTGCCCAGGGGCTGTGGTTCCCC
Source organism: Neoceratodus forsteri (assembly GCA_016271365.2). Classification (NCBI taxonomy): domain Eukaryota; kingdom Metazoa; phylum Chordata; order Ceratodontiformes; family Ceratodontidae; genus Neoceratodus; species Neoceratodus forsteri. The sequence continues at coordinate 1,080,165,293 of CM057454.1, read as the reverse complement.
AAGAATCCCTTCTCCACATCAATCTTCTAGAGCTCAGGGCAGTTTTTCTGGCTCTAAAAGCATTCTCACAGTCAGTATAGAACAAGGTGGTTCAAGTCTTTCACGGCCTTGTGCACGGAAGCCATGAAGTTGTGGTCCCTGGCTTATTCCCTGCAAACCTCTCTTGTGGCAGTTCACCTTCCAGGCAAGGACAATGTGCTAGCAGATGTACTGAGCAGGATTTCTCAGGGCCATCACGAATGGTCCCTGGACCCTCAGGTGTTGAAAGTGATTTTTTCAAGGTGGGGCACTCCAGAGATAGATTTCTTTGCAGCCCCAGACAATCACCAACTCCCTCTCTTTTGTTGCAGACCTCCAGTCCTGTGCTCGGTCCCTCTGGATGCCCTGATCCTGAATTGGGAAGGGAAGTTTCTGTATGCTTTTCCCCCCTTCCCACTCCTGTTCAAAGTTTTGGTAGAAATAAGGTCTCAACCTTGCAAGGTGATTCTGATTGCTCCAGATTGGGCCAGACAGCCCTGGTACCCCCTGTTGCTGTCCCTAGCAGTCCATCTTCCCCTGTCTCTTCCCAGGAATTACAACCTGTTAACATCCTCTCAGGGAAGGATTTGGTACCCCAATCTTCAGTCTCTCAGTCTCAAAGCATGGCTGTTGAAGAGTTAGAGTTTGCAGATCTGCATCTTTCACAAGGGGTTCTGGATATCCTCAAGGCTTCTCGAAAGCCCTCCGCCAGAAAGACTTGCAACTCCAAATGGAAAAGATTCATCATTTGGTGTTCTAAGAAGCATGTTTCTCCAGACACTGCAGAAATGCCTAGGGTTCTGAATTATATGGTCCATCTTAATGGCCTAGGCCTCAGACCAGCAACTCTCAAAGTACACCTGTCAGCTGTTTCTGTGTTTTTGTCAGTGGGGAAGTCTTCCTCACTATCTTCCCATCCTGTGTTCTGTAAATTTTTTAAAAGATTGCTTCACACCAATCCTCCTTTTAGAGACCCTGCCCCTGCCTGGGATTTGAATGTTTGCATTGCTCAACTTATGCAACCCCCCTTTGAGCCTATGTCTTCAGCAGAGCTTAAGTGCTTGACTTGGAAAACTGTGTTCTTGGTAGCCATTACCTCTGCCAGGCGTATCAGTGAATTGCAAGCCCTGTCAGTGGAACCTGATTTTATCTCCTTTCACAGGGATAAAGTGGTTCTTAGAACCAATAGAAGGTTCTTGCCCAAAGTGGTTTCAGACTTCCATTTAAACCAGTCTATATCTCTCCCTGTTTTCTTCCCTGATCATTCTTCCTCAGGAGAGAGGAGCTACACAGTTTAGATGTCAAAAGAGCCCTTAGTTACTACGTATCAAGGGTCACAGGTTTGACTCCCTCCAGTTGTTCCTCACTGATGGAGAATAGGGAAAGGGCAAACCTGCCACCAAAAGGTCTATTGCCAGATGGATTGTGTCTTGTATACAATTCTGCTATAAAAAACTGGGAAAAACTCCACCCTCAGGCCTGAGGGCTCATTTCACAAGAGGTACCGGTGCTTCCCTGGCTGCTGCCAGGGATATCCCTCTCTTAGAGATTTGTCAAGCAGCCACCTGGAAAACAGTCCATACCTTTACCAAGCATTACTCTCTGGATATCCAGGCTAGGAGTGATGCTCGGTTTGACACAGCAGTACTTCAGAGTCTATTCCCAAAGTAGGTTCTGTCCCTCCTCCTTGGAGGTACTGCTTGGTAGTCTGCGATTGTCAGAATACAGCAAGACTTCATGTTGTTTGAAGAACAAAATTACTCACCTTAGTAATTATATTTCTTCTAGTGGAGTCTTGCTGTATTCTGACCTTCGTTCCTGCCTCCCCTTTCAGAACCTGTTTTTGGGAAGTGGGTGGGCAGGTGCATTGTTGCACCCCAGGGGTGTTTTTTGCTTGCACCCTCTTCCTTTTTGCTTGGGTGCTGATTTATTATTGTTATTTATAGTACATTGGGTTTTGGTTTTTGGGTTTCCTGACTTGAGTCTTCCTTGGAATCAAAACTTTTTCCAGTTGGCTAGTAAAATTTTTACTTTTTCGACATAGAATTTTTAGTTTAGTTGGGCTCGTAAGAATCTGATGGTTTAGGTTTGAATCACTCCAGACAGAGACTTCAACCGAGCTCGAGCTCAGCATTCTATGCCCTGCATAGAAAGTTAACTGTTTGTTCTCCAGGGCAGTTCAAAGATTGGGAATCACTGCAATTGTCAGAATACAGCAAGACTCCATTAGAAGAAACATAATTACTAAGGTGAGTAATTTTTTCTTCTTCGCCACTGGAGAGAAGACTGTCCTCCAGTCTACCAAGAATGGGAAAACCTATTAAATCTGACAGCAAAATATGAACGTACAGCACACTTTGCCATGAACCAGTTGCCCTTATACCAGCAAATATGGGGCCCTTACCTTGACCCACATCGGATCCAGAATCTACCACAATACCCTCATAGGTGAGGACCAGAGAGAGATAATATTATTTTTTTGTAACTGCGGTGCTAGAGTACCTATCCACACCTCTCCTCTAGGGAAATGAGGGCAGCATTTCCTTTGAGAATCTATCTCCCCTCCCTCTTGTTCCCTTGTCCTCTTCCCGTGAGAGGAGACAGATAAGTCCTCTCTTTCGGACTCTTTACCTTAGAAATTGAGTCATTAGGCCATCAAGGGTGATAACACAGTAATAAAATGTTGAAAACACACAGAAATGAAGTATTGCAATTAATAGGCTCTGAACATTTTACAGTTATAATGTTGCCTTAGAGCTGTAACAAAATTAAGAAATTGCCTATATATGTAGTAACTGGTTTAATTGGTACTACTCAGGCAATGCGTAAAATAATGAAAAGCAGATGCAGCATAAGCCATAATTACTTGAAATAAGATTGTACCTCCCAAACAGTAAATATAACTTAAATATAACTATATGAATCTTAAGGTCCTGTTAGTATGAACATTATTCAAGTTTACATAGTTACAACTTTAAATTTGTTTCAGTTAAAATAGTTAATACGGAGAGATGGTACACCTTGTAACTCAAGTACCAGATGATGTGACAAAATAACTTTGCAACGAGTATAAACAGAAAATACCAATAAACATCACAGTTGTGGGGTATGCCATTGATAAATGGTGAGAAGAGAGGGGGACCAAGTATGGATCCTTGGTGAACCGCGTCAGCGATTGACCGAAGGAGTGAGACAGTGCCCTCCCATTAGACAGTCCGTTTCCACCCAGTCAGATAGTTCTGAAAGCAGCGTCAGGAGAGATATACCAGTTTTGTTATCATCAATAACAATAAAACTAGAAAAAAAACTGTGCAGGATAGCTAACAGGCAGTTCATACAAAACAAAGTACTTCATCTAAGAGTATATCTAAATCTTAGTGTGTGTGTGTCTCTCTCTCTTTTTGTCATCAAACATTGCTCTCTTTTTATAAGATTTTTTTTTAAACTTTCTTTTATTGCTTTTACAATAAACAATTGCATATTGTACAGTCATCTGTCAGGTATCAAGCATTTGTTGTAACAAATACATCCAGTGTACATTAGGATACAAAGAGCCTAAGCAGCATGGATTCAGGATGGGGGGAAGCAAAATAGGTTATTTATACAGATAATATACCTAAATAAGCCACAGCTAACTAAAGCTTTTGGGGTCAAGTCCAAAATGTTCCAAGTCCAAAGATTTTTCTCAGCATCCAGTGCTGATGTGAACCCCAATCCTGTTAGTAAAAGGTACTCCGAAAATTGTAGCACTAAATCTGCAGTTCTTGACATCCAAAAAACATTTTATCTTAATCTGGTGGGAAAGCCAACAGCTTAACTTTACAGGTCTTAGGAAGAATAAACATTAGAGCTCAAAGCTCATAAACTAATATTATTATTAGCAAGAACAAGTTCTTTTAAGTATGAACAGTCAGGTTTCTTGGTCAGAGTCCAGATCACTTATGGTACAGCCCTCAGACGACTGAAACTCCCGGGCAATTAATTCCACCTTCTTATCCACTTCCAGTGGATCTGAATATTGAAAAGTCTTACCCCCATAATGAATATATAGTCAGGCTGGCATCAGAAGCGAGTTCGATACCCCTAGGCCACGGAACTGAGCTCTCACCTCATCAGATTTCTTCCGTCTGGTGCAAGTTGCAAATGAAAGATCTGGAAACAGGGGGGATGGTTGATCCATTAAAGGCCAACCCTCCCGATGACCTCGCTGCCTGAAGGAGCTGATCCCGAATGTTAGAGCTGGTAGTCACCATTAGAATCACTCTTGGGGCCTCACCGCGTGGCCCGGCGGATCGAGGAGTAAGCCGAAAAGCTTTAAGGAGCTGACCCATTAAAGTTCCTGTTGGAAGCTTAAGAGCTTCAGGTAGCCACGAGTGCAAAAAGGCAAGAAGGTCATCCTCTTCGCAGCCCTCCGGGAGACCAATTATACAGATGTGTGAAGCCTTGTTTGAGTTTTCCTGCGCCTCTAGCCTAGCATTTTCCCCGCACGAGTTTGGTTGTGGCTGATAGGGCTTGTATTACTGTTTCCTCCGCAGTTGTTGCAGTTTGGGTGACGGCTCCAGTTTAACATCCTGTTCAGGAAATCGTTGGATGATCGACTCTATTTTACAGTCGATCGCTTGCATGGAAGTCTGCAGTACTCTCAGTGGCGGCTCTACACCAGGGCCCGCCAGGGCACGTGCCCTGATAAAAAAAAATGCTGTGCCCCATATAGTGCATAGCTTCCCCCATAGTAACAATATATGAGTGCCCTGACTGCTATCTGTTGTGCCCCAGCTGTGCCCTGGTAACCATTTGTGGCTAGAGCCGCTACTGAGTACTCTTCAAGGGGGCTCCCTGCTGGCTGTGGTCGATGAGAAAGATGCGGCCTGCTCAGTTGTTGCCGCCGCCTGCTTGGGTCTGCTACTCGTGTTTTTCTAGTTGCGACCCATGGCAATCTGGTATCCCTCGATGCCAGATGAGCTATACTGTTCACTGCTGTGTTAGTTTTGGTTTATCTCCACAGCAAATTGTGATTTTTATTAAAATATAGCAGTAGATGTGTATAGCTTGCCAGTTTGCTGCTCCATAGCGCCCCTTTTTTAAGATGTTTTCACCTGGCAGTTAAATTCTACATCCTGTTCTTGTTAAGCTATATTTCCTGATCTTCTTCAAGAATATTTCTGCCATCAGACCACATCTATGGAACTATAGCCACCAGGCACTGGGACCACACAGAAACTTTTTTGCCACCAGTCTTCTAGGAGTTGCCACGATGATGTCATACATCAGCGTCCTCACCATATAGACGTGGTGGCCCCGTGCCCTCCTCAGTCCTTTTCCCACTGTCGACCATTCATGTCGGACTCCATGGAGACACTGCCACTTCAGTCGACCACCAACTCTTCAGATTTCTCGAATCTTCACTTTATTTTGTTTTCTCACCTTAGTAGTTATAACTTTATTTTTTAAAGTGATTTCCATTGTCATGTATGTCAACCAACTCTGCGAAACTGTTCCAATATTGTGAGTGCAGTGGAAAAATCTACAATAATGATGACCATGATGCCTGTTTCCACTGTCCCAGCGAGGCCCATGACATTAAGGCCTGCGAGATCTAGCTGGCCCACCAGTGCAGCAGTAAGTTCTCCTTTTGCAATGCTGATATCCCGGGTTTGAGAATGAACCCAAGAGTTGGAGGGCCAGCCGGGGGGGGGGGGAGTTAAGCGTTCCTTTGACTTTTCTCCTCCTCCAGGATGAGGGTGGACGTGTCATCACTGTATGACTGACTCCTGGCACAGGCTGGGAGTCAGCAACTCCCAAGACCTAGTGGATGTGTGGGGCGTGGCAGACATCACCTCAGCGCCTTACATCATTGCGTGCCATGCCCCCAACAGGGTTCTTTGCAAAAAAAAAAGTGGCCACCATGAATGACGTCCCACTCCTCCGGCCCTGGTCACCCACCGTGCTCTCTGCCGCTGACTTGTACTGGACACCTTACGCCCCACGGGGGCAAGCCAAAGAGGTAATGCCAGTGGGTGCTCCCTGCCGGTGACCTTGTACCAGTATCATGAGGGTTCACCCCAGTACACTGGCCCCATCTTGGGAGGAATAAACCAGGGGGATTGACAGCTGAGGTAAGTCCTGTGGGTGAAGTGTGTGACTGGAGAGGAGCGGGGCCTGAGATGATGGTGGTACCACCCAAGCAAAGCATACTAAAAAAAAAATTAAAAAAAAAGGCCTGCAAGATCTGCTGCAGCTTCAACCAGGCTGCCCTGCAACACTGTCGGAAAGCTCTGCAGTACTTCATCCTGGAACAGACGGTAGCCAGAATGGAGAGGCAGATCCAGGTGAGAAGCTGCTCCGCATTACTGGCACTGTCCACGGGCTCCCTCTCTTCCAAGGCCTGGGTCAAATCGTGTGAAAAACACAAACATCAGGAGAGGGCCTGGAGTAAGGATAAGTCCCCCCCCCCCCCAAAAAAAAATGCTCTCGGTTGCTGCTCCTCTTGGTGTCCACTTTGGTGGTGACACCTCCTGCCACACACACCCTCACTCTCACAGGGTCTTCTTTGACAGCAAGTACTGCTGGACCTTCCAGGCGATGGTCCATCAATGCTGGGCCTCCTAATGTCCCATTTGATGCTACAAGCCCTGCCGCTTAGGCCTCCACTCCCTCAGGGCCAGCTGACAGTAGGCTTCGCTAGTACTTTTATAGCCGGCAACGGCCCGGCAACATAGAAACATAGAATCTGACGGCAGATAAGGACCGAGTGGCCCACCTACTCTGCCCATTTCCCTACCTATTTCATAAACTCGAGGTCCTATTTGACCAGCAGGTTACCTTTTCCTTCCTACCATTCGGGTTGCCTTCTGTCTGTCCCATGCATTCTTGAATTCACCTATCGATTTTGCCCCTATGACCGCCTCCATGCATCCACCATCCTTTCCGTGAAAAAAATACTTTGTCAGTTTTCCCCTAAGTCTTCCCTCCTCTAACCTCATATTGTGACCCTTTGTTCTTGCACTTCTCTTTTTCTGCAATTGCTACCCTCCTGAACTCTGTTAATCCCCTTGAGGTACTTGAATGTCTCTATCACATCCCACTCTCCTTCCTATCCTCCAGGCTATACATATTGAGGTCTCTCTGTCTCTCCTCGTGTGGTTTCTGGTGCAGTCCCTGAACCATTTTCATTGCTGTCTTCTGGACTGCCTCCACCCCGTCTATGTCCTTATGGAGATGTGGTCTCCAGAACTGAACACAGTACTCCAGATGAGGTCTTACCAACTGTCTGTACAGTGGCATTACCATCTCCTGTTTTCTACAGGTGATGCCTCTCCTTATGCACTCCAGCGTCTCACCAACTTTCCTCACTGCCTTCTCACATTGTGTGACTACCTTTAGGTTGTGTGTTATGACTAACCCCGGGTCCCTTTCCAGTTTGGTTGTCGTCAGCACCTCCACCCCATCATGTACTCCTCTCCTGGGTTTTTGTTCCCCAAGTGCATGATTTTGCACTTGTTTGCATTGAATCTAAGCTGCCACACTCTTGACCACTCCTCTAACTTGCCTAAGTCTCTTCTCATTTTCTCCAACCCCTCTGGGGTGTCAGCCTTATTGCAGATCTTAGTGTCATCTACAGAGGCATACCTTTCTTTCTAGTCCCTCCGCAGTATCACTTATGAAGACATTAAAGACACGTACCCAGGGACATGCGCCCGAGGCGGCGCTCCACAGCAGCAAGGCTTTTGAACGGACTGACTCCACAGCCACCGACCGACCATTCCTCGGCTCATTGGCCGCCCCTGTGGTTCTCCTACCTGGATTCAACACCCCAGGGACACGCGCCCGAGGCGGCACTCCACAGCATCAAGGCTTTTGAACGGACTTACTCCACGGCCGCCGCCCGACCATTCCTCGGCTCCTTGGCCGCCCCTGTGGTTCTCCTCCCCAGATTCAACACCCCAGGTACTGCCGCCAGCTTGTTCGAACGGAGCCTTTGCTTCTGATTGGTGCTGGGACCTGCAGGCATATTCTGATTGGACGGACGCCTGTCAGTGTCGTTACCGATTGGTGCGCCTTTTCCATTGACTTTAAATAGGCATTTTGGCACCACAGCTCACTCTGCCTGCCGGATAAGCGCTGAGGTTTTTTCTTTTTTTTCCTAGTACTATAAAGCTGTCTAAAACTCCTAAATGTGTTTCTTGTTCTGACTTTTAAGCCTGAAACAAGCTACCTTACTGCCTATTTTTTTTTTAAACCACTTCTGCATCATTGAGCAAACTGTTTTTGGAAATTGTATGCCTTTAGAGCTAATGTTGGTTTTCCTTCTGTGTTCTAATGCCTCACTCCTGCAACTTCCCAGTCTAGGGCTGCTTTACATCTCCAATTACTGCTAATCTCCTTGTGCCGTTTTTTTTTTTTTTTCTTTCTTTTTCCTCCTTGCCTCAAATCTCCATTCTGCTGTTCTTCCCTACCCTGCACCCTCCCCTACTCTCAGTCTAGCTACTCTCTTTTCCCTGTAACACTACTCCTCTCGCTACTCTAAGCACTCTTGACCTCCCCCACCTCCTGTCTTTTTCTTTTCTCCCCCCACCACCTCCGCCCATCTGTATTCTGTCCCTCCTCTGCCTTTGTCTGCCTGCAAATCGTCACCCCAGTTAAACACACTGCTGCCATGCACCCGCCTTGTGTCTCTGCCACTATAATTTCCTGTGTTTCTCCCTCTTCCTCCCCAGGGACACGCACCCGAGGCGGAGCTCCACAGCAGCAAGGTTTTTGAACGGACTGACTCCACGGCTGCCGCCCGACCATTCCTCGGCTTCTTGGCCGCCCCTGTGGTTCTCCTCCCCGGATTCAACACCCCAGGTACTGCCGCCAGCTTGTTCGAATGGAGCCTTTGCTTCTGATTGGTGCTGGGACCTGCAGGCGTATTCTGATTGGACAGCCGCCTTTCAGTGTCGTTACTGATTAGTGCACCTTTTCCACTGACTTTAAATAGGCTTTTTGGCACCACAGCTCGCCCTGTCTGCCGGATAAGCGCTGAGGTTTTTTCCACCCCCCCACCCTCTCCCAGGCCTCCTTTAAATACGCTCTTGCTCCTCCCATCAAGTTTTTCTCCACCTCTCCTCTCACTGTGTATCTGCCCAACTGAGGAGCTCTCTAAAAGTAGGCACTACCCCTTAAAGCTAAATGGTGCCAAATCTCACAAGGTGAACCTCCTTACGGACTGTGAATTAATAGGACTGCCCCAGTACCCCCAGCTGTTCCCAGGAACGTTCATAAAATCGACGGTGTTCAGGCATCCCCCCCTGGATCTCATCCAAACCACCTTTTTTTGGCCCCACTACCTGAGCTTATATGCATACCGCCCAAGCTATGTCCTACCTCCTCCCCCTCCTCACTCTCCTTTTTCCTTCAGTCTGTCTCCCATCCCCTCTCCAAAGCCATAAATTTAATTGCTCCTGTTACAGCACTGGCACTCTCCTGTACGAAGCAAACCCTGCCAACAGGTTTCACCACCTCACCACAAATCTGCACCTTCTTACGAGTGTGCGTTGGACCCCGCTGTCCTCCCGTTACACAACGCTACTGCTGTACCCCCGCATCAACTCCGCAGTATTCTCCTTCACAAAAAAAGACTTGCAAGCTCTCCCTCAGGGAATTACACCTGGCCACCCTGCAACTCTTGCTCCAACTCCTGCTACTATCGGGAAATGTTCACCCCAACCCAGGCCCGAAGACAGCAAGGGTTCCCACCCACAACAAGCAATCGGGTACTCTCTCAATCATATGCCTGAACATCTGTAGTTTACTACTGAAGCTTGACCAACTGCAAGCCTTTGCAAGCATTCATCACCCCGATATTTTGGCAGTGGTAGAAACCTGGCTCACCCCCTCGGTCCCTGACAAAGCAATCTCCCTCCCAGGCTATAATATCTTTAGGCTTGATCGTAAGTCTAAAAGAGGGGGAGGATGTGCTCTATGCCTAAAAGACAATCTTCTGGGGCACCTGTCCTCTTGGACCTACCGACTTCCTCTGCCCAGTTACTACATATCAAACCTACTTGGTGCCCATATAAAGCCCTCACGGTCGTACCATCTATATCCCACTAAAGAACAGGAGGACCTGGCCTCACCGCTGTGCTGGACCTCCATAAAACACTACCACCAGACTCAGAAACCATCCTGCTTGGCGACTTCAATGTTAACTGGCTGGGAGCTGAGGCAGGAGCTGTCAGGGATTCTGTCTCATCGGCTGATCTTACCCAGATGCTGGACTCCCCAACCAGAAAGAACTATAAAACTGGAACCAGCACCCTACTGGACTGGATCCTGACCAGTCACACCACTCGGATCACAAACTCCACCATCCTTCCTGACTCACTCAGCAACCACTCTCCCATCAGCTGTACTTGGTCAAACAAATTCTGCAAACCCCCATCAAAAAACATCCTCAGCAGAGTCCTGCCTCGGGGTCACCTATCCCACCTAAAATCACACCTACTCCATCTGGACTGGTCTCCTGTCCTCAGGGCCACTGACACCAACATCGCCCTGGAACAGTTCATCTGCATGTTTAATGAAGCCTGTAACACCTACACCCCTCTAAAAAAGCGCAAAGTTAAATCGTTCTGCAACCCATGGCTATCTGGTGCCCTCTTAAAGAAGTTAAAACTTAGGGACCATCTCTGGGAACTGGCTAGATCCACCAGGAAGCAAGCCGACATCCAAAAATATGAAAGCGCATGGAATGACTGCACCAAATCCATTCGCCAACAGAAATCTGAGTACTACAAGAAAACCCTCACTGACTCATGGGGAAATGGGCGAGCTTTCTGGGACAACTTCAAAGACATCACTGGGAAGCAATCCAAATCACCACCGACCATGCTCCAGATCAACGGGAGCACTACTCTGGACCATAAAATCATTGCTGACACATTCAACGATGCTTTCACCGACCTTAGCAGTGTTCTCTCCCCAGGTTTTTTCAATGATGGTGACGCTCATCTATCCGCACTTCCCAACCAAACCAACAACCCCCCCCTCTTTTTACTTCAAAGCGGTAAGTAGAAACGAAGTCTGCAAGTACATCTCCAAAGCCATCTGCAACACCAGAACAAGCTCAGATACACTTGACCTCCAGCTTCTGTCTGTCACATTAGAGGAAGTCCTGGGGCCTCTCACCAGGATTTTTAATCGCTCCTTCTTACTCAGCCAGTTCCTGACATATGAAGTCTGCTGATCACTCCCTATCCATAAAAGTGGTGATAGGACCGCTGCAGGAAATTTCGCCCAATCTCTATCCTTCCACCTCTCTAAGACCTAGAACAAATAGTAGCTGACCAGCTCACCGACTAGCTGGACAAATATAACATTCTCTGCCGGCAGGAACATGGGTTCAGAAAAGGTCACAGTACTGCCACTGCCCTACTTGAGTTCACGGATGCCATTCACAACTCTCTGGACAGCGGTCTTCTAACTGGAGCAATATTTATAGACCTGACCAAGGCCTTTGACACCGTCCACCATCGATTCCTGCTGAGTCAACTACAAAACGCTGGTCTCTCCACTGAATCTGTTGCCTGGTTCAAAAGTTACCTTGGAAACCTGTCCCAACGTGTGAAAATTGTGGATGTGCTCTCGGATACCAAAGAGGTCCGCTCTGGTGTTCCCCAGGGCTCCATCCTGGGCCTGCTACTCTTCAGCTTGTTCCTCAACTCTCTCCCGGACTCCTGTGTCCAACAAATCATACTATACGCTGATGACACAGTCATTCTTGCTTCTCATCAGGACCCAAGCCACCTACAACTGAACCTGCAGCATGGCTTCACCTTGGTTGAAAACTGGTTAATAAAACATAAGTTAATCCTTAACCAGAAAAAAAACAAGACCATGGTTTTCAACAGCTCCCATAACAAACATAAGCATCTCCAACTCTCCATAAACACCAGCCTAGGAGGCCCTCTGGATCAGGTCCAATCCTTCAGATATCTTGGGATTACCCTTGACTCCCACCTATCCTACTCTGCCCACACAAATAATGATCTTACTTCAAGAGGGCTCTTGCAGTAGGTAATTACATATAGGACTGACGTCGGCAGGCGGCAGGACCCCACGGAAAAACTTCTAACTAGCCGTCTCTGGCGAGGGACCGTCCCCACATCAGGTGACCGGCATCAGGAGACATCGTTATAAAGGGGCGGTCCCTTATGCCCACCTTCCAGTTCTTTCCCACCGTTAGCTCATGCCAGCACCTCGTGGAAAAGTTCCCTGCTCGTCAGGCTCTTTTGTCGTTATTTTAACCGAGTATTTTCGATTTTTTCCTATCATCCGTCAGGTATTCGTTGGTGCATGTCGTCCCCTACACCCTCCGAGCACAATAACAAGTGAGACTCGTGTGGCGCCCAACTCCCGCACAAGGATGACCATTCCCTGTGCCTTTTTTGCCTAGGCCCCGACCATCCAGTAGAGAAGGCCAGCACTGCCTTAGTTTTAACACGGCTACTTGGAGAAGGTGGCAGCAGTCCCTAGAGGCCCATATTTTGAAAAAGAAAATGAGCTCTATGGAGAAAGAATTGAAAAAGCTTTGTCAGGCAACAACTTCCCCTGAAAGCCATCGCAAGAAAAAGGAAAAAGAAAAGCACCGGGACAAGGGCTCCTCTCCCACCGCGACTTCCTCGGGAGTCACCGTGCTAAGGTAACATCCCCTCGGGGACCGCTCCATGCTCCATGACGGCTGCCTTAGAGGCTTCTGGGTGGCATCCAGCCCGCCAAGTCTGGCTCGTATAAAGGTCCTTGAGCACCTCAGGCTTTGAAGGCCTCCGCTCCTGGTAAAGCCATGGTTTCGCGGCCTACTGGTGCGAGCGGCTCTGATAAGCCGGACGTCAGCTCTTCCGACACCCGCACGAAGAAGGTCAGTAAGTCACCCGACCCTTCAGGGCGGCGTGCGGCTCCCATTCCTCCCGACCAGGCCGTCCTTCCATCACGGCCTGTCTCTGGCGATGGGTCCATTAAGTTGAACCCGGCCCCTCCGGCGCCCTCCCAGATCCCGCTGCTAAGTCGCAAGTTGGTTCGCCCCAACGTCCGCACAGCGGATGAGCCAACGCCGGACACCCCCATGTCCATCGTTGCCGGCCCCCTACAGCCTTCACTGCCCTCCGGGGATCCTGAGTTTCCTCATTCCGACCCCGAGGATTTCTGCCCCCCATTCCCGGGTGATGCTAAGGTTCCTGTTCCACCTGCTGGTCCGACCGATCTGGCGTCGGGTCCCCGGATGCCGGCTCCAATGCCGGTGTTGCCGACTCTGGGCGACATCCCACTCCCGGATGCCGCCCCGATGCCAGGCCCTCAGCCTCCCGGGCCTTCTGCTCCAGAACCACCCATGGGTCCTCCGGCCGGGCCGTCTGCTTCGGCAGCCCCCCTCCCCCCGGTTCCCAGGTACCCGAACCCATCGTATCCGATGCCGTCATACCCGGGACCGCAGTATCCGATGCTTCAGTACCCGGTGCCGACCTATCAGACGCCTCAATACCCGACGCCGGGCTTCCGCCGTCGGGTTATGGATATGCACCTTATGGGTATAGTCCATACTGTTATCCCCCTCATCCTCCTCCTCCTTCATCGCCCCCCCAGTCGCTGGTGGACCTGCAGGAGACTCTGGCCTCCTGGTGGGCTGAGGCCAAGGCTCATCACTGGTACCAAACGTCTCACTCATACCTGTGATCTCTACACTCAAACAAATTGACTGCAACTGGAAGATAGAATAAAATACCAAAACTGTGTGGTTGCTAAGAAAATCCAGATGGGCCTTGCCCCCCCCAGGAGTCTGTACCCTCCTCCAACCGAAAACCAACAGTCGAACCACCAGTGGATCAGAGCCACAGCTGTTTCAAGTTCCTCGCTGCCGCACAACACAAGGTCAAAGATCCTTTGCCTATAGGACTCCCACCTGGCTCAATGGTCTTGCTAGCGACACTACCTCTACCACCCGGCTCGGTGCTTTCAAATCCAGGCTCCAAAACACCCTCATTGCCTCTAGCACCTGTGACTGCCCTGGCTAGCAAATCAGCACTCCTCCTGTTACCTGTTGTGTGGGTGTTTTTCGCCCCCTCTCACACTTGCCTCCATTGTCCCCCCCTCTCATGCTCTTATCCTCCGGACAACACCACCATGGCCACTCTACCCTCCTTTCCCCACCATCTCCTCACTGTCCTCCCTTTCTTCCCGTACTCCCCCATCCCATCCCATGTCTCTTTCTTTGAACTCCTTCCACCCCGATTTTCCTTTCCTTCACTTCCTCTCCCTCTGCTATTCCCTTGTTCCCCTTCCCCGTACAGTATGTATTTGTGTCCTGTCTTTAAATCGACCCAAATGTTATTTGTGCTATTGCAATTTATGTGGTCTATTGTAACATTGGACATGGAACCTTTGTAAAAGAGCCATGGCTCAAAGGTATTTGTAATCCTAGACTCAAATAAATAAAGAGGACTGGCCCCAGCACTGAACCCTGTGGCACCCTGCTGGTTAGCCCCCTCTCTTCGGCTTGAACACCGTTTACCACCGCCCTCTGTGTTCTGTTGCTCAGCCAATTTCTGATCAAGTTTACCACCTTGGGACCCACTCCAGGTTGCCCAGCTTGTTCACCAACCTCGTGTGCGGGACTGAGTCAAATGCCTTACTGAACTCTTGGTAGGCCATGTCCACTGCTGCTCCCTGATCTACCCTTGTCAACCAGTCAAAGAAATCTATGAGATTTGTTTGACAAGACCTTTCTGCTGTGAATCTGTGTTGCCTTGGGTCTTGTACTCTGCTGGCCTCCAGATATTCTATAGTCCTTTCCTTTAACATTGATTCCATCATTTTCCCCACCATTGATGTCAAGCTGACCAGTCTATAGTTTTCCGCTTCTACCTTGCTTCCACTTTTGTGGAGGGATATCATGTTCACAGTCCTCTGGTACTACTCTCTCCTCCAGCAATTTATTGAATAGGGCTGTCAGTGGTGTCACTAGCACCTCTCGGAGTTCTTTTAATATTCTTGGATGTATCCCATCTGGCCCCACTGCCTTGTCCACTTTCAGTTTTAATAGTTCCTTAAGGACTGTCTCCTCTGTGATTGAAGTGGTGTCCACCTTTCTTCCCTGGGTGTTTCTCCTGCCTATTTCTGGTCCCTCCCCTTCTGTTGTGAATATTGAGCAGAAGTATTTGTTCAGGATTTCAGCTTTTTCTAGGTCACCCTCCGCCCACTCTCCTCCCCTCCCCTTTACTTAGCCTCACAATCCCTCCCTTGGACTTTTTTCTTTCCCTAATGTACCTGAAGAAGTTTTTGTCTCCATCTTTTACTATCTGGGCTATCCTTTACTCTGTTTGCGCCTTAGCGCTTCTGGCTGCTTTCTCTGCCTCCCTCTGCTTTATCTGATGCTGTTCCCTGTCTTCCTCCATCTGCATTTCCTTGTACTTACTGAATTTTTTTTTTAAGTTTGTTGACCAGTTGGGCCCACTGAGACCAATACAAGTTATTTTTCAGGGGCGACCTGGGATTAGTTACAGATAAATAGGATACACAGAGTACATTACAGTGTGGAGTTATATAGAGTTGGATTTGTAGAGTACCAGAAACAGTATTTACAATCAAATGTTAGATACTAGAATTTACAAGCAGACAAATATGCATTTTTCTTTTTTTTACATGACATTATTTTCATCATTAGTGTATTATCAGGTTTTGAGACCATGATTGACAATAAGACAGTATTGGCATTTGTATCTTGTACTACAAACTATATATCTTTGTGCATGACAGTGGGGTACATTTTTAGCGCACTGAGTGGGCATATATAGTGCCGCACAGGGTGCCAGCTTTTTTCTCTCTAACCTTCCCTGCCACTTCTTGTAAAACCATAGTGGCTTTTTCTTTCATTTTGTTAATGTGCCTCACACAAAGGCTTGTTGCCTCTGCTATGGCTCCCTTG
Organism: Neoceratodus forsteri; assembly: GCA_016271365.2. Classification (NCBI taxonomy): domain Eukaryota; kingdom Metazoa; phylum Chordata; order Ceratodontiformes; family Ceratodontidae; genus Neoceratodus; species Neoceratodus forsteri. The sequence continues at coordinate 1,080,149,320 of CM057454.1, read as the reverse complement.
AGGTGCTCCCACTGTTCCTCTACCCCCCTCTCCCTTTGCCAGTGTTTTCTTGAGACAGTCTCCCTTTTTTGCGAAGTTGGCCCTCTTGAAGCCCATATCCCTTGATTTTGTGTGGCTTGACTCTTCTCCTATCCCTACCTTGAACCATACTGTATGGTGCTCACTGGACCCTAGATGGTTGCCCACCAATACATCTGTTATTCTATCACCATTTGTGAGCACCAGGTCCAATATCGCCCCCTCACGGATGGGTTCCACCACCAGCTGTCTGAGGCACACCCACTGCAGGGCATCCAGGATGTGGCTGCAGCATAGGTGTTCCAGGTAACGTCTGGCATATTTAGGTTCCCTACATCCAACACTTCTCTTTTCTCTGTCATTTTATGGATGTTTTCTACCAATACCCTGTCTTTTTCCTTGTCCTGCTCTGGGGGACTGTAGATAACCCCTGTGCAGATAGTAGTGCCATTTCCTGTCTCCAGGGTGACCCACAGTGCCTCTTCTCCTCCCTGCTTTCCCTGTATTTCAGTTGCTTTGATCCACTCTCTGATGTAGATAGCTCCTTCTCCTCCTTTTTTGCCCTTCCTGTCTTTCCTGAACACTGTGTACCCTGGTATGATAACATCCCAGTCATGGTTTTCCGTGTACCATGTTTCTGTGACCGCTACAATATCCGGGTCTTCTTCTGCCATCAGTGCCACTAGGTCAGGGATCTTGCTACCCAGGCTTCGGGCATTTGTACACATGGTCTTCTATGTTTTGATGGCATTGCCCCTACTAGTTCCTATCCTATCCCTTCCCTCTATGCCTCTACTGACTTTACTCCCTGTTTCATTTCCTTTTGTTGTTTCATCATCCTTAGGATCCTGGTTTCTGACTACCTTAACCTGTGTGTGTGGGGGGGTTGCATTTTCCCTGTTTATTTCCGCCTCCCCACTTGGCAAGTTTAAACGACGGGGTTCCAGCCTTCCCCGTAGATGCCGCAAGCTGTCCCGTCGACCCTGGGGCTTCAGCCTCCTCCATCAATGCCACAAGCTGTCCTGTCAATGCTGGGACTTCAGCTTCCCCCGTCGACACTGCTAGGCACTCCGGTGATGCCAACCACCGTCAGTGTTCAGATGGTGCTCTTCTCCTTTGTGGAAATTATTCAGCGCCTTGTTCCTTGTCCAGGCCTGATGATGCCGGGGCCTGCCACACCAGCCCCCACGTCAGTGACTATTATGATGATGTACCCTGCTCATTCCCGGGCATTGAATCCTCACTGCCCTCCTTGCATTATTCAGAACCCGTCGACGAGAATCAGGAATACATTCCTGACCTTATGCCACAAGAGGAAGGGAGGAGACAGAGGAAGACATGGATGAGAGTCCATCTTGGTCTAATTCCACAGTTTCCATAGGGACTGAGGACTCCACTAAGTATACCCCAAGGTCCCCTCCTGAAGACCCCTCCTTCATCTCAATGATGCAACATCTTCAAACAACAGTGGGATTTGATGCTGAGGAGCAGGACATTGCCAGGAGAGACCTGGCTGACTTCTTGGAGCTACCAGATTCTCACCCTCTTATTATCCCTCCTCTGCTAGCTGCTCTAGAGGATGCCACCATGGCTGCCTGGTACAGGCTCAGTTTGATTCCTGCCATGCCCAGAAAGGTAGGCAAACTGTACCAGGCCCTCTCATGGAAACCCTTTTTCACAGGGCAACCCCGGGCTGATTCAGTAGTAATAAATGCAGCCCGTGATAGGTCTAAGAGGCCTCAACACTTCAGTTCTTTCCCTCCTGACAAGGAGTCGATAAAATTGGATCTCATGGTCAGTTTGACCTCTGTGGTAGGGAAAATGATGGAATCACTTCTGAAGGAAAGAATTGTTGAGTACCTAGAGGCCAGTGGGACACAGGACCCAAGGCTGCATGGATTCACAGCAGGAAGCTCATGTCAGATGAATCTAATCAATTTCTTTGATTGGGTGACCAAAGTAATAGACCAGGGAAGGGCTGTGGACATGGCCTACCTAGACTTTAGCAAGGCATCTGACACAGTCCCACACAAAATATTACTAAACAAATTAGCCAACCTGGGAGTGGGTCCCAGGTTGGTAGACTGGGTAAAACATTGGCTGGACAACAGGACACAGAAGTTAATAGTAAACGGAGTCCACTCTAAAGAGAGGGGGTTACTAGGGGGGTACCGCAGGGTTCAGTACTGGGTCCAGTCCTTTTTATTGTCTTTATAAGTGACATTGCAGAGGAACTGGAAGGAAAAGTATGCCTCTTTGCAGATGACACAAAGATCTGCAACAGGGTTGATACACAAGTGGGGTGGAAAGGATGAGAAGGGACTTGGCAAGGTTGGAGGAATGGTCTGAAGTATGGCAGCTTGGATTCAATGCAAAGAAGTGCAAAATAATGCACCTGAGAAACAAAAACCCCCGGGAAGAGTACACAATGGGGGGGGGAGGTAATAACAACAACAAAAATGGAATGAGACTTGGGGATATTCATATCGGATGACCTTAAAGTTAGCAAGCAATGTGAGAAGGCAATAGGGAGGACTGGGATGTATAGGGAGAGGCATCACCAGCAGAAAACAGGAAGTTGCTATCCCTCTGTACAGACAGTTGGTGAGACCCCATCTGGAGTACTGCAACCAGTTCTGGAGACCCCGTCTCCACAAGGACATAGGCAGGATGGAGGCAGTCCAGAGGAGGGCATCTAAAATGGTGCAGGGTCTGCAGGAGAAGCCATACGAGGAGAGACTAAAGGAGCTTAATATGTATACCCTTAAGGAAAGGATGGAGAGTGGGGACATGATAGAAACTTTTAAGTACCTCAGTAGAATCAACAAAGTCCAAGAGGGTAGCATCTTTCAGAAAAAGAGATGTGCAAGAACAAGGGGACACAATTTGAAGATAGAGGGGGGGGACAGCTCAGGGGCAATGTGAGGAATTATTTTTTCACAGAGGGGGTGGTGGATGCATGGAACCGCCTTCCTGAGGAGGTTGTGGGGTCTAAAATGGTGGGAGAATTTAAGATTGCATGGGGCAGACATAGGAGATTTCTTGTGGGGGGGTAGGACAAATTAGGCTGTTGGTTAACTAGGATCCGCAGCTTATCCAGTAGGTAGGAATATGGGCAGACTAGGTGGGCCAAGCGGTCCTTATCTGCTGTCAAAGTCTATGTTTCTATGTTAAAAGAACCTTCGCTTCTGCCACACTGGGCCTCAGGATAGCCAGTTACCAAGCCCATATGGTAAAATTCCAGAACACCCACTGGAAAAGGGCCACAGCAGCAGCCCAGGCACTTCCAGAGGGTTTCCAGCAGCAGGAGATGCTTAGGGTCTTCCAGACTGGGGCTGATGTAGGTAAGCACCTCCTTAGGTCTGCCTGTGATATTTCAGATGCCTCAACCAGGGCAGCAACGGTTGGCATCTGTCTCAAAAGGCATTCTTGGTTTCATGTGTCTGGATTCACTAGTGATGTCCTGCAATCCATTTTGAATGCCCCCTTCAGAGGTTTCAGACTCTTTGGGGGCAGATGTGCAGGATATTATGTCTGACCTGCAGGTCTCAGGAAGGACTCTGTAGTCAGTCCACTCCCTTTACCACACCCAGCCAGAGAGTGGGCAGAGGGTGATCTTTCGTCATGCCACCCACAGACCCAAGTTGGGAGCCCAACAGCAGGGCAATCGTAGAACAACTGCAGTCTTGCCTGCCGCCTCCACCACAGGAAAAGCCCCTAGAGGTGAAGGTGCAGCCCCAGCCACTGGTTCTGCTTCAGCATGACTCCTTGCTAGACCCCCACCCTCCAGTACTCCAGGAGATGACGGTAGGGGATTGCTTCTCCCTCGACTTCGACAGGTGGAGAGAGATCATAACAGATGCTTGGGTCCTGTAGCTCATAGAGCAAGGTCACACTCTGGAACTTCTAGGGTGGCCTTCAGACCTACCTCCAGTTCATTCAAGCTACCCTCCAGACCACATTCCAGTGTTACTGGAGGAAAAGTCATACCTTTCTGCAGAAGAGGGCAATAGAGCCAGTTCCCAGGCATCAGAAGAACATAGGGTTCTAGTCCCAATTCTTTCTAGTCCCCAGGTCCACAGGGGATTTGGGGCCCATTCTGGACCTCAGAAATCTGAACTTCTATATTCAGTATAAAAAAGTTCAGGATGGTAACCTGCAAGGCCTGCTGCTCTTACTGCAACAGGGAGATTGGATATGCTCCCTAGACATGCAGGATGTATACCTGCACATAAAGGTTTGCCCTCCCCGCAGGAAGTACCTCAGGTTCCTGTTTCAGGGTATTGCCCTTTGGCTTGTCATCTGCGCCATGGGTCTTTACCAAATGCTTAGCCGAGGTGGCAGCAGCCCTCAGGAGGGAGGGAGTGTACGTCTTCCCTGTTTGGACGACTGGTCGCTCAAAGCTCAGTCCAAGAAGCAACTGTCTCACACTCTAGCGCATACCAAACAACTGTTCAGCGCTGTAGGGATCACAGTCAATCTGCCCAAGTCAACCTTGACTTCTTCCCAGTGCCTGCAGTACATCGGAGCTACAGTGTACTGGACACTGCCCAGAGAGCGGCCTTTCAGCCCCAGGACAGGGCAGGACACCTGAGTGTGCAGGCCCAGCTCCCTTACAACAACCGGTATGTCACAGCCAGGACACTCCCACGGCTACTGGGCCTGATAGTGGTAGCCATTGTCACGGTTCCCCTAGCAAGGCAGCACATGCAGATCCCCCCAGTGGACATTAAAGAGCTAGTGTAGTGAAAACGGCAGACAGGAAAATAGTACAAATTTTAAGAAGTAGTCAGTTGTAACTTTTTATTTCTGAAGTAATTTTCTTTTTCCTCTTGTTCATCAGAAAGTGTTCTATGTGATAATATTGTGCTGGATGTGTGGGACAGCTCTTAGCCTGGCAGCTGACATATCTAGCTCCACTGTCCCCCACTGCATCATCAGCATTGTAATGTCACTGACAGTGACATCACAGGTGAATGACCTAGCAGCTACTGAATGACTGTTCTAAGCAGCAGTGATGTCACAGTCAGTGAGGTCACAGTGCTGATATAGTGGGGGACAGTAGAGCTAGATATGTCAGCTGCCAGGCAGAGTGCTGTTCCACACATCACACCTACTGAAATCAAGTAAATTATCTTCTAATTAAACAAAGGAAAACAGAAAAAGTACCTCCGATATAAAAGGCAATGGTTGGCTTCTTTTAAAAACTAATATTAGTTTTAGGCAGTACACTAGCTCTTTAAGGGTCCAGTGGGATTAGCACACTGATGATCTAGAACAGAGGGTTCTAGTAACTTCACCAGTAAAGAATGTGCTTCAGTGGTGGATGGAACCCAGCGATTTGCTCAAAGGGGTTCCCTTCCTGATCCCTTCCCCTCATCAGATCTTCACCATGGATGCTTTGGGGATGGGCGGGCTCATTTGAGGCCTCACCAGTCCCAATATACAGTACATGGACCATGGTGGAGAGTTCCCTTCACATAAATGTCCTTGAGATAAGGTCCATTCTGTATGACCTGCAAGCCTTCCAGAATTACCTGTCCCCAGGGTCTCTGCTGGTGTAGACAGACAACATCAGTGTAGTGCAGTACATAAACAAGCAAGGGTGAAACTCATTCATACCCACTTTGGAGGGAGGTGGTGAGGGGTGTGGTACTAGGCTCTAGACCATGGTCTAGAACTCTTGTCAGTCCATGTTTCCGGTGCCCAAAATGTCTTGGCAGACAGACTAAGCAGGTCACAGTCCAGAATGCTCGCGTGGGATCTGCTGACCTCGGTAGTGGAAGATCTGTTCAACAGGTAGGGTCATTCAGAGTTTAACCTTTTTGCACCCCCATTCAATGCAAAGCTGCTGCTTTTCTGCTTGCTTGCTCCAGGGCCTGCAGTTAACTGGCGAGACGCATTGTCACTCTTAAGGAAAAGGGGTTCCTCTGTGCCTTTCTTCCCTTCCCTCTAATTCAGAGGGTGCTGATCAGACTTCAGATAGAAGGAGTGACTTGGATACGTGTTGCTTCCTTCTGGCCTCATCAGATCTGGATCATCTCACTGCAGCAGTTGGCTGAGGAACCTCCAATACCCCTGCCCTTGTGCAAAGACTTGCTATCCGAGGAGCAGAGCACCCTGGTCCATCAAGGCATTTCATCTTCGTACCTGGCTCCTAAAGACATAGCCATGGCTAGATTTGGGGTACTGTAAAAGCAGACTGGAAGTAGTTACTCTCCCATAGACTATCCAAACAACTGTTTTAGTGTCACATAACTAAGTTGATGTTTAAGACATTATACGCAGTGGGGCGATATCCTCTCTCCCTGCCATGTGGGGTACCGCAGGGCTCTGTACTTGGCCCCATGTTGTTCGCGGTGTACATGCTGCCGTTGGGGGACATTAATAGGAGGTATAGGTTGAGTTTTCACTGCTATGCAGATGATACTGAACTGTACATGTCCTTTGTCCCTGAACAAAGCGACGTTGTTTCGGTCTTTAACAACTATGTCTCTGAGATTCAGGACTGGATGAGTGCCAACTGGCTTAGGCTGAATCCAAATAAGACTGAGGTGTTGGTTGTGCACCCACATTATCGGGTAGAGGGGTTATTGACTGGGTAGCCATCCTGGCTTTGGCTAGGAGGCAGTCAACTGATGACCTCTGACCGGGTTCGGAATCTGGGTGTTATGTTTGATAGAAAACTGACACTTAAGTCTCAGGTGTCTGCCGTTATCAAGATCTCATTTTAGCATCTGAGGAACATCGCCCAGATAAAATACCTGGTATCACCTGATGACCTTCTGACGTTGGTCCATGCCTTTGTGACCTTCCGCCTTGATTACTGCAGTGCCCTATACCTAGGGCTACGGGGGGGTGGACCTCCACCACCTGCAGCTGATGCAGAATGCGGCTGCCAGGTTGTTGACTGGCTTATCAAGATCCTGCCATGTCACACCTGTGCACCGCGGCCTGCACTAGCTGTCAGTGCAATGGAAGATCACCTTCAAGGTCGGGTTACTGACCTATAAGGCCCTGCATGGGCTGCAGCCACGGTACCTGCAAGATCTCTTTTTTCCCTACCGCCCGCTTCATCCTCTCCGCTCCACTGATGGGGGCTTGCTAGAGATTTCCAGGGTCCGTTTAACAACTTCAGGAGCTAGGTCGTTTACTTTTGCTGCACCGACCCTGTGGAATTCCCTACCTCGTCGGATTAGGGAGTGCCCGTCCTCTGAGGCCTTTAAATCTGCCTTAAAAACGTATTTATTTGATCAAGCATTTTCTAATATTTAAAAGCCTGTTGCAATATGATTTTTTTTTTATGTTTATAATACTGTAGTATTGATGTTTTATGTCTCTGTGTACAACACTATGATCTCACTGAAATAGTGTTTTATAAATAAATGAAGATTGAGATGTACAATTTAATAGTGAAGTGGAAGGGTTTTCTTTGTTTCAGCAAGGATTTTTTTTTAATTTTATTTATTTATTGAAATGTTTCACCAGGAGGGCACACTGAACAACAAGTTGCTCGTCTCATGGTGCGACCTGGGGGGAGAGGTTACATAGGGTTGTGAAGGATGATCAGTTACAATGGTATGTGGGTAGTACAAAGAATACAACATTGTAAGATTGTGCAGCAGTTGGAACACAAGGTATTGTACAATAAACAGTAGTGGAACATTGGGTAAATTACAATACATGTCCAAAATCATGCAAAAGAACATAGTTCATCTCCTACTGACCTGTTCCTACTTAGCCCCCCTCCCCATTTCTTCTCATGTTTTTTATTTTGCATCTTAGACTTTCATCTCTAGTCCCCTTTATCACCTTCCTACTTCACTTCCTTATTTTTAGTTGCTCCACAGTGGATATAAATACTACTTATGTTGCTCAGTTTTGCTATTCTCCTGAAGAAGGGACCTGTGTGGCCCAAAAGCTTGTGTATAATTCTATCTTTGTACAAGACACTTGTTGGTCCAATAAAAGGTATCAAACCTTCCATCTTCTCCTGATTTGCAAGGACCAATATGGCTGGAATCTCTTTTTACAAAACAAAAGAACATATAAACGTACAAAACAGTAATAATGCGATAGAACCATTTATAGTGCATGAGTGTACCAGGAGCAGGCTCAAGGTAGTACGTAAGTGCTGTTGGAGTAAATTAAGTACATTGGAGTAAGGATTGATGGTCATCTCTAGTGACGGGTGTGGGGTACTTATCACTTCTTTCTGCTGATCTGTAACATGTTGTATGCATACTTAGTGGAATTTTGAGTTAGTCCCTCTGATGCTCGAAACCTTGGGTCTAAAAGACACCCTTAAGCCCTAACACTACTGCACCCTTGGGAACTTGCATTGTATCAAGGGGTGAATATTTTTTTTTTTCCTGCTAGGCATGTGCTTATCAGGGTAACAATCTTGCAGACTAGAACTGCAAATCAGTATTAGGGACTTAAAACTCTCTGGTGCCCTTTTTAACAGCCTGCATTGTCTAATTGAAAAGTTGTACCCTGGTCTCTGTAAGTGAGGACATACAAACGGACAATGAGGTAGACAACGTTAAGTATCTGCTGTATGCTTGGGGTCTTCTTAATAGCAATGGTTAGGGCTGTGATTTTTTTCACAGAGAAAAACTGTGAATTTCACGAAATTTCACGGTCTCTGTCAGTCCACCGTCAAACTGTTTACCCACTTTCCACCAAGGGAGACGCATAAACACACAGGAATTGGGGAGTACTGGTGCAATAAGTTTATCCGGTAAGGTTAACTAAAATAAAAACACTGTACACGTTATGTAGCAATGCTTGTGAGCTTGTAATTTGTTAGAGTGCTGAACAGCTGCTCGGGGTTATGTTGGTGAATAGTGTGAGTAGCATTTTGACAATTTTGTGCATCTGTTTTCTGACCCAGCAAACAATGAATGCAGCTGAGATGCAAATGCAAACAAAAGAGCAGTTAGAAAGGTACTGTGACTTGTTTGGTGGACCAGCCAGCCAGCTGGGATAGGCGTAGGGGAAGATAAGAATCATGGGTAAGGAGGATGGGAGGATTGGGGAGGGAGGGCAGGGACATTAGCTCAAGCTGTGGGCCCTGCAGTACGAGCAGACTTGATAGACCAAGTGGCCTTTTTCTGCTGGCTTCTTCATATGTTTGAATCACTAAGTTTGCGATTGCATTACCTGGGGGGTAAGCTGGGGAACAGATGGAAAAGAAACATACTGAAGCAAGGGAGCACTGTATACGTTATATAGCCTTGCTTGTGAACGAGTAGGAGCACATATCAGCAACCTCATCCTGTGCATATCAGAAGTAGTAGAAAGGATTAGGTGTGAAGTGGAATGATATTCTGTGTTTGAGGGATTTTCACGGGGGACTACTGATTTCACGGTATTGAGCAAATGTCTTGGTAATCATGAAATCCGTAACCCCCGTGAAATAATTACAGCCCTAGTGATGGTAATAGTCTCGGACCAGTGACAAGCTTCACCTGAGCGTGAGTGCAGATACTACGATGTGACTTCCTTCACATTTTCTAACCTAATGGTCAGACTGGTAAGCCCACAGACAGTAACTAGTACTTAATGAACATCAGTTTAGCAAGACTTGGGTGCTACTTAACCACCCATTCATTCCAGGGGCCAAAGGGCTACAGGCGCATGCAAAAATTCATCGCTGAGTTATGGCTGCACCTTATATATCTATCCCTGTCGGGGAATATCAAAACTAAACCTGGGCCTCCTCCTGGGACAGATCCTTCTGTCATCCCACAGTGGTTCAAAACCAAAGGGCTAAAATTTGCCCACATGAACATTAGAAGCCTTACGGCAAATTTTTGCTGAATTGAAAGCATGGGTGTCGCAACACTACTCCCCAGACATACTTGGGCTAATCGAAATATGGTTAAAACCAAACATCCCTGACTCAATATGTACTATTAAAGGCTACAAGTTACTTATAATGGACCGTAACTCCTCCAAAAGTGGGGTTGGAGTTGCCTCTTATGCTAGGGAGCATCTAAACCTAACAGTACAACACATGGATATGACAAGCACCTTCGAAGCCCTCCTTGTGATTCTGTTACTAGTAAACACTAAGAACATCAACCTGATCTGTGTTTACAACCCACCCAAAAGTGGTCTCATGGGATTAACAAGCTTAATGGAGTATCTAGCCTCTCTAAAAGGTCAGAAAGAACTTCTACTAATGGGTGATTTTAATCTGGACTGGGCAGAGAAATACTCTGGTTCATATGACATGGTTCTGGGAAAACTACACCTAACACAGCTGATTGTGCCCAACAAGAATATCGCAACAGAGCAGTCACAAATCCATGCTGAACTGGATAGTCACAAGCAGAGCAGATCATTTATGGGCTTTTAGCACACTTCCTGATTCCATCAATGACTACACCCTGGTTTTCTGTGTCTGGAGTGCACATACACCTAAGTCTCCCTTCAAGGAAATTCAGTTTTGCAATTTTTCAAAAACTTAACACAAGAGACCTTCATGCGGACCTGCACAACATAAACTGGTCCCCAATCTACCAGACAAAGGATGCTGAAGTCACAGTAGCCTTTCTCGTAACCACCCTACGAAAGATACAGAATATACACGCACCCCTTAAAAGGAGGAGGGTACAAGGCACAGTAACAAGATGGGCTCATAGTGATCTATTAGCCACCATGAGAGGCAGGGATAAAATCTGGGTCTCTGCAAAGAAAACAAATCGTCAAATGGACTGGGAGGAATACAGAACGCAGCGGAATGGTTACAAAAAAACATTCGAGTGGCAGAAAGGACCTACTCTAATCAACTGCTACAGGCATCTGCCAGTGACGCCCGTGGTTTGGAACCACATAAAATCTTTCATGGGGCAGGGCTGTAATTCTACGATAGCAGATATGACTCTGGAAAGAGCGAACTGTAACAATATTAATACAATAGCAAATGCACTAAACTCTCACTTTACAGACCTCTCTAATTACGAGAAGCTTACTAGCCATTCCCCAACTGCACCACCTGGCTTCATGTCTTTTTCCTCCACATTGCTTAGCCTAAGAGAGGTTACCACAGCGGAAGTACTGAGCCTCATGAGGAAAATCCCAGCATACGGATCGGCTGGGTCAGATGGACAAATACCCAGGATTTTCAACCTCCCACTCTCTACAAAGACAGTACCGTAGCTCTGGAAAATTGCACAGGAAGTCCCCATACATAAAAGGGGATACCAAGGACATAAATGATTACTGACCAATTGCCATACTATTGGTTCTGAATAAGTTACTTGAAAAAGCTGTGGCCACCCAGGTTACGGAATACATGCAACAGAATAACTTACTCTGTCCTGCATAACATGGATTCAGGAAGAATCACAGCACAACCATGGCTCATCAAATTTACAAATGACGTAAAAACTGCAATGGACAAGGATTTATGCACAGGAGCAGCTTTTTTAACTAAGGCGTTTGTCCTGGTGGACCACCCCTTGCTTCTATCAAAACTGGATTCACTCGGTTTCTCGCAAGACTCTACCTCCTGGTTTGACAGCTACCTCACTGGACGTACGCAGTTCGTACAAATTGACAAATCAATCAGCTGTCATAGTGTTTCGTTTTGCTAATCCTTGCACTAAAACATGCATTGTATGATTTCTCCCAAACAGGCAGTCTGGATGGGCCTGGCGGTCCTTATCTGCCGACAGAATCTATATGAAATTTGTTGTCTCCCCTGTCTGTAACTGCTGTCCCCCTGCACCGCTGAAATGCCTGAAATAATTATTCTAGTTTACGATCGTTGCACAAAATCATGTATTCTGTTGTCTCCAGAATTGCTGTTTCCTCTGTATGCAACTCTCCCGGTTCGTGCCTGAAAACAGTCAAAGTTTTATCTAGTGCACTTACCTGGTAAACAAAAATTAAATAAATAAAATCCCCAAAAGTGGCTGATGTCCTGGTGGCTGCTAGGAAGCCCTCCACCAGGGCCACTTATTCCATGAAGTAGAAGCGCTTTGCTCTGTGGGCTACTTCCCATCACTTGGATGCTGTCACTTGTCCATTGAATCAGATTCTGAACTACTTGCTGTCCCTCTCATACACTGGACTGCAATACTCTTCCATTAAAGTCATACATGTGATATGTCCAACTTGCTTAAGAGGAAGATTTGAGTCAATTAGGGGGGAGATTGGCCTGCTAGTAGGGAGATGCCATAACGTCGTGAGTTTGTCCTTAAATGGCGTCAAAAAAATAAGTCATTACAAAAAATGTAATGTATTTCATTTTGTCAAGAATAAGCACTAAAAAGAATAAACAACTAGTTTTATAAAGTTATCAGATACATTGTTCATCACTGATTTAATTTTTATGTGTCTTTATCTGCCCAAAAAACATGGATATTTTGGACAGAATTTTACTTAAGCAGGAGATTTTGTTTCCCAGGAGGGAGGGAGGGAGGGAGTGAGTTCAGTCAAAAAAAAACAAGAGTCTCCTGCATAAAGAGGGAGATATCACATGTATGTAAAGTGCACCTGGCTGCCACTTCAGCTTTCCCTGTGCCCATTGATGGTCATACAGTAGCACAACTGGAGGCCTCTCATACGTTTTTGAGAGGCATTCTTCATTTGAATCCTGCCATCTGTAATTCAGTCCTGCCTTGGGACTTAAATGTTGTGCTAGAGGTACTTACTTTGGTTCCCTTTGAACCGGCTGCAACATGCGAGTTATGCTTTCTGTCATGGAAAGCATTTGTTTTAGTTGCTATTACTTCTGCTTGAAGGATGTCCGAGCTTCAGGCTCTGATGTGTGAGCTTCCTCATTTGGTTTTCCACAAAGACTTTGCGTACCAACCCTAAGTTCTTGCCAAAAGTGGTGTCTGAGTTTACCCTGAATCAAATCGTCCACCTGCCTGTTTATTTTCCGGAGCATGCCAATCCAAGGGAAACATTGCTCCATACTTTAATTGTACAAAGAATACTCAGGTATTATATTCAATGAATGAAGGACTGCAGGAAGTCCTCGCAGCTTTTTGTTTCTTTTGCCTCTGGGAAAGAGGGCATACCAGTTTCCAAACAGTGCCTGTCCAGGTGGTTGGCCAACTGTATTACTTTTGTTACAGGAAGTACAGTAAGGAACTTCCTGGGGTTGTGTGTGGCTATTCACCCAGAGGCATGGCCACTTCTGTTTCCTGTTTCAGGAATGTGTCAGTTGCAGACATTTGTGCTACTGCAACTTGGAGTACTGTCCACACTTTCGCTAAACACTGCAGTCTGGACAGTGCCTCCAAAAGAAAAGCAGGCTTTGGCCTGGCTGTGCTTCAGGACCTCCTGTCTTTGGCCTGTAGTCTCCAGCCACCCAGACTGTCTCTCTGTCAGTACTGTTTGGGACTTGTTCCATAAGTGTGTCCTGATGAATGAGATATGCTTGTAGAAGATAGTACAGTTACATAAGAACTTACCATAACAGTAGATCTTTAAGAGAATCTCTTTCATCAGGCCATGCTGTCCCAACTTTCCGTCCCCCTTGCCTGGCTTTGGAGCGTCTCAGTTCCTGTGTCTCTCTTTCTACAGGACAGTCTACCTTCTGTGTCACCTTACCTAGTGGTGTGAATCTCTAGCTCTTCCTCGGTTCCCCAAGAGGAGGTCCTCCGTGTATGATCTGCGGTGGGGGAACTGAGGAGGGCGCGGGGCCGCCCACCTTTATATGGTGAGGACGTTGACGTATGATGTCATCATGGGTGGCCCCGACTACTAGCAAAAAAGATTCCTTGTGGTCCTAGTGCCTGGCAGCTAGATCTCCATAGGTGTGGCCTGATGAAAGAGATTCTCTTGAAGATCTACTGTTACGATAAGTTATTACATAACTGTACTTTTTCAAACCATGTACCAAACTTTGTCGGTTTCTTTCTTGTGACCAGTACATCCAGTCTCCTCACCAGGTGCAGTGAATTAAGACATTCTGATCAGAGCTGTTTTTTCTGCAGACAGCTGTGCAGACAAGCTTGTGGAAGGTCAAAAATGCACATCAAGGTTAATCCCATGTGTCCAGATAAACCCAAATAGCTTTCTGCATTCATTTCACAGTATAAGTATATACATTTGCAAACCAAGAGACCTCAGTATCACATAAAAATTCACCTATATTTTTTAATCATGGAGAAGCATCAGGAGAAAGAAAGAACAGAAACAACAAGGAAAGGAAGGGAGATAATAGGGCTAAATTGTGTGACCATCACAGTGGCCAGTTCTGAGGTTCTACAAGGAAAATTTGATTGCACAATCATACAGACGAGATGGACAAGTGAAAGAATAGGAGAGGACAGAAAAACAGAGCCTTGCTTTTAACTCTTAACTTGAGACCTGCCCCCTGACGAAGACCCATTTAGGGCTGAAGCGCCGAGGCTGTGGGCTCTAATCGGTGTACCTCTATGTTGACGTAATAAACCATTTGGTTTACTTTACATAGGCCTGATATTTTTTTTATCCTTGAGTCTGTGAGTGCATAGCCTTTCCTTTTACTTGCTTTTAACTCTGACTGGATAACAAATGGGACAGGGTCTTATGCAACCCTGTCACATCCTCAGCAACTCCCATTGCATCTTTCCTGGACTTGAGAACCCCCAACCCGATATAGCCACTCATAATGAAGAAGAAGAGACCATTGCATCATGACTGGCTGCAGTGTTTTGGGATGTTCTTAATGTCCATGAAGTACGCAGTAAGAGCAGATCAAGGATTTAACAAAACAAGGTAGGTAGGTAAAATTTTTATTCATAAAATAATGAATATGGATAACTCCACTGAGCAAGGCTCCTTTACAGTGAGGTCCAGAGCATCAAAACCAGTTACTCTTCAAGTCACTTATACATTAGAATATCAATATAATAAATACAACATATCACTTAAGATTAGACAAGATAACATAAAAAGACAATTGAAAATACATATATCTATCACAAACTTAAAAACAATACACTCGACACATAAAATAAATACAAAACAAATTTTCCATACTTTTTACTAAACTAAATCCCCCTCAATACTTATGTGCTCGACAAGCCAGTCCTTTATTAAATTTAGCTGAAATTTCTTATTTAGCGGTCTTAACATCCCAGGTAAGGAATTCCACAGGAGAGGTCCAACACTTATAAAGTGATTATTTCCCCAGACCATTCTCCGTTTTGGTATCATACATTCCAGACTTCTTGAAAGCACTCCCCTTATAGGATTCTTAATTTCAATACCCCCTGCCAAGTATTCTGGCACTTTCCCGGATATACATTTCATCACAAATAAAATTAAACTTAAGCCTCTCCTTTGAGATAAGGTATACCAGCCCAATTCCCTATACATATCTAGTCTATGTGTCATCCTTGGTACACCTAATATAAATCTTGCCAGTTTGTTATACATAACATCAAGCTTGTATAACTGCTCTTTTGATGCACCCATGTAAATCAAGTTCCCATATTCTAACATGGGTAATACCACCACAGTGACCACAAGTTTTCTAACTTCCGGAAACATACTATTCCTTATTCTATATAGGGATCCTAAACACTTTCCTATTTTCATCAAAGTATACTCAAAATGACTATGCCAATTAAGTTTTCATCTAAATAAATCCCCAAATATTTATATTTATCAACTTGTTGCAAAATACCACCAGTATAAGTTTTAATTTGCAATCCATCTTGCTCCAAATTTACCCCATTCCCCCTATGGAATACCATTACCTGGGATTTTTTCTCATTTAAAACTAATTTAGATCTCAACAAAAAATCTTGTAAATAATCAAAAGCCTGCTGCAAAACTGACTGAATAAGTACCACTGATGAATCAGTCAAATATATAATTGTATCGTCAGCATAAAGATGATATTGTACCCCCTGTTGCACAAACCTCAAATCGTTCATGTAAAGATTATACAATATGGGGCCCAATATAGATCCCTGTGGTACACCTGAAACAATTACTTTTAAACCTGAAGACCATTCCTTAATAGTTACTTGTTGCTGTCTTGAATCCAAATAATTTCTAAACCAATTCACCACTGGTTCAGATATACCACAGGGTTTCAATCTGGACAGGAGGATGCCATGGTCCAAGGTATCAAAGGCCTTTGAAAGATCAACAAAAATGGCCCCCACTGGCATCCCCCTGTCCAGATCCTCTACGATATCACCGGTAACCTTCAATAGAGCTGTAGTAGTTCCATGTTCTGGTCTAAAGCCCAATTGATATTTATTAAGGACACCATTATCTTTTAAAAATGCCTGTAGTTGTTTCGATACAATCTTTTCCAAAATTTTTGATATCGTTGGTAGCTGGGAAATTGGTCTATAATTTTCCAAGAGCATCCTAGATTCCGACTTATAGACTGGCACAATCTTTGCTGTTTTCCATATTGAGGGTAATTCTGCAGAAAAAAGAGATATATTAAATAAATTTGCTAAAGGTTGATCTGTAATAGGGGCTGCATACTTTAATAAAATATTAGGGATCCCATCCATGCCTTCTGCTTTATTTATACTAATTTTAAATAATAATTCCCTAACTTCCCCTCTTGTAATAGGGTAAATTCAAACTCCTCTTTCTCGTCAGATTGTACATTTTCTTTACCTGATTTATCTAATTCAGTAGTACTTTGTAAAACCTGATTCATGTTATTCCCTCCAGATCTTAGTGCATCCGTACCCATATTAGTAAAGAATGCATTAAACTCATTTACTACTTCCTCTCCTAAATCTAATTTATCCCCATTAATCAAAAATTGATTGGGATAACCCATATTTGGACCCGTATGTAATTTATTTATTGTACTCCAGAATACCCTTGAATTCTCCATCATTTCTTTAGATAGTCTTTTGTTACAATAATCCTGTCTGGCCTTCCTAATTTCTTTGGTATACAAATTCCATAATTGTTTATACTTAATCCACTCCTGATTTCCTTTAGTTGATTTAGCTTTTTTTCCATGCCTTATCTCTAGCTCTTTTAATTTTAAATAATCCAGAATCTTACCATGGTGCATTATTTGATTTAATCAGCCTAGTTTTTATTGGGGCATATTTATCACAAATTTGTATAAAATCCTTTTGAAACATATCCCATGCATCCCCCACATTGGGAATTAACTCCAGTCTTTCCCAATTATACCTTTCCAATTCCTGCATAAATGCAGCATAGTCAAAATATTTGTATACCCTAGTATGTATAATATTCTTAGGTACTTTCCTTATTTTTTGATTTCTTATACAAAAAACTATCTGTTGATCAGACATTGAATCTGGCAACACCCCCACTACTAACATACTTATTAGGATCTGATGTAAATATAAGGTCCGGAATGGTTGAATTATGAGGATTATTTACGTTTAACCTAGTTACTTCTCTTATAAGTTGTATTAAGTTTAAAGTTGTAGCCATATCAGTTAAGCTGTGATGAGCATCTATTGTTCCCCAATCAACATTTAAATCCCCAATTACCATTAATTCATGTGAATTTAGATAATTCTTCAGGATATTTTGCATTTCATCAAAAACTACAAAACTACTTTTGGGTGGTCTGTATATACCAAACAATAATATGAGTTTGGAATATGGTAACTTTACTTCCAATGGTAGAACTTCTGCTTCAGTCCAATCATTTAGACTACCCTGTTCCTTAATATCAATCCAATTTCTAGCATAAATTACTACTCCACCCCCCTTTTTAGATCTATCCTTTCTCCATACATTAAAATTTTCCAAAGCTATGTCATTGTCTTGAATTCTTGTATGCAGCCATGACTCATTTAACATTTCTAGGGTACAATCATTATTCAACTCACATGCAGGCCCAGGATTTAGATGAACATCCCCACTCATCATTAACCCCATAATTACTACTAATTTACTCAATCTATACAATTTGGGGTTTATTTGTCTTCCCCTTCTTATATTTTTATTTATATTAGAACCAACCAAAAGAGTATTTGTCCCCCAACCACTTAAAACTTTACTAAAAATACATACCCACTTGATCAGAGTGGTCTCTGTATAACTATCCAATAAAGTAGCCTGTATTACCCCATACCATCCTACTAATACATCTGTCTTTCCAGGCATGGTACTTTTGTGCACTGTTATTATATATGACTGTACTACAACATCTTTTTCTACCTGAATAGGATCTATATTTAAACAAAACTGGCATCCCACTAATAAAATTTCCCACCATAGCACTAACATTTTTACTTCCTTTCTATTTTAAGATATTTTTTAATTTAAACTCTATAGTTAACAATGCCCCAATTAATAACAAGAACAAACCTCTTTATAGGGGTTAATCTAGTCAGTTATAAACAATATTATATTTAGACTCTAGAGTTTATAAAATTAAAATAGAAACTTGTTCATGCACAATTCCAATCAGAATTAACCACTGGAGTTAGTACATGGACCACACCTATAAAATTGAGCAATCAGTGTTTATAAACAGACAGAACTCCTGTTCAAACACCAATATTTCAGGCTGTAGAACATACTGTTTAATACATTAGTATATCAGGCTGTTAAATCAGAATGGTCTAAAAAGTTTAAAATGTAAACATTTAACCAAATAATATGTGCCATTAAATAGATACAGCTTTCCCCATTTAATATATTGGTTTTTCAAACAATGAGTCTCATTATCTCAAACACAAATATCCCCCCACAGACCTTACAATAAAATGCAAACCCAGACCATATGAGAAACAATAGATAACAGCAGTTATCAAACTCATTTAATTGAGGATAAATATCTTTACCACTATACACACTGGTAACAAATATAAATTCACCAACTCTTTTTCCGTGAGTCCACAGTTGCTTTTCTGATGCCGAATGGCATTCACGCCACTCACACTCACGCTGCAAGAACCGCGGTTCTTTTGTAGTATGCTGCCCCTCCTCCTTTGCTGATGTAAAACAAGGTTGGGTATTTTTTTATTTATTTGAAAGTTTGTGACCGGGAGAGGCACACTGAGCTACAGCTCATTTCCAGGTGCGACCCGGGGACAAGGGATGGGGAATATTTGTACAGATGTAAACTGACTCACAGAACCAGATTAAGTTGTTGGTGGTATTTTAGTGAATGGAGGAAATTCCCCTACTGTTCTGTAGGGGGAGCTGCTGTCCCATGGCTGCTGCCTCGGGGAGTGGTCAGTTTGCTGGTGAACCTGTAGTTGAGCAGATCTTTTACTGCATAATGGAGAACCTGATGTTTTAGCGACAGAACAAGGTGGTAGTATGCAAGAAGAAAGGCTAAGGAAGCTTGTTCATGAGAAGAAACCACTAATTTTATTACTGCTAAATGCTGATAAAGGTTCAGGTATGGAATCGCTACGAACATTTGCTATGGTGAAGAACGACAGAGAACTACCACTGAATCAGACTGGCACCGAAGTACAAAATGCAGAAGGCTTTGGTATGGCTGAATCATCTACTTTACTCGCCCCAGACAGCGTTGCAGTAATTCACAAGTCAAATGCACCTAACTGGTGGCTCTCAGCTGTGCATGACATGCTATCGTCAAAGGAGCCGCCGCCCTGTGATCCGGAGTCTGTGGCGGTCCTGGTAGATGTGATGTCAGATGTACAATCGTTGGAAGGGGATACTGGTTGCAGAATCCACAGAAAATTGGCCCGAGGCATAGAAATTGACTTTAAGTATTAAGAAAGGGCCAGTAAAGGGTGTCGGGACTGGTCTGAATGCGGGACAAAAACTTGGCCTCAGACATGGAAGGGCAGGACTGTCTGGGAGAAAATCAGTAGGAACTGAAACAACAGAAACACCGTGGTCTCTGGAAAGATCATTAGTAAATGCAGGATGGAAAAAAACTGCAACAGGGAAATGGATTCTGGACTAGGAGCACAGTGCAATCAATACCTGGATCCTCAGACTCCCGTAATGAGACTGTTTTCAGCACTGGGGATGAGCAAAACAAATTTATTACTGACTCTGATTTAGACTTACATGCTGAAGATGTGCATTCCCCAAAGGAATTACATAAAAATATGGATATCCATATTGTCTCTGCTGCTTCAGGTACTAGGGATGAAGGGCCTAGTAATCAACAGGCCTCGTGAGGAGAAAGAATGGACACACAGGTTTTGTCTCAACCAGTGCCAACTGAGCGAGCTAAAAACACTTGGAACAGAGTTTAGAAAAAAATATTTTTTTTCTCAACAACCTCCTCCAGCTCAGAGAAGGAATGCAGTTAGGCTGCAAAATTTGGGAGGTCTGGAGAATGCTCTGGACAGATTGTATGTAGGGAGAAAACTTATCAAATAGTGTATCTTTTTTTTTTTTTTTTACAAATGAAATATATGCCTTAATCCATGTATCGGGGATATCTTGTATGACATCAGTTTTAAAACTCCAGAAGGGTTAGATCGATTCTGGATCAGATATGAAAAATTAAGGTATACTGCTCTATGGTTACCTTTTAGGGCAATTCCTTTGACTACACCTGCTGTAAAAACCATAACCATTCTTTTTAGGAATGAGAATGTAGCAGTTCACAATATTACACACTGGTTAACACAAAGGTGGGAGCTATTAGGCACCCCCACAGCCTATCTTTGATGAAGAGCACCTATGGACAGGGGGTTGAGGTATAAAGTATGGTTGTGGAGCACAAACTTGGGTCCACAACATTTGCCAAGTAGTCTGTTTTTGAGAAGGAAGAGAGAGGACACTGTTTCTATCCAGGGCAGCCCAAGACTTGTTTTAAGTGCTGGTCCTTTGTGCACCTTAGTTTAGAATGTGACTGCCTTAAATGTAACTTGTGTCTCTCGTATGGTCACACCAGTGCAGATTGTCAAAATGAATTAAAATGCAATCTGTGCGATGAGATGGGACATGCTTTTCGTTCCTGTCCCTGGGCTACCCATAATAGGGGAGACCAACCGTATCAGAATGTTCTATTTACTGAGGCTCAGAAAAAAGACAATGCAGCCCACAAAAAGGCACATGTTGAGCCTGAAACCGAAGGCCAAGCAGGAAATCAGAGGATTTCCTCTGTGTCCCAGTGTCAACCCCATCCTGACCCCTTCCCCCACCCTACCTTGGAGGTAGAGGCGCTTCTGGGAAATGGACAAAATCTTCCTGAAGAATCAGTCTCAGAAAATACTATGATGGGGGAAGGCATAACCTTTACCAGGTACAGTTACTGTTGACCCTCCCACAGCAGGGCGACCCGAAATGCCTCCTCTTGCAATGACAGTAGTGTCAAAGAAAAGAAATTTGTAACAGTCAAAGCCAAAACCTAAAATAGCCAAAGCCTCATCACCTGCACAGAATTTTAATCTGTCAAATAAATATGAGGTTCTAACAACTAGGTCTTTGGAATCTGATCAAAGTGGAGAATATGAATCATCCTCTCAGCCTATGGTGTCCTCCGAATCTGATGAGGACCTCCCGCAGCAGGATTTGGTAAAAGTCAGAATCAGAGATTGGGGACAAGGCCTAGAAGGAGTGCTAGGTTTGGGAAAGTACCCTAAAATAGAATCTTTCTGCTATCATGTCATCCAGCCTGGAACTCACAGTAGCAACTATTAATGTAAATAGTATAAAAAATGCTAGAAAAAGGCTGGTAACACTATCTCTAATTAAGGATTTCAATTTTGATGTATGTTTCTTACAGGATACCAGGCTGAACACTACTTTGATAAGGGCAGCACAAAAACTATGGTGTTGGGGGCCGTCTTACTTTTCTTTTGGACTTGATGTTTGTGATGGGTTGGGGGTACTTTTCAGAGGTAATGGGTACTCGGTATCCAGAATTCTTGAAATTATGCCTTGTCAAGCTTTCCTTATTGATTTTTGTGTAAATCAGACAGTATGGTAGGCATTAACATTTATGCACCACAGACGAAAAACGAGAGACAGGATCTATGTAATAGTATAAAACCATATCTGCATAATACAAAACATATATTATGGGGAGGAGATTTTAACTGTGTTCTGTCCCAACATGATGGGGCAAAAACAGGGAAGGATTTTTGCGACACTGACTGGAAAATATATAACTACGGTGGGTTTACAAGACTCATATAGATCCTTACATGTACGGGGGGGTACACATTTCATAAAGGTTGGCTGTCTACTAGAATAGATTTCATTTTTGCTTCTAGGTATGTACATATCTGTCAGACTAACACTCATCCATTTGAAACCTCTGATCATGTTGTTTTAGCCATAAAAATAGGCTTAAGAGAACAAACTCCTTTCGGTAAGGTATACTGGAAATTGAATAAAACTTTTTTGCACAATCAACAAATTGTAACACAAGTAAAATAATTTATGCACGAATGACAGTGGCAGGTTTAACAGAAGATTTGAGCATGTGGCGGACTGAAACAAAGACAGTTAAAAACTTTCCTTATGCAAACTGTGTCAGCTTGTGGTACTGAACAGTATAAAAGCTATTTAACATTGAGATCTCAGTTGGCAAAGTTATACTCAGCATGTAACACAGGACAAGTAGGACTAACAGCTCAGATTAATAATGTAAAAAAAGAGATGGAACAGTATCAATATTCTAGGACCACCTCTCTTTTGATGGAACATAGGATTTGTACTCCAGGGAAAACTGACCTAGGAGATGTATTTGTAAGTTGTAAAAATAGAATTGAAACCAGAACAATGGTATCTCTTACGACAAAAGATGGGCATCTACTCTCTACGACGTCAGAAGTATTGAAAGAGGTATATAACTATCTTAAGGATATGTATGCAGCCCCTCAGCTACAGGATGACAGGATACAGAATTTATTACAATCAATACAAAAACCTGATGTTCCAGATAACGTTTCAGATACAATGATAGCCCCCATTTCTAAGCAGTAAATTGAACACGCTATTAGAACTTTGAAAAAAAGATACGGTTCCAGGTATAGATGGTTTGACCACAGAATTTTATAAAAAGTTTAGTATTGAATTGGTGGACATATTATTTGTAGTCTGTAATTGGGTGCTGGAAAAAAATAGAATGGATTTTCATTTAAGTATAGCAGTACACATTTTTTGCATAAGAAAGGCGATAATGTAGATTTAAATAACTGGAGGCCTCTCAGCCTACTAAACACGTATTTAAAAATTGTAATGAAAGTTTTAACCAAGAGATTGGCAGTAGCTGCACCATACCTCATCTCTATGGCACAAACTTGTGCAGAACCGAATAGAACCATAATGGACAACCTTTGCTCAATGTAAAACCCTAGCACTTGATTACTGTTAAATCTCCTTAGTGCCATCTCTGACATCCCTCCCGCCCCGCCGTTACCTTACCCTCTTCACCTTTCCTTCCCTCCACCTAAGGCCCCACTTCGTCCTGACAAGGCCTGTTGGTTGATTTCAACTTACCTTATGATTTTACCAGTAACTGACAACGCTGGTTTTGGCTGATTTTCAATTTACTGTTTGCATTATGAAACTGCTTAGCGTTACTTGTTTCTGTTCTTTAATTCACTGTGAATGTCAACCATTGCTTCTTTTCTTATTTACAATTATTTTACCATACCCTGTTTAGTCTTTAAACCTGTTGATCTCCTTTCTCTATGTATACTGTTTTGCCATACTTTTTGTTCTGTTAACCTGTTGTATTATGCTGCTGACATGGAACCTTTGTAAAAGAGCTTTAAGCTCAAAGGTATTTGTAATCTGAGGTCTAAATAAATAATTAAAAAAAAAAATAAAGAGAGTTCGTGGAACAGGGGAAAGAGGACAGAATTAATGGATACATTATTTCATTAGATCAAGAGAAAGCTTTTGATAGAGTCTCTCGTTCTTTTATAAAACAAGTATTAATAGCTTATGGTATCCCACTCCAACTTTGTAACTGGATTAATATGATATATGAATCAGCTATGGCCATACCTTTAATGAATGGGTATTTGGGGTCCTGTGTCCCAATTGAAAGGGGAGTTAGATAAGGTTGCCCGATGAGTCCCTTGTCATATGTTTTATGTGTAGATCCACTATTTCGGATGATACAGCAGGATGACCTTATAGTAGGAATCAAGCCACAAAAAAGGGGCTTTTGAAATAAAGACAGCTGCTTATGCAGATGATGTGTGCTTATTCTTGGCTGATCAGGTCTCTGGAGGGCAGGCTATAAAAAAGATAGAACAATTTTCCAAGATTGTTGGTGCAGCCATTAATACGGCCAAAAGTACAGCCTATATTTTAAGTGAATCTATAGCCACCTTAGAAAACCTGCAAGGAATTCCAGTAACAACAGAAGCTTTCAAAATACTGGGAATACAATTTAGGTGTGGTGATAATGGGGTACTGAATTGGGAGGCAAAACTGGAAATAGGGAAAAAGAAGGTTCAGGTTTGGAAAACATGGTAGCAAACTAAAAAAAAAAAAAAGGTAATACTGATAAAAAACACCTTTTTGTTACTTATTTTTACTTATCTAAGCGTAATCTATCCTATTCTGCAACACTTAGAGTTCACATTAAGTTTAGTGTTTCAGGTAATCTGGGGTAGCCAGCTTAACCCTATAGAGAGAGAGAGAGAGATTTTATATCTTCTTGTGAAACAAGGAGGCCTGTACCTATTGAACCCAATAGTTGTTTTTTTCTACAGTATGTTTTTGAGTGCCAGTCTTTTAGACCCTGCCAGGCCTTCTCCTGCTAAACGGACCATTTTTGCAGGTACATGGTTACAACCTTTTTTCCCCGCATGGAAAGCATAGCCAGCATTAAGAACAGTAATTAAACAAGCTCCAGTATACATAAAACCTGTGGTTTCAAAAATTAGGAAACGGAAAATAGAACCAGACCAGATATTACAGAAACCTGGGCAGCAGATCTATATGATTATACAAGAACAGGCGTTTCCTGCCATATCAGTATACGAAGGGGGTATCAGAAGAGCATTATGGAAAAGTTATGAAAACCTTACAGGATCCCAGGACTCAACCTCGAATGTGGGGTGCTGTTTGGCTTTGTTGCCTTGGGAGACTGTGTGTGAAAGGAAATGCAAAACATAAGAGCCATGCAGAATGAGTATGCCCTAGGCAGCTCTGTATGGCTGTCGAAGAAACAACGGAGCATGTTTTATGCAGTGTCTTTTTGTACAAACCTTTTGGCAGTTGTTAGCACAAGAATGGGGAGATGTGAAGTGGCAAAACATTACATATGAAGAGCTAGTAAGAGGTTTTTCTTTCTACCTCCAGAATATAGATTCAAACAACATGAAGTCTTGCTATATTATGACAATTGCAGTTTGTCCCACCATTAGAACTGCTCTAATGGTGGGACAAACTGCAATTGTCATAATATGGCAAGACTCCATTAGAAGAAACAACATTACTAAGGTGAGTAATTTTTTCTTCAGGCACAGTTTGGCTTATTTTCACTTGTATTAAATTTCTTTTCTGGCAGACAAGATGTAAATTAGTATTTCAGCAATTGATAATTACTCCAGCACAGGTTATACAATCTTTAGAAATGGAAATTTTCACACAATGTACATATGAAAAACAGCACATCCCTAGAACTGTGTGGCTTAACAGACGGAAAGAAGTGCCCTTTTTGAAGGATTAAAGTAGGGTGAAGTCAGTTTTAACATAAATATATGTATGTCTAGACTGAATACTTTTTTTTCTGTATTTTCATGAATATTGTTTTGCTTTATTTTTTGTATGAAGTGATGGTTTGTTTCTATATTTAATAAAAATACCCCTGCTTTTATCGAGAAGTGCCATGGGATCTTTAACATCCACCTATACAACCACCAGTACAGGCAGACGGGACCTCGGTTTAACGTCTCATCTGAAAGACGGCACCTCAAGATTGCAGCACCCCCCTCAATGCACTACAATAATTATAACATTAACATATATTTTTTTTCCAACTCTTCTTCTCACTCCTGCTGCCTGGGCATTCTTGAAGTACCCACGGGGCTGTGCCTCTCACTCACTGTCTGAACCCTTGCATTCCCAGGACATCCCCGTCGGAAGACTTGGTAGGCCCAGCCCCCCCCCACCCAGATCACCCCCCGGGTCGGGTCTGCCCTCCCTTGTCAGCCGGTACCAGGAATAGAGGTACCTACCTTGTCACTGGCTCAGCAGTGTGGATTCCTAGGTGCACAGGGCCGACGTTAGGATGTGGGCGCACCACAGGGGTCCTCTTCATCTCACCAGGCAGCTGGAGGGTTTTTCTGGTGCTTGTTATGCCCTCAATCCCCCCACCCCCTTCCCCCGAGAGCTCGGACGTGCAATGGCATCAGGTCACCTGTCGCAGCTCTTGGTCCACTGTGCGTTGCCCCCCTAGTGTGTGCAGTACCTCCAATCTCCACCGGGGGCCACTGCAGTGCCGGGCAAGCCTGAATCCCACCCCAGAGAGAGGAGAGCTGTCCTCCAGACGCTCAATCCTCTCTCTCCTCTGCTGACCCCTGGCGGCCCAGGCTCGTTCCCAAACCCGGGTCGCCGGCGTGGTGTGAGGTGTGATTAACATACATTTTAGCTCTACTAAAAAAGGAAGCAGATAAAGCAACCAGCAACACTAATGAATTTTAGAGACGGAAGCAATCATAAAATGTGGAATTTCAACTAGAAATAATCTGATACAAAAAGGGTTGAGAGTGTCCTTTTAAGTGATTTTATTAAAAACTATGCAAAAATGTTTGGATGAATTAAAATGTTTATATCATTTTGTCTTGTTTACCAGTTTTTATTATTTTTTTTTTCTTTACGTTTTTGTACAAGGGGGTGTAACCCCTCACCCCTGCCTTTTTGCCAAAACGACAGGTGGCATGCTGTTGAAGCTGACAGCAGTACCTGGTGGGGACTGGGTTCGGGGAGGATGAGGTTACTCGGCACAGGGAGCCTAGGTTTGGCTACTCTGTACAGGGACACCCAAGTAAATCCGAACACAGGAAGCAATAACTGTAATGTCCAGAACCATGAATGGGATTCTTCAGTGTGGCCTTTATTCACATACTAGCTGAACAAACAAAGCATAGACGGACCCCCATGGGGCTACATTTCCTGGTAATGCAGATTAGAGACTACAGAACACTTTATCACCATTTCCAGCCCTCAGGCTCTGAACCCACCAGGCACACAGCCCGGACTTGCACACAGCTTTGGGTACACAGCCCGACTTGTACACACTTGGGTTTTCCCCACTGGCCCGGCTCCCCTGCCGGCCACTTGATCCGCGGTCCATTGGACGAATGAACCAATTATCCTGTCGTGGCTCCCCACACCACACTAGAGTCTGCGACTCTTAGAGAGAATTTTCCTTACAACCCCACATCTGGGTACTTCCCCCATCACTGGCCAAGTGCCTGAGGCAAAGTAGAAAACCACAGAAGAAATCCGTAGAGGTGGACCTGGTCACTAAAGATGGGGGGCCACCCACCTCCACCTCCCACAGCCCATACCCGGCCATTTCTCTGGAAAACTGAACCATTCCTTTGCTGAACTTCTAAATGTAGATTAAGGGTAGACGTCTGTCACATCTCCTCTACATATTATTTGCATCTCTCAAAACTCTGGGATTTGACACTACTTTTACTTGCTTGGCCCATTTCTCTAGGCTTCCCAATATGTAGTTCACTCCTTAGATTTTCACACAAGTCCCAGGGTGAAGAAAACATATGCCCTTTTAGCCAGCGCAGACACTCACCCTTAAGTTGCAGGTGCCCCACAGGCGACTCACAAATCTTCATTCTTCCAAAATAAATCCTGGACTAAACAGGCAGCTTTTCTTCCACTAGCAGAAATTAAGGGGATTGCCCCAGGAATCTGCTGGGGAATCTTTACATTCCCCCCCAAGGGTGGGGGCACTGAGACCCGAAAACAGCGGTCTCCACCACTTGAGTACAAACTTCACTCACTCAAGCCAAACTGCAGCCTCTCCCTTTGAAAACTCCCAACGTTCTATCTAACTCCCTTTGCTGCAGATTCCAATGTGGCTTATGCAGCTGCGAAAGTTCTATTGGTGATGTCATCCCTCAGTCTCAGCTGAGACTGAGAACAGAGTGAGACAGTGTGAAACTCATTTAACTGGAGTTTCACAAGCTGCCATCTCTGCCTACCACTATGTCTTACTGGGATTCTAGTAACCCAGGGTAACAAGGGGGTTACAGAGGCAATAGAGAGTTAGATCTACAAGTTGCTGTTGGCCTCAGTATGCTTATAACAACTTGAAACACCTCCGAATAGCTGTATTCCAGGGGCCCTGTGACTGATTAGTGATTACATCAGTGGCAGAAAGTGATGGAGACTTATGGTTTCTGTCTCATTATCACCCACAGAGACTGTACTAGACCCTTGCCATGGACTGTGGATATAAATTGTCAGTAAAGGCTTCATTAAGAATGTGGTGGGGATGTAATAAACCCCTTAGGAGTGATGAGTCATGGAGAAAACAATTCAAATGCTCAGTTGGTCCAGCTTGGTGGTGCTGGTGGTGGTGAGTTGTTTTACCATTCTAGGGACCCAGGTTTGTGCCACAAGTCTTAACCCTTGCATAAGGCCAGTGGAATCTGAG
The DNA here is from genome assembly GCA_016271365.2 of Neoceratodus forsteri. Classification (NCBI taxonomy): domain Eukaryota; kingdom Metazoa; phylum Chordata; order Ceratodontiformes; family Ceratodontidae; genus Neoceratodus; species Neoceratodus forsteri. Next base: position 1,080,120,786 of record CM057454.1, on the reverse strand, counting down.
ACACAATAAAACATGGCGCACTCAACAGGAAAGGCACACAGAAGGATTGAAATACGGTACAGGAAGGATTTAATGTGCAGAAAATGGTAGCACAGAACTCTAATGCTTTGCTTCTTGTCCATGAGGCTTTGTCAGTGGTGGGCAAAGGATCCATGACATCGGCACGACAACCCCAACCACAACATCTGCTAAAGTGCCGGGAACCCGTCGACACTCCTGACCACGATGCAACCCCAAACCAACCAGCAGCATCACAACGCACAATGCGGGGGGCTGTGCCTCCCCCCCAACTAGAGATATCTAACTCCACGTTGCACAGACAGTGGAGTTAAATATTTACCCCCCGTTGTCCTAAAGTGTCTTGACACAAAATCCCCACCGCTGCCGATATAGGCGACGGTATACCGTGGGCAAATGCCCATGTGTGCCCTATACAGGAGAGGTGCTGGGAATTTATCTCAGACACGCGAGATGAGGCAAAGGGCAATTGGAAATTTGCTGCTCACCACAATGGATGATGGCTGCCAGCCTCCCCATGCTAGCAGGCCTGTGACAACCTCTGACCTCTGCCATGAGCAAGTCAAGCCAAACAGCCTCTCTCCCTCTGGTGGCATCAAGGCCCCCCTGCCCAGCATAAAACTTAGGTCTCTGACTGTGAGTGCTTTGGGGTGTCTGCAGGAGGCTACGAGGGGTCTGTGGAGTGTAGCGGACTGTTCCAAGTGGGAAGAGCAGCACAGGTCAGCCCAAAGTAGAAACATACCAGGAGTTCCTGGGTACAAAAAAAAGCAACCTCTTAGATGGCTTGCACCATGGGCATTAGTTGGGTTGCCTTTGGAGGCCATAGAGCTGTGTGGAGTGGCAGTTTCTGGCCACATTGGTGACTGTAGAAACACTAATAAGTGGAGTTTCAGCCCCATTGGGGTCATGGAGCTGAGGGACATATTTGTTTCAGTTTCAGCAATTCAGCAGGGGCCATGGAGCTTTGAGTAGTCCAGTCTTTGCCCCATTGGGGCAGAGGGGAAGAGGCACGGTACAAGCTTTTGTGGGATATGTCATTTTTTTAATGTCTTAGAGAGGAAGGAGAGCCTGATGCTTGAATAGAAGATATTTTTCAGCCATCAGTATTATAATGGGGACACATTTGTTTTATATTTTTACATTTTGCTAATTTTTTTTATTTGAGAACATGTATTAGACAGTTATATACAGTGAATGGTATTAAAACACAGGTGCTAACTACCATTGTATACACAGTAAGATGTATATTATTATTTTACAGTCAGTTACAGGCAGTATCCACAGTATGTTCTAGTGCAGTCATGAAATTTGCATGACAGGGAGATATCTTAAACAGTCCTTATTATACTGTCTAAGCCCCGTTGTCCGCTGTTGTTAGTAACATGGGGAAGAGAAAGGGTTGCATTGGATTGACTCAGCACCATCAGCTGACCATACATTAATTCTCAAGTAATCCATGGTTACCTGAGAATTAATGTATGGCTCAGTCTGCAGCAGTTGTATCCCCCCGCCGCTACTATGTCCTCCACCTAATTTCAAACTGATGAGCATCTAGCTGGCCCATTCTGCTGTGTGTAATGTTTACTGAATTTTTTTCCATAAAGCTTTTTTTTGCCCAGCCATGCTTGTCGCAGGGATATATCCTGGTCACAGGGATATACCCAGCTCAGACCAGCATCGCTCATTACTCTGAGTTCCCCACCGAAGCTCACACCCCTGCAGCTTCACATGTGTGGCAGAGGTCCAGAGTGAGGGCTGCCACCTTCCCTTGGAGGCAGTCCATTCGTTGGACTAGGATGCAGAGGTTCAGATGTGGAATCCACAGGGGCTGCTGGACCAGGAGATGATGCATGGGTTTTTCTCCCTTGTTTCCTGCTGGTGGTCCCACCTTTTGTGGTGTGGGTGGAGCCTTCCTGGTAGCCTTGGCTGCACGCAGTTATGTCCGGAGGGAGCAGGCTCTCTTGGCCTACCAAAGGGGTCACTGCAACACCAAAGCCTGGTGCCAACTCTCTTCGACTACAGCATATGGCCTGCCTCCCGCCTCACCTTCCTGAGCTTGCATCCAAACTGGTCGCTTGCACAGCAGTGCATCATGCTTTCCCTGGGCCATTGGGGTGGCCTCTCCTTTCTGAATTTGGCTGCTGTAACATCTAGGCTTGCCACAGGGCCCTCCCTTACATGGTTTAATAACTGATCCCCTACGTTTTTGGAGATGAGTAAAATTGTTTAGGAGATCAGGTTTTGAGGCAGCCTGATAAAAAGTACTGGGGATAGGAGTAGCCTGACAGTCAGAGTTTGGTTGCATTTTTTGGCACTTTTCCCAGGTATTGTGATATGCTAAGAATTCAGTTGTGTAGCTGGGTAAGGTAAGGGAAGTAGTTCCAAACAAAGAGAATATACGTGATAATGTTTCGATTCAGAATGCTTATAACCAACCACTGCACAATTTTCTTTATCCATGGTATAAATTACCTGCTGAAGTAGCAGTGTGGACACAGAACATGAATATTACTGCTTTTCAGTTTACTTGGAAATAGTACTACAGTATATTGCTGTCTCTTGCAAACATGAACACTGAAGCTGGTTTACTCACTGTCCAGTTAGGTACACACCACAGCTAGTTTGCACTGGTCACCATAGTCTAACAACTGGCTAAAAAGAGTTGACAAGACTTTTTATTTTACTTTTTTTAATTTTCTTTTTACTTTGGCTACAAACCGCAGAAAATCTCCACATGCCATACAGTGCAAATATCCATAGCAGACATTTCCCACAAAAATAAGTAATAATAACATTAGGGGAACACCAGTAATTAAAAAAGAAATGGAGACCCCCAAATGAAGTGTTATTTATTAATTCTGTTAAACGGGTGGGCCCACTGAGATGTAGGAGTCCTTTTTTCAGGGGTGACCTGGAATTAATATCATAGATCAATCATCCATTACAGAGTCAAGATGCATAATTAGAGCAGAAATACATTCAGCAAAGTGCAGACATATGCTAGTGAGTGGAGGATCTCTACACGCGCTGCTGTCTGAGGAGAAGGCATCGGTAGCAGGCTCTCATGGCTTGTTTTAATTTATAACAGGTATGCCACCCTTACCTAGAGAGTGATAGCTTTTCCAGTCGATCTTATTGAGGTCCCTGTTTCGGCGTCTTGGTCTCCCGGCTGTTCTTGTGTTTCCACAGGAGGAAGGCAGCGCTGCTGCTGGGTGGATGCAGAGCCGGAGTGTTGGAGACACGAGGCCATTCGGATGGCTGAAAGCCAGGGAGCAGTAGCAGTTACCTAGAGGAGCTCTGCAACTTAAGAGGAGAGGAAAAGTTAATAAGACCTGGACCACAAACGGAAAGTCGCCCCTTATAAACTGAACTGAACTGTATCTGGGGTTTTCCCCTGAAGGCGCCCGCCACGGAGGAATTAATGTCCCTTCCCCTACTGAGCTTCCCAACTTCTACACACTCGCCAGTGCACCTTAGTGACAATAGTGAATGTTGAGCGAGACCAATGTGTTGAGGGAGTACCCTTGGAGTTCTGCTCCCGACTCCATGATTTTAGTTTTAACTGTAACACTTTTTCCTGGTATTATAAAACATCTTTTAATCTTATGTTCACTCGATCACTTTATACATGCACTGCTTTTGATAGCTCAAATAGGGACTCCTGCCTACTCCCTTATGCTTCCTGTATACCGCCGTATGTCCCATATTTTTGTATACCCCCGTTTACAAGATTTATCAGTTTAAAACCACGTGTGGCTACAGATCTATTTGATCCCTTCTCCTTACTCTGATGCCGGTTTAATGCTTCCCAGTTTAAAATACTGGTTTTAAAATAGTTGAACCCCAAAGCTTGAATGGCAGGTGTATTTGTTTTGACATTGGGAGTAAACGAGCTTGAAGCTCTTTTTTTCTATCGTACCCGTTAATTCCAATGTACTACCACTCTTATTGTACACACGGCAAAGCAACTTTGCAGTGCTGGTCTAGTTGCAAAAGTGTGGTGTCGGAGTTGGAGTGTATTTTTTTAGTTTTGTTAGTTGACTATTACTTCACTCGTTTTGTTTTGTTTTGATTCCCCCTTCCCTTTCTCCAGACTTCTATTTGAATTATCAAGCAATTTTAGAGCTCCAGCAAAATTCATGAATTAGCATCCTAGTAAGTTATCTTTTTTTTTTTTTCTTTTTCTTTTTTTTTCTTATTTTACCTTGGGGTGAATTAATGGTTCTAATGTTACTGCTGTTATCCTGGATGTTGTTATCATTCTTTTTGGTGATTATTCTCTCTTTGTAATATTGCAGCTGGCTTACTTTTCGTTTAGCCAAATGCACTTTTAGTGAGTATATACCTTATGGTACAAACTCATAGTCAAGACAGGGTCTAGCAATTACATGTTTGATCCTGTATTTAATAATAAGTTGATCTTTGACAGCATTCATTATGTATACTAGAAGTGGTAAAATCATGGTGCCTAAGCCAAAACACCTCACTGGTATCTCTGATACAACCTCACAGGGGGAAAAAAACAAAGGGATGTGTTTTTAAGGGAGAACTGGATATTTCAGCTAACCATCTCTCCACATAACCATCTGGGGTAACTTCTTCAACCCCTGTGGATTCTTATAAGAGATTTGTATATTTAAATGACTGAAAAGACAAGAGTGAATTAGTTACGAGGGAGAAGGAGAATCTGAAGGTGACTAATACTGGGTCCCTTTGCCCTCAGCGGCACTCAGTGTCTCAAAGGAAACTCCCTGAATGTCAGAGACCTCAGGGCAAAATGAGAGAAAAGTACAGAGCCTCAATGATAGTGCTGAAACAGAATGTAATGTATCAAAGACTTTTTCCTTAACAAAAATGCACACAACTCCCCCAAAAGTGTCCTCAGATGACTCTGTTTTACAAATACACAAAATAGTAATTGAAGCAAAACAAACTGATGTCAGAGGTGACCCAAATTTTTCAACTAAGTCTGACAATCCCGATAAAAAGGAAAAGGATATAGATATACAGGAGCCCTTAATCTTAACTAAAGCAAGGAAATAGCAACAAAAAAAAATATAGCGGATTTCTTCAAAATAAAGGAACCTCACTGTAGGGAAAATTTGCATAGTTCAGTTGAAACAGTTGTAAAAAAAAAAAAAACCTTGCCACAGCCTGTGGAAATAAAATCTCCACGTGAGCTGTCCCAACACCAGGCTCATATCCCGGATAAAGGGGATGAAACTAACTTAGAATTATTTAACCCCTTTCATTTGTCTGAGACCTCATGTATCCCTATCTCTCCACTTAAAAAGCACGAGAGTCTCTTGTACTTGGCCGGCTCTCCTAATACGTTTTTGAAAACCTGGATAGGGAGGTTGAAAACATCGACCTCGACACAGAATTTTGCTCGCAGTGTCCTGTGGTCTTATCTAAATATACCCTTAAGGCTCTTGCCCATCCAATAATGGCTAATATAGTCTTATTAGAAGCCATAACCGAAGTTAAGAATGGGGTTGAGAAAATGTTTCTCCCTCTCCAAGACCAACTAGACACCATAGGAAAAACAGCTGACAGAGATGGAAGGAAAAATTACTCCCCATAAGCTCTCATTCTTCTCACTATACATTCCTGACTCCCCTTTAGCTTCATGTCCCAAGAATTATAAGAAAAAAATGGGGTGGGGGTCAACTTCCCAAAGGACAGACAAAAAAAAAAGGAAAAAAAGAAAAACGAAGTAAAGGTTGAGGATGATCAATCAGATCGTGCAGTCTATACCCCAGACTACATTTAACCAATTATCCCTTTCTCCTAAAATTCTGATTAGTAAACCAGGGAAATCTAAGGAAATCATGCCAACTGAAGTTATCCCCCATAGGTCCACAAAAAAATCCTGGAAAAAAGGAGACTCAGGACGTCCCTGGTCAGCCCCAACAAATAAAAGAAAATATTGTTTGCACAGGGAACAAGGTCTGTCTCAAAACTGATGGTATATTTCACAAGGAAAATGAGACCAGAGTAACTCTGAGAGAGCTGATCATACATCTCCTCAAGGCAGAACTCCGAATCCCGGCTAAAAGCAACAACCTCATTTGAGTTCACCAGGACCTAAGAAATACTAACCTACAGTACCTGTCTATATATGTTTTCCAGACATGAATATCCCTAAAAAGTCTGGGCAAACCAGAAAAGACTCCCAGCACCTAGGAATGGTGGTGCCCCCACCTGTCTCCTGGAGAGCCATCTCCCACATAGTTAAAAATGAACAAAAATTAGAAGGTCCTCTCGATTTTGACACTTATGCCTCCATTCTCAACAAGTTTAAATGGGATTTTAACATGTCAGTATGACAAACAAAAAATGAATGAAGAAGGGATTATTTCTGTCTTTGGGCTGTCCTAATTAGAAGACGATGACCCCGGTTTACTAGCCAACACCGTAATGCTCTTGCTGTCCGTGGTAGGGGATATAAAAATCCAAAAACAGTTTATCACCAGGATAGAAAGAGCATTTCCAGATGGCGAGGACAGCCAGATAAACTTATATTGTTCCCCCCCCCCGGCCTCTTTAAAGATATACTTAAAGGGGCAACAAAATGGACCCCACTGGAATCCACGTGGCTGATATGGGGGCTCCTGAAGGATGGAAAGATGAGGCCATGTCTAATACTGACTGACAAATCTTCCAACAAACAAATATAGAAGGAACTTCTTACATCCAGTCTATTGTGGATACAAATGTCAATACGATGAGTTGGAACATAGCAGGGCTGACTGGGAAACTTGTTGACAATGATTGGCTGGATTTTATATGCAAATTTGATATAATTTTTTACCAGGAAACATGGGTCAATAATTTCATCAATTTAAAAGGATATCAGGCCTTTGCCTCAATGGCTAAGAAAAAAAAATTGGACAGAGCCTCAGGAGGCCTCGCTACTTATATCAAGATTCACAGGGATTTTGCTGAACCTACGGAGGTCATTATAAACACTAATTATATCTTGGTGATGATAGTTTGGAAGAAAGTCTTGTTTATGTTGCTTAACATTTATATCCCCCCGAACACCCATAGTGAGAGTCAAGAAAAGGTCTGGAATTAAATGTCTGCTCTAATAGAAAGAATCACTTCTAAACATCTTCTTTGTACACCATTAATCGCTGGAGATTTTAATGCAAGAATAGCGGAGTATGATAATTTTAACATATTGGGATCACTATTAAACATTAATGAATATCACTTGAGAAATAGCAGAGACAAGAAGTCTAATAAAAACCGGAACTTTATGTGTGCCCTATTGGAGGCTAATTCCCTAATTGTCCTGAATAGAAGGACCCCTGGTGACTTGGAATGGAATTCCACCTATTACACCCACTGTAGCCAGAGTGTCATAGACTATGTTCTATGTGATCCAAAAGACTCACTTTTTTCACCATCGTTTTATCGAGATGAAACCTGAAAGTGACCATACCCACTCCAACTTACAGTTAAATTCACAACTGATAATCAGTTGGATCCTTCAGAAGACAGACATTTGGAAGATATGGGGAGCTTAGGAAAGTGCAGGTTAATTAGAAATAAAATAGACACTGCTACAGTAGCTGATATCTTTACGTATAAACTATTTTGTGACATAACGCAAGTACAGTCCCCACATACCATAACAGAAATTGAATCAGTAAAGAAGAATCTAATTAATGACATATACAGTAAACATAACATGGGCAAGTCCTGTAATTTTGACTCCTGGTTTGATGGTCACTGTAGTGTAGCAGAGAGTGAACTAAATAAACTTATCAGGTGAACTAAAACCCACCCTTCAAGACATAATTTCACAACTCCTAATAAAACAAGACAGGATTATAATAAATTCCTTAAACTCAAAAAACAAGAAGCACAAAAAAAATGCTGGTCAGACATGCTTGCGGCTGTTGACTCCAATGAATTCAAACAATTCTGGACTTTGGTGGCCAAAGGGACTAATGCTTATAAATCATCCCTTTCCACCTACATCCCAAAGGAAACCTGGGTCAGACATTTTAAGGCCATTTTTTCATCTAATGCAGGGTTGCAGGATGACCAATCTATTACATCTCTTGCTCCATTTAAAGAATACTTGCCTTTGGAATTCACGGAATGGGAGGTTGAAGTGACCATTAACAAACTCAAAAACAACAAAGCTCCGGGTTCTGACTTGGTACTTCCAGAAATATATAAGGAATACAGCTATTTTTTGGGTCCCACTTATGACTTTTTTCTTCAATCTATGCTTAAAGCATAAATTTATACGAGAAGCATGGACCAAAAATATTCTGGTCCCTTTTTATAAGAAGGGTTCTGTATATGACCCAGCCAACTTCAGGCCTATTATCCTTCTAGACATTTCCTCAGAAATATTCGCCAGACTGCTTTTCGAAAAATTAACTCTGTGGATCCATGAAAATAATATAATCTCACCCACTCAGGCTGGTTTTTCGTGAAAACCACTCGACCATTGATAATATCTGTGTTTTCCACCATTTGACTGAAAAATGCTCACACTTTAGAAAAATGAAACTCTCTCTATTATTTGTTGATTTCTCTGCAGCGTTCGATTTAGTAAACAGAAAATTATTTTGAGAGACTCTGAAGGAAAAGAACATCCCCCATTCTTTATTATTCCCTGTATACCTCCTTCATGTTAACACAACTACCTCAGTCAGATGTAACAATAATGGTGGCATTACTGATTAATTCACCATAGAAGGAGGGGTCAAACAGGTGTCTTTTGGCACTTTTGTTATTTTAATTTTTTATGTATTTATTTTGTTTATTTTAGTAGTCTACCTCCTCGGCTGGGATGTTCCCTATGGTTCCCCGATTTCCGGTCCACTGGCGGCTCCTGCATTGGGCACTGTGCCTGAGCTGCTACCTCCTCCCTCTCTCAGGTCACGGATCCCCTTCACGGAAGGCCAAGGGGTCAGGGCCAGATGGAGCTCCAGGAGTGTCCGGTGCAGCACCACATGAGACCCTCATCTGCGCCAGAGGATTCAGCCATTTTTTGTCCCCTGAGTAACTCCCCATGGCACAGACATGAAAACATGTCAAGGATGCGATGGCACGTGCTCTTGCACACTGCAAGTTGGACGTCTGCCTGCACTAGCTCCACCATTGCATTGCAAGTTGTGCTACACCCTAGCCACCACCAGAAGCCAGCACCTTCACAGAAGTCCCTCCCCACCTTCCCTGGAGGAGGAGAGCAATCTCAGGGATGCTCAATTCTCCTCCCCCAGCGGACCCCCGATGACTCAAGTCTGCACCCAAACTCGTGTCGCCGGTGTAGCACGAGGTGTGGCGTCCAGCACCTCAACCCTCAGTGCCACCAGGCCAGCAGTACCTTTGTTATTTAATATATTTATTAACTCCTTACTGGAGTATGAGGATGTTAATCAATTTGACCCTCCTTTATCAGTCATTTTAAACTTTTCTTGTTGGCTTACGTGGACAATATAGTTTTGTGTTCCTTATCCAAATCAGGTCTCCAAAAAAACGTAGATCTTTTTGTGAGAAAATGTAACAAACTGGAACTCAAAAAAAAATCTTAAAAAAACAAAGGCAATGATATTAGGGTCTAAACACTATTCCCATACCTTACAAATTATGATTAATGGAGAGAGAGAGTAGAAACAGTGAGAGAATATACATATCTCGGTTTCCTGATGTCCTCGACTATCAGATGGAACAAACACCATAGAGAACAAATCAGAAAGGCAAAAAACCATAGTTAAGGCTCTCCTAAGATTTAATTATAAATGTGGAGGCAGTACCATTGAGCCTGCTCAAGCTACGGCCCTGCCATCTTGTCTCTTCTTAATCAGGAGTTGGAAAGCTCTGCAGACCCCCACATCATCTGGATCCAAGGGCATGCCCTCTTTAAAACACTCTTGCATTGCCCCCCTCCAAATCCCCTTGCGGCACTGAGAGATGCAGTCCCAAAACATGTACAGTAGTGCCATATATCTGATTTTCCAACCCCTCTAGGCACTTCATCATGGCTTGCTGTCCTTGTCCGCAGCATATTCAACTGCTGACAGACGTTCTGACACACCTTTCAAGTCCATTACTGCAGCAGCCACACTTTGTTTTCAGCCTCCTGCACCCTCTGACCTAATGTGGTCAGCTTGGCACTTAGCCCATCCAGTTTATCCTTCATGCTTTGAACAATAGCGTGGATGTATGGAATGATCTGGTCGGCTTCAACCAACAGGCCCACTGCTGCACTTCCTGGCTTCTATAAAAAGTCATCTAGTGATGTGTTAGGTTTCTTTCTTTTTTTTTTTTTTGAGTCATCCTTCTCCTCCAGCCACTCTTCACAAAAATAGGATATAAGAACTGAAGAACCAGCAACATTTGCAACAATGCAAGTCAGAAGCCCCAAACACAGCTATATCAGGACTCATCCTCTCAGCTCCTGCTGGCTCTACCAATGATGAGACACTTTCATGGACAGCATCCTTTCCCCTTGGCATTACTAGACTACATAATGGTTGATAATTTCATTATCCGGCAAAAGGAAAATCATTATTGGCTTAATGGTCACTCTTAAAACAACATAGAGTTTTCTGATCATTTTTTAATTTTCTAGCTCCAGTCAGGCTTTGATTCGTACGAAGGTATGTTTATGAAGCAAAAGGATAGGAACTTATGTGGCTGGGAAATGGGGTTGTTTGGGCAGTAGGAGACCATTACCTTTTCTTCCTGAACCCTGCAGGTTCACTACTGTGTTCATGTCGGAATGAGTAGCAAGTTAAAATTAATGTGAAATGACTTACTGCGCTAACTCAGTTTGGTGAAGCAAAATGTCTCTTTTAGGTTTCCCCACTCACCCTAATTAGCTAAAGGGAAACGTACACTTACAGATGCCCCACATCTAGGGCAGTCCCCGATTAGGCTTTCCGCTTAAAATAAAAATGTTACCTTCTGGCATGGTGTAGTATTTTGAGTTTATCAGGTTGATCCTGCCATCCATCCCATCAGCATTTCATGGCAAGCGCCGCTTGGGCACATCCCAGAACCTCCCATGGCTGTCGTCAGAAATCAGCTGTAGGAGAATGTATAATATTTTCGTATATGGAGCTACTATTAGCTCTGATTTGGTCATGTGTGGTCCCCATGTGACACGGAAACCAAGTATAGACTGTCCAGTGGCTGGACAGTCTATACTTAGTTTGGGTGTGACACGAGAAACAGGAATGACCAAATCAGAGCTAACAATAGCTCCTTATATTGATAAACACTGTACACTTTCCCGCAGCTGATCCTTGGCTTTGACGTAAGCCATGGTAAGTTCTATGATGCGCCCTGAGTGTCACTTGTCATGAAATGCTTGTGAGAGGGACGGAAGAATCAACCAGATAAACTTAAAATACTACACCATGCCAGAAGGTAAAATATTTATTTTAGGCAGAAAGCCTAATCGGTGGCCAGCCCACACTTTGGTGTGGAGCATTTTCAAGTGGATATTTCCCTTTAAACACATAATTGAAACATGTCATGGTGTAACTGTTGCAAAAAAGTAAAAAAAAAAAAAACTTTGATCAAATGAGTTTTATTTTATTTGTTTTACTTAAAAAAATGTTGTGTTACCTATAGAATAAAATACATTTAGGCTGTTTATCATTACTGAGGCCACAGTTCATAAATCTATGGTGCTGAATACCCCTCAGTTTTGTTAAAGCCCTCGAAACATACCAATTAATCAGGAAGTACAGGATTTGAATCATGCTGCGATGAAGCAAGGAAACAGGACTGAAGGTCTATGATTTCTGTTTACACAAAATGCAGACTAGGCAGAATAATATAGTTTGTCAACAGATTTGGCTTCTTTTCCATCAAACAATCAATCAGCATGGCTTATAATTTAATAAAACTTTAAAGGTGGTTTTAGTAAATATTTTATGAAGTTGGTCTGGTGCATAAAGAACTACCCTTGAATTTGCATTATATCCACATGTTTAAAACTCCCTGGGGGATCTTAGCCACCTATAACTCAAAAATAATTACATTAAAGTGTTGGAGTTTGATTTTAGTATTCCGGACAGAAGTAAACTAGTTTGATTTTACTGTAGTAACATGCGTCATCTAGAATATATAATGTGAATTACTTGCTCCTTGCAGACTGTGTAATGTAGATAAGGCTCTCTGTCTAGAATATATCATGCAAATAATGTGCTTCATCTATAATATGTAATGTAGATGTTCAAATGCATTATAGATAGGGGTTGACATGATAGCTGGGCACAGTATTGCAATGGTGTATTGCTTCTACTATACATATTGCAGGCCACACATTTTTACGGCTGCAGTGTGTGGAGCCTGCAGATGTTTTGCATGTACAAAAGGAGTGATGTCATGTTTTCTGTCCGTGGAACTGACTGAAGGTGTAAATGGTCTCCTCCGCCATACCCTCCTCCAAGAAATATTTTCCACCCTCAAATAAATACGCTGTCATGTTAGTCAATGGTTGCAGGGCACTATTTTCTTTCTTAAATGGGAGGTACAAGAACTGGAACCTGAGTAGTGGGAGGCAGCATTAGTTTTTTTTTGTGGGGGGAGTAAGAGCCACCTCCACCTGAGAAGCTCCTAAAGATCCACCCCCACTTTTTTTTTTTTGGTTCATGTGGGAAGGGCATGAAGTGGATCTATCATGTTGGAACAACTGACTTTCAGAGCTGCCCGGGGAAGTAATTAAGTAGTGTCTGAAACTGCATCTAGGCATATCTCCCCCCCACACACACACAGGCATCATGATTTTTTTTTTAACTCTAAGCATGTCAGTATTTGGCTCTAAAAGAATGGGCATGATGGACATAAAAATAAAACAGAAGAAAAAGGATCAAGCAGGTGCTTTTTCCTTTGTCAGATAAATGCAGACAGAAGGTCACAAATCCTGTATGACAGTTCATTATATGGATGTTTTCCATGTAAAACAGAAATGTTATTATTGTCGTGTCTGTAGCATTGTCTGTATCCAGTAGACTATTATTTACATAGGTGCTGTAAACAACAGGGTTTAATTCAGAAATTCAGTTTTGATAAATGTGTTTTTTTAGCAGTTCTGTAAGATTTATGTCTCTCTGATGTAAGCGTGCATAGCACAGAAACGAAAGGGGTCTGCCTATTTGATTGTTGTTTGCATGAGAAGTGGGCGTGACAGGGACTTGCAAGAGTGACGTTTTAACAACTGTTTTTTGGCCATTCTGGGACCTGACGTTTAACAGTGATGTGTGACAAGAATAAAGTCGTGTGTTTTGTGCATTTGAATAGGTTTAGTGCTTTGAAGATAAATTATATAAATATATATACATAGTGTCATGGGCACCTGAAAAGAAAGGAGATACTACTGAAATAAATGCTATTCTGATGATTTATTTATGTGTAGGATTTTAAGTGTAGTTCTGCTTAGGGCACAGACACATAAACTATAAAAGTACATTTAAGGATGGATGTATTGGTTAAAGCTTGTAGTAGCAAAATAAAGCAAGAAAAATAATATATTGTTGTTTTTTTTTTCTTTCAATTGTTTAACCAGGAGTGGCACACTAAGCTGAAAGCTTGTTTACATGGGCAACCTGGGAGCACATGGAAGTTAAGTGACTTGCTCAGGGACACCCAGTATGCAAGTTGGGGCTGTGGGATTCAAACCCAAATGTGCAGATTTGCAGCTCAGAGCCTTAAACCACTGTACTATACTGCCACCCTAGTTATGGCAGTCATCTGTTTTATGGTTCATGATGTTGATGTAGTAAGTAGCAGTACACTGCATCGCAGGTGTAAAATGTCAATAAGTAGGTTGTGCAGTAGATGTGCTGAGCAGTTACTGAAGCAAGAAATGTATTTAGGATAGTAAACTATTCCTGTTAGAAAACTGATAAATGTGTGACATTTGCATCTCGGTTTCAAGGAGGTCCTTATGAGTTGTCAATGTACAATATAAAGTAGTTACAGTTTTCAGGTTGTCAGAGTAATTGCTTTGTACTAATTAAATTATTCTATGAAGGAAAATTAAGTTTATGTAACTGTCTGTAAATGTATTAAAACATTTACTTGTCTTTATAATGTAATGCATTAAATGCTGTTGCTAGGTTAAGAAGTCACATAACAGCAATAGAGATGAAAACAATGAGATGCACAGGAATTTGAAAAAAAAAAAGTATACATTAGCAAGAGCAGTGTCATGACTTCACCAATTTTTTTGTAGTTTCACTCCAGATTTTCAACATTACCATTTCAAATAACATGAAGTCTTGCTGTATTTTGACATATGCAGTTAGCCCCAGCACTTGAACTGCTCCAGAGAGGAAAGAGTTAACTCTATGCGGGAAGCATAGAACATTGAGCTCGCGCTCGGTTCAAATCTCTGTCTGCAGCACTTCAAAGTGTAACCATCTGATTCTTTACTCCGCCTAACTGAACAGTCACTCTGGAGATTGCTCCTTCGCTTGTTGGTTCGGTTTGAAAACCCGTCGGTTTAAATACAGTTTTTGTTTATTTTCGGCTTCAAATCCCTGTCTGCGGTACAGTAAGTGTTGTAGGTAGTGGACTTCAGGGGTTATTGTGTTATTTTTCTGTGTGGAAATTGTAGAACCTGTCGATCAGTCCAGTTAGGAACCGATTGTGTTAGGGGTTGTTTGTTTTTCTTGTTTCTAGTGTGAGGTACCAGTTCCTATCGGTTTCAAAAAAACGGCATTTTATATGTTTTTTTGGACGACCCGTAACACGGTTGGTAACTGATAGGGGGGTCTTACCTGGCTTTTAAGCCGTAAAGGGTAAGTTTGTAGCCTGGCCATGTCTGAGAAACCCAAGAAAAAAGCCAGGCCCACTGGGTTTCAACACTGTGGTGAGTATGGGGATGCCTTTGCTAACGCAGACCCTCACACCACTTGTGTTTATTGTCTGGGGTTTGACCACCTCAATTCAGACTGCCAAATCTGTAAAAAATTTCCCGAAGGCCACCCTAGAAAAGAGGTTGGGTAGGCTTAGGGAAAAGGAGGCCGAGAAGTCCGCTAATCTGGATGGCCAGCCCGGTTCAGTTCCGACCAAACCTGAGGGAGTGCCCACCGACCTGGGCGATACTCCCTTGGGCAAGAGGAGAGTCAATCCTGAGGGGTCAGTTCCATCGAAGAGAAAAAGGAAGTAGGCCGGTTTGGATCCAGAACCGCAGCGTCCAACTGCTGAAGAAATAGCCACGAAGCTAAGCATTGTAGAATTGCTCCGTCCAGTTCCGTCCGATCCGATGCCTCTCAGCAGGCGTTTGGTTCGGTCAGTTCCCCCAGTTCCGGATTATGTTCCGAATGAATTTTATGGACCGGAATGGGAAGGGGGGGAAAGAGGACGACGACAATGATGATGGTGATGAAGGTCTGGATGAGTCCATTGAACCAGACATCTCCCCAGACAGGTCTTCTAATGTTTCCCCTCCTAGGCTTTCTGAGTCCCCATCCCACTATTTGTTCTACAAGAAGGTGGCTGAGACCCTCCAGCTCCCCTTGGTTGAAGCTGTTGAGGAACAAGAGGAGCCTGATTTCGTGGAAATGATGGACATCTCGGAGTCCAAAAAGATTTCTGTTCCACTCCATAAATCTTTTGAGAAACAGACACAGAAAGTTCTCCAAACACCAAATTCTTTACCTCCTGTAGATAAAAGAATGGACAGGAGGTATATGCTTTCAGGCTCAGGTACAGAGTTCTTGTTCCACCAATGCAGCCATGTTAGGGTAGTGCAGGCTACAGCCTGTGACAAGGCTAACATACCTTTGGCTTCACACCCCCCAGATAAAGACTCTAGGAAAGTGGATGCTATGGCCAAGAAACAGTACTTGGCATCCTCCTTGGGACTCAGGTAGGCAAATTATATGGCCTACACAGCCAGATACCAGAAGTCCAGATGGGATACTGTTCTGGAACTGGCTAAACAGGCTTCTTCCCCAGCTAGCCAAGGAGCTGGAGGAGGTGCCTGCAGATGGGATTGAGGCATCCAAGATTCAGTTTCATGCTGCTGTGGACTCTAATGATGTGGCATCACGCTACATCTGTCTCTCTTCGGAGGTTTGCTTGGTTCAGATGTACTAACCTCTCACAGGACACTCAGGCTAAGGCCATGGATTTACCTGTGGTGGGTAATTCTCTGTTTGGGGAGCAGACAGTGAATTACATGGAGAAAATGGATGAATACCGGACTGCCTACAGGAGTGCACAGGCCAAGGAAAGCAGGCAACTCCTCAGAGGCAGCAGTCTAGGGGCAAGCCTTTCTACCAGGCACAGGCTTCCTCTCCTTTTCCTCAGAAAGGTTTCTTCAGAGGGAGAGGCAGAAGGGGGATGAGCAGGGCTGCATCCTCCTCTCAGTCCAAGGCTCCTGCCAAGCAGACACCCTGATGTGTCAGCCCGGGTCGACTCCCCAGTCCCAGTAGGAGGCAGGCTGGCTTACTATTTCCAGGCCTGGAAGTCTGTTATCTCAGACAGGTGGGTCCTGGAGGCAGTAAGCCAGGGATTGGCCCTCAGTTTTGCAAAGTTTCCAAAATTGAGGGCCAAGTCCTTTCCAGCTGCAAACCCTTCCGAGACCACTGCTCTACAAGCAGAGGTGTCTTCTCTGCTAACCCTCAGGGCTGTAGAGAGGGTCCCTACTCAGTACAGGGGCAAGGGTCTGTATTCCAGATACTTCTTTACCCCAAAAAGACAGGAGTGGCAGCCCATCCTAGACCTAAGATGCCTAAACAAGCACCTTTTAAAGCCAAGATTCAAAATGGTGATTCTGGGAGTAATTCTTCCCTCTCTAAGGCCAGGGGATTGGTTAGCTTCCCTGGACCTCAAGGTTGCCTACTTTCACATCCCAATCAGGTGCTCCCACAGAAAGTACCTCAGGTTCGAATTGCCTTCAGGCCATTATCAGTTCAGAGCAATGCCCTTCTGCCTAACATCAGCTCCAAGGGTGTTCACAAAATGCCTAGCAGTAGTAGTGGCCTTTCTCAGGAGACAGAATATCTCCATTTTTCCATACCTGGACAACTGGCTCATCATGGGACAGTCTCCAGACCAAGTCAAGTCAGACCTACAGGTGACACAACAGTTGCTCACTTCCCTAGGGTTCCTTCTCAGTCTATCAAAGTCAGTTCTCGAACCAGTACAACTCCTTACCTTCATAGAGGTACAGTTGGATACTGTCCAAGCAAAGGCTTTTCTTCCCTTGGTAAGGGTGAAGGCCCTTACAGACCTTGCTTCTTCTTTCCGTCTTCCGGTGTCTCGACCAGCAAGACATTTTCTTCAGCTCCTGGGCCACATGGCAGTTTCCACTGCGGTGGTACAGGGAGCCAGATTTCAAATGAGGGACATTCAGTTCCATCTGAGGTCCTTTTGCTCTCAGAAAAAAGATCCTCTAACCAAATTGGTTCCAGTTACTC
This sequence comes from Neoceratodus forsteri, assembly GCA_016271365.2. NCBI lineage: Eukaryota > Metazoa > Chordata > Ceratodontiformes > Ceratodontidae > Neoceratodus > Neoceratodus forsteri. The sequence continues at coordinate 1,080,103,354 of CM057454.1, read as the reverse complement.
AGACTCTGGTCCAAGCTCTCCAATGGTGGTTGGATCAGGACACTCTCAGACAAGGAGTCCCATTCATCAGTCAGACTCATTCAGTGGTACTAACCACAGATGCCTCTCTCCTGGGCTGGGGAGCCCACTTAGGGTCTCTCACAGCACAAGGTGTGTGGCCCCCTCAGGAGTCTCTACTTCATATCAATCTTCTGGAACTCAGGGCAGTATTCCTGGCCCTCCAAGCTTTCTCAGACTCAGTAAAGAATAAAGTGGTTCAGGACAGACAACACCACCAGCATGTGGAACATCAACAAGCAGGGAGGCACTCGGTCTATGGCCTTGTGCACGGAAGCAATGAAAATATGGTCTCTGACTTGTGCCCTGCAGGCATTTCTGGTAGCAGTCCATCTTCCAGGGAAGGACAATGTGTTAGCAGATGCCCTGAGCAGTATCTCTCAGGGCCATCACGAATGGACCCTGGACCCCTTCATATTGAAATTAGTTTTCTCCAGGTGGGGCACTCCAGAAATAGATCTCTTTGCAGCTCCAGACTCATCAACTTCCTCTCTTTTGTTGCAGACCCCCAGTCATGGGCACAGTTCCCCTGGATGCTCTGGTTCTTGATGGGGGGGGGGGATTCCTGTATGCCTTTCCTCCTTTTCCTCTGTTTTTCAAGGTACTGGTCAACATTGGGTCACAACCATGCAAGGTGATCCAGATTGGGCCAGACAGCCTTGGTATCCTATGTTGATGTCCCTAGCAGTCCATCTCCCTCTGTTTCTTCCCACGAAGCATAATCTGTTAACCTCCTCTCAGGGAAGGATCTGGTACCCCAACCTTCAGTCTGCAACCTCAAGGCTTGGCTCTTGAAGAGTTAGAGTATGCAAGTCTGTACCTGTCTCGGGGGGTTCTGGAATTTCATAAAGCCTCTTGAAAACCTGCCACCAGAAAAACTTATAATTCCAAATGGAAGAGATTCAGCATTTGGTGCTCTTATAATCAGTCAATCAAGTCTTTATTTAACCAGGCATTCATCGTTGAGCAGAAGCTCATTTGCAAGATGGACCTGGGTGGAGCATGAACAGTTGTATATACAGGTCAACACAGGTATTTACAAGGCAATACAGATAATACTCTTTACAGAGAGGAAGAAAAAGAAGTTCATATGTACATAGAATTATACAGATATTGTACAGATTACACGGTATTTACATACATAGAAGTGTTCATAGGAAGATAAAGCAGGTTATCCAAGGTTGCAGGAGGAAGTAACGAAGAAAAATAAAAATATACACCAGGTAGAGGTGAAGGTGGGGGAAGGGAGGAGGTAGGGGAGAAAGGCTAGGAGGGCACGGTGCACAGAAGGAGTTGGTAAAACAGGGATGTAGAAGGTGGATGGAGAAAAGGAGTATGTGAGCCCCGGGATTGAATGCTATAAAGTACGGGCATGGTAGGATGTCACAACCAGGGTAGTGAGCTCCTATCCGAGGTTGGGAAAGGAAGAATAAGGGATGGAGTGGCCTAGTGTTGATAAGACAGGGGGATAAGAGAGAAACAATTAGGCTGGTGAGGAGCAAGCTGGGGGTCAGTACTTAAAATTGGGTCTAGGCGTGGCTATATACCAGTGCAGACACCGGTACTGGGTCTGAGTGGGTGAAGCAGTTACATATTTCTCTGATTGTATGGAAATAAAGCGTCTTGAAGGCATTTATACCGATTAGAGTGCTTAATTTGAGGGTTTTTTGTAGATCGTTCCATAAGGTAGGTAGCACGAAGCTTATGGCTGTCCTGCCGAAGCGGGATTTTGCTTTGGGTACTTTAAGTGTAATAGCTGAGTAACTTCTTAATGCGTATTTCCCAATTATACTCAGGGGAAGACAGCAGGAGATATAGTAAGGCAGCTTATTAGAGATGGCTCTATAGGTCCAGAGAGCAACGTTTCTGTGGCGCCTGAACTTTAGTGATGTCCACCCCACTGCCGCATATAGGGTGCAGTGATGCATGTCGAAGGGGAGTCCCGTTATAAACCTCAGTGCTCGATGGTAGAGTGTGTCCAGTTTAGCCATGTAAGAGTTGGGGCATTGGCTGTAGAGGAAGTCAGCGTAATCAACCAATGATAGGAAAATGGATTGGACCAGTTGTTTCTTGGCATCTCTGGTGAGAAATTGATTGATTCTGAAAAAACAGTCCAAGCCTTTGCCGAAGTCGTTTTAGCAAGTCCTCAATATGTTCAGTGAAGGAGAGTCTTTGGTCTATCCAAACTCCCAGATACTTGAATTTTGTAACAAAGTCTAGTTTTTCACCTAGAACTGTGGTAATTTGGGGAACTGTCCCACTGGACACAGGGTTAGCTGTACGGATAAAAGGGGAGAGGACCATCGCTTTAGTTTTTTTTGGCATTAAGGAGTAGCTTTTTTTGGAGGAGTTGGCCTTTGCAAAAGGTTGAATTCTGACTGTAGGTCATTGCAGGCAGCTTCAGGTGTTGGGCGACTCACGAAGAGAACTGTATCATCTGCAAACAGATGGATGTTGGCTTCTTTTATACAGTAGTCGATGTTATTAATGTAGATTGCAAAATGTAAGGGCCCTAATATAGAACCTTGAGGTACCCCTCTTTGCAGAGTTTTTAAGGGGGACAGGATAAGGATGTCTTATTGAATACTGCTGATCTGGCTACAGTTCTGGATTATATGGTTCATCTCAATGGCCTAGGCCTCAGGCCAGCCACTCTGAAAGTGCATTTAGAAGCTGTCTCTGCATTCCTGTCAGTGGGGAAGGTTTCCTCCCTGGCATCTCATCCTGTCTTCTGTAAGTTCTTTAAAGGTTTGGTCCATACCAACCCTCCCTTTAGGGACCCTACCCCTGCATGGGATCTTAATGTTTGCATTGCTCAGCTTATGCAACCCCCTTTTGAGCCATTGGCTTCAGCAGAACTCAAGTACTTGACTTGGAAAACTGTTCCTGGTAGCTATCACTTCTGCCAGGCATATTAGTGAATTACAAGCTCTGTCAGTGGAGCCGGATCGTATCTCATTCCACAGAGATAAGGTGGTCCTTAGAACCAGTAAGAGGTTCTTACCTAAAGTGGTTTCAGATTTTCATCTTAACCAGTCCATGTCTCTTCCTGTGTTCTTCACTGATCATTCTTCTTAGGAGAAAGAAGATTACACAGTTTGGATGTTAAGAGGTCACTTAGCTACTACACTGAGCATACTAAGGCACTTAGGTTTGACTGTCCTCAATTGTTTCTCACTTATGGTGAGGTGGGAAAGGGTAAACCTGCTACTAAGAGAACTGTTGCCAGGTGGATTGTCTCTTGCATATAATTCTGCTATGAAAAGCTAGGCAAAATAACCCCCTTAGGCCTGAGGGCTCATTTGACTAGAGGTACAGCTGCTTCTCTGGCTGCTGTCAGGGATATACCTTTACTAGAGATATGTAATGCAGCCACCTGGAAAACTGTCCATACTTTTACCAAGCATTACTCTCTGGATATCCAGGCTAGGAGTGATGCTCGGTTTGGAACAGCAGTACTGCAGAGCCTATTCCCTAATAGGTTCGGTACCCTCCATGGCGGCACTGCTTGTAGTTCATGATAGTCACAATACAGCAAGACTTCATGTTGTTTAAAGAAAAAATTACTCACCTTAGTAATTGTGTTTCTTCTAATGGAGCCTTGCTGTATTCTGATCCTCCATCCCTGCCTCCTCTCTCAGAACCTGTTTTTGGGAAGTGGGCTGGCAGATACAGTGTTGCACCTCAGGGGTGTACTTGGCACTCCTCTTTTTTAGAAAGGGGGAGTGGGTTATTGTTATGTTGTTTTGGTAGCTATATGTTGGTTCACTACCTGGTTATTATTTTGGGTTCTTGACTTGAGTCTTTTGGGGGACCCAAAAATGTGTTGCCTGTTGGCTATTTTCTTTACAATTTCCACTTAAGAAGTGTAGTTAGTTAGACCCTGAGATCAAGGAAAATTACCGTCCTCACTCCAGTCTTCCATTTTTGGATAAGATTGTGGAGAAAGTGGTGGCGCTTTAGCTTGAGGAGCATCTTGTGGCCCATGATTTATATGAGACGCTCCAGTCTGGGTTTTGTGCGAGGCATAGCACAGAAACTGCACTAGTTTGGGTGCATAATGACCTCCTTAGGGCTAGAGATTGAGGGAAAGGGACAATTCTTGTTCTCCTCGATCTCTCTTCAGTGTTTGACAAGACGGACCATCGAGTGTTCCTGACTGCCTGAGGCAATTCTGTGAACTCGCCGGCACTGTCATCTGCTGGTTTGAGTCTTTTCTATCTAACAGGAGGCAGAGGATAGTGATGGGGAATTTCTCCTCCTCCCCATGCCATCTGTCATGTGGGGTTCCCCAGGGTTCGGTCTTGTTGCTGATGTTGTTTGCCGTGTATATGCTGCCCCTGGGAGAGCTCATTAGGAAGTACAGTCTGGATTTTCCTTGTTATGCCGATGATACCCAGCTGTATTTTTCCTTTACCCCTGGAACATCTCACGCAGTAGAAGTGCTTAATAGTTGCCGCGCTGAAATCAATGACTGGAATAGCCTCCAGCTGGTTGCGACTGAACCCCGATAAGACAGAGGTACTGGTGGTGGAGTTGAACAGAGGGCATGATAGGTTGGCCACTGGTGCAGAGACAGGGCTTTTTCTTGGCTCAGTACCATTGAAGGCCTCCTCTAGGGTGCGGGATCTGGGCGTTATTCTTGACAGTGGATTGACGCTTGAGTTTCAGGTGTCTTCCACTGTCTATACTAGTTTTTATCATCTGAGGAATATCGCCAGGATGAAGCCCCTAGTTCCGCTGCAGGACCACCCCACCTTGGTACATGCCTTCGTGACGTCCAGGCTGGACTACTGTAATGCACTCTATCTCGGGATCTCTGGGGGTACCCTGCGCCGACTGCAGCTGGTGCAGAACGCGGCAGTGAGGCTGTTGACAGGACAGCCTAAATATTGCCATATTACTCCGGTGCTGCGTAAACTGCACTGGCTTCCAGTTAGGTGGAGGGTCCTCTTTAAGGTGGGTTTACTCACCTTTAAGGCCCTACATGGCCTAGGCCCTGGTTACCTGAAGGACCTTTTCAGTCCTGCGGTCTCAGTCTGCTCCCTCCGCTTCTCCTCTAGGGGCCTTCTTGCGATTCCCAGGATGAGGTTAAAAAGAGCTGGTGACAGAGCATTTAGTGTCGCCGCTCCTGTCCTGTGGAATTCACTTACTCCAGCTGTTAGGGAGGCCCCTTCTGTGGACATATTTAAAGCCCGCCTCAAGGCCTTCCTGTGCAATCAGGCCTTCCCAGACTGTGTTTTGTAGTCCTTGCCTATTTTTAGAACCTATGTTTAGGTTAGCCTCGACTTTTTAGGTAATTGTTGTTGCTGCTTAGGTTAATGTTTATATAAATTTTGTTTAACTGTTGATATGTTGTGTGTTTGTGTTTGATTGTATTGTTATGTATCTTTTATAATTAGTAGCATGTATTTTTAATATGTTGGGCTCCCAGAGTCTCCGGGATGGGCATCTCTTAAATAAAATTTGCCTTGTCTTGCCTTGCCTTAGTTAGTATTAGCTCGTCATAATCTGACGGTTACACTTTGAAGTGCTGCAGACAGAGGTTTGAACCGAGCTCGAGCTCAACGTTATATGCTTCCTGCATAGAGTTAACTCTTTCCTCTCCAGATCAGTTTAAGTGCTGGGGCTAACTGCGTATGTCAGAATACAGCAAGACTCCATTAGAAGAAACACAATTCAATCAATCAATCAAATTCTTTATTTATCCAGGCGAACACCATTGAGCAAGCTCATTTACAAGGTGGACCTGCATTACACAAGTCAAGTAACAATGCATTTATATACAGATAAATAGACAGTAGATGCAAGAGTACAACAGTACAGGTAGGCCTGCAATAGACAGGAGAAGTAAAAATACATTTAGGTTCAGGTGAAAGACAGTCGGTAAGGTATACATAACAATAGGGTAGCAAGTCAGTAAAAATTTATACCAGATACAACAACATACATGGTTTAGTATTCCTGTAAGGTAAAGACATTATAGTCCAGCAAAGAGATTAGTTGAAGTGGATGCTACAAGCGAAGAGACATACATAGTCAGTTTAAAAAGACCCAGGCGTATCAAGGGGAGACATGTCGGGAGTAGTGGGTAGCCAGTGGTGGTGGTGGTGGTGGTGGGGGATCTGGAACTGGGATAATACTAGGAGCGAAGGAATGAGATTCTGTGGGTATACAAGGCATAGGTGGATGAGGGAAGGTGAGATTTAGGGCGGTAAATAAGTAGGTGGCTCAGGGACAAGTTATGCACTGATACAAGAAGAAAGGAGGATGGGAAAAGCAGGAGGATGTGGAAGGGGTGTAAGTAAGTTAGGATCATTGAAGCAGTTGCAGGCTTCTGTAATGTATTTTGAGTATAAGGTCTTAAACACAGTGAGACTAACAGGAGTCTTCAGTTTCAGTGATTTCTGTAGCACATTCCAGAGTGACGGTAGAACGAATCCTATGAGAGCTCTCCCAAAACGCATTAGGACTTTGGGCACTTTCAGAGAAATCCCTGAACAGCTTTTTAGGGCATAGGTTCCAGGCATATTGAGAGTCAGGAAATCAACAATGTACTGTGGAAATGTGCCAGTAATATCTCTGTATGTCCAGAAAGCTGCATTTTTATTTTGTCTGTAGTGTAGAGCGGTCCAACCTACGGCCGCATATAAAGAGCAGTGATGGGTGGAGAAGGGGAGACCAGTGATGAAGCGCAGGGCTCTGTGGTAAAATATGTCCAATTTACCGAGGTATGAAGTAGAGCTTTGGCTGTATATACAACCAAAGTCAGCGTAATCAATTAGGGAAAGGAACGTAGACTGAACTAGCGTCTCTTGGCCTCTGTAGTTAGTAGGCGGTTTAACCTGAAGAAGAGACCTAGTCTCTGCCTCAGTTTTTTAACAAATTTTCCAGGTGGTCTGCAAAGGAGAGTTTGGAGTCTAGCCAGATCCCCAGGTATTTGAATTTCGGCACAAATTCCAGGGTTTCTCCTAGGAGGGTGGTGATGGGGGGGGGGTAGAGCAGGGTAGGCTGCATGGTTAATAGGTGACAATAGCATCGCATACAAAGGCAAAAGTACTGGACTTCAGGAGGGCTGACTTTGCCAAAATGGGTGAGTGCCTAAGGAATGCACTAGCAAATGGGCAGGAAGGAGGGGTCGAAGAACAATGGGGAATAATAAAAACTGCCATCACAGAGGTAACAAGCCTTTGTGTGAAGCAAATAAACAAAACAAAACGATGTAAGAAACCACTATGGTTCTCAAAGGAGTTAGCAGTGAAGGTTCAAGAGAAAAAGAAAGCATTCAGGAAGTACAAGGGATCACAGAAGGAGCAGGACAGAGAATTGTATCAGTTAAAACAAAAGGAAGCTGGGAAGGCAGTCAGAACAGCAAAGGCCCGAACCGAGGAAAAGATAGCCAACTCAGTTAAGAAGGGGGATAAAACCTTTTTTAGGTACATCAGGGAGCGAAAGAAGACTAAGGGAGGAATAGTGAGGCTTAATAAAGGGGAGGGGGTGGGCAGAGGGTGACGGTGAAAAGGCAGAGATACTAAACAAATATTTTTGCTCAGTACTTACAAATGAAGAGGGGGAGGTACCTAAAACAAACAATAGAAACAATCTGGATACAGAAGTTGATACCAGCCCATTTACAGAAGAAAAGGTTCTGAAAGAACTCTTAAAACTGAAGGTGGACAAAGCAATGGGGCCTGATGGGATTCATCCCAGAATTCTAAAAGAACTAAGGGTAGAACTAGTGACACCACTGACTACCCTCTTTAACAAATCATGGGAGGATGGGGTGGTACCTGAGGATTGGAGGAGGGCAGATGTGATTCCCCTGCACAAAAGTGGGAGCAGGGCAGAAGCAGGAAACTACAGACCTGTTAGTTTAACCTCAGTGATAAGGAAAATGATGGAATCACTTCTGAAGGAAAGAATTGTCAAGTACCTAGAGGCCAGAGGGGCACAGGACCCAAGGCAGCATGGATTCACAGCGGGAAGGTCATGCCAGACGACTCTAATAGATTTCTTTGACTGGGTGACCAAAGTAGTAGATCAGGGAGGGGCTGTGGACATGGCCTACCTAGACTTTAGCAAGGCATTTGACTCAGTCCCACACAAAAGATTAATATACAAGTTAGCCAGCCTGGGAGTGGGTCCCAAGATGATAGCCTGGGTAAAGAATTGGCTGGAGAATAGGACACAGAGGGTAATAGTAAATGGAGTCCACTCTGAAGAAAGGGGGGTTACTAGTGGGGTACCGCAGGGTTCAGTATTAGGACCGGTCCTCTTCAGTGTCTTTATAAGTTACATTGCAGAGGATTGAAGGAAAGTATGTCCTTTGTAGATGACACAAAGATCTGCAACAGAGTTGATGCACATGGTGGGTGGAAAGGATGAGAAGGGACTTGGCAAGGTTAAGAAATGGTCAAATGTATGGCAGCTTAGATTCAATGCTAAAAGTACAAGGTAATGCACCTGGAAACAAAACCCAGGGAAGAGTACACAATGGGGGTGAGATACTAACAACAACAAAATGGATAGGGACCTGGGGTAGTCATATCAGATGACTTAAAGGTGGGCAAGCAATGTTAGAGGGCAGTAAGGAGGGTTGGGGGATACTGGGATGCATAGGGAGAGGCATCACCAGTAGAAAACAGGAAGTTGTTATCCCTCTGTACAGACAGCTGGTGAGACCCCATCTAGAGTACTGTGTGCAGTTCTGGAGACCCAATCTCCGCAAGGACATAGGCAAGATGGAAGCTGTCCAGAGGAGGGCAACTAAAATGGTGCAGGGTCTGCACCAGAAGACATATGGAGAGAGACTAAAGGAGCTTAATATGTATAGCCTCGAGGAAAGGAGGGAGAGGGGGGACATGATAGAAACTTTCAAGTACCTCAAGGGAATCAATAAAGTCCAAGAGGGTAGCATCTTTCAAAAAAAGAGGTGTGCAAGAACAAGGGGGCACAATTTGAAGATGGGGGTGGCTCAGAGGTAATGTAAGGAAGTATTTTTTCACAGAGAGGGTTGTGGATGCATGGAACAGCCTTCTAGAGGAGGTTGTGGAGTCAAAAACAGTGGTAGAATTCAAGCAAGCATGGGACAGTCATAAGGCAATTCTAGGGGGTGGGGGTAGAAAGAAGTAGGCTGCTGGTTAACTAGAATCTGCAGCTTATCCATTAGGTAGGGAAATGGGCAGACTGGGTGGGCCAAGCGGTCCTTATCTGCCATCAAATTCTATGTTTCTGTGTTTGTCTTTTTGGCATGAAGTAGCAATTTTTTACTAAGGAGCTGGTATTGAAGTATGTTGAAGTCAGCTTGCAGGTCGCTACAGGCAGTTTCAGGAGTTGTACGGCTTAGGTAGTTCACTGTATCATCTGCGAACAGATGAATTTTCGCCTCATTGATTCTTGAGTCTATTTTGTTGATGTAGATGGCAAATAGGAGTGGCCCCAGGATGGATCCCTGCGGGATGCCTCTTTTTAACAGATATGAGGAGGAGAGTCCACCTTCGACCTTGAACTGTAGGTGCCTGTCAGAAAGGTAGTTGTGGAACCAACACGAGGTAGAATCTAGACCAGTAGCTTTTAATGAAGAAAGAAGGAGGCTGTGGTCGACAGTGTCGAAGGCCTTACTTAGGTCTAGAAAAACGGTGCAGACAAATTTTTTGTTCTCTAACTCGCGCTGCCAGTCATTTGTCACCTTGGCCAGGGCCGTGATTGTACTATGTTCAGTTCTGAAACCAGATTGCATAGGGTTTAGCAGGTTAGTATCATCTATGAAAGATTTCAGCTGGGCATTCATGATTTTTTCCAGAAGTTTTGATAGTACCGTGAGAAGGGAGATGGGCCTGTAGTTGTTTAGATCACAGGGGTCTCTGGATTTAAACAACGGAATAACATGTGTGGTCTTCCACAGTTTGGAGAGGGTCCCTTGAGAAAGGGACAAGTTAAATGGATGCGTAATAGGTACAGCCAAGACATGATAGGCAATCTTTAGGTAGTGTGGATCGAATGTGTCAGCGCCAGCACTTTTTCTGGTGTCCAACTGGAGGAGGAGGAGCTCTTCGACCTCTTTTAGTGAGGCAAGAGAGAATGAAAAGACTGCATCTGAGGGACTACATTCTGAAGGATGTGTGGTAAGCTGGGAGCGTAGGTTGCATGCAGCTGAGTTATCAAAAGCTAGCCCTGCAGTAGCAAAGTGATTGTTGAAGGCTTATAGAATCTATTGTTGTTGATAATTACATTGTCAGAAATAATTTTTGAGAGGAGAGCGTTTCCTGTGGTATTACCAGAAAGTTCTTTTATTGTGGACCAGAACTTGGTAGAGCAGTTGGAGGCAGTGTCGAGTTCAGAGCGATAGAAGTTGGACTTGGTTTCCCGAATTAGCTTTGTACAGTGGTTTCTGGCTGTTCTGAAAAGATGCCAGTCTTCGACTTAGTGGGATTTGCGTGCTAGCTTCCAGAGCTTGTCTGTTTTTAATAGTGCTGCCTTGATGTCTGCTGTAAACCAGCGGCACTTTCTAGCCTTTATGCGAGCTTTGACTAAGGGTGTGTGGGTGTTAAGAACACTGGATACAGTTTCGTGGAAAATGGCATATGCTGTTTCCACTGATTTGGCTAAATAAAAGGTCTGCCAAAGCAGGGAGGCTTTCAGTTCATTGATATATGCAAGCGGGTCAAAATTCCGTTTTGATCTTTTGGTAGAGAACTTTGCTGAGGCTGTTGGTTTAGGGACTGCTCTTATGCCAGCAGTAAAGCAATGGTCACTAACATCGGCAGAAAAGATCCCAGCATGCGAGAAGAAATGGGGTTTGCTTACTAGAAGTACATCTAATAGTGTATTTTTCGTAGGGTTTTTCACATTGATACGAGTAGGTTCATTAATAAGTAGAGTGATCCCATGAGAGTCACAGAAGGATTTAAGTGGAAGAGATGCGCTTGACAGCCAGTCGTAGTTAAGGTCCCCTAGTATAATTGTTTCCATTGTGTCGGTACTCATAGTAGCTGATAGGTGGGACAGGAGCTGTGACCCCGAGGACGGGAATCTATAACATCCTATGACACGGAGGGCCACTGATATAGATATTTCGATTTTTAAGGACAGGCATTCAAAGGCATTGGCAATTGATGTAGTGTCGAGGGTAGCGACCGTAAACTTGTCCTTAACATAGATGGCTACACCACCGCCTCTGGTTAGTCTATCAGCTCTGAATAACAGATAGTTGGGGATATTGACCTCTTTGTCTGGCGTGGATGGACGAAGCCAGGATTCAGATATGACAAGTACATCCGGCTCCATGTGGATAGCCCAAGCCTGTATTGAGGTGAGTTTCTTTAAGAGGCTATACACATTAACATGCATAAAGCTGATACCTTTATACTTCATGAGTTTGGATGGTGAAGGAATTGCTTGTATAGGAACAGGGTTAAGTTTAACATTACCTGAGCATAGCAAGAGGAGGAGTACAACTTTCCTCAGAGCAACAAGTGGTAATTTGGAAGAACTAAACCTTCTTTGGCTAGTGGAAGTATTGGCGTAGGAATGCAAGGACCTATTTTTTGTGCTGTTCAGTCCTAGTGATACACATGCTAAGACCCTAGCCGTATGACACCAGTAGATGCAGGTACAGTGTACTCCAGTTAACACGGACTCGGCTAATGCGGACTATAGGCAAAGGCGGACAAAATTGCAAAACCCAATTCATTTACTGGACTTCATTAGTGGTTTTTAACGTTTTACGTGGACATTATATGCCGTCAACCACGGACAGCTGATGAGGCTTGACAGCGCTGCATTAAGTAATTATTGCCTCATTCCACTGCAGGATACACGCTTATCAGTTAATTACCGACCGCTTAAACAAACCGGAACCCCTGCAGGTAACTGCTGCTGATGTTTCAAAAGCTCTACTAATGCTCAGGTGAGCCGTGGAGCAACGCGAAGAAATACAGCCTGATTGGGGTCTGATGCACAGCATCGAGCGAAGCTTCAGCAAATACATAGTGAGAGCTACTCGCCAGACCACCATAGATAGCTTCTTTAAATGAAGCAAAAAATTTTAAAGGCACAATTGAATAAAGTTGATCAAAGTTTATGTTTATCTACACCTCCCCTTCCCCACTGCCACAGTAAAGCACAAATCACTGATCTTCAACCAACCCTACACATCCCCACTCCCATTACTGTTCCACAGTAAAGCACAACACAAGCAAGTAAACAAGCAAAAAAAAAAAACATGAGTCGCCTATCGGCAATATTGGACAGCGGCTTAGGCGGACAAAATATAATAGCACAGAGGTGTCCGTGTAAAACGTCTTGCACTGTACTGGGCCAAGTAGGTATCATTCCTTGGGTTGGTAATGAGATGTCGGTGGCTGTCCGAAAGGGAGACTCAGCTGAAAGTGGGTACAACAACTTGGGGGCATAGCACGAGTTGTATAGGGACTCCGTGAGTAGACATTCTTGTGGTAGGGGATACAAGTCCTCTTTGGGGTAAATTCCATCTGGCGTGTACCCTAATAAGGGTAGGGTGTATAAGGCAGTAAATAGGTAGAGCCAGATTGCAAGTGCCATGGTTAAAGTCTGGGGGTCAGAAAGAGAAACAGTTTGTAAGGGCTTAATCTGGGCAAGGTATCACCAGGTAAGGCTACACGCCACGGGGTCTGAAAAGGGATATAGGTGCCAATACCACTTGAAGGGAACAAGGAGATGTTTCTATGGCACAACGACTAGAGATAGTTACGAGAAGTCGTAAACCTGATCTAAGAAGTATCACCAGCTAAGGCTACATACCACAGGGTCAGCAGACGTGAGTAGTTTTTTTTGGTTTTGACACCTCATAAACAGTACAACTGTCATTTTTTACATCATGTTCAAAATGTGTTTTTGTACCTGTGGCGCCAAATGGCACAGTCGCTGTACAAAATCACCTTTCGGCTAATGAACTGATAGTGTTACTGTTCATGTGGTGGGGTCACAAAAAGCCCATGCTGAAAACTTGGAGTGAAAATACCAAAATACGCCCAGGGCGTTAGGGTTTCTGACCATAACACCCTGCCCTGTAGGGACTGACAGGCATAAGGAGTGTGATTTGGGTTTGGCAAGAGTAATGCTCATGCCATTCCACCGCCATCCCTACCCTGTAGCCAGTGACAGGTATCGAGGTGAGCCTTTGACTCTTTAGCCCCAAGGTTCACTCCATTTTCTCATGGTGTACCCATTTCAGTGTATTTCCTTATGGAATGGGGTGAGTGTAAAGTTTGAACACCCCAAGGCACACCTCAACACTTGTCTGTGTCTGCAGGGTAGGGTGAGGTGAAATGGCGTGAGCGTTATGGGCAGTGACCAAAAGGCACACCCCAATGCCTGTCCATCTCTGTGGGGTGGGGGTGGGGTTGCCATCACTTCAGTACTTCACTGCCATTCCTATTTTGCCTGTCAGTCTCATATGTAACTATCTTTTTATGAATTGCATGTATCACTATTTTTACCTGTTTCTAAAACAAACCTGCATATCACATTTGCCTGCACTCTGAGCACAAATTTATGAAACTGTGCATATTTCCATTTGTTTAACTAGTAGTGGCACACTAAGCTGAAAGCTGGTTTACATGTGCGGCCTGGAAGCACAGGGAAGTTAAGTGACTTACTCAGGGTCACACAGTGTACAAGTGGTGGCTGTGGGATTCAAACCCAGGTCTCCAGATTTTCAGCTCAGAGTCTTAAACCACTGCACTATACTACCTGTATTCATACTCCACTTCTGCAGACACCTCATGCTTTACTAATATTCCCATTATCACAAGCATAACTGCCTTGCCCTTATCAAAAGCAACTCCCTCTGAAAGTTACTATCACATTTTCTCTGCTAACAGTCCATCATTACACCTGACTTCCTGACATCAACACATTGCTTAAATATAACTTACATTACCTCATGGACAAAAACCCTGTTTCTCTAACAAAAAAACAAATCAAAACAAAAACCAAAAACTGTGTAAATAATCCCAAGGCTGAACATATGCCAGCTATTACTTTTTCATGTACTGCCACCTTCTGTACTATCTTGTGGGTTTGCATATGTTTCCCATCATGCTTTGCATTATTGAGGTATATGCAACTGTGTTTTCTTTAAAATTTGGCTGTCTGGACAATATCATCTGGGATAACACATACCTCAGTGGCATTTGCTCTGGGGTTCTTTTGTAAGCCTACATTGCTTCCTATTCCTTCCATTAAAATGTACACCTCCATATATTTTCCTAATAATGTGTATGCCTTCCTTAGAACAGAAACTAAAACAAATCTTACTACTTACAAAACATTATGTTGGTTCTCCATACCTCCTTAACAATTTCACACAACTTCACTAACTTCATTATGCAGCCATGGTGGATCTGACCAGATTTAGTTTTTTTATCCCTCCTACGCACTGGGGGCAGATCTCTGTTCCTGCACCACTCGCCTAGCCCGACGCCCCGACCATCCCACCGAGACCCCCCATGGATTATCCCCCATGGCAGGGCTGGGGAAGGGGACCTACCCCGGAGCACAGTCCTAATCTGGGGGTGGTCAAATCGTCACGCCGATGGGCAGGACACGAGACTTCATTAAACCCCTAGCTGCCATTTTCCACTTTCTTCCCTCTGGTGTACAGCATGGGCATGCACATGTGGGGCACATGCATGCCACATGTGCCAGCGACTTGCATCCAAGCCCACATCACCCTCCAGCCCCTACCAGAGGGCGATCAACGGGGGGGACAGCGATCCTTCCCCCCCCAACCCGAGAGAGAGGAGAGCAGTCCTCCAGATGCTCGATTCTCTCTCCCCCTGCCGACCCACAAAGGCCCGGGATCATTTCCGAACCTGGGTCACTGGCGTGGCACAAGTTGTGGGCATCCAGCGCCACTGGGCCTGCAGGCCACAATTTCAGGGTTGATTTGGATGTCAGTACTGCAGCAAGCTAACTGTAGTAGCCTCTGTGTCTAAAGGCATTAGGATTAAGTTCCCTCCTTATTAAATAGGATTCACCCACAATCTGAAACTCAGAGATTGATTTGCTTGAAGGGCCCATTACAGTATTTGTACAATTGCATTTGTTTTTAGCACCATGGCTCATCGCAGACCACTGTGTCAAAGTGTAAAGTATGGCTCAGGGATAAGAGGTAGTCTGCTTTCTGTGCATTTGCCTGTTTTGCTCCAGCGAATCAAACGTAAATATTTTAACTCCCAACACCAAGTCTGTTGGTATCTCGGAAGTAGGTAAATCTAGCTCATTATTAGGGACCATGATTTTCCATTTTAAAAATGGGCAGTTCACTTTGACAGAATCTTAAAATCCATTTTTTCTTCATCCCCCCAATACACAACATTTTTTGCAAATTTGCATGTTTTGCACAGTAATTTGGTTCAGAATGGAGTTGGAGTGTTGCACAAAAGGTTGGTGCAGAGTGGGTTTGTTTGCATGATAAGGTGATGTAAATAGAGTTTTTTCACGAAAACTTTCCTGCTGTTTTCAGTTGAAAATTGAAAATCTTTGGCCCTACATTATGGAGCAGTGGCAAGTTTGAGTTACACTGTCCACTAATTCATCTTCTGAATGAGATCTTTTTCATGTTAAAGAAGTGCAGGTCCCACCTGCGAAAGCAATGGACCTCAGGTGGGTCCATCATGCCAAGGGGGTTCATGACAGGCTCAAGTAGATGTACCAGGGCATAAAGATGCTGTTCCTAGGCTGGCCTGGTGGAGCTGAGGGTTGAGGTGCTGGATGGCACACCTTGCGCTGCGCCGGCGACCCGGATTCGGGAGTGAGCTTGGGCACCGGGGGTCGGCGGGGGAGGGTTGAGGATCGAGTGCCCTTGTGGTGCTCTTCTCCTTGGGATGGAGGGGGGGACGGCCCCGTGTGCCAGCGACCCCCGGTGGAGACTGGAGGGGCACTGCAGCATGCCAGGCAGCACGTGATAAGTGTGGCTGATGCAGGCAGGATTGCCGTGCATTGGGGCATGCGCCATGCATGGGGGGGGGACTGCAGAACAAAGGAAAAGCCGGTCCTTGGGGTAGGCGACAGCACCAGCCCCCATGCCCACAGCCAGGTCCATCCTTTCTGGCCTCTAATGTTCCTCGGCTTGCGCCTGCAGCTGGAGTCTATGTTTGCAAGTGCGCCCAGAGAGGGGGGTGGCCCCACCTCGGAGAGGTTAATCTGGGGGTGCCAGCTGCGAGGTGAGGGGGGAGAAGAGAGGAGGCTTAGATAGGCAGACTTTGGGCTGGGCAGGATCCGGCTGGATGCCCGAGAGAGGCTCCTTGGACCATGAACAGGAGGGAAAAAGAGTTAAAAAAAAAAAGACACTGTTCCAGATTTGCAGTGTACTCCAGATTGTTTCAGGGCCTGGTTCTTTCCCGCAGCCAGAAAACCGTGATGATTTTCCTGTGATAAAGCCCCATGCAACTTCACGGGTTTTGCAGGCAGAAGGTGAACGAGTGTCTGATAAAGAAGAAGGAGAATGGTCAGAGGTGCTGGACAGCCCTGCTGCCATACTTTATGTGATATACAGGTTTTTGGCTTCCTTATTAAAGTAAGGAACATAATTCTGCAGCTGTCATATGTTTTCTACCTGCTGCCTGTAAACCCATTCTTTTTTTTTTTTTTTACTTTTTGTTTATCAAGTTTTATGCGTCATAGCAACATGTCATAAAACAATCAGAAATGGGTACATAGAACCAACTGAAAATGTACAGAATAAGACTTTCAGGTATATCAATAGTAAAAATAAAGTCCACTTAACAGTTGGAGAACCACCAGTGTTCCATAAGGAGATAAAGTCTAGTAGGGTACTACTGTAGGATAGTCCTCTCTCACCTACTGTTCGAACTCGTACATCAATTCACCAATATGCCCTACCCCTCGCAGGATTAACAACACTGGAGGGGGGGGGGGGATAATAAACACCAGGAAATGGCCTATGAGATAGTAAAATAGAGATTCAAACAACATGAAGTCTTGCTATATTATGACATATGCAGTTTGTCCCAGCCTTAGAACTGCTCCGGAGGTGAAAGAGTTAACTTCCATGCCAGGCATGGAATCTTGAGCGCGAGCTCGGTTGGAAAAACTCTGTCTGTTGATCTTCAAACTGAAACTGTCAGATTCTTTACTCCGCCTCACTGAACAGTCGCTCGCGAGATTCCTCCTACCGCTCGGTTCATTTGTCGGTTAAAAAAGTGTTATTTCTCGGTTTTCTAAACCGCATTTGTATATTTTAACCGCAACCGGTCGGTTCAAGCTCTGTCTGTGGTATCGTAAGTAATAGATAGGTTTTACATTTCTCTGTGTGGAACTTGCAAACGTTGTTATCGGTTTGGTTTGAACCGATCAGGTCGTTGTTAAAATTTGTTAAACTACATTTAGAGTGCGGTTCCCGGTTCTTATCGGTTCTAAAAAAACTGGATTTCATTACGTTTTTTTCCACGACCCGTGACACGGTTGGGAACCGATAAGGGTGTCTTGCTTGGCGATTTGCCGGAAAAGGGCAAGTTTTTGGTTAGGCTGGCATTATGTCTGAGAAACCCAAAAGAAAAACCGGGCCCACTGGGTTTCAACACTGTAGTGTCTGTGGGGAAGCCTTTGCCAAGGCTGACCCACACACCACATGTGTTTATTGTCTGGGGTTTGACCACCTCAATGCAGACTGCCAGATTTGCAAGAATTTCCCTGCAGCTACCCTGGATAAGAGAGTTGGTAGGCTCAGGGAACGAGAGGCCAAAAAGTCCGTTGACCCGGATGGCCAGCCCGGTTCGGTTGGGAGTGCCCTCTGACCAGGGCGATACTTCCTCGGGCAAACGAAGAGCTGACTCGGAGGAGCCAGTTCCAGCAAAGAGGACTAGAAAATCAGCAGGTGTGGAGCCAAGATTTTCTTCTCCAACCGCTGCAGAGATAGCCAAAGCGATCCAAATTGTCCAGTCGCTTTCCCCGGTTCCGTCCGAACCGGCACCATCAGGTAAACGGTCGGTTCCACCGGTTCAATAATATGATATAGAAGAATTTTATGAACCGGAGGAGGGGGAGAAGGATTATGAAGAGTGAATGTGATTTTGAAAGTCTGGATGTGCCCACTGAACCGGACATCTCCCCAGACAGACCTTCAGGAGTGTCTCCCCCTAGGCTTTCTGAGTCTCCTTCTCATTTTCTGTTTTATAAAAAAGTTGCTGAACCCTCCAGCTCTTTGGAAGAAGCTGTGGATGAACAAGAGGAGCCTGACTATGTGGAAATGATGGATATCCCAGAGTCCAGGAGATTGTCTATTCCTTTACATAAATCTTTTAGGAAACAGACAATAAAGATTTTAAAGCTCCTAATTTTTACCTCCTGTGGATAAAAGATGGACAGGAGGTACACATTGTCAGGCTCTGATACGGAGTTCCTTTCACAACAATGCAGCCATGTTGGGGTAGTGCAGGCTGCAGCCTGTGATAAGGCAAATATTCCCTTGGCTTCACACCCCCCTGACAAGGACTCCAGGAGGATTGATGCCATGGCAAAGAAACAATACATGGCAGCATCCCTGGGACTCAGACAGGCAAATTATATGGCCTATGTTGCAAGATACCAGAAATCCAGATGGGATACTGTTATGGCTTTAGCAAAACAGGTCCTTGGCCAGCTTGCCAAGGAGCTGGAACAGGTGGCTGCTGATGGTATTGAGGCATCCAAGGCAATTCCATGCTGCAGTGGACTCCAATGATGTATCTTCAGAGTCATGGCTACATCTGTGGCTTTTCAGTAGAATGGCTTGGCTCAGGTGTACTAGCCTGTCACAGGATACCCAGGCTAAGGCCATGGATTTCCTTGTTGTGGGTAATTCTCTGTTTGGGAGCAGACAGAGAATTACATGAAGAAAATGGATGAGTATAGGACCACTTATAGGAGTGCACAGGCCAAAGAGAGGCAAGCCACTCCTCAGAGGCAGCTTTCCAGGGGCAGGCCTTTTCACAGGCCTTTTTACCAAGCCCAGGCCTCCTCTTCAGCTTATGCCCAGAGGGGGTTCTTCAGAGGGAGAGGCAGACGGGGTATGAGCAGGCCTGCTCCCATCCCTCAGCCTAAAGCCCCTGCCAAACAGGCACCCTGATGGGATGCCCAGGGCCGATTCTCCATTACCTGTAGGGGGTAGGCTGGCTTACTTCGTCCAGGACTGGGAGTCTTTAACATCAGGCAAGTGGGTCCTGGAAGTGGTAAGCCAGGGACTGGTTCTCAGCTTCAAAATATTTCCAAAGATGAGAACCAGATCCTTTCCACCTGCAAATCTATCAGAGGCTCTTGTTTTGGAAACAGAAGTCTCAACCCTCCTGGCTCTCAGAGCTGTAGAAGGGGTTCCTCCCCTACACCAGGGCAAAGGACTGTAATCCAGGTACTTCCTTACCCCAAAAAAGACAGGAGAATGGCGGCCCATCCTGGATCTAAGATGCCTAAACAAGCACCTTTTAAAACCAAAATACAAAATGGTGACTCTGGGAATTATTTTACCCTCCCTAAGGCCAGGGGACTGGCTAGCGTCCCTGGACCTCAAGGATGCCTACTTCCATGTTCTCATCAGAAGCTCCCACCGAAAGTACCTCAGATTCGAACTGCCCTCAGGCCATTACCAGTTCAGAGCAATGCCCTTCGGCCTCACCTCTGCCCCAAGGGTATTCACCAAATGCCTTGCAGTAGCAGTTGCTCACTTAAGAAGGCAAAAGATTGCCATCTTTCCTTACCTGGACGACTGGCTCATAGTGGGTCAGTCTCCACACCAAGTCAAATCACACCTTCAGGTTACCCAGCAGCTGCTTACATCTCTGGGTTTTCTTCTCAATCTTCCAAAGTCAGTTCTAGAGCCTGTTCAGCTACTCACCTTCATAGGCGCAGAACTGGACACAAAGCAGGCCAGAATTTTCCTTCCTCTAGAAAGAGTAAAGGCCCTGGTGGCTCTGGCCTCCTCCTCCTTCACTCTGCAGGTCTCTCGACCAGCAAGGCACTTTGTACAGCTCCTTGGCCACATGGCTGCTTCCACAGCTGTAGTGCAAGGAGCAAGATTTCAGATGAGGGACATCCAGTTCCATTTGAGAGCCTTCTGGTCTCAGAGGAGAGATCCTCTAACCAAATTGATCCCAGTAACTCGAACCCTGATCCAGGCCCTGCAGTGGTGGCAGGATCAGAGCAATCTGAGACAGGGAGTTCCTTTCATCCCTCAATCTCACTCCTTGACCCTTACTACAGATGCGTCCCTCTTGGGATGGGGAGCTCACATGGGCGACCTCACCACCCAGGGATTGTGGTCCCCTCAGGAATCTCTGCTCCACATCAATCTGTTGGAACTCAGAGCTGTTTTTCTAGCACTTCAGGTTTTTTCTGCATCTGTTCAGAACAAAGTGGTACAGGTCAGAACAGACAACACCACTACAGTGTGGTACATCAACAAGCAAGGGGGCACTCGGTCTTCGGCCTTGTGCACCGAGACAATGAAGTTGTGGTCTCTGGCTTATTCCCTGAACACCTCCCTCATGGCAGTTCACCTCCCAGGCAAGGACAATGTCCTGGCAGATACTCTCAGCAGGATTTCCCAGGGCCATCACGAATGGTCTCTGGATCCCTAGTACTGGGTTAGTATTTGCCAGGTGGGGCACCCCTCAGATAGAGATCTTTGCAGCCCCAGACAATCACCAACTTCCGCTTTTTGTTGCAGGCCCCAGTGTTGGGCTCAGTCCTCTGATGCCTTCCTCCTAGATTGGGAAGGAAGTTCCTCTATGCCTTCCCCTTTCTCTCTTGTTCAAGATGCTAGTCAAAATCAGATCTCAACCTTGCAAGATGATTCTGATTGCTCCAGATTGGGCCAGACAGCCCTGGTATCCACTTCTTCTGTCCTTAGCAGTCCACCTTCCCTGTGTCTCCCCAGGAATCACAATCTGTTAACCTGTGCCCAGGGAGAGTTTGGATCCGAATCTCAACCTCAACCTCAAGGCCTGGCTCTTGAGGAGTTAGAGTTTGCTGACCTACACCTTTCTCAAGGTGTACTTGATATCTTGAAAGCTTCTAGGAAGCCTTCCACCAGGGCTACCTATAATTCTAAATGGAAAAGGTTTTCCATATGGTGCTCTGGAAAGCATATTTCCCCAGAATCTGCTGACTTGCCCACAGTCCTGGACTATATGGTCCATCTGAATACTTTGGGGCTGAGGCCAGCTACCCTGAAAGTGCATTTGGCAGTTGTCTCTGCTTTTATTACAGCAGGAAAGCCCTCTTCTCTTTCTGCTCACCCTGTATTCTCCAAGTTTTTCAAGGGATTGCTTCACACCAACCCTCCATTCAGGGACCCTGCTCCTGCCTGGGATCTTAATGTTTGCATTGCTCAGCTAATGTAACCCCCCTTTGAGCCTTTGTCTTCAGCAGAGCTTAAGTACTTGACTTGGAAAACTGTGTTTCTAGTAGCCATCACTTCTGCTAGGCGCATAAGTGAATTACAAGCTTTGTCAGTGGAGCCTGATTTTATCTGCTTTCACAGAGATAAGGTAGTCCTCAGGACTAACAGGAAATTCTTGCCTAAGGTGGTTTCAGATTTCCACCTTAATTAATCTATATCTCTTCCAGTGTACTTCACTGACCATTCCTCCTCTGGCGAGAGGAGGCTGCACAGTTTAGATATAAAGAGAGCCCTTAGTTACTACATAGAGCGTACCAAGGGTCACAGGTTTGACTCCCTCCAACTGTTCCTCACTTATGGTGACGTTGGTAAAGGGAAACCTGCCACTAAAAGATCCATTGCCAGGTGGATTGTCTCTTGTATCCAATTTTGCTATCAAAAACTGGGCAAGGTTCCCCCTTCAGGCCTGAGGGCTCACTCTACCAGAGGTACAGCTGCGTCCCTAGCTGCGGCCAGGGACATCCCTATCTTAGAGATATGTCAAGCAGCTACCTGGAAAACAGTTCATACTTTCACCAAGCATTACTCCCTGGACATCCAGGCTAGGAGTGATGCTCGGTTTGGCACAGCTGTGCTTCAGAGCCTATTTCCTAAGTAGGTTCTGTCCCTCCTCCATGGAGGTACTGCTGTGTAGTCTGCATATGTCATAATATAGCAAGACTTCATGTTGTTTGAAGAAAAAATTACTCACCTTAGTAATGTTGTTTCTTCTAATGGAGTCTTGCTATATTATGACCTCCACCCCTGCCTGTCCCTCTCAGAACCTCGGCTCTTGGGATGTGGGTGGGCAGTGCAGTGTTGGCACTTAATGATGCCCACCTTGTGTTTTCACCCTCTTTTGGGGTGTTTGGGTGTTGTATTTTATTTTATTTTATTTTTTGGATCCCCTGACTTGAGTCTTGGTTTTGGGACCAGAAAAATGTGTTAATATTTTAGTAGCCAGTTGGCTAGTGTAGGTTTACAGCTTCCACACAGAACCTTAGTGAGTTTTGCTCATAAAGATCTGACAGTTTCAGTTTGAAGATCAACAGACAGAGTTTTTTCAACCGAGCTCGCGCTCAAGATTCCATGCCTGGCATGGAAGTTAACTCTTTCATCTCCGGAGCAGTTCTAAGGCTGGGACAAACTGCATATGTCATAATATAGCAAGACTCCATTAGAAGAAACAACATTACTAAGGTGAGTAATTTTTTCTTCTGTGCTCACTTAAGTTGCATCGCACCCCTACAACCCAAGGCTCACTAAAGAGCCATGCAGGGAAACAGTATGTTAACCAGGCTATAGTCTGTAATTCACAAACTGAGCGGAGTGTAACTACACTCCTAACAAGCAACTGGCCACACTCCGGGTGAAATAACCAATATTAATTTTAGATAGCATATAGTTAGGAGCCAAGCAAAACATGCACTGTTGAATAGGCTACAGTAAATGGAACTAAAGATTGTCTGACTAAACTCCGGAGAAGCATAACATTCACAGGGATATAACACCCAGTTATACATGGCAGTACTGAAAACATTAAAGTCTGGAATGCTCTAGCAGAATTTCAACCATTATCCCCTTCCTCTCCCACAGTATCTGCTTCAGGGACAAGGGTCCGTTAGTACCTTAGCAGCAAAAGTAGACGCTGAGTCCAGATCCATAAAAATATGGATTTTATTTTTATGCCGCACCTGAATTCTAGCTGGAAAATGCAATTGGGCTTGCACACCATGCTCCAATAATTCTTTCTTGGTCACCCGCAGAGCTTTTTTCTTTGTTTGAGTTTGGGAGGAAATATCCGGGAAAAAGGCAAGTCTACTCCCTTCCCAAACAATTTCGCCCTGTGCTCGAGCCGCCTATAACAGAGAAATATGGGCCTCAGAGGAGGAGAGAGTCGCTATAACCGTTAGGGGCCATTGATCATCTGGTCCATGTGGCTTTGAGAATAGCAACATCGGAATCCTGTGGTAGTAAATTCAGGCCAGTAAAGATCAGCCTTTTAAGTGCTGGCAGCAGATCTGTTTTTCTAGCCAGTCGGGGAGGGAAGCCCACAGTCCGAATATGTGCCCAATGTCGATGTTCTCAAGGGCCTCCACTTTGGCCCGCAGAAAGGTAAGATCCCTAACAAACTGCACATGCCACTCTTTGTTGCCGTCTGGACTCTTGAGTCAGCTCGTTAATCAATGTGGCATTAGCCTGAACAGGGGTGTTCATTTCGGCGAATTTTGAGGTTCCACAGCTCTGGAGTTGGCTGATGTCATTAGCCCTTGCACGGGTCCTCACGACCTGACCGCTTGCTGAAGATAAGCAACAAAACTTTGCGGTAGTTGTGATTGCTTATGCTCCCTTTTTAAACTCATTTTTATTACAGAAGAGTAAGATCAATATCAGTGCAACCAGCGGTCAAATTGAAGCCCTCCAATCAGATAAAATAGACTTTTAAAATAGATAGCTTACAGAGCTAAAAAGATTTGCGTCCACCATGTTTGCTGCTCCACAGCGCCCCCCCCAACCCGTTCCTAATGAGTTCTTGAAACACACCATCTGCTGCCACCACCAGGTTGTATAGGGTCAGGGAGGCTTACCTGTGTTGTGCTGAACTGCTTGATTTTTCTGTTTTTTCCTTTGCTGGGTATTTTCTCTGTTAACTCGTTGTGCAGGTTGTCTTGCTGAAAGGAAGGTCAACACTCATCACAGTGGTGGGTCAGAGCTTGTAGTTGATTGTGTCTGGAGCACGGCTTAGGCCCAACCCCCCGCACTCCCCTTGGTGTCACTTCCTTTATACCGGGTTCTGACATAATTTCCTCTGAGGGCATACAACTGTCATATCCTTATCAGCACAGCACACTGCATTGACAGTAAAAGCTCACACACTGTTTTAAAAAAAAAAAAAAAAATTACACAGGGTAAACTGGAAAGAAGACAGATGTGGGGAGTAGTGCAATGCATTGGCTGTGGGGCAGCAGTCTTCCGGGAGACTTTCTGGAGACTGAGATGCTGCCCTATTTGCAGGCACCTCTCTGCTCTGAGGGAGGAGCTTGCCCATCTCCAGGCCAAACTGGGCAGGAGTACAGGAATCCTCCCACACAGGAAACACCAGGGCCATCACCTCTGCCTCAGAGGTTGCCAAGAAGGAGCAGTGGTTGGACCACATTGGGCTCAGGGAGGGTGAGGGTGGTGGAACAGAGACACACCCCTTCAGACGTACCACTCCACAATCTATACACCATGCTGGTGGAGCATAGTTCCCCTATAGAGCACACACGGTGGAGACTGAGGTTGCTGGCAACTGTCACAAGGGAGGCCCACAAGAAGGTGGCACAGGACACAGCAGAGAAAGGAAGTAGCTCATGGTGGGGGACTCATTTATCAGGGGGATAGAACTGGGGGGAGCAAGGCAAAGTGAAGTAAGGTGCCTGACTGGTGCCATGGCTTGGAGGGACAGGAAGCAGATTCTAAGGATCACGACAGCAGCTGCACAGGAGACAGTGCTGAATGTCATTGTCCACCTAGGAACAAATGACCTGGACACACATGGGATTAGAGCAGTGCAGGAGGAGTTTGTGGAGTTGGGGAGGGGCCTTAGACAAGTAGCTCATACAGTATCCTTCTCAGAGGTGCTGCCTGTCTATGACATGGGTGAGGCGAGTGTACTCCGCACCATGCAATTCAATGAATGGTCGAAAAACTGTTGTAGAGCACAGGGTTTTGGCTTCATTGGGGACTGGGGTTCCACCTGGAGAGATACCCGGCTATACTGGCATGATGGTCTGCATCTGTCTTGGAATGGAACCAGTCTCCTCAGTGATCGGTTTAAATGCTTCATTGGCAAGCTTTTGAACTAGCCAAGGGGGAGGCACTGATAAGCAGCAGGGAATTCCCAGCCTTCCCCTCCAAAACAGGGTACTAAATGAGGTAAAGACCAAGGTAGAAAGGTCAGTAGGGAGCAGGACTAGGGTAAATGGAGAAAGCAAAGTCAGTAAGGGCAGGGATGGGGCTACAAGAGGGAAAGCCATCAAAAAATGGAGGGTAATGAGTACCAATGCCTGTGGTCTGGGTAACAAGCGTCCTGAACTAGTGGCCTTGATGGAAGAGGAACATCTGGATATCGTGGCAGTCACAGAAACATGGTACACACAGAACCATGACTGGGATGTAAACATACCAGAGTACACCATCTACAGGAGGGACAGGGAGGGTAAACGAGGAGGTGGAGTAGCTCTCTACATAAGGGAAGGAATCAAAGCAACAGAACAAAAGGTTAAACAGGGAGGAGAGGAAGCACTGTGGGTCAGCTTGGAGACAGGCAATGGCACCACAATCCACACGGGGTTGTATACAGACCCCATTCTCAGGGGGAGGAAATGGACAAGGAAATGATTGAAGGTATCCTTAGAATGGCAGAAAAAGGGGATATATTGTTGATGGGGGATCTGAATATGCCAGATGTTAAGTGGAGTGCATTTGCTGCAGCCACATCAAAGAGTGGGGTCATTCTAGATGCCCTGCAGGGGGCATGCCTTAGACAACTAGTACTGGAGCCCACTCGGGAGGGAGCAGTCTTAGACCTGGTACTCTCAAATGGAGTTGGAGTGAGGATCACAGATGTAGAAGTGGGTAGCCATCTGGGAACTAGTGACCATCGAACAATATGGTTCACGATAAACACAGCAGTAGAGACAAGCCATACAAAGGCAAAGGTCCTGGACTTTAGGAGGGCTGACTTTGCCAAAATGGGGGAGTGCCCAAGGAGTGCACTAGCATATGGGCAGGAAGGAGGGGTGGAAGAACAATGGAGAGTAATCAAAACTGCCATCACTAAGGTAACAAGCCTTTGTGTGAAGCAAATAAAACAAAACAATGTAAAAAACCACTATGGTTCTCAAAGGAGGTGGCAGGGAAGGTTAGGGAGAAAAAGATAGCATTCAGGAAGTACAAGGAATCGCAGAGAGCAGGACAGAGAACTGTATCAGTTAAAGCAGAAGGAAGCAGGGAAGGCAGTCAGAACAGCAAAGGCCCAAACCGAGGAAAGATAGCCAACTCAGTTAAGAAGGGGCTAAAACTTTATAGGTGCATCAGGGAGCGAAGGAAGACCGAGGAGGGATAGTGAGGCTTAATAAAGGGGAGGGGTGGGCAGAGGGTGACTCTGAAAAGGCAGAGATACTAAACAAATATTTTTGCTCAGTATTTACAAATGAAGAGGGGGAGGTACCTAAAACAAACAGTAGAAACACTCTGGATAGGGGGGTTGATACCAGCCCATTCACAGAAGAAAGAGTTCTGTAAAAACTCTTAAAACTGAAGGTGGACAAAGCAATGGTGCCTGATGGGATTCATCCCAGAATTCTAAAAGAACTAAGGGTAGAACTAGTGACACCACTGACTACCCTCTTTAACAAATCATGGGAGGATGGGGTGGTACCGGAGGACTGGAGGGCGGCAGATGTGATTCCACTTCACAAAAGTGGAAGCAGGAAATCACTGACCTGTTAGTTTGACCTCAGCGATAGGGAAAATGATGGAATTACTTCTGAAGGAAAGAATTGTTGAGTACCTAGAGGCCAGCGGTGCACAGGACCCAAGGCAGCATGGATTCACAGCAAGAAGGTCATGTCAGACGAGTCTAATAGACTTCTTTGACTGGGTGACCAAAGTAGTAGATCAGGGAGGGGCTGTGGACATGGCCTACCTGGATTTTAGCACGGCATTTGACACAGTCCCACACAAAAGATTAATAAAAAAAAAAAGTTAGCCAGCCTGAGAGTGGGTCCCAAGATGGCAGACTAGGTAAAAAATTGGCTGGAGAACAGGACACAGAGGGTGATCATAAATGGAGTCCACGCTAAAGAAAGGGGGGTTACTAGTGGGGTACCGCAGGGTTCAGTTCTAGGACTGGTCCTCTTCAATGCATTTATAAGTGACATTGCAGAGAGACTGGAAAGAAAAGTATGTCTCTTTGCAGACGACACAAAGATCTGCAACAAGGTTGATACACAAGGTGGGGTGGAAAGGATGAGAAGGGACTTGGCAAGGTTGGAGGAATGGTCAAATGTATGGCAGCTTAGATTCAGTGCTAAGAAGTGCAAAGTAATGCACCTGGGAAACAAAAACCCAGGGGAAGAGTACACTATGGGGGGTGAGAAACTAACAACAACAAAAATGGAAAGGGACCTGGGGGTAGTTATATCAGATGACCTAAAAGTGGGCAAGCAATGTAAGAGGGCAGTAAGGAGTGCTGGGGGGATAGTGGGATGCATAGGAAGAGGCATCACCAGTAGAAAACAGGAAGTTGTTATCCCTCTGTACAGACAGCTGGTGAGACCCCATCTGGAGTACTGTGTGCGTTCTGGAGACCAAGACTCCGCAAGGACATAGACAGGATTGAGGCAGTCCAGAGGAGGGATACTGAAATGGTGCAGGGTCTGCACCAGAAGACATATGATGAGAGACTTAAGGAGCTTAATATATATACCTCTAGGAACGGAGGAGAGGGGACATGATAGAAACTTTCAAGTACCTCAAGGGAATCAACAAAGTCCAAGAGGTAGCATCATTCAGAAAAGAGATGTGCAAGAACAAGGGGCACAATTTGTAGATAGAAGGGGACGGCTCAGAGGTAATGTGAGGAAGTATTTTTCATGGAGAGGTTGTGGATACATGGAACAACCTTCCTGAGGAGGTTGTGGAGTCAAAAACAGTGGGGGAATTCAAGAATTCATGGGACAGACATAAGGCAATTCTAGGGGTTGGGGGTAGGAGGAAGCAGGCTGTTGGTTAACTATGATCTGCAGCTTATCCATTAGGTAGGGAAATGGACAATCTGTGTGGGCCAAGCGGTCCTTATCTGCCGTCAAATTCTATGTTTCAGATGTGCTTCTCAGCAGCATTCTGAACCACACTGGCCTGCTAGGAGTAGTAGACCTTGACAAATAGGAACAAGTCTTAAAATAACTCAGCCATATGCTAACTTTATCAGGAAAGTTTGCTTATAAACTAGGAGACTCCATTGATCATGGAAGTGGCGATCTCCGATATGGATGAACATATGACTGTTCCAGTTGAGGCAGCTGATGCTGTCTCAGACAGGAATAACAACAAAACTGCCAATCAGGAAGTTAATTTCACTAAGAGGTCAGCTATGAAGGTCGGATTCCCTTCACCTTTGGTGGTTCAAGCCCTGTTGCGTGGTTTACCTGATGGCTGCAAGGTAAAGGTCTTGATTTTCCTTAACTATCTAGCATCCTCCTTGGTAGACTTTGCCTTAGCTCTGTTGCAGCTATCAGCCAGGAGTGCTGTTGCAGCAGTTGCTGCGGTGACTGCAGTCAGGTTATGCACTAGTCAGTGATTCAGGCTTCCTGGACACATTGTTTGGAGTCCCATTTTCTGGTGACATGCTGTTTGGTGCAGAAACCTGTAGAGGTTTTTGAAGGATAAGAAACGTCAGATGCCCACGTTTAGGGGTAAGCAGAACTCTTAACTCCCCATCAATGGGTACAAGCTCTTGCAGCATTTTTTCCCCAAGTGGTAGTGTTTGTTCTCTTCAAGGATATGGCAGTCACTGCAAAGAGGATCATACATTGATGTCTAGAACTCGCAGAACAGGGGTTCTTTCTGCTGCAGGGACTACGATGATTGTAATCGAAGGGACGGATATCTGCATAGGATTCGTGGGACCATCTTGTCCCCAAGACTCTGGCTGACATTGTCAGAATTTTTATGGAAGATGAGTCCAAACAGGGACTGACTCCTGGGTTCTAGAGTACATATATGCTTGGAGTTTGGTTGCTCTTTAACAGAAAAATTTCTCTCACACTTAAAGTTCATTCTCAAAAATTAAAGATATTTTGAGAAAGAACTTTTAAGCGTGAGAGAAATTTTTCTCTTAAAGAGCAACCGAAATCCAAGCATATCAGTATAAAGAAGCCATATTTGGGTCAGCTCTGCAACTAAGCACAGAATAAGAACTATATTGGTGATTACCCTTGGGACCTCACAGACTTTTTCTGGAATACATACCCTGAAACTATGCTATACATTTCCCTGCTTTGCTTTTCAGAGGTCAGTCTTTCCCGTCTGCAGTGTTGGAAAACCCCAGAAAAAGCAAGACAGTGGGCCATACCCTGGCCCACTTAACCTAGATTACTCTGGTAATACCCAAATTCTCTCAGGAGAAGGTGCAAGGCTTTCTGTTCATTTTTATTCTTGGTCTCAAAGAAGTCAGGTTTTTTTCCCATGCAAGCTTCATTTTCATCAAGGTCTTAACATGTTTGCAAGACAAACCGATTTTCAAGTTGGAGTATGTCCACTCAATAATTGGAGCCATTCCCCATTTCTAGTGTAACCCCCCCTGCAAATGGGGGTTCCCAAAAGACTTCCAGGAGCTTGCTTGAATGCTCCAAGCCTGAATGGTGTTTGGTGTTTAAGCCATTTATCAGTGAGTGTTTTTAGAACCTCTGGTACTGTCTCTTTAAGAGCTGTCTGCTTGCAGACGTAATTAGTTTGTATGGGGACTGTGTGCTTCTGTTTGAGTACCACTGAGCTGCTGCCAATTCACTCCATTTTTGCAGTCACTAGGAGTGCAAGGGAACCTATCTGAAAGATGTAACTGTTTGCCAGAAATCATTTAGAGTAATAATGAAATTACAGTTTGTCTAACCTTTCTTTGCAGTCAGAACTGTGTCTGCCTAGTTCCCCATTCTGGTTTTGAACTGCTGAACTGGACCAATCAGTGTGGGTAAGCTAGCTCTAAAATGGTGCCTTGGACGAATCAGAACTTGGACTCATAATCTGAGCCAGCCACAAGAGGATTGTATGGGCAGTGACTCTGGGAGATGTAGTTTAGACTTCGGCGCCTTTTTGGACCAACAGGAGCAGTCTATTGTGAGTGACAGCCAATCCAGTCAAGAACTGGGAGGAACTCAAAGGAAGTGCCCGGTTTTGTCTGTTGGAGTTTCAGTTGAGCTCTGGTAGTGAAGAAGGAAGGAGCCCTGTGCTTTTTCAGTGTGCAGTTTTAGTCGGGAAACGTGTGTAAGGCCCAGAGTTCCGGTCTGCAGCTTGTGTAACTGCTTGTTAGGACTGAATCCGTCCTGTAAGAGAATCAAAGGATATCTGAAGAGAGAAACCAGGCTCACCCTGTAGAAGACTGGAGAAATTGCTGAATTGCACCGGTCTGTCAGGAACTGAATCGGGTTGTGTGTTCTCCGGTATTGTGCAGTAATTACATCGGGATAGAGAAGCAGCCTGCCTGGTATAGTACTTTCTGTTTTACCATATAAATGTGTGAAGAGGCTTGTGTACCTCAAGTGAATCCTGCTGCCATTAAAGGACTTTTGCCTGTTACTGTTCACCATATAAATGTGTGAGGAGGCTTGGTTAGCTCAAGTGAATCCTGCTGCCATTAAAGGACTTTTGCCTGTTGCAGTTTGCCATATAAATGTGTAGGGAGTCTCGTGGAGCTCAAGAGTAGCCCTGCTGACATTGAAGGACCCTATCTTGTTTGGAGGTCGTGAGTACTAATTCAGGGTCGCCTCCTGTTGAATTGCCACATTGAATCCAAATGGAATCACTGTACTGCTGACTGTTTAAACTAATTTTTCTTTTCTCTGTGGGAAAGGGCCCCTACCAGCTGCCACGGTTTGGACTAGCCACTAGGGCTTGGGTACCCAGGGACAGTAACTGGTAGGGATAGGCCTGTGCACAGAGCCATAGTTCGATGAGTAAAGTGATAACAATTAGCCTGATTTCCCTGTCCTTGTTATATTCCCCTAAATAAATCAGGAGCTGCTTGTTTCAGCAAAGTTATACTGCCTGAGGTATTTGTCTATGTTAAAGTATTGTACTGTGATTGTTGCACTGTATCTTATTTTAGAGGTCCCAGTGCCTGAACCAGCCCTGGGGGTAAGTGTATACTGTGAAGGTAATTCTGATATATTGTGTGGGCCACTAGTGGGAAGAAAGGGGGGTTGCAGTGTCCCAGAGGGCTGTGACCAAGTAAGTTTAACTATTGCAAACCCTGACCTCTGGGTGGAGGCACCCCGCCATTGGATCCAGGCCCCTCAACCTGTTAGTGGCAAATCAGGCAGGGGTAGTAGCCCCTGGGATAGCGCCATCTAGGGGTTACACTAGTGGTGTGCAAGGGCCAAATACCATGAACAGTAGGACCCTGAATATTCAGGAGCCATTTCTAAATGGGGGACTGTTCTTATTTGGGAAATGGCATTTGGTATTTTAAAAATAACCCCCACCCTCTTCCCCCCCCATCCTTGACCATGACAGAAAAGTCCTCCCTTCTTGCCACCATTATAGCATCCAACCCTTCTTCACCACCATCCCACCCCCCAGTTGCTGCCCTGGTGACGTTCTGGAGTAGTTGGATTAGAAGTAAAACAGGTCAACCCTTCAGAGGCTCTGGGTTCTTTGTTCCCTTACCCTCCCCCTTAGCAATTAAGAATACAGTAACTGTGCTGTTCAATCTAGTACTACATTTTTTGGTTGCATTTCTACTAGCATTTCAAATCTGCTGCTGCTCCTACAGACAGTCCTACGTTTAGTGTTTTCTTACAACAGCCATTTTTTTAAAATGAATCCAGAACTTCATAACTAACATATACTGTGTATTATGGTTTTAGCTACGAAACTATGCATGTTACATAGAAACATAAAGTTTGACTGCAGATAAGGACCGCTTGGCCCACCCAATCTACACATTTTTTCCCTGCCTACAGTGTCACCTCAGAGACCCTACTTGATCTCCGGCTGTCCCCCCTTGCTTTTTCCGCCAAGAGTCCCTTTTGCCTATCCCAAGCATTCTTGAATTTCACCACTGTATTATATGTATTCTACTGCTACGTATTATTGTACTTATAATGTGTGTTGTATTTCACTGCCCTCTTGTTCCTGTCCCTCTGGGTTGCTGCTGGAAGCAAGCTTTGGCTCAGTGTTCCCATCCCTGCCATCAGATTTTATTATTTTTATTTTTTATTTATTTATTTATTTTTTATGCTCACACCCCCTTCTCTCTGCAGCTCTGCCTCTCCTCAGGGACTCCTGTGGTGGGGGCCAGCCTAAGCCCTGGAGCTTGGTCTTCAAACAACATGAAGTCTTGCTATATTATGACAATTGCAGTTTGTCCCACCATTAGAACTGCTCCAGAGGTAAAAGGGTTAACTACCATTCTAAGAATGGAATTTAGAGCGCGAGCTCGGTTAGAGAAGCTCTGTCTGGATAATTTCAAACTGAAACTGTCAGATTCTTTACTCCGCCTCACTGAACAGTTGCTCCGGAGATTTCTCCTACTGCTCGGTTCATTTCTCGGTTTAAACAGTATTTTCTCGGTTAAATTCAACCGCGAGTATTATTATTTTTAACAGCAAACCGATCGGTTCAAGCTCTGTCTGTGGTATTGTAAGTAATAGACAGGTTTTATTTCTGTGTGGAACTTGTAAATGTTTATCGGTTCGGTTCGAACCGATCAGGTTGGTTAAAACTTTACAGTATAAGCATTTTAAAGCTTTTAGAGTGCGGTTCCCGGTTCTTATCGGTTCTAAAAAAACCGGATTTCATTACGTTTTTTTCCACGACCCGTGACACGGTTGGGAACCGATAAGGGTGTCTTGCCTGGCACTGCCCTTAAAAGGGCAAGTTTGTTGGTTAGGCTGGCATCATGTCTGAGAAACCCAAAAGAAAAACCGGGCCCACTGGGTTTCAACACTGTAGTGTCTGTGGGGAAGCCTTTGCCAAGGCTGACCCACACACCACATGTGTTTATTGTCTGGGGTTTGACCACCTCAATTCAGATTGCCAGATATGTAAGAATTTCCCTGCAGCCACCCTGGATAAGAGAGTGGGCAGGCTCAGGGAACGAGAGGCCAAAAAGTCCGCTAACCCGGATGGCCAGCCCGGTTCGGTGCCAACCAAACCGGAGGGAGTGCCCTCTGACCAGGGCGAGACTTCCTCGGGCAAACGTAAAGCTGGCTCTGAGGAGCCAGTTCCAGCAAAGAAAACTAAAAAATCAGCAGGTATGGAGTCCAAAAATTTTCTCCAACTGCTGCAGAAATAGCAAAAGCTACATAAATTGTACAGTCACTTTCTCCTCGTTCCGTCTCAACCACCACTGTCCGTAGGAGGTCGGTTCGGCTCAGTTCCACCGTTCAAGAATATGATATTGGGATTTTTATGAACCAGAGGAGGGGCAGGATTATGAACAGTGTGAATGTGACTTTGAGAGTCTGATGTGCCATTGAACCGACATCTCCCCAGACAGACCTTTAGAATCTCCCGTATGCTTTCTGAGTCCTTCTCATTTTTGTTTTATAAAAGGTTGTTGAAACCCTCCAGCTCCCATTAGAGGAAGCTGTGGATGAGCAAGAGGAACCTGATTTTGTGGAAATGATGGATATCCCAGAGTCTAGGAGATTATCTATCCCCTTACATAAGTCTTTTAGGAAGCAAACAACAAAAATTCTAAAAGCCCCTAATTCTGTGCCTCCTGTTGACAAAAAGATGTACAGGAGGTACACTTTGTCAGGTCCTGATACAGACTTTCTTTCACAGCAATGCAGTCATGTTGGGGTAGTTCAGGCTGCAGCCTGTGATAAAGCTAACATTCCCTGGCTTCACATCCTCCTGACAAGGACTCCAGGAAGATTGATGCCATGGCTAAAAACAATACATGGCAGCGTCCTTGGGACTCAGACAAGCAAATTACATGGGCTTATGTGGCAAGATACCAAAAATCTAGATGGGACACTGTCATGGCTTTGGCCAAACAGGCCCCTGGCCAGCTTGCCAAGGAGCTGGAGCAGGTGGCTACTGATGGTATTGAGGCTTCCAAGGTGCAGTTCCATGCTGCTGTGAATTCTAATGATGTATCCTCTAGAGTCATGGCTACATCTGTGGCCTTTCGTAGGTTAGCTTGGCTCAGGTTTACTAACTTGTCACAGGATACCCAGACTAAGGCCATGGATTTTCCTGTGGTGGGGAATTCTCTATTTGGGGAGCAAACAGAGACTTACATGAAGAAAATGGATGAATACAGAACAACTTATAGGTGCACTAAGCCAAGGAGCGGCAAGCCACCCTCAGAAGCAGACCCCAGGGGTAGAGGTAGGCCCTTCACAGGCCTTTTACCAAACCCAGGCTTCTTCTGCTTATGCTCAGAGGGGTTCTTCAGAGGCAGAGGCAGACGGGTGCAAGTAGGTCTGCTCCCACCCCTCAGCCTAAAGCCTCTGCCAAACAGGCACCCTGATGGGGTGCCCAGGGCCGGTTCTCCACTACCTGTGGCAGGCTGGCTATTTACTTCACCCAGGACTGGGAGTCTCTAACATCAGAGAAATGGGTCCTGGAAGTAGTAAGCCAGGTCTGGTTCTCAGCTTCAAAACATTTCCAAAGATGAGAGCCAGATTTTTCCACCTGCAAACCCTCTAGAGACCTTTACCTTAGAAACAGAAGTCTCAACCCTCCTAGCTCTCAGAGCTGTAGAAAGGGTTCCCCACACCAGGGCAAGGGTCTGTACTCCAGATATTTCCTTACCCCAAAAAGACAGGAGAATGGCGCCCATTTTAGACCTAAGATATCTGAACAAGCACCTTTGAAACCAAAGTTCAAAATGGTGACTCTGGCAATGATTTTACTTTTCTAAGGCCAGGGAACTGGCTAGCTTCCCTGGACCTCAAGGATGCCTATTTCCATGTTCTAATCAGAAGCTCCCACCGAAAGTACCTCAGATTCGAACTGCCCTCAGGTCACTACCATTTCAGAGCAATGCCCTTCGGCCTTACCTCTGCCCCAAGGGTATTCACAAAATGTCTGGCAGTAGCAGTTGCTCATTTAAGAAGGCAAAGGATCGTTGTCTTTCCCTATCTAGATGACTGGCTCATTGTAGGCCAGTCTCCAGAACAGGTCAAATCACACCTGCAAGTTACCCAGCAGCTGCTCACCTGTCTGGGCTTCTTGCTCAATCTTCCAAAGTCAGTTCTGGAACCTGTTCAGGTACTCACATTCATAGGTGCAGAATTGGACACAAAGCAGGCCAGAGCCTTCCTACCCTTAGAGAGGTAAGGAACCTGCTGGCCCTGGCCTCCTCCTTCACTCTGCAGGTCTCACCAGCAAGCACTTCTACAGCTCCTAGGGCACATGGCTGCTTCCACAGCTGTAGTGCAAGGAGCAAGATTTCAGATGAGGGACATTCAGTTTCACTTGAGAGCCTTTTGGTCTCAGAGAAAAGATCCCCTTTCCAAGTTGGTCCCAGTGACTCGAACCCTGATCCAGGCCCTTCAGTGGTGGCAGGATCAGAGCAATTTAAGACTGGGGGTCCCCTTCATCCCTCTGTCTCATTCCTTGACCCTCACTACGGATGCATCCCTTCTGGGATGGGGAGCTCACATGGGCGACCTCTCCACTCAGGGAGTGTGGTCCCCTCAGGAATCTCTGCTCCACATCAATTTGCTGGAACTCAGAGCTGTCTTCCTAGCACTTCAAGTGTTTTCTGCATCTGTTCAGAACAAAGTGGTACAAGTCAGAACAGACAGCACCGCCACAATGTGGTACATCAACAAACAAGGGGGCACTCGGTCTTCGGCCTTGTGCACCGAAGCAATGAAGTTGTGGTCTCTGGGTTATTCCCTGAACACTTCCCTCATAGCAGTTCACCTCCCAGGAAAGGACAATGTCCTGGCAGATGCTCTCAGCAGGATTTCCCAGGGCCATCACGAATGGTCACTGGATCCCCAAGTACTGGGGATAGTCTTTGCCAGATGGGGCACCCCTCAGATAGACCTTTTCGCAGCCCCAGACAATCACCAACTCCCACTGTTTTGTTGCAGGCCCCCAGTGATGGGCTCAGTCCCTCTGGATGCCTTTCTCCTAGATTGGGAAGGGAAGTTTCTATATGCTTTTCCTTCCTTCCTTCCCTCTCCTATTCAAGGTGCTAGTCAAAATCAGATCCCAGCCTTGCAGGATGATTCTGATTGCTCCAGATTGGGCCAGGCAGCCTTGGTACCCACTCCTTCTGTCCTTAACAGTCCATCTTCCCCTGTGCCTCCCTAGGAGACACAATCTGTTATCTTGTGCCCAGGGGAGGGTTTGGTATCCGAATCTCAAATTCCTCAACCTCAAGGCCTGGCTCTTGAGGAGTTAGAGTTTGCTGACCTACACCTTTCTCAAGGTGTTCTCGACATCCTGAAGGCTTCCAGAAGCCTTCCACTAGGGCCACTTATAATTCTAAATGGAAAAGGTTTTCCATCTGGTGCTCGGGAAGCATATTTCCGAATCTGCTGATTTGCCCATTGTTCTGGACTATATGGTCCATCTTAATTCTTGGGCCTGAGACCAGCTACCCTGAAAGTTCATTTGGCAGCTGTCTCTGCTTTTATTTCAGCAGGAAAGCCCTCTTCTTTCCACTCACCCTGTTTTTCCAAGTTTTTCAAGGGATTGCTTCATACTAATCCACCTTTCAGGGACCCGCCCCTGCCTGGGATCTTAATGTTTGCATTGCTCAGTTGATGCAACCTCCTTTGAGCCTCTGTCTTCTGCAGAGCTCAAGTATTTGACTTGAAAACTGTTTTCTAGTAGCCATCACTTCTGCCAGGCGCATAAGTGAGTTACAAGCCTTGTCAGTGGAGACTGACTTTATTACCTTTCACAGGATAAAGTAGTCCTTAGGACTAACAGGAAGTTTTTGCCTAAGGTGGTTTCAGACTTCCATCTTAACCAATCTATCTCCCTTCCAGTGTTCTTTATTGACCATTCCTCCTCTGGTGAGAGGAGGTTGCACAGTTTAGATGTTAAGAGGGCACTTAGTTACTATATAGAGCATACCAAGGGTCATAGGTTCGAATCCCTCCAACTTTTTCTCACTTTTGCTGAGGTTGGAAAAGGTAAACCTGCCACTAAGAGATCCATAGCCAGGTGGATTGTCTCTTGTATCCAATTTTGTTATCAAAAACTGGGAAAGGTTCCCCCTTCAGGCTTGAGGGCTCACTCTACCAGAGGTACAGCTGCGTCTATAGCTGCTGCCAGAGACATCCCTATTTTAGAGATATGTCAAGCAGCTACCCAGAAAACAGTACACTTTCACCAAGCATTACTCCTTGGATATCCAGGCCAGGAGGGATGCTAGATTTGGCACAGCCGTGCTTCAGAGCCTATTCCCTAAGTAGGTTCTGTCCCTCCTCCATGGAGGTACTGCTGTGTATTCTGCAATTGTCATAATATAGCAAGACTTCATGTTGTTTGAAGAAAAAATTACTCACCTTAGTAATGTTGTTTCTTCTAATGGAGTCTTGCTATATTATGACCTCCCCCCCAGCCTGCCCCTCTCAGAACTTCTACTTGGGTATGGGGTGGGCAGTCCAGTGTGGGCACCGGTTATGCCCATTATATGTTTTTCACCCTTTTTGGGGTTTCGGGGTGTGGTGTTCTATTCTACCTTATTTTATTATTTTCTGGTTCCCTGACTTGAGTCTTTGTGTTGGGACCAGGAATATGTGTTAATATTTAGGTAGCCAGTTGGCTAGTGTTGGTTACAGCTTCCACACAGAACCTTAGTGAGTTTTTGCTCGTAAAGATCTGACAGTTTCAGTTTGAAATTATCCAGACAGAGCTTCTCTAACTGAGCTTGCGCTCTAAACTCCATTCTTAGAATGGTAGTTAACCCTTTCACCTCCGGAGCAGTTCTAATGGTGGAACAAACTGCAATTGTCATAATATAGCAAGACTCCATTAGAAGAAACAACATCACTAAGGTGAGTAATTTTTTCTTCTCATCCCCATCCTGCAGCGGATCACCCCCGGGGTGGAGAAGCAGGAGGTCCAGCTGCCTCTCCGCTTGCTTCATATGTGTCGGGCCTCTGACCGATGCTCCAGGACTGTACCACACCCCCACTGGGGCCCTTCACCAAGCAGAGCTACAAGGCAATTTTCCGTTTTTTCTCCCCATTTCCCCAGAGGATGTTTGTGGCCAAGGAGGTCCGAGGAAACATGTGCACATTGAGACATGACGCCATTCCAGACCCCAGCCTTCATCCTCCCCTCCCACGTGGGGCCCTCCACTGCACCTCCACCCATGTGCCCCCATATGATGGTGTTGCAGCGGGAGTGGCATTAATTCCTCCCTGGAAGAGGAGCATGCCCCTCGGGCACTCATTCCTTTCCCCCCCAGCTGACCCCTCCAGCAACCCAGGCTCATTCCTGAGCCTCGGTCACCGGCGCCGCAAGCGGTAATCCAACTACTGTGCCGGCCTCAGTCATCAGATTTTAGATAAATGAGGGACCTATTCTAAATTAATCATAGAAACATAGAAATTGACAGCAAAGCAGGACCACTAGGCCCATCCAGTCTGCCCATTTTCCCTGCCTACGCTAAAAGCTGCAGATCCTACTTGATCTCCGGCTTTACCTCCTCGTTCCTATTGCTAGGGTTCCCCTATGCCTTTCCCATGCATACTTGAATCCGACCACAGTGTTTGCCCCCACCACCTCGACTGGGAGTCTGTTCCATGCATCCTCCACCCTTTCTCTGAAGAAATACTTCCTCACGCTACCCCTTAGTCTACCCTCTTCCGACCGCATGTCATACACCCTTGTTCCTGGACATCTCCTTTTCTGAAAGATGCTACCCTACTTATGCTTTTTAGGTATTTGTAGGTTTCTGTCATATCTCCCGTCTCTTCTCTCCTCCACGGTATACATATTGAGGTCTCCCAGTCTCTCATATGACTTTTGGTGCAGGCCCTGCGCTATCTTTGTTGCCCTTCCTTGAACTGCCTCCACCCTGTCTATGTCCTTACAGAGATGCAGCCTTCAGAACTGGACACCGTATTCCAAATGAGGCCTCACTAATGATCTGTACAGCGGCATCACCGCCTCCTTCCTTCTGCTGGTGATACCTCTCCCTGTCAATCAACCAATCATCTTTATTTAACCAAGTGGAACACTGTTGAGAAGAACTCATTTACAAAGTGGGCCTGGACAGTTCAATAATGGCAATAACAACATAGGTGCACGATGTCAAGAAAAAAAAGAAATAATAAAGACACATTAAATACATTCTTAAACAATATAAGGTTATATGCAGTATATACAATATCTACAATATACTAGAATCCAAGACGCTAGATAATGATACATAAAGGATAAACAAGCATGGTGTTTATAATGTCTTCAACCAGTACAATAACAGGGGCCGCAGAACATTAAAAAGAGGACAGGAAATAAATAAAATAATCCTAAAATTTGTGATGTTTACTTTTTCATGATCAATAAAACATACGTGTGTGTTTCATTTCCCTTTGTGTTAGTGTATGATTTTTATTTTTTCCAGAACCTTAGTATTGAACTTGTAAACATGGCTGTTAATGGAGCAGCCCATTTCAGCTTTCCTTTTTTTTCACACTGAGTGCGAGTGTGTCATTTATATGCTGACGTATCCATTCATGGCTTCCATTACATCATTCAGACTCGCGCAGTGTATGACGCACTCCTGTG
Source organism: Neoceratodus forsteri (assembly GCA_016271365.2). Lineage (NCBI taxonomy): Eukaryota > Metazoa > Chordata > Ceratodontiformes > Ceratodontidae > Neoceratodus > Neoceratodus forsteri. The sequence goes on along the minus strand of CM057454.1, from coordinate 1,080,063,393 downwards.
AGGAAATAGTGTAGATTGTGAGATGCAGATACTGGGCAGCTGCCACCGTAACTCCTGACTCTCACAAAGTGCCTGCGCTCTTAAAGAGCGATGATCACGAAGCTGTTTAGTTAAACAACAGTCTATTTTTGGAGCAACGTTTTTCTAGCCTCTGCCAGCCGCAGTCATACACTTCACATCATGTGCACGATTCCCCCAGGCAGATGATGGCAAATTGTTGTTTAACGGAATAGTTTCCGGATCATTGTTATTTAAGAGTTCAGCTACTTTGTGAGACACTTAACAGCATCAGTGATACGTTTTTGACCCTTATTTTGAGTGTCAGCATGCTGACTATACAGTATAGATTCTTTACACAGTACTGCAGTACCTCTCACAGACCAGGACCGCAGCATTAGCTGTTACCCTCCTCAGACACCCTTTGTTAAATATTCAGGAATGTGGTGTGATCCCAGATTACCCTTATTTCATTATTTCACATTGTGCTTATGTTGATATGCATACATTTTTCCCATTGTTTTAAATCACCCTGATGACATTTGTTACACCTTCCATCAACACCTGTCAGAATTGTCATTGCCCCGTTTTTCCCCAACCAGTTTCTAGAATGCAGTTAGAAGTGAAAGCTGTCATGTTTTATAAAGGTGTAATCACAGAACCCATGATGATTTTCAGCAGAACACAATCCAACACCACACAGCTTCTTTGCCACTGTTTCTTCCTTATCCCCCCGCTCCAGTCACACACTCACACACATCCTTGTGAGTGACTCTTCTTCTGTTTTATTTATAAATACTCATTCTAAACGTTTAGATTACACTCCTTTTTACAGTCGCTCCCACATCAAGCTGCCATGATATTATTTAGAACAAAGTTTACCATTAATTTGCTGTACATAGTAAAAAAAGGAATTCTACCATTCAAATAAGATGCTTATGCACAGCAGTAAAATCTCTGATGTGACTATATGATTTGCTGATCGGAGACGAGGCAGAGCAAAGAAAAATGACACAGTACCATTAAAAGTTAATAAATCGCTTTTTCATTCAGTACATATTATTTGATTTTACACATTGGCATTTGTCTAAAATTTGACAACACAGTTAGGTAGTAGCGAAGTGCAATGATTAGATTATGTCAGCAACAGAGCGCAGCAAAGATGAGGAATGTCACTCGATTACCAGACCCAAAAATGACAGGAGCATGCAAGGAGGTTCAGTAATAAGCTGGATTTTGACAGCTGCATTCACAAATCTGCCCATATTTTTGATCTGTCACACATTCAAGCTGATCAATGTTAAAAATTAAGAACTAATATAACAAAAGCTGTCTGTTCAAGTGAAAGCTCAGATATATCTAACGCGTATATTTAATTAACACTTGCAAACTCAATACATGTAACAGTAATATTTACTTACAACTTGCCTTGCAATGTTTTAACACATACTGAAATTGCAATAAGTGGTTTGCGATCGGGCAAGTAAAACAAATATGAAGGGGATTTGTTCACCTGCATTTTTTGTCGACCTGAAATTGTTTCAATGTCCACCGTTCACATACCCCCCCCAAAAAAAAAAAAGCAGAGGCTTCAAGGGAATTATTTGGTAATGAATCCTTAAAAAAGAGGAGTACTAATAATAAAACACAGCAATTATTAAAGTGGGCTGAGTAAAAAGAAAATAATTTGAATGCCATTGTGATGTATTGGCTGGAGCATCAGAATTCATATGGCAATTTAGGGTAGCCATAAACCAAGACAAAAACACATGTTTGGTTTTGCCATCTTTGTTTTAAATTCATTAGAACTACTCAAACCCCTAAAACAATTTTTCCACATTTGTTTACAAAACTGGTTGGTAAGTGTACAGTACTTCAAAAACGGTTCACTTACTGTAACTTGGCTACCGCATACATGATTCTGACTGCTGAAACGAAATGTAGGAAAATATTTCAGCTGCACCTGCTGCCTAGCAATTTCACACAGTTAACATGGTTGTCTATGACAATGAATGAAGCTGGTGTAAGCAGTCACTATAACATCTCCTCTTGTGTGAGGCTGTATCAGGGATGGGAAGGAAATCACGCAGAACACAGTCATATAGTAACATAAATTATGACATCTAGGAAAAAATACAAAAAAATCTATAGTCAATCAAGAAACACACTGTTGGGCAGGGCCTTATTTCTGGGTTCCCTCTATGCGAATGCGCAAAAAAAAAAATCAAGCAAGACAAGTGATTTGGTGCTGAATGTGTGTGTGGGGAGGGGATGCTCAAAGGAACAAAATCGAGCGTCAATATTTCTTTCATTTTAATTCAAAAATATGACATACCATGGAAAGCAAAACATAATATGAGATGAAAACGAAGCAGTTACACTAATTTAATTTTTTAAATCTAACAGTAGACTGGTAAACAAAGCTCGCTTATCAATTTCCAGGATGGTCCCATCAAACGGCACTGTGGAGATAAGGACATAACCACAGCGAGCGCCTGTAGAACAACATGGATGGTAGTATCAGTACATTTTCAATGCCATGTAGGTTGTCACTATTACCAGTACACAACAACACTGTGTGCACAAAGCCGAGATTTTTTTTTACCACCACTCAAGTTTAGCCTGCAACAGCACAGAACACACAAATGAATATGTAACATTTTAGATCCATATCCGTTTACTCGCTCTCAAGCTTTCTGAGAATGTTAGATACTGTGAGTGCTATAGCAGTCACAGATATGAATTAAACTGAAATATCTGGTATAAATGTCAGAGATTAAATGAGAAAATGTTTGTCTAAGTTTCAAGATGTAAACCAACACAACAAAATAACAATCTTGAATTCCTGTCCCCTTTAATGGTGATAACATACCATTGTTGATGACATTCAGTTAGGTAGAGGTACTGAAGGAACAATCATAGTTAGGATTGATTGAAACAGGGGTGTTGAGAAGGATGAGGGGAAGAGACCTGGAGTGGTGGCGGGAGAGAAGGAGCACAGGAGGGAGGAGAGGTGTGGGTATGAATGGATTGGAAGTCAGACCGAATGTTGACATTTTACAGGGAAGATGCCTAGGGGCCCAGCAACTTGACCTTCATATCAAGAAGAACAGGGTTAGGAGAAGCAGTTGCTGGGGTCAGTAAGATGTCGTCTTATACTTGAGTTAAAGGAAGACATTTTAATTAGGGATGAGAGCTTCAAGGATTTCTGTAGATTATTCCATAGAGTGGGTGGGGAGTGGCTTAGTGAAGGGGAGTGCACCCCTGCATCCCACTGGATCTCTGCCTTGTCACACTGTTTGGCCACCTTTAGGTCATCAGATATGATTACCCCTGAATCCCTTTCCTGTTTGGTGACCATCAGTTTCTCTCCCCCCACCCCCCCCCCCACACACACACATATAATGTAATCCTCCCTGATTCTTGCACCCCAAATGTATGATTTTGCACCTTTTCACATTAAATCTCAGCTGCCACACTCTGGACCATTCCTCTAGTTTATCTAGGTCCCTCCTCATTTTTTCCACCCCTCCCAGAGTGTCCACCCTGTTGCAGATCTTAGTTTCATCATCAAAGAGGCACACCTTCCCCTCCACCCCCTCCGCAGTGTCACTTATGAAGACATTAAACAGGACTGGGCCCAGGACTGATCCCTGTGGCACCCCGCTTTTCACCCTCCTTTCCTCAGACTGAGCATCATTTACCACGACCCTCTGTCTTCTATTATTCAGTCAGTTCCTAACCCAGTTTACCACCCTGTGACCCACTCCCAGGCTGCCCAGCTTGTTCACAAGTCTTCTATGTGGAACAGTATTGAAGGCCTTACTGAAATCCAGGTAAGCGACATCCACCACTCCCCCCTGATCCACGACCATAGTCACCCAGTCAAAGAAATAGATTAGATTTGTTTGACATGACCTTCCCACTGTGAATCCATGCTGTCTCGGATCCTGTGCTCCACTGGCTTCAAGATATTCCACGATCCTTTGTTTAAGTAGTGATTCTATAATCTTCCCCACTATTAAGGTGAGGCTGACTGGTCTATAGTTTCCAGCCTCCTCCCTACTGCCTCTTTTGTGAAGAGGGACTACATCTGCCTTCCTCCACTCCTCTGGAACTACTCCCGTATTGAATGACTCGTTGAACAGTGCTGCCAGTTGTGGTGCCAGCACCTCCCGTAGTTCCCTTAATATTCTAGGATGTATCCCATCCGATCCTATTGCCTTGTTCACTTTCAGTTTTGTGAGTTCATGTAGTACTCTTTCTTTTGTAAATGGAATGGTGTCCATCTCCCTCCCATATTTGTTCATGTTGCCTGACTGTGGTCCCTCACCTTCTTCTTCTTCTGTGAATACAGAACAAAAATATTTGTTCAGTATTGATGCTTTTTCCAGGTCCCCTTCCACACACCCTCCTTCTTTCCATTTAAGCCCTACTATTTCACCCCTGGTTTTTCTCCTCTCACTAATGTACCTATAAAAGGTCTTGTCTCCTTTCTTTACTTCCTGTGCTGTTTTTTCCTCTGTTTGTGCCTTTGCGCTCCTGGCTGCTTTCCCTGCCTCCCTCCCTCTGTTTATCCAGATACACTACCCTGTCCTCCTCCTGCTGTGTTTCCTTGTATTTTCTGAAAGCCATCTTTTTCACCCTTACCTTCCAGGCCAATACCTTTGAGAACCATATTGGCTGTCTCTTCCTCTTGCCATTGTTTACTTGCCTAATGTAAAGGTTTGTCACCTCCACCATGGCGCCTTTCAGATGGGCCCACTGCTCCTCCAATCCCCCCTTTTGTCCCTCATTGCCAGCGCATGCTTGAGACCTATCCCCATGTTAGTAAAGTCCACCCTCCTGAAATCCAGGATCCTCGCCATTGTGTAGCTTGACTCTGCCACTGTACTCATGCTAAACCACACTGTGCAATGATCACTTGGTCCCAGGTGTTCACCCATCCTGACTTCCTCAATTCTGTACCCATTGGTGAATACCAGGTCCAAAATTGCACCCTCCCCGATGGGCTCTAGCACTAGCTGCCTGAGGCCTGCTCCTTGTACAGAGTACAGGATGTCCCTGCTCCTGGCTGAGGCAGCAGCTGGGATGCTCCAGTCCACATCTGGCAGATTGAAATCACCTGCCAGCAGCACTTCCCCTTTAGCTGCCATCATGTGGATAGATTCCACTAATTATCCTGGTGACCAGGTTTGTCTGTACCATCCATATTGGCTACAAGCATGCCAAATTGATTATTAGGGAGCTGAATTTAATGGTAAAGCAGTGTTCCAGTTCAAGTTTATTGACAGGAAAGCTCAGTTGAGCAGGTTCATTTACAAGGAGATCCTGGTTAGACAATACAAAAGAACCATGTACAATACACACACATATAATTGGTGCAAAACAATCAGCGGTCTTCCAGAAAATCAAAAAAAAAAAATAAAGAGTGCAGTGCACATATATGGCAATCGGTACAGTAACATTCAGTAATCTTCAAACGATTCAAGAAGAGACAATCAGGGTGACATACGTTATGGAAAAGGCAATATAATATGAATATAATAAAAGTTCAGGAATTACAGTAGGAAGGGGAAAGCTTCTTACAATATCTGGTGCTCGAAAAAGGTGATAGAAAGATAAAGATAAGTGCTAAGTTATGGCTAAGTAGACTGGTCAATTCAAGGAATGAGGCAAACGGAATGACATACAATTCGATTAGACATAGATTATATGTAACAGAATTCTGGTATACAAAGATAAGGAGAAGGTTATGTGGTAGAGAGGGAGATGAGAAGATAATGATAGAACTGAGTATTAGCTAGACAGGGCTGGTTGCGTTAGGTTGGGTGACACTGACAGGTGTCCAACAGCAAAAAATTAGAGGTAACTTAAGTTGGACAGTTGTAGGAGTCAGATTTGGGACAAGTGTGTCCCACAGATACCAGCAAACCTTAGAGATAACTTAAACATAGAAACATAGAATTTGAAGGCAGATAAGGACCGCTTGGCCCATCCAGTCTGCCCGTTCTTCCCTACCTACACTATTACTGCAGGCCATGCCTGATCTACAGCTTTTTCTCCCTCCCCCCTTCCTTTCCACTATTTTTTTTTTATTTATTTCAGCATATCGGAAATTGCAAACCTTTGAGTCAGAGACTCCTTTACAAAGGCTCCATGTTATAGGACAGACAGTAGTACAATTAGGGATACATGAGTGATTGAAAAACAAAGCAGGAATACAATAATAAGCAATCAGGACACAAGGTTAGGTTACAGGCTTGTGCTACTCAAAGTAGTTAATAAATCCAAGGCAAGTGAGGGAGTGCCAAACAAACAGAACAGGGGAGCCCAGTTGCAGGAGGTGATTCTTTTTCGGGGGGGCGGGAGTCAGGGGAAACAGGAGACCTACGGAAGGAAGACATCCATTGTCAAGGTTAGAGTGCATGAAGGAGGGACAGGCCCTGTGGGTGTGCAGCCTGCTAGTAGCAGTCACAGGCACTCACAGAGCGGAGATGGTTCCTGAGGAGGGCTTTGAAGCTGCTAAGTCGAGTTTCGGAGGTTATGACACTGGGGAGTGCGTTCATCCAGAGAGGGGCTCTGTAGCTGAAAGTTCTTTGGAAAAGGGTAGTTCTACACCAAGGAATGAGGAAGGGAGATTTGGAGGAGCTACGTGTGTTTTGTAGTAAGGGAGCAGGAGGGAGGAGAGACCTGGGGGAGAAAGCCCCGAGGAGATCTTTTTGACAAGGAGGCAGGTTTGGTATTTAAGCTTGCCATCAAAATTGAGCCAGTCGTAAAGATTATACAGGGAGCAGGTGTGTGTGTGGTGCGATCACAGCCCGTGACAAGGCGGCAGGCTTTGTTGAGGGACACTCAAATCCAGTGTAGTGAGGAGTTGTCGGCTGCCCCGTAGATCAGGATCCCATAGCAAATTAAGGACAGGATTGAGGAGGAAATGGCAATACGGAGGGTGTCAGGGGTGAGACAATGCCTGAAGAGGTGGAGCATTCCAATTCTTGAGTTGACTGCAGAGCTGAGGAGTTGGATGTGTTGGTGATAGTTTAGGGCAGGGTCTAGGGTGATGCCAAGGTATCTAAAACTGTCTACCAAGTCAAGGGGTTGTTTCCGGGAGTTAGTGATTTGTAGAGGGTGGCCCGTGTGTTTGCTTTGGTGGTGAGCGAACACCATGACTTTGGTCTTCTTACAGTTTAATACTAACCGGTGGTCTGCGAACCAGGATTCAGCTTCAGTGAAGGATTTTTGAAGGGATTGCTTGAGCCTGTGGAGGTCAGGGTGGGAGGAGTATAGGACCGCATCATCTGCATAGAGGAGCAGTTTGCCAGAGCAGGTTTGAGGTAGGGTGTTAAGAAATACACTGAAAAGAAGAGTCCCAAGGATGGACCACTGTAGTACCCCTGACTTGACCTGGAGACTGGTGGAGAGTGTGCTAATAATCCTGACTTGTGAGACCTACCTGTGAGGTAGTCTGCAAACCCGGTTTGTGGCATCAAGAGAGAGGCCTGCTTGGATGAGGGCAGTCAGGAGGAGGGAGTGGTGAATGGTGTTGAAGGCATTTGACAGGTCAATAAAGACTGTCCTTGCTATGCGGCCTTTGTCAAGAGCAGAGTGGACAGTGCTGGAGAGCTCCAGCAGTGCAGTGGTGGTGCTGTGTTTTTTTCGGAAGCCGTGCTGTGGTTTTTTCGGAAGCCGTGCTGTTCCCTACACAGGAGATCATATTTCGAGAGGTGTTCAGTGAGCTGGTCTGGGACAGTAGTTACCTACTGCAGCACAGTCACCACTCTTGTGAATGGGAGTGATAACGGCTGCTTTCCACTTAGTGGGGAATTTACCAAGGCATAGGTAGAGATTTAAAATATTGGTGAGGGGGTATGAGGATGACCTCTAGGGTCAGGCATAAGAGTTTGAGGTCCAGAGTATCACTGCTGAACCAGTAGTTCCACATGTCTTTTAGAAGATAGGGCTTTGCCTCACTGGGAGCAAGGGTTCTGAAGCGAAAAGGGGGCACGGAGTGGGTGGTGGGGGTTGAGGGAGCAGCAGTGGTGTTAAAGAAGTGGGAAGGGAGCATACTGCTGAGGTCAGAGAAGGAGGAGTTAAGGGTGTTGGCAATGAGTTTGTGGTCTATAGTGAGAATGCCATCAGAGTAAATTTGGGTGGGGGGAGCAGACACAGACTTCCCATTTAGTTCTTTTAGATTGCTCCAAAATTTTCTGCCTGAGCCCCAGGAGGAGGTGAGGGATACCCTATAGTGTTCAGCCTTAGCTTTTCGTATATCCCACATACACTTGTTTCTAGCTGCCCGATATTTTTGCCTGTCAGCAGGTTTGCCCGATTCTAGGGCTTTGTGCCAGAGGGAGTCACGGTGATGCATCTGGTCAAGGAGAGATTGGGTGATCCAGGGGGTGGGTGGGCCTTTGACTACATTTGGCAAATGGGGCAAATATGTTGCAGGCCAAGTTAAAGGAGCTAATGAAAAAGTCGAGGGTGGAGTCAAATGTCGGGGGCGTTTTTAGTGGGGGACCAGTCCAGCTGGGCAAGGTGGAATTTTAAGAGGTTTAGTTTAGTTCACTGTGATTCCTTTGTGCTTATCCCATGCTTTCTTGAACAATGATTTGAAGCCATTAGGGAAAACTAAGTCTAGGAGTTAAAGTGAGGCCTTGGGAGCACTAGTGTTGCTGTTCATAATGCCAGTGACCATACATAGCGTGTTGGAGGGTCAGGGCTGGGGGTTGGAGGGAGAAAATTGAGTGTTCCAAAAGATGCCCTCCATCTGGAAAAGAGGATTGTAAATTGTGATGCTGTACCACCACCTGGGTGACCACAGATGGCAGTTCAGCTGGTGACACCAGGAGGGCAGGTGTCCAAAGACTGTGACAGCATGCTCTGCATGTGCACACTTGGAGCCCCTTTCATCTGCATTCTGAGAGCTGGACACGGAACACGGAAATTGGCAAAAGCTCCACATGGATGACGTTGGGTACTTTTGCGCCACATGCCTTGCCTGTCAACCCCAATAATGGTTCTCCTGAGAGGAGCTTGTTGCCAGGGGCCCTGGCACAGGAAGGGGGATTGTGGAGTCCAAGAAACACTAGAAAGGCAGTGTTGGGACTGGAACGTCATCCATGGGCTGATAGAATCAGGGTAAAGGGTATGTAGTATGAATTATAAAAGAAGTAGTCCTGGGATAACTTTCCAAACATGGACTGGTAATCTGGCTACACAAAAGGAAGGGTCAGTCATAAATTATTGGTTGTGATTAATGACTGCTGCTTCAAGCAACATGTAAAGAAGGGCATGAAGGAAAGGCTTAATATGGGATCTGATACTAAGGAACACTGAGAAGAGAGTAAATAAAGAGAAGGTTGGGGGGGTATTGCATAACCTGTGACAGCATTGACAAATTATAACTCAGGAATGCAAAAATCAACAAATGGAATTCAGTACAAAGCAGAGAACAATAACATGATAACAATAAATACAGTTATCAGCGTAAGGGTAGAGGAGTATTACCCTTCAGAAGTAGTCGCAGTAATTAGTGAATAATAAGTGGGCAGTGAGGAACAGGTGCATGCCACAGACAGCAGCAAAAAATTAGAGGTAACTTAAGTTGGACAGTTGTAGGAGTCAGATTTGGGTCAATTGTGTCCCACTGGTAGCAGCAAACCTTAGAGATAACTTAAACATAGAACATAGAAACTTAGAATTTGACGGCAGATAAGGACCGCTTGGCCCATCCAGTCTGCCCATTTTTCCCTACCTACTCTATTACCGCAGACCATGCCTGATCTTCTCCCTTTTCTCCCCCCCCTTTCTTTCCACTATGATTCCTATGTGCTTATCCCATGCATTCTTGAACCCCACCACTGTATTCCCCCCACCACCACCTCCGCTGGAAGGCTATTCCAGGAATCTACCACTCTTTCTGTGAAGAAGTGCTTCCTCACATTCTCCTGAATCTACCCCCCAGCTTTATGGCGTGTCCCTTGTTCTTGAGCACCTTTCTTCTGATAAATACCCCCTCCGGTACCTTATTTACCCCCGTGAGGTATTTAAAGGTCTCGATCATAGCTCCTGTTTCTCCGTCCTCTGTTTCAGGGTGTACATATTGATGTCCTTTAGTCTTTCCTCTCAGAGATGTGATCTCCGGAACTGGACACAGTACTCTAGGTGGAGTCTTGCCAATGATCTTTAGAGAGGCAACACTGCCTCCCTCTTTCTGCTGTGATACCCCTCCGTATGCACAACAGCATCCCAGTCACCCTCTCTACTGTCTTGTCGCACTGCTTGGCCACCTTTAGGTCATCCAGTATGATTACCCCCAAGGAACACTTTCCTGCAAACAATCCGAACATTACATAGATCATAAGTTATTTGACCTTCTAATATTCAGGTCAGATGTCAATGAAATATGTAACTGCTTTGTGTATTTTAGCTTCAGAAATGTGTATATTAACAAAAGCACTAGTTTGGTTTCTCCACCACAGCACTTCTGTTTGGCTACAATTTTAAGAGATAGAAATCAACCACTGACCAGTATGGGGATCAAACCCATGTACCACACTCTAACCAACTGAGCTAACTAGTCTAACTTAAATGAGCAACTGTAGTGTGACTCGAACCCACAACCTTTGAATATCTTTTTTTTTTTACTATATTAGAGTGCTATCCATTGCGCCACAGGGCCTTCACATAATTTCTGTATGTAGGTTTCCTTTAACTTCTACCTGGACAGTGACCAGAGATGGGCAGAAGGGACTTCAGTTTAACGACTCATATGAGTCCGTACTGCACCGCAGTGTCAGTTCTAGGTATTACCGCAAGTACCTGCTGTGGGACTAAGACACACAACTTTCCAGTCTTGCAGCCTCAGAGGTGCGCTTGCTACCTACTGGGCCACAAACACTGTTTAAATCAAGCACTGGCCAATGTGGGGATCAAACCCACGACCTTGATGTTATTAGCACCATGCTCTAACCAACTGAGCTAACAGGCCTCTATATAATTTTGTGAATGATTTTGCCACATGACATGGACTTTTGGAGATACTGGGACTTGAATCCAGGGCCTCATACATGCAAGGCACTGAGCTACATCCCCACTCAATGGGAATTAAACTGCTGATCCATTGCTTGTAAAGCCAGGTCACATCCAGTATGCCACCTGAGGCCCTACAAATATGTGTTCTCACCTGGAATCAAAACTCTAACCCTGTGCTTGTGAAGCCAAGACACATCCACTGTGCCACCTGAATCTTCCAGTGTGCCACCTGAAGCTACTGCAGGTCTGACAGCCATAAAAGTCTGATTAAGGACAGGAGCAAGAGCCGTTGAGGAGTAGGGAGTCCGTCAGAGCTCTGCAAAACTGCATGTGGCTAGGAGAGCTGCAAACGTTAAGAAGCAGGAAGTTCCAGTATTTTGGAAAATAACAGGCAGAAAGTTGGCAGCAAAACAGAACTCTTGAACATTAGTGCTAATCTTGAGAAACTGTGGTCCCTGGTAAGAATGGGGTGGAAGACAGTGAACAAGAAAGGAAAAGAGGGGAGTAAATGGAATAAACAAGAATATAATTTGGTATTCTCTAGTTACCTGAATACCAAATAAGGAAAGTGGATGGAAAGTATAAAAGGAAGCCATCATGGATGGCTGGGAGTGTGAACAAAAAAGTATGGCAGAATTAAGGTTATGCCAGAAAAAAAGGTAGGAAGCAAGGAAGTGTACTGTCGCAGTGATGGAGTACAAAAAGGAGAGTAGGAGGGCTGGGGAGACCTGTAAGAAGATGATTACAGAAGATATCAAGAATAATGAGAAGAAGTTTTTAAAGTGTACTGGATGACTTCAAACAGATAAGGAAGAGGTGGGCCGCTAAACACAGGTACAGGTGGGGCTGTGCTGCCCTAAGAGATATCAAAAGGATGTTAAATGAGTACTTTGCCTCAGTTTTCACAGAAAAAGGCTGAACAGTTTGTAGGGATGGAAATTCAGCTTAGCAGCCTCTAGTCAGCAGGCCAATTGATTGAGAAAATTCACTGATCCCACAGGCATTTCGCTGGCCCAACTTGTGTACTTATTGAAATTTGACCTCCTTCAGTACTTGTCAGCGGGGCTGGTTAAAGAAGAATTTTACTTGCCCAATACAAAATCTGCCAGCATTTAGCCAGTGTGCTAATGCAAATTCAACCCATCCTTTGTACCATTATTGCACAGTTGATCATTATAATACGCACATCAAAGATACTGTAGCTGTATGTGAATTGTGTAATGTCAGGGGTTGGAATATATAGTATTTTCTGTTTTACAAACATATGCCATGCATACTAAACATGCAGGAAGACATGTTCAACAAGCTTGTCAAGAGGAGGGATATAGCCACTATATTTATCAGGCACAGCTGAAAAAGGGGACTTGTGACCCAGTCTGGCTTTCTTGTCAAACTAATAGGTGAGATGAAATATAGGATGATGCCTTTTTTCTGCAGGGATCTCTCCAGTGTTAGTTGTCCTTGAGGGCTTAATAGTTGTATTATGAGCTACCCCAAAAAATCTGATTTTGATCCATGATGCTTTTAAGAAAATATATCTTCAAGATTTGTAACAAAAAAAAGGATGCTCAATGTTGGGGAGCAGACCAGAAGGTTGAAAATCAGGCACCTGGCTGAGAGGAACTCTACGCCGAGTAGCGTGACCTAGCCTGAGGAAGGTTGGTGGCAGGATCCGCCACTGAAGTGACCTCAGACAGTGGGCCAGGAAGCTTGCTTCTCTGTCGGGGGCATGCTACGTGCACAGAATCCGGCAGCAGATTTGAATTCTGCTTTTGATTGGAAGGAAGGGCTGAAGGTCAGGGAGAAATAAACGGTTGTCAGCATTCTTGGGCTCGTGCCATGTAGACTCTCAGGGTACTGGTTATTAGAGCTGCAAGATCACTGGAATCTGACCTGCGGACCAGGAGGACAAGCAGTGTGTGAGAAAGAGCTGTATGGAAAAAACGATATGAAGAAAACAGGTTTTTGCCTGAAAGCAGTATTATTTTGGCTCATTTCTGAATGCAGTAATGTTCTCCACAGTTGTCCCTAGTAAAAGAAAACAGAGGATGGGCATAATGTTTGACATTGTCAGCATTCTGATGCAAGGGAATTAACATGTGATTCATGTCACAGTATGTGTGTTCATTATAGGGTTTCTGTCTGGTGTGGGTGTGGGTGTGTGTGTGGCATGTAGTGTAGGGTTAGTCAACCTCAGCCATTTTAGAACCTGAAGAGCGCTTAACTTGTTTATTGAAGTGAATGTAAATTGCTTCACTCTGTAGCCTCCAGTTAAAACAAGAATTGGATAAAGCAGTTGGATTATACAGTAAACGTGGGTGGCAGTGACTGAACAACTTCTTTGCTGTCTTTTATATAGTAACTTGTCAGGGTTGAACTGATTGCAGTAGTGTATCTAGAGGAACCTGATGCAGGAACTGGACATCTATTTTTTTTTATACTTTGTTTATTGTAAAATAAACATTTCATTTTTTACACTTGAACATTCACGTTTGCTAACAAGTTTTCTAAGTAAAATGCTTCTTTTTTTTACAGAAAAATAAAAATACATTCTTTTACTAGAATTACTATTCCCTGAAGAATTCTTATTGCATTCCTTGGTAACAATTAATCTCAAATATTTCTTTAAAAAAACAACATAAAAAGTAACTAACAGAACCTTTAGGGGACTACAAGCTGCGTAGAGAGAGTAATAGTCAAAGTTGAGGAAGACATGGAAAAAAGGGGGAGGGGGGTTGAGAGAAACATAGCAATGTATTCCATTATATATTTAAATAAATCCCAACGAGTCCATCTATTCACGTAGGAATCTATAGCATAATTAGCAGCAAAAGTGATTCTCTCCATTGTTTGAACTTGAAGAACTGTCTGTAGCCAGTCCTTCGTCTCTGGTATAGGCTTCTGAAGCCATTTTTTAGTGATGGCCTTCAAGGCAGCTATGCATAATATGGCCCATAAATATTGCCCTTCTTTCCCTTTAATTTCAGAGGGGTATAGTCCCAATATTATATTTTCTGGGCCTAACCGTATATCCATTCCAGATATGTTATTAAGGTGATTCTTCACTTCGTTCCAGTACGCTTGAAGCGAAGAACGCTTCCAAAAGATATGTGTCATATCTGCTTCCAAACAGCCACACTTTCTCCAACATTCTGCACTATTTCTCAGTCCCATTCTAGACTGCCTGCATGGGGTTAAGAAATATCTGATCTTAATTTTCCAGGCAAATTCTTGCCAGTTTGGAAAATGTAGTGCGCCAGCTGCCTCCAAACACTAAACACCATTCTATTTGATTTAAGTGTATACCTAGTTCCTGCTCCTACCTTTCTTGTATATTACATGTATTATGTGCTCGGTCAGCTATCAGATTCCAGTAAAGCATTGTTATCGCTCCCTTACCGTATGGTGAGCCCCAGACAAGTTCAATTACATTAGGAAAAGGTCTAAGATCAACATATTGTAAATTCTTTTTCCAACCTATCATTAATGTAGTCTTTTATTCGATAGTAGCATAATAGGTCTGTCTCTGTCCAACCATATAGGGACTTAGTACTTTCAAATAGAATGATTGTATTTCCTTTAAGTAGCTGCCAAGAGGCCTGTACACCCCTATCCATCTGCTTTTCATACCAATTTGAGAACTTAGCTGGAGCAAACCCTTTATCTGCCAACCACCATGTATATCTCCAAATATTTCTACCTGTATAGCCTCTTCTAATACCCTAATACCAGCCATTTAAAGTCACCATGACTGAAGTCATTGATGTTCCCATATCTAAAGGTCTGCCACGTGGGTCAAAAAGCTTGACACATAACTGTGTCTTGCCCATCTGATGTAGTTCAAGTTGTTGCCAATGTGCCCTGTAATTCTGGTGAGCCCATAACAGTGTGGTTTTCATTTGAACCGCAATCCAGTGTCTGTTATATGTGGACAGGCTCTCCCTCCCTCCTGTTTTGATAAATATAGAGTATTTCTTTGCTATTCTGGGACACTTATTTCCCCATACAAAAGACATAACCCATTTTTGCCAGTTAATAAATTCCTTTTGTGGAATTGTGCATGAAACTGTTTGAAATAAGTATAAAAACCTTGGCATTATGTTAGTTTAAATTATTTGTAATCTAGAATAAAATGGAAAAGGTATGCAGTTCCATCTCTGTAAATCTGCACGCAGTTGCTTGACCAAGTTTGGATAGTTATCTGCATATAGTGTTGTTGGAGATTTACCTACTCTAACCCCTAGATATTTAATGGTCTCACTGTCCCACTTCATAGGGTATTTTATTTTTATATCTTCAGGGACTGTGGCAGATAACACTAACACTTCAGTCTTAGACCAATTTAGTGTATACCCAGAAAGAGATGAATATCTCTTGATTTGTTTAAAAAACTCTGGTAGAGACTGCGATGGATTAGTCAAATACAATAGGACATCATCCACGTAAAGGGCCATTTTGTGATTAATTTGCCCTATAGGTACACCAGTAATCTCCTCATTTACCCGTATACTCTGTGCCAGAGGCTCTATGTATAGTGCAAAAAGCAAAGGAGATAGGGGGCAACCCTGCCTGGTGCCTCTCTCAAACATAAACGAGCTAGACATGTATCCGTTTGCCCTAATGTATGCTGTGGGATGGGTATATAATTTTGATAAAAAACTCAAAAAGGGGGTAGGAAAGCCAAAGCCGGCCAGAGCACCCCACAGAAAAGACCAAGGTACTTGATCAAAAGCCTTTTCGACATCCAGGCTCATCACATATGCTGGAATTTCTGACCTTTGTAAATGCTCAATTATATCCACTGACCTCCTAATATTATCAAAAGTTTGTCTTCCCGGGACAAACTCCGTTTGATCCAAATTAATTATTTATGGTAGTATTTTTTCAAGCCTTCTGGCCATTAACCCTGTTAATATTTTGTAGTCTGTATTTAATATGGAAATCAGTCTATACGCTGAACACATAGTGGGTTCTCTGGCCGGCTTTGGCAAAACTGAAATGATGGCCCGGGACCAGGATGGGGTGCAGCTTCCCTCATTCTCCCATAAAGTATTATAGGCTTTTCTTATTAAGGTTATAACTACCTCCTTGAATTCCTTATAGAATTCATTCGGCAAACCGTCATTGCCAGGACATTTTCCTGCCTTCAAGCAGGTTTTTTCCCTCTGTATTTCTCTCACTGAAAAAGGGGAAGTTAGAGTTCTCTGTTGTTGTTCAGAGATTTTGGGCAAGCGAAGAGGGGCAAGATAGCTCTCAATCACTTCCGGGGTAGAATTTACCCCTTACTATATAATTTCATATAGTAGTGTTTAAAGGCTTCGGCTAGTCCTTCTACCTTGACTTGCCATGTTTTGGTTTTTGGGTCCATTATTTTTGAAATACAAGCCTTGACCTTCTGTTGTCGAAGCCTGTAGGTTAGGAGTCTTAACGCCCTTGACCCCCTTTGTAATATCTTTGACATAGATATAATAACTTTTGTTCGACTTGATAGTAAGGTATATCTAATAGTTCTCTTTTCAGTTTTTCAAACTGCTTCCCTCTGTCCCTATCTAGTTGCTGCTGTTGTTGGCATTCCAGCTTGGCTATCTGATCCTGTAACTGCACTTTTTTCTTTTCCCTTAATTTCTTTTTTCTAGACGAGATCTCTGTGAATTTACCACGCACTATGGCTTTCACTGTATCCCATAATATCCCCAGGGATATCTCAGAGTCACTATTGTCCTTTACCGCTTGTTCTATTACTTTCTCTATTGTTTCTTTAGTCTCTACCTCATGTATTAATGAGAGGTTTAATCTCCAGAAAGTATTTCGTTTACTGAGGCCCAATTTAAGTTTCAGGTAAATTGGTGAGTGGTCCGAAATTACCATGTCCCCTAACCAGGAGTCAGTGCATAAAGCCGTGGTTTCTCTAGATAGAAAAAAATAATCTATCCTTGAATACAATTTATGCGCTGATGAATAAAACGTATATTGTCTACTTTTTTATGCATCTGTCTCCAGGTATCCATGACACCCAATTCCCTCAGTAATTTCCCCATTCTCTTAGCTGTCCCATTTTCCTGTCTGACCACTTCACGTGATGAGTCTAAGTGAGCATTAAGCCTCAGATTTAAATCTGGAACTGGGCATCTAACTGGGTTTCAGAATGCATCTAGTTTCTCTGCTGCAAGTAATATATCTAGTTGGTAGTGTACAACAGGAGCCCGTGTTTGTAAATAACATTATTGGAATAGAAAGCAAAAAAGAGTATTAGTCAGTATAATATTGTTTTTGATCTTACTTCAAGGGGGCTCTTGAAGCAGGTAACACCTTTAGGACTGAAGCCGGCAGGCGCCAGGAACCTACGGAAAACTTCTAGCTAGCAATATACAGCAGGGGACCGCCCCCAGTGTCGGCCTGTCCCCAATGTCACATATGGTATATAAAAGGGGCAGTTCCCCAGCCCATCTCCAGTTCTTTTCCCGCCATCGACCACGCAAGGCGTACCTCCGTGGACACCTTCAACTAGTCGACTGCCATTTTTTATTGCGTTTACCCGTGTTTTTTTTTTTTTTTTTGCTAAGTCCAGTGTTTTCTTTGAAATTTCACTTTCATGTCTTCTTCTTCTCCATCCTCCTCAATCGAGAGGCAGTCATCGAAGTGTGCATTTGGCAAGCAGATTTCTCACAAGGACAGCTATCCGGCCTGCCTCTTCTGCCTAGGCCCAGACCATGATATTAAAGTCCTGCCAGCATTGCCAAAATTTTAATCAGCGCACTCGGCTCCGCCGCCAGAAGACCGTCGAAGCATTCCTGCTCACCAAGAAGCTTTCCGAGATGGGTAAGGAGCTTCATCACAAGAGTTCCTCCTCTTCTTAAGCCTCTGGGGCCTCTACCTCCTCTTCTTCTCACAAAGAGAAGAAATCGAGTGGCAAACACAAGCACTGGGAGAAGTATAAGAAGAAACCCCAGGCAGAAGACCGCTCGCGGTCCCCGACAAAGTTGGCGACCATCTCAGGATCGTCCCCCCACGGTGGTCGACTTCTTTCACTGTGGCTGCCCTTTCACCTTCCAAGCTCTTGATGACCAAACCTCCCTCCCTTATCATGGTTGCGGGAGGAGAAGGTTTTTGGGGGCGTGGGGCGAAGTCCCAGCTTCTCAACCTCAAGCTTTAGCCCATAGTCCCAGCGGAGCTCTAGCCGTATGGCTCAGCCAGGTGGATCTTGGTGGCAGGTCTTTGCCTGTCTCTCCCGCCCAGGGTGTCTGACTAGTCCTCCCGATGTCAAGGGCCCACGCCACCAGCGACACCGGGACCGTGGCCTCCTCCTGTGCAAAGAGAGGCGCCCATCCGCCGGGAGCTAGCCCCTATCCAGGCGACTCCTCCTAGGCAACTGCTGGCTCAATCCCCAGCCCGGCCTCAGCCTACGCCAGTCCCCTCTATGCCGGCTTCCCTGACATCTCCTTGGGTGACCCTGTCACTGCCTAACCCTCCCAAGTGGCTGGCGGGGCCTGACACCCATTCTCAGAGGATGCCCGAGGGCCCGACATCCGACGGTCGGATACCGGGTCTAGTTCATCCGATGCCAGATTGTGCTGTCCCTTTGGGTCCGATGCCAGGTACCTCTCGTGACGGCCTACCCCAATGCCCGAGTTACCTCAACCTGATGACCAGACACTGGGCCACTATGCCTAACCCCCAATGCCGGACACACCAGCCTTGCCACAAAATCCTCCTCAAGTCCTGAACGAGCTCTTTGTGGCCTGGTGGGCCTGTTTTAAAGATAAAGAGGCACCCAGGGCACTTCCTCACCCAACCCCCAGGTGCTGCCTCTAGACAAGCCTCCAGCCTCCCATCTACTCCCCCTCCTAGGGGACCACCCTGATGCTGGATGGGGGTGATAACCCCCTACCTAAAGGTCGGCCGCATAAGCACCCATGTTCGCCCTCCCCAGACTCGGGGGATTCAGACAGGTACTCCTCCTCTTCTTCCAGCCTGGGGGGACTCTGACCTGCCGCTGAACCGGAGGGTGGCAAAGACACTCCCCAGTCCCCGCCTGATGATCATCATTCATGGATGTAATGAGGCACATCCAGCAATTGAACACCTGGGATACAGAAGAGTTGGATCCAGAGCAGTGTCGGCTGGCCACCTTTCTCAGGAAGAAAGACACCCTGCCTATGGTGGTTCCCCCTGTTGTGGAGTCCTATAAGGATGTAAACAGGATTGCCTAGAAGCACCCCTTTTCTACGCCGTCCATGTCTAAAAAAATCAAACCGGCTATATACCACCCCTAGGGAGGATCCCTTTTACGGGGAACAGCCAGAGGCAGACTTGGTTGTAATCAGCACTGCCCACGACCGCTCCAGGCATCCTAGACATCTGAGTATGCAACCCCTCAGACAAGGATTCCTAGCAGTTTGACCATTTGGCCAGGAAGGTTTATTCCTCAGCCACTTGCGCCATATGCTCCCAAAACTTCCTTGCCCACATGTTTCAGTACCAGAACACCCTGTGGGACAAGGTGGTGGAGGTTGCTCAAGCCATACCAGATTGCCCAGGGAGAGCCGAGCTGATGGCCATCCTGAAATCAGGCTTGGATGTAAGGTAAGCACGTCCTTCGGGCATCCTGTGATACGGTGGACTCGACGGGCAGGGCTGCAGCTTCTGCTGTCTGTATCCACCACTATTCCTGGTTAAGAGTGTCTGGGTTCGCTCCGGACGTCCAGTCCAAGATTATGGATGCCCCCTTTATGGGACCAGTCTTTTTTGGCAAAGATTCACAAAACATTTTCACTCGCCTGCAGGAATCGGGGAAAGCCATTAGGTATGTACATATTATGTACAAATCCCAGCCCAAACAGCACTCTAAGCAGTCCTTTTAAAGGAATGCTAGACTGCAGTCTAGGGGACAGCAGCAGAGCAGGATTCCAGCAAAAGGCCACCACTCCTGCCTCTGGAGGTTCTGCCCCTCAGGCCCCTAGAACCTGCCAGCCAGTGCTTCCCCATCCTTGTTCCTCAGCCTGACTCACTGCCTGACCTCCCTCCCCCTGCCAAAGCCTTCGGGGAGGTGGTAGAGGAGTCGGTTTTCCTTGCACATAGATGGGTGGCATCAGATAACCGCAGATTGGTGGGTTTTAAAACTCATCGAAAGGGGGCACACTCTCGAGTTCACTGAGATTCCCCCAGACAACCCTCTAGTCCTGTCTCATTACTCTCAGGCTCATAGCTCTCTAATCGCAGCGGAAATCCAGGCTCTTCTGCAAAAACAGGCCATAGAGCCTGTCGCCCTGGCACAACAGGGGAAAGGGTTTTGTTCCCATTTCTTCCTAGTGTCAAAGAAAATGGGCGACCTGTGGCCTATCCTAGATCTTTAGCCACCTGAATCAGTACATCGAGTACAAATGATTCAGGATGGTTACTCTGATAGGACTGTTCCTTCTTCTCCATCAGGGGGATTGGTTATGCTCCCTGGACATGCAGGATGCATACCTCCACATTCTGATTTTCCAGCCGCACAGCAGGTTTCTTCGCTTCCACTGAAGCCACTACCAGTTCCGAGCTGTGCCCTTCGGTCTGTCCTTGGCCCCCAGGGTTTGCACCAAATGCCTCGTAGTAGTAGCCGCAGCTCTCAGAAGGCAGGGACATTATGTCTTCCCCTGCCTCAACGATTGGTTGCTAACCACTCCCACCAAGGATTGGCTGCTACATACCTTGCAGGCCACTTTCTCCCTGTTTCAGGACCTAGGGGTTACCTTAAATCTCCCCAAGTCCTCCCCTTGACCAAGTCAGTGTCTACAATATATAGGGGCAGTTTTGGATAAGGTGCAAGGCACAGCCTTTATCTCTCAAGACAGGGCAGAGCGACTTCAGATGCATGCTCAGCAGATCTCTGCATGTCAGGTCCAGGCCAGATCTGTCCTCAGATTTTTGGGACACATGGCAGCCACCATCGCCATGGTCCCCCCTGGTCAGACTATACATGAGGGTGATCCAGTGGATCCTGAGAGTTCAATGGGATCAGCGTTCAGACGACCTGAAGCATCCAGTCGTGGTGTTGAACCCTGTCAGACAAGCGTTGACATGGTGGTTGAATTCCATTAACCTTTCCAGAGGAGTCTGTCCATGGAAGAAGTCTCCCAGGCAGATCCTGACCACAGATGTGCTAGGCCAAGCCTAGGGAGCCCATTTGGGAGCTCGCCAGACTCAAGGTTCCTGGCCCTATCATGATCTTCATCTCCATATCAGTGTCTTGGAGATGAGGGCGATTCGATATGTCTTTCAGGCCTGTAAGACAGTCTTGTTCCCTAGCCCCCTGTTGATCCAGACTGACAACATGTCAGTGGTCTTTTATATCAACGGGGTGGGGGGGGACTGACTCACTCCAATCCCCTCTGTAGGGCATGGGCAGTAGTAGACCATCACCTAGACTTGACAACAGTCCATGTTCCAGGCATACAAAACACCCTGGCCAACAGCCTAAGCCGGTTTTGGTCCAGGGCCCACGAATGGGAATGTCATCCCTCAGTGGCAGAAGATCTGTTCAACAAATGAGGTCATCCAGAACTGTATCTATTTACCTCCCCATTCAAGGCAGAACTGCCCAGTTTTCACTCGCTAGATCCAGGGCCTGGTGTTCTCTGGCGATACATGTTGTCTCTCTCCCCCTCTCCTGGATGGGGAGGATCCCTTATGCATTCCCTCTCTTCCCTGTACTGCAGCAAGTTCTTCTCAAGCTGCAGTTGGAGGGAGCAGAGATGATTCTGGTGGCACCCTTCTGGCCACGCTAGATGGTTTCCGCTGCTTCAGCAACCTGCACTGGAACCTCTGGTCTCCCTACCACTGCGCTCAGACTTGCTCCCCCAGGAAAGGGAACCCTGGTCCATCCGGATCTCAGATCTCGGCACCTCCACACATGGCTCTTGCAGACCTAGCTGTCTCCAGGTTTGGGGTATCACCCAAGGTATGTCCTTGTGGCTGCCTGGAAACCCTCTACTAGGGTGACCTACACTACGAAATGGAAGTGGTTCAGCATCTGAGCCACTGCTCAACATTTAGACCCTTTCACCTACCCGGTGAATTCCATCCTTGAGTACCTCCTTTCCTTATCTGATGCAGGTCTCAGCTATTCTTCGCTCAAAGTGCACTTGTCTGCCATTTCAGCCTACCATGTGCCTATTGAGGGCAAAACTCTTGTTCAGGTGGACCTTCCCCCTACATTCCTATGAGGCATTCTGCACGTGAAGCCTCCCATCTGGGACCCCCCTCCCACCATGGGATCTTTTGTTTGTTTTAGAAAAGCTCACATTGCCTCCCTTTGAACCTGCCGCAAGTTGCGAACTGCACTTTCTGTCGTGGAAAGAGTTATTTTTATTTGCCATTACTTCTGTTCAAAGGATTTCCGAGATTCAGGCCCTGATATATAAGGAGCCTTATTAGTTTTTTCACAAGGACAAGTTGTTCTTGAGGACTAATCGTAAGTTTCTTACAAAGGTGGTGTCAGAGTTTACTTTGAATCAGGACATGCACCTTCCTGTATACTACCCAAAGTATTCGAACTACGGGGTGGGGGTTGTATTACTACATACTCTAGATGTTCCTAGGGTGCTTCGATATTACTTGGACCACACCTGAAAGTCCGATCAGTTGTTTGTTTCTTTTGCCCCCGGGAGGGAAGAGGCTTCTATTTCTAAACCGTGTTTATCCAGATGGTTGGTTAATTGCATTATTTTCTGCTACAATAAGTATGACACACCATTTCCGGGCTTGGTAACGGGTCATTCTACCAGGGGCATTGCCTCTTCCTTTGCCTCCTTGAGAAATGTGTCTGCCGCCGACATTTGTGCAGCCGCCACTTGGAAGTCCAGTCCACATATTTGTCAAGCACTACAGTCTGGACATTGCTTCTTGCCGCAGAGCAGGCTTTGAACTAGCAGTCCTTCTGGGCCTCCTGTTGTAATACATTAGGGAGACTTCTACCTCCACCCTTCTGTCCAGGGTCTCTCCTTTACTGCTTGGTACTCAGTCCTAAAGGTGTTACTTGCTGTAAGAGCCCCCTTGAAGTAAAATAGTACAGTTACGTGAGAACTAACCGTAACAGATCTTCGAGAGGAGCTCTTGCAGGAGGTACTATTGTGTTTCCCTCCTGCCTCCCCCCTGGTAGCTGCTTCTCCATCACAGATACCTTTGTTTCCTCTGTTAGAGGATCCTCCTTGGTTCTTCTTTTTCATTTACTTGCCAGGTCTCTGGTGGGAAAACTAGGGATGGGCTGGGGGACCATCCCTTTTATACCATACGTGACGTTGGGGGCGGGCCAATGTCAGGGGCAGTCCACTGCTGTAGATTGCTAGCTAGAAGTTTTCCGTGGGGTTCTGGCACCTGCCAGCTTCAGTCCTAAAGGTGCTACCTGCTGCAAGAATTCCTCTTGAAGATCTACTGTTACGGTAAGTTCTTACGTAACTGTACTTTCTTAATAGTTCCTTTTCTGGTTGTTTAAAGAAAAATTGTACTTGCCAGCTTGTCATAGAACTGATTATTTATTTTTTATTTTATTTAAATTTTGATGACCGGATGGACCCACTGAGACAAACAAGTCCCTTTTTCAGGGGCAACCCGGGGAATTGAACATTCCGTACAGATAAAAACAAACAATTGCAGATAATTATTTACAGATGTGCAAGTCAAAAAACATACAATCATGGAGTAACAGGTATCTTGGATAGATATATAAAAGATAATTTAACAGATGTTCTTGATAGGTACTTAACATATTTCGAAAAACTGGGTGTGATATACATTAGGGAGACAGTTCATAACAGATGTCAACAGCTGCTACGTAATCAGTGTTAGAGGATGAAACATTACAAATGTTATCAAACATTATTTGGAGATATTTAACAGAGAGGATTAACGTATCCTGTGTAGCATTTTCTGTCATGGCTGATGGAAAACAAATTCATTTGTTAAAAGCTCTGACAGGCTTATTCTTGGTTATACTGTGCGTCTCTGCATTCCTAGAAAGAAACCATCTTAGTCTGCAACAAGACTGCCATGACCTGGCAGGATTGTACAGAATTCCATTATTTGCCTGTCACGTCATCTTCAGTCAGCCTCAATGTGTCTTTTCAGCTGTTTCCTAATATATATATATATATATATATATTTATTTTTTTTGTGTGTGTGTGGAGGTATGCTAAACTACATTGTTGTTAAATCTGGCCAATGGCTAAAATGTTTGAAAAACGTGAATTGTTGACCTTATTCCAGCCTCTAGTCCTCTCTCTGTTTGAGCCCACCATGTACAATTCATTATCACCTGTCATGGCAAGTGTACTGTCCTCAGGCTCCCTTGATGCTTCTATCAAGGTTGTCACTGAGACTCCGCTATTGAAGGTTAGCGGTACTCTCGTCTCATGTTCATGGGACTCAGTACACAGCGAAATTTAGGAGTGCAGTGAAATTAGCATGGATGCACCAATATTTTTTTATTTGCACTTTTGTACAAATAAATATGTGTTAAGCAGTTTTGTGGGTAGCCAGTAAAAAGAGGAAAAGGTTGTGGGGGGGGCCGGATTTGGATTTATATAGTGTCTTTCATACACACTGTATCCCAAAGAGATTTACAAGGTGTCAAGAATGGCAGCAGCCATTAGATCTGAACAGAAGAAAGTGACATTGTGGGGGGAGCGAGAGAAACAAGGGAGTTTCAGTGACTTGCTTAAGACCACACACAGAGAGTTGCTGGTGGTAGTTTTCAAACTGGCCCCCAGGTGCTCAGTCCTGTGCTAACAACTACGCAGAACTACCTAGTGTTTGTTTATCCACTGTAAGCAGCACTATCCAGATGCCATGATTAACTTCTGCCTGCTACCGTGAACTGCAAACAAAATAAAAATGGTGAATGGGAGGCTGGGCAGAGAGGTCTCTTGTAAGTGGAAATCATACCCTTCTGCTTAATGACTGTGACTTCCGTATTTCAGTGTTTTACTGAACTGAGTGACTGGATGGTTGCCAGCTGGCTAAGTCTTAATCAGAGCAAGATGGAATTGCTACTCATAGAACCAGGTCCCCAGGAAACAGCGATGAAGAGGAACAGTATCTTTTACAATAGCAACAAGAGTTTATTAGTGATGCCATATAATTCTGCAGTTGTCTCAGCCCCGAGTTGTTGCCCTGGAGATGGAATTTGGATTGCAACAAATTCAAACTCTGTACTGTGGTCATGCTCCGCCTGGTGTTCTAATGTCAGATTTGTTTCCCCGACGAAGAGTACAGGCATCTCTGAGCCCTATTTCAGTCCTAGTAACTAAGTTTGACTGTAAATGTATTTTAATCATTTGAAAAGTTAGTTTATTTTTCGATACTCTGTATTACTTCAGTGAAGTTTTATGTTAAATTATCACTTTTTGTAGGTCACTGCTCAGTTTCCTGGAACCGCAGTTTTCATAGGTTCCTGGTGTGACAGTTTTTAGTTTAAAAAGTACAAATCTTCTTTAAAACATACTCTAATTGGCTTACTTGTTTAGCAGTTGCATTATAATAAAGAAAGGCAACCTAGAAAATAAAAATTGGGGTCTTTGTCGTTGAATTGGTATAACTGAAAGGCCTGAATAGAAAATGTGCCCAACAGGATTTAAAAAGTGTAAATCCTGCCACAAGTTCCTGGTGAAGGCAGATCGCCACAACTTGTTTATATTGCCAGCTTGGATCATGATTTTATAAATTAGGATCACTGCAAAGTTTTTGCCCTAAAACACAGAGAAGGAGGTGAAGCAAAAGGGGAGTCCCTGTCCATTCCAATGTCCCCTTCAGTGTCCTTAAAGTGATCTAGAATCAAAAGCAGATATAATATGCAAGGGTTACCCTTGATGGTGGAAAGCATGCATCCGAATATCTCTGACTCTCACAGCAGCCTCTGACTTCAAAGGGGAGCTAAAAAATACTACAAACAGCTGCCTCTTTTCAAAGGGGACTGACAAGACTGTAAAGCCATCATTGTATCCTAGTGAAGAGCACAGAGCATCCAGTGGAAGAACCTCTGATGATGTTGATGGCAAGAAACATAAACAGCAATGCAATACAGATGGACAAGCGGCACTCACCGCTCCCTTAGAAGAATGACACGTAACTACAGCATGCTGTGCAAAGTGGTTATTTATTTAAGTGCAAAAATAGTTTTGCAGCCCATGCAGAACCACACATTTAGGCAAAAAATGGCATGGTAGGACTTCCGGTGATGCAGGCGTCCGTATGACAGCCTGATCTCAGAGCGCTTTATCTCCGGCGGAAAATATTTTAAATAATAATCACATCTCTGTACTATTCTTGTATTAAATGCATCCTGTTTCATATCGGACAGCTTTTTATGAAGGCCACCGCGAAAAGCACGTGAAATCTAGATTCTCTAGATGAAATCATGGCAATTTGTTTTTGCAGCCTGGAGACACAAGCCCGCCGAGTTCTATTGCCTCTACCCGTACTGTTGGCTCAGGGGAGGAAGAAGATGACAACGGGTCTGAGATGGGATCTCAAATCGGGAGGTCTGACTCCCGTGCTATTATGCAGATGTTGCGCAAAATAGATGGTAAGGTCACCGGCATCAGGAAAGACCTACAAAAGCTGGAGAAACGTACCACCAACAATGAAGCCCATATCAATACCCTCCACAGTGAACATATGGCCTTCAGGCGATCACTGGTATATTTATACAGAAGAGAAAGAGATCTCACCAATAGGGCTGAAGACTTGGAAGCTCGAGCTCATAGAAACAACATTCGAGTCTTTGGAGTCCCGGAGGGCTCCGAACAAGCAGACATGGTGGGATTCATGGCGACTTGACTACAGAAGGAGTTGGAGCTTTCGGCTGATTCTGAGCTCGGAATTGAGAGTCCACCAAGCATTAGTGTCTAAGTCGGCGCTGGGTGCACCACCAAGGTCCATAATAATAATAACATTTTTAAGCTCCCAGACAATGGAGAAAATATTAAGAATGGCTTGGGCAAATAAAAAGCTAAACCTAGACGGCCAGCGCGTATATGTTGACCACGACTTTCCGCCAGCTCTGGTGGCACGCAGGAAAAAGACCCTCCAAGTAGTCAAACAGCTGAAAGAAAAGGGAATTAATGCACAAATCCATTACCCGGCTAAATTATGGGTACAAACAAAGGATTCGATCAAGGTGTTTTACAGTCTGATGGAGGCTACCTCATTCCTAAAGGTGTTAGACATACCTATCCCTGATTTGAGAGAAGAAGAAGCCAAGGCCCAGATTGAACGTCTGCTATGGAAAGTAGTCTCTCCAACTCCGACTGGCGGGAAACGTAAACCGAGGGACCTGCTGTTCATGCATGCTGATCTATACAAATGGCTGAGTTCGGCAGAGTCGACCACATGAGGGAATACAGAGTGGACATCACAGTTAAAAGAAATTCCAATTTAATGAGGTGAGACCACACTGAATTACTGGACTCCTTGATTTACACGGATGGGGTGATAACTAAATCCAGGAAAGACATTCTATTGGAGCTGACTTCCCCATCTGAACAGAGATCTTTGCTGAGGAGGGGAATTAACTCTTTCTGTGAAGGATTTCTACAATACACCTCCACACGGGGGATGGAAGTTTTCAGTTAAGGTCCCCACCCGATTGATAGTGTAAATGGTTATGCGAGAGGCAGGCGGAACAAATATTTCTAGGTACAGGTTTCTGTTGGTGGTTGTTCTTTGTGTTATTCCACCGCAGGTGTACCTGTTTGTTCCTTCCCCTGTTCTTCGCGAGTGACATGGACAGCGGGTGGACGCTCTAATAGCTTGCATGAAGTTTTCTAAAAGTGCGGTAGAGAGCTGCTAATAAATGCTACTTACTCAAAGTTTATTTAGTTTAAAAAAACTCAGCTGTTATCTCGTAGGAATAAAATGCAAAGTTAAATTTTGAGGTTACAGCAGGGGTCTAAAAGTGCGTAGTAGCTTTGAAAGGAATCCCATGCCATAGTCGTTTCTCTCACCGTGGGATCATTATGAGGGCTAAATATTTATCTTACTTCAATAATAGTTTGGTGATGGAAGGAGTTTAAAAAGATGAATGTGTTCCTACAGTTAATACTTTTTGATATATTCACTGATTTTTTCTTTTGGGGGAAACGGAGGGGTTGGGAGGTACTACATAGTCAAAATTGACTTGTACAGTTTGGCACGTTCGGCTGGGCAAATTCTGTGCCGCTCCAGTGGGCTGACAACTGTTACAAATAATTTGTGCCAAAACCAGGTGCCTCCCACCTGAGTCTCAGGTGCATAGCCGCTGGAGAATGGAGTACTGGGATCCCGGAAGTCCAACTCGAGGGAAGAGTAGTGAGTGCTCTTATTGAGCTGCCACTCTCTATACCCCATTTGGGGTGCTCTCTCGATTCACCGTAGTCTAGATATCTAGACACCCTAGAAGGAATTTCACCTTCTACAGCGTAACTGTTGTTTGTTACACCTGTGTTGGATGTACAAGTTAGAGAATTGGTTTGATGCTTTTATGTATATAGTTGGAGTTATATACTCTCTTCTCTCTTCTCTTTCCATCCTTTTTCTTTCTAGCTTTTTGGAATACTTCTCCGTATATATGGGGATAGACTAAATGTATCTAGGATGCACAGTAAGGATTTAGGAAGGCTGAGTGTTTCTACTAGAAAACAAATATGGATAAGTTAGTATTGTGCTCATGGAATGTTAAAGGTGTAAACAATGTAATTAACAGGTCACAAATGTTGCAGGAATTACAAAGAGTAAAATGTGAAATAGCATGTATCCAGGAAACCCGGTTGACTGCTTGTGAGCATACTAAACTCAGGAGGTCATGGGTGTGAAGTGTATATGTAGACTCCAATCCAACATCTAAAAAAACTGGAGTGGCTATCTTGATACGAAAGGGGTTACCTTTTCAGGTCACAGACACATACTTGGCAGGGTCGGGGAGGATAGCACTAGTCTCAGGACAGCTTAGGGGTCGCCCCATACATATTATGGCCATTTATGCCCCAACACCCTCTATGGGGGAATTTTTTAGGCAGGTGTTTAACATGATAAACATACTGCCAGATGGTCAGTTACTGTGCATAGGAGATTGGAACTGTGTGGAGGACGCCCAGCTGGACCGCTCACCTGCACATACAGGTAGACAGGGGACGTATTCTAAGTTACTAGGCACACTTCGGACAGAGTCGGGTTTGGTAGACCCTTGGAGACTTGCATCACCTAATAGAAAAGATGTTACCTTTTTTACTCCTGCCCAGTCCTATTCTTGACTTGACAGACTTTATACTCAGAATAATTATGCATTTATGGTTAAAGACATAGATATTCAGCCTAAGGCTTTGTCTGATCATTCCCTGCTGACCTGCTAGTTGCAGTGGGGCCCAAAGACGAAGGCAGGGGGTTGGAGGTTTAATGTTAGTCGGATGAATGACAAGGAATTCGTGTCATCCACCAGAGAGGTGATCACTCAATATCTTTTGGAGAATGACACGAATGACACCCCCCTTAAATACATATGGGACTGCTTAAAGGCAGTAATAAGGGGACACGCAATAGCTTTTGCCTCACACAAAGCCAAACAGCATAAAGCAGCACAGGACAAGGCGGAAGATAGGTTGAGACAAATAGAGACAGAACACAAAATTACAAGAACCCCCGATCTGCTCCCCAGACTCACAGAAGCCAGAGAGGAGGTTAATAAACTCTCATTGCACAGAACAGAAAATAATCTGAGGTTTATGCAACAGAGATATTATGAAGGGGGAGATCGAGCAGGTCGTCTATTAGCGATACACCGTAGGAAAAAAGAGGCAGACAGATACATCTCCAAATTAAAAAAAGGGGCCTGCTTCCCGGGACTGTGTTAACACTCCTGGGGACATAGCCCAAGAATTTGTAAAATTCTACTCCCGACTTTATGAGGAGGAAAGGCTGCCTGGTCAAGAACAAAAAATTTAGCAATCTTTTGAAAAGGCAGCCCTCCCATCCCTAACGGCCGCACAACAACAATGTATAGATGCCCCTTTTTCCACTCTGGAAGTAATAAAGGCCCTAAACACATTTTAAGGGGGGAAAGCCCCAGGGCCAGATGGCCTTCCTGCTGAGTTTTATGCTACATTTTCTAAAGAACTAGTCCCTGTGATTACTAGGGTCTGCAATGTAGCACATGAGGAGGGACACACCCCTGATTCCTGGGTGGAGGCACTGATAGCAGTAATACCAAAAACAGATAAAGACCCATCTCAGTGCTCCAATTATCGGCCCATATCTCTGCTCAACCAGGATGTTAAGATTTTTACTAAACTCATTAGCATGCGGATACAATTGTTGATAACGGACTTAATTCATCGAGACCAAACTGGATTTATTCCAGGCCGCCACATACAGGATAATATAAGTCTCCTATTAAATACTATATCTGCGGCACAGTATTTTCCTAAAAATACCCTATACACTGTGGTGCCAGTAGATGCCGAGAAGGCATTTGATTGTGTAGATTGGTTTTATTTAGAAAAAAAACACTAGTACGTTTTGATTTTGGACAACGGTTTCACTCCTGGATTACCAATCTGTATAGAAATCCGCAGGCACAAGTAAAAGTAAGTGGGATATTGTCCTCCCCTTTCCCAATTCAGAGGGGTACAAGGCAGGGATGTCCCCTTTCCCCCTTGTTGTTTGTCTTGATTATTGAACCACTTGCAGCATATATTAGACAGTCTTCGGACTTTAAAGGAATTAGGGTGGGGTGGGAGGAAGTGCGTATTTCATTATACGCGGATGACACCCTATACTTAACAGACCCAGTACAAGAAATGCTAAACGTCTTGAAAATATTTCAAACGTTTGGAGATATCTCTGGATACAAGATAAATCAATCCAAAACAGAATTGCTGCCGGTGGGTGGGCATAGTGGTCCCTTACCACAGAATATAAATGGATTAAGATGTGCAGTACATGGAATTAGATACTTGGGGCCTGGACTACAAAAGACCTATGCCAGCTATACCGTATAAATTATTTAAAATTACTTCAAGTAACTCAAAAAGACTGCAAAAGGTGGAAAGAATTACCGCTAACATTAACAGGCAGAATTGAGATCATACGTATGAATCTTCTACCTAGATTTTTATTCTTGTTTACGGTTCTCCCTATAAAACCGCCTATACAATTCTGGAAACAATTGAGATCTACATTAGTAAAATTTATATTGGGGGGGGGACCTAAGAGTACGGTGGCCAATTCTAGTAGCTCCCAAAAAGCAGGGGGGAATGGCCTTACCTGACTTTAAAGTATATTTTAGAGCAGCACAACCGCAATACCTCATTCCACACCTCAGTGATGTTGAGACCCCTCAGTGGGTAGATCTAGAGTGAAGGGAGAGAGGCATGTCCCACATAGGGGGATACAGTATATATGGACATACAAAATTTACATTTGTTCTCTCCCAATAATATGTGGGTATCAAATCTCAAACAAGCATGGATAGAGATATGTAAGGTGAATAATATCCCTACTCATCAAAGGGCTGATACCCCCCTCAGGGCCTGTCTGGATTTTTCCCCCTTTAACTTAGAGGGTGGACTAAAAACCTGGGAAAGGAAAGGCCTATCAACTATCGACCAGTTCTTTCAGGGGGGAATAGTGAAATCTTACGGCCAGCTCTCACAAGAATTCAAATTACTAGGGAAATAATTTTTTCAGTACCTACAAGTTAGACACTACCTTATAAAGAAAGTACCTCAGCTGAACCCTCAGCAAATGAACATCCCACTCTCCACACTTTTAATTACATTGGCAGAATCCACACGAACTAGGGGGAGGGTGTCTCAGATTGTCAAACTGTTAAAATATTTACAACCTGACCCAAGCTTTATCTTAAGAAATAAGTGGTCTGTGGAAGCAGGATTGGATATAACTGAAGAGAGTTGGACTAGGATCTGAAGAGGGATTTTCTCCACTACTGCCTCCCCATCCTGGAGGGACTTCAGGTGGAGGGTGGCTGCCCGACACTTTCACTCACCAGTTATCGCTAAACATTATGGGTTGCACCCCACAGACTGTTGCTGGAGAGGGTGTTCAGGGGTGGGGAATCGCGCCCATATTTTGTGGTCTTGCCCCGTATTAAAACCTTTTTGGATAACAATAAATAAAGAACGTGGTAAAATCTTAGAGATGGACCTACCCATGGATCTTCCCACTTTTATACTGGGATTACCCCCTCCAGAATTGAAAACTAAAGCACAGATTTACCTATTTAATATTTTGGTGGCAGCAGCTCTCAAGGCAGTAACTCAAAAAATGGCTCACCACCCAAATCCCAACTCTGGAATCTTGGTTGTCTAACTGTTCTCGAATAATGGAGATGGAGAGGCTAACTGCAAGGCTTAAAATGCAAAAGGAGAAATATGTATGTCACTGGCTTCCTTTTTTCCATTATATCGGAGACGCCTCTCAGAGGACTGTCTTAGACATCTTAGCACAGCAGGGTTAACAGTGAGGTACAAGTAAGCAAGAGATATGTCTGAGTGTGTTTTCAGGTGGAAGGCGGATCAACTTGAATACAAATATTGATGGACAATCTTTGGCGGAGGGGTGGGAAAGGATGAGATGGGTCCAGGAAAATAAGGCCCTCCATGTTTTTGTCTTTTTCAAGCATTGTAACAAAAGAATGAATTGTATAATATGTGAGTCTTCCCCTACTCTTCACGTTTTTCTTTCTCTTCTAGGAGCTTTCTCCTATTTTCCTTTTCCCCCTCTCTCTCTCTATCTATTGCTTTATGTTTTGCTATAACCTCATTGTGTATATGTTATCTATATATAGTTAATTTAAGGTTTGTGTTTGTATTGTTAAAATGTTGTAAGCTGAATAATTGGAAAATCAATAAAATATAATAAAAAATGGCATGGTACACACAGACAAAAATAATGCTTGAGGTGTTCAGACAATCTAGCATTTCACACTGAGCACTTCATCAGAGGTACAGTACATGACCTGTGTCAGCTTTGAAATTTAAAGCCAGCTCATACCTGATGTCACCGCTACTGAGTCACAGAGTACATTAAAATCAGTACAAGTGCAAAAATAAAATAATGTCACTGGTAATAAGATTAAAAACAGTAATTCAGATAATAAAATTAGCAGGAGTGACGTGGCATTAGCCATTGTCCTCTGTGAGAAGCAGTGTAGCTCACCCAAGGCAACAGGGAGTATGAGCCATCATCCTCTTTGCCTTGTTTACACGGCAGTAGCGATTCAGACTTCCGACCACAACAATGTGGTCCCAACCATCTGCCTTACTGTGTCACCTTGTCTACATGGCCGCTCTCTGCACCGCTACTGTCTGTGCTGGTGAGGGGTGGTGCATCGGGGGCTAGACATCTGCTCGCTGACGTTGGTGGTGACATAAATGCGCATTTGAATGCGCATGCTCGAACTCACGGTATTTGGTTCAATGCACTTGCCAAAAATGGAGACTCATTCATGAACGAGTCTACGTCACGTCAGCTGTGCACACGCCAAGAGCCATTGTTGGACAGGTTGCGGCGGCCCAGACAGTCCACACTGCTATTTAAAGCTGCTGTAAGCCACTCATTCCACTCGGTGTCCCCAGCTTGCCTAAGCATCTGTGAGCGTCTTAATGAGCAGCTTACCCCAGTCGGGTCAGTGTCTACATGTCACATTTGCACTGGAGCAATCCAAGCACACGGGTTACTCCAGTGCAGATGTGACCATGTAAACAGGGCCTTTGTCTACCAGCGAGACAGTGGTTGTTTGTAATCTCCATAAGTACATCATTAATGTTTGTCCAGAAGGGGACAAGCTGCAGACACCACCAGAAACAGTGATAATACGTTACTGAGTCACTTTGACATCTGCCACATGTTGGAGTATCTTTGCATGGAATTTACGGACTGTTCTGTTTAGGAACTTACTGTAAGTGTGTTTCCTTAAACTGGTTGCAAATAAACAACTCCATATGTCCTATAACCCACTCAGAGAAATTGATCAAGTTCATTTGACATAACCTCCCTGCCATAAACCCATTCTGCCTGTCATTCTGGAGCCTGTTTGCCTCAAGAAACTCGACCAGCCTTTACTTGAGAATTGTTTCCTTCAGCTTGCCAACTATCAATGTTAGGCTGACTGGTCTGGGACCAGTCTTTCAGCACAGCAGTAGGGCTACTGCTTGTGACGCCGGCAACCCAGCTCCAAGAATGTGCCTGGGTCATTGGGGATCAAACATCCCAGGGTGGTCTCCTCGGGGGGGGGGGGTGCTGTGACCCACTGCACTGCTGCCACCTGCAGATGTGCAGGTAGCAGAGCACTTGAGACACAGGGAGGGAGGACGTGCCGCTCACGTCAGGAACTGCATCCCAATGCCGGCTTCCCTACGGGGCAGTCATGGCACAAGCGGGAGTGGAAGAAAAAAGGGAAAATACACCCTGGCTGGCAGGATGGATATCAACAGGCCCTGCACCAGCGACCTCAACCTTGGCATCTCCTGAAATCTGGATCTGTTGGAGGTGGGTCAAGGGACTCTCTGCCTCTGGGGCAAGCCATGAGGGACTTGGGGAAAGGGTAAGTCTGAGAGAAACCAGGTGACAGGGCAGGGGGTGGGAATCGATGTGAAGGAAGGCCAGCCAGGGTAGGGGATAAACAGAATAATAATAATAAACAAAAAAAAAAAACAAAACTAACTGGTCTGTAGTTCCCCAGTTCGTCCCTTGCCCTGTCTTTTGCAGGGGTAGTACATCAGCAGACCTTCACTCAGGTGACACCGTGCCTGTCAAGGGAGCTATAAAACGAGTTTGCACATGTGCACAATGCAATTTTTTAGACTTGCTGCAGGTTTTTTCACAACTTCTTCAAAAGAGAGGGACAAAAACTAAGTCTGAGCATGGACTTAAGAGTTTTGTTGCATTCAAATTTTAAATCACTCATAACTTGCGTATTTAAAAACATTTTTGGCTCAAACGTGGGTCATCTCTTAGTAAGGACCCTCCTGCATGATCACGTAAGCGGTCAGTCATAAATCCCTCGCAAATGTGATTTTTGGGTGTTGTGCTCACTGGGGATCTGGACATTGTGTGTGATGATGCATCTGGTTTGTGAGTGGCCCACTGGGCAAAACCTGCCACCGGTCTGGCACAGTGTGTGTGATGATGCAGCTGCTGCGGGCCACTCAGAATGTCTGCTGTAGGTCTGGGGTAATGTGTGTGATGATGCAGCTGCTTTGCCAGTGGCACACATGTGTTGTCCCAGGCTTGCATCCCGCTGCCTTGTGTCTGACAAAAATACAAGTGCAGTGTTCGTCATGGGCTGGAACTGTATTCCTTGAACTGTTATTTATTTACGATGTGAAAACATATATATGAAACCAGAGTTGTGCTTTGACATTCAGTTCAGTGGGGTTCACAGTTGTTAATGGGGACAGGTAAAGTAAAACCCTAACATCACATTTCCTTATTTTAGTGGTTTTAATAATAAACCCTAGCGCGTGTGTGTGTGTGTGTATCTGTGTTCGTTTGTACTACATAGCATTAATCTAATATCAAAAGGGATGTTATTCATATGGAAAGTATTGCCATAATATTTGCTTAAAGTCATAGAGATTTAAATGTATTATAGTCACATTCTTTTCTGTAATATGGCTGTGCTGTATTTGCTGTAATATAGGCAGAGATGACTCTCACAAATGTAGCTAGTAGTACCATTGTTTCTGTTTCGGTCTTCCCTGTGTTGATTAGTAAATCTATCTTTTTTAATAATCATCAGAAATGTTTTTCAGGCATCAAGGTTAAAAGGCCTTTTACCTGAACATTTTTTACGTGTGTCAGAGCATTATAGTTAAAGCATTAAATACATTGTCCTAATAATAGTTTGTTACGATGCAAATTGATATTTACAGGGAAATGCTAATTAATCATGGCAAATTTTAAAAAATGTCATATAGGTTCTTTCTGATGCTCAATTACATACTCACACTGAGACAGTCAATCATTTAACAGACATTGCATGCGAAGCACAAAACCAGCGCAGGCACAATCTGTTACTCAATCTTCTGTGTCATTAAGAAAGGGATGCAGTGTTCAGTAAACAACAGGTTAAGGGTGGTGCACTATAATATCTTAAACAGAACCTACTTTACACCAATAATGGCACAGAAAATTGACTCCTCAAAATCTGACTTGTGCCCCAAGTGTCATGTCCGAACCGGGACTTTTTTACATATGGTTTGGGCTTGCCCTAATGTTTTACTTTTCTGGCAGGAACTTTGTTAATATGTTGTCTAGGGTACTGGGCCTTCATAAACCTCTCAAAGCTGTAGATATCCTTCTGGGCCTGCCCGTCAGTGACTGGAGGGGAGGGTTGAGTGATCATCCACTTTGGTGGTTGAGTATAGTGGTGGGGAATCAGGTGTTGACCCAGTACTGGTGACTAGACTCTGTACCTACGATAGCTCACTGGATAAATTGCCTTCTTTTATACATGAAACTAGAGCATACTCAATATGAGGCCAGAGACCAGCTTAAAAAGTACCACCAGATATGGGACCCATTGGAAATAGCTCTTGGTGATCCTTGGTTTCCCACATTCTAGTATAAGAATTATGAATAACTTAATTAGGGCCTCGTTGACATTCCACAAATCACCTGCATGCTCTTGATGACTAATGGTTTATTGTAGGGATGTGGATATGTTGTTCTATCCACACCTGCTGGCAGATTGCCTTGCCCTTTAAGGGTCACCGGGACGTCTTCAAGCTGGCTCCTCCCACCCACCCGGGTGGTAAAACCCTCGGCTGCACCCCATGACACCAGATATTCATTTCCGCTGGAAGGTTCAGGTTCCCTCCTTAGCGCTCCCGTGTGTGGTAGGCCCTGGCTCTCGAATCTTCGGATTTGCTTCCAAAACTTACCTTAAAACTCATTCGAGTTTTGTCTACTGCTTATTCTCTCGTGTCTGCAATGGAAGAGAAGAACGTTCCCAGGTTCTGCTGGTGCCCCTGCGGGCAGAAGATGTCTTGCACCAACCCTCACGCCACGTGCATGTACTGCCTAGGACATGACTACAATCTGCAGGCTTGCGACCTCTGTCAGTTCTTTCACCGGTCGGTTCTGGAAGACCGCGCTGCCTGACTCCAGCTGGGACGACCGGAAAAGCATTAACCCGCCAGTTAAATCCAAGGGTGCCCGTTGGGTGGTCTCCGCGGCCGCGGGGTCCGCTGAGCAGCTTGAACAGCTCAAGGCCTTCGAGGAGGAGGTATGCCCAGGTCAAGGGCTAGTTCCTCTTTAGCTTCGGCCTTCATTCCGCTCCAGCTGGGCTCCACTTATTTGGCTTCCTTCAAAGAGCTGTACCAGTCTCTCTCGACTAAGGGAAAAGGCCCTTCCAGATCGCACATTTCGCGCTCTTGCAAGAAGGAGTCGAAGAAGGAAAAGACCCAACATCAACGTTCTTGGGATCGGGAGCGGTCCCACTCCCAGGAGACTCTGGTTTGTTTCATGGAGCCCCTGTCAGACCAATTGGCTGAGACGCCTGCCGATGCGGCCGAGATTTTTCTCGAACCGATCAACAGTTGTCGCCAGATGAGGCCAACAACTCTCTCTTTTGGACTCCGGTGCTTCCGGTGTCTTAGGACGGGTCGGCTCAGCCTGCTGGGTCAAACCCAACCACTCAGAAACATGACCTGGAGAAGCTGTGGGGATCCCCGGCTCCTTCTGCCATCCCCACCGATGGTCGAGGTCCTCCTCTACTGGGTCGGACAGATCTCGTGGTCACCAGCCGTCTCGCTCCCAATATCATGGTAAACTGCAATGCCACTACTCTTCTTCGTCCTGCTTGGATAAGGAGAAGCTCCGGTGCAAGTTGTATTGGCACTACAAAGATTTGATGTGGCAACAGTTAGTCTTGATCGGTACGAAGCCAACCACGGTTTCTACCCCGGCTATCAAGTGGCTGTCACCCGAATGGCTGACGTCGGCTCCTGCCACCGTCACCCCTGCGGAGGTGCCAGCCCAGGCCCAGCCAGCCCGGCCAAAGCAGGCTTCTCTGCCAATTGTGGTGGAGCCGCCACCCAAACAGCCGAAGTCTGGGGCCCAACCAAGGATTCTCAGTCGGGAAAAGGGTTGCCCCATCGGCTGTCGGTCACCCTTACTCCTGATCACCCAAGGTGGGTTGAGGGCGACTCAGGTGGACACCCACTTTACGCAGACTCCTCAGGGTCCGAAGAATCCTCGTTGCACTCATGTCCCATCAACCAGAAGTCCTCTGGGAGCCTTTCCGTGGATGAGGGACCCTTCTCGTTCATAGGCATTCTTCGTCTCATTTCCAAGTCCATGGGGAAGAAGCTTGAACCGGTCCAGAAACGGGCCAGATATCCCCTAACAGAGATCCTGGACAAAGGGGACTCTCCTACGGAGGCTTTCCCTGTAGCTGAGGCCATTGTTGGCCCGGGTCTGGATCTGTGGCAGCATTCTGCATCTTGCCGTACGCTTCACGGCCCAGATGGCCCTAAATCCGCGGTCCCAACCGGTTCCCTTTCGGGGGTTTCGGAGCATCCCTCAGCTGAGGGTCTGGTGGTTGACTCCATCTTTCGGCGCTCAGGCAATACAGTTAACATGGACAGACTGCCGGACAAAGAATCCAAGAAATTGGATCATTCAGCGAAGAAGGTCTACACTGCTTCCTCACTCAGCCTACATCAGGCTAGCTCGGCCGTGCTGATGGCACACTTTTCCCATGCCCTTTTGGGCTCCCTGGACGAGGTTATTCTTCACTTTCCAGTGGACCTCCAGACCACGGTCAAGCAGGTCCGGGACCAGGGAAGGGCAGTGGCGAAGCAACAACTCCAAACTGCTCTGGACATTGGTGACTCTTGTGCCTGCTCAGTATCGGCTGCAGCAGCCATGCGCCATAGGGCTTGGTTGAGGATCTCGACCTTCACGGCTGACATGCAACACAAGCTGGCAGATGTTCCCTTTTTGGGCACCAACTTGTTTGGGCTTGGTGTGGAGGGCTACCTCCAACGTAATGAGAAGTCCAGTACCACTCTGGACTCTGTGACATCTGCCCAGAAGGACAAGGGCTCCAAGCACCAGAAGCACAAGCTCTTTCGCTCTTCTACTCCTGCAGCCAGACCAGCCCAGCAGCAGGGCCAGCAGGCGTAGACCTGGCGACTGCGGGCCAAGTCAGTGGCCTCATCAGTCCGAAAGCCTGGAGGGAAGGGTCCCGGCGGCCCCTCGGCCAGATCCGCCTCCTCTAAGCCTGTCCAGTGACGGGTTGAGGGGTGCCACCCTCAACCTCTTCACACACCCTG
The DNA here is from genome assembly GCA_016271365.2 of Neoceratodus forsteri. Lineage (NCBI taxonomy): Eukaryota > Metazoa > Chordata > Ceratodontiformes > Ceratodontidae > Neoceratodus > Neoceratodus forsteri. The sequence goes on along the minus strand of CM057454.1, from coordinate 1,080,024,049 downwards.
GATCCTCCCATGAGGGGCCGGCTCCACCACTTCCTTTCTGCTTGGTCAGTTATCACCACAGACCATTGGGTGCTGGAAGTGGTCGGCCAGGGCCTGCCTCTGGAAATCGAGGGGGTCCCCTCAAGCCGTGCCCGCACTCCACGGGAGGGTCTGGTGTCTGCTGTCACTCAGTTGGCTCTCTGAGACAACATCGCTCAGCTCCTCCGCAAAAAACATGTATCCTGGATTTTTGGGATGCAGACTGTGGAAAAATGGGGAGATGCTTGAAAGAGGCATTAAGGGGAATGGGGCAGGAATCAGGGGTTGAGGAACAGTGGGCAGTATTTAAAACGGGGATTACAAGAGCAACAGAATTATGCATTAAGCAGGTTAGCAAGGGGAAAAGGAAGAGGAGGCCATTATGGTTTTCCAAGGAGGTAGCGGAGGAAGTAAAAGCCAAAAAGATTGCATTCAGGCAATACAAAAAGAAACAGGCAGAAGGGGATAGGGAGAAGTATCAGGAGAAGCAGAAGGAGGCAGGGAGGTCAGTAAGGGAAGCCAAAGCTCAGACAGAAGAGCACATTGCAAAATCAGTGGTAGAGGGGACAAAACCTTTTTACAGGTATATAAGTGAAAAAAGAAAGGCAAAGGGAGGGATAGTAAGACTGAAGGGGGAGGATGGGGGCCACGTGGAGGATGACAACAGTAAAGCTGACATATTGAACAGGTATTTCTGCTCAGTCTTTACTGAGGAAGAGGAGGGTAATGGATCTGAAGGGAGTACAAGGGGTGGAATGGTGCAGAATGGACACAAGTCCCTTTACACGAGAAAGGGTCCTGAAGGAACTGGAAGTAATAAGAGTTGATAAAGCAATGGAGCCAGATGGGTGCACCCCAGGGTCCTTAAAGAACTAAGAGGTGGTGGCTGAACCTCTGGCAATCCTGTTTAGCCAATCACTGGAAAAGGGAGGTACCCAAAGACTGGAGGACAGCAGATGTAGTCCCCTTATACAAAAGTGTGAACAAAGAGGAAGCAGGGAACTACAGACCAGTCAGCCTTACCTCGGTAGTGGGGAAGATCATGGAAGCACTACTGAAGGAGAGATTGGTGGAACATCTGGTTGTCAATGGACTACAGGACCCAAAACAGCATGGTTTCACCAGGGGGCGGTCATGTCAGACCAACCTCGTTGAATATTTCAACTGAGTGACTAGGGAGGTGGATCAAGGGAGGGCAGTGGACATGGCCTATCTGGACTTCAGCAAGGCCTTTGACACTGTGCCACATAGAAGACGATTACACAAACTGGGGAATATGGGTGTGGGCAGGACAGTAGTGTGGTGGGTAGGTAACTGGCTGGACAGCAGGACACAGAGGGCGGTGGTAAATGGCTGTCACTCCACAGAGGGAAGAGTGACCAGTGGGTCAGGGATCAGTGCTGGGACCAGTCTTATTCAACATCTTCATCAGTGACATTGCGCGGGACCTAGAAGGCAGAATTTCCCTGTTCGCTGATGACACAAAGCTCTGTAACAGAGTAGACACACCAGAGGTGTAGACAGAATGAGAAGGGACCTGCAGAAAGTTGAAGAATGGTCAGGGGTTTGGCAGTTGAAATTCAATGCAAAGAAGTGCAAGATAATGCATATGGGGCACAAAAACCCTGGCACAATATATCAGTTGGGGGTGAGGATATAGCATGCACCAAGCAGGAAAGGGATCTTGGGGTATCATCTCTGATGACCTCAAGGTAGGGAAACAGTGTGACAAGGCAGCAGGTGAAGCAAATAGGATGTTGGGATGCATAGGCAGGGGCATCGCCAGCAGGAAAAGTGAGGTCATAATTCCACTGTACAAGACGCTAGTGAGGCCCCACCTGGAGTACAGTGTACAGTTATGGAGACCTTACCTACGTAAGAACATAGACAGGGTAGAGAAGGTTCAGAGGAGGCAACAAAGATGGTACATGGATTGCATCACAAGACCTATGAGGACAGGTTGAAGGAACTGAATATGTACTCCCTGGAGGAGAGGAGGGAGAGAGGGGATATGATAGTGACATACAAGTATCTTGCAGGGAGGAACAGGATGCAGGAATACACTATTTTTAAGCAAAAAAGATGTTCCAGGACTAGAGGGCATGGGATGAAGTTGGAGGGAGGACGATTCAGAGGAAACGTGAGGAAGAATTTCTTCACAGAACGGGTGGTGGACAAGTGGAACACCCTGCCAGAGGAAGTGGTGAGGGCTGAAACAATCATTGGATTTAAGAATGCGTGGGATAGACTGAAAGGAATTCTGGAGGTTAGGGTTAAAGGGCAACAGACTTCTAGGAAAACATAAAGTGAACTTACAAGCTCAAATGGGCAGACTGGGTGAGCCGTAGGCTCTTATCTGCTGACACTGTCTATGTATTTATGTAAGAAGGTGGTGTGCAGAGTTGCAGACCCTCCTTCAGACCCAGAGTTCGTTTCCAGGTACTTCCTGGTACCAAAACGGACGGGGGGGCTGGCGCCCCATTCTCGATCTGCACAACCTGAAGAGGTTCCTCAGGTCCCGCACCTTCCAGATGGTAACTCTGGCTCAGATCATACCATCCCTGGCTGGATCTTCAAGACTTGTTCTTTCACGTCCCGATCCGTCCACCAACGGTTCCTTTGCTTCCAAGCCAAGGGAACCATCTACGAGTTCCAGGCCATTCCCTTTGGCCTTTCATCGGCCCCCAGGGTCTTCACCAAATGCATGGCAGTGGTGGCAGCTTTCCTGAGGCACCGAGGGGTCTGGGTCTATCCCTACATAGACGACTGTCTCATAGCAGGCCCCTCCAGTCCAGAGGTGGAGAGGTCCAGGGATCTGGCCCTCCAGGCTTGCTTCGATCTTGGCCTCCTGATCAACAAGCCAAGTCAGAACTCCTGCCCTCGTAGGTGATTCAGTTAACCAGGGCAGAGCTTGTCTCTTGCCGAGCCAGAACTCGGTTTCTGGTGGACAGGGCGGAGGTTCTCTCCTCCTTTGCCCAGTCATTTCTGGTTGGGCACTCGTGCCCTGCCCGGGACTTCCTGTGCCTTCTGGGCTATATGGCGGCCTGCACCAGCATGGTCCAATGGGCCCACTGGCATATGCGTTCCCTTCAATGGGAACTGGCAGCCAGTGGTCTCAGCGCTCAGGTCTCCTCGATCAGCTGATCACTGTGACCCAGAGGATGTGGGACGGTCTCCAATGGTGGCTGGTCCCAGCTCACTTGCAGAAAGGTATCCTGTTTGTCTGCCCTGAGCTGATGGTCATCCTGATGACCGACACCTTGCTGATTGGTTGGGGTACCCATCTGGGGGAATATAGAGCCCACAGGCTCTGGTCCCCTCAGGAGTCCCGATGCCACATCAACCTGCTGAAGCTCCGTGTGGTTCAGCTAGCCCTGACCGCTTTCGCTCCTTTCATTTGGGGTCAAGTGGTCCAGGTCCAGACGGACAATGCCACGACCATGTACTGTCTCAACAAACAAGGAGGGACGCACTCCTTGCCTCTGTGCAAGGAAGCTCTCCACACGTGGAAACTCGTGCTCAGTGTGGAGGCGGATCTCTTAGCCATTCATGTGGCAGGAGCCACGAATCAGCTGGCCGATGCTCTCGGCTGAATAGGCGAGGCATCTCACAAGTGGTCACTCCACCAGGAGGTAGTACAAGTTCTGTTCTCCCACTGGGGCACCCCTCAGGTGGACCTGTTCGCCTCCAGGGAGAACGCGAGGCTGAGGCTGTTTCATGCCCACCCCCCTCAACAGGGCGCGCTGCAGGGGGATGCCTTCTCGAGGCCGTGGATCCCAGGCCTCTTCTATGCCTTCCCTCCACTTCCCTTGATACACAAGGTGCTCATCAAGGCCAGGAGGGACAAGGCGCTGGTGATCCTGGTAGCCCCAGACTGGCCACGCCAGTTCTGGTACCCAGATCGCCTCAGCTCCAGGCTCCCGAGGCATCTTCCAGCATGCCTGGACCTGCTCTCTATCAGTCAGGGGAAGGTATTCCATCTGGACCTTCAATACGGACTTTCAGTCCCTGCACCTGACAGCCTGGTTCCTGAGCGTCTAGGTTCCAGGCTTTGGGTTGTTCGATGAGGTCCTCACGGTTGCTGATGCATCCCGTAAGGAATCGACCAGAACATGCTATGCCTTCAAATGGAAGAGATTTTCCATTTGGTGCCAGGGCAAGAGGTTGGAACCTTCATCCTGTCCAGTGTCTAGCATTTCAGACTATCTGTGGTCCCTCTTCCAGCTGGGGCTTCGGTCGATGACCCTTAAGGTGCACCTGGCAGCCATCTCTGTCTACCAGGCGCGGGCTGGTATGCAGTCGGTGGCACAGGAGAAAATGATCTGGCGCTTTTTCAAGGGCCTAGATCACATATCCCCCTCCAGTGTGTGAACCTCCACCTCCGTGGGATTTATTGCTGGTTTTGGCAAAGCTCATGGGCAAGCCATTTGAACCTATGCACAAGTGTGACATGTCACATTTGTCATGGAAGACCACCTTCTTGGTGGCTATCATGTCAGCCAGAAGGACTGGGGAGCTCCAGGCGCTCTCGGTGGAGTCTCCTTACTTGGCCTTCCACACAGACAAGTTTGTCCTGTGCCCCCACCCAAAATTCCTTCCAAAGGTGGTGTCGGAGTTTCACCTTAACCAGGTGTTGACTCTGCCAGTGTTTTACCCCAGTAACACCTTGGAAGCCGAGTACAGGCTCCATACCTTGGACCTGAGATGAGCGCTTGCCTACTACAAAGAGTGTATGGCGGAAGTTCGTGGAGAGGTTTGCCAGCTGTTTGTCACCTACGCTGAAACCGCACCTGGCAGACCTGCAGACAAGCGGACGATTCGCAGGTGGATCACTTCCTGCATTGATCTCTGCTATAGGTTGGCAGGTAGGGAACCTCCCGTAGGGCTAAGGGCACATTCCAACTGCCATACCGCTGCGTCGATGGCTGCTTCTAGGGACGTCCCTATCCAGGAAATCTGCAGGGCTGCTACCTGGAAGTCAGCACACACCTTCATTTCCCATTATCGCATCGACCTCGAGTCATGCCAGGATGCTGGTTTTGGGGCCTCAGTTCTCCAGTCCCTGTTCCCTAAGTAGGGGGTGTGTGCCTTGCCTCCCTCCTCCCGGAGAAGTGCCAGGAGTCTGCCAACAAGTGTGGCTAGAACAACATATCCACATCCCTAGAAAAACAGGTTATGCACCTGTAACAGTAGTTCTAGGAGTGGTATATGTTGTTCATCCACACTGACCCACCCGACCTCCACAGCTTCGATGCCCACCTCTGCTTCCAGCGGGCTAGATCTGGTGTCATGGGGCGGAGCTGAGGGTTTTACCACCCAGGTGGGTGGGCGGAGCCAGCTTGAAGATGTTCCGGCGACCCTTAAAGGGAAAGACGATCTGCCAACAAGTATGGATGAACAACATATACCACTCCTAGAACTACTGTTACAGGTGAGTAACCTGTTTTTATAGTAAATCCACCACCTTGTCTGTCACATACAGTACGTATTTAAACTTCCATCTCTGCTTAGTAAGATAAGCTGTTTAAATGATGTGTACAAGATTATCTGTAGCTGTTGTACCTTGGTTTTAAGTTTACAACAAAAAAAATGTCAGTGTCATCCATGTGGGTATGAATGCAGAGGCATCATTTAGGGGCAGCCAGGGGTTGCTGTTGCAACCTCAATGATTTTTCTGAAACTCTTATGATGCGTCTATCAACCCTAAATAAGATTTCCCTGTGGTTTGATTATGTATAATTTGGCAGACTGGGGAGCTTTGCAACTCCTCTGGCTCTGTGAAATTAGACTTTTCAACCCTTATTGGTTCTTGTGCAGTGTCGCAACCGCATGAAGGCATGCCGCTTCCACTCCACACTGCATGATCACTACCACATGTGTATCCAAACAGTGCCTCTTGTATGAGAACCTCCCGATTAAAAGAAAAAACACATTCATCAGTGTCCTGCGACTGTTTCAAACATCTGCACAAAGCACAGTAAGTGAAAATAACAGCCATTTTACATGCACTGCTGCTTAAGACAGCGGCCCCTCCAACTGTTTTAGCGCACAGACCTATGCCATGGTATAAATCAAATATGGTTTGGGCCTAATCAAAGTACGTCTGATATTTTACTTGTGATCTGAGGCTCTTGAGACGATTTGTGACTTCGCCACCTGTGATGTCATAGGGTCACTGAAGATTCATAAAATATGGTATCAGGCATAGTTTTTATTAGGCCCATACCAAATGGGATGTGGCCAGGGCCTTATAAAAATATGCCTGCTATTTTATGAGTGGTCTGTGACAGCAGGACATCACGAGTGCAGAAGCACAAGAAAAGTAATTATAATTCTTACAACAATATGATTTATCATATCCTGCATGTATTCTTCTTAAGTGACCAGAAAATAAAAAAGTAAAATGAAAGCCACTGCACATATTCTTTCATGTTGCAATACTTAATATGCTCCATTTTGATCCTCTGCTGTAGAAACGGGAGCAGTTACAAGGTGAAGAAGAAAGACAAAGCACATGGGTCAGTCAGGAGCGACAAAAGACATTGGACCGACTTCGCAACTTTAAACAGGTGAGTGAGGGTATTGTTGTCTTTATTTATTTATTTTGTTTTATTTTTGTTTATGCACATATAGATGTTTTTCTGCCACATACTGTCTGCCCGGTTCTTGGGCCAAGAGCTACTTTTTTATTTATTTATTACTAGGATTACAAATACCTTTGAACCAAGGGTTCTTTTATAAAGGTTCCGCATCAGCAATGGGTGCAAGCAAAACAGTGGTAAGATACTATACAAGGTCAGGAGGTTAACATAGAAGCAAGCAGTGGTAAGATACAATACAGGTCAGGAGGTTAACTTAGCAAAAGACGGTACATGTGTATAGACTAGCAAAGTAGCAAGCAGTCAGTGGCAAATAATGCACAGTTAATACAGGTGTGTATATATAGCAAGACACAGATACAAATGAAAACTATCCTGGGGTGACATATGAAGCAAGGGTAGGGATAAGAGGGAGGTGGGAAAAAGGGGTAGGCAGTCAAGGATTTTACATTGTCAAGTGCAAGAACAGAAAGATAAAGTGCTAGGTAGTCTTGGGGTGGGCAACAAGAGATAGGGTGATTGGGAGGGGAATACAGGAGGAGAGGCGGAGCATGTGAGGGGGGTGAATTGTAGGTGGGAGGGGTAGAATGGTAGGTGGGGGTGAGAGAGAGATGCAGAGTAACACGGGATGGAGGGGTGGAGAGAAGTGGCTAATAACAATGCACAATTAACAATGCGGGTGTATATATAGCAAGACACAGATACAAATGAAAACCATCCTGGGGTGACATAAGTGGAGCAAGGGGTGGGGAGAAGGGGGGTAGGCAGTCAAGGATTTGACATTGTCACAAGTGCAAAACACAGAAGATAGGTGCTAGGTAGTATGGGGTGGAGCAACAAGAGATAGGGTGATAGGGAGGGGGAGACGGGAGGAGAGGAGTGCGATAGAGGGTGGAATAATAGGTGGGAGGTGAGGGGGTAGAATGGTAGGTGGGGAGGTGGGAGAGAGGGGAGTAGCAGGGGATGGAGGGGCGGAGAGAAGTGGAGAGGGTAGCACAGGAGGAGAGAAGAGGAGGGAGAGGTAAAACAAAGCTGCAAGCCTAGGCAGAGCTGTCACAACAGCTGAGGTCAGTGAGATGCTGGCAGAGTTTATGTTTGAATGGCCCAAGCTTGTTTTCAGCTGCAATTTCAGGGGGAAGGTTGTTTATTAGCATGGGAACCCCTAGTGTGGAAAACATGTTGAGCCTGGTTGGTACAGCAGAATGGAACGATAAACATTGGTTTGAGGTAACTGCATGTAAAATGTGCAGTGACTGCGAGCAACATTAAGGCATGAATTGCAGGGGGTGTGAGGTTAAGACAAATTTTCTTAGCCAGTAGGCAGGTCTGGTAGGTAAGTCTACTATTTAGATTGAGCCAGTTGGATTGCTTGTAGAGATCATAGGTATACCTATGCTTCTCTGTGCCAGTGAGAAGTCTACAGCATTTGTTAAGGGTTGTCTTGACCCATTTTAGGGTGGTATCAACGGCTGCCCTGTAGAAGACAAGCCCGTAATCAATGACGGGTAGGACTGAGGCAGTTATGGCTGCACGCATAGCTTCTTTGGTAAGACAGCGACAGTGGCAGTAGAGGACCCCAATTCTTGAGTTGAGTGATTTTGAGATGTGTTGAACATGTGAGCTGAAAGACATCATGCAATCAAGGGTAGTACCAGGGTATTTAAATTCCTGCACTTGCTCAAGTGGCTGTTCAAGTTCATTATGTATGGTGAAGTTTATGGATCTGTATTTGCTGTGAGAGCTATGGAACAGCATGGACTTTTTTTTTTTGTAATTCATCAACAGCTTATGTTGGAGAAGCCAGGTTTCAACTAGGCTGAAGTTCATCTGTAGCACCTTGGAGAGTGAGATTTGGTCAGTATAGGAGGAAAAAAGGACTGCATCATTGGCATAGAGTATTAAGTTATTATTGCAAACTACAGGAAGAGTATTGATGAAAAGGCTGAACAGTAGAGGGCCAAGGATGGAAACCCGGGGTACTGAGCTACTCTCTGTAGAAGCTGTTCCGCCCTCCCTCCTCTTACCATTCATGTCTGTTACAGTGGGGTCCACTATGTATGGCCCAAAGGTGCCACCATCCATCATCCCAGTGGTGACGGGTGCCCCCCTGTGTCTCCCTGCAGCAGCTGGCATTGGCTGGTCAACAGACCCATATACACACAGACAACATGCTGTGGGGGAGCAAGTACTCTAGCCCTCTGTAGAAGCCACTGTGGCACCGTAACACAATGCCATCTCTCCCAGATGAGGAGTGCTGTTACATGGCAGTATCTCCCGAGCAGAAATGTTGTAAAATAAAATTTTGCCAACAAAGTTGTTGTGAAGTGGCTGACCAAGCTTTGTTTTCTTTTTTTTTTTTTTTTGCCCTTCTCTCTGCCACAGTGGAATTTCCTCAGGGAGCCCTGGACTGTGATCCCTAATCCCTCCCGGGTATCTCCTGGTGGTACGCCGGATCTACCTCCATGCTTCTCGGCCTACCCCTGAGTGGGAGGAGGGGGACCCCTTACCCCTCCAGTCCATTAGTGTGTGTCAGGAGGTCCATCTGCAGCATCCTCCAGGAGCCCGGTTGTGGGTTATCTGAGGCTGCTGGGTCCCGTCTTCGTCCTCCGTGACAGGGTCCCTTTCTCCTGGTTTCTCTAGTACTATCCCCTGAGGACGTAGGCACGCAAGGGGGCCAAGGGGCGGAGCACGTAGTGACGTCCAGACGCACCAGCTCCCAGCCTATGTCCTCCCCTCTCACTGGCTGGCCACGCTGCACTGCCACTCGTGGTCACTCAGGTGGCGGTAGAGTAGCGGGATAGGCAACCCTCCCCTCCCGTCCCCGGAGAAGGAGAGCGGCCGATGGGTGCTTAGTCCTTCTCCCCCCGGCCAGCCCTCCAGCTTCCCAAGTCTGTTTCTCAACCAGGGTCACTTGGTGCCACAAGTGAAACCTGGCCGCCAGGCCATGGACTGCCCACTGACCAAGCTTTTATGAAGCCTTGTGACATTTTTGGAGTTGAGGGTAAAACATCTAAAAAAAAAAAAAAAAGTGAAAAAAGAAACCCCCCTTTCCCACCACTCTTGTATCACCCGTCCCACCCTCCTTCCTTCTGCCCAGCCACACTAGGCATGAACAGTAGTAATTCTAACAACATCAGTGTTTTCATCAGCTTACCACTTTAAGTAGGTAGCTTGCATGTGCTCTGCCCTGGAATGTTAGAGTAGTTTGATTCTAGCCAGGCACTGGTCACGCAACCCCGAAGCCTCAACTACCAAATGCTTTTTTACATTTTTTTGTGTGTGTTCCCAATCTTGTAAGAGGAAAGCAACATCACTCACATCTTTGTGTATGAACTCCTCATTCCTACAGTTGTTAAAATATTGCATAGAAGGCATACAGCACAATTCAAACAAGGTAAAAAATAAAAAAAAAAAAACAGATTAAACCTTTACTGTCTGTACTGTACCTGGAATTACCTGTCTGCCAGATCATTTTTAGCTGCAGTAAAGACTCGATGCCCTGGACTTCTCCGTGCTGAAAATCATGAGTAAAACTTTAATTCCATTTGGATTTGTACTTTGTTCCGATTCACGCACTGATCCGTTTAGAGTGAATTTTGCTTTTTCTCTTGGTTCTAACCCCAGGAATTCCTCACTTAAATGCTTTATGCAGTCATCTCAGCTGAGAGTAACACCATGGAGATCAGAACCTATACAAATTTCTGTATTTGGAATGTAGGTTCAAACTCTGCACCGGCTTTTCACTTTGACCATTGCTCAGATTGGTTTCTCTGCATGAAGATAGCAGTCGCCCTGTAGCGAACATCAGTAACGACTGGATCTCCAAGGTTTTGTTCATGTGTAATTTATTTAGTTAGTTTCTTGATTACTCTATGTAAGCTAGGGGTTTTATTTTCATTATTTATGGTTCCTCCATTTCCCGATTGATTCCCAGGAATCAGAGATTATTTTAGTTGGCTACTGTTTTATTTTTCTGGTATTTTTGTTAAACTAAACCATACTTCACTTTATTTAGCTGGGTTTTTTTTTCTTTCTATTTTCCCCCACCAACCGGTGCTGTACCCAACTCACCTGCCCGCCCACCATCCGCCTAAGGTTTCCCCCAGTGGAGCTCTGGCTTACTTCCCAGTTGAAGTCTGCGGTGGGTGGACCTGTACCCCACCCCAAGGAATCAAGTCTTCGTTGGGGACCTGTGCGGAGGTGCGGCTGGCTAGGGGAGGACCCACTATCAGGACCTCACATCGGTGTTGCTCCGATCGGTGTATTTTGGATGTACACCCCACCCCGAGCATGACATGCTACGCGACGCTACGGCTCACGACGGCATCCGCCGCGCCCCCCATTGGTGGGGCACCGGGCCTGCGATACCTCTTGGCCGACACCAGAGGTCAGGCCACCCCCGGGCCAAGGAACCACCCCTCCCCCCGGAGTAGCTGAGCGGTCCAGCGGATGCTCAGACTACATCCTCCCGGCTGGCCCTCTGGCATCCGGGTCTGCTTCCGAACCAGGGTAGCCAGCGTTGCAAGCAGAAATCCAACCGCTGTGCTGACAGGCCAGCCTTAGCTGGTGGTTTATTATTTTAAACTGTACTAGTTACAGAAAACAGAACGCTTTCACGTTCCATTTCCATCTGTGCCCTTTCACCTTAATGGACTGGTTCTGTTTCAGAAACTGTAATTTGATCTTTGGCACAGCTTTTCTTAGTGAAAGAGATGTTTTTACTGTTTGACTCCTGTACTACAAAGATTTTAGGAATCATGCCCAGCCCGGTGGTGCTGAGGATTGAGGCGCTGGATGCCACACCTCACGCCACGCCGGCAACCTGGGTTCAGAAATGAGCTCAGGTCGCCGGGTTCGGTAGGAGTGAGAGAGATTGAGGTCTGAGACTGCTCTCCTCTCTCACAGGGTGGGGGACCTGTTGTCCTGTCCGTTGACTGCCCTCTGGCAGTGGCTGGAGGGCAGTACAGGTCAGGAGGCGCGTGCCAACATCATCACTTAGGTGGAGAAGGGGGACATGAGAAAAGTGGAAAATGGAGCCTGATAGGTTCCGTGATGGCTCCTGCATCCACCCCAAAATCCTGAAAGAACTGGGAAAGGAACTGACGGCACCCCTGGCGACACTATTTATTGAATCACTTATGAGCGGGGAAGTTCCCGAAGACTGGAAGAGGGCTTTGGTGGTCCCACTTCATAAATCTGGGAGCAAGAAGAAAGCCGGGAACTACCATCCAGTGAGTCTAACATCAAGTCATAGGAAAACTGATGGAATCCCTACTCAGAGAATGCTAACCTTCCTGGAATCCAGCAGGTAGCAGGATCACAAACAACACGGGTTCACCACGGGGAGGTCTTGCCAGACAAACCTTGTTGACTTTTTCGACTGGGTAACTAAGGCAATTGATAATGGGGGAGCGGTTGATATAATGTACCTGGACTTTAGCAAGGCCTTCCACTCCGTTCCACACAGGAGGCTGGTAAAGAAACTAGACTATACGGGGGTAGGTCAGGAGGTGGTAAACTGTATGAAAGTTGGCTACACGGGAGAATACAGAGTGCAGGTGAATGGTACATTATCAAAAGTGGGGGAGGTAACCAGCGCGGTGCCCCGTGGCTCGGTGTTAAGGTCCCTGCTATTCAATATATTCATAGCAGACATTGTGGATGGACTTGAGGGGAAGGTGTCTGTTCGTGGACAACACTAAGATTTGCAACAGGGTGGACTTCCCAGAAGGAGTAGAGAAAATGAAATCAGACCTAAAGAAACTGGAGCAGTGGTCCAGAGCATGGCAGCTGAGATGCACCTAGGAAGAAACAGCCCCAAAGGGGAGTACTTCTTTTTTTTTTTCTTCAATTCTATTTACCTTCCTCTCTCTGGTCCCATAGACCTCTCTCCAGTGGGAGCATTTGGGGTGTCCGTTTCCCTCCTAGCATGAGGTCCTCCTGTACTGGTCCGCTGCTCCCGGGAGCTCTCCCCCATCTCCACCAACCACTCTGGCTCTGAGCCCCCCGGGGTGTGACTGCCATTTACTCCTCCGGTGCTCCATCTACAGTCTAGAAGGGCGGCCAAGGAGTGGACGAGAGAGACAGCGACCGGCCAGGTAGGACCCATTAGCCCCACCTTCGCCTGTCAGGGCTTTTTCTGTGTGTTCCATTCCCCAGAGGCGCAGACGTGCAGTGACGGCCAGCACGTGACAGGTGCACTCCTTAACACCCATCCTCAAGATGCTGTCCTCCAACCCATGTCCGTGTTCCCATGCCAGTCCCTATGTCCCTACTCTCCACTGGGAGCCGCTGTCATAGCGGGAGACGCAACCCACCCACCCCCAGGAGAGTAAAGCAGTCCTCCAGATGCTCAATCCTCTCCTGCTCCAATGACCCGAGCTTGTTCCTGAACCCAGGTCACTGACATGGTGTGAGGTGTGGCATCCAGCACCTCAACCCTCAGCACCACTGGGCCAGCGGGGAGTACTACGCGGGAGGGGAAAGATTAACTGCAGCCAACCAAGAAATAGGCCTGGGGATCATGATATTAGATGACTTGAAAGTAGGGAGATAGTGTGAGAAGGTGGCACTAAAGGCTAGTGGCATGATGGGATGCATTACAAGGGGAAACATGAGCAGAAGGAGGGAGGGAAGGAAGTGATATTGCCACTGTACAAGGCACTTGTCCGCCCCACATGGAATACTGAGTCCAGTTCTGGAGACTACACCTCAGAAAAATATCAGTAGGATAGAGACAGTGCAGTGAAGGGCAACAAAAATGATACAGGGGTTACACCAGATGACGTATGAAAATAGGTTGAGGGAATTGAACATGTCCTCCCTGGAGCAGAGAAGAGAGAGGGGAGACATGACCAAGACTTTCAAGTACATCAAGGGTATAAATAAAGTACAGACGCAGGAGCTATTTCATGTCAAGGAAAGTAGTGGAACAATGCGGGCATGATCTCAGACTGAAAAGAGGAAAGTTTGGGACCAACACCAGGAAATTCTTCTTCACGGAGATAGTAGTGGATGCCTGGAACTGCCTACCTCCAGAGGCGGTGGGAACAAAAATGGTCGAAGATTTCAAGAGAGCGTGGGACAGACACAAAAGTATAATTCACCAGGAGGACAAATGGGGGAGGGGGGTAGATAGTATATGCCTTGGGCAGCCTAGATGGACCTTGCAGTCCCCTTATGCCGTCAACTTCTGTGTTTCTCAGCAGGTCAGTCAAGACCTACAAGATTTTTCTTGCAGTTAGTAGGGCAGATGGCCACATCCACAGCTGTGGTTATCTGGGCCAGGTTCCAAATGTGAGATATCCAGTACCACTTAAGAGACAACTGGTCTCAAAGATGGGATCCACTATCAAAGCTAGTGCCAGTAACAAAAGCACTAGTGGAGTCATTAGAGTGGTGGAAGGAGGAAAGCAGCCTCAGAGAGGGCATTCCCTTCATTCAGCAATCCCCAGGTATTCTTACTTCAGGTGCCTTACACCTGGTGTGGGGGTGCTCACTTGCAGGACCTCTCAGTGAGTGGCACATGGAGCCCACAGGAATCACTAAAACACATCAGCTTCCTGGGGCTCAGACAAATAATGCTAGCAATGCAGTCTTTCTCCTCCCAGTTACAGGACTAGTCTGTCCAAATCAGGACAGACAACACCGCAACAATGTATTACATAAACAAGCAGGGAGGAACAAGATCCTCAAAACTGTGTACAGAGGCAGTGAGGATCTGGGACCTGACATATTGCTTAGAAGCAATCATATTTGCAGTGCATCTGCCAAGCAAAGACAATGTCATGACAGATTCCCTAAGTAGAATCAGCCAGGGAAATCAGAAATGGGCCTTAAACCAAGAGGTTCTGGTCACAGGGTTCAAAAGGTGGGCACACCCAATATAGACCTGTTTGCCTCTGGGGAGAACTGTCAGCTCCCACAGTTTTTGTTGAAGACCACCTGCTAGAGGAGACCCTGGTACTGGACTGGATAAGAAAGTTTCTGTATGCCTTCCCATTTCCACTCATTCAGAAAGTACTCCTGAAACTCAGGAGGGAGCCTGCAACAACAATCCTGATAGCTCCAGATTGGGCCAGACAGGCATGGTATTAATGCTTCCGGTCCTGTCCGGCAAGAAACCAATCAGACTGCCACTCAGTCACAACCTGTTGACTTTGTCCCAGGGCAGAATAACATTGCCAAACCCCAGAACCCTATGTCTGAGGGCATGGTTCTTGAAGAGTTTGAATTTTCTAGATTGGATCTCTCAGAAGAAGTCCTGAAGGTACTTAGCTTTTCAAGGAAACCCGCTACCAGGAAAGCATATTCCTCTAAGTCAAGGGTTCTCAGACCTTGCCAAGGTGAGCCTCCCCTACTGATCCTGAAAAAAATTCAGGCCTCCCCATGTGTTGCGACCACATTTACATGCTGTGGTAATCGTGTAAAAACTGACCATTAGCGCATCGCATGTTATTTTTTTGTTTGTTTTTTTCAATTGTTTAACCAGGAATAGCACACTAAGCTGAAAGCTTGTTTCAAACAACATGAAGTCTTGCTATATTATGACATATGCAGTGAGTCCCAACCTTCGAACTGCTCCCGGAGGTGAAAGAGTTGACTTTCCATGCCAGGCATGGAATGCTGAGCTCGAGCTCGGTTGAAACTCTGTCTGTTGTTCTTCAAATTCAAACCGTCAGATTCTTTACTCCGCCTCACTGAACAGTCGCCCGGAGATTTCTCCTTCTGCTGGTTCATTTTGTCGGTTAAAGTATTGTTTTTCTCGTTTTTGACCGAAATTAAACCGCAACCGGGTCAGTTCAGACTCTGTCTGTGGTATTTGTGAGTACTAGATAGGTTTTACATTGATTTCTATTCTGTGTGAACTTTAGAACGGTTATCGGTTCGGTTTGAACCGATCAGGTTGTTTAAAATATATTAATCTGTCATTTAGAGTGTGGTTACGGTTCTTATCGGTTCTAAAAAACGGATTTATTACGCTTTTTTTCCACTCATCTGCGACACGTTGGGAACCCATAAGAGGGTCTTACCTGGCGGATTGCCATAAACGGGTAAGTTTGGTTAGTACTGGCACTATGTCTGAGAAACCCAAAAGAAAAACCGGGCCCACTGGGTTTCAACACTGCAGTGTCTGTGGGGAAGTCTTTGCTAAGGCTGACCCCCACACCACCTGTGTTTATTGTCTGGGGTTTGACCACCTCAATGCAGACTGCCAGATTTGTAAAAATTTTCCTGCAGCTACCCTGGAAAAAAGAGTTGGTAGTCTCAGGGAAAGGGAAGCCAAAAAGTCTGCTGAACCGGATGGCCAGCCCGGTTCGGTTCCAACCAAACCGGAGGGAGTGCCCTCTGACCAGGGCAAGACTTCCTCGGGCCAAAGGAGATCCGACTACGAGGAGTCGGTTCCAGCAAAAAGGACTAGGAAATCAGCTGGTATGGAGCCAAAACTTTCCTCTCCAACCGCTGAAGAAATAGCCAAAGCGATTAAAATTGTCCAGTCGCTTTCCCCGGTTCCGACCGAACCGGCACCATCAGGTAAGCGTCCGGTTCGGCCGGTTCCACTGGTTCAAGAGTATGATGTAGAAGAATATTATGAACCGGAGGAGGGGGGAAGAGGAGTATGAGGAGAGTGAATGTGGATTTGAAAGTCTGGATGTGCCCATTGACCTGGACATCTCCCCAGACAGACCTTCAGGAGTGTCTCCTCCTAGGCTTTCTGAGTCCCCTTCTCATTTTATGTTTTATAAGAAAGTGGCTGAAACCCTCCAGCTCCCTATGGAGGAAGCTGTGGATGATCAAGAGGAGCCTGACTATGTGGAAATGATGGATATCCCAGAGTCAAGGAGGCTGTCTATTCCTTTGCATAAATCTTTTGGGAAACAGTTAAAATTCTAAAAACTCCTCACACTATACCTCCTGTTGATAAGAGAATGGACAAGAGGTACACATTGTCAGGCTCTGATACGGAGTTCCTTACACAACAATGCAGCCATGTTGGGGTAGTGCAGGCTGCAGCCTATGACAAGGGAAATATTCCCTTGGCTTCACACCCCCCTCTGACAAGGACTCCAGGAGGATTGATGCCATGGCAAAGAAACAGTACATGGCAGCATCCTTGGGACTCAGACAGGCAAATTATATGGCTTATGTTGCTAGATATCAGAAATCCAGATGGGATACTGTTATGGCTCTAGCAAAACAGGTCCCTGCCCAGCTTGCCAAGGAGCTGGAGCAGGTGGCTGCTGATGGTATTGAGGCATCCAAGGTGCAATTCCATGCTGCAGTGGACTCTAATGATGTGTCATCAAGAGTCATGGCTACATCTGTGGCACTCTGCGAATGGCTTGGTTCAGATGTACTAGCCTGTCACAGGATACCCAGACTAAGGCCATGGATTTTCCTGTTGTGGGTAATTCTCTGTTTGGGGAGCAGACAGAGAATTACATGAAGAAAATGGATGCGTATAGGACCACCTATAGGAGTGCACAAGCCAAGGAAAGGCAGGCCACTCCTCAAAGGCATCTTTCCAGGGGCAGGGGCTGGCCTTTTCATAGGCCTTTTTACCAAGCCCAGGCCTCCTCTTCTGCTTATGCCCAGAGGGGGTTCTTTAGAGGGAGAGGCAGACGGGGTACAAGCAGGCCTGCTTCCACCCCTCAGCCCAAAGCCCCTGCCAAGCAGGCACCCTGATGGGGTTGCCAGGGCCGATTCTCAGCTACCTTTAGGGGCAGGCTGGCTTACTTTGTCCAGGACTGGAAGTCTCTGACATCAGACAAGTGGGTCCTAGAAGTAGTAAGCCAGGGACTGGTTCTCAGCTCAAAATTTCCAAAGATGAGAACCAGATCCTTTTCACCTGCAAATCCATCAGAGGCACTTGCCCTAGAGGCAGAGGTCTCTTCCCTCCTGGCTCTCAGAGCTGTGGAAAGGGTTCCACCCCTACACCAGGGCAAAGGGTTGTACTCCAGGTATTTCCTTACCCCAAAAAAGACAGGAGAATGGCGGCCCATCCTGGATCTCAGATATTTAAACAAGCACCTTTTAAAACCAAAATTCAAAATGGTGACTCTGGGAATTATTCTACCCTCTCTAAGGCCAGGAGACTGGCTAGCGTCCCTGGACCTCAAGGATGCCTACTTCCATATTCTCATCAGAAGCTCCCATCAAAAGTACCTCAGGTTCGAGCAGCCCTCAGGCCATTACCAGTTCAGAGCAATGCCCTTCGGCCTCACCTCTGCTCCAAGGGTATTCACAAAATGCCTGGCAGTAGCAGTTGCTTCCCTAAGAAGGCAAAAAATTGCCATCTTCCCTTACCTGGATGACTGGCTCATAGTAGGCCAGTCTCCAGACCAAGTCAAGTTACATCTACAGATAACTTAGCAACTGCTCACCTCTCTAGGTTTCCTTCTGAATCTTTCAAAGTCAGTTCTAGAGCCTGTCCAGCTCCTCACCTTCGTAGGCGCAGAGCTGAACACAGAGAAAGCCAGAGCCTTCCTTCCTTTGGACAGGGCAAGGACCCTGGTCTCTCTGGCCTCCTCATTCACCCTGCAGGTCTCTCGACCAGCAAGGCATTTTCTACAGCTCCTGGGGCACATGGCTGCTTCTACAGCAGTAGTGCAGGGAGCAAGATTTCAGATGAGGGACATCCAGTCCATTTGAGAGCCTTTTGGTCTCAAAGGAAAGACCCTCTAACCAAATTGATCCCAGTGACTCGAACCCTGATCCAGGCCCTACAGTGGTGGCAGGATCAGAGCAATCTGAGACAAGGGGTTCCTTTGTCACTCAGTCTCACTCCTTAATCCTTACTACAGATGCATCCCTCTTGGGGTGGGGAGCTCACATGGGCGACCTCACTACCTAGGGATTGTGGTCCCCTCAGGAATCTCTGCTCCACATCAATCTGTTGGAGCTCAGAGCAGTTTTTCCAGCACTTCAAGTTTTTTCCAAGTCTGTTCAGAACAAAGTTGTACAGGTCAGAACAGACAACACCACCACAATGTGGTACATCAACAAGCAAGGGGGCACTTGGTCTACGGCCTTGTGCACCGAAGCAATGAAGTTGTGGTCTCTGGCTTACTCCCTGAACACCTCCCTTACGGCAGTTCACCTCCCAGGTAAGGACAATGTTCTGGCAGATACTCTCAGCAGGATTTCCCAGGGCCATCACGAATGGTCACTGGACCCCCTGGTCTTGGAGGTGATATTTGCCAGATGGGGCACCCGAGATCAGATCTTTTGTAGCCCCAGATAATCACCAACTTCCCTTTTTACTGCAGGCCCCCAGTGTTGGGCTCAGTCCTTCTGGATGCCTTAGTTCTCAATTGGGAAGGGAAGTTTCTCTATGCTTTTCCCCCCTTCCCTCTCCTGTTCAAAGTGCTAGTCAAAATCAGATCTCAACCCTGCAAGATGATCCTGATTGCTCCAGATTGGGCCAGACAACCCTGGTATCCACTCCTTATGTCCTTAGCAGTCCATCTTCCCCTGTGTCTTCCCAGGAATCACAACCTGTTAACCTGTGCTCAGGGGAGGGTTTGGTACCCGAACCTCAAATCTCTCAGTCTCAAGGCCTGGCTCTTGAAGAGTTAGAGTTTGCTGATCTACACCTCTCCCAAGGTGTAATGGATATCCTGAAGGCTTCTAGAAACCTTCCACCAGGGCTACTTATAATTCCAAATGGAAGAGGTTTTCCATATGGTGCTCTGGAAAGCATATTTCCCAGAATCTGCTGATTTACCCACAGTCCTGGATTATATGGTCACTTAAATACCTTGGGGCTGAGACCAGCTACCCTAAAAGTGCATCTGGCAGCTGTGTCTGCTTTTATTTCAGCAGGTAAGCCCTCTTCTCTTTCAGCTCATCCTGTATTCTCCAAGTTTTTCAAGGGATTGCTTCACACCAACCCTCCATTCAGGGACCCTGCCCCTGCCTGGGATCTTAATGTTTGCATTGCTCAGCTTATGCAACCCCCCTTTGAGCCTTTGTCTTCAGCAGAGCTTAAGTACTTGACTTGGAAGACTGTGTTTCTGGTAGCCATCACTTCTGCCAGACGCATAAGTGAACTACAAGTTTTGTCAGTGGAGCCTGATTTTATCTCCTTTCATAGAGATAAGGTGGTCCTCAGGACTATCAGGAAGTTCTTGTCTAAGGTGGTTTCAGATTTCCACCTTAATCAATCTATTTCTCTTCCAGTGTACTTCACTACCATTCCTCCTCTGGCGAGAGGAGGCTGCACAGCTTAGATGTGAAGAGAGCCCTTAGTTACTACATAGAGCATACCAAGGGTCACAGGTTTGACTCCTTCCAACTGTTCCTCACTTATGGTGAGGTTGGTAAAGGGAAACCTGCCACTAAAAGATCCATTGCCAGGTGGATTGTCTCTTGTATCCAATTCTGTTATGAAAAGCTGGGTAAGGTTCCTCCCTCAGGCCTGAGGGCTCACTCTACGAGAGGTACAGCTGCTTCCCTGGCTGCTGCCAGGGACATCCCTATTCTAGAGATATGTCAAGCAGCTACCTGGAAAACAGTTCACACTTTTACCAAGCATTACTCCCTGGACATCCAGGCTAGGAGTGATGCTCGGTTTGGCACAGCTGTGCTTCAGAGCCTATTTCCTAAGTAGGTTCTGTCCTCCATGGAGGTACTGCTGTGTAGTCTGCATATGTCATAATATAGCAAGACTTCATGTTGTTTGAAGAAAAAATTACTCACCTTAGTAATGTTGTTTCTTCTAATGGAGTCTTGCTATATTATGACCTCCCCCCCTGCCTGACCCTCTCAGAACCTCTGTTTTTGGGATGTGGGTGGGCAGTGCAGTGTTGGCACTTAGTAGATGCCCACCTTGTTGTTTCACCCCTCCTTTTTTGGGGTGACTTGTTGTTGTGTTTTTCATTTTTTGGGTCTCCTGACTTGAGTCTTTGTTTTGGGACCAAAAAATGGGTTCTTATGTTTAGTAGCCTGTTGGCTAGTGTAGGTTTACAGCTTCCACACAGGACCTCAGTGAGTTTAGCTCGTAAAGATCTGACAGTTTGAGTTTGAAGAACAACAGACAGAGTTTCAACCGAGCTCGAGCTCAGCATTCCATGCCTGGCATGGAAAGTTAACTCTTTCACCTCCGGAGCAGTTTAAAGGTTGGGGCGCACTGCATATGTCATAATATAGCAAGACTCCATTAGAAGAAACAACATTACTAAGGTGAGTGATTTTTTCTTACAGGTGCGACCTGGGAGCACAGGGAAGTTAAGTGACTTGCTCAGGGTCACACAGTATATGCAAGTGGGGACTGTAGGATTCAAACCCAGGTCTCCAGATTTGCAGCTCAGAGCCTTAAACAACTGCGCATGTATAGGCACTAAATCGCACTTCTGGTCAACTTTTGCACGATTACCACTGTACCTTGCCAGATACCTGTAATGATGAATAATGCTCATGAAAGCACACACAGCCACTTTTAAAAAAACCAAAATGTGTGTTTATTGTTACAGTGTATTAAAAATGTATGGAAAGTGTATTGTAAATCATGCTGCCTGTTAATCAAGTAATTAGTCCAGTGCCAGTCTGTTACGAGGGCAGCCTGTGAGCCTGTTTCCATGCAGTTAGCTGCTATATCCTTGGTCTGACATTTAAATGTAGAGGCGCAAGTCATCTTTGACTTTAAGATGGGCCCGAATACTTTATTTTTATTGCTGTCAGTGCTGAAAATCCAGATTCGTACAGACATGTTGAGGCAAATGGTTTAAGAACAGCAAGAGCTCGCTTTTATAGTGCTGGAAACTCATGTCCAACTGACAGCCAAAAGTTTGCAAGGGGCTGCTGTGCAAAAGAGACCTTCAGAGTTTGGTCTGTGGCCAGGTCAATGAGGCTGTCCTGTCCTGTTCTTCTGGGGATAAGGAGTCTGCAGAGCTTGGCCTGAAAATGAAGGGATTCCTGACCCGCTGGCTACTGTCCTGTCTGCCATGTTCAGAAAAGTAGTCTCGTAGCTTGCCTTGCAACCCACATAAATGTTCTGTAATTACTTCTTTGACACTGTCGACTGAAAGTTCATGTTCCTGAAGAAAATTCTCCAAGGTTGGAAATGTGGCAGTTGATTCTTGCTGCACTCATGTGGACCAAAGTTCAAGCTTGGAACCAAATGCCTTGATCTTGTCCCTGACTGTGAAAACACTGGCATCCCGTCCTTGAAGTGACAGATTAAGAGAGTTTAGTCTGTCAAAGATATCTGCCAAGTATGCGAGCAAAGCAAGCCACTGTGGATTGTGGGAATTTTCCACAAGTGGAGAGTTAGTCAGCAAAAAATATGCGAACTTCATCACGTAGTTCATAGAGGCGGGTCAGCACATTACCCCGGGACAACCAGCGGACCTCAGTGTGTAAGAGCAACTGTGTGTGTTTTGCTCCCATCTCTTCATACAGTACTACAAACAGTCTGGAATTCACTAGACGTACCTTGATAAAGTTCACGGATTTCACTGCATCAGCCAAGACTTTATGGAGATCAGCTGGCATCTTCTTGGCTGCCAGAGCTTCCCTGTGAATCATGCAGTGGTTCCAGGCAGCATTGGGAGCCACTGCTTGTACCCTTGTCACCATCCCGCTGTATCTTCCAGTCATTGAGCAAGCTCCATCACTGCAAATGCCAACACAGTGACTCCAGTCAAGGCCTTCATTCTCAATGAAGGCATTCAGCAGGCGAAACAGCTCTTCCCCAGTTGCTCTTGCAGGCAGTGGATTGCAGAACAGAAACTCATCCCGAAGATCTGTGTCTGTGGCATACCGAGCATACACCAGAAGCTTTGCAGCATATGAGTATCTGTGGACCGTCGATCTGCAGAGAGAAGAATGGGCTTTGTCGAATGGAATCTATGATCTGCCTCTTCACATCTGCAGACATCTCCTCAATACGACGGCAAACTATGTCATTTGAAAGAGGGATTGCATCCAGCTGTGCAGCTGCTTACTCTCCAAGCATCACTGCACACATTTCCTTTGCAGCAGGAATTAGCAGCTCTTCCACAATATTGTGTGGCTTCCCAGCTTTGGCAATTCTTAGAAACAGAAGGTATGACTCTTCAGTAGCTTTTGCAGGTACAGTTCCATGCTGCTCCACAACTTTTTTTTGGCCCCTCAGTTTACTCAGTTTCTGTGGAAGAACTCTACTGATTTTGAAAGTAAGCTGGGATGTTTTGCTTCTAGATGACGCCGTAGCTTGCAGGGATGCATACTGTCTGTTGCCAGAACCTCAGCACACACAACTCGCTGAGGTTGTGGCACATCACTGGTCCCAATCTAGGCGAATCCTAGCTTCAGATAGCTCTCATTGTATCTTCTGGCCTTGAGTTTTGCTTGAGGTTCTCTCAGTCCATCAGCTTACACCTTGTCATGCACACACTTCCTTCCAGTCACCATAAAGTGATCCATTCTTGGTCTACAACACAGTAGTAAATTCATATTGATGAGAAGTTGACAAGTAAGCCAGTCTGAGGCCAGACCATCCTGGGCATGCCCATGTGTACCGCCACAAGTGCTACATACACAATACAGCTGCTACGGACACAAAACCCACCATCATTAACAATAAGAACTCCACAAAGTACTTATTTATTGAAGCACATTTTGAAGACAGATGACAGAAGACAGCAAGATCAAGACTGTGGGCATTTGTGCCCATTCCAAATCAGGCAGCTGGTAAGTACCTTCATGACTCTTACCAGGGCCAAAACACACACACACACACACACACACACAGACATACACAAAAATTAATATCAAACCAGTAATAAAAAGGAGCCCTCTTTACAGAAATCTGGTCTGTTACACCTGCCACCCCATCAGCCCTGATGCCACCACCACACATGAAGACATGAAGTTTGACCGTCATCCCACAAATTTCAAGCACTGTCCACAGTCTCAACAACATGGTAACTCTTGGCAGCCACTGCCCATTAGGTCCCTTGCTTCAAACTCCTCCAGCAAATCCTTCAGTCAGTGCAAGCCCCACCTCACCGGCCAGATCCTGAAGCACCGGGCAATGGGTGTAGGAGAGGGAGGATAAGAGAAATGACTTCATACTTACCATAAGTTCCTTTTCTGTTAGCTCCAACATTGTCAGTGGGAGTTATATGTGGTAATCCTCAAAACCCTCCCACCACAAAAACATCTGGTTATTTCTTGCAGTTAAGACACAAGTAACTGTTTTAAGTAAAGGGCTATTGGTGTGTCTGACCCACCCCACACACCACACCAGACACACAGACACACACACACACACACACACACACACACACACACACACCCCACCACACCTCTGGCATGACCAGAACGTGACTTGCTTTGCAGCACCTTGTAACAGTCCCTCCCAACAGTGCAATGGCAGGACCAGATCTGGACTGCATACTGTACTGTGGCAGTTATGAACACTCCCTCCACCCCAAAGGTTGAGTAGAACTGGATCAGTAGTGCATGACTGCAGCTGTGCAGCACTTTGGCCCAGAACAGCCACTCAGCAGCACTTTGTAATCCTCCATTAACCCCCAGAGAAAGTTCAGGCAGGACCAGATCAGAAAACCACTGTACAGCACTTGGTAACCTTCCCTCACTCTCACCCCCAAAACAAAGCTCTTGCAGGACCTGATTTGAACTTCAACTCTGAGGCACTTTGGTGGTTGATGGAGGGTTACAAAGGGCCTCAGAGTTGAAGTTCAGATCTGGTCCTGCCAGAGCTTTGTTGGGGGGGGAGGTGTTGAGGAAAGGTTACAAAGTGCGCACAGTGGTACTTCTGCTCTGGTCCTGCCTGAACTTTTTCTGGGGGTTGATGAAGGGTTACAAAGTTTAGACAGGACCAGATCAGAAGTACCGTTGCGCAGCACTTGGTAGGCCTCCCTCACCCCCACACCCCAACAAAGCACTGGCAGGACCCGATTTGAACTCCAATTCTTAGGCACTTTGTAAACTTCCATTCATTCCAACCCCACAACAGGCAGGTTTTGCTGCTTTTAAAGTGAAGGGCCTGGGGGGGGTGAGGTGCTCCTGGGCTTAAGACCTGCAGAACACATCTACCCCTAAGCCACACCAGAAGTCCCTTCGTTCAAAAGTCCCCCAGCCAAAAACACACCCCACAGAAACCATCACATATGAACCCAGCACAGGCAGGATCCTCCTAAAGATCTGCAAAAGACCCCTACCCTCCAGCCATCAAAAACTGTGTAGTTTCAACCCTCTCTTTTAAGACAAACAATCAAAGACAACATATATGACCACCCCCCTCCTCCAGCCACCAGAAACAGTGTGCCATGTTAACTCTCTCTTTCAGGACAGAGACACCAGAAACAATATGCCATTTCAACCCTCTCTTTCAGGACAAACAATCAGGGACACCATATATGACCCTCCCCCCACCCACCCTCCAGCCATCAAAAATAGTGTGTCATTTCAACCCTTCTCTTTCAGGAGAAACAATCAGAGGCACCATATATGCCCCCCCCTGCCGCCACCGCCATTTTAAACCCCTTCAGGCACACAAAGAAAACATTACTTATGGCGCAGAACAAGTACTTACCAGCCGTGTACAAGGTGGGTCTGGAAGAAGTCTGGAAGGCAGGAGGTGGTCCGGGTTTGGAGCTCAGGAGGTCCGAGGTAGCAGCTAAAGGCAGGAGGTGGTAGCCACAATGCGGCGGAGGTTCCAGGCAGCAGCTAAAGTGGACGCAGGTCCCAGACAGCAGCAAAAAGCATTGGAGGTCCCAGGTGGCAGTCAAACATGGGTCCCAAGCAGCAACGGCAAAGCGCAAAGTTCAGAGACGGCAACTGGCGGTCGTCAGTGGATCAAATCAGCAGCTTTAGGCAGGTGGTTCAAGTTGGCGGCTTCTGGCAGGCGATTGCAATCAAAGATCTCGGCAGGGTTAAACCCCCCCCCCCCGACTTTGCACCATGCTTTATTGCCGGAAGCGATGACAACACTTTCCTGAGCTGGCCTTTGATTGGCCAAGAAAGCCTGCGGAAGCCAGACAATGACTTACTGGTTAAGTTGGCCACTGATTGTCCAAAATGATCTTGCTCCCTATTGGTCTGATACAGACCTTTCCTGCATTTATGATTGGCCAGCTGTGGATCCCTTCCTAGCCCAGCTAGGTTTGAACTGTTTGGGGGGGGGCTGTACAGGGCTGCAACTTCATCACAGCAGGACGCACAGCCTCTGCCAGCCCGGAGGTAGGTGTGGTGGGGGGGGATTGGTAATTACACACATGCGGCGAGTAGAGCGGGGTGGGGGAGGTGTGGTAGTGATATGGCCAGCCAGGAAAGGGAATCGGGAGGCGCACAGAGTACAACTGTTGCTACACACTTTTTTTGCCAAGTATCCCATACCTCCCCTGGAACAGAAACACGCCTCACCATTTGAGAACCCCTGCTCTAAGTGGAAAAGGCTTTTTTTACTGGTGTGCCCCAGGAAAAATAAACCCAATAGAGTCAGGTTTGCCTGTAATTCTGGAGTACCGAGTAAACCTACAGTCTTTAGGCCTGCGGCCTTCAGCTTTAAAGGTACACTTAGCAGCAGTATGAGAATACGTATCAGCTGGCAAGGGAAAGTCTTTGGCCTCACAACCTATTTTCAAAAGATTTTTTAAAGGCCACAGACATTTCTACTCACCAGTGAGGGACCCTGTCCCACAGTGGAACCTCAGTTTCTAGGGACATGGATATGTTGTTCATCCACACTGTCTGGCAGGTATCCTTGCCGCTTTAAATCTTGCCGGAAGGTCTTCAAGCTGGCTCCTCCCACCCACCCGGGTGGTAAACCTCTCGGCTCCGCCCCATGACGCCAGATCTTCCTTACCGCTTGGAAGCTCAGGTTCCCTCCTTAACGCTCTACGTATAAGACTGGTTCCTAATTCTTCGAATTTTCGAAATCAAAGTTCTTTTGTTAAAAAGACTTAGACACTCCACGTGCGTTTACTGCTTGGGCCTTGAGCACGACCTGCAGGCTTGCGACCTGTGCTCTTCTTTTTCGGCCTACGTCCTCGAAGGCCGTGCTGCCCATTTACAGCTGGGGTGTCCCGAGAAAAAATTTCCTCCAGTTAAATCTAAAGAGGCCCGGTTGGCGGTGTCCGCGGCGGCGGGCTCGGCGGATCAGCTCGAGCAGATGATTGCCCTCGAAGAGGAGGTGGCGCGGGCCACATCTACCTCAGCTGCGGCATTTGTCCCGCTCCCTCTCGGTGCCTCGTATTCGGCTTCCTTTAAGGAGCTCTGTCTGACCCTCTCGACGAAAGGTGAGGGTCCAACTTCTTCTGGACCTTTTTCTCGGTCCAAAAAGAGCAAAAGTAAGTCTCACCATCGACGCTCTTGGGAGCGGGAAAGATCCCCCTCTCCTGGTCGACAGTCGACTTCGGTCGACCCCTCAGCTTCGGCCACTGGCTTCACGGTGTCCCCGTCAGGCCAGTTGACCGAGACTCTCGTCGACGCGGTCGAGATTTTTCTCGACCCGTTAGACGGGTTGTCGGCTGGAGAAGCTGAGAATCCCCTCTCCCCGGTTCCCCCGGTGGGAGTTGAGGATCCCGTCTGCTCGTCTGTGCCTCCGGTTCCGGAGCCTTCGGTGGAATCGTCCGAACCGAGGGAGTGCGATTCCGACACCTCCCTCGCGACCGTCCTCGGCCCAGCCAAGATCTCGGTCTCGTCCACGGACATCTTGGCGTCCAGCCAGTTCGCGTCATAGGCGGTCTCGGGTCTCGGCACCGCGGCAGGCGGCGCCGCCGCTCTTCCTCCTCCTCGGACGCAGGGAGGCTTGCCAAGTTGCGCACGAGGTATGGAGGAACCATGGGAATAGATCTCTGACCGGGAAATAAGCCGACCCAGTCGCCTTCCCCGCCATTAAGTGGCTAACACTGAGCGCCGAAACAACCCTCGCTAGCCGAGGCGCCTGTTCCAGGCGGTTGTTCGGCCAATTCCAGCTGCCCCACCGATTTGGTGGAACCTCCGCCTCCACAGCAGTTAGTTGGGGCTCCGACCAAAAGTTCTCGGTCGGCTCGGGGTTTGCCCCATAGGCTGTCTGTCACCCTCACTCCCGATAGACCTCGGCAGGTGGAGGGTGGCTCAGGCCCGAGGCAGCTCTTTGAGGACTCTTCCGAGTCCGAGGATGATTCCTCCCTTTTCTCCAAGCGAATGGACTTGGAGTCCTCAGGAGGACAGTCAGTGGATGATAGCCCTTCGTCCTTCCTAGGGTTGCTTCGGCTCATCTCGGAGTCCACCGGGATGAAGCTCGAACCCGTTTCTAAACAGGCCAGGTATCCCCTCACGGAGATTCTGGACCGAGGGGATTCCCCTACGGAGGCCTTTCCGGTGGCCAAGGCCATAGTGGGTCCGGCCTTGGAGCTTTGGCAGCGCCCTGCTTCCTGCCCTGCACCTTCGGCCAGGATGGCCAGGAAGTATGCGGTCCCTACCGGTTTCCTGTCCGGTTTTTCGGAACACCCCTCTGCTGAGGGGTTGGTTACCGACAGCGTTTTCCGGCGCCGGAACGCCAGGGATGTGGGACAAACCTCCGACAAGGAATCCAAGAAATTGGATTATGCCGGCGAAAAGTCTATGCGTCCCTCTCGGCCTTCGCGTCAGGCCAGTTCGCCGTCCTCATGGCACATTTTTCTCATGCCCTGTTGGGCTTCCTGGATGAGGTGTCGCCTCATCTTCCCGCAGATCTGCAGACTACGGTCAGGCAGGTGCGGGACCAGGGCAGGGCAGTGGCCAAACAGCAGCTCCAGACTGCTTTGAGACATTGGGGACTCATGTGCCAGGGTCTGTGGCGGCCACAGCGGCCATGCATCGTTGGGCTTGGCTGAGGATATCCACCTTTACCTCGGATACCCAGCACAAGTTGGCGGATGTTTCCTTTTTGGGGACTGACCTCTTCGGCCCTGGGGTGGAAGGTCACCTGCAGAGGATCGAGAAGTCCAATGCTACCTTGGACTCTGTCTCTTCCGCTCAGAAGGACAAAGGCCGCAGCCACAGCCTAAGTCCTTTTCGTCCTTCTCGCCCTGGCAGCGCCCGGCCCAGCAACGTCAGGGCCAGCAGGCTCGGGCTTGCCATCCCAAACCCAAGCCGTCGGCTTCCTCCAACAGGAAGCAGGGAGGTAAAGGCCCAGGAGGTCCCTCGGCCGGTCCCTCCTCCAAGCCTGCCCAGTGACGGGCTGAGGGGTGTCGCCCCCATCCCCGTCACCTCACCCCTGGTTCCCCCCGTGGGGGGACGGCTCCTACACTTCCTTTCCGCTTGGTCCGCTATTACCACGGACAGGTGGGTACTGGAGGTGGTGGGAAAAGGCCTGCCTCTAGGATTGAGCAGACCCGCCCTTCCAGAGCCGTCGCACCTCGGGGAGCCTCAAAATCCATGACAGCCTCACTGTCGGCTCGTCGAGCGCGGCATCAGCTCCTCCTCCAAAAGGAGGTGATCAGGGAGGTAGAGGACCCCGCTTCAGACCTGGGGTTCGTGTCCAGGTACTTCCTGGTTCCGAAACGGACGGGGGGCTGGCGTCCCATTCTCGACCTACACGACCTGAACAAGTTCCTAAGGTCTCGAACCTTCAGGATGGTCACTCTGGCGCAGATAATACCATCTCTGGAACACGGCGTGTGGTTCTGCTCTCTGGACCTGCAGGACGTGTTCTTTCACGTCCCTATCCATCCGTCACATCAGAGATTCCTTCGCTTTCGAGCGGAGGGATCCCTCTTCGAGTTCCGAGCCATGCCCTTCGGCCTGTCTCCAGCTCCCAGGGTCTTCACCAAATGCATTACAGTGGTGACAGCTTTCCTGTGGCGCCAAGGGGTCCGGGTGTACCCTTACCTGGACGATTGGCTGATAGCAGCCCCTCCAGACAGGAGGGTGGGCGGTCCAGATCTGGCCCTCAGGTTTGCTCTCAAGTCGGCCTTCTCATCAAGGAGGCCAAGTCAGAACTCGAGCTGAAGCAGGTGATTCTGTTTATCAGGGCAGAGCTCGACTCTCTTCGAGCCAGAGCACGGCTCCCGGCGGACAGGGCCAAGGTTCTTACCTCCTTTGCCCAATCATTTCTGGTTGGGCAATCGCGCCCTGCCTGGGACTTCCTGCGCCTCCTGGGTCTCATGGCGGCCTGTACCAGCGTGGTCCGTTGGGCATGCTGGCACATGCGCCCCCTTCAGTGGGGGCTGGCCAGCCAGTGGTCACAACGCTGCGATCCATTGGACCAGCTAGTGATGGTGACCCAGGAGCTGTGGAACGCTCTCCAGTGGTGGACCGTTCCATCTCATCTGCAGGAGGGCATCCCGTTTGTCCGCCCCGAGTCGACGGTCTCTTTATCGACCGATGCCTCTCTGATGGGTTGGGGTGCCCATCTGGGGGAACACCGAGTGCATGGCCGCTGGTCCCCGCGGGAGTCCCGATGCCACATCAACCTGCTGGAGCTCCGAGCGGTCCACCTAGCTCTCACCGCCTTTGCTCCGTTTCTCCGGGGTCAAGTGGTCCGAGTCCAGACGGACAATACCATGACCATGTACTACCTAAACCGCCAGGGTGGGACGCGCTCCATGCTTCTACGCAAGGAAGCTCTCCGTATTTGGTCACTCGTGCGCAGCCTGGAGGCGGATCTCCTAGCCATTCATGTGGCAGGAGCTTCCAACACCCTGGCCGATGCCCTGAGCCGGACAGGGGCTGCATCTCACGAGTGGTCTCTCCTGCCGGAGGTAGTACAAGATCTGTTCTCCCACTGGGGCACACCTCAGGTGGACCTGTTTGCCTCCAGGGAGAATGCGAAGCTGAGGCTGTTCCATGCCCGCCCCCCTCAGCAGGGCTCGCTGCAGGGGATGCCTTCTCGAGGCTGTGGACCCCGGGCCTCTTTTACGCCTTTCCCCCATTTCCCTTGATTCACAAGGTGCTTCTCAAGGCAAGGAGGGACAAGGCGCAGGTGATTCTGATAGCCCCACACTGGCCCCGCCAGTTCTGGTACCCAGATCTCCTCAGCCTCAGCTCCAGGCTCCCGAGGCAGCTTCCAGCCCGCCCGGACCTGCTCTCAGTCAATCAGGGGAAGGTGTTCCATCCAGACCTTCAATCCCTGCACCTGGCGGCCTGGTTCCTGGCTGCAGAGTTCCAGGCCTTGGGTCTTTCTGTGAGTCCTCAGTGTTGTTGGGCGTCCCGTGAAGGAGTGGACCAGGAAATGCTATGCCTTCAAATGGAAGGGATTTTTCCATTTGGTGTCAGGGTAAGGGCTTCGACCCTTCCTCCTGTTCTTTGGCAAGCGTTTTGGACTATTTATGGTCCCTTTCTAGTCAAGGGTTTAGGTCGACGACCCTAAAGGTGCACCTGGCAGCCATCTCTGCTTACCGGGCGCGGGCGAGGGAGCAGTTGGTGGCGCGGAGAAAGGTGGTCTCGCGCTTTTCAAAGGCCTTGATCACATTCCTCGGTGCGAGAACCTCCACCTCCGTGGGATTTACTGCTGGTACTGGCAAAGCTCATGGGCAAGCCATTCGAGACCAATGCACAGGTGTGAACTCTCTCACCTGTCGTGGAAGACCGCCTTCTTGGTGGCTATCCGTCAGCCAGAAGGATGGGAGAACTCCAGGCGCTCTGCATTGAGTCTCCTTACCTGGTCTTCCACAGGGACAAGGTTGTCCTGCCCACACCGAAATTCCTTCGAAGGTGGTGTCGGAGTTTCACCTTAACCAGGTGTTGACTTTGCCAGTGTTCTACCCCAGTCACACCTCGGAGGCCGAATACAGGCTCCATACTTTGGACCCTAGAAGGGCGCTCGCTTATTATAAGGAGCGCACAGCTGAAATTCGGGAGACTGCCAGCTGTTTGTCACCTACGCTGAAGCCGCACCTGGCAGACCTGCAGCCAAGCGGATGATAGGCAGGTGGGTCACCTCTGCATAGATCTGCTATAAGTTGGCGGGCATGGAGCCTCCCAGAGGATAAGGCTCATTCTACCCGTCATACTGCTGCATCGGTGGCTGCTTTCAGGGACGTCCCTATCCAGGAAATCTGCAGGGCTGCTACCTGGAAGTCAGCACACACCTTTATTACCCATTACCACATTGACCTTGAGTCACTCCGGGATGCTGGTTTTGGGGCCTCGGTTCTCCAGTCTCTATTCCCTAAGTAGGGGGTGTGCACCTTGCCTCCCTCCTCCCGGAGAACTGCTAGGAGTCTGCCAGACAGTGTGGATGAACAACATATCCATGTCCCTAGAAATACAGGTTACTCACCTGTAACAGGAGTTCTAGGAATGGTATATGTTGTTCATCCTGACCACCCGACCTCCCCGGCTTGACGCACAATGAGCTTCCAGCGGGCAGATCTGGCGTCATGGGGTGGAGCCGAGAGTTTTACCACCCGGGTGGGTGGGAGGAGCCAGCTTGAAGACCTTCCGGCAAGATTTAAAGCGGCAAGGATACCTGCCAGACAGTGTGGATGAACAACATATACCATTCCTAGAACTCCTGTTACAGGTGAGTAACCTGTATATATGCCTTGCCCAGCTTATGCAGGCTCCCTTTGAGCCTATGGAAACTGCTGACCTGAAGCATGTCACATGGAAAACCACATTCCTGGTTATAGCGACTTCCGCTAGGAGAGTAAGCGAATTACAAGCCCTCTACACAGAGTCAACTTACATAATCCTCCACAGGGACAAAGTAGTTCTTTAGAACCAACAGAAAATTCCTACCTAAGGTGGTATCTGAATTCCACCTGAATCAGTCAGTGACCCTCCTTGTACTCTATCCAGAGCGTTTCAGTCCAGGTGAGGAAAAGTTGCATAGCCTTTACCTAAAGAGTCTCCGGACTATCTACATTTACTGGATGAAAGATGTCAGGTCCCAAAGTACACAGCTTTTTGTTACCTGTGATGAGGCTGGCAAATGTAAACCGGCTACAGAGAGATCTGTCTCTTTCTGGATAATCTCTTGCATTCAGTTCTGCTATGAAAAAGCTAGAAAAATGCCACCTAAAAGTTTAAGAGCACACTTTACAAGGGGTACCGCTGCCGCAGTTGCATCCTCAAGTGGCATCTCATTGGTTGACATTAGAAATATAGAAAAACAGACTTTGACGGCAGATAAGGACCGAGTGGCCCACGCAGTCTGCCCATTTACCTACCTGTTGGATAAGCTGCAGATTCGAGTTAACCAACAGCCTACTTCCTCCTACCCCCTACCCCCTACTATAATTGCCTTAAGTCTGTCCCTTGCATTCTTGAATTCCCCCACTGTTTTTGACCCCACAACCTCCTCAGGAAGGTGGTTCCATGTCTCCACCACTCTCTCCGTGAAAACATATTTCCTCACATTGCCCCTGAGCCGTCCCCCACTCTATCTTCACATTTTCCCCCCTTGTTCTTGCACATCTCTTTTTCTGAAAGATGCTCCCCTCTTGGACTTTGTTGATTCCCTTGAGGTACTTGAAAGTTTCAATCATGTCTCCCCTCTCCCTCCTTTCCTCAAGGGTATACATATTAAGCTCCTTTAGTCTCTCTTCATATGGCTTCTCTTGCAGACCCTGCACCATTTTAGTTGCTCTCCTCGGGACTGCCTCCATCCTGTCTATGTCTTTGCGGAGATGGGGTCCCCAGAACTGCATGCAGTACTCCTGATGGGGTCTCACCAACTGTCTGTACAGAGGGATAACAACTTCTTGTTTTCTACTGGTGGTGCCTCTCCCTATGCATCCCAGTATCCCCCAGCCCTCCTTACTGCCTTCTCACATTGCTTACCTACCTTAAGGTCGTCTGATATGACTACCCCCAGGTCCCTTTCCATTTTTGTTGTTGTTAGTACCTCCCCCCCCAATTGTGTACTCTTCACCTGGGTTTTTGTTTCCCACATTTACAAAGCAGCTACCTGGAAACCAGTATACACCTTCATAAAGCACTACTGTTAGGATGTACAGTCCAGAAGGGATGCCATTTTAGGAACTGCTGTCTTGCAGAGCCATTTTCCTAACTAGATTCTGGACCCAGCCTCCCAAGGTACTGGTAGTGAATCTGAATAAAGTGTAAACATGTAAGTGCGGAATTCCTGTGGTTAAAAGACAAAATTACTCAGCATAGTAATGTTGTTTTCTCCCAAGCAATCCCTCGCTGTGTTTACACTCCCTAATCCCGCCTCCCCTTCCAGAACTTGAAATAGGTTCACACAAGAATTAGTTCCTTTTTTCACTGAGGTTGCTTGAGCTGTACTGTTGCAGTTCCTACAATTGTAAGTTTGTTGCTAGGGTTTAAATTACAGTTTTTTCTCAAGTCTGCTTTCAGTTTATTTGGTGTTTTTAAAATTCAATAAAATTTCAACATTTTTTGTAGCCTTTTAAGCTAGTTTCACTAATGTAGGGCGTTAAATAAGCTGAAAAACTTGATTAGCAATTCTTTGTGTGAAAGTGCTAATCAGCTGTGAAAATGCATAGCATGTAGCACAGAATGATTAGCAAAATGAAAAAAAATAATGTTTTTATTCATTTTATCTGTTGTGCCATGGACTTACTCAAAAAATGGTTAGCAGTCTACTACTATGCATTTCTGGAAATGGTTCGCATTACCTCCTACTTTGTGTAGTGTTTTGCTGTGCTGTACCAGCTATTTAAAACCCTGTAACAGCTGCTCCATTCTGGCTTGGAAACAGATCTCAGCAACAGCCAGTGTGGAGTGCGGGTACAGAGTTTGAACCTGCATCCTAAATTTGAAAATTTGCATTGCTTCTGATGTCTGGGGCATCACTTTCAGCCAAGATGACTGCGTAAACTGTTAACATAATGAAGGATCCCTTTAAGAAGAAACAACAGTACTACAGTGAGTAATTTTTTTCTTCCTGGGAAGTGATAGCGATTGGCTCCTCTAAGTATATGTGGTTCTAATTTCAAAAGAGAACTGATGGTTTTCTGTATTGTAGTTTGGTAAATTTCAGTTCCAAACTACAATTAGGAAAAAATGTTTAATTTTAGAACATCTTTTGCCTGTACCACCTTATGTTGCAGAAGCCTAAAAAACACACAGGCACATCAGCATTTAAAAAGTGTGTGGGCTGTGGTGGTATGGTCCCGAAGGCTGCCGGCCTTAAGTTGTGTTTTGAGTGAAACATAGAAACATAGACTTTGACGGCAGATAAGGACCACTTGGCCCACCCAGTCTGCCCATTTCCCTACCTATTGGATAAGCTGCAGATTCTAGTTAACCAACAGCCTACTTCCTGAAACCCCCCACTATAATTGCCTTATGTCTGTCCCATGCATGTTTGAATTCCCCCACTGTTTTAGACCCCACAGCCTCTCTAGGAAGGCGGTTCCATGTGTCCACCACTCTCTCCGTGAAAAAGAATTTCCTCACATTACCCCTGAGCCGTCCCCCCTCTAACTTTAAATTGTGCCCCCTTGTTCTTACACATCTCTTTTTCTGAAAGATGCTACCCTCCTGGACTTTGTTGACTTCTGGAGGTACTTAAAAGTTTCTAATCACGTCCCCTGTCCCTCCTTTCATCAAGGGTATACATATTAAGCGCCTCAGTCTCTCTTCATATGGTTTCTGATGTAGATCCTGCACCATTTTAGTTGCCCTCCTCTGGACTGCTTCCATCCTGTCTATGTCCTTGCATAGATGAGGTCTCCAAAACTGCACGCAGTACTCTAGACGGGGTCTCACCAACTGTCTGTATAGAGGGATAACCACTTCCCTTTTTCTACTTGTGATGCCCCTCCCTATGCATCCCAGTATCCCCCTGGCTCTCCTTACTGACTTCTCACATTGCTTACCCACCTTTAGGTCATCTGATATGACTACACCCAGATCCCTTTCTATTATTGTTGTTGTTAGTACTTCCCCTGCTATTGTGTACTCTTCTCCTGGATTTTTATTTCCCAGTTGCATTACTTTGTTCTTCTTTGCATTGAATCTAAGTTGCCGTATGTCTGACCATTCCTCCAACCTTGCCAAGTCCCTTCTCATCCTTTCTACCCCCCCTTGTGTATCAACTCTGTTACAGATCTTTGTGTCATCCACAAAGAGGCATACCTTTCCTGTCAGACCCTCTGCAATGTCACCTATAAAGATGTTAAAGAGGACTGGACCCAGTACTGAGCCCTGAGGTACTCCACTAGTAACCCCCCTTTCTTCAGAATGTGTTCCATTCACTATTACCTTTTGTGTCCTGTTGTGCAGCCAGTTTGCTACAGGCTACCACCCTGGGACCCACTCCCAGGCTGGCTAACTTGATTATTAATCTTTTTGCGGGACTGGTCAAATGCCTTGCTAAAGTCTAGGCAGGCCATATCCACAGCCCTCCCTGGTCTATTACTTTGGTCACCCAGTCAAAAAATCGATTAGATTAGGTCTGACATGACCTTCCTGCTGTGAATCCCATGCTGCTTTGGGTCCTGTGCCCCGATGGCGTCTAGGTACTCGACAGTTCTTTCCTTCAGAAGTGATTCCATCATTTTCCCCACCACTGAGGTCAAACTAACAGGTCTGTAGTTTCCTGCTTCTGCCTTGCTCCCACTTTTGTGAAGGGGAATCACATCTGCCCTCCTCCAGTCCTCAAGTACCAGCCCATCTTCCCATGATTTGTTAAAAAGTGTGGTTAGTGGTGTCATTAGGTCCTCCCTTAGCTCTTTTGTCTGTGACCTAAGCATTTTTGGCAGGATTGTGAATCCTGTCAGAGATTCTCTCCCAAGACAGTAAACTGAAGAGAGAATCTAAACGGCTGTCACTTTCAGCACCCGTTTCCACACAGTGCTCCCCAGTAAAGAAACATTTTAGTTCAAATGGAGGGAACCAGTAGTGTTACTGTCTCTCCACAGCATTTGGCTAAACCCTCCATGTGGCAGTACCACTAAGGGCAGGAGCCCAACAGAGAAGAGTCATTCTTGTCGGGGTGCCAATGGGGGTATGAAATCACACAGTGAGAGGAAACTGGTGAAAGATCCAGGGACTGATCTGCTTAGTGTGCAAAACATCAATCAGCCATGCAGTGGGAGCAAGCTGGTGAAAGATTCAAGTAGTAAACCCACTGTGGAGGCTCCAGCTCAACTAGTGTGCCCTTCAGATGGACATATGACCTCCTTGGAGGAATTTATAAAAATGTGGCAAATGTTTCAGGTCATGCAATAAATGGAGGTCCCTACAGTACTTCCACCATATCTATCTGAGGAAGGGGAAAGAATTTGATGAACTTAGCATAGAGACCAAGGGCCCAATATTCAGAAAGGTACAAAGCATAGCCCAAATGTTTGTGCTTTATTGCCCAGAGGTCTGAGGATGCTATATTCAGTTGTGTGCTACCCGACTGAATAAAGGGCCAAGTCGGCACAGTGCTAAGTCAGGTAGCACCGCCCCGACTTGGCTTCCGAAGTTGTGCTCAGGAGTTGATAGCGCCACAGTGCTATTAACAGATCTTACTTTGAGAGGGTTTCCGCAGTAGGTCTTTACATATAGGACTGCGCCCCCTGGCATCAGGACCGCGTGGCAAATTTCTAGCTAGCAAGCATTAGTGGGGGACCACCCCTGGCATCACCTGATCAGGCGTCAGCGTGACAGTATATAGGGGTGGTCCCCATGCCCGCCCTCCAATTCTTTCTCGTGGTAGAATTAGCTTGGTCGTCTGCCATTTCTTTTCATTATCATGCAAGTTTTTTGCCCTTTTCAACCTCAGTGCATGTCTTCGAGAAAAATAAAGAAAAAGTGCTTGCAGTGCAGCGCCAAAATCCCGCACGAGGATGACCACTCCCACTGCGTTCTTTGCCAGGGCCCTAAGCACCATGTGGCAGATTGTGAAATCTGCTAGTCGTTTAACCCGGACACATGCACCCGTCGCCAGAAGGCCCTCGATGCTCACCTATTGAAATGTCGCCTTGCATCGATGGAAAAAGAGCTCCAGGAGAGCTGAGGGGATGTGCTTCTTTACCCCACTCCCAAGAAAAAGCGTAAGGAGAAGAGCCGGGAGCGGGACCCCAGGCCTGCTGATGGATCCTACCCTACCCAGTGGTCCCTTGGCACCACCTCTCCCTGGACCCTCTGCCCCTCCTCCGTTGGGTCCTATGGGTCACTTTCCTAGCTATCCATCACTGCAGTTTCCCTATTACCCGATGCCAGTGGGGCCATCATCTGGATACCCTCCACAAGCTCCAGCTCCGGGATACCTGATGCCGGGTTACTTTTACCAGGGTTACCAACCGTACCACTATTGGTACCAGTCTCCTGGCTACCCTTCCTATTCTACAGGGTACCCAGGATACCAGCCTCCGCCACCCCCTCCGCCTCCTCCTCCACCCCCTCCTTAGCCGGAACCACCCACTTCCATTCCAGCATGGTGGCAGGATGCAAAATCCCAGCTCCTGTAGGAACTGGGACAACCCCCATATGGTCATGGTCCCCACACCGACTCATAGGACCATCACCAGGAGCCCTTCCCCTCTGGACAGGGCATCAGACAGGGGTTTGGGCGGGTGCTCTTTGGAGACCCCTCCAGGAGCATGGGTGACGGAGATGGTCCCAGACATTATCTCTTTGCCCAGCAGGCCAGAGTCCTCAGATTCTGATTCAGACTTCGAATCACTTGGTCACTCGGAACCCCACTCCCCCACTGAACCCCAGCCCAAGGAATCCCTGATGTCTCCACTGGAAGATCCATCCTTTGCAGAACTCCTAAGGTCCATCAAGCAGGCCTGTGGCTGGGCATCTCAGGAGTTGGACCCCAAGAGAAAACGTCTGGCGGAACACCTAGACTTCACTAGTGCAGATCCTGTCCCCATTCCTCCATGGACGGGACTGCATGAGGATCTTACCTCTACGATTTGGCAACAGCCGTCCTTTATCCCAGCTGTCTCCAAAAAAGCCAATCGAACATATCACCCCCTGGAAGGGATTGGTTATCTGACCGGTCAACCAAAGGCCAACTCCTTGGTCATCACCATGGCCCATGACAGGTCGGCACAGCCGAAGCACCTAAGTGCTTCTCCTCTGGATAAGGAATCCATACAAATGGATCAATATGGATGCAAAGTCTACTCTTCATCGACCTGTGCCTTCCGGTCATTGAATTATGTAGCCCGCATGGTGTCCTTCCAGAAATCATCTCTGTCCAATCTGGAGAAGGACTTACAGGAGATTCCGGACGAAGACCTCAGAAATCGGTTCTTGGAAAAAGTATTACTGAATAAGTCTTCTTGCCACCATGCCTTAAAGGCCACATATGATTTGGTCGACTCAGTAGCCCGGTGCACTGCTACGGGCGTTTGCTTGAGGCACCTGGCTTAGCTCCTTCTTGCGGGACTGGCGCAAGACATCCAGAGCACCCTACTAGACACCCCCTTCAGGGGCCCCATCCTGTTTGGGGGAGACACAAAAGACATTATCACGGAGCTACAGGAGAGCGGTAGGTCACTTAAGGACGTCCGCTCCATGTACTGCTCAGGAAGAAAATTCAAGCAGTCCTTTTGTTGCCCTCAGAAGCGGGGGAACAGGCAGAACCAAGGTAAGTGAAAGGGTAAGCGTTGCACCACTGGTTCAGGTCCCTAGACTTCTCAGGCAGAATTCCAAAAGACCACCAGGGGCAGTAAAGTGGCACTCCCCTCAGTACCCTGACGCGAGGGTTCCCCCCAACCCCTCCCGTGTCTCCTGGTGAAAAAGTAGGGGGAAGGTTCGCCCTTCACCTGGAAGGATGGAGGGCGATAACCGAAGATGCTTGGGTCCTTCAGCTAGTAGCAAAAGGACACTCAATCGAGTTCCTGGACAGACCCCCGGATAATCCACCGGGCAGGTCTCACTACCCGTCAGGCCATCTAAATCTGGTCCATCATGAGATCCAGGCTCTACTTGAAAAATTTGCCATAGAGCCGATTCCGCCAGGGCAAATAGGAAGGGGATACTACTCCCACGTCTTCCTAGTTCGCAAAAAGACAGGAGATCTGAGACCAATTCTTAATCTCAGCCTACTCAGTCTCTTAGTAGAATACAGTATGTTGACGCTCCAGGGACTCTTCCCCCTGCTTCAGCAGAACCAATGTCTGTTCTCCCTGGATATGCAGGATGCTTACCTGCATATCCCTATCCTCCAGGCCCGTCTCCTTTTTTTGAGATTCTCCTTTCGGGAGAACCATTATCAGTAAAAGGCCCTCCCATTTGGCCTTTCTTCGGCACCTCAGGTTTTTACCAGGTGCCTAGTGGTGATGGCTGTGGCCTGATGCCTCAAGGGGATTTATATGATCTTCCTGGACTAAGTCTCCATCACTCATTCACACTAGTGGGATAGCGCCAGAGGCACTAGGACCAAGCAAGAGCCAAAGATTTTCAGAAGGGTCGGCGCTGAGACAGGACCACGCATGCATGGCACTGTGAGACTAGCTTGCGCCTGTGTAGGCTTTCTTGGCGTCGCCCCTTCAGCCGCTTCAGTTCCTTTTCTCCCGCCATCGCTGCACTTCTGGATGTCAACGCCGCTATCTGCCAGAGTCAAAGTTTGCCTATACAACAGCAGCTTTTAGCATTTAATTTAACATTTTAATAGTAATTTATTATTTTATGAACAAGAAAAGATTATGAAGAAAAGACAAAATAAATAATTTCCTGCCATCAACGGAGTTGTCCTAAGACGGTAGCGGTGATGGTAGGAAGACTTTGTTGAAACTTGTTATGGCAGAGGGCTGTCCGTTCTGCGCCTGTGATAAGCGGAGTCCGACTATGGACAGTCCTGTGCTCGGTGGGGAGGACAGTCCACTGAAGCACCGAATCAAGCAGTTCGGGGATTCGGCTCCACTTAACCTCGCGCTCTTCTTCCTCGTTTGGGGAAGAAGAATCTGTGCTGCTGGAGGTTGCCCTTTGGTACATCTGCATGAGGATTGTTCGTCGGAAGGGGCGATAGGCCTGAACCAACTTTGGTGGGTTCCCCTTGGCCCCGCTCCTAATGGCCACTTTCTCGACTCCGGAGTCCACCTCTGTCCTCGTTGGAGCTCCGGTGAGCATTTTCATCTCTGGGCTGCTCCTGTGGAGCAGGAGGTTTGACTTCTTCCAGTTTTCCTGGCTGTGTTCCTGATTTCGGGGCCTCCGGGCCTTGGAGCCGGGTCAGTTGGTTCAAGATGGCGCGGTACCCTCTTGGTACCTTCGCCATCCTGTCGACCCCTCGTGCCTACCCCCCCTCTCCCTTTTCCATGCAGGGGCCAGCGCGGGCACCACCTTTTTCCTTCTCCCCTTCTCAGGATTTCCATTGGCATTTTCCTTCAGCACCATGGTTCGGCGCTGTGGCTCAGTGCCTTGGTCGGCACTGTTGGTCAGCACCGTGGGTCAGCACCATCGCTCTGTGCAGCGCTGCGGGTGCTGTTGTTGCTGCCGTTGGTTGCCAGCGCTGCTGGTGGTGCCGTGGGTGTCTCGCGGGGCCGCAGGTGGTGCTGAGCACCCACGGGTGGTGCCGTGGGTGCCACTGGTGTCCTCAGGTGCCATTCTTGCCATTGGTACCATGGTGCCATGGGTGTCGGGGGTGCCCTCTGGTGCCATTGCTGCATGGGTGCCGTGGATGCTTGCAGGTACTGCCGGAGGTGCCCTCGAGTATTGCCCAGGTTGGCATAGGCACTGCTTGGTGCCCTCCTGTGCCACAAGTGATGCTGGTACTGCAGGGGTGCTAGTGGGTGCTGTCTGGCAGAATTAGTGATACATTTTCCTTCTGCAGACTTCTCCGCAGAACTTGTGGCAGGATGTTTTCCACAGAATTAAGTCCTGTTTTGCAGATTATTTTTTCCACACATCTTAGTGAGTGGCAGTCTATGTGGGATCTTGTGACATCCAGCGGTTTTCTGCTGATGGAACTCTGCTGTACTGTTCTGCCAGCGGAATCTCTCATTCCGCTCAGCACTTTCTCGGCTCCCTACGTGGTACCAAGCTCCTCGACATCCTTCCTGGTGGTGGAGTCTCTAGTGGCTCTGACCTAGACCTCCCATAGGGGTCCTTCTGGGGTAGAAGTGTCAGTGGCTCAGTAGGTAGCACACTCGCCTCTGAGGCCGGGAGATCAGAGGGCTGTGGGTTCAGTTCCCTTATCTGGCACTTGGGGTAATATCCTAGTACTGACACTGTAGTGCAGCATGAGAGAGGTACTGCACTTCTGAGGTGCCGTCTTTCCGATGAGACGTTAAGCCGAGGTCCCATCTGCCTGGATTGGTGGTAGTTCAGGTGGATGTTAAGATCCCATGGCACTTATTGAAAAGAGTAGGGGAATTTTATTGAAAGAATGGACTTCATTACAACAAAAACGAATACATATACACTGAAAGGCAAGAGACAAAAAGCAAGGAATAGAACAAAACATAAAAAAAAACCAAAAAAAACAAGTTATTTAGCCCATGTGGCACAATTAAGTCAATAATTCAGAAATTGTTCAGGAGGTCCATTAGTAGAGTCAAAACGCATAAGGCCAGCCACTGCATTACAAACAGTGGCTACCAGTTCTGCAGGGGTAATAAGTCTCTGTTGCAGGATCCACAGACACCTGGACTGCCAAATGTGAAATCTCAAAAGACAACATACATAGTATCACTATTATACTGAACAAAAGTATAAGGAAAAGGACCAAACATAAGCATAGGATAATCTAAAGATCTAAGTTCAGGAACCTTCCAGCAATCCGCCAATAAATCCCAAAAAGGTTTAATATACAAACATTCAAGAAATAAATGACATTGAGTTTCTAAGATGTGTATACACATAGGTCTAGGACAATATCTTCAGACAATTGTTTATGTTTACTATTGTTTTTGACCCCTAATTTACCATAATTCCCCAACCAAACACTATCCCAGATATACGGAGGGATATGCTTATTAGTGAGATACTGTAAAATTAGAACCTGTCTGTCCTGTGGACACTCTGGGAACTGAACCGGAGAGATATGTTCCATTGAGAGTATATGTGTATACAACCTCTTCCTATCGTAAGACTGCAATAACTGTATAGAAATTTCCCATTTGATAAGCAGTCTCATACAATCTTTCATATACATAGGCAATTCCCTTAGTCTAGAAATAACTCTAAACTTTTTCTCCCGTCACCGAAAGCGACAGAGATCAATCCACTGCTCCATAAAGGGTCTCCAAAGAAGCCACCCGGTTTAAAGACCAAACCCAAATTATAAGTAAAAATAGACTGAAAAAGCAATAGGGTGTACCATAGCAACCCCTCCTTCAGGAACTGGAAGATAACTGAATTCCCGTTTAATGGGATTTAATCGAGATCCCCAGAATGCTTGGAAAAAAATACTATAAATCTGCGTCCACATACGCATAGGGGGTGGAAAAATATAACTAAGATATAAAAAAACAGGAACTAGGAGTGTTTTAATCAGTGAAACCTGTTTTTTTCTTCGAAATCTGCATACCTTTCCATTCCCCCACGAGTCGTAAACCCTTCGCTAAAGTCCTATCCCAGTTGTATCCAGCCATATCCCCCGGGCCAAAAGAAATCCCCAAGATTCTAATAGGGCCCTTGGAGACTGAAATCCCAGCTATACAACCAGAATCAGGCACTGGCGTGGAACTTATAACTACTCCAGAACACTTATTATAATTAACCTTGGAGCCTGAAATACTAAGAAACAGATGTATGGATTTTTGTAACGTCGGAACAGAAAACAGGTGGCAACAATAAAACCAAATCATCAGCATAAGCCAATACAGACTGCAAAGGCCTATTCTGCATCATGTCCAGACCGTAAATAGTGTTGTTTGCCTGTAATAATCTAATAAAAATATAAATGGAGAAGGCATATAAAGTCGGACTCAGTGGGCAACCTTGCCTAACCCCCTTCGTGATAGCCAGTTTCCTCCCCAACCAGCCGTTTACATTAGGGATAATTACTGCCTCCTGATACATAGCAGCGATCCAAAAAACAAACGTCTCTGGCAAACCAGAAGCCTTCAAAACCCAAAAGAGAAAGGTGTGAGAGACACGATCAAAAGCCTTCTCTTGATCAAGGCCAACAGCAAACCCCTGTAGCTGTCCAAGCTCTCCTCTAGAAGAAATCTCTCGTAGGTATATCAGATTATCCTGTTGTTTCCTACCCTTCACTGCACAAGTTTGTGCAGGATGAAGAATCAGTGGAGTGATCCTGGCTAATCGTGACAAAAGAATTATGCTCAAAAGTTTCATATCCGTATTCAACAAGCTGAGTGGATGCCAATTACTAATATCCGTTTTGTCCCCTTTTTTTATAAAGGAGAAGCAAGAGCGCCTTTCTCATAGAGGGGGCATAAGTTCCAGTATGTAAAATATGATTAAAAAGAAGAACCAAAACAGGCCCAATAGTCCGAATAAAGGTTTTATAGAACCCAGTGCCCAGACCATCCGTGCCAGGGGCCTTATTAGAATGCAACAAACCAACTGCAGATTGTACTTCTTCCAAAGAAACATCTACGGTTAGTTCCTGCTGTTGATCTCGGAATAAGCCTGGTAGCTATAATTCTTGTAAAATAGTAGTAACAGCCATGTCATCCAGGATGGTATCCGGAGTCAGACTAGTGGATAAATAATGTTCCACCACAGACAAAAGGTGTTGCGGATCACCCACAAGACGTCCAGAGGAATCCTTGAGGGCAGTAATAAGTCTAGAGTTTACCCTTTGATGACTTTCTTTAAAGGGGTCTAATGAGTGTTTGGACATACTGGTGCCAAAACGTAATTCCTGATTTAAAGATCTGCCCTTGTTATACTGTACAGCCATCATTTGCTTTTTTAAATTCGAAATATGGGAGCTATAGTCATGTGTTGAAGTTTCAGCTAAGGATATTAGATGTTGTAACTGATGTCTAAGTTGTAAATAAGATAAATAATCTTTCTGAGACTTAACTTGCGCTCTATGTAGAAAAAAATGCTTCCACCCCCGTTTGGTATCCTCCCACCATTCTAATATGGAATCATATCATTCTACCACAGTTATCCTGGCCGCCCAGTCTCTCAACCAGAATTTTTTAAGGGCCTGGTCCTCCAACATACTTTCATTGAGCCTCCACAGGTTCTTGCAACATCTCAGGGCCCCATCCCAGGAAAGGAGAACAGTGAGAACAAGATGATCAGAAAATTCAATGGGTCTGGAGGAGGCCTGCAGTATCTAAGCGGAAGAAACAAAAACAAAATCTATCCTCATCCTAAGGGTATTTTTAAAAAGTAAAGCCACCGTAGGAGTACAACTTTCTATAAGCATCAATCAAATGAGCATACACACTACTCTATTGAGGCGGTGAGTCACAAAACAGTTTATCCGTTTTGAGACCCCTGTCATTAGTGGATAATGCAAATTGAAATCACCTAACCAAACGACCAATCGGGAAGTATGCAAGTACGGTTGTATGTCTTTAAAAAGGGCAACCCTTTGCGCTTTGGTTTGTGGGGCATAAACAGAAATGATCCGAAACCTAGCCGTAGGGA
Organism: Neoceratodus forsteri; assembly: GCA_016271365.2. Taxonomy (NCBI): domain Eukaryota; kingdom Metazoa; phylum Chordata; order Ceratodontiformes; family Ceratodontidae; genus Neoceratodus; species Neoceratodus forsteri. Next base: position 1,079,979,062 of record CM057454.1, on the reverse strand, counting down.
TAGAGACATCTAAACATAGCACCCTCCCAGGGTGAATGTCCACCAATCTGGAAACAGAAAAAGCAGAATTAAAAAACAAAATACCTAAGCCATCACAAGGTTCCTCCCCTATAGACCAAAATGATGGCCCTAAAGTCCAAGTAGAAGAGGCATGTCGTAGTTCCTGGGAAGTCTTCAATCTGATGTCTTGTAAACAAAGAACGTCCAAGTCAAAAGTTTTAAGAAGCGAAAGAAAACCAATACGTTTCTTCACCCCCTTCAAACCATTGACATTTAAGGTAGAAATCTTTAAAGAAGACATAGCAGGAAATAAAAGGATGGTAGATAAAACACTAATACAACAAAGCGTACTCTTCAAGGAGGTTTACCCAATTGCCTCCTTCTAATGCGTTTAGCAATAGAATCATCAATTTTAGTGTCTGAATCCGTATTAGAAATAACCGAAGAGGAGTCAGTGTCCTCTCCAGAATCCCCACCCACATCTTCTTCCAGTGGAGAAAAAGTGTTCCTCAATTTAACCAGATTTCTCTGAGCAGGGGCAGGAAGAAGAGGTTTAACTTCTGGCATAGTCTTACCACGTCTATTCCGTTTCCTAGGTTGGATAACCTGAAAGGGGCATCATCTGGGGGTGGGCATATGACCCACAAACTCTTCAACAAGCAAATCCTTAGAAGGGACAGAAAGAAGACAGAGAAACATCCACCTAGGTGTCAGGAGGTAATCTCCATCGGGGCAACAGGACTAGCAGGACGAGGCACAACTGGAGCAGGAGTCGGAACGCAATCAGTACTGTGCTGCACAGGCCTGTCAGAAGTTTGGGAGACAAGCCGCTGTGCTTGAGTAATAATTCCATCGTGTGAAGGACAGTCAGGTCTATTGTGCGAGGCCCAAGGACATCTCCCATAAGCATGACCAGTCTGGTCACATAAGTTGCACCTAAAAAGGTTCAAGCAAGTAGTAGCCAAGTGGCCATATTCCAAACAATGAGAGCACTTAGAGGTATCACAAGCAGAACTTAAATGCAGCCGGGACCCACATTTAAAGCAGGATCTAGGTTGCCCAGCATAAAAGATAGACCCCCGATCTTTCCCAAGAAAAAAAACACTAGGGAGGTGGACTGGACCTGAATTAGTGGAAAACAGTTTTACTTTAACCCTCCAACTACCATCCCAGATCTTTTCACTGTCCAGCGTGGGAGTATGCCTACCTAAAATATCACATCTCTTCCTCAACCAAAATAGGATGTCTTCAATATTAACACCTTCATTCTTAAATAAAATAGTTATAGTTTTAATCAAGGGTTTAGAGAGGGGAATAGCATGAAGCGGGACCCATAAAGGTCAGACTTAAGGTTCTCATATTGCTTCAAAACCTATCAAGACTGGAGACTTGTTTGAAGCTAATGTCAAGGTTTCCATTCCCTAAAGAAATTAATGCAAAACTTCAGAGAAAAATATTTCATAGACTGTTTGAGTAAGTTCTAGCAATAAACAGCCTATCCGATTGGTTGTTCTAAGCCCCCTTATATAGGAATTGTACTGCATTTCTTCGAGGAGCAGGCTCCCCTGTCAGCTGAAATAAATCAGCTAACTTAAATAAGGAAGGTTTATCTGGCAACCCCTGATCATCAGCTGTTGGAACTGAGCTAAACCCCTGCTCAGTAATATTCGGTAAACCCTTATCCTGAACCACAGGTAAAGCAGCATTATCAACAGAAACATTAGACAGTATAACATTAGAAGTACCCTGGGGTTTGGTGGAGCTCAGTGAAGAATCTACGGTGGTGGCCACAGGCACAGAAGAAGTACACATTTTCAAAAAGGAAGGGTCCGACGGATCCGGAGTCCATTTACCCGATCGACCTGCAATCCAACCAGCCTCAGACAAAGCTTTTGCAGGTGACCAAGATACAGCATGTGAGGTAGAGTGCGGGGACAAATCTCCCCAGTTCCTGGGCGTCTGCGATCCAAAAAAGCGATTGCTCAGTGTCAATCGGAACAGCAAGTAGGCAACTGAAGGGAAAACCAACCTTGTCATTCCCATCCTAGTTTTTCTTGGCGTGGGAGTCAGAGTAACAGTACCATCGAAACCGCCGGTAATGGGGAGTCTTCTGCCAGAACATCCCTTGAAGTAGCAGCCGCTCGAAAATCCAACAGATCTTTTGGGGGAGGAAGCACAGCCGCCTCGTGTGCGGCGTCCGTCCCGATGTCCGAGTCATTCCTGTCCATAACAGCCTGGGCCCCCTGAGGAGCCTCACATAGCAGTTTGAGTTCCGCCTCCACAACTGCACCTTGCATGAGCAACTCCTGACGGCGACGAAAAAGCTCCTGCCTACGGGAACAGGCAGAATCAGCCTGGTGCTCTTCTAAAGGAACACCATCGTCCAAAACATGCAGTCCGCTTGAAGCAGTAATTTCCATCTGACACAACCTTTTCTTTTCCGCTAGAAAAAGACAGCAAGTGCGATTCACATCCAGGGCCTCCTCGTAGACAAGACAGGAGCACAGGCCAAAGCTCCTGTCCCTGAGGCGTTCTTCCTCACTGCCCGCTCCGGGTGGCCATCTCTCCGAGACAGCCACTTAAGCCCCAATGAGAGTAGGGGAATTTCCCAGTGTCCTGGCCAAATTTCCCTCATTCACTAAAAAAAAAAAAAAAAAATACCACCAACAGCTTAATCTGGTTCAAGGTCAGTTGGCGTTCATCTGTATCCCCCTCCTCTGGGTCATGCCTCAAAATAGGCAGGATTTGTCTAGTGCACTTACCCAGTCAACAAAAACTAAAAATGAAAAAAAAAAAAGAAGTGCATCTAGATGAGTCTTTCCCTATCCTTCTGGTCAGTAATACAGCAGATGACTCATTTTATATACTGAAAGACACGTCCTCTCTATCATCAGACGTAAGATGTAAGATGTAATGTATTGATGTAAGATCTTTTCAGTAGTTCCTCAGTGATGGGGTCCACTATAGTATTTCAGACTGCATTCGTGGACCATACACTTCTGTGTCTAGACTTTTTCACTCGTCAAGACAATTATACTCTGTGGAGCATTCTAATTTAATGGTCGGGAGCCACTCAGGATCTTCTGCTCCTTTAATAGGGGTATATAGCCCCCTTGTGATATTGCTCCTTCAGTGGCTTCTTCGGCACAAGTGGTTAACACCTCAGATTGAGGACATCTTCATCATTTTTGTATCAGGCAAACCTTGCGAAATAGTAGCCTGAAAGCCTTGTTAGTCTCGGACTAATAGTAAAAAAAAAAGAAAAAATTATCACAGCTCAGGGCCTAGCCGAAATTACCCGAGATGTAGATAGACCAAATTGTGTGGCCAGGTTCTCGCTGCTCTCCTAGAGTGGTTGTGGCTTTCTGGCAAAGTTTCATTTTGCATCTATTGCAGTCGTCTGCAAAGTGGTGAGTTACAACTCAAGTGCTTATCTTGTAAGCACTATGGTCTAGATGGTCTTTCCAAGACAGCTCTTTTTATTAGCAGGACAGTCCCTGGCTGTCCTTTCTGAGTGAATCCTATCCCCTACCACCCTACTCAGGGTTGTTGTTTTAGCTAGGTACTCTCCCACTAGTGTGAGCAGTGATGAAGACTTAGTCAGGAAGATCAGTATGTGCCGTGGTGTTGATGCTTATGGACAGTCTCATCACTCATTCACCCCACCCACCATCCCCTGGGTTCACTCATTTTCTTTACTGGTCTTCATGGTCCTATGGTTCAGGCTGTGAAGACATTGTTCTTTGACCTTCTGGCAAAGGCCATCTGGGCCCTCTCAGGCTCAGAAAGACAGGATAAGTTATTTCATTAGTTACACTGCACCTCCTCGGTCGAAAAGGTACTGAGGCAGTTGGAGGGTCGACACCGAGATAGCCTACACAGGCGTGAGCTAGTTTCTCGGTGCCACGCATGCATGGTCCTGTCTCAGCGCCGACCCTTCTGAAAATTTTTGGCTCCTGCTTGGTCCTATCCCACTAGTGTCAATAAGTGATGGCGACTGTCCAAGAAGATCAACAATTACAGTAAGTACGTAATTTCCATTTCCCTTACATGGACGACTGGCTGCTGTCAGCACCATCACAGGACAGTCTGAGGGCTTCCCTGTCCTCCACCCTGGACCTATTTTCCAGACTTGGCATCACTGTGAATGTTCACAAGTCTAAACTTTCACCCTCCCAGTGACTCCAGTCCATTGAAGCAGTGCTGGATACGGTTCAGGGCAGGGCCTTCTTGCCTACAGACAGGGCGGAAACACTTATGCAACAGGCAGCGCTGGTATCCTCCTCTCAGCGGACGAAGGCACGCTCTGTCCTCTGGCTGTTGGTCTAATGGCAGTGGCCATACCCACAGTCCCCTTGGCCAGACTGCACATGAGGGTGACCCAGTGGTCCCTCCAAGTCCAGTGGGATCAACGTCTGGATGACATGAACATGATCCTAGTCTCCAGCAGCCTGAAGAGGGATTTCTTATGGTGGCAAGATCTTTCCAACCTTTCGTTGGCGATCTCTTTCCACCCCCCCCATCCCCCTCCATGACCCTGACGACGGATGCCTTGGGCCAGGGATGGGGTGCACACCTGGGAGACCATCAAATGCAGGGGACATGGTCTCCACTAGAGGAACATCTACATATCAATATTCCGGAGATGAGAGCGGTGCTTTGTGCTCTCCAAGCATTCCAGTCCTTCTTGATACTGAGAACACTACTGATCCAGACCGACAACACAGCTATAGTCCAGTACATAAACAATAGAAAAGACAAAAATATTCTGTGTGCTCTGTCAGGTAACAGGGTGCAGAGCAGGGTAGCAAACCCCAAATTCTTAAACCAGACCAAGAATAAGCTCTGCACTCCACTGCAAAATAATGACATGAGTGTTTTCTCGGACACGGGAGAGCGGTCATTGTTTATGTGATTGTGGAAATGCTGTTATAAGTCACTATATTTGTTTTGTAGCGCTGGAAATAAAATAGCTTTTTAATTGCAAATGCAGCATTTTTTCATCATTATTTTGCAGTGGAGTACAGAGCTTATGCTTGGTTTGGTACATAAACAAGCAGGGAGGCACCCGATCGTACCCCCTTTGCAGGGAGGCGATGTGGGTGTGGTACTGGGCAGTCCAGCATGACGTGTCTTTGATAGCAGTCCATGTTCCAGTGTTCACAGTTTCCTGGCAGACAGTCTCAGCCGCACTGTCACACGGGCTCACAAGTGGGAGCTGAAGCTGGAAGTAGTGGAAGATCTGTTCCTTAAATGGGGTCGACCAGAAATAGAATAGATCTGTTCGCCTCCCCATCCAGTGCAAAACTACCCAACTTTTTGCTCGCTCATTCCAGGGCATGGTGTTTTTTTGGCAAGACACACTGTCTCTATCTTGGATGGGAGATTTCTGTACACTTTCCCTCCCTTTCCTGTTTTGCAGAAGGTTCTGCTGAAGCTTCAGGCAGAGGGGGCTCACATGATCCTCATAGCCCCTCTTTGGCCTTGTCAGATTTGGTTCCCTTTACTGCAGCAGCTGACATTGGAACCCCCAGTACCTTGTCCTCTCTCCCATGACCTTCTGTCTCAGGAGCAGGGCTGCCTGTTGCACCCGCGCCTCAGGTCTCTCCACCTGCATGGCGTGGCACCTTTGGACAAGCTGTCTATCGTTATGGCATCTCTTCTCAAGTTGCCCAGGTTCTGGTAGATGCCAGGAAGCCATCTGCCAGATCCACATATGGCATGAAGTGGATGAGATTCTCTATTTGGTCCACGGCCAAGGGCCTGGATCCATTCACTTGCTCGGCTCCCAGGGTCCTTTAGTACCTCTTGCACTGGCCTGATTCGGGCCTGTTATTCCTCTCTGAAAGTCCGCTTATCTTCGGTTTCCGCGTACCGCCTTCTGGTGGGGGGCAAAACCCTTGCTTAGTTGGTGGTCTCCAGAACCTTTCTGCAGGGGATCCTCCACCTTAAGCCTCCAGTCCAGAGTCTGGTTCCCCCCTGGGATTTAAATTTTATTTTGGGAAAACTTACTTTGTCTCCTTTTGAGCTGGCAGCAAGTTGCAACATGCGTTGCTTGTCCTGGAAAATGCTCTTTTTGGTCACTATTACTTCAGCTCGAAGAATTTCAGAGCTTCAGATCCTCATCTGTAAGGAGCCATATTTGATTTTCCACAGAGGTGGCTCTGAGGACTAACCCTTTCTTTCTTCCGAAAGTTGTTATTGAATTCACTTTGAATCAGAATGTTGAACTGCTGGTATATTACCCACAGTATTCCAACAGGGGGAAATACCTCTTGCACATTTTAGATGTGCACAAGATTCTGAGATATTACATCTCTAGGACTAAAGAGGCTCAGAAGTCTGACTAGTTATTTGTGACGTTTGCTCCCAAATGCCAGGGTAAGGCCATCTCCAAACAGGATATGTCAAAATGGTTGGCTAACTGCATCTCGTACATTTACCACAAGTACGAGAAGCCCCTTCTGGGGGAGGTAAAAGGCCATTCTACTCAGGGCATGGCTGCTTCGATGGCCTTTCTCAGAAATGTGTCCACTGCAGACATTTGCACAGTGGCCACTTGGTCTTCTGTCCATACATTCACAAAGCATTACAGTCTTGACATTGCCTCTAGGCACAGAGCCAGTTTTGGCCTCGTCATTCTATAAGGCCTTCTTTCTTAAGAAGGTTTCTAGTTGGCAGGCTCTCCTTTCTCCCGGAACTTAGTCTCTGACTACTTCATTATTTTCAACTGCTTGGTATTCAGTCCTGTATGTAAAGACCTACTGCAGGAACCCTCTTGAAATAAGATATAACAGTTACATAAGAACTTACCGTAACAGTAGATCTTCGAGAGCGGTTCCTGCAGTAGGTCTAGATTTCCCACCAGTCTTCCCCCAGCTCATGTTATTCTATCCTCTTTTTCCTTTCCCAAGGCATCCCTTCTGGAGCCCAGGGCCTAAGGAGTTGGTTTTACTCATTTCTTGTGTTTCCTCTATGGAGGTCTATGGCGGGAGAACTGGAGGGCGGGCATGGGGACCGCCCCCTATATACTGTCATGCTGATGCCTGATCAGGTAATGCCGGGGGCAGTCCCCCGCTAATGACTGCTAGCTAGAAATTTGCCACACGGTCCTGATGCCAGAGGGCACAGTCCTGTATGTAAAGACCTACTGCAGGAACCTCTCTAGAAAATCTACTGTTACAGTAAGTTCTTATGTAACTGTTATTTTTCAAAGATACCCATGCAGATCAGTCCCTAGGGCTTGCAAGGTGCTAAGGAGCCATTTCTATATCCATTATGGGCCCATTTTCATGGGTAGCAAAGATAGGTAGCATGGTGCCGCACCCCCCCCATCTATAATAGTTGAGCTATCCCTGGTGCTAGTGGTCTCCCCCCAATCCCCAGCCTCAAAGTAAAAATACAGTTCCCTGGTGTGTCTCCCCCTCCTCCAATCCCCAGCCCTATATTGGTGCTGGTGGTCCCCTAACTCCCTCCGGTCCCAGCCACGTAAGAATAATTAACATACCTGATGCTAGTGGTCCCCTCCATCCCTCTGATCCCAGCCCCCTAATAATAAAAAAATCCCTAGTGCTAATGGTCCCCTCCTCCCTTCCTCCGATCCCAGCCCCATAAGAATAATTTAAATTCCTGTCTCCAGGGCGTGGTATACTCCCTTTGAATCCTTTTCAGCATCTTTTTTCAAGGCGAGTCTGAGTTGCAGTACACCAGACCGACCAGCAGGGTGCAAAATTCCTATACCTTAGGTGCCCCAGGACAGGCATCTTTGTATCAGGACACCTACTGGTCTTAGTGCCTGCCCCGTGGGGCACCCAAGGTATTTCTGAAATGTTTCCTTTTTTATGTGCTGTGGCTTTAAATGAAAGTGAAGCAGACCCTTTTTTTTTTTTGTCTAGACTAGAGTGGAGGCAAGCGCAGGTGCAGAGAGCTGACACTGGGACACAATCACGAGGTATACTGAACTGCTCGTCCCGGTGTCAGCTGATAAGTTAAGATGCTGGCCAAGGAGAGGAGTACATCATTTGGTGGCATGTCCTACAGCCAACCGCAATGTAGCGGAGGTTTTGTCTGGCACTACTAGAGGCAGGTTTCAGTGTCCAGCGCCGATCGCAGACTGTATTTTGTACAGCTTTCCCGCCCCCTCCTTCAGTGTGGCGCCAGGACCCTGCTACAAAGTACGGCATTCTGCGCCATAACGTGGGACTGTCAGGATGTGTGGAGCCGTGTGAGCGAGAGCAAATCTCCAAGAGTGCACACACAGCAGTCAAGATCACAGATTGTGATCAGAGTAATTGCTGTGTGACACGAAGTGTGTTTAAAAAAAAAAAACTAATCAAAAGCTCTTTTAAGAGCTACTGACTATATACTGTATATCCACTGTGAATTTGTGGACTTGATTTCAGCGGGAGAGGCAGGTGAGACCGCGAGGTTCTGTGGCATCAGGGTGGGAGCAAAATCTTCGACCTTGACCAGAGGAAGGAGGAAATATGTAAAGGAGCTATTCACTGGCAGATATCTGGTGTTTTCCTTTCTTTGATTTCTGGGGTGGGGGAAAGTAACAACTTGGGAGGGAAGGGACTGCAATCCGCAGTGCAGTCAGATACAGTGAAAGGGAAAGAGCTAAAGTTAGTTAATCTAAAGTCCAGTTGCTTAAATTAATAACAGGACAGTCTTCTGCAAAAGGTAGGCTGCTGAAAATATTTAGCTACAGGCTGGACTACTAGACTTAAGTAGATAGAGCCATTTTTACATACAGTACACTTTCCAGGCTGCAGAAAGGGTCATTTTGCCCTCAATTGCTTGCTTAGAGTTTCTTGGGGAACTTTACTGTAATTCACAGACAGTAAAATCTGTCTCTCTTGTGTCTTGTCTATCAATAAAAGCTGAGACAAGAGCCTGTGTCTGTGTAACTGCCAGCTACTGAGATAGCATAAAAAAGCTATTAAATAGTATTGGAGCAGATGCTAAGACTGTACACATTTAAGAAGGAGCTCAGCTAGTACAGCTATTTCCTTTACCCTAGTTGTACAAATTATAAAAACTTAAACAGTATCTAACCTAGCTAAAGCAAACCTAAACAAAGGTTGAGAGACTGAGAGGGGGTGCTGCTACCAATCTCTAAAGTGTAAATCTTTTTTTTTTTTTTACTATCTCCTCTCTGACCTCTGTCTTAAATAAAGCCTCTTAATAAAAGTTTAAATCTTTTTTTACCCTGACTGTTGAATCTAATTACCTAAAATCTGAATATTGTTATAAAAAAAAAAATCTGACTCGGAGTGTTAAGCTTTTTATAAACTACGCTGTCTGTGGACTATCTAAAATCTGAATACTGTTATAAAAAATCTGACTTGGAGTGTTAAGTTTTTTACAAGTTACGCTGTCTGGTCTGTGGACTATCTAAAATCTTAATAGGAATGTTAAGCTTTTTACAAGCTATGCTGTCTGTGGACTATCTAAAATCTGAATACTATTATAAAAAAATAATCTGACTTGAAGTGTTAAGCTTTTTACAAGCTACGCTGTCTGTGTGGACTATCTAAAATCTGAATACTGTTACAAAAAAATAATCTGACTTGGAGTGTTAAGCTTTTTACAAGCTACGCTGTCTGTGTGGACTATCTAAAATCTGAATACTGTTACAAAAAAATAATCTGATTTGGAGTGTTAAACTTTTTTCAAGCTAGGCTGTCTGTGTGGACTATCTAAAATCTGAATACTGTTACAAAAAAATAATCTGACTTGGAGTGTTAAGCGTTTTATAAACTACGCTTTCTGTGGACCATCTAAAATCTGAATACTGTTATAAAAAAATAATCTGACTTGGAGTGTTAAACTTTTTATAAGCTACGCTGTCTGTGGACCATCTAAAATCTGAATACTGTTATAAAAAAATTATTGGACTTGGAGTGTTAAGCTTTTTACAAGCTACGCTGTCTGTGTGGACTATCTAAAATCTGAATACTGTTACAAAAAAATAATCTGATTTACAGTGTTAAGCTTTTTTAAGCTACGCTGTCTGTGTGGACTGTCTAAAATCTGAATACTGTTACAAAAAAATAATCTGATTTGCAGTGTTAAGCTTTTTACAAGCTATGCTGTCTGTGGACCATCTAAAATCTGAATACTGTCTACGTTGTCACCTGTTATAAAAAATAACCAGACAACATCCCAGTGATTTTTTTTTTATCATGTAATACTTTTCCTCCTACGTTGCGGAGTGGGCCCCGCTGGCTGCCGGCACCCGAGTCCCCGGACCAGGTCGGGCATACACTATGTCACCTGACTCACACAGGCACCGATGAAATTAATGGGGCACCCCCCAGGGGCCTGTGACCAGGAACCAGGTGGCCATGCTGCTCATGTCCAGGGGCTTGGCCATGAGCTGCCTTGGTCACCCCACAATTTTTCCTCCGTTACTTTTTGCCCCAGGGAGCCGGACGTGCAGTGACATCTGATGCACCTTTGTGCAGACGTCCACCGTGCTCCTGCCCCTTGAGATGCATGCCACTGACAGTGCACCTAGCCTCCGCTAGGCACCACTGCAGCATGCCACATACCCTGTACCCACCCCAGAGGAAGGAGAGAAGTCGTGGGATGCTCGATCTTTCCTCTCCCCTGCCAGCCCCCGGCGCCCGAGTCCATTCTTGAACCCGGGTCACTGGTGTGGCGCAAGGTGTGGCATCCAGTGCCTCAACCCTCAGTGCCACTGGGCCGGCTTAAGGTTTCTTAAGTTTAGTATTAAAAAAACAAAAAAAAGACAAGCCCCACTTTTTTCCTTGTTGCATTTATTAATACTGAGTAACACAAATTAAAAACATTCTCAAAGTCAGTATTCACAAATTCAACTCCGAACAGCCAGGCAGACACCATGAGTCTTTTTAAATTTGTATTTAAGAGAAAGCATCTTTATGAGACAATGGGAGCCGACTCGGATTCCCCAACACCAAGCACTAGTACTAGTACTACTACAACTATAACCCCACCACCTCCTTGCCCAGACAGTGAAACTGTTGTGACCACTGAAGTTTCCTCAAGTGCTACTGCTTGTACTGAAAGCCATGTTAAGGCCCTGAAAGTTAGAAAATATCAGATATCATGGAAAAAGGGCAGGCAGTGGCTTAAGTATGACACAGATAAATGTGCCATGTTCTGTACATGGTGTCCGAATTATGATAAAAGCCAAAGCAAAAATAATTTTAGAACTGGATGCAGTGCTTGTAGAGGACACATTATCTCAGCAAATGAAGTGTCTTTAGCACACAAAAATGCTGAGAGGGGCATACACTGCAAACAGAACAAAAGTTGGAGAAAGACCAATCAAGAAGTCAATACAATTAATGGAACACCAAATTACTAAACTTTTCTGTACTGCATATTACGTTGCTAGGACTGAAATGCCTTTCAGAGATTTTCCTGGGCTAATAGATTTGCAAAAAGGAAATCATTGAGATGATGTAATAGGACAAAGTTACAGTAGTGACAAGCAATGCCGTGTCTTTATTCACTACATTGTTCAAGATATTCAAAACACTACTGCTCGTCTTTTGGAAGACAATGATTACTTCTCTTTTCTTCTAGATTCATGCACAGATAAAAGTGTGACAGAGGAGGAGGGCATTTACGTGTGTGTTTTTGACAATGGCCTGCCAGTTACAGGGTTTCTTGCACTGAAACCAGTTGGTGTTCCTGATGCTGAAAGCATTTTAAATGCTGTCATTGATGCATTAAAGAGTGAGGGTGGTCTAAAGGATGGTGGCTGGAAACAAAAGTTGATCAGTGCAGCATCTGATGGTGCTGCTGTCCTGTTAGGATCCACCTCGGGTGTCCTTACTCGAATAAAACAAGAGTGCCCACACCTCATTGACATACACTGCTGTGCACATCATTTAGAGCTTGCTGTAAAGGATTCTTTCAAAGACTGTCCCTTTTACAAGTCGGTAGAACAACTTCTGCTGAACAGTTACTCATTTTACCACAGGTCACCAAAAAGTTGGAAAGCCTACAGGAAACGGGATCCCTTTTAAATATTAATGTGGTCAGACCAGTTAACACTGGTGGCACTAGGTGGCTTGCACACAGAGAACGGGCCATTTCTGCCCTTGAAAGGAACTGGGCTGCATTAGTGTCTCATCTTGAACATGTCTCACTGACAGACAAGCAAGATCATAGCCAGAAAGCACTGGCAATACTTACAGTGCTTAAGACTTTAAAATGTGTCATGTATATGAACTTTCTGAAAGTGTGTTTTGGTTATTTATCTGCTCTTAGTCTCTGCTTTCAGCAAGAGGATGCCACTGTGGAAAAGGTTCACAGCAGAGTAGAAAGCACAATTCAGAAACTAAATGGTCTCTCGGATCATGAAACTCTTCACCACATAACACTTGCAGGTGTAAATGATAATTTATCTCAGTACAGCAGTGCTGACTTGACAAATGAAGCAAGCAGACACAGATCAGGTTCTCCTTCAGACATTGTAGAAGCCACAATTTCAAATATAAAAATAGTTCTTCAGAAAACATCATAACACATTGAATCTCACTTTCAGTCTTTCATGACGAATAAAGTGCTGCTAGCAGTAAGAACTTTAAATTTTCAGTCTTGGCCAACATCCACAGAGGCACTAGAAACGTGGAGATCAGGCAATTCAAACAATTGTTAATCACTATAAAGTTGTCCTACAGTCACGTGGAGTTGATATTACTTTGGTGCTGCTGGAGTGGCTAGACTTAAAAAAAACGTGCACTTCACTTGCTGTCTGTTGAGAATTGTAGGCCTCTGAAATTGTGGCAGAAAGTGATCCTTGCAGACATGTAGGATCAGCAATTCCGAAATGTGCTGGTCATTTTCAAGATCATTCTCCTGGTTCCCATTCACACTACTGCTGCAGAACAAGACTTCACTCTAATGGGAAGAATAAAAAAATTATTGGAGGGTTGGATTACACCTGGACACCCTTCACGACCTAATGTCTATATCTCTCAATGGACCCCAGCTCAGTGAATATAACCCTGAAGGTGCCATATCACTGTGGTGGAAAAATGGCAAAAGAAGGCCCACCACCAAAGTTTATGGCTCCAGAACAGCACTGTCACTGCATGTTGCTTCTGCCAGGCCCAGCACTAGTGGTGATGGTGGTGGCACTGGTGGGGGTGGTGATAAGGAAAATGCTTGGTCCAGTGAAGACGACATTTAAAATAATGTAAATTAAGGGGCGGCATGTGAATATTTTTCCTGGGCTTGTACTTTTGCTTACTACATGCCCAAGTGAGTATGTACTTTTTTTCATGAATTTCATACCCTACTGACCAGCAGTCACCAGCCAGCCATTTCCTAGGTGTTATAAAGGGGTCTAGCCATCCAGCCGTCATCACTTCCACTCCCCAAGCTGAGGAGCCCAAGACCTGGCCAAGAGTCCACCAGCCAATGAGGAGGCTCAGGGAACGTGATGCTCCCTTTGAATCTTTTAAGGCACCCTATTCAAGGTGAATCTCAAATATACTGCACCAAATCAGCTAGCAATTGCCAGCCAGCTATGCTCTTGAGGTTATGAGGGGGTCCAGCCACCATCACTCTCTCCCCCAAGACATATACGCGGACTTCCTCACCTGAGGAGCCTAGGACATGACCTAGAGTCCCCTAGCCAATCAGAAGGCCCAGAGGATGTGATGCTCCCTTTGAATCTTTTAATGCATCTTATTTAAGGTGAATCTCAGCTATGCTGCACCAGACCAACCAGTGATCGGGGAGCCCAGGACCTGACCAAGATACCCCAGCCAGACAGGAGGCTCAGGGGGCAGGACGGTCTCCGGAGTAAAGCTGAGCAGTCCCAAATGGCCCTTCCATGTGGCGGCCCTCGTGTGAAGGACTGAGCACAAAGGACATCAGGGAATCTGCCTGGGAGTCAGCCATGGAGGCTGCTGGCTGCCATACACTGTGGTGGTCTTTAAACACCCTGCAGATGCCAAGGTAACAGTTTACCAACAGTAAAGTCATATTATACAACAAACATCTGCTCGTACCCTGAAATATAAGAAACTGGCGAACTACCAATGAATCTGTTTGTCACTGTTACTAGTGCAGTGTCTGAATCTGCTAAGCAACTGTTGTCTACTTTAGATTAGAAGTAATAATCAAAGCAACTTGTTCCGTGATTACCCACTCATCTGTAATGTCATAGCTACTTTAATTTATCATTTATTTGATCTGTCTTGCCTTTGCCAGCCTATCTGACCTTAGTTAATTCCCCTCACAAGAAACACCTATTTACTGTATTGCCTCTGCTAGCTAATTCAGGATTTAATTAATGTCCCTTCACAAGGGTTCCTTATTTTCTTCCTGTCTGTAAGGCCTGTAGAGACATAACATCTGTAGAGAAACTGGGCAAGTACTGCTAGATTTCCCCTAGACTGGTGACACATGTCTTACCTAAGGTTATTTTATCACTCTTCTCTCTAGCTGGTGGCCTTGTATCCCTATAACTCTGTTTTTTTGACAAAGTGGGTAGTCCTGGCCTCCTCTTTCTGGGTTGCCCTTACATTTTTGCAGAATTCCAAGCCCCAACCCACTTTAGTCAACTTACCTAATGCATCCATAATGGGTTATATATTATATTTGGTCATTGTCAGTTCCTGTTTGCTTGCTTGCATGACTCTGATTATTGATCACATGCCTTTAATTCATCCTTACCTAGCACTAACCCTGGATGTATCAAATTTTGACATGTCCACTATTGTGCCATATAAAAATAAGAATGGGAATAACATACTTTTGCTTATGCCACAGCATCTGCACCAAACTGCCCCTGTTCACAAAAAGTCCCATTGGTCCTTTGTATCTTTAAATTCTCACCCCAGGTCAGTCACTTTAGTAATGTTGGTCCTCTCTCTTCTTCTCATTGTTGGGGACATAGAAACCAACCAAGAGCCCCTTTTGTCTACCTCCCCTCAACACAACTACATGTGCTTGGCAAGGATGCAAGGGTCTAAACATTGCCCATATGAATATCAGGAGCCTTATCCTAGACCATGCTGATATCATAGCATGGGTCAGTCACTTCATCCCTGATGTTCTTGGTGTCACTGAGACTTGGCTCAAACCTTCGATCCCTGATTACTTCTGTGCTGTACCTGGATATAACTTAATTAGAAAAGATTGTCTTGGCTCCAAGAGGGGTTGGGGCTGTCACAAACCCACTCAGCAGGTTAGCCCTCTACTCCCAAAGTGCCAATCTCCGGGCGCAGTCTTGTGAACAGTTTAAAAGAACAAGGTAACCCTCTTGTCTATTTTGTGAGTTCGGATCAACCTTTGGTCTCCAGTATTGGAGGGATTCAAACTGTGAACCTCTTGCTAGCATATCCAATGCACAGATTCAGATAATTCTGTCTTCAGGGGACCAGATATCTTTGCCTATGGACACCTAACCAGGTGTACAGAAATGAACCCTTAAAAACGTTTATGAAGACCTCAGATTTAAAACGCTTCTCTTTCCAGTTTGGTATCACCATTCAAGCGTATGCCTAGTGTCAGCTATAACCATATATACTTTTCTTGCAAATGAAAGAAATTCAAAGACAGACCAAGTGTGCTCTAAAAAGAGTTTTACTAAAATAGATAGAAATATGTAAACCACAAAATACAGAACTATTATATCACAAGACATACAAATCTTTTAAAAGAACAAGGTTTTAAACAGTGCAGTTGCTACTACAGTAATTAGATTTGTCTCTCTCTCTCTAAATACTGCTTAAAGTGCTCCAAAGATGTTTCTTTGTCAGAGTCTAGATAGAAGTGTCTCTGAAGGAAAACAGGATAATGTTTAAAAGCTGGTTTTCCCCACCTATTTGCATGAGGTCACCTAGCTCCTCCCTGTCAGAATATATAAAAAAATATATCTATATAAAAACAGGATGTCTTTTCCAAGTATTAAATTCTGCAACCTCAGCATAACTCATGTTCTTCAAATGACAGTTCTTTGATCTATTGATCAGTTTCCCCTCTCACACAGATATCAGCATTTATGATTTCGCACCAGCTTACTAAACCTGGTTTCCTCTTCTTGAAATGTCATAACATGGATATGCTCAACTCAAGCCTCTTCCAACCTGTAATTAGCTTCAGGCCTTCCAGGTAACACCTTGTATCTAAGACCTGTGTGTGTGTGTGATCTCACATGCTGTTTCAGCATTTTCTCATGGCTTTCATCTTTCAGCTGAAACCTTGGGGGGGGGGGGGAGTGAGCGAGGTCATTCCAAGAGCACCAGATTTCTCAGCACCTCTCATGACAGACAGTCCATAACTCATTTTTATATTACAAAAAATGATAAAGTGATCAGAACCAGCTGTCCAAGTGTCACAGGGGCACCATGGTGTCCTTTAAGTCCCACCTAAACCTCTTTGCTGCAGGTACCCCTGTCCTTCTGATAAGGGTTTTGAACTTAGTCATGCTGTTCTCTTGCTTTGTGGGACCAACATTTTTCACCTCTCCTGCACCTGTATGCCCTCTGCTGGTAGTCGTTAAGCAGTCCAACTCCTTCAGAGTACAAAAATAATACATTCTTACTATTTGAGGACTTAATATAGACTAGTTTAGCTCAGAAAGTAAAGATATTGACCGGTTTCTTAGTAAGCTTCATCTTACCCAAATTATCTCTGACCCCACTAGAATTTCACCTAATTGGGAGCAAAGCCTCTTTAATCAATTGGATCCTAATACCCAGGGCTGACAAGACAATCTATTCTGGAGTGCTCCCTAATGTAATCAGTGACCCTTCACCAGTGTTCTGTGTTTGGTGAGCTAAATCCTCAAAGACCCCCTCGAGACATCTTCACTTCCGAGATCTCCCTCACTTTAACTCATCAATGTTCAAACAAGATGCTGCCGTCACAGACTAGTCTTACCTCTGGGACACCAATGACGTTAATCTGGCTGTCTCTCACTTTAATCACATTTTCTCCAGACTACAGGACAAACTTGCCCCCCCCCCACACACTACTAGGATCATCTGGGGCCCTGTTAGCAAATGGCTAGACTGACCACATCCTCGCCCTGATCAGGGCAAGGAATTAATCCTGGTCTGTGTAAAAAGCCACTAAGCTTGTCTCTGACTGGGTAAACTATCGTACCCTCAGAAATGATGCAAAAAAGCTATATGTCTAAATAAGAGTGTTTACTACAGGACACTCCTAGACTCCTCTGTTGGTAACCCAGGACATTTCTGGAAATGTATAAAACAGGCCATGGGACAATCTGCTGATCTCCCCCTCCATGTCACGTATATAAATGATGTCAATTGTTGTAATCCCCAAACCATAGCTGACACGTTCAGTGGTTTCTTTTTCGACCTCTCTTCATACATGGGGGCCTTCCCATCTTTCCCATTAACAGTACTGCTAAACAGTGGGCCTCTTACTTACCCTCTAAGTCAACCACAGTTCCACTATAAAGTGGTTAAAGTTTCAGAGGTGCATAAACACCTGCAGCGTATCATTACAGCCAAATCTGTGGGTTCTGATGATATCGATCCTAAACTCCTTAAGATTGCTGCTGTTGCACTGTCTTCATCATTACTAGAATTATTAACCTTCCCCCTTAATGTCTGGGGTTGTGCCAGAGCTGTGGAAACTCTCCCATATCATCCCAGTATTAAAGAAAGATAACACTAGACTTCTCAATAACTGTAGATCGATTGCTGTACTTCCAGTACTTAAAATACTGGGAAAGATTGTTGCAGCTCAATTAACTGAGTTCCTAGCCTAGTATAACCTAGTGTCTGTGCTACGACATGGGTTTCGTAAAAATCATAGTGCAACCACTGCTCTCCTCTCCTTCACCTCACAGGTTGCAAATGCCATGAATAGGGGTGAATACACAGGGGCTATGTTCATCGACTTCACTAAGGCCTTCAATTTGGTTGACCACCAGCTGCTAATGTACCAAGTTAAGCAATCTGGTTGTATCCCCCTCTGCCCTACCATGGTTCTAGAATTACCTTGATGGCAGGAATCAACTGGCGAAATTTGAAACCTCTTTCTCAGATCCCACCCCTACCTTAGTAGGTGTGACGCAAGGCTCCATACTTGAGCACTTCATTTTCTTCCTTCACATAAGTGCCATACACCTGGCCCTTGTCCATAGTACCCCTATCCTTTATGCTAATGACTTGCTTCTATATCTTAACTCACGTAACATGTCTGAGGTCAATACAAAGCTGTCCTCTGACTGCCAGGGAGTGCAGCACTGGCTTCTAACTAACAAACTTCTTTTAAACATGGCAGAGTCACAGGGTATGCTGTTTGGTTCAGCTCCCAAGATTAAAAACTGTTCAACCTCCCTAACCATGTTCTGTAAAGACAGAACCCCTCTTGTATGGGTGCCCACTTTCAATTACTTAGGGGTGACTTTTGACGCATTCCTTGATCTTACTTCAAGGAAGGCTCTTGCAGCAGGCCACACTGGTAGGCCACACCTGTAGAACTAAGCCGCCAGGCGCTAGGGCCATATGGAAAACTTCTAGTTATCAGTCTATCACGGGGAACCGCCCCCACTTCCGCCAGTGTCAGTCAACTGACATCAGCATAGCCTATATAGGAGGGCGGTCCCCCACACCAACTCAGTTCTTTTCCCGCTATCGACCCACGCATGTTGGACCTTAGCGGATGCTGCAGCTACAGTCGACCGCCATTTCCTGCACTTACCATGCTTTTTTATTTTAGTTTCTTCTGAGTGTAAAACATTGAATCTTCAGTGTTTTTTTCAACAAGTTTAAGTCTTCTCCATCAGTCTTGTCTTCTGACCGCTCCACAAAGTCTGCCTGCAGCAAACAGATTCCTAAAAAGGATGGACACTTTGCGTGTCTGATTTGTCTAGGCCCCAGCCACAATACTGAGTCCTGCCAATTCTGCCAGAAATTTAACCAGGCCACTCTGAGATGTCATTTAAAAACTCTGGAGAGCCACCATCTAAAGCAGAAGTTGGTCGATGTGGAAAAGGAGCTGCAGGCCAGGAGTTCTTCTGCCTCGGCGGCCCAGTCCTCCAGGGCCTCTCCTTCTTCTTATTAAGAGAAATCTGGGAAGCATAAACACGGGGAATGGGCCAGGTCAGCTTCTCGGTCATGTTCACCCCACAAATTGTCAACCACGATGGGGTCATCCTCCCGTGGGGGGTCAGCTCCTCCAGCCCCACCAGCCCTCCTCTTCCGGGCTTCGGTGGCCCGCCCCGCCTCATCCCTATTTCGGCGACATGGCCTTGGGGCAGGGGACCCCTGCCTCCACCCCCAGACTCTGATGTTCAGCCTTGTCCTTCATGGGCTCTCAGCCAGGTGGCTTGGCTGGTCTTGGTACTTCGGGCAGCGGCTCTACCACCATCGCCCCACTGGCCCCAGTGCTGCCTTTGTCAGCTCCCATCTCGGGGGCTGCTGCCAGTCCAGTTAGGTAGTGCCTTCAGCAGGCCACCACCACCTCCTCTTCACCGGCATCCCCTCTGCTTCCTTCCAGAGGGTCTCTGTCCCCTCAGGCGCCGACTTCTCCTGTAGGGCCGGTTCCGGTGGATCCTTCGCCCAGCCACACTGGGTTGCCACCAGTCCTGCCACAGCCCCAGCCTTTGGGTCCAGCACCATCGTCACTGCTACCGCAGCTGATGCCCATTGGCCTATCGCCGGATCGCCGCCCAGCACCAGGTGGACCAACGCCCGGGTATCTTTCACCGACTCCTCAGCCGACGTTACCCAACCCACCTTTTCTTCCATTCCTGCCGGTGTATAACATAACACCCCAGATGGATTACAACACCCTTTTTTCAGCGTGGTGGTTGTTGTTGAGGCACAGGTCAGGAAGCATATGAAAAACCAGGAGCAGTTGTAGAGTTCTTAAAAAGTGTTTATTAGTACTAGCAGTAACATAAAAAAATAAACTTGTTCAGTATAACTATTTACAAAAGGCAGAATAAACACAGAAGATTCATCTGAGTTTTCCTTCAATCTCTGTGTGTCACCCAAAACAGTGCAGCTCTCTCTTATAAGTCCTTGCAACCCCCCTCCTTAACAAGCATCCTGTTTTTTTCTAAAATGTCCTTGTAAATTGCAGGCAGGTGCAGCAAGAACACAGTGTCCCAGAACTGAGGCCCCTTATCCACAGCTTCTGAATAAGGGCTTAAAACTGCTCTCAGGTTAACCCCTTGAGTTCCCAATAGCTTTTTGCAATCATCTCAAACTATAATTATATGTTTCAACAGTAACACTATATCATTTCTAAACAAAGGGATCCCAATATCTGTTACATTTCCACCTAATGATTTGCATATATTTTTATACCAGCAGATATGCAGGGGAGGAAAAGACAGAAACAGCAAGGGAATGTTGAGAGACATTGAGAAGCAGAGAATTGCAAGGCTGTCGGGGTGATCAAGTCCTAGGTCTCATGAGAAAATTTGGATGTGCAACCAGACAGAGAAGAGAGAGAAAAGAAAAGAATAGAACAGATCCTTGCATTTAAACTCTTTCTCCATAACAGCTGGGACAGTGCCGTATTCAACCCTGTCACATACCACCCTCCTTAAGGGGGAACCTGTTTTACAAAAACAGGTTTCCAAAACTTTCTAGTAATTCTCATATAAGCATGTAACCTTTACAGTTCAGTGCATATGCAGTATCCTTTTTTCCATAACAGTACAGCAAACAGTAAAGTTTAAACTCATACATTTGTTTTTCAACCTTCAGAACCCTCAATTCCTGATCCATATCTTGACAGAAAATCAGCATTGCTATTCTCTTTACCAGATTTGTGCATCACCTTGAATTTAAATGGCTGTAGTGCCAGGTACCACCTTGTGATTCTAGAATTTGTATCCTTCGTTTGGATAAGCCAACGGAGAGGACTGTGATTTGTTACAAGTACAAAGTCAGATCCTAGTAAGTAAAACTTAAGGGACTCCATTGCCCACTTTGCTGCAAGACATTCCTTTTCAGTGGTGGAGTGCCTTTTCTCTCGGTCGTGCAACTTCCTACTTATGTACAGAATAGGATGTTCTTTCCCATCTAAATACTGACGCAAAGGTACCCTTATGGATTTCCAAGGCTGACTGTCTCGACACTGACTTGCCCGGGCACTACTGCCCGACAGGTTCAGTAGCCAGACAGTGTGCAGCCTGACAGTGCAGAAACCTGAGGACATTACAGGGGTAAGGTAGCGGATGCGACACCTTGCTACCTTACCCCTGTACATGCACTAGAAATAGTGTGAATTTGGAAGACTGGCAGAGCTGCCCCAGTGTTGTTGAGGGCTAAACCACTGGCAGCTCGGCCAGCTTGTTCTGGGAGGCGCGGGTTCTATCCCGCGTTGAGCCCTGTGCATTTTGCAGTGTTGTGCCCCCGTAACTGTTTTTACTAACTCCAAGGTCCGCTCTCCTCAGAGTTGGATATTTTAGTTACGGGTGGAAGGGTCTAGTGCGTAAGGTTCCAATTTGTTTTAGAATAGTACAATCAAATGCCCGAAATAGTATTTTGGGCATCTGATTGTTTCGGCACAATGACTTTCCGGCCACTGGGGTCGGTATCCCGAGACTTAGGAAACTGAGTTTAGGGATATCATAGTAGATCCGACTCAAGACTGCACCTAGACCTACCTCTGATGCATCTGTCTGTAACAAAAATTGTTTTTCAAAGTCTGGGCATCTTAAAATGGGCTGAACATAATGCAGCCTTAATGGCCCAAAAAGCCTCATCACACTCTGGGGTCCATTTCACATTATTTGGGTACTGTTTTTTCGTGAGTTCAGCAAAGTTGGGAACAAATCTCTGACAATAACCAGCCAGCCCTAAAAATGACCTGACATGTTTCTTTGTTTTAGGGACAGGGCTGTTAGCTACAGCTTCTATTTTAGAAATTTCTGGCTTTACTTCTCCATTTCCCAACACATTGCCCAAATATCTGGTTTCCTGCATACCCAATGCACATTTAGTAGGATTAATAGTCAGACCTGCATTTTTGATAGTTTGGATAACTGCTCGTAGGTGTTCCAGGTGGCTTTTCCAGTCTGGACTGTACACCACGACATCATCCAGGTACGCAGCACAATAACCAGTGTGAGGTGATAAAATTACATCCATGTACCGCTGGAATGTAGCTGGCGCACCATGTAAACCAAATGGCATGATGGTGAACTGATAGAAACAGGATTGGCAAATGCAGTTTTGTCTCTGGATTCTTTAGCTAAAGTGATTTGCTAGTAACCTTTGGTGAGATCGAGCGTACTGATACACTTTGCACTCCCCAATCTGTCCACCAAATCATCTATTCTGGGCATAGGATAACTGTCAAATTCTGACACTTGATTAAGTTTCCTAAAATCAAGGCAGATTCTAACACCCACTTCTTTTTTGTTTACAATAACTACTGGAGATGACCAAGCACTCCTTGACTCTTCTATGATGCCCAATTCTTTCATTTTTTGTATTTCCTTAACCACGTCAGCTCCTAACCGCTCTGATAACCTGTATGTCTTTTGCCTAATAGGACGAGCATTCCTTGTCACTGTTACGTGCTCGACCTGGTACTGTGGTAAAAGTACTGTTAACTGGGGAGGAAGTATAGCGCAGTGGTTTAAGGCTCTAAGCTGCAAATCTGGTGACATCCAGCAGACCAGACCTGGGTTTGAATCCCACAGCTTCCACTTACATACTGTGTGATCCTGAGCAAGTCACTTAACTTCCCTGTGCTCCCAGGTCGCACCTGTAGAAAAGCTTTCAGCTTAGTGTGCTACTCCTGGTTAAACAACTAAAAAAAAAAAGTCTTTTGGCACATTATTTTAACCCATTTCTTGAGGAAGTTAACATGGTATATCTTAGTAGGATTTTTCCTGTCAGGGATCTGAATCTCGTAGTTAATGGTGCCAGTACATCTAAGTTGTATACCACCACCCCCTGTGTCCTGCCACCAGGCCAGTTACCTACCCACCACACTACTGTCCTGCCCACACCCATATTCCCCAGTTTGCGTAATAGTCTTCTATGTGGCACAGTGTTAAAGGCCTTGCTGAAGTCCAGATAGGCCATGTCCACTGCCCTTCCCTGATCCACCTCCCTAGTCACCCAGTCAAAAAATTCAACGAGGCCCTTTCCACTTCACTAACAGTTTATTTTCTGTTGTGTGTAACAGTTGCAAAACCTTTTCACCTGGCTCAAAAATGTTTTCTTTTACCCCATGGTTATAATATACCTTCTGCTGGTTTTGGGCCTCTTCCTGATTAATATGGGCAATTTCAGCATATTTTGCCAGCTTCTTTCTTAGGGCACACATGTAAGACGTTCTAGATTGTTTCTGAGTGGGGTTATCTTCCCACATTTCTTTTATCACATCCAATGGCTCTCTTGGCTGCCTACCATACATCATTTCAGACTTTCCCTTCCCCTTTTACAAACCTTTTTAACATATATTTTAGGGTTTGGTTAAAACGCTCAACAAGACTGTCTGTCTGAGGGTGATAGTGGGTGGTTCTTATGGCAGTGATACCTAGTAGTCTGTACAGTTCCTTAAGTAATACAGCACCAAAATTACTACCCTGATCAGTAATAATTTCTTTAGGTATGCCCATTCTGCTGAAAATTTTTGCAAGCTCTGCTGCCACTTTTGAAGCTGTGACAGTACGCATTGGAACTGCTTCTAGGTATCAAGTAGCGTAGTCGCATGCTTCCAGGATAAATCTAAAAAGATTGCATTCAGGCAATACAAAAAGGCACACACAGAAGTGGATAGGGAGAAGTACCAGGAGAAGCAAAGGGAGGCAGTGAGGTTGGTAAGGGAAGCCAAAGCTCAGACAGAAGAGCACATTGTAAAATCAGTGGGTAGAGGGGACAAAACCTTTTACAGGTACATAAGTGAAAAAAGAAAGGCAAAGGGAGAGATAGTGAGACTGAAGGGGGAGGATGGGGGCCACGTGGAGGATGACAACAGTAAAGCTGACATATTGAACAGGTGTTTCTGCTCAGTCTTAACTGAGGAAGAGGAGGGTAATGGGTCTGAAGGGAGTACAAGGGGTGGGAATGGTGCAGAAATGGACACAAGTCCCTTTGCACGGGAAAGGGTCCTGAAGAAACTGGAAATAATAAGAGTTGATAAAGCAATGGGGCCAGATGGGGTGCACCCCAGGGTCTTTAAAGAACTAAGAGAGGTGGTGGCTGAACCTCTGGCAATCCTGTTTAGCCGATCACTGGAAACAGGGGAGGTACCCAAAGACCGGAGGACAGCAGATGTAGTCCCTTCATACAAAAGTGGGAACAAAGAGGAAGCGGGGAACTACAGACCAGTCAGCCTCACCTCGGTAGTGGGGAAGATCATGGAAGCACTACTGAAGGAGAGATTGGTGGAACATCTGGTTGTCAATGGACTACAGCACCCAAGACAGCATGGTTTCACCAGGGGGAGGTCATGTCAGACCAGCCTCATTGAATTTTTTGACTGGGTGACTAGGGAGGTGGATCAGGGGAGGGCAGTGGACATGGCCTATCTGGACTTCAGCAAGGCCTTCAACACTGTGCCACATAGAAGACTATTACACAGACTGGGGAATATGGGTGTGGGCAGGACAGTAGTGTGGTGGGTAGGTAACTGGCCTGGCGGCAGGACACGGGGGGGGTGGTGGTAAATGGCTGTCACTGCACAGCAGGAAGAGTGACCAGTGGGGTACCATAGGGATCAGTACTGGGACCGGTCCTATTCAACATCTTCATCAGTGACATTGCGCACGACCTAGAAGGTAGAAATTCCCTGTTCGCTGATGACACAAAGCTCTGTAACAGAGTAGACACACCAGAGGGTGTAAACAGAATGAGACGGGACCTGCAGAAACTTGAAGAATGGTCAGGGGTTTGGCAGTTGAAATTCAATGCAAAGAAGTGCAAGATAATGCATATGGGGCACAAAAACCCTGGTACAGTATATCAGTTGGGGGGTGAGAATATACAGTAGCATGCACCAAGCAAGAAAGGGATCTTGGGGTTATCATCTCTGATGACCTCAAGGTGAGGAAACAGTGTGACAAGGCAGCAGGTAAAGCAAATAGGATGCTGGGATGCATAGGCAGGGGCATCACCAGCAGGAAAAGGGAGGTCATAATTCCACTATACAAGACACTAGTGAGGCCCCACCTGGAGTACAGTGTACAGTTCTAGAGACCTTACTTAAATAAGGACATAGGGTAGAGAAGGTTCAGAGGAGGGCAACAAAGATGGTACATGGATTGCATCACAAGTCCTATGAGGCCAGGTTGAAGGAATTTAATATGTACTCCCTGGAGGAGAGGAGGGAGAGAGGGGATATGATAGAGACATACAAGTATCTTATAGGGAGGAAGAGGGTGCAGGAATACACTATTTTTAAGTGAAAAAGATGTTCCAGGACTAGAGAGCATGGGATGAAGTTGGAGGGAGGATGATTCAGAGGAAACGTGAGGAAGAATTTCTTCACAGAACGGGTGGTGGACAAGTAGAAGACCCTGCCAGAGGAAGTGGTGGGGGCTGAAACAGTCACAGGATTTAAGATAGGGATAGACATAAAGGAATTCTGGAGGTCAGGATTAAGGGGGCAACAGACTTCTAGGAAAACATAAAGTGAACTTACAAGCTCAAATGGGCAGACTGGGTGGGCCATAGGCCCTTAACCGCCAACACTGTCTATGTATTACCCTTTTTACTTTTGTCTAAAGGGCCAACCACATCCATTGCAATTCTCTCAAAAAGCACATTTATTAAGGGTAGGGGGCACCTTGTCTTTTCTAGTGACTGGGGCTATTTTCTGACACTCCGCACAGGAAGTACAATAGGTAGCAACATCTTCATGAATTCCAGGCCAGTAAAATCTATACAGCAATCTGGCAAGGGTGCAATCCCTCCCTGAGTGACCAGCCATAGGACTATCATGTGCCATCTCTAACAACTCTGTTCTATATTTCTGTGGTATAACCAATTGTTCTGTCTGTTTCTGTGTCTGAGGTTTAACCCAAACTCGGTAAAGTAACCCATTACATGTTTTAAACATTGGTTCACCCTGTTTTAGTTTCACCCCCAGCTACTTAAAATAACCCTTGAGAGAAACATCATTAAATTGCTCTGAAACAAAATCGCAATCAGATATCAGTTTAGCTTCAGTTTTTTTCATATTTTAACCCTTTATATCCATCAGTCTTTTGTTGCCACAGTTGTTTCAGACATCTTCTTTCTTTCCTGGACTTCTGAATCTTGGAGCTGTTCTCAAACAAGTCTGAATCAATGTCACTGAAAGGAAAGTGTCCCCACCATTTGAGATTACCACTGCTGCTGAAACTGCACGGTTCAGTTCCTCTGAGATTAACTCCGTAAATCCTAGACCGTCATTTCCAATAATCATGGGTACAGGTAACTTAGGTACTACCCCACTTTCATTTGGTGCGACACACCCTTAATGGTCAGAGTCACTTGGGTGGTGGGATAGTGTCGAGTGCCCCCGTGGATGCAGATGACACCAGTACCTGGTCCTTTTGCAGTGTTTTCCCAGCACTTCAACATGCACTAGGGTCTGTCTGCTTCCCGAATCAGTGAGTCCCTTTACAGTCTTTTCCCCCACCTTCACATCTGTTAAGTATTTGCCCCAATTTGCCAAGGACAAATCTGCTCCAGTGCTACTCTCCTTACTACGCTTATGCGTGCTTATTGCTCACTATCATATCCTGTCTTGCTAAGGCAGTTGATTTAGGTCAGGTGATCTCTCTAGTACTTAGTCTGCTCCAGAGTAGTAGCTAAGAAATTTGCTTCAAAGCTTCTTTGCCCCTAGTACTACTCTATAGTCAGGTGAACTCTTTTCTTACAGTATTTAGCCTGACAAGGAGCTGTACTTAAGGATTACTGCTTCAGGCTCCACTCTCTATAATACTATTCTGCAAGGATTAAGAAATTCTCCTCCATTGAGAATCCCTTCTCTTGCCAGCACTTGTAGTGCCCATTAGGTAATAGTCTCATAATGAGGACTTATTACCTGCTTCTATGCTTATCTTTGCTCATCTTGTGTGTATTGGACCCGAGCGTGAATCAAAACATAACTCCTAGGGTGGAGAGTGGCTCTCTTTTTACATTGTCTGACTGGGACTTTTCCTATCAAGTAGAAGAACTTGTATGTGCTCTAACTTCCCCTAGCCCGCTGCTGGTCCTTCACCTGCACCGGCATACAGGAACTCTCCTAGAGCCTGCCCACAGGGGTACACCATCTTCTGCATACTCCCCCCCTCCCATTCCCATTGACTCTCTCGATCAGGGTATTGTATGCAGCATCAGGCAAACTGGGAACTAGCCTCAGAACTCCCTATACTGCCGCAGACAGATCATGCAACCGAAAGAATACTCAGCCATCCACACTTCTCCTAGGACTCTGCAGGAAACTCTTGTTCCTGCTTTTACTATGCTCAGGAAATGAGCTTAATCCAGGCCCTCTGGCACCCATGGAATCCCCAGCAGAGCTACAAAGCCTCAAGGGACTTAGGTTCTTGCATGTTAATGTATGTAGCCTATTAAAAAAAAATCACTTCAGTTCAGTCCTGGGTATGTCGTACTGCTCCAGATGTTCTGGTGATTACGGGAGTCCTGGCTCTGACTGGCGACCAGTAACAACAAAGTTAACATCCCCTCCTACTTTTTTTTCAGAGCCGACAGGCAAACCAGAGGTGGTGGGGTAGCTATTTACATCAAGGATAAATTCCCTGTCTCCATAATTGACTCAACCTCTGTCCCAAAAGAATTCGAAAGCTTGTCATTAAAGATAGAAATTGCTACCCGTGTCCCATTATGTATGATAGGATGCTACAGACCCCCACCAGCTGGACTACAGTTGTTAAAACATCTCGGAAACATCCTGGGTTCGGCATCTTCAGAGCATATCATACTAGGGGACTTCAACTTAGACTGGCTCTCCAGTGCATCCACCCCACTTAAAATGTTCTGTGATTCCCTTGTGTTGTCACAGCTAATAAACGAATCTACTCGTCCTAAAAAGCTCAACCCTAATAAATCCCATTTATTCTCCCATGCTGGCGTATTTTTCTCTGATATTAGCGACCATTGCTTCATCACGTGTGTAAGATCCACTCTTAAATCCACAACGGCACCAAAATTCTCCTTTAAAAGGTGCATACGCAACACTTCAGTCTCCATGGGTATATATCAGAGCTAAGAGACTCCATGCGATGGCAGGACTTCTATCTAGCCAAGTGCCTGACTACGGCTTATGATATTTTCTCAGAAATTGTGCTAGGGCCTCTCAACAAGTATGCTCCCATAGTAAAAGTTCGTGCCAGAAACAAATCCTGTCGGTGGTTTACGGAAGACCTGAAAGATGCTTTGCGGAGTAGGGATGTACTCTGGAGAATTGCTAGGAAAGCTAATTTAATAAATGACTGGAATTCTCTCCGGAGGTCGAGGAACCTCTGCACCAAAATCGTCAGAGAAACCAAAGCTAATTTCTACCGCTTACAGATGGAGAGCTGCTCAAGAAATGCCTCCAAATTCTGGAGGATGATCAAAGACATTGAAGGTCACACCACTGTTAATTCCCTACCTACTAAATTATTGATCGACAATATTGTCATCTCCGACAGACCGTCTGTCCTCGTCGCTCTCAATATTCATTTTGCCACTGCAGGGCTAGCCTTTGACTCCTCTCCCGAAAATATCCTCCGCCAACAACTTGGATTGGATACACAAGAAAAACCCATCCCCAGTCCATCCTTCTTTCTGCAGCCTACCTCCCTGAAAGAAGTCGAAGATCTTCTCCTTCAGTTGGACACTAGGAAAAGTGCTGGGGCCGACCTCATTGACCCATACTTCTTAAAGGTCGACTACCGTGTCCTTGCAGTCCCAATTACTCATCTCTTCAACTTATCCTTGTCCCAGGGTGACCTACCGCCCATTTGGAAAAATGCACTTGTGGTCCCTTTGTTTAAGTCAGGCGATCCTAGTGACCTCAATAAGTACAGGCCAATCTCCCTACTTCCAATCCTGTCAAAGATGCTGGAGAAATTAGTGAACTCCCAGCTTCAGAAGTACCTGGAATCAGAAAAATTGCTCAACCCGTTACAATCCAGTTTTAGAGCACAGCACAGTACAATCTCTGCTCTAGCTAAGGTGACAAACGACTGGCAGCTTGAATTAGACAAAAAAAACTGCGCAGTTTTCTTGGAACTAAGCAAGGCGTTCGATACCATTGATCACAGACTGCTTCTGTCGTCCCTCCGGAATATTGGTTTGGATTCCCTATCCCTTAAATGGTTCTCCAACCACCTCTTGGGATGACTTCAACAAGTAAAGGCAGAAGGGGAAGTTTCTCCACCAGAACCCCTATTGAGGGGTATACCGCAAGGCTCCATCCTTGGTCCCATGCTGTTCACCATTTATATTAACAACGTAGATGCCCCTATCAAAGAAGCACAAATACACCTATTCACGGATGATATGGTACTCTATGCTAGTAGTCCCACCACTGATGCGGCCTGTAAAGCCCTTCAAAATTAATTTAATCTGTTGCAACATCAGTTTATAAACCAGAAACTGCTCTTAAATGCTAAAAAAACAATGTTCCTCTCGCCCCTTCACAATGCAATAAATCCTGCATTTGCTGGGACACTCCCACAGATCACTACCATTCTGGTTGGACTACGTACCAAAGTTCAAGTACTTAGGGGTCTGGTTAGACCATAGACTTACTTTCACAGATCACTTAGAAGAACTGGCAAAGAAACTTAGACAAAGACTTGGTCTGTTCTTTAGGATTAATAATCTCACAAGAGACGCTAAACTGAAACTGGTTCAAACTACCTTTCTTTCTCTATTGGATTATGCAGATTTTCTCTATAGTCAGAGACCTGCAGGTACCCTAGCCAAACTCGATACACTTTATCACAGAGCCATGAGATTTATCACGGGTCTTCCTTACTTGACCCGCCACTGTGCATTGTACATGGCAGTGGGATGGTCATCCCTTGCTTACAGGCAGCAAAAAAATGCTGCGGTTTGGACATTCAAAGCTATCTCAAATAAACTGCCCCAGTATATCTCTGTCTGTTTACCTTTCTGCACTCTGAGGAAGTATGCCCTGAGAAGCACCTCATATATCTACCTTTGTGTTTACAAAGCAAAATCTCGCATTGGCAGTGCAGCCATCAGCTTTGTGCTCCCTCAACTGTGGAACAAGCTGCAGAAAACTTTGAAATTAACTCACCCCATCAGCCTAGCAGCTTTTAAATCTCTATATCTACATCATAATAAGGAATCCTGTGCCTGTCTACTCTAAATCATGACTCCTATAAGTCCAAGTACGCTCTAATTACTACTGTTAAAAGACTGATCACATCTATAATCGACTCTTCCCTCTCCCCTTTTTCTACCCCCATATCTGTCCCTTCCACATTCCTTTGACCCTGGTTCCAGCTCTAAATTCTCCATACCGTATCACTATATATCTTTTTATATTAGGTTTTATTTATGTTCGGTGCACCTGATATGTGTATTTCCTTACTTATATGAAAAATTGCGTCCTACCCAAAACTTGCTGTATCTTCTGTTCCAAACATATACTACTATCAATGCTACCTGCTGATACTTCGTATATACTGTATTATTGTATCTCACTTTATTTTTATTATTATTTTCTTGTGTGTTGCACCCCATGTATATTGTCTCTTGTTCCTTGTTGACAAACCCAGGTCCATCTCGAAAATGAGCTTGCTCAACGGTGATTGCCTGGTTAAATAAAGACTTTGATTGATTGATTGGTTGATTGATACGGCAGTTTCTTGCAATGTGACCTGGCTTGTTACAATTATAACAAATAAAGTCTGTGGGAGCAGATTTGTTACCCCCACCAGAGTTCTTATCAGACTTTGAGTTTAAATGGGAAAAGGAATGTCTTACCAGTGCTTGACTGTTACCTTGCTGTGGTGGCGTTTGTCTGGCCATCTGATTGTCCTCGGCCAAAGAATCAGCCTTTTCCCCACTTTCTGTTCGATGTTCTTTCACCCAGAACTGCACATCTGTAAGCAGGATGTTGATGAATTACTCCGTTGTAAATGTATCGATGATCTGTGGGACTGTTTTGCCCTCTGGTTGAAGCCATTTAATAAGGAGCTCTCCGAGTCGGGTGAAGGCTTCTCGAGGATTGTCGAATACGTTGTATTTCACTGACCAGAATCTTTGCCTGTAGGTCTCTCCTGAGATGTTGTATCTTTTCAGGATTTCTTTTTTCACAAGGTCACAGTCTTCTGACTGTGCAATGTCTATACTGCTGTAGGCAAGTTGGGCTTTACCCGTCAAGTAGGGTACCGGTCTGATTGTCCATTGCTGCTTTGGCCATTTGCAGGCTGTGGCAACTCTTTCAAAAGTTGTCAGGTATGCCTCGATATCATCCGAGGGACACAACATTATATGTTTAACATCTTTTAAGTTGCTTCTACTTTGTTGCTGTGCTGGACCAATGCCAGATCCTTCTGCTTTGATAGCTTGCAAGGCATCCAGCCAGCGTTGCTCCTGTTGCTGCATCTCTTCTTTTCTTTGTTGCTCCTGTCGCTGCATCTCTTCTCTTCTCTGTTTCTCTGTCTCTTTTTGTTGTATAGCCCACCATTTGAAAAAGTCCATTAGGCTTTCAGGTTCTGTTACTGCCTGTTCTTTTTCTGTAACTTGTGCTGGCCGTACAAT
This sequence comes from Neoceratodus forsteri, assembly GCA_016271365.2. NCBI lineage: Eukaryota > Metazoa > Chordata > Ceratodontiformes > Ceratodontidae > Neoceratodus > Neoceratodus forsteri. Next base: position 1,079,947,362 of record CM057454.1, on the reverse strand, counting down.
CTCAGCTTGGACCTCTGTCTCTGTTAGTTTGGCTACCATTCTCCTGGTAATCACTCCTGGACTTGCTGCAGAATCCATACCTTTCTGTATGCTTCCCTGGTACTAGGTCCAGTACCCATGTACAAAACTCCTGGTTTAGGGTATGCACGGCATAAAATCCCACTTCAGCTGACACTATCTGTCATCGAGGCACAGGTCAGGAAGCATAGGAAAAACCAGGAGCAGTTGTAAAATTAGCAAAAAGTATTTATTAGTACTAGCAGTAACATAAAAAATAAATTTGTTCAGTATAACTATTTACAAAGGCAGAATAAACAGAGAAGAAACACCCGAGTTTTCCTTCAATCTCTATGTCACCAAAAACACTGCAGCTCTCTCTCTTATAACTCCTTGCAACCCCCCTCCTTAACAAGCATCCTGTTTTTTCCTAAAATGTTCTTGTAAAGTTCAGGCAGGTGCAGCAAGAACACAATGTCCCAGAACTGAAGCCCCTTCTCCACAGATTCTGAAAAAGGGCTTAAAACTTCTCTTAGGTTAACCCCTTGAGTTCCCAATAGCTTTATGCAATAATCTCAAACTATAATTGCAGACATTTCAACAGTAACACTACATCATTTCTAAACAAAGGGATCCCAAAATTCCTCTCTTGTAGCACTTACTCACTAGTTGTATGACTTATGACTGTTAGTTATTTGCACTTATATTTCTGTTTTGTAACTACATGTAGATTCCTGCAAATGTACTGTCATTGCTGAACATTTTGTGTAAGTGTACTATGTCTGACTTGTACTTGTTCCCATGATGTTTTGTTGTATCTACTATTGTCTACATACCCTTTGTTGTAATCTCCTGGGTCGTACCTGAAAATCGGCAGCTATGCTGTCTAGTGTACCTACCCGGTTAACAAAAACTAAATAAGTAAAAAATAAAATATCAGTTACATTTCCACCTAATGATTTGCCTATATTTTTATACCAGCAGTTATGCAAGAGAGGAAAAGACAGAAACAGCAAGGAAAGGTTGAGAGACAGTAAGAGGCAAAGAATTGCGAGACTGTTAGGGTGATCAAGTCCTGGGTCTCACAAGAAAATTTGGATGCGTAACCAGACAGAGAAGAGACAGAAAAGGAGAGCATAGAACAGATCCTTGCATTCAAACTCTTTCTCCATAACAATTGGGACAGGGCCATATTCAACCCTGTCACAGTGATCTTTCATGCAAAAGCAGACCCTACCTCCTCAGGGCCCACCTCCTGCATTCTCCCACTGCCCTCCGCAGGACCCTCAGCACAAGAATTGGGACCAGGCTGGTCCCAGCAAACCCCGTGCATCGGAGTCTTCAAGGGAGCAACCTGACATTGGTTCAGGCTCTAGAAGGGACAGTCGCTGGCGTCTGACGCCAGTCCCAGACAGCGATACTAGTGAGGATGACTCCGAATCCTCGGGGTCTTCCTCCTCTCTTGGTGAGTGTTTGGAGCGGGGAGGACTGGGCTAAGGAGGTGCCCAGATTCCCCCCCCCGATGACCCATCCTTTATAGATGTTATGCATCACGTCCAGTTTAGCATGGACTGGGAGACCGAGAACAGGACCCGGAGAGATGCCACTTTACTATCTACCACCGGCAATGGGATGCCCTCCCTGTGGTGGTGTCCCCTGTGATTGACTCCTATGAGGATGTCACCAAGGCTGCCTGGGCCCACCTCTCCACTACCGCTCCACTACCTAAAAAGGCGGATCGCCTCTACCATGCCCCTGCGGGCAAGTCTTTTCCGGACAGGCACCCTAAGGCAGATTCTGTGGTGATTAATGCAGCACACGATCATACTAAGAAGCCCAAGCACCTCAGCACTCTCCCCTGGACCAGGTATCCAGGCAGCTGGATTACCTTGGCAAGTATGTTTTTGCCTCTGCTACTTTGGCTGTTAGGGCCTCAACTGTTTGATCCACATGGTCCAATATCAGAATGTCATCTGGGACCAAGCCAGGGACTTAGTTCAGATGTTGCCTAAAGATGCCACTAAGACACAGCTCACCCAGCTTCTGAAGTCGGTCTCGAACGTCAGCAGTCATGTCCTCCGAGTGGCTTGTGACACTGTTAACGCCTCTGGGCATGGGGCGGCTGCTGGGGTCTGCCTCCGGTGCCATTCTTGGCACTGGGTGTCTGGTTTTGCCCCGGACATGCAGGCTAGGTTTTTGGGCACCCCCTTCCACGGGGTGGTCTTTTTCAAGGGTTGATGTCCAGGACATCATTTCTAACTTACGGGAGTCTGGGCGGGCCCTTAAGTCGGTCCATTCACTGTATTACACCCAGTCTAGAGCGGGCTAACATCAGTCCTTTTGTTGGCCCTCCTGCAAGCAAACTTGGGGCCAGCCTGCCAAGGGTCAGCAGAAGCATACAAGGCCACAGCAGCCCCTGCTGCTGCTAGAGCTCTCACGGCCCCACTGCCCGTGCCCGGTCCTAAGTCCTGACACCTTACCCCCACCCGACAGAGGATCCACGAAGATCCAAGGGAGGTGGTTGGGGGTCGGTTCTTCCTTCACCTGGATAGGTGGTGGGAAGTGACCACAGACAACTGAGTACTCCAGATCATAACTCACGGTCACACTCTGGAATTCCTAGAGTGGCCACCCGAAAATCCTCCTGTCCACACTTCTTACCCTCCAGCACACCTGTCTCTGGTTTGGGAGGAAATTCAGGCTATTTACCGCTGCAGCTCAATCTGCCTGTCATCCGGCCGCCATCCTTCTCTCTCCATTCAACCTGCCAGCTCACTAGCATCCGGCTAGCATGCGCCGTACCTGCAGAGAGGTTCTCAGTCCCCCTGCCGAGCCCAGATCTAATACCAGAGTGCGATTCCAGACAGATCCCCTGGGTGGAGAGAGGCATGGCCATCAAGCCGCCACGACCAACCGCCATTTTTCCTCCGAGCTTTTTTTCCCCAGACGTACGGATGGGCAATGATGTCCAGGCACTGTGTGACGACATCTGCCGTACTTCCCTCTAGACACACTGCTCCTGCAATGCTTCCGACTTCCATCAGGGGCCGCTGCAGAGCGGTGTAAGCCTCCATACCCACACTGGGGAGAGGAAAGCAGTTCCTTGGATGCACAATCCTCTCCCTCCCTGGCTGACCCACGATGGCTGAGGCACATTCCTGAACCCGGGTCGCCGGTGTAACGTGAGGTGTGGCATCCAGCACCTCCATCCTCAGCGTCACCAGGCCGGCGAAATTCAGGCTCTTCTCCAAAAAAGAGCCATAGAGTCTGTCCCTCAGGCTCAGTGGGGAAGGGGGTTATACTCCCACTTCTTCCTCATCCCCCAAAAGACCAGGGATCTTCGGCCTATCCTGGACCTGAGCCAACTGTATCTGTACATTGAGTATAAATGCTTCAGGATGGTCACCTTTCAGTGACTGTTACCCCTGTTGCACCAGGGGACTGGCTCTGTTCTCTGGTCATGCAGGATGCCTATCTGTACATCCGGGATTTTCCTGCCCATCGTTGCCTTCCTCCTCGTCCACTTTCAGGGAGTCCATTATCAGTTTTGGGACCTCCCTTTTGGCCCTTCCTCTGCCCCCCCCCCGGTATTTACCAAATGCCTGGCAATGGTGGCTGCCGCATTAAGGAGGCAGGGCTTCTATGTGTTCCCCTTACCTGGACAGTTGGCTGCTTGCAGCCCCCTCCAGGTGATGTTTGGTTTAGACCCTGGAATCATCCATCTGTCCGTTCCAGGCCTTGGGGATCACCATAAACCTGCTGAAGCCCTGTCTCTCTTCTTGCCAGTGTCTCCAGTACATGGGGCAGTCCCGGACACCAGTCAGAGCAAGGCCTTTCTGCTTGAGGACAGAGCTGAACAACTGATGGCACAGGTCAATCTGGTTTCCTCCAGTTGGCAGGTCCCAGTCAGGGTCTTCCTATGCCTTCTGGGCCATATGGCAGAGGCAGTCACCACAGTCCCCTTGGCCCGGCTGCATATGTGTGTTCCTCAGTGAACCTTGAGGGTCCAATGGGATCAGCGTACTGAGGACCTGGACCAGTTGATTATGGTCTCCGACCTAGTCCATGGGACTCTATTGTGGTGGCAGGACCCAGCCAACCTCCTTCAAGGAGTCTCTTTTCATCTCCCAACCCGCCAACAGGTTCTCACGACAGATACGTCTGGCCTGGGTTGGGGGGCTCATCTGGCGGAACATCAGACCCAGGGTACCTGGTCACCAGTGGAGCCCGGATCTCCATATCAACGTCCTGGTGATGCAGGCGGTCCTTTATGTCCTGCAAACCTTTCAGACTCATCTCCTTTCCGGTCCCCTGCTGGTGCAGACAGGCAACATGTGTGTCGTGTACTACATCAACAAGCGGGGGGGACCCCTTCTTACCCTCTGTGTCAGGAGGCGACAAAAATCTGGTTCTGGGCCATCGAGCACAATCTGAGGCTCTCGGACGTTCACGTTCCAAGCGTCCAAAATGTACTACCAACAGTGTCAGCTGCTCCATGTCATGGGCTCACAGGTGGGCACTTCTAACCTCAAGTGGTCGAAGATCTCTTTGACAGGTGGGGCCATCCAGAGGTGGACCTCTTTGCATCTCCACTCAATGCAAAGCTGCTGCTCCTTTTTATTTGCTCGATCCCAGGCCAGGAGTTTTCTGGCGAGATGCATTGTCCGTCTCTTGGAATTCAAGATTTCTGTATGCTTCCCTCCCTTCCTGCTCCTGCAGAGGGTTCTGCTCAAGCTCCAGTTGGAAGGAGTGGAAATGATTCTCACAGCTCACTTTTGGCCACATCAGATTTGTTTCCCCTGCTGCAACAGCTAGCTGTGGAACCTCTGGTGCCCTTGCCCCTGTGCACAGGCTTGTTTTCCCAGGACGAGGGTACCCTGGTCCATCCGGACCCGAAGTCCCTACATCTGCATGCATGGCTTCTGCGGACCTAGCTATTGCCCATTTTGGGGTATACTCTAGGGTCACTGACATCCAGCCATGGAGAAGTGCTTCCATTTCATAGCATAAGTGGCCAGGAAGCCCCCCCACCAGGGCCACTTATGCTATGAAATCAAAGCATTTCTCCATTAGGGCTGCTGTTCGCTCTTTGAATCCATTCACCTGCCCGGTGTATCAGGTATTGGAGTACCTCCTTTCCCTTTCAGATTCAGGCCTGGGGTACTCCTCCCTTAAAGTGCACCTTTCTGCCATCTCTGCGTACCATGAACCTATTGAGAGCAAAGCTGTTGCCCAGCTTGTCATGTCCTGCACATTCCTGCAGGGCATTTTGCATCTGAAACCTCCCATGCAGGACCCGGTCCCTCCATAGGACCTCAACTTTATGTTGGAAAAACTCACTTTGCCTCCCTTTGAACCAGCCACGAGTTGTGAGCTGCACTTTCTGTCATGGAAAGTGCTCTTTTTAGTTGCCATTACTTCTGCTCAAAGGATTTATGCTCTATAGGCTCTAATGTGTGAGGAGCCTTACCTATTTTCTCACAAAGACAGGGTGTTTTTGTGTACTAATCCTAAATTTTTATCTAACGTGGTGTCAGAGTTTACTTTGTCAATCCATCCACCCGCCAGTTTATTTTCCTGAGAATTCTAATCAAGGGGAGGCCTTGCTCCATTCTTTGGATGTTCACAGAATGTTGCGGTATTACACGAACCGCACTAAATCTTTGAGGAAAACTGATCAGTTGTTTGTTTCATTTGCCCCAAGTGAGAGGGTGTTCCTGTTTCCAAACAGTGTTTATCTACAGTGGCGTGAAAAAGTATTTGCCCCCTTCCTGATTTTCTCTATTATTGCATATTTGTCACACTGGATGTTTTCAGGTCTTTAGAGAAAATGTAATATTAGATAAAGGGAACCTGAGTGAACAAATAACACTTGTTTTTTTTTTTAATTTCACTTATTTAATGAAAAAAAGTTAACCAACACCAACTGGCACTGTGTGAAAAAGTAATTGCCCCTTACACTTAATAACTGGTTATGCACATTTAGCTGTAATGACTGCAAACCAAACACTTCCTATAATTCAATATCAGTCTTTCACATCGCTGTGGAGGAATTTTAACCCACTCTTCCTCGCAGAACTGCTTTAATTCAGTAACATTTGGTAGGTTTTCGAGCATGAACTGCTCGTTTCAGGTCCTGCCACAGCATCTCTATTGGATTTAAGTCTGGACTTTGACTAGGCCACTCCAAAACTTTAATTTTACTTCTTTTTAGCCATTCTGATGTGGACTTGCTTTTGTGTTTTGGATCATTGTCTTGCTGCATGACCCAACTACGCTTCAGCTTCAGCTGAGCGGAAGGATGACTGGACATTCTCCTAAGAATTTTCGGTACAGAGCAGAATTCATGGTTCCTTTAATTATGGCAAGTCATCCAGGTCCTTAGGCAGCAAAAGCATCCCCACACCATCACACTACCACCACCATGTTTGACTGTTGGTATGGTGTTCTTACTGTGGAATGCTGTGTTTGCTTTAGTGAGACATTATAGGGATCCATGTTGTCCAAAAGTTCCACTTTGGACTCATCTGTCCATAGAACATTTTCCCAAAAGGCTTGTGGATCATCCAGGTGCTTCTTGGCAAATGAGAGATGAGCATTTATGTTCTTCTTGGTTAGCAGTGGTTTCGCCTTGCTACTCTCACATGAAGCCCATTTTGCCCAGTCTCTTTCTGATTGTGGAGTCATGAACACTGACCTTAGCTGAGGCAAGAGAAGCCTGCAGTTCTTTGGATGTTGTTTTAGGATCCTTTGAGACTTCTTGGATGATTTTACACTGCCCTTGGAGTAATTTTGGCAGGCCGCCCACTCCTGGGAAGGTTCACTACTGTTCCAAGTGTTCTCCATTTGGAGATTATGGCTCTCACTGTGGTTCGATGGAGTCCCAGAGCCTTAGAAATAGCTTTGTAACCCTTTCCAGACTGATAGAGGGCAACAAATTTTTTCTGATCTTTTCAGGAACTTCCTTTGATCATGGCATAATGTGCTTGTTGAATCTTTGTGCTGGCAGCGTGACTCTGACGGTGAGGCCAAAATAAGTGAGTTTATATTGAGCAGGGCTGGCTGTAATCAAGCCTGGCTGTGTTCAATCGGCTGACTCTAATTATCCCTTTAATTGGGTTGATTTAACTAGGGGCAATTACTTTTCACACAGTGCCAGTTGGTGTTGGTTAACTTTTTCATTAAATAAATGAAATAAGTAAAAAAAAAAGTGTTATTTGTTCACTTAGGTTCCCTTTATCTAATATTATATTTTGTCTAAAGACCTGAAAACATACAGTGTGACAAATATGCAATAATAGAGAAAATCAGGAAGGGGGCAAATACTTTTTCACGCCACTGTAAGTGGTTAGCAGATTGCATTGTTTACTGCTACCACAAGAACAACAATCCCCTTCCAGGAGTGGTCAAAGGCCATTCCACCAGAGGTATGGCTGCTTCCACAGCATGCTTCAGGAATGTGTCTGCTGCAGACATCTGTGCAGCTGCTACCTGGAGTTCTCTCCACACCTACACCAAGCATTACAGTCTGGATATCACCTTTAGGCATAGCGCCAACTTAGGCCTGGAAGTTCTTCAGGGCCTTCTGTCATGAGCTCTTGACTGCTGACTTGTCCTCCCGCTGATGTTTTCTTGGTGATAACTCGTACTGCTTGGTACTCAGTCCTACCAGTGTGTCCTGCTGCAGGAGCTGTCTTCGAAGTAAGATAGTACAGTTATGTAAGAACTTACCGTAACAGCAGATCTTCAAGAGAAGCTCTTGTAGCAGTCCCTGCTTTCCCTCCCTCCTTCCCCCTGCTGTTCCTTCTCTGTTGACCTTCTTCTGCCTATCTTTTGGCTCTCAGGAAACCTCCTCGGTTCTCCATCAGCTGCCCGTATGGGGTCTCCTGCAGGAGAACTGAGGTGGTGTGGGGGACCGTCCTCCTATATAGGCTATGCTGATGTCAGTTGACTGACATCAGCAGTGGGTGGTCCCCCTTGGCAGACTGCTAGCTAGAAGTTTTCCTTGTAGTCCTAGTGCCTGGCAGCTTAGTTCTACCATTGTGGCCTGCTGCAAGAGCTTCTCTTGAAGATCTACTGTTCTTACGTAACTGTACTATTTTTCCCTACACATACTGGGCATCTATAAATCGGTCAACACTAAATTGGGACTATTATGTAAGACCAAGCATAATCTTACCCCTACTGCCCACTTAGCCATAGCCCGGGGGGGTCCTACTTCGTAAGCTCACCTATGGGGTGTCTATAATCCATGTGTCAGCCAAATCTATTTTGCAAAAGTAGGATGTTACATACAATAATATTCACCATGTCTCAGAAACTCCTGGCCTTCACTGATCTCACAGCAGTACTACCACCAGCCTACTTCCACACTGAGCAGAGCCAGACCAACAACAGACTCTCCGAACACCCTCACCCACCCTTCTACCTTAGAAGGGTGACTGTGAAGGAGACTCTAGTTAAGGTCAGGAAAGTACTGGGCAAGACAAGACAGGGTAGTGATGGAATCGATATGAAACTGCTATCCCTTACCCTGGTCGTCCTCATAGTGCCCATCATAAGGCTGTTCAACAAATCACTGTCTCTTGCTAAATTCCCGGAGGTATGGAAGCAGGCCCTAGTCACATCTGTGCATAAAGGAGGTGACAAATCCTTGGTAGCCAATTATAGGCCCATCTCAATACTTTCTCTGCTGTCCAAAGTCTTGGAAAAGATTGTGGCTGGCCAGCTGATTGACTACCTCAACAAATATAACTTAATCTGCCCTAACCAGCATGGTTTCAGACAAAACCATAGCACAACCACAGCTTTGCTGGACTTTATGAACTATGCACACAAGGCCTTGGATGAAGGCAAACTGATGGGGTCTGCCTTCATAGACCTCACCAAAGCCTTCAACACAGTCAATCACACCCTGCTACTGACCAAACTGTCAAACGTGGGAGTGGCACCTAGTGCACTATGTTGGTTCCTAGACTACCTTATAGGCAGAACCCAATGTGTCAAAATTGGACATACAGTATCCAGTGCAAGAGAGATATTGCTGGGTGTGCCACTGGGTTCAATTCTTGGGCCCCTACTCTTTAGTATCTTTCTAAATGACCTCCCCACTGAATGTGATACCAAACTGGTACTCTACACCGACGATGCTGTGCTCCTGGGAAGCAGCACGTCCCTCGCTAATCTGCAACTTGAGCTCCAGGCATCCTTCTCCTCATCAGAGAACTGGTTCTGCAGACATAAGCTGCTTCTGAATTATAAAAAGACCAAGGCCATGCTTTTTACCAGTACACGTAAAAAAATCATTCAGAACCCCCCCCTCATCATTACAAACTCCTGCAATGAGCCACTGGAACAGGTCTGCATGTTCAGGTATCTGGGGATAACACTGGATGAAACCCTTAACTTTGCTCAACATATTGACTCCCTGGTCAAGACAGTCAACACCAAGATTGGTGTCCTTTATAGGCATAAGAAACACCTATCTCCTGAGGCTCTCCACCTTGCAGTACACAGCTCCATATTATCACATATCGACTATGGAATAGTGATATATGGGGCGGCAACGGATACTGCATTGAAACGGGTACAGGTGGCTCAAAACTAGGCCTGCAGACTAGCCCTAGGTTTACAGCATGATACACACACTTGTACACTGTATGAGCTCACAAATTGGCTATCCCCAAAAAACAGGGTCATACAGCAGATGTGCACCCTAGGGAAGAAAGCGCTTATGGGGAAAACACCACCTTGCGTTGGCAATCTGTTAGTGGCTGGAAACACACTACAGGCCACTAGGGGGTAGTCAAGAGGGGCCCTGACCATCCCCTTCTGACGCACCTCGCTCAGGCAACGGTCATTTGCCTACCGTGCCCCTATGTGGCTGAATGAATTACCCGAGCACCTCCTTGCCACCAACTGTCTAGCCAATTTCAAAACTAACCTCAAACAATATCTTAGTACAATCTCTAAATGTTCCTGTAACTAATCCCTGGCCTCTCAATCCACTGCCAATTTATGTTTGATGCAGCATGTGCTCCACCCTGTCCCATGCCCCCCAGGCCTCACCTTACCAAGGCTGGGCCCCCACTGCTTACCCTAACTCCCAACTATTGCTTTACAACTTCCCCTGACCATTCCTCCCACTCCTGATGACAAGGCTCCTAGGGGCTGCACTTTACTCTGGCTTACAACAGTGCTATTGTATCCTACCTCTCTAACCTGTAATCCACAATGTCTTTGCGCATATGTTATATCAGGGTGTTGTCTTACTTAATGTTTTATTTTACAATTACTACCTTGTTTTTCTTGTCACTGATGTGGAACCTTTGTAAAAGAGCTTGGGCTCAAAGGTATTTTCCGAAACGATAAACTTCAAACACCATACCCATCACTGCACTTTAAACTGGTATGGCTCCCGCATGCTGCCCTGCATGATTTAACACTGGGAGGGGTAATATTTAACATTTTGCACCACCAGTGCCCCACTTACTCGCAAGTCTTCTCCAGTTCCTCACTGGTGCCTGTCCACTAAGATCCAGTATTCTAGACTTGTTGACCATACCCAGAACTAGGATGCATTTGGAGGAGATTTCTTTCTCTGTCTTTGCCCCCAGGCTATGGAACTCTATTCAGGCTGATCTACATTTGTGTCAGGCTGTTTCCTCCTTCAAAAAGGGATACCGTAGTACCGTAGTCATTTCCCCTCCATGTTAAGTCATTTAGCATTGCTTTGGGGAGAGGAAGAGGGAGGTACAGAGTTTCCTCATGGTCTGTGCCATGTATAAGCAGTTGCAACACATTTTGAAAGCAGACATAGATACACTGTTGGTAGTTTTAAAAACATATCCCCCAACATCAAGATATATATTCTTCTTGTGTGAAACATAAACCCCCATACTGGCACTACCCCTACCACCCTGGAACTCATGTCCTCCCCAATAACCCCAAGCCCTACTCACTGTGACAGGGAAACAAGTAAAATGAAGTAATTAGTACATCAGTCCTCTTAAGTTTCTTCCACAGGCTCTTGGAAACTGAAGTCTGTTTTGATCTTCACTAGGAGCTTCTCTGCTTCCTGAGGATCTCTGAAAACATATTGCTTCCCTGTAGAAATCAAGAATATTCCCACAGACAAGTCTGTAGTTTCAGACATTCCTGAATACTTATTTACTTAAAAAGGAAGGTAGGCCGGCCCGATGGTGCAGAAGGCTGAGGCTGGCACCTTACTCACGATTGATGCCAGCTGCACTCCAGGTTCGGAACGGACTTGGGTCGCTAATGCTGAGAGGAGGAAGGACTGAGCATCTGGAGGACTGCTCTCCTCTCCTGGGGTTGGCTAGGGAGCTTGCCTCGCTCTGTAGCAGCCCCTTCTGGAAACTAGGAGCACTACGGATGTGGCGCGACACTGGGGAAGGCAAGAAAACCACGAAAATGGCTCCCCGATCGACCGGATCACAGAGACTCGGACAGCCGAGGCCAACCTCAGCAGCACTCAGGGCTAAGAAAGGTAAGCCGGAAGGCACTTTCTACCTGGAAGGAGAGAACCCACCCGATGAAGGGATACTAAAAGGCTTATCGTGGGCCGCTGCAATGAGGCCGGGAGGCACCGAGGTCGAGGGAATGCGAGCCTTGACAGAGCCTGAAGGAGTGGCCGGTTGGGCACGGGGGGGATAAACAAATGCAAAAAAAAGGGAAGGTCATGTCCATCTTCTTGATAGCAGATATAGTTATGTACTTGTTTTCATTATACTTGTTATGTTTGTTGTATGACAAGATGATAACTTGACTAACTGAGTGTTTATTTTTATATTCTCACTTGTTTTTTTTGTTGCCCTATTTATGTAAGGCATGTAGTTATGAAGAATAGGCTTTTTGAAAGTACTGGTTCTTTGCAAAAAATCTTTATTAAAAACATATTGACAAAAGTGTCCATCTTCTCTTCTGGTACACTCAGCAGGGCCAGCTTATAGATCCACACTAGGTGAGAAGTCTCTAGCCTAGAATAGTATTTTCCTCTAGTCAAAGAACCAAACTCCACATGTGATTTTAACATAGTTCTCTCCCACCTGATGCAGGAACCATTTGAACCTCTGGTTTCATGTGATTTAAAATTCCTCACGTGGAAGGTTATCTTATTGGTGGCTATTACTTCAGCTTAAAGTGAGCTAGCTTCAGGCCCTTTCTATTCTACCTGACTTTTTTTCCACAAGGAAAAGATTGTCCTTCGGACACGTTTGAAACTGCTCCCAAAAATGGTTACTGAATTCGATATAAATTAGGCTGCCAGTATTCTTCCAGTCCCATTCAGATTCAGGAGAACTGAATGTAAAAAGGGCTTTCAGATTCTGGATCAGTAGAACAGAGGCCATCAGAAGTGACAGTACTCAGTTATTTGTCACATATGGTATGGTGAAGCAGCTTGGGGTTACCCAGTAGCTAAAAAAACCTTTTGTCTCTGTTTTTTTTTTTTTGTTGTTGTATATTTCACTGTTACAGTAAAGCTGGCACGGAACTCCCACTACTGGAATTAGGGCTCATTCTACTAGAAGTACAGCTACTGTACTTACATAGCAACAACTGGGGGTACCCCATTGCTTCAGCCAACATCTTCACATCCCATGACTGTATTGATGTGCACTCAAAATAGGATGTTAGGTTTGGGGCATCTGTCCTTCAGAACCTATCCCTAAGTAGTCCTAGTACCCCCTTTCTTGTGGTGCTGCTTACTGCTATTAGTGTGCCTAAAATAGTAAGCAGATGAAAACACTGATGTTGTTAGAAAAAAAGTTACTTTCTTGTAACTGTAATTCTTCTAATCAGTGTTTTCATCTGATTATTACTACACATCCTGCTGCCCCTACTTAGGATAGGTATGGGTGCTTCAGATTTAGACGTTTATTAAACTGTTAGGGTTGAGTAGGAACGTTAATGTTTTTGCACCCGTTCAATGGATGTGCATTATATTTTGCTTGCACAATCTCGTGGCATAGATCTCTGTATGTGCCAAGTTTCGTTCCGGTTGGATGTGTGGCTTCTGAGATCTGGACAGTGAAAAACATGAATTTTTTATAGTTTTTTTTCCCATTGGTTTGAATGGATTTTCTTTGAATTTGGCTACAGCCCAGACATTTTGGAATTTTGGTTTGAAATTTTCAGGTTAGAAGGGGGCTGGCCCACAGATGTGCCATTTGCTCGTTCGGTGAAAAAATATTAATCCGTGCTAAAGTTGTTTAATTTAAAAAATTTAAAACATTGGTTCTGAGCATGCTTAGTGAGCATTTAAAATGTTTCATTTGCTGCCATCTTGTTGTCATTTTTTCATAAAAATTGTAATTTTAAAGCACACAAAAATGACATTCTGGAGAGCGACCAACACATGTGTCTTTCTTATCAAACCCCCCCTAGGTGGATTCTGCACTTAACTATTAGCGAAATGCCTTTAACATTTTTTTTTTAGATTATAAATCTTTTTTCATGACTCATCATGACTCATTATATGGAAAAAAAAAACGTGAGGGGAAAATCCTTTTACTGTTTGTCAGCATCTTTTCTCTGGCATCTAGTGGCACCCTCCAATTACCGTGACCCTATTTTTTAACACTTTATACCCTGGTGTCTAGTGGCACCCGCACCCTCCGAATGCCCTCCCCGTATTTATTTTTAATCTTTCATGTTTAGCATTTTTCCCTGGTGTCTAGTGGTGCCGCCCACCCTCCAGTCACCGCCCTTGTAATTATTTATGACCTCTCTGGTGCCCCTTCCTCCTCCGATCACCACCCCCATAATTAAGTTTTATTTCCCTGGTGTCCAGTGGTGCCCCACCCTCCGATGGACATCCCAATAGTACTTTTATTTTCCATGGTGTCCAGTGGTACCCCCATACTCTGATTGCTGCTCTTTAATATTTGTTTTTGTCCCTGGTGTCTAGTGGCACCCCTCCCACCTCTAACCCCCTTTCTTGTATTATTTATGACTTCCCTGGTGTCTAGTGGCACTCCCCAGCCTCCGCGCACCTCCTCCATAATTATTTTTTATTTCCCTGGTGTCTAGTGGCAACCTCACCCTCCAATGGACATCCCTATAGAACATTTATTTTCCCTGGCATCCAGTGGTACCCCTCATGCTGCGATTGTCATTCCTGTAATATTTGATCTTACTTCGAGAGGGTTCCTGCAGTAGGTCATAACATATAGGACTGCACCCCTGGCGTCAGGACCGCACAGCAGACTTTTTTTAACAATGTCTGGTGGGGGACCGCCTAACCAGCATCATGTGACCGACTTCAGCGCGACCCTATATAGTGGGCGGTCCCCGCGCCTGCCTTCCAGTTCTTTCCTGCTGTTGACCTGCACAAGGACTTTCACGGTGAACGTTGCTCCAGTCAGCCGCCATCTTGTCAAGTTTTATTCATATTTTCCGAATTTCTAGCCCGATTTTTTTAGCTTCTTTCATGTTTTCTCCACCTCTGACTTCGAAGGCCAAGAAGAAGTACGATGCACAGATCCCTCACAAAGACAGCCACCTGCGCTGCCTTTTTGCCTAGGCCCAAACCTTGATACCGTGGCCTGCCCTGATTGCAAGCCCTTCAGCCTGGCCACATGCAAACGTAGACAGCAAGCCTTGGAAGCCCATCTTCTCAAGTCCAGAATGGCCACCCTGGAAAAACAGATGCAGAAAATGAGGGATTCTGCTTCTTACCCTTCCTCAGAGTTGAAAAAGAAGAAAAAAGATAAAGAGAAGCATAGGGAACAGGAGCGTTTGGAAGACCGGGACCAGGTCTCCTCCAGCAAGACCTCTACAAGCAAAGCTGTTCCCCCGCCACCTGCACTCGTGGTTGTCCAGGCCGCAACTGGGACCTCTCCAGGTACCTCTACTTCTTTCCAGACCCTTAAAACGGGCTTCACTCAGACTTCTTCTACCGGTAAGTCGTCCACCGGCTCCTCCGGCGAACACCCAGTTCTTACTGGTAAGTCGGACTCCGGTTCTTCCAGAGCATGCCTGGTAGTCGCTAAGACGGATTCCCACCAGGCAGGAACCCTCACAATGCCTGCTGATAAGTCATTCGAGGGTGCTCCCCTCGTCTGCTCGGCCCCTCCTCCGTCCGATAAGCCAATGCTTCTGACGACCGCCCGGACGTAGCTCACCTGTCAGGTGCTGATGCCGCTTCACTTGACGCCCGGTCGAGCTTGCTGACCTCTCCCGGCCAGCCCTTCTCCCAGACCCCCCCTGGTCAGGAGCCTTCATCTCCACCTCCCCTGGTGGAACCTCCAAACCCAGACATTCCAGCTGGGACGGAGGAGGAAGAGGATTCCCTGGAAGTAGTCTTCCCCTCACCCACTCCAATGGTTGTATCCCCAGTCACTCCCTCGGATACTCTCCCGGGGACATTGACATCAGACCTGGTTCTCACACTGGCTCCGGGAACTGTCTTTGGTACGATGGGTCCGACCTTGACTCCACCGTCAGAGTTCCTTCCATCGGATGTCCCCAATCCATCACATGGGGCTCCGCATTATAACTTACATCAGCCATCAGGGTCCTTATGTTTACTTCCGACGCAAGCTAACCTAACACTGGGCCCGGCGCCGGAACCCTTGACGTCAGCTGTCCCGATGCCAGACAATTTTCCAGGTCCATCCAGACATCCGGTGGATCAGGGTCACCCGTCAGGCTATTGCCCTTATCCGGGGTTTCAGACGCTGGCCTATCATTCGTCAGGCCCAACGATGACTCTTTTTTCCCAGGTCTACTATCCTGGGTATCCGGCCCCTGGCTGCCCTTATTATCAAAGGTACCCTCCTCCTCAGTATCCAGGGTTGGGCACGCATTTCTACCAGCTTCCGCCCACCCCTGCTCTGCCACCTCCTCCTCAGCCACAACAGAACTTTCAAACCTTGACTCAGTCATGGTGGCAGGATGCCAGATCACAGCTGGTGTCTGGTTTGGAGAGAAGACTGCTGGCCTCAGTGATTTCAACCACCCCCACTCAGTTTCACCGGTCTGCTCTATTCGGTCCACAATGGTGCACATTTCTGGAGGTGCCACTCAACAGGTCGCCTTACCTGAAATAGGAACCCTCGAAGGGGAGGACTCATCTGATTCTGAGGCAGATTCCTCTGATGCTTCATCTGGGGAGCAGTCTGGAGTCACTGCAGCCAAGGGCAAGGAGTTGCCCAAATCACCCCCTGAGGACCCTTCGTTTACCCAACTACTTCGCATTATCCAACAGGCTAATGGCTGGAATGCGGAGGAACAAGACCTTAAATGAAAACGTCTAGCCGAACATCTAGACTTGGAAGAGATATCCCCCATTCCTGTTCCTCCTTGGACAGTCCCCCATGAGGACCTCTACACTACCATTTGGCAGCTGCCACATTCCATCCCGGTCGTCCCTAAGAAGGCAGACCGGATCTGCCACACGACTGAGGGCATTCCCTTCTTGGATTTCCATCCAAAGGCAGTTTGTATTGTCATAGCGGTGGCTCATGACCGTTCGGTAAAACCAAAACACATAAGCACCTCTCCCCCAGACAAGGAATCCAGGCAGCTTGACCAATTTGGAAAGGTTTTTGCCTCCTCCACTTGTGTGCTCCGTTCACTTAACTATGTTGCACACATGGTCTCTTTTCAAAAGGCCACTATGGTGAAACTCGATGCCCGCATCCAGGCTATTGAGAACTCTGAGCTCAAGGCGGAATTAGCCAAGGACTTGCACCTGTCTAAAATTTCTTGTCGACACATGCTCAGGGCCACATATGATTCGGGGGACGCAGTGGCTCGTCCCTTCGCCACAGCTTTTTGCCTGAGAAGGCATGTGTGAAACATAGACTGTGACGGCAGATAAGGACCGCTTGGCCCACCTAGTCTGCCCATTTCCCTACCTACAGGATAAGCTACAGATCCTAGTTAACCAACAGCCTATTTCTTCCTACCCCCCACAAGAATTGCCTTATGTCTGTCCCATGCATTCTTGAATTCTTCCACAGTTTTAGACCCCACAATCTCCTCAGGAAGGCTGTTCCATGCGTCCACCACCCTCTCTGTGAAAAAATACTTCCTCACATTGCCCCTGAGCCCTCCCCTCTATCTTCAAATTGTGTCCCCTTGTTCTTGCACATCTCTTTTTCTGAAAGATGCTACCCTCTTGGACTTTGTTGATGCCACTGAGGTACTTAAAGTTTCTATCATGTCCCCTCTCTCCCTCCTTTCCTCAAGGGTATACATATTAAGCCCCTTTAGTCTCTCCTCGTATGGCTTCTCTTGCAGACCCTGCACCATTTTAGTTGCTCTTCTCTGGACTGCCTCCATCCTGTCTATGTCCTTGCAGAGATGGGGTCTCCAGAACTGGACGCAGTGCTCCAGATGGGGTCTCACCAACTGTCTCTACAGAGGGATAACAACTTCTTGTTTTCTGCTTGTGTTGCCTCTCCCCTATACATCCCAATATCCCCCCAGCCCTTCCTACTGCCTTCTCACATTGCTTGCTGACCTTAAGGTCATCTGATATGTTTTCCCACAGGTCCCTTTCCATTTTTGTTGCTGTTACTACCTCCCCCCAACTGTGTAATCTTCCCCTGGGTTTTTGTTTCCCAGGTGCATTATTTTGCACTTCTTTGCATTGAATCCAAGCTGCCATATTTCTGACCATTCCTCCAACCTTGCCAAGTCCCTTCTCATCCTTTCCATGCCTCCTTGTGTATTAACCCTGTTGCAGATCTTTGTGTCATCTGCAAAGAGGCATACTTTTCCTTCCAGTCCCTCTGCAATGTCTCTTATAAAGACATTAAAAAGGACTGGACCTGGTACTGAACCCTGCGGTACCCCACTAGTAACCCCTCTTTCTTCAGAGTGGACTCCATTTACCATTACCTTCTGTGTCCTGTTGTCCAGCCAGTGGTTTACCCAGGCCACCCCCCTAGGACCCACTCCCAGGCTGGTTTATTTGATTGTTAATCTTTTGTGTGGGACTGTGTCAGATGCCTTGCTAAAGTCTAGGTAGGCCATGTCCACAACCCTTCCCTGGTCTACTACTTTGGTCACCCAGTCAAAGAAATCAATTAGATTCGTCTGACGTGACCTTCCCGCTGTGAACCCATGCTACCTTGGGTCCTGTGCCCCACTGGCCTCTAGGTACTCAACAATTCTTTTCTCCAGAAGTGATTCCATCACTTTCCCTACCACAGAGGTCAAACTGACAGGTCTGTAGTTTCCTGCCTCTGTCTTGCTCCCACTTTTGTGAAGGGGAATCACATCTGCCTTCCTCCTGTCCCCAGGTACCACACTGTCCTCCCATGATTTGTTAAAAAGTGTTGTCAGTGGTGTCACTAGTTCTCCCCTTAATTCTTTTAGAATTCTGGGGAGAATTCCGTCAGGCCCCATTGCTTTGTCCACCTTCAGTTTTAGGAGTTCTTTCAGAACCCTTTCTTCTGTGAAAGGACTGAGATCGACCCCCTCCATCCAGAGTGCTTCTGTTAATTGGATTAGGCACCTCCCCCGCCTCCTCTTTTGTGAATACTGAGCAGAAGTATTTGTTCGGTATCTCTGCTTTTTCACTGTCCCTCTCTGCCCACCCACCATCCGTTCTATTCAGCCTCACTATCCCTCCTTTGTCTTTCTCGCTCCTGATGTACCTGTAAAGTTTTATCCCCTTCTTAACCGAGTTGGCTATCTTTTCCTCAGTTTGAGCCTTTGCTATTCTGACTTCCCTCCTGCTTCCTTCTGCCTTAACTGGTACAGTTCTCTGTCCTGTTCCTTCTGTGTTTCCTTATACTTCCTAAATGCTATCTTTTCTCCCTAACATTCCCGCCACCTCTTTTGAGAACCACAGTGGCTTTTTCTTTCATTTTGATTTGTTTATTTGCTTCACACAAAGGCTTGTTGCCTCTGTGATGGCAGTTTTTATGTTTCCCCATTGTTGCTCCACCCCTCCTTCTAGCCTGTTTGCTAGTGCTTTTCTAAGGCACTCTCATCTTGCCAAAGTCAGCCATCCTGAAGTCCAGTACCCTCACTTTTGTGTGGCTTGACTCTGTAGCTGAGTTTATCATGAACCACACTGTTTGGTGGTCACTTGTTCCCAAATGGCTACCCACTTCTAGATCTGAGATCCTCTTACTGTCCCCATTTGAGAGTTCAAGGTCTAAGATTGCTCCCTCATGAGCTGGTTCCAAAACTAGATGTCTGAGTCAAGCCACCTGTAGGGCATTGAGAGTGGCCCTGCTCTTGGATGTGGCTGCAGCAAAGGTGCTCCAGTTAACATCTGGCTGCGTATCTCTGGACTTTCTGCAGATGTTCAAGCAGCCATCCAAGATGCCTCCTTTCGAGGGTAGGTCCTTTTCGGGGGGATACCAAAGATCTCATCATGGGCTTTCAGGACAGTGGCCAGGCCATGAGATCCGTGAAATCAGTATATACATCGGGCTTCCAGAAAAAGCAACCTTTTCAGTGCCAGCAGAAGAGACAAAACAAACAGCCCTTCTCCAGGTGTCAGAACAAAAGAAGAGCACAGGGGTCTTCTGTCTCCTCCCCTCCTGCGTCCAAAACACAGAGGGCAGCCAGAGGCCCCCCTTCTCTCTTCTTTCTGACTCGTACGATCCTCCCCTTTCTCCACCCCCTAAATTGTGTGGAGCCAGTGGGAGGAAGATTCGCCCTACACCTGCAAGAGTGGAAGGGCATGATCTCAGATGCATGGGTCCTGCAACTCATCTCAAGAGGCTGAGTTTCTGGAGAGTCCGCTAGACTGTCCTGCAGGTCATTCCCGTTACTCCCTGAACCAGACGTTTCTAGTCGTGGAGGAGATTTTGGCTCTATTGCAAACATCGGCTGTAGAACCAATCCCCCGGTCTCAGAGAGGAAAAGAGTTTTACTCCCATTTCTTCCTGGTCCCGAAAAAGACGGGAGACCTCAGGCCTATCCTGGACCTCAGCCAGCTAAATCTTTTTGTAGAATACAAAAGGTTCCACATGCTGACTGTGCAAGGTCTTCTACCCTTACTGCAGAAAGACCATTGGCTCTGTGCACTGGACATGCAGGATGCCTACTTGCACATTACAGTATTCCTCAGCCACCGCTGGTTCCTGCATTTTCTTTTCCAGGGGAAGCATTTTCATTACAAAGCTCTCCCCTTTGGACTTTCTTCGGCACCCAGGGTTTTCACCAAGTGCCTAGTGGTGGGGGCAGCAGTGCTTTGCCGTCGGGGCATTGCAGGGTTCCCTTACTTGGAGGATTGGTTCTTAGCGGCCCCGTCCAGAGACAGCCTGGAGGTCACTGTCCTTCACACTGGACCTTTTCTCTAGATGGGGATCACAGTCAACTTCCCAAGTCATCCCTCCCCCTCCCAGTGACTTCAATTCATTAGGGCGGTGGTGGACACGGTCCAGTGCAAAGCCTTCTTGCCCCCGAATAGAGCAGATGCTCTGTGGGAGCAAATCAGTCTTCTACTCTCCTCCAGGTAAATTCCTGCCAGGGTGTTCTTACGCCTTCTTGGCCTCATGGCAGCAACTATTTCTACCATCCCCTTAGCCAGATTACACATGAGGGTTACTCAATGGATGTTACAAGTCCAATGGAACCAACTCTTAGATGACCTGAATCATCCAGTACCGGTGTCCAGTACACTCAAGAAAGACCTCTTATGGTAACAGGATCCTCTCCACCTGTCTCAGGGTTACTGTTCAGGGCACCCCCTCCTTTCTGGACCCTCACCACAGATGCCTCTGGTCTGGGTTGGGGAGCCCACTTGGGGGACCATCAGACACAAGGGACATGGTCCCAGTTGAATAAATCTCTCCATGTAAACATCCTGGAGATGAGGGTGGTTCTTTTTGCCCTTCAGGCCTTTCAGCCCCTCCTGTCTGCGGAACACTGTTGGTAGAGACAGACAACATGTCAGTGGTCTGGTACATCAGCAAGCAAGGAGGCACCCGATCATACCCCCCTGTGCAAGGAGATGTGGGTGTGGTTCTGGGCAGTCCAACACGACCTGTTCCTCATGGCCGTGCACGTCCCAGGCATCCACAACGTCCTGGCAGATAGCCTCAATCGAACCTCGATTCAAGCTCACGAATGGGAAATGCATCAGGACATGGCAGAGCTACTATTCTTTTGATGGGGACAACCAGAAGTAGACCTTTTCACCTCCCCATCCAACACAAAACTACCCAGTTTTTGCTTGCTCATTCCAGAGCTGTCTGGCAGATCGCGTTGTCTCTCTGTTGGACAGGGAAGTACTTGTACGCCTTCCCTCCCTTTCCCGTTCTGCAGTGTGTCCTTCTGAAACTTCAGGCAGAAGGGGCTTGGATGCTTCTTATAGCCCCCCTCTGGCCGAGGCAGATCTGGTTTCCAGTCCTGCAGCAGCTGGCTGTGGAACCACCAGTTCCCGTCCCTCTTCAACACGATCTGTTGACGCAGGATCAGAGCATGCTAGTGCATCCAGGTCTCAGGACCCTACATCTCCATGCGTGGCTCCTTCAGGCGTAACTGTGTCACACTATGGAGTCTACCAGAGAGTCGCTCAGGTCCAGGTGGAAGCTCGGAAGCCCTCCACCACATCCACCTATGCGATGAGATGGAAACGATTTTCCATCTGGACAGCAGCTAAGGGTTGTGACCCCTTTATATGCTCGGTACCACAGGTTATGGATTACCTGTTGCACCTGTCTGACTCTAGTCTAAGCTATTTTTCCCTTAAAGTTCACTTGTCAGCTATTTCGGCCTGCCACATCCTAGTGGATGGGAAAACCATGGCTCAATTGGAGGTCTCCAAAACCTTTCTGAAAGGAATCCTCCATTTGAAACCCCCATCCGAAACCCCACCCCACCTTGGGATCTAAATTTTATTTTAGAAAAGCTTACATGCCCTCCTTTTGAACCGGCTGTAAGTTGTGATATGTGCTACTTGTCATGGAAAGCACTCTTTTTGGTTGCTGTTACTTCCGCTCGAAGAATTTCTGAGCTTCAGACCCTTATGTGTAAAGAGCCTTTTTTGATTTTTCACAGGGACTGACCGGACAGTCCTGTGTACAAATCCTAAGATCTTACTTCGAGAGGGTTCCTGCAGTAGGTCTTCACATATAGGACAGCGCCACCCGGCATCAGGTCCATACGGCAAACTTGTAGATAGCCATCATCAGCGGGGACCACCTCCGATGTCAGGTGATGTGACATCAGCCCAACTATAAAAGGGGCGATCCCGTGCCCGCTCTCCAGTTCTTTCTCGCCGTCGCCTCATTACGTTCGGCATGCAATAGAACAGCAAACATCTGCCTTTTTGTCGAACTTTTCTTCAACTCATAGTCAAATTTTCTCCTAGTTTTACCTACCATTTGATGTCTTCTAGACAGAAGAGGAAGCGCTCAAAGTGCGGCGCCCAAATCCTGCATAGGGACGACTATTCCCGCTGTCTCTTCTGCCTTGGTTCCAAGCACAACACCAAGGAGTGCTCCATCTGCCAGGCCTTCAACCAGGCAACTCAAACCAGGTGCAAGCGGACCCTTGAGGCCCATCTCCTGACCCGCTGACTGGTGATGATGGAAAAGGAGCTCCAGGAACTGAGGGATAGGTCATCGTTGCCAGCTCCTAAAAAGAAGAAAAACAAGGAGAAGTGCCGGGACCGGAGTCCGTCGCCATGCGGGAGGCCTTCCAAAACTGTGACTACTTCAACCAGTGCCCTGTCTGCTTCTTTAGGCTAGGTACCTTCTCCCTGTCCTGCAGAGGTGAGTAGGCGGTCTGGAGTAGCCTCTCTTGAGGTATCAGTTAAGTCGCCTTACCTAGCTGATGGCACCCCTCAACCCCATCGAAGGGTGCACGGCTCCTGCTGATCAGCCTAGCGGTGGTCTCCCGACCACCACTAGCCCAGCATGGTCCATTCAGTCGGACGATGGCTCCTCTGTCACCCCGCCTGGATCTCTCCACTCTCTCATTGGGCTCCAGTTTGGCCCCTGACATCGGACAGAGTGAGCGGCAGCGTGACCCATCATCTCCCTGGGTCATTCATTCATCCCAGGGACTCGCCACCCGATCCTCTGATTTTAATTCACCCTCAAACCTGCCATCAGGGCTACTTCCAAACCTCCCTTTCTCTCACCAGCCCTACCGCCATCCCCGGCCGGGAATCTTTTCATGGAGCCTCCTCCCTCAGGACCTTCGAGGGCCCTCCCAGGTCCCACGCCTCCTAGAGGTGCCATGGCACCTCTCCTGGCAGGACCAGATCCTCTGGGCGGGTTTCTGGGTCCAGAACCCATTGTTCCACCTCCAGGTGGCCCACCTTCGACTCCACAGTATCCGCGCCAGGCCATGTGCCCCCGTCACCAGGATACCCGATGCCGAGGTACCCTGGGTACTCTTACTATCCTCAAACGGGTTATCACTACCCATTTTGGCCTCAGTACCCTGGCTACCCTTACTTCCAGCCTTCTCCTCCACCACCCCCAGCGCCAGACCGTGAGTCGGCCCCCAATGGTGGCAGGAGGCCAGAACTCAGCTACTATCGGAGCTTAAGCAGTCTGTGAGGGAAGTTCCCCTACCCAGGGCCCCCCCCTCCACTGCCTCCTTCCAGCAGAGCCTTGGGTTCTTTAGCTGTGGGATCTGCTGGGGTGGATCCTCCCATTCCCAGCAGCTCCGTGCCCTCCGACATGGAGTCTGACTCCGAACCTTTAGACTCCAGATCTCCTGTTGAGGTTCCTCCCAAGGAATCACCCAGGTCTCCCCCAGACCAGAGGACCCTTCCTTTGGAGACCTCTTGCGCTCAATACAGGCAGCTGGAGGCTGGCCCTTGAAAGAGGTGGATCCGCAACGAAAAAGACTGGCAGAGCACCTAGATCTTGCTACGTCTGATCCTATCCCCATCCCCCCATGGATGGGACCCCATGAGGATTTGGTGACCATGATATGGCAACAGCCGTCCTCTATACCAGCGGTCTCCAGAAAGGCAGACCGGACTTATTATCCCCCGGAAGGGATTCAGCATCTTAACACCCATCCAAAGGCTGACTCCATGGTAATCACTGCCCGCTCACGACCAGTCAGCCCAGCTGAAACATCTGAGTTCCTTGCCTCCAGACAAGGACCATCAATTAGACCAGTGCAGGTGAAAGATCTATTCTTCTTCCTCCTGTGCTATTAGATCCCTCAACTATGTCTCACACATGGTTGCTTTCCAAAAAGCTACACTTTTAGAGCTGGAAAGGGACCTCCTTGCGGTTCAGGATGAAAACCTTAGGAAGAAGCTCCTGGACAAGGTCAGGATGGGCAAGTCCTCGTTTCGTCACGTGCTCTGAGCAACGTACGACTCGGTGGATTCAGTGGCTAGAGTGGCAACCACGGGGATCTGTCTCCGACGGCTCTCTTGGCTCCGGATAGCAGGCCTGGCACAGGATGTACAGTCTTCCCTTTTAGACGCCCCTTTTAGGGGTCCCATCCTCTTTGGCGGCAATGCCAAAGATATTATTACAGGACTGCAAGAGAGTGGACACTCCTTAAGAGACGTATGCTCTATTTACAAGACGGGTCAGAAAAGCAGCCTTTTCGACGCCAAAGAAGGTGGAACAAAAACCAGGCTAAGCGTCAGGGAAAAAGACGCGCCCCTGGCTCAGGAGCCCAAACCCCACAGGCTGAGTTCCCCAAACCAGCCTCAGGGGCTAAAGCTCCTCTCCCCTTGGCATCCTGACTCCTTTCCCCTCCTTCTGCTCCCTCCATTAAGCCAGGAGGAACCGGTCGGAGGGAGGTTCGGCGTCCACCTGGAGGGTTGGAGGTTCATCATGGCAGAGTCTTGGGTGCTTCAGCTCATCCAGCAGGGTCACTCGATCAAGTTCATTGAGATCCCAGCCCCTCTGCCACTGGGACGGTCTTTCTGTCCATAGGATCGGGTCCCATTTGTCTCTCAAGAGATCCAGGCACTTCTTCTAAAGAAGGCCATAAAACCTGTCCCTTCAAACCAGATAGGAAGGGGAATTTACTCCCACTTCTTCCTAGTCCCAAAGAAAACGGGCAGCCTGAGACCGATCCTGGACCTCAGCACACTAAACATCTTCGTCGAGTACAAGACGTTTCATATGTTGACTCTTCAGGGGCTCCTCCCCCTGCTCCATCCCAACTCCTGGCTGTGCTCCTTGGACGTGCAGGATACCTACCTGTACATCCCTATCCTCCCAGCCCACCGCCGCTTCCTCCGTTTTGTTTGTATGTAGGACTACTTCCAGTTTCAGACGCTCCCATTTGGCCTTTCTTCGACCCCTCGGGTGTTCTCGAAATGTCTAGCGGTGTGGAAGGCATTTATGTCTTCCTGTACCTGGACGACTGGCTCCTTGCAGCACCCTCTCCTACCAGCCTGAAAGAGTCCCTCTCTTTCACTCTGAACTTGTTCTCATTTCTGGGTATCACGGTCAACTTCCCCAAATCCCAGCTAGTACCATCTCAACGACTCCAGTTCATTGGAGCCGTACTAGATACAATTCAGAGCAAGGTGTTTCTGCCATCGGATCAAGCCGAGACTTTAATTGCTTAGGCTACTCTCATGGCCCAGGCTCGATGGATCCCAACACATGCTGTGCTCTGTCTTTTGGGACTGATGGCAGCAGCCATTTGTACAGTACCCCTGGCCAGATTCCACATGAGGGTCACCAATGGTCTCTCCAAGTCCAATGGGATCAGAGGACGGACAACATGAATAAAAAGTCATGATCTCCAGCAGCGTACAGAGAGATCTTCGCTGGTGGCAGGATCTCTCCAACCTATCGAGGGGAACACCTTTTCATTCCCCCATCCCAACCCAAATCCTCACCACGGATGCCTCAGACTTGGGCTGGGGAGCCCATCTGGGGGTACACAAGACACAGGGGTCTTGGTCCAACCAGGAGCTTATGCTCCACATCAACGTTCTGGAAACCAGAGTGGTTCTTTACGCTCTCCAGACGTTCCAGTCCCTACTGGTACCGGGATCACTTCTGGTCCAGATGGACAACATGTCCACAGTCTGGTACATCAGCAAACAGGGAAGAACCCGGTCGTACCCTCTCTGCAGAGAAGCAATGAGGGTCTGGTACTGGGTGATCCAGCACAGCCTTTTCTTGACAGCAGTCCATGTCCCAGGTGTAAGCAACGTCCTGGCGGATAATCTCAGTCAATCAGTGGCCAGGGCCCATGAGTGGGAGCTAAAGTCAGTGGTGGTCGAAGCACTCTTTCTTCGATTGGGTCGACCAGAGATTGATCTGTTTGCCTCCCCATTCAACGCAAAACTGCCCAACTTTTGCTCGCTCGTTCCCGGGCATGTTGCTTTTTGGCGACACGCACTGTCTTTCTCTTGGACAGGGAGGTTTCTCTATGCCTTTCCTCCCTTTCCTCTCATTCAGAAGGTTCTGGTGAAACATCAGCAGGAGGGAGCTCATATGATCCTTATCGCGCCTCTCTGGTCATGCCAGATTTGGTATCCTCTTTTGCAGCAACTGGCACTGGAACCTCCCTTCCCTTTGCTGTTTTCCCATGACCTTCTGACACAGGAGCAGGGCACCCTGGTGCACCCGAGCCTTCAGTCTCTCCACCTTCATGCGTGGCACCTGTGGACATAGCGGTTTCCCACTACGGTGTCTCCTCGCAGGTTGCACATATCTTAGTAGAAGCCAGAAAACCCTCTGCTTGATCCACTTACGTCATGAAGTGGAAAAGATTTTCGATCTGGGCCCAAGCAAGGCGCTTGGACCCATTTTCATGCTCGGCGGCCCAGGTGTTAGAGTACCTCGCACAGTTATCTGAGGTGGGCCTTAGCTACTCTTCCATCAAGGTCCATCTCTCTGCGGTATCTGCCTACCGCCTCCCGGTGGAGGGTAAAACCTTGGCTCAGTTGGAGGTTGCCAAAACCTTTCTGAAGGGTATTCTTCACTGAAACTTCTGATCCGGAATCCCTGTCCTACCTGGGACCTGAATTTCATGCTTGAGAAGCTGACTTTACCCCAATTTGAACCAGTTTCTACTTGCGACTTAAGCTTCCTCTCCTGGAAGACTTTATTTTTAGTCGCAGTGACTTCCATCAGAAGGGTCTCTGAGCTCCAGGCTTTTGTCTGTAAAGAACCCTATTTAATTTTGCATAGGGACAGAGTAGTCCTTCAGACTAACCTTTCCTTTCTCCCGAAAGTGGTCTCAGAAACCATTCTGAATCAGAGCGTGGAATTACCAGTATACTATCCCCAACATTCCAACAGGGGGGAATACCTTCTGCACACCCTAGATGTCAATCAATCAATCAATCAAAATCTTTATTTATCCAGGCGGGCACCATTTGCAAGGTGGACCTGGTCATGAATACATCAAAGTACAGTACAGAAGCAGGTATACAAAAAGCAATAATAATCAAGGAAGAAAAAATATATACAGTACAAGGTTGAAATAAATAAATAAAAAAACACATTATTTTACAATTGAAGAAGTCAACAGATGTACAATCAACCATAGACATACAGGGGTTATAAGCAGAGATCTTTTGAGTGAGGCAGCTGGCAACTACACCTGTAGGGGAAAGAGGCCATGTATGGGGTGGCAGGTTAGAGAGGTAAAGAAGAGGAGCGATATATTACCGATGACTGGGGGAAAAATTGGGCTAAAACCACAGAAAGTGACGATGGCTGTCATGTACTTGTTTATTATGATAATGTCGAAGGAGGGGTAGATAATTGGGGCACTACTATGAATGGGGTGGGACTTTAGCCAGGCTGGAGTGGACAGGGAAGGATGGGTGCAGCCGGAAGAGTTAATAGGTAAAGAGTGAGAGCCAGGGGTAGAAACATGGCGAGCTTCAGGATGGAAAGGGGGAGTTGCAGAATTAGTGGGCTAGCGGTGAGGAAAACATTTGCAAGGTGCTTTCATGTAGCGATCGTAGAGCGCCTTGAAGATATTCAGGCTAACAGGGCAGCTCAGCTTCAAGTTCCTTTGTAAACCATTCCACGGTAAAGAGAAGCTTAGAGCAGCTTTGCCAAAATGAGTTTTGACCCTTGGAACTTGGAGGGCAATTAGGGAATAGCTCCTTAGAGCGTAGGCGCCTAACATACTCCAAGGAATTCAATCCGAGACATATGAGGGGAGCTTGTTGGTCACTGCTCTGAAGGCCAATAGGACGGCGTTTCTATTCCTTCTGTAGTTAAGGAAAGTCCAGCCTAACGATGAGTACAGGGAGCAGTGGCATGTGGAAAGTGGAAGGCCAGTAATGAACATGATAGCTCTGTGGTAGAGGGTGTCCAACTTAGCCAGTGTAGAGGCAGTGCAGTGGCTGTAGAGCAGGTCCGCGTACTCTATTAAAGATAGGAAGGTAGCTTGAACCAATTGAATCTTGGCCTTCTTTGTGAGCAGGTGGTTAATTCTGTAGAATAGTCCTAATCTTTGCCTTAGTTTCTTCTGTAGTTCTTCGAGATGGTCAGCGAAGGAAAATTTATGATTGAGCCAAACTCCTAGATATCTGAATTTAGCTACATACTCTAGTGTTTCTCCAAGAACAGTGGTAATTTGTGGGACAGCCCCCCTTCCCCAGCAGGAATTGCCCCGTGCAAGGAGGGGGAGAAGAGCATGGCTTTTGTCTTTTTCGCATTGAGCAAAAGCTTTTTGTTTATGAGCTGGTATTGTAGAAGGTTAAATTCAGCTTGGAGGTCTTCACAGGCTGCTTCAGGCTGGGGACGACTTAAGTACAGTACAGTGTCGTCCGCGAATAAGTGGATGTTGGCTTTTTTTGATGGGGTCATTGATGTTGTTAATGTAGACTGCATTGAAGAGGGGACCAAGGATAGAGCCCCGGGGCACGTCTCTCAGCATAGGTTTTAATGGAGAAAGATCACCTTCAGCTTTAACCTGCTGTTTCCATTCTCCGAGGTAGTCTGCAAACCAGCACATAGATTTGTGGTCCAGGCCTAAGGTGCTTAGGGAGGAAAGAAGCAGGCTGTGATCGACTGTGTTGAATGCCTTACTAAGATCCAAGAAAACGACACAGACATGCTTCTTGTTGTCAAGGTCTAGGAGCCAGTCATTGGTCACCTTAGCTAGGGCTGTTATGGTGCTGTGCTTTGCTCTAAATCCAGACTGAACCGGGTTTAATAGGCTTCTGGATTCTAAGTATACCCCTAGCTGGCCCGCTATTTTTCTAGTAATTTAGACAGGATGGAGGAGGAGATTGGTCTGTAATTATTTAGATCATGAGGTCATCTGCTTTTAATAGAAGGATGACATAGGCTATTTTCCATTGAGGAGAGGCTCCCTGGGAGAGTGACATGTTGAATAGGTGGGTGATTGGCACCACAAGCACATGGTAGGCACATTTCAGATAGTATGGCTCTATGAAGTCGGAGCCTGTTCCCTTCCTGGTGTCCAGTTGCAGCAGTAGGTCTTCCACCTCTTTTAGAGAGACAGGCAGGAGGGAGAAGGCCTCCTCGATAGAGGGGGACTTGTGGGTTGGTGGGCCCTGAGCTGTGTGGAGGTCATTGGCAGGGGAAGTATCAAATGCTAGCCCTGCCGTTGCAAAATGGTTATTGAGGGCTTCCAGTATCTCCGATCGGTTAGAGATAACGCTGCCACCGGACTTAATTTTTGCTGGAATGGAATTACCAGGTGCGTGTCCAGACATATCTTTTAACATTTTCCAGAGCTTTGAAAGATTTCTTGAAGCAGAGGCTAGCTCCGAACGGTAGTAGGCGGCCTTGGCTGCTCTGATCAGCTTGGTGCACTTGTTACATGCTGTCTTAAAAAGACACCAATCCGAGTTGTTCTTGCTTCTTCTGGTCTTTTTCCATAAAGTATCCCTTTCCAACAGGGAAGCTTTGAGCTCAGGCAAGAACCAACGGCAGGTGCTGCTTCT
The DNA here is from genome assembly GCA_016271365.2 of Neoceratodus forsteri. Classification (NCBI taxonomy): domain Eukaryota; kingdom Metazoa; phylum Chordata; order Ceratodontiformes; family Ceratodontidae; genus Neoceratodus; species Neoceratodus forsteri. The sequence goes on along the minus strand of CM057454.1, from coordinate 1,079,917,541 downwards.
GACCTGCAGCTTAACCAAGGGTGCATGCTTATTTAAAGCCTCACTTAAAATATCGTAAAAAATAGTATATTCCCTGTTAACCGTTTTGGCTAGGAAGAATTCCTGCCATCGCGGTGAATGTTTCAAGTCATGGACGTATGCAAACAAATTGAAGTTGCGTTTGCACATCTTGATAGAGAACTTTGCCACAAACTGTGGGTTTGCACTGATCTAATGGTGGTGATTATTCAGTGATCGCTAATGTCTGAGAAAAATGTTCCGACATGAGAGAACAGGTGTGGCTTGCTAACCAAAATTAAATTTAAGAGGGAGCTGTTGTTAAGGTTCTTTTTATTTAGTGCAGTAGGCTACCATCAGTGAGTTACACCAGCCCTAGAGTGTCACAAAAGCGATTTCAAGGAGCTGATGCCGTGATAGATGTCGTAGTTCAGGTCGCCAAGAATAATGGTTTCCAAGGAACTGAGCCCCAGTACGGAACTGAGGTAAGACAGGAGATGAGGCCCGGCAGAAGGGGGCCTGTAGCAGCATATTACACAGAGTGCACTGGAAGGAGAAAGTTCGATCTTTAGGGTCAAGCACTCGAATTCTTTGGGGGAGGATGATGCGTCTATGCATGCGGCTGAGTATTTGTCCCTTACATAAATTACCACCCCACCTCCTCTTGATTGCCTGTTCGCTCGGTGGAGTAAATAATTTGGGATATTGATTTCATTGTCTGGGGTGGCTGGCCTAAACCAGATCTCAGTGATCACTAGGACGTCAGGTAGGGTGTGGCTCACCCAAGCCTGGATAAGGGTGAACTTTTTCAGCAAACTACAGGCATTAAGATGCATGAAAGACATTCCTTTGATACCTGCCAGATGTACACTGGATTCTGCGGTACTACACGAACCGGACTAAAGAGGTTCGTAAATCCAACCAACTCTTTGTAGCCTTTGCTCCCCAGTGCCAGGGCAAGGCTATCTCCAAACAAACCGTCTCTAGATGGTTAGCCAACTGCATCCATTTTTCTTACACAAAATATGGAAAGTCCCTTCCGGAGGCAGTCAAAGGTCAATCCACCCACAGCATGGCTGCCTCTACTGCCTTTTTCAGGAATGTGTCTACTGCAGAGATTTGTGCAGTGGCCACGTGGTCATTGGTTTACACTTTCACTAAGCATTACAGTCTGGACATCACCTCTAGGCGCAGAACAGTCTCTGGCCTTGCAGTTTTGCAGGGTCTCCTGTCATGATTCCCTATTGCGACTTCTCCTCCTCCCAGATGCACCTCAGCATTAGTTATTTTGGGGTCTGCTTGGTATTCAGTCCTATATGTGAAGACCTACTGCAGGAACCCTCTCGAAGTAAGATATTCCAGTTACGTAAGAACTTACCGTAACAGTAGCTCTTCAAGAGGTGTTCCTGCAGTGGGTCTAGATTCCCTCCCACTTTCCCCCAGCTCCTGGATGTTTTTTCTTTTATTTTTCATCCTACCTAGCCCTTGGGTCTAGAGAGGGAGCAGGGTCCTAGGAGTCTTTACTCCTGTCTTATCCTTACCTTTCTATAGGTCTCCGGTGGAAAAGAACTGGAAAGCAGGTGCAGGACCACCCCTTTTATAGTCGGGCTGACATCACGTCACCTGACATCGGGGGCGGTCCCCGGTGATGATTGCTATCTTCAAGTTTGGAGTTCAGACCTGATGCCAGGGGGCGCAGTCCTGTATGTGAAGACCTAATGCAGGAACCTCTCTCGAAGATCTGCTGTTACGGTAAGTTCTTACGTAACTGCAGTTTCCTTCCCAAGGTGGTCTTTGAGTTCACCTTAAACCAAACTGTTGAACGCCCTGTATACTACCCCGTTCACATGAATAGGGGTGAGGCTGTCCTTCATTCATTGGATGTACATAGGGCTTTGCATTGTTATGTCCACAGGACCAAGGACACACGCAAGTCAGATCAGCTTTTTGTTTCCTTTGCCCCCAAATCCTTGGAGTCAGCAGTTTCTAAACGGTGCCTCTCCAAATGGCTGGCTAACTGCATCCACTTCTGTTACCAGACATACAACAAACCTCTTCCGGGAGAGGTCAGAGGTCACTCTACCAGGGTTATAGCTGCTTCTGCAGCCATCCTAAGAAATGTTTCTGCAGCAGAGATTTTTTGAGGCAGCAGCCTAGAGTTCTGTCCATACTTTCACAAAGCATTACAGCCTGGACATCGCTTCTAGGCGCAGGGCTGGTTTCGGCCTCGCCGTTTTACAGGGCCTACTGTCCTAGGCCTGTTCTGGTTGTTTTCAGACTTTCCTCCTTCCCTGCTTTTGTTAGTCTCTCTCTAAGAGTTACTGCTTGGGATTCAGTCCTATATATTATATGACCTACTGCAGGAACCCTCTCGAAGTAAGATAATATATGTAACCCCTAAGTGGCGCTATCCCAAGGGCTACAACCCCTGCCTGTGCGGCTAGTAGCAGGTTAAGGGGCCTGAGTTATGAAACAGGTGCCTGCACCCAGAGGTCAGGATTGGTAGTGGTCAAACTAACCTGGGCACACCCCTCCGGGACACTGTAACCCCCCTCTTTCCATTCTAGTGTCTTGAGCAATATATGATAATCACTTTCACAGTACCCCTTGTACACCATACCAGTACCCACATTGTTTGCACTTACCACCAGGGCTGGTTCCTCTGGCTTGACCCTGGGGACCCCATGTAAAACAAGGTTATGCACAGTAAATTGCAACAGTACAGTACTCTTGGCACAAATTGGAACCACAGTCAAGTTAAATGCAGCAAAAAAGTCAGATCTAATTTATTCAGGGGTTTTGAACAAGGAAGGGGCTTAATCAGGTTGATCGGCTTAAAGGCTATATTAATCAAACAGTTATACATGCGCTTTAAGTCTCCACACAGTCACACACTCTGGGTACCCAGGTAGGAAAATGGTGGGCTAGCCAGGAATGTGGCAGCTGGTTGGGCCCCTGTGATGGAAGACAGCAACATGCACAACACACACCACTTGTAATCCGGAGCCAGAGGGCTCAGTTCGTTTAAGAAAAAAGCAACAAGACAGTCCTATGACAACACTTTAGGTTTAGCTGTTGTTGTAGGGAGCTACCCTGATGTTTACTCATGATACCCAATACAGGACACAGGCAGGACGAAATCGAGACTGCAGGTTGTTGAGCTGGAGTGCCCGAAGAAGCGGGGCCCATACGTATCACCGAGGCGTTGTACCTGTTCAAGTGTTGAGCAGGGGGCTGATCTCCAGGTAGGTCTCTCGTCGATGACTTTCTTTGTGAAGCGGTTAGTCAGGCTGGGCCAGTGTGGCAAGGCCCAGGCCCAGGCCCAATGGAGATGATTTTGGATTCAGTCCGTGGGGCTGGATGCAGCTTCCAGCAAGCAGAATACAGTTCAGACCACAGTGGGGAACCAAATCGCGACCCACTAACAGCACACAGCACATTTACACATAAGGAAATTCTAATGCAGCTTCCAGCAAGCAGAGTACAATTCAAACCACAGTGGGGAACCAAATCACGACCCACTATAAGCACACAACACATTCACATGTAAGGAAATTCCACTGTGCCAGGCAAAAGGCTCTCCGGTCGCACTTACAGAGTCTCTGCACGGTCCAGGAGTTCAGAGGTGGCTGGAAGTCCAGACAGGCTGATCGCATTCAGCAAATCTTCGGTCTTCTTCAGGTAGGAGCCTGGTCACGATTCAGTGGCTTATTTTGCTCTCCAAGTTCGGATTCAGTCTGAAAAAGGCACAGGTTCCCTCTCAAGGACAGCAGGTAGGCATGCAGGCCAAAACTCAGGCCTTTCCACAGTTCTCCCGTGCTAATCCAGTATGGATTGCTGCTCGGACTACCTCGAGCGGTTACTTCTTCACTTTCCAACATAGATCAAACTGAAACTGCAAGCAGTTTGGGACTTTCCCCGAGATCCAAAGGTTCGGTTGGCTGATCTGTCTGTCAGTCACAACAAGGGCTCCCCCTCCAGGTTATTTTAGGTGCAAAAAGCCCAAAACTACAATTCCTACAAGTTTTGACCCCACCAAGCCCCTGTAGGCAGGCTCCATTTTAGAGTCTCAAATGTACTGATTGTCCCATTTCAGCAGTCCAGGACCAAGATGATGGAAACAAACAGAACTGTCCATGCTGCAGAGAAGGCAGATTAGAACAAACTGCAATATTATTACTACTCTAACAAATGATCAGCAAACAGACACATCTTCTAGTAGAGCTCCCTTTTAGATTAATTATGAATGCAATCCAGGCAGCTCTTAAAGAGACAGTACACAGAGGCTATATAGGTACTCTCTGGCAATCACATTTAAACTGCAAAAACACAGGACACCAGCCTGGCAGTGAGCATTTAGACAAGCTCAAGGAAGACTTTTCAGGAACCCCCATTTGTAGGGGGGGTTACATATAGTTATGTAAGAACTTGCGTAACAGTAGATCTTGGAGAGAGGTTCCTGCAGTAAGTCACACTTTCCCTCCCTCCTTCCCCCAGTCTCTGCATTTCTTACAGATCATTCTGAACTGGGCTTCAGGATATTCATCCTTTCTCCTGTCTCATCCTTTTTGGATCTCTGGCAGGAGAACTGCAAGGCGGGGACTACCCACTATATAGGGTCACGCTGATGTCGGTCACGTGATGTCGGGTGGGCAGTCCCCCACCAGACATTGCTAGCAAAAGTTTGCCGTGTGGTCCTGATGCCAGGGGGCGCAGTCCTGTATGTTATGTCCTACTGCAGGAACCTCTCTCGAAGATCTGCTGTTACGGTAAGTTCTTACATAACTGTACTTTTTTCTCACTGGTGTCTAGTAGCATCACATTGTGTGATCCCCTGTCTTGTACCTGTAATAAAGAAAATGGTCCCTCAGTGTCTTTTTTTTTGTTTTGCTTGAAACCTGTAAAAAAAAAGAAAGTCCCTTGCCGATCTGACCCACCACCCCAACCTCTCACTGAGCACCCACCACCCCACACCCCCAACATCCCACACACACCCTCACTCATCTGAACAGGTCCCAGTGTGATTCTCCGATTGAAGATATATCTTGCTGCTGGAAACGCCGACTAATATATGAGAAACTAAGGTAAGTGCAGTTCAATGTATTTCAATGAGGTTTTCAACTTTGTGGCATTACTTTACCATTTTTACATATTTTCTGCCAAATTTTCTTCATGGCCTTTTTGAGACCCCACCTCCTGAGCAGTGTGGGTGGAATTACGCAGATGTGGCCTAAAAGGCGAATTCATGTTCGCTTAGTGAAATCACCTTTCGGGCGGGATTTGAAAATTTTCACTGTCCTTGTTCATGAGGTGGGGTCATGAGAAGACTATGTTGAAAATTTGGGGTCAAAATATGTAAAAATGGCAAAGTTAGGTGCTTTTGTTTAAATTTTCATACACTCACTCGTAACTTTGGTAATTTTAAATATTTTTACCCCAAAATTTCAGCATAGCCATTTTTTAAAACTACCTCATGAACATGACAGCTGTCATTTTTCCCATTCTTCCGAAACTGCGTTTTCGCACCTGTGGAGCATAATGACGTTCCAGTGGCACAGAATAACGTTTCAGTGAGGATTTGAAATTTTTCAGTACCAGGTTAATGAAGTGGAGTAATAAGAAGGCTATGCTGACAATTGGGTCACTGTTTGGCTACAAATGCAAGCTCAGGGCCCTCTGGGCCCTGCACTTCCACAGCAACATGCATGTCTGCATCTATGGAGGGACTGGAGCGCAGAGCACGGAGGGCCCCACACTCCAACAGGCAAGTAAGGATACGATTACCCTATTGCAAAAAAGTATGGATGTATGAACAGGCAAATAAGGATATGATTATACTATCTCAAAAAGTAAGGAAATTCTTTGCAAAAAAAACTGCGTTAATGCAACATTTAGGGTTGATGGTGCAGCAAAAAAGTAGGGAAATGTGGTATCCCAGTTTTAGGGTATCCAACCCTATAACCCCATCCCCAACCCACAACAAATCAGGGTGCAGTCTTCCTTGGGGTTGTCAACCCTAAAGCTCACCCCAATCTATACACTCTGGAAAATACACACCTAATGGGGTGAGCTTTAGGAGTTGACAACCCCAAGGAAGGTGCACCCTGATTTGTTGTGGGGTGGGGATGGGGTTATAAGGTTGGAAACCCAAACTGCATTCTACTTTTTGCTGTAACCTCAACCTAAATGTTGCATTAATCGATTTCGCAAATAATTTATAGTTTTTTTTTCTCTTATTTATGTTAGTTTGTATAGTGGTTTAGTTTCTAAAAGCTTTTATTATAGTAGGTTTGGTTTAAGATGTGATTATATTATTTCCAAAATATACTTGTGTTAGAATTTTATTTCAGGCCTTCTAGTCTGTACTTCTTAATGATCTAGCAGTTGAGGCGCAGGGGCAGTGCTTGGATTGGTTCAAATTACTCTGATGTTCTAGCACAGAGAGCACATGCAGGCTGTCTGTGTAAAGTGGTGAGTAGATGAAAACATCGATTAGAAGAACTACTATATAGTTACAAGGTAGGTAACTTTCTTTTTAACCCTTCCAGCTCTTTGTAGCAGCCATCCCTCCAACCCCCTCGCACAGCCCCACCACAGCCTTCCGTTAGTCCAGGATCGTTATATATAAAATCAACCAGTATAGCCCCCCTTCTGCCCAACCCATGTAGCACCCCATTATACACCCCCCCCCAGGTGTGTTGACTCTCAAAAGTAGTAGTGACATGGTGGAGTGGAGGAGGGTTGTTGACCAGTACAGTCCTCCTACTCCCTTAGTCGGCCATTGTCTTAACTCTCACACACTGCAGCAACCTTGATATACTAGAGGTCATGTTTATCAGAGTAGTTGCAGGATGTGTCACTGAATTTCACACGAAGTGCTATATCAGTATACCTGCCTATATATTTGTAACCCCCCTGCAAATGGGGGTTCCCAAAAGACTTCCAGGAGCTTGCTTGAATGCTCCAAGCCTGAATGGTGTTTGGCATTTAAGCCATTTATCAGTGAGTGTTTTTAGAGCCTCTGGTACTGTCTCTTTAAGAGCTGTCTGCTTGCAGACATAATTAGTTGTATGGGACTGTGTGCTTCTCTGAGTACCACTCGAGCTGCTGCCAATTCACTTCATTTTGCAGTCACTAGGAGTGCAAAGGGAACCTATCTGAAAGATGTAACTGTTTGCCAGAAATTATTTAGAGTAATAATGAAATTACAGTTTGTCTAACCTGCTTTCTTTGCAGTCAGAACTGTGTCTGCTAGTTCCCCATTCTAGTTTTGAACTGCTGAACTGGACCAATCAGTGTGGGGTAAGCTAGCTCTAAAATGGTGCCGCCGAGAATCAGAACTTGGACTCATAATCTGAGCCAGCCATAAGAGGATTGTATGGGCAGTGACTCTGGGAGATGTAGTTTAGACTTCAGTGCCTTTTGGACCAACAGCAGCAGTCTATTGTGGTGACAGCCAATCCAGTCAAGAACTGGGAGGAACTCAAAGGAAGTGCCCGTTTTGTCGGTTGGAGTTTCAGTTGAGCTTTGGCAGTGAAGAAGGAAGGAGCCCTGTGCTTTTTCAGTGTGCAGTTTTAGTCAAAAGCGTGTGTAAGGCCCAGAGTTCCGGTCTGCAGCTTGTGTAACAGCTTGTTAGGACTGAATCCGTCCTGTGAAAAGAATCAAAGGATCTCTGAAGAGTAGAAACCAGGCTCACCCTGTAGAAGACTGGAGAATTGCTGAAAATTGCACTTGGTCTGTCAGGAACTGAATCTGCTGTGTGTTCTCCCGGGTATTGTGCAGTAATTGCGATCGGGATACAGATGCAGCCTGCCTGGTATAGTGCTTTCTTTTATATGGATGTGTGAAGGGTTTGTGTACCTCAAGTGAGCCCTGCTGACATTGAAGGACCCTATCTTATTTGGAGGTCGTGAGTACTAATTCAGGGTCGCTCCCTGTTGAATGCCACATTAAATCCAAATGGAATTACTGTACTGCTGACTGTTTAATTCTCCTTTTCTCTGTGTGAAAGGGCTACCAGCTGCCACGGTTTGGAGTAGCCACTAGGGCTTGGGTACCCAGGGACAGTAACTGATAGGGATAGGCCTGTGCACAGAGCCATAGGTAGATTATTAGCGTGATAAGCTAATTAACCTGATTTCCTGTCCTTGTTATATCCCCTAAATAAATCAGAGCTGCTTGTTTCAGCAAAGTTATACTGCCTGAGGTATTTGTCTATGTTAAAGTACTGTACTGTGATTGTTGCACTGTATCTCATTTCACAGGAGGTCCCAGTGCGGAACCAGACCTGGGGTAAGTGTATACTGTGAAGGTAATTCTGATATATTGTGTGGGCCACTAGTGGGAAGAAAGGGGGGTTGCAGTGTCCCAGAGGGCTGTGACCAAGTTAGTTTAACTATTGCAAACCCTGACCTCTGGGTGGAGGCACCCGCCATTGGATCCAGGCCCCTCAACCTGATAGTGGCAAATCAGGCAGGGGTAGTAGCCCCTGGGATAGCGTCATCTAGGGGTTGCATATTGATATAACACTTTGTGGATAATTTAGTGAGGCATTGTACAACTGCTGTGATTTACTCAACTTCTGGTGTACTAGGGTTGTTGCTGTGCATGAGAGTTAGACTGCCGCTGGCCAAAAAAAGCTGTGTGTGGGATGAGCTGGTTGCCAGTCTTCTTTTGTTTTACCAGTTCACTACAGTACTACTTACTGGAGACAGCACACTCAAGCGGGAGAGGAGGAGGGGGGATAGGGTGATACATGTGTTGCAGAGGAAGGGGTGATACTGATTTGTTTTATATTTTACAATACTGAATTGACTGATGGATGTGGTGGGCAGGTGGGAGGGAATGGGGGGTGCTATGAAGGTGGGGATGGATAAAAATTATTTTTCACTCCTGGTATGTCTGGGTGGGAGGGAGAAATGGGTACAGGGAGGGTTGGGCATTTTTTTTTTTAAAGTAAAAACACTTAGACAGAGTAACTTTTCACTAATGAAGTGCCTCTTCTCGTAGTTTTTCTCATGCAGAAAGCCAACTTTGCTTCCCGTAAAACTATGCAAAATCACTGCAAAGTGCTGAAGCTTTACAAATTTCTCTGTGAAGCACAGTCCCTATGCCCATCTGTATTCCCTAGGCTCCCCAAGCCACCTGTCCAGGTCCAGTTTTCACTCCCGAACCCAGGTTGCAGTCACTGGGCTATCATGCAGAACTCTTGTTACCTTAATTTTAAATGTTTTTTTCTCCCCCTTTTTTTTTTCTTTTCACCTTGCATTCCCTGCATCTCTCCTCCCAGCCCTATCAATACCCCTCCCCCACTTGTGGTACTACAACCAGGGTTACCTCCTGTCTACATCTCTGAGTGGTCCACATTGTCCCCTGAGTCTGTTTCTTTTCCCAGCTGTGTCTTCTGTCCTTCACTTAACTGACGCTTTTCTTGCTTTTGTGTGTCCCATCCCTGGGACATGGGGCCCGGACATCAAACACGTTATTTCAGGTGTCAGCACCCTGTTCCTCCCCCTTCCATTCTAGAGCATTTTCTGCATGCTGCCACCACTGGATGCTAGGAGGAAGTGTTTTACTAAAGGACATGATCCTCTCAGGAAGGAGAGCATCCAGTGAGGTGCTCAGTCCTCTCCTGCTACCTCTGCGCCTTAACCCTTTGCTCAGGGTGTTAATCCAGGTGAGTGCTGAGTGGTGTGCAGTAGCTAGGCTTTCCTTAAGCCTCTGTTACTGGTCTACTTCTTCTCCTATGAAACCTACCTTGTACCCTTCTGATTCACTGCTCAACCTCCTCTGTGTCTCATGATTTCTACCCCCATCACCACCACCACTGGGACCTTGCCAGCCCCATGCTGTTAGCTGACACAAGACCTGGTGAAGGAGAGGAGTGCAGCCCAAAATGGAATAATGTTCCCTTGATGGGTATGGGGGAAGAAATGGCATCACCGGCTTGAGCCATCCCCATGTTCCATTTGAGTTTCCTCCACTGAAGGGCATCTGTTTAGAATGGAAGTCAAGGTATCAATGCAGCCCCCCCGCCCCCCAAAAAAAACCGATTGCTTAATCTCCAGAGATGCTGTTCTGCTTCTGTTGCTTCTTGTGCTACCAAAGACAAATCTTGCACCAGCACTGGTTCCACCAGAGAATGGAAAGTCTTGTGAGGATGCTTACACGTCCTCCTGTCAGTCAGGTTACTAAACCTGGTACTGGAGCGTCAACCCAGGACAGGTGCCTTGTTCAAGCAATATGGTATTGTATGGCTAGTGCCACCTGTGCCTGCTCCCTAGGATGACCCCCGCCTTCCCGCATCACACCTAGGATTTTTCACCTAGACTCTTAAGGAGTCGCTGAGGTTATTCCAGAAACACAGCTTAACCCTATGTGATCACACTCTTATCTCCTATCCCCCAGGGTAACTAGGAGATTACTACACAAATGCACTTCCATGCATACGATGTCCAAGCTATGCATTAATATTTTTACACTGTCCTGCATTGTTATGCATATATTGCTTAACTATGCATTTTTTTATGCTATATTGTATTTTTCTATGCACACCATTGTATCTGCTGTACTATATTTCTTCCCGTCTGTCGTACTTGTTCCAATGGCATTATTGTATGTATTATGTACTGTATCTGCACCTTATCTACTGTACTGCACTCTCAGACTGGTGTACTTGTTCTGTTGTCATTACTGTTATGTATTGTATAACTGCACGTTATTCATTGTGCCATCTTCATGGCCCAGGTCGTGCCTGAAAACAATCCACTGGATCAGTGCACCTACCTGGTAAACAAATCTAAATAAATAAATAAGGGATTGCTTTGCCATGTCAAGTGCCTTGCAGGGTATATAAATACTGAAGGGAAACCCACCCCATTCCCCAGAGTGCCTTACTGCTGCTATAAAATGTGGTATGGCGTATGAAAAAATAAAACAAAGTCATCCTATTTTCCGTCATATGTACCCCTGCTTTAGACAGAGGCAGAGTGCTTGCACAACCCATATAATTACTATTTCACCAATTAAGAAGCTGGATTTGCCTCCTTTGATAAGTTCTTCCAGTCGTTTGGGTCATGCATTTAAGGAAAATTTCTGAAAATGTGCCCCACTGTTGTGATCCTAATTAGGGCACAGATACATTATTATGTTTTCTTTTACACCTTTAACCAGTACAATAAATAAATATTTTATGGCATTGCATAGCAAGGACTGTATCATGTGACTGTAACCTCCGGCTTGCTTTAGTTAGTATGGTACAGCATTAAAACTGTGTGTGTTTTGTCTGTCTATACCCCCCCATTCAACTAATACTTAATCTTAGACTTTAATTGTACTAATTGAGGTGGCTGGATTAAGATTTGGTGCACAAGACATCTTTAATTCAGCAGAGTTATAGCGGCATGAGTTCAATAGTGATGCCATACAAAAATTTAATTTTCTCCTCTGTAATTATAATGGTGCTGTGGAATCAGAACTCATTCAAATGTTGCTGTGTTCTGGTGTTCTCTTTAGTGTTATGACATCAGATGTGTTTTCTCCACTAAAGAGAACAGGTGCTGCAGAGTCTTCTCCAAGTCAATCGGCTAAGTCCTTTAAATATTTTATAAAAACGTCTATAATTTTTCCTGTTTAGTTCTTGATACTGTATTTGCGTTAGTTAGAGAGGCCATTTCAAGTCACCTTTGTCATTTTAGTGGTATTCTCCAGTTCCCAATTTGTTTCCCCGAAACCAGAGAATAATCTTATTTTGCAGTTCCTGCTTTAACGTAAAACATTTATATTTGTTAAAAACATAAAAATAACAGCCTATTTTAAAATTGTTTATTGGGTTACAAATTTGTTATCTAAGAAATCAGCAATAATTTTATGGGCTATAGTCAGTCAGTTGGTTTGACTGAAAAGCCTAAGACAAGGGCAGGGCCTACAGGATATAAAAATTGTGAATCCTGTCACAAGATCTTGGCAAAGGCAGACTGCCACAATCTTTGTTTTGATTGTTTGGGCCCTAACCACTACTACTGTATTTAATTTGTGATTTATGTACATTTTTTTTGCCCTAAAACACAAAAGAAAAGGGCAAAACTCAGAGAGTCACAGTCTGCTGTTTGGTCACCTAACAGCTATCGTAAAAGAAGAATGGAAGGAGGTACCTCAGGTGGTGGAAAGCATGCATCTTCAAGTACTTCTTCTCAAACTACTCTAAGGTGACAGAAAAGCAGCAGTCTCTGATCAAAGTGACAAACAAAGCTGCCAAGTCACCATCCTGTTCAGAAGAAGAGCTCAAGGTGTCTGATAGGGGGAACCCTGATGGTAAGGATGACAAAAAGAAAAACAGATGCTATGGTGCCATCAACACCAGCCACGAAAAAACCAAAAGAAAACTTATGATTGCAAATCCCCCCCCCCCCCCAAAAAAAAAGGCACAAGGAGCCAGCAGTAGAACAGAGAGGTATGCCTTTAGCAGAGGACATTACAAAAATGTGGCAATTCATTCAGGCTTTTCAGGCCATGGAAAAATCTTGATACTATTACTTACCCCCTTCCCAGACTCAGACATTTTTTGAACCTATGCTGGACGAGGATGGGGGAGGGGGGACACCAGTGTGATCTGAGGTGTTCCCTGAACAGGATTTTGGTTCCCTACCAAGAGCAAATGAGGATCTTTCCCTCGTATTCCACTTTTCAAACAACATGAAGTCTTGCTATATTATGACAATTGCAGTGAGTCCCCATCTTCGAACTACTCCGGAGGTGAAATAGTTAACTTTCCATGCAGGCATGGAACTCTGAGAACGAGCTCGGTTGGAAACTCTGTCGGTTGTTCTTCAAACAGAAACTGTCAGATTCTTTACTCCGCCTCACTGAACAGTCGCTCCGGAGATTTCTCCTTCTGCTTGGTTCATTTTGTCGGTTAAAGTATTATTTTATCGTTTTTTTGACCGAAATGAAACCGCATCCGGTCGGTTCAAGCTCTGTCTGTGGTATTGTAAGTAACAGATAGGTTTTACATTTCTTTTTTCTGTGTGGAACTTGTAAACGGTTATCGGTTCGGTTTGAACCGATCAGGTTATCCTAAAACTTACTAGTCCTTATTTAAGTGCGGTTCCGGTTCTTATCGGTTCTAGAGGATTTCATTACGTTTTTTTCACGACCAGTAACACAGTTAGGAACCGATAAAGGGAGTCTTGCTTGGCGGATTGCATAAGCGAGCAGGATTTGGTTGGGCTGGCACTATGTCTGAAAACCAAAAGAAAAACCGGGCCCACTGGGTTTTCAACACTGTGGTGTCTGGGGAAGCCTTTGCTAGCGCTGACCCACACCCACTGTGTTTATTGTCTGGGTGTGACCACCTCAATGCAGACTGCCAGATTTGTAAAAATTTCTTGCTGCCACCATAGAGAGAGAGTTGGTAGGCTCAGGGAAAGGGAGGCCAAAAGTCAGCTGACCCGGATGGCCAGCCGGTTCGGTCCCAACCCGAACGGGAGGAGTGCTCCTCTGACCAGGCGATACTTCCTCGGGCAAGCGAAGAGCCAGCTCTGAGGGCGGTTCCAACAAAAGGACTAGGAAGTCAGCTGAGTGTGGAGCCAAAAGTTATCTCTCCAACCGCTGAGGAAATAGCTAAAGCAATTCAAATTGTTCAGTCACTTTCCCCGGTTCCGACCGAACCGACACCATCAGGGAAGCGCTCGGTTCGGGCGGTTCCACCAGTTCAAGATTATGATTTTGAGGATTTTTATGAACCGGAGGAGGGGGAAGAGGATTATGAGGAGAGTGAATGTGGCTTTGAAGGTCTGGATGTGCCCATTGAACCGGACATCTCTCCAGACAGACCGTCAGGGTTTCTCCTCCCAGGCTCTCTGAGTCCCTTTTCATTTATGTTCTATAAAAGTTGCTGAAACTCTCAGCTCCCTGTTGAGGAAGCTGTTGGTGACAAGAGGAACCTGATTATGTAGAAATGATGGATATTCCAGAGTCTAGGAGACTGTCTATTCCTTTGCATAAATCTTTTCAGAAACAGACAGTAAAAATTTTAAAACTCCTCACACTATACCTCCTGTTGATAAAGCGATGGACAAGAGGTATACATTATCAGGCTCTGATACAGAGTTCCTCACACAACAATGCAGCCATGTGGGGTAGTGCAGGCTGCAGCCTGTGACAAAACAAACATTCCCTAGCTTCACACCCCTGAAAAGGATTCCAGGAGGATTGATGCCATGGCAAAGAACAATACATGGCAGCATCTTTGGGACTCAGACAGGCAAATTATATGGCTTATGCTGCTAGGGACCAGAAATCCAGATGGGATACTGTGCTGGCTGTAGCAAAACAGGCCCCTGACCAGCTGGCCAGGGAACTGGAACAGGTGGCTGCAGATGGTATTGAGGCATCCAAGGTGCAATTTCATGCTGCAGTAGACTCTAATGATGTATCATCAAGGGTCATGGCTACATGGCTACATCTGTGGCACTTCGCAGAATGGCTTGGCTCAGATGTACTACCCTGTCATAGGACACCCAGTCTAAGGCCATGAATTTTCCTTTTGTGGGCAATTCTCTGTTTGGGGAGCAGACAGAGAATTACATGAAGAGAATGGATGAATATAGGACCACCTATAGGAGTGCACAGGCCAAGGAAAGGCAGGCCACTCCTCAAAGGCAGCTTCCTAGGGGCAGGCTTTTTCATAGGCCTTTTTACCAAGCCCAGGCCTCCTCTTCTGCTTATGCCCAGAGGGGCTTCTTTAGAGGCAGAGGCAGACGGGGTACAAGCAAGCCTGTTTCCACCCCTCAGCCCAAAGCCCCTGCCAAGCAGGCACCCTGATGGGGTTGCCAGGGCCGATTCTCCTCTACCCGTAGGGGGCAGGCTGGCTTACTTTGTCCAGGACTGGAAGTCTCTAACATCAGACAAGTGGGTCCTGGAAGTAGTAAGCCAGGGACTGGTTCTCAGCTTCAAAAGTTTCCAAAGATGAGAACCAGATCCTTCCACCTGCAAATCCTTCAGAGGCACTTGCCCTAGAGGCAGAAGTCTCTTCCCTCCTGGCTCTCAGAGCCGTGGAAAGGGTTCCACCCCTACATCAGGGCAAGGGTTTGTACTCCAGGTACTTCCTTACCCCAAAAAAGACAGGAGAATGGCGGCCCATCCTGGATCTCAGATACCTAAACAAGCACCTTTTAAAACCAAAATTCAAAATGGTGACTCTGGGAATTATTTTACCCTCTCTAAGGCCAGGGGACTGGCTAGCATCTCTGGACCTCAAGGATGCCTACTTCCATAGTCTCATCAGAAGCTGCCATCGAAAGTACCTGAGGTTCGAGCTGCCCGCAGGCCATTACCAGTTCAGAGCAATGCCCTTTGGCCTCACGTCTGCCCCAAGGGTATTCACAAAATGCCTGGCTGTAGCAGTTGCCTACCTAAGGAGGCAAAAAATTGCCATCTTTCCTTACCTGGACGACTGGCTCATAGTAGGCCAGTCCCCAGACCAGGTCAAGTTACATCTTCAGATAACTCAGCAACTGCTTACCTCCCTAGGTTTCATTCTGAATCTTCCAAAGTCAGTTCTAGAGCCTGTCCAGCTCCTCACCTTCATAGGCACAGAACTGAACACAGAGGAAGCCAGAGCTTTCCTTCCCTTGGACTGGGCAAGGACCTTGGTGTCTCTGGCCTCTTCATTCACCCTGCGGGTCTCTCGTCCAGCAAGGCATTTTCTGCAGCTCCTGGGACACATGGCTGCTTCTACAGCAGTGGTGCAAGGGCCAGATTTCAAATGAGGACATCCAATTCCATTTGAGAGCCTTTTGGTCTCAAAGAAAGGACCCTCTAACCAAGTTGATCCCAGTAACTCGAACCCTGATCCAAGCCCTACAGTGGTGGCAGGATCAGAGCAACCTGAGACAAGGGGTTCCTTTTGTCAATCAGTCTCCTCTTTAATCCTTACTACAGATGCATCCCTCTTAGGGTGGGGGAGCTCACATGGGCGAGCTCACTGCAGGGACTACAGGTCCCCTCAGGAATCTCTCACATCAATCTGTTGGAGCTCAGAGCAAATTTTCTAGCACTTCAAGCTTTTCCAAATCTGTTCAGAACAAAGTTGTGCAGGTCAGAACAGACAACACCACTACAATATGGTACATCAACAAGCAGAGGCACTCGGTCTCTGACCTTGTGCACGAAGCAATGAAGTTGTGGTCTCTGGCTTACACCTGAACACCTCCCTTATGGCAGTTCACCTCCCAGGCAAGGACAATGTCCTGGCAGATGCTCTCAACAGGATTTCCCAGGGCCATCACGAATGGTCACTGGACCCCTAGTTCTGGGGTTATATTTGCCAGATGGGGACCCGCAGAATGAGATCTTTTGCAGCCCCAGACAATCACCAACTTCCCTTTTTGCTGCAGGCCCCAGTGTTGGGCTCAGTCCCTCTGGACGCCTTAATTCTCAACTGGGAAGGGAAGTTTCTTTATGCCTTTCCCCCCTTCCCTCTCCTGTTCAAAGTGTTAGTCAAAATCAGATCTCAACCTTGCAAAGTGATTCTGATTGCTCCAGATTGGGCCAGACAGCCCTGGTACCCACTCCTACTGTCCTTAGCAGTCCATCTTCCCCTGTGTCTTCCCAGGAATCACAATCTGTTATTGTGTGCTCAGGGAAGGATTTGGTACCCGAACCTCAACTCTCTCAATCTCAAGGCCTGGCTCTTGAAGAGTTAGAGTTTGCTGATTTACACCTCTCCCAAGATGTAATGGATGTTTTAAGGGCTTCTAGGAAGCCTTCCACCAGAGCTACCTACAATTCTAAATGGAAAGGTTTTCCATATAGTGCTCTGGAAGCATATTTCCCCAGATTAGTCTGATTTACCCACAGTCCTGGACTATATGGTCCATTTAAACACTTTAGGGCTGAGACCAGCTACACTAAAGGTGCATTTGGCAGCTGTGTCTGCTTTTATTTCAACAGGTAAACCCTCTCCTCTTTCACCTCATCCTGTATTTTCCAAGTTTTTAAGGGAGTGCTTCACACCAACCCCCCATTCAGGGACCCTGCCCTGCCTGGGATCTTAATGTTTGCATTGCTCAGCTCATGCAACCCCTTTGAGCCCTTGTCTTCAGCAGAGCTTAAGTACTTGACTTGGAAGACTGTGTTTCTGTAGCCATCACTTCTGCCAGGCGCATAAGTGAATTACAAGCTTTGTCAGTGGAGCCTGATTTTATCTCCTTTCATAGAGACAAGGTGGTACTCAGGACTAACAGAAGTTTTGCCTAAGGTGGTTTCAGATTTCACCTTAACCAATCTATATCTCTTCCAGTGTAGTTCACTGACCATTCCTCCTCTGGCGAGGAGGTTACACAATCTAGATGTGAAGAGAGCCTTAGCTACTACATTGACCGTGCCAAGGTCACAGGTTTGACTCCCTCAACTATTCCTCACTTATGGTGAGGTCGGTGAAAACCTGCCACTAAAGATCCATTGCCAGGTGGATTGTCTCTTGTATCAATTTTGTTATGAGAAACTGGTGGGTTCCTCCCTCAGGCCTGAGGGCTCACTCTACCAGAGGTACAGCTGCTTCCTGGCTCTACCAGGGACATCCCTATTCTAGAGATATGTCAAGCAGCTACCTGGAAAACAGTTCACACTTTTGCCAAGCATTACTCCCTGGACATCCAGGCTGGGGTGATGCTGGGTTTAACACAGCTGTGCTTCAGAGCCTATTCCTTAAGTAGGTTCTGTCCCTCCTCCATGGAGGTACTGCTGTGTAGTCTGCAATTGTCATAATATAACAAGACTTCATGTTGTTTGAAGAAAAAATTACTCACCTTAGTAATGTTGTTTCTTCTAATGGAGTCTTGCTATATTATGACCTCCCTCCCTTCCTGCCCCTCTCAGAACCTCTGTTTTTGGGACATGGGTGGGCAGCACAGTGTTGGCACTTATTTGATGTCCACCTTGGTGTTTTTCACCCCTCCCTTTTTTGGGGCGAAGTGGTTTTGTGTTTTTCATTTTTTGGGTCCCCTGACTTGAGTCTTTGCTTTGGGACTAAAAAAATGTGCGTTTATGTTAGTAGCCAGTTGGCTAGTGTAGGTTTACAGCTTCCACACAGAGCCTTAGTGAGTTTTAGCTCGTAAAGATCTGACAGTTTCTGTTTGAAGAACAACAGACAGAGTTTCCAACCGAGCTCGTGCTCAGACTTCCATGCCTGCATGGAAAGTTAACTATTTCACCTCCGGAGCAGTTCGAAGATGGGGACTCACTGCAATTGTCATAATATAGCAAGACTCCATTAAAAGAAACAACATTACTAAGGTGAGTCATTTTTTCTTATAAGGCATAAGGTTGACACGCTGGGTATCCCCTCCACAAAGACAAAGGAGGCAAAATTTATGAGCATGCTGGGACTGATCTGTTCAAAAAGGCTCACAGTAACCATTCCAAATCCCTCAGTAAGTTACTAGCAAGATTTTGGAGCATCAGAATTCAGCTGCTGGCACTGACATAAAAGTGGCCCCCTGATGAGAACCCTTTGGTCAAAGCACAGGGGCTGCTAGTTGGCACCATTCACATTGCTCTAAATAAATATATTTAAACATTCTACAGAGTCCTGTGAGGCTGTCCTCTTGTTTCTCTTGTGTAACGTTGGGATTAACCATCTTGGGATGCACTGGCTTCTTTTCTTGAGTGCATGCTATTTTTGTCTGTGTAGAACATGAAAATGGAAAAGAAGTGTCAAGTAGAGAAGTGGGGGGTAGAATTTTTATATTCCCACCTCAGTCATGAGGGAGTTATGTAAGAAGCAGCATATGAGAAATCATCAAAGGTGAAAACAAAGACTATGAATTTCCCATTCGAGGGTCCCTCCTTCTTTGGGGATAAAAACTGAAGCCTGTGTGTAAAAGGTTGATGAACGAAAAACAGACTAGAAAATCTAGACTCAAAAGTAAAGAACTACTTCCTTCAAGTCATGTGGAAGAGATGGTAGGGGTAGGGGTGGTAGGGGCTACTATCAAAGGCCGTACTCCTATAACTACCCTCCTCAGAGGGGTATCCCAAGAGGCATAGGCAGGAGGAGTGCAAGGCAGAAGTAAACACCAGCTCATAAACCTCAAGAAAAACAAAATCCCTGACTCTGTGCAGGCCACCATAGAATCCCTACCAGTGGGAGGCCACCTGGCTCGTTACTTCAGGAGTGAAAAACCATCATCACAGACAAGTGGGTGCTGGAAGTGGTGAGTCAGGGTTTAACCCTTCAGTTTACAGGCTTCCTGAAACTAAAGAGCCCAAATGCTCTTCTTCCCTTCTACCTCAAGAGAAAATTATGACAGAACTAGAGGTAAAGAAAAAAGATAACGGCAGTAGAAAAGGTCCCTCTCTCTCTCACAATAGGGAAGAGGCCTTTTCTCAAGGTATTTTTTTACAAGAAAGAAAAAATGGGGATTGGTGGCCTATTCTGGACCAAGATTCCTGAACAGGCACATAAAAAGGAAAACAATTCAGACTAGCAGCACTGCGGACAGTTATCCCATCCCTGCGAAAAAGGGACTGGCTGGAATCACTGGATCTGAAACATGCATATTTCCTCATCCCTGTAAGACACTCCCACAGAAAATACCCAAGATTCAGACTAGGAAAGAAGTATCAGTTTGTCACACTGCCTTTTGGCCTAACATCAGCTCCAAGGGTGTTCATAAAGTGCCCAGCAGCAGTAGCTGCATTTCTTAGAAGAAAGGAGGTAAGTGTATCCATACCTGAACGACTGGCTAGTCACAGGAAGGACAGAAAAAGCGGCCATGAGCTCCACTCTAGTGGTGAGAAACACCCTGGAAAGTCTGGGCTTTGTACTGAATATAGGAACGTCTCAGCTGAAACCCAGCCAAGTGCTGGTTTTCACAGGAGCAGAGTCATACACTACTTAGGGAAAAGCATTCTGGCTACAGGCAAGAGTTGAAAGTCTGTTGCCTTGTGCAAGATCCTACAAGCCAGGCAAGTCAAGTCCAGCAGAGGATTTTATGCAGTTGCTAAGGCACAAGTAGGGCATAGACAGGGTGGATCAGTCTGTCCAGAGGAGGGCAACCAAAATGGTGCAGGGTCTGCACCAGAAGACATATGAAGAAAGCCTCCCTATCAAGATACTACTTGGTGCCCAAAACAAAGTCCTCACGATTGCTGCTGTCTATATCCCACCAAAAGATCCTGATTCCGGCCTACAGGCTGTCCTCGAGTTAAGTAAGTACACAACCTTCTGACATGAACTCCTTCTCCTTGGGGACTTTAATATAAATTGGCTTGCTCCTGATGCAGGGTCAAACAAAGATGCTATCCTAGCAACAAATTTAACACAAGTGGTAAACTCCCCTACCAGGAAAAACTACAAATCAGGGACCAGCACCCTCATTGACTGGATCCTTACCTGCCACCCTACCCATATAACCAATGTAAGTGTTCTCCCTGACTCGCTCAGTGATCACTCTCCAATAATATGTACCTGGACAAATAAGTTTCATAAGCCGCCTCCAAAAACCATCTATAGCAGAGTCCTACCTTATAGCAACCTTACTCATCTCAAGACCTGTCTTAGGCAGATAGACTGGTCCTTGATATACAAAACTCAAGATGTTGACCTAGCCCTTGATTACTTTATTACTACTTTCAACACTGCCTGTGACACCTATGCACCAGCAAAAAAGCGCAAAATCAAAGCACTCACAAATCCCTGGCTCACGGCGAAGCTATTGGCACAACTCAAAAAGTAGGGTCACCTCTGGGCCACTGCAAGAGCTACTGGCACTCTGTCGGACATCCAAAAATATAAACAGGCTCACAACCACTGTACCAAACAGATCCAGCTTGATGAAGAGCTCCTCACTTCAAGAATGCCCTCTCAACTCCTGGGGTGAAGGGAAATCCTTCTGGGACAACATAAGAAATATCATGGGTCAGCAGTCCAAATCCTCTCCTACAATAATGAATGTGGATGGAACCACTACATTAGACCCAGAGATCATTGCAAACACCCTAAATGATACCTTCCACGGACCTTAGTAGTGTCCTGTCATCTGATTTCTTCACTGATGCTGACCCTCAATTTCTACTTCTACTACTGCCTCTCCAACAAACCACCCTTCCATTTCAAACTAGTAAGGCACATGAAGTCTATAAATATGTAAAGAAGGCCATTTCTAAGTCCCAAGCAAGCAGCGACACTATTGACCTTAAACTTCTGTCCCTCACTCTGGAGGAAGTACTGCTCCCCCTCACAAAAATTTTCAGTCTCTCCCTCTGCTATAGCCAATTCCCTAGGAAATGGAAGGCTGCAGTTGTCACTTCGGTGCACAAAAGTGGTGATAAGTCACTGCCTGGTAACTATCGCCCGATATATATACTACCACCTCTCTCTAAGGCCCTTGAACGCTTGGTGGCGGACCAACTTTCAGACTACCTGGAAAAGCACAACATCCTATGCACTCAGCAGCATGGATTTAGGAAAGGGCACAGCACATCGACTGCCCTACTTGAATTCTCAGGAGCAATCCACAATGCCATGGACAAAGGAAACCTAACTGGAGCAGTCTACATTGACTTAACCAAGGCATTTGATACAGTACACCATGGCCTACTTATTTAACAACTACTATCCTAGGGCTCTCTGGGGTCCTGGTGACTGGGTAAAAATTACCTTGCTCAGCGCTCTCAATCTGTAAAAGTAGCTGGAGTTCTCTCAGACTCAAAACGGTTCGCTCAGGAGTTCCCCAGGGATCCATCCTGGGCCCCTCCTTTCAGCCTTTTCCTAAACTCCTCCCAAATCCTGCCCTGAACAAATAATCCTCTATGCTGACAATGCCGTGATTCTTGCCACTCATAAGATCCGAACCTCTTCGCCTCAACCTTCAGCATGCTTTTCCAAAGTTGAGATGTGGTTCCTTGAACATAAGCTGGTTCTAAACCACAAAAAAACTAAATCCATGCTCTTCTCTAACCCGCAAAACAAGAAATGGCAAGTCCCACTCACCATTAATACATACCTGGGAAATACCCTTGAACAAGTGCCAATTTTCAAATATCTTGGAATCAACTTTGATCAAGGCCTAACTTTTGCAAGTCACATTGATAGTGCAGCAAAAACTATTAATCAGCGAATTGGGATTCTGTATCGGAACCGACAGCTCCTTACCCATTCTGCACTGAGGATTGCCATCCAATCCTCTATCATCTCAGTCGTTGACTATGGCTTAGTTATATACAGATCTGCCACTACTACAGCACTTAGTCGCATTACAACATCCCTAAATAAGGCCTGTCGGCTGCTCACTGGTTCACATCGACGTACCCACACATGTGAACTCTATGCTGACTCAGGTTGGTTGCAACTCTCAAACCGGATAAAGTACCTTACCTGCCTGATGGCGAAAAAATCCACTCTGGGCCTCACTCCACCCTGTATCCAAGACCTGTTATGCCCGAAGCGCTAGCACCCGTTTTACCAGAAGATCAGAACACCAGCCTCTCCAAGTCCCCCGATGCCGGACTTCTCAGGGACAAAGATCATTTGCCTATCGTGCCCCCCAGCTGGCTAAATGCCTCAGCAGTCATATTACTGCCTCCACCTCTCTAGGTATTTTCAAATCAAGGCTGTTCTCTCACCTTGCCACCTCCAGCTCCTGTGACTGCCCTGATTAAACCTCCTATTTTCTCACTACCCACCCTATTCTGTTATTTGACAAAGACATGTTTGGGAAACCTTTTCTCCTGCTATTGTCTGCTCCCCACATCTTTCACTTACCCTCTCTGTTCTGGACTTTTTCCCTATTTGTTTCTCCTAATCTGGCATGACCTCTTTCTTGTAATAATAATGTGATTATTGATATCTCATGTCCTTTTGCACAAATGATTTGATATGTATTTGTATATGTTTTCTTGCTCTTGACACAACACAAATTGTTGTGTTATCTATGTAACCTTTTGTACTGTACCTAATTGACGTGGAACCTTTGTAAAAGAGCCTCTGGCTCAAAGGTAGTAATTCCTAGAACAATAAACTAAACTAAACTAAAGGAGCTAAAATGTATAGCCTCGAAGGGGGGGGGGGGAGACATGATAGAAACTTTCAGATACCTCAAGGGAATCAACAGAGTCCAAGAGGGTAGCATCTTTCAGAAAAAGAGATGTGCAAGAACAAGGGGACACAATTTGAAGATGGAGGGGGGACGGCTCAGAGGTAATGTGAGGAAGTATTTCTTCACAGAGAGGGTTGTAGATGCATGGAACAGCCTTCCTGAGGAGGTCGTAGAGTCAAAAACAGTGGGGGAATTCAAGAATGCATGGGACAGACATAAGGCAGTTCTGGTGGGGGGTAGGAGGAAGTAGGCTGTTGGTTAACTAGGATCTGCAGCTTATCCGTTAGGTAGGGAAATGGGCACACTAGGTGGGCCAAGCGGTCCTTATCTGCCATCAAATTCTATGTTTCTGTGATTCTGTGTTAAGTTAGTAGCATCAAGTGTGGTGCCACAAGCCTCCTTACAGACGAGAGATGTTCACTACCTTTTAAGAAGGCACTGCCATCAAAAGTCAAACCCACTGAGCCAGCTAGTACCGGTTATATTCAGCCTAGTCAGGGCTTTAGAGTGGTGGGAGTAGGTGGACAGTCTCGGGTAAGAAATGAACTCCCATTTCAGAAACTGTCCACAACACTCGCTCTGAGTAACAGACGCTTCTCTGCTAGGATGGGGAGGGTGTCTGGACGATCAGCAGTAAGCAGGGTCTGGTGCCCCACAAGAACAGCAGGAGCACATAAACCTGCTAGAGCTGAAGGCTGTACTGTCTCATCAGGTTTGGTCAGAACAGACAATACCATAATAATATATTACATGAACAAGTAAGGTAGCACCAGATCCACGAAACTACATATAGAGGTAATAAGGATCTGGAATCTGGCCTACTCCATAAATACAGAAATCACTGCTGTACAGTGTCCTAGCAGACTCACTAAGCAGGATAGGTCAGCGAAACCATGAGTGGTCACCAGGTCACCAGGTGGTTCAAACCCTGTTCAGAAGATGGGGTGAAACAGAGGTGGACTTTGCCTCATAGGACAATAACAAGTTACCACTGTTCTACTGCAGACCACCCCATGGGGGAACTCTACTCCAGGATGCACTGATTTTCAGTTGGGAGTGAAGTTCCTCCGTGCATTCCCCCAATTCCCTCTGATTCACAAGAGTATTCTGGAAATTGAGGCAGGAGTCAGCAAAAATGGTTTTGGTGTCACCAGATTGGGCAAGACAACCATGGTTCTGTCCCCCACTGTTCCTGTCAGACAGGAACCCCATCTCTGTCCCCATGGACATGACTTTCTGACTGTGTCTCATGGCAGGGTGAAATTCCCAAACCTCAGAACACTGAGGCTGAAGGTTTGGTTCTTGAAGACCTAGAGTATTCAAACATACACCTGTCAAACAGAATATTAAATATCCTAACAGATTCAAGGAAACAGTCCACAAGAAAATCCTTTCCTCGAAATGGAAAATCTGGTGCTCAGGTAAAAAGGTGTTTCTTCCCTGAAAGCTGATTTAACTGTGGTTCTGGATTATTTAGACCAAAGTGATTCAAGTACTTCATTACTGAACATCTGCTTGGCAGCAGTAACAGCCTTTCTGTCTGCACTGAAGGCAAAATCTCTAGCCTCACACCCTGTGTTCAAGAGATTCTTCAAAGGCCTCCTTCACCTGCTACTCCCAGGTAGGTTGCTTAGCCCCCCGGGACCTAAAGATATACTTGGCACAACTAGTGCATGCCCCCTTCAAGCCCATGGCCTCTGTGGCCCTCACGTTCTAACATAGAAAACACTCTTCCTCATAGCTACGATCTCTGCTGGGAGAGTCAGTGAGCTCGAAGCCCTATGCACAGAGCCTAACAACATTATTATGCACAGGGGCAAAGTTGTCCTGAGAACAAACAGGACATTTTTCCCCAAGGTAGTGTCAGAATTTTTTCTTAAACAGTCGCTGTACTTGTTCGTTTTCTGTCACTTTCAAGTTCATGTGAAAAAATATTGCACTGCTTGGATGTCGAGAGCACTCTCAGCTACTGTCTTGACAAACAGCCAGCTAATTGTCACCTATGGGAAGGCTGGCAGGGGCAAACCTGCTGCAAGAAGGTCTGTCAAGGTGGTTGGTCTCCTGCATGCAGTTCTGCTGTGAAAAGGCAACCAGACCCCTCCCCCCCCCCAGCGCTTAGAGCGTATTCCATAAGGCACACTGCAGCCTCAATAGGCAGTCCTCTGGCAGAGATCTGCAAAGCAGCTACATGAAAAACTGTACACACTTTCACAAAGCATTGCTGTCTGCACATACTCTCCAGAAGAGATGCTAGGTTTGGGACTGCTATCTTACAGAACCTTTCTCCTAAATATGTTCCAGGTACTGCCATGTAATCTGCTGTTCTTGAATGGCATTACTGTTGGATTCATGTTGTTAGAAGAAAAAAATTACTCACCATAGTAATGATGTTTCTTCTAATGGGTCCAGTAGTGAGCCAATACGATCCCATTCCTACCTCCCCATCTAGAACCTTATCAGGAAAGGTTCTTAAATATATTTTTAAATATTCTTTTCTGCCTGACCATTTAAAATGTAAGCAATAAGGCATGATGAGGTGTGCGTGGAACACATTTTACTGCAGAGTCAGGGGCGTAATAAGGCACGCGGGCTGAAGGCGAGTGACTTTAGCTGCTGGCCATGCGGTGAAATGTGTTCCACGCACATCCTGGAGTGCCTTATTGTGCTTATAAAATGGGTTTCTTTTTTTAAAACTTTTTACAGCTGGGAAAAGCATGTTTATATGTAGAAACAATAGATTTACTTATGAGCATTTATGATAAAATAGTCCTTCTGCCCACTACAAATGATGTCACTGATGGTGTCATTGTATTGTTGCCTACTTTCTTCTTTCTGTTTTTTTTTTTTTTCTCTGTTTTTCCACACATTCAAGATATGGAATGTTTAGACATTTGGTTGAGCAATGGCAGGCTAAGCAACACAACTCGAGCTCTTCCTCTAACCAGTACTAAAGTGGCCCAAATCTTGCACACTCCTCCGAAAAACGAACAGAAAATAGTACTGGATGGTTTGCATTACCTTATAGCTCTGGTTTATGCCTTCTAAAAGGGGCCATCCTAACAGATTCTGGATATTTGCGGAAGACGATGATGGCCCGGTCGGAGGAGAGATGGCCGACACGAACAACTCTAAGCACACCAGACAGCAGGAAGGGGGAAAAAAAACACGATACCGGAAGATTCTATCCTCCCCCGATCCAATCTTGCAGGCAATTCAGGAATTTCGTTCGGAGGTGAAGGAAATCCTCTGTGACCGCCGCTCTGACTTGGGGACCCTCCAGAGCTGCCTCGATGAGGTGGACCAGCAGATTTCTGTTAACACTGGGCACTTGGATGCACTGGAGGCCGCAGCCTGAGAAATGGCCCAGACACAGCTAGCAGTCATCCTCCGACAGGAGGATACTGAGAACAGGGCACACAGGAAAAACCTTAGATTATATGGAATACCTGAAGGGGAGGAGGGAGCAGACATGATAGCTTTTTTGGACCATTTTCTTAGATCCTCCCTTGACTTAGGCCCAGAACTCCCAATAGATGTTGAAAGGGCACATTGAGCCCTGGGCCCTAGACCTCCCTCGGGAGCCCGCCCACGGTCAATTGTGGCCCGATTTTTAAACTATCCCATCAAAGAACTGATACTACAAAAAGCATGGGCCCAGAAACAGATCCATTATGAAAACAGACGTATTTTTTTTGATAATGATTTTTATGCGCCCACAACCCAGAAACAAAGGCGCGAATACTCTCCTCTGTTCCCCTGCCTCAGGGAGAACGAACAAAGGTTCAAGCCCCCCTACCCACCCAGATTGGTGGTCTTTTACTCATCAGGCCCTCAATCATATTTTTCAGCAGAGGAAGCGAAGCAGGATTTAACTTCCAGAGGGCTGTTCAAGGAACAGGAACCTAGAGGGAAACTGAGAAAGCCTTAGGAAACAGACAGACCCCTTAATACGAAGATGCTGCCCAATAAATAACCAAATGCTCATGAACCACAAACTCTAGCAGACCTACTTAAAGGCATGCAGCAATACCAGAGCTCCTACACTAATCTTGGCTGACCTTGAGTTGGAACCAGAGACGGACATGATCCGAGCAGCCCCACTTTTCCTGTATAATGGACCTCAAGTGGGTGATGGCGGTTGAGGAGGGGCTCACGTTCACATTAGGACCCCTCAAAGCTCTATTTAAGATGGGAGACAGAAGCACTCTCTGAAGGCACCAATCTAAATAAAATAGGTGCTCTCCACCAGAATTAGACCTGGAGGTCCCCGATGGCAGGCTAGAGAGCCAGGCCGAGGCCTCGTTTGAAATTGCAACTTAGCAGGGGTCCATGGTGGGGAGCCCCTCCAGGCCCAGCCCCTCGGTGCTCTCTTGTTCACCTGTCCACTTCCCCCTTGTAGGCTACCCGAGGGAGAGGGGAACATAATAATCGTTAATCAAGGACTAAGCCACTTCTGGAACTGTTGTTGTCAGTTTGTAGCATAATGTACTTGGATTTACATTTAATCTACCTGATATCACATCTTTTGGCTGACACCCCGGGGGTGCCTCCCCTACCGACAGTTGTACAATTGATGTATTGTACCCCACCCCTGCCCCAGCCATGGGGTGGGAGGCTCTGTCTTTGTCCCCCACTTTTTTTTCTTTTTCTTCTCTCTTTCCTCTCTTTCTCTCTCACTCTTCTCTCTCTTCTCCTCTTTCCCCTCTCGTTGAAGGGATTAGTGTGGATTGCGTTTATGGAGGTTCTCTGGGGTCCTGGTGGGGGACAGGGGAGGGAGGTGAGAGGTTTTGTGTCCTTGGCTGGACTAATCTAATGTACTCATCATTTACAGGGGCAAGACAAAGAAAAGAGAGGCAGCAAGAGTAAAGCGGGCAGTATTAGTCCGTAAAAGGAAAGCGGACCTCATTGGTCCACAATAATTAGTTGTAACTGCTCAGTTGAGGGATTTGGGCTCGATAAGACGTGTGGTTCAACTGTTTCTAGCAGGCCTGTCACTTCTTAGTGTGTTAGGCCTGCTAGTAGGGGGTATCTACCCCCTTGGAGTCACACCCTCCATGGATTTGGAGGGCTTTGATCCTGGCTACCTGGGGTTCTCATTTGTAGCACTCGCAGGTAGCCTCTGGAAGTGACTAAATTTCCCTTCCCTTTTGGAAGTCATAATAATTTTTAAAAGTTTTATAGTTAGTAAGAGGTCATCTTTTGTTGACCCCTATTTTAGTGGAAACTGTTCTTAGGGAAGGAGGGTAGTAGATGGGATAAAAGTTACAAGTTTTGGTTTGGTCAGATTTATTGTTAATTGGGCCAGTTGGCCCATAGTTTGGTTTGAGGTCAGATTAGTTAAAACAAATGAAAAACGAGACAAAGAAAGTCACACACCTTTTTTTTTTTAATAATCTTTATTGTAAACTAACCTCAAGGACGGACCCAGGTTGCCGCTGTCTTGTTGATAGATCCCCCCAAGGGACCCTGGATCCTTCCGGACTGACTTCTCATTTCTTCCCTCATTATTTATGTACTGCAAGATGGCGGTAATCCTGGTTAAGATTTTCTCTTTAAATGTTAATGGACTCCATGGCCCGATTAAGAGGTCCAAACTAATGCAACAGCTGAAAAGGCAGGCGACCGACCTATATTTTCTACAGGAAACCCACCTATCAGAGGTGGAACATCAAAAGTTAAACTGGGGCCAAAGATATAAGGTGTACACTTTTTCTCATTCCAATGGCCGCAGAAGGGGCTCGGCCATCTTAGTCCCTACTTCCACACCCCTAGAAGTACAAAGTACAGTCATGGATGCTCAGGGGAGGCATATAATCTTAACGGGCACATTATTCTCTCAAGAGGTTACTCTGGTAAACGTGTACATGCCACCTCAGGCTTCCCTTTCAGTGATTCACACATTTCTTAATAAAGTTATAGAAGCCCTAAGGGGAACCCTGATAATGGCTGGGGACTTTATTTTAGCTTTTTCCCCCCAGCTAGACACTTCATGCCCTAGGGCCCATAGATCATCTAGTGATCTCAGATATTTAAAGGCCACGTTGTCTCACCTGGGTATAGACAACATTTGGAGACGACTCTTTCCATCAGCCCCGTGCTTTGCTTATTTCTCGCCCCATTTCCATTCCTACTCTCATCTGGACTATTTTTTTTATTTCATGTGAGCATCTTTCGTTAACCCAGGATTTAACTATTGGCCCTCATATCTTGTGAGATCACCATCCACGTAACCTTAAAATAAATCTCGGGAAACCCCCCAAAACAAAGTTTTGGTGACTCAATCCGTCTCTACTTTGAGATCAAGATTATATAGACTACATGAATACCAAAATCCCACAAGTCTTAAAAGAAAACGATCAGGATGGGATATCTGACCCCATAAAGTGGGATACTCTAAAAGTGGTAATTGAGGGAGAGACTATAGCTTTCTCCTCTAGGGAAAAAAGAAAGCTTGAGGCATCCTATAAATACTTAGTGGAACAACTACATGCTTTTTAACTTCTTTATAGAGAGGGAGACAAAATAATTACAGAAAAAAAAAATTGGTGAAATTAAAAAAGAAGTACAGAAAATCACGGACCTCAAAATAATACAAACTCTTACATATCTTAAACAATTTAACTAAGAAGGAGGGGCCGGGGTGCCTGGTTTTTAGCGTGTAAACTTAGAAATAGAAAACAAACAGCAGCTATTCTCAAAACTAAACATCCGATGACTAAGGAACTTTCTCACGCAGATAACCATATTCGATCATCTTTTGTCTCCTTTTATCAAACACTTTACGCTTGACCAGTGAATACTGCACAACTGGAGGAAAGAAAAGCTTTTCTTTCCCATCATTCTCTATCAAAGCTAACAGACACTCAGCGCTCAGCCCTGGAAGCTCCAATAAGCCCCCCAAAAATCCTAGACCATATCAAGCTCTTAAAGCCAGCCAAATTTCCAGGTCAAGATGGATTTACCTCTGAATGGTACAAGAAATTTTCCAGACTTCTTTTTCCCTCTCTCTTACTTGTCTTTAGGGCTATAGTGGACGGTGACCCCCCCCCCATCCTGGAACTATGTGATAACACCTCTTCTTAAACCAGAGAAGGACCCCACTGACATGGCCTCATATTGCCCTATCTCTATATTAAACGTTGATTACAAAATTTACATGGCAGTATGGTCTTCCAGATTGGAAACATTTCTTCCAAAGCTTATCCAACCAGACCAAGTTGGCTTCATTAAGCGCAGGAGTACGTCAGATAATATCAGGTGTACCATGCTTCTCTTAGAGTACATACATTCCAGACAAATCTCCTCAGCCATATTAAGTTTAGACGCCAAAAAGGCGTTCGACCAGGTTAGTTGGGACTTCCTCTGGGACACACTTTGGGCCTTCTGTTTTCCAGAATCCACTCTTCAGTGGCTCCAGAATTTATATTTTCAAGCTAAGGCATACATCCAAATTAATGGGGCACTGTCATCCCCATTTACAATTTATCAAGGAACTAGGCAGGGATGCCCACTATCTCCTCTTCTGTTCGCTCTATACATAGAATCCTTAGTGGCAGTTTTACAGGTACATCCGGATATAGAAGGTCTCCCCATGGGACAAAAAATATACAAGGTCTCACTATTTGCGGACGACGTCCTGTTAACTCTTCTTTCCAAAGAAACTTCCATACCAGCAGCATGGCAAGTCTTATGGAACTTTGAAAGCCTAGCCAACTTCAAACTGAACACTGCCAAGACTGACACCCTAATGCTTTATTTCTGTCCCTACCAATACTTTGAGAGAAGCTCTACCTATTAAATGGCACGGGACCAAAATTAAATACCTCGGATTTTATATCCCTAAAAACCTGATACACTTAAATCTGGTCAACTATGAACCCATCTCCCTTCAAATTCAAGGGGACTTATCTAAATGGGGACAATTAAAGCTATCTTTCTTTCAACATATCGAAACCATCCGCATGATCATTCTTCCTAAACTTCTCTATTTTTTCCAAAATATTCCTACATTCCCAGCATGTTTTTACTTTAACTCTTGGGAAAAAATAATCTCCTCTTTTGTTTGGGATGGTCAGAAACCAAGAGTGTGGTTGTCTCTTTTATATCTCCCGCTGTCTCACCGAGGGGCTAACCTCCCCAACCTAAAGTTTTATGCTCTAGCTTCTTTCCTGAAACTTTTTTCTTATGGCTTTCCCCAAACACTCACAACATTTGGAAAGTTATTGAGTTTCAAATCAGTGATCTACATGACATAGAGAAAATCGCATTCATTTCTAGAGATAAAGCCCCCGCCTCTCCGAGATTTTACAAATTTTTCAGCCCAAGTCTTAAAGATATGGTTCGCTTTGAAACAAAAAAAAAAGCCTTAAGCAAACCATTTTTTTTTTTTTTACTTTACTCTCTGTAGATTCAAGCTTTTTTCCAGCAATCCTCGACTCTATATTTGCCCAATGGCAGAGGCTGGGACTCAGCTACTATTATCAATTTGGAGGCAGTATGGCACAGTGGTTTAAGGCTCTGAGCTGCAAATCTGGAGACCTGGGTTTGAATCCCACAGCCCCCACTTGCATACTGTGTGACCCTGAGCAAGTCACTTAACTTCCTCGTGCTCCCAGGTTGCACCTGCAAACAAGCTTTCAGCTTAGTGTGTCTCACCTGGTAAAATAATTGGTTAAAAAAAAAAAAAAAAAATTTTATTAATCAAACAGGCATTGTTTGATTAATAATGCCCGGCCCCTCTTCCAACACTCTGGGCTTTATTAAGAGACTCCCTAAATGGAAATCCCTGGAGTAAACTAATTGGCCATATATATATAGACTCTTAAGGGAGTCCCTCAGAGATTCCTCCCAATCAGTTCTAGAACAATGGAATAGAGATCCGGAGCTGGAGGTTTGCTTCCAGCAGTGGGCAAGTGCAACGTTAAGTGCAATTAAAATTACTTCCTCCCATATTTGGAGGGAGTTCGCATAGAAGTCCTGTTCAAGATACTGTAGATCCCCAGCTGTTTTAGCAAAATACCTCCCCAGCCACCTACGGACTTTGCTGGAGAGGTTGTGGTTGCACATTAGCGGAATTGGAAACATTTTCTGATTTTGCCCAAAACTTACACCCTTTTGGTGCTCCCTCCAGCAAGAGTTGAGGGAATGCCTAGATAAAGAATTAGAACTAACAGCGGAAATAGCTATTCTTTTCATCTACCCCCCCACAGACCAAGATGGGAGCGTACTTTACTACCATTATACACATTAGCAGCTCGTAAAGCCATCACACGCAAATGGATGTCCATTGTTATAGCATCCGTAGCAGACTGGCATCAAATAATTTAGGAAATATATAACTTTATTTATTTATTTAGTTTTTGTTTACCGGGTAAGTACACTAGACAAGTTTTATGCCTATTTTCAGGAACGACCCGGGAGAGTACAAAAGGGTACAACAGGTACATTGATACAGTAATTGGTTCAGACGAATACATTCAGGTACAAAAACAGGAGAAAAGACAATTTTTACAGTTTTTACATTTACGTGGAAGGTACACCCAGATTCAGTGCTGGGGCAAGGTATAAGTTAGAGATAAATTCAATGACCAACAGGGCTGGTGAGGATTATGAGCATAGTAACATCATAACGTCGGTCAAGCAAGGGAGGGATTTGGGCGGACATAGCGCCAAGAGTGGTGGCGCCAGAGCAGGAGAGAAGAAGCCGGCACCAGTGGACACGGGAGGCTAAGGAGGCTTAGGACATTCACAGCAGAAGCCACCTTAAGATGATCCCACAGGGAGGTCCGGAAACTCTTGTGAGAGGAGGCAGTACGGACTCTTTCAGGAAAGGAGTTCCAGAGCCTGGGGCCATGGACAGCAAAACTCCGGTCCCCATGTTGGTGTGGGAAGTAGGTACACTTAGTAGGCCGGGCCTTGGGATCTAAGCAGGTGGGAGAGGTCAGCAGGAGCAAGAAACAGGCCGAGTTCGGAGGTGCGGAGCTAAGTACTTTACTCACGAGGCACTCAGTGCTAAAGTTAAGGTGATTGAGCGGGGATAGCCAGCCAAGCTTCTCGTAGAGCTCGCAGTGATGGGTGAGGCGGGGGGCGGCCAGGGCAAAACGACAGATGTTGTTTTATGTTGTGCTCCACTTGCTTAGGAGGGTCTTAGAAGTATGAGCAAATATGAGGGAGTCAGAGGCTGAGGGAGGGAAGTAGTACTCCTGGCAAGAGCTAAGCGAGCCGCTGGAGTGAGGTTGTACCGAGCCCTGTAGGCCATCCCTAGCCTATGTTTACCCCACTGCAGGCATTATGGATATGACTACCAAGGTCCAATTGGGATCAAGCGTCACTCCAAGATATTTGAGGGAGGTCACGGTAGGAGAGGAGCCATCTTCGTAGTTGATATGTAGGGAGTTGAAGAGGCTCGTATTTTGGCAGAGGAACCAAGAGCATAGCCTGGGTTTTGTTTTGATTTAGGACCAATTTATGGTTGGAGAGCCATGCCTGGATGTTCCAGAGGTCTTCAGATAAGTGACGGTTTAGTGTGGCTGTATCACAGGAGTGGGCAGGAGAACCAGGTCATCCACATGATGACACGGCAGCTGGAGACCACATCAGGGAGATTGTTGATGAACAGGAAAGAGTAGGGGACCCAGCACGGAGCCCTGAGGGACACCAGAGGTGACAGGTCGGGGCAGAGGACTTTATTGAATTTAGTTAGTTGTTTTCTGCCATATAGGTAGTCAGAGACCCAGTTTAGGGCGGTGGGGACAAACCAAGGGACCTCATCTGCAGGGCAAGCAGGTCGTGGGTCAACGAAGGTCGAACGCCTTGGATAAGCCAATAGATACCACACCTGAGAGTTTTCCTGATCCATAGCAGCTCTGATGCTGGAAGAGACTGAGATGAGAGCCGTGGAAGTGCTGTGCCCTTTACAAAAGCCGTGTTGGGCCGGGGTCAGCAGACCATGGGAGTGGATATACTCCGAGATTTGTTTGGCGACCACCTTTTCCAGGAGCTTGCTGACAGCAGGGAGGATAGCTATGGGACGGTAGTTGTCCAGGATTTTGGGGTCGCCTCTACTTAGGGACAGGGACGACCTTGGCAACCTTCCAGATATCCGGATCAGTCCCTGGGTAAGGGATAGGTTGAAAATGTGGGCCACCGGGAGGCTATAAGGGAGCACCTAGTTTGAGAAGCTTTGGCTCCAGATCATCAGGACCAGGGCTAGCATTCTGGGAGAGATCAAGAAGGAGAGACCATACCTCGCTTACCGATACCGCCCTTAGGTAAAATGGAGGGCGGGTCAGACCAGACTCCCATTGGGACGGGGAGGCAGGGCAGTTTGAGTTTTGGGCTGAGGACCCTAGCGGGAGAGCAGAAAGGAGGTCTGTAAAATGAGAGTTTAGAGCATTAGCAATCACATGAGGATTGTTGCAGGAGACTCTTCATGAGCATGTCAGTGACCCCGGAGTAGGGCGACCGCCAACCAGTGATTGGATGGTTCTCCAAAACCGTCTGGGGTCTTTAGCAGAGCTGAGAAGGGCAGCCTTGCAGAAGTCGCTTTGCCCCTGATCATTTCTTGCACTCATTTCTGAGTTTTCTGTATTGCTGCAACAGGGCAGTGTCGTGTGAGCGTTTTACCTGATGCCAGCATTTGTCTGCTCGCATGTGGGAGAGGAGACCCTTTCAGCCACTGGGTGGCTGTCCCACGGACCCCACGCCTAGTGATAGGGCATGCCTATCTTGTAGATCCACAAAGATGTTGTGGAACGCGGGCGACGGTCGGATGAGGGATCCAGTGCTCTGTAGACTGTTGACCAGTCCGTAAGCCTGAGTTCCTCCAAGAACAGGTCAGGGTTTAATCTGGCAAAGTTTGAACCTGGATGATTTTGTGGGGAACCTTAGGGGAGGATATTCCTTATACACACAGAACGGAGAGTGGTCGATGTAAATGGGTAGGGCCCCTACTGAGGAGATCCTCTCGGGACGGTTTGACATAATCCAGTCCAGAGGGAGCAGGAAGTGCCGTTTGCCTTTTGTGGGTGGGCTCCCTTACCAGTTGTGTTAGGGATTTGGTGGCAAGCAGGGCCTCAAACTGCTTGGCGTTTTCCCCATCAGTTTAGGTTAATTGTCCCCAAGATAAGGGAGTTCATTCCCGGTACTGGGACAGACAGTATCCAGGAGATGGGAGAGGCCCTGCAGCCCGCCCTTAGGTGGGTTGTAGGAGCATACCATGTGCAGTTTCTTGGTGTTGCCAAGCAGCAGCACGGTGTGGAGGAGCTCACAGGTTGACGGCAGCACGGAGGTGTGGTTTATAAGGGATACGTTGAGGTGGGCCCTGTAGTAAATCAGGATACCTCCTCCCCTTTTGCTCCCTATTCTGTCCTGCCGTTTTAGCTCATAGCCAGGGAGCCTGCAGACCGAGTCGGGAATCTGGGGTTTAAGCCAGGTCTCGGTTATCCCCAGGATGTCAGGCTTGTAGAGAGTGACCCATGCAGTGAGCTCGTCAAGGTTGGGAAGAAGACTCCGAATGTTGATGTGAGCAACTTTCAGGCCCTTTTCCCTCCACCATTTCTGAGGAGAGTCATGGGTGGTGGGGCCAGGATTGACTTCAGTGTCGCCAGATAGGGCAATGGACAGTAAGATTAGCCACAGAAGGGGTCCTCTCGGGGGGGACCTTTTGATTTCTGGCATCCAGACACAACGTCGCTTAATGTTGATTTGGGGCAGGACGAGTCTAGACAGCAGTCCGCTAGGAGGATAGCGGGGACCAACGGCATTGGCCATAAGGTTTGAGAACGTAAAATCGGTCGCAGAGCAGTGGTGGATGGACCTGCCACTGCCACTGTCCTGTACAGGGTCAGTGTCCGAGAGGAGGGGGATGAGTCCCAGGATAAGAGTAGCCAGGAGAACGAAGTGGAGAGGGGAGAACCGAATTCTTTAACAGAGATCATGCCGAGAGGCCGATCTTGGATAGAACAGGGGGTATACTGTAGGGGACCTGGGAGCAGTGAGGTGACAGAGAACTTAGAACACTTAACCGCTGAACTATACAACGAGCAAGACTCGTTTGAGGTTAAATGGTGCAAATGGATAATGTACCTAGCTGTGGTTGACCCGGAGTTTGTACCATGAGGGAGGAGCTAGGCTGGGGCAAGTCAAGGTAGCAAGAAAATGAGAGGAGGGGTACTGCCTATTATTTTCTTCTCCAACTGAGGCGGGAGGGGGGAGGAGATGGGCATTTGGGGCCCCAATGATTAATCTTTATTCTTTTGGGTGGGGTCGAGCCGCCTGCCTTGCTGGTTACTTTTCTTCAGGGCAATGGAGAGTCATCGTCCTCCTCTTTACTGGATACAAGCAGAGGTGTGCATTAAATACAAAAAGCAAATGATTTCATTTTATGATGCTAAATGAACATACGTTACCGAAGGTATATTTCTGCAAAATGCTTAACAAAATCTGTATTCTGTACTGACTGGTCTCACTCAATAAAAATGAATTTAAGAAAAAAGATATGGAATGTTTGTCATGGAATACATGGATTCAAAATTCTGCTCAGTTCCACTGTTAGAATATTACTCTCCTAACATACTATATATACATACACACAACAACGGCTTCTGTTACAGCCAGAGACTCAATTATGTCACTGTCAGGGCAAGAAGAAGAGTTCCCTGATGAGCAGGTAAAGATAGAAGGGGGATTTCAAACAACATGAAGTCTTGCTATATTATGACATATGCAGTTTGACCCAGCCTTCGAACTGCTCCGGAGGTGAAAGAGTTAACTTTCCATGCCAGGCATGGAATCTTGAGCGCGAGCTCGGTTGAGAAACTCTGTCTTTTGTTCTTCAAACTGAAACCGTCAGATTCTTTACTCCGCCTCACTGAACAGTTGCTCCAGAGATTTCTCCTGCTGCTCGGTTCATTTTGTCGATTAAAAAGTGTAATTTCTCGGGTTTTAAACCGCATTTTGTCTATATTTTAACCGCAACCGGTCGGTTCAAGCTCTTGTCTGTGGTATCGTAAGTAATAGATAGGTTTTACATTTTTTCTGTGTGGAACTTGCAAATGATATTATCGGTTCAGGTTTGAACCGATCAGGTTGTTGTTAAACTTTATTAAATTGCATTTAGAGTGCGGTTCCCGGTTCTTATCGGTTCTAAAAAAAACGGGTTTCATTACGTTTTTTTCCACGACCCGTGACACGGTTGGGAACCGATAAGGGTGTCTTGCTTGGCGGATTGTCAGAAGCGGGCAAGTTTCTTTTTGGTTAGGCTGGCACTATGTCTGAGAACCCAAATGAAAACCGCCCATTGGTTTCAGCACTGTAGTGTCTGTGGGGAAGCCTTTGCCAAGGCTGACCCACACACATGTGTTTATTGTCTGGGGTTTGACCACCTCAATGCAGACTGCCAGATTTGCAAGAATTTCCCTGCAGCTACCCTGGATAAGAGAGTTGGTAGGCTCAGGGAACGAGAGGCCAAAAAGTCCGCTGACCCGGATGGCCAGCCTGGTTTGGTGCCAGCCAAACCGGAGGGAGTGCCCTCTGACCAGGGTGAGACTTCCTCGGGCAAACGAAGGGCTGACTCGGAGGAGTCAGTCCCAGCAAAAAGGACTAGAAAATCAGCAGGTGTGGAGCCAAAATTTCCTTCTCCAACCGCTGCAGCGATAGCCAAAGTGATCAAAATTGTCCAGTCGCTTTCCCCGGTTCCGACCGAACCGGCACCATCAGGTAAGCGGTCGGTTCGGTCGGTGCCACCAGTTCAAGAATATGATATAGAGGAATTTTATGAACTGGAGGAGGAGGAAAATTATGAAGAGGTGAATGTGATTTTGAAAGTCTGGATGTGCCCATTGAACCGGACATCTCCCCAGACAGACCTTCAGGAGTGTCTCCCCCTAGGCTTTCTGAGTCCCCTTCTCATTTTATGTTTTATAAGAAAGTGGCTGAAACCCTCCAGCTCCCTTTGGAAGAAGCTGTGGATAAACAGGAGGAGCCTGACTATGTAGAAATGATGGATATCCCAGAGTCTTGGATATTGTCTGTTCCTTTACACAAATCTTTTAGGAAACAGACAATAAAAATTTTAAAAGTTCCTCACACTATACCTCCTGTGGATAAAAAAATGGACAAGAGGTAAACATTGTCAGGCCCTGATACGGAGTTCCTTTCACAACAATGCAGCCATGTTGGGGTAGTGCAGGCTGCAGCCTGTGATAAGGCAAATATTCCCTTGGCTTCACACCCCCCTGACAAGGACTCCAGGAGGATTGATGCCATGGCAAAGAAACAGTACATGGCAGCATCCTTGGGACTCAGACAGGCAAATTATATGGCCTATGTTGCAAGATACCAGAAATCCAGATGGGATACTGTTATGGCTCTAGCGAAACAGGTCCCTGGCCAGCTGCCAAGGAGCTGGAGCAGGTGGCTGCTGATGGTATTGAGGCATCCAAGGTGCAATTCCATGCTGCAGTGGACTCTAATGATGTATCTTCAAGAGTCATGGCTACATCTGTGCCTTTAGAAATGGCTTGGCTCAGGTGTACTAGCCTGTCACAGGATACCCAGGCTAAGGCCATGGATTTTCCTGTTGTGGGTAACTCTCTGTTTGGGGAGCAGACAGAGAATTACATGAAGAAAATGGATGAGTATAGGACCACTTATTGAGTGCACAGGCCAAGGAAAGGCAGGCCACTCCTCAGAGGCAGCTTTCCAGGGGCAGGGGCAGGCCTTTTCACAGACCTTTTTACCAAGCCCAGGCCTCCTCTTCAGCCTATGCCCAGAGGGGGTTCTTCAGAGGGAGAGGCAGATGGGGTACAAGGAGGTCTGCTCCCACCCCTCAGCCTAAAGCCACTGCCAAACAGGCACCCTGATAGGAGGGCCAGGGCCGATTC
The DNA here is from genome assembly GCA_016271365.2 of Neoceratodus forsteri. Lineage (NCBI taxonomy): Eukaryota > Metazoa > Chordata > Ceratodontiformes > Ceratodontidae > Neoceratodus > Neoceratodus forsteri. The sequence goes on along the minus strand of CM057454.1, from coordinate 1,079,878,558 downwards.
TCCATTATCTGTAGGGGGCAGGCTGGCTTACTTCGTCCAGGACTGGGAGTCTTTAATATCAGACAAGTGGGTCCTGGAAGTAGTAAGCCAGGGACTGGTTCTCGGCATCAAAAAATTTCCAAAGATGAGAACCAGATCCTTTCCACCTGCAAATCCATCAGAGGCTCTCGCTCTGGAAACAGAAGTCTCAACCCTCCTAGCTCTCAGAGCTGTAGAAAGGGTTCCTCCCCTACACCAGGGCAAAGGACTGTACTCCAGGTACTTCCTTACCCCAAAAGACAGGAGAATGGCGGCCCATCCTGGATCTCAGATACCTAAACAAGCACCTTTTAAAACCAAAATTCAAAATGGTGACTCTGGGAATTATTTTACCCTCTCTAAGGCCAGGGGACTGGCTAGCGTCCCTGGACCTCAAGGATGCCTACTTCCATGTTCTCATCAGAAGCTCCCACCGAAAGTACCTCAGATTCGAACTGCCCTCAGGCCATTACCAGTTCAGAGCAATGCCCTTCGGCCTCACCTCTGCCCCAAGGGTATTCACAAAATGCCTGGCAGTAGCAGTTGCCTACCTAAGGAGGCAAAAAATTGCCATCTTTCCTTACCTGGACGACTGGCTCATAGTGGGCCAGTCTTCAGACCAAGTCAAATTACACCTTCAGGTTACCCAGCAGCTGCTTACATCTCTAGGTTTCCTTCTCAGTCTCCCAAAGTCAGTTCTAGAGCCTGTTCAGCTACTCACCTTCATAGGCGCAGAACTGGACACAAAGCAGGCCAGAGCTTTCCTCCCTCTAGAAAGAGCAAAGACCCTAGTGGCTCTGGCCTCCTCCTTCACTCTGCAGGTCTCTCGACCAGCAAGGCATTTTCTGCAGCTCCTAGGGCACATGGCTGCCTCCACAGCAGTAGTGCAGGAGCAAGATTTCAGATGAGGGACATTCAGTTCCATTTGAGAGCCTTCTGGTCTCAAAGGAGATCCTCTAACCAAATTGATCCCAGTAACTGAACCCTGATCCAGGCCCTACAGTGGTGGCAGGATCAGAGCAATCTGAGACAAGGGGTTCCTTTCATCCCTCAATCTCACTCCTTGACCCTTACTACAGATGTGTCCCTCTTGGGGTGGGGAGCTCACATGGGCAACCTCACCACCCAGGGATTGTGGTCCCCTCAGGAATTTCTGCTCCATATCAATCTGTTGGAACTCAGAGCAGTTTTTCTAGCACTTCAGGTTTTTTCTGCATCCGTTCAGAACAAAGTGGTACAGGTCAGAACAGACAACACCACTACAATGTGGTACATCAACAAGCAAGGGGGCAGTCGGTCTTCGGCCTTGTGCACCGAGGCAATGAAGTTGTGGTCTCTGGCTTATTCGCTGAACACCTCCCTCATGGCAGTTCACCTCCCAGGCAAGGACAATGTCCTGGCAGATGCTCTCAGTAGGATTTCCCAGGGCCATCACGAATGGTCTCTGGACCCCCTAGTACTGGAGGTAGTATTTGCCAGGTGGGGCACCCCTCAGATAGATCTTTTTGCAGCCCCAGACAATCACCAACTTCCGCTATTTTGCTGCAGGCCCCCAGTGTTGGGCTCAGTCCCTCTGGATGCCTTCCTTCTCAACTGGGAAGGGAAGTTTCTCTATGCCTTCCCCCCCTTCCCTCTCTTGTTCAAGGTGCTAGTCAAAATCAGATCTCAACCTTGTAAGGTGATTCTGATTGCTCCAGATTGGGCCAGACAGCCCTGGTATCCACTCCTTCTGTCCTTAGCAGTCCACCTTCCCCTGTGTCTTCCCAGGAATCACAATCTGTTAACCTGCGCCCAGGGGAGAGCTTAGTACCCGAATCACAGATCCCTCAATCTCAAGGCCTGGCTCTTGAGGAGTTAGAGTTTGCTGACCTACACCTTTCTCAAGGTGTACTCGATATCTTGAAAGCTTCTGGGAAGCCTTCCACCAGGGCTACTTATAATTCTAAATGGAAAAGGTTTTCCATATGGTGTTCTGGCAAGCATATTTCCCCAGATTCTGCTGATTTGCCCACAGTCCTGGATTATATGGTCCACTTAAATACTTTGGGGCTGAGGCCAGCTACCCTGAAAGTGCACTTGGCAGCTGTCTCTGCTTTTATATCAGCAGGAAAGCCTCTTCTTTTCTGCTCACCCTGTATTCTCCAAGTTTTTCAAGGGATTGCTTCACACCAACCCTCCATTCAGGGACCCTGCTCCGCCTGGGATCTTAATGTTTGCATTGCTCAGCTTATGCAACCCCCCTTTGAGCCTTTGTCTTCAGCAGAGCCTAAGTACTTGACTTGGGAAACTGTGTTTCTGGTAGCCATCACTTCTGCCAGACGCATAAGTGAATTACAAGCTTTGTCAGTGGAGTCTGATTTTATCTCCTTTCACAGAGATAAGGTGGTCCTCAGGACTAACAGGAAGTTCTTGCCTAAGGTGGTTTCAGATTTACACCTTAATCTATATCTCTTGCAGTGTACTTCACTGACCATTCCTTCTCTGGCGAGAGGAGGCTGCACAGCTTAGATGTGAAGACAGCCCTTAGTTACTACATAGAGCGTACCAAGGGTCACAGGTTTGACTCCCTCCAACTATTCCTCACTTATGGTGAGGTTGGTAAAGGGAAACCTGCCACTAAAAGATCCATTGCCAGGTGGATTGTCTCTTGTATCCAATTTTTTTATCAAAAACTGGGTAAGGTTCCCCCTTCAGGCCTGCGGGCTCACGCTACTAAAGGTACAGCTGCGTCCCTGGCTGCAGCCAGGGACATCCCTATCATAGAGATATGTCAAGCAGCTACCTGGAAAACAGTTCACACTTTCACCAAGCATTACTCCCTGGACATCCAGGCTAGGAGTGATGCTCGGTTTGGCACAGCTGTGCTTCAGAGCCTATTTCCTAAGTAGGTTCTGTTCCTCCTCCATGGAGGTACTGCTGTGTAGTCTGCTTTTGTCATAATATAGCAAGACTTCATGTTGTTTGAAGAAAAAATTACTCACCTTAGTAATGTTGTTTCTTCTAATGGAGTCTTGCTATATTATGACCTCCCCCACTGCCTGCCCCTCTCAGAACCTCTGCTTTTGGGATGTGGGTGAGCAGTGCAGTGTTAACATAGTAGATGCCCACTTTGTTTTTCACCCCTTTTTGGGGTATTTGAGTGTTGGTTTTATTTTTGGATCCCTGACCTGAGTCTTTGTTTTGGGACCAAAATGTGTTAATATTTTAGTAGCCAGTTGGCTAGTGTAGGTTTACAGCTTCCACACAGAATCTTAGTGAGTTTTGCTCGTAAAGATCTGACAGTTTCAGTTTGAAGAACAACAGACAGAGTTTCTCAACTGAGCTCACGCTCAAGATTCCATGCCTGGCATGGAAAGTTAACTCTTTCACCTCCGGAGCAGTTCGAAGGCTGGGTCAAACTGCATAGGTCATAATATAGCAAGACTCCATTAGAAGAAACAACATTACTAAGGTGAGTAATTTTTTCTTTTCAGTGTCAGCAAAGAAACAGTTGTAATGAAAACTATAAACAAATTAATGTTTCTAATTTGTTAATGTATGTAAGGAGGATGCGATGATCAGGGAAACAGCATTTAATTAATCTGTTTTATTTTGTATTTAAGGTAGTTTTATTTTTAGGGCCCAGTGCAAGTAAATGTGATGCTTACAATTACAGGGCAAAAAACAATGGCTGTCAGTTGAATTCTTAACATTCTATTAGCGTAATGATTCCGGTGGTGATCAGTGCACATTTGGAAGCACTTTTTATTTTCCATGCGTGGAACATAATTGATACATGAACAACAGCCAATCAGATTTCAGGATTTTCCCTTACTATTTTATAAATATTTATACGCTATATATTTTAAATAAGTCTTCAAAATATTTTGCATGTTTACTTAAAAATTTCAGATTGTAAGTTTGCTTAGTTTTTGCTATTTAATTTGCTATATAAGCATTACTACTTAGCTAGTACTACACCCTTCTCTTCAGCACAAATTTGAAATTAGAACACAACACTAGGGGGAACACCATCACACAGCAACATCTAAATGGAGTTCAGATTCCACAGCACCATTCTACTATCTGAGGCAGCATCTTAGTGTGAAGATGATGTAGTTTTTGCATTGGCTCACTTCTGGATCCATTAGAAGAAACATCATTACTATTGTAATTGTTTCTTATGGTTCATGGAAAGCTATCCCCTTAGAATAATTGGGAACACAGTGCAAACTTCCCACTCTGTCCCACCAGCATACCACAGCCACCATGAAGGGACCACCACATACTGTATGTAGAGTTCAGACCCCATGCCCAATAAGTCCTTGGCTTTTCATGAAAGACTGCCAGCAAGGGCATCAGTTACTGCCACTGTGCTGGTGGTGCTTTTGTGATATGACTGTTTAGCCACTAGGAACTTTGAGACCCCCCTCCCCCCCCAAAATTCATTTTCTATAGGTTACTCAACAGCCATCAGGTGATAATGGCTTTTGGCCACTTCTGATGTGAACCAGATTCAAACCTGTAACCAATAGGTGAAAGCCTCCTTAAAATCTACTCAGCCATATTCTACCAACTAAGAGCTGTTTGTAATCAATTCTATCCAGTAAAGCTACAGGGATACAGAAAACACAACAAAAAGGCCTTTCCAGTGCAAACACCATGGTCACAGCCAAATAGTGTGTAAGAGGCAATGGTTACTTCATAAAAGAGAGGTATAAATAAGGAAAGATGACCAAGGTAATGATCACAAAACTGTTTCTAGGGACATGGATATGTTGTTCATCCACACTTATTGGCAGGTTCCTTGCCGCTTTAAATCTTGCCGGAAGGTCTTCAAGCTGGCTCCTCCTACCCACCCGGGTGGTAAAACTCTTGGCTCCACCCCATGACGCCAGATCTTCCTTACCGCTTGGAAGCTCAGGTTCCCTCCTTAGCGCTCTGTGTTTTAGACTGAATCCTAACTCTTCGGTTCATCCGAAACTAGTTTTGAAGTTTTCTAAACTTCGGTCTTCATCATCCCTCGCGGCTGAGATGGACAAATCGATTCCTGGCTCTCGGAGGTGCCCTTGCGGGCAGAAAATGTCCAGGACGGATCTGCACTCCACGTGCGTCTACTGCCTAGGCTTAGATCACGACCCGCAGGCCTGTTATTTGTGCTGCTCTTTTTCAGCCACCATCCTGAAGGATCACGCTGCCCGATTGAAGCTCGGGCGCCCCGAGAAGCGTTACCCGCCAGTAAAATCCAAAGAGGCTCATTGGGCGGTGTCTGCGGCAGCTGGCTTGGCTGAGCAGCTCGAGCATATGATCGCCCTCGAGGAGGAGGCGGCCGAGGCCGCATCTTCCTCCTCCTCGGCCACAGCATTTATCCCGCTCTCTCTGAGTTCCTCATACTCTGCTTCATTCAAGGAGCTTTGTCAGTCCCTTTCCACAAAGGGAGAGGGGCCATCGGGACATTCCTCTCGGCCCAAGAAGAATGAGTCGAAGGGTAAGTCCAACCATTGGCGTTCGTGGGAGCGGGAGAGGTCTCCTTGCCCGGACAGCTGACTGCCGACTTTGGTCGAAGTTGCGGCTCAGGCCGCTGGCATCATGGTGTCCCCGTCAGGCCAGCCTGCCGAGACTTCCGTCGACACAGTCGAGATATTCCTCGACCCATTGGACGGGTTGTCAACTGGTGAAGCTGACAACCCACCTTCGCCAGTTCCCCCGGTGGAGACCGAGGATCTGCCTGCGCCTTCAGGGTGGCAGTCCCCGGCTAAAGTGCCCGAGCTGAGAGAAGAGCGGGTGTCCCCCGCCCCTTCCCAGACCCGCCCTCGGTCACCTCGAGGGTCTCGGTCTTGGACTTCATCTCGGTCAAGCCGTTCACGCTGACATCGGCGGTCTCGGTACCGCAGTAAGCGGCGACACTGTTCCTCCTCATCTTCCTCCTCGGATGAGGAGAGGCTTCGATGTAAATTGTGTCGACGTTTCAAGGAGCTGATGTGGCAGCAGTTACTGTTGTCCGGGAGCAAATCGACTCCGATTCAGCCCCCGGCCATCAAGTGGCTGTCACCCAAATGGCCGAAGCAACCACTCACCCCAGTCGAGATGCCCATTCTTGGGCCGGTTGTTCGGCCGAAACCAGCTGCTCCACCGATTGTGGTGGAACCTCCGCCTCCACAACCGAAGTCTGGGGCACCGACCAAGGATTCTCGGTCGGGTCACGGCCTGCCCCACAGGTTGTCGGTCACCCTCACTCCGACCGTCTTCGGCAGGTGGAGGGTGGCTCAGGGGCGAGCAGCTCTTCTAGAGACTCTTCAGAGTCGATGGCGACTCCTCCCTGTTCTCCAGGCAGGTCGACCTGGAGTCCTCCAGGGGCCAGTCATTGGACGATAGCCCATCGTCCTTCTTGGGTCTGCTTCAACTCATCTCGCAGTCCACCGGGATGCAGCTCGAGCCCGTGTCCAAACGGGCCAAGTATCCCCTGACGGAGATACTGTACCGAGGGGATTCCCCCACGGAGGCCTTTCCGGTGGCTGAGGCCATTGTCGGCCCAGCCTTGGAGCTTTGGCAGTGGCCTGCTTCCTGTCCTGCGCCCTCGGCCAGGATGGCCAGGAAGTATGTGGTCCCTACTGGCTCTTTGCCCGGTTTCTGGGAGCACCCCTCTGCCGAAGGGTTAGTCACCTCTTCCGGCGCTCCGGAAATGCTCGGGATGTGGATAAGCCCACCAACAAAGAGTCCAAAAAGCTGGACTTTGCCAGGCGCAAGGTGTACGCTGCATCCTCCCTCGGCCTCCGACAGGCCAGCTCGGCCGTGCTGACAGCACACTTCTCCCATGCCCTCATGGGCTCCCTGGATGAGGTTGTCCCTTATCTCCCGGGCGACCTGCAGACCACGGTCCATCAGGTGCAGGACCAGGGTAGGGCGGTGGCAAAGCAGCAGCTTCAGACTGCTCTGGACATAGGTGATTCCTGTGCCAGGTCAGTAGTAGCCACGGTGGCCATGCGCCGCAGGGCGTGGCTGAGGATATCCACCTTCACGGCGGAAACCCAGCACAAATTGGCAGACGTCCCCTTCTTGGGGACTGACCTCTTCGGCCCTGGAGTGGAGGGACACCTCCAGCGGATCGAAAAGTCCAATGCCACTCTGGACTCGGTCACCTTCACCCAGAGGGACAAGGCCGCCGTCAACAACAGCATAAGTCCTTAGTCCTTGACCTCTGCAGCACGACCCTAACAGCACCAGCAACAGGGCCAGCAGGCTCTGTAGCTTGGCATCCAAACAGCGGCGGCTTCCTCAACAGGAAGCAAGGAGGATGAAAGGCCCAGGAGGTCCCTCGGCGGTTTCTCCTCCAAGCCTGCCCAGTGACAGGTTGAGGGGTGTCGCCCCAGCCTCGTCACTCCCCCTGGGTTCCCCTCGTGGGGGGATGGCTCCGCCACTTCCTTTCCACCTGGTCCGCTATCACCACGGACCGCTGGGTGTTGGAGGTGGTAGGAAAGGGCCTGCCTCTGGAGTTGAGCAGACCCCACCCTTTTGAGCCGTCGCCCCTCGGGGGGCCACAGAGTCCGCAGCCTCGCTGTCGGCCCGCCGAGCCGATATTGCCCTGCTCCTTGAAAAAGAGGTGATCAGGAAGGTGGCGGATCCTCCTCCAGACCCGGGGTTTGTGTCCAGGTATTTCCTGGTCCCAAAACGGATGGGGGCTGGCTCCCATTCTCGACCTGCATGACCTGAACAGGTTCCCAAGGTCTCGGACCTTCAGGATGGTCACTCTGGCTCAGATAATCCCATCCTTGGAACGAGGTGTGTGGTTCTGTTCCCTGGACCTCCAGGACGTGTTCTTTCACATTCCGATCCGTCCGTCTCATCAGAGATTCCTCCGCTTCAGAGCGGAGGGATCCTTTTATGAGTTCTGGGCCATGCCCTTCGGCCTTTCTCTAGCTCCCAGGGTCTTCACCAAATGCATGGCGGTGGTGACAGCATTCCTGCGGTGCCAAAGGGTCCGGTTGTGCCCCTACCTGGGCAACTGGCTGATTGCAGCCCCCTCCAGAGCGGAGGTGGAGCGGTCCAGAGATCTGGCCCTTCAGGTTTGCTCTCAGATTGGCCTCCTCATCAACGAGGCCAAGTCGGAACTCGTGCCGAAGCAGATGATACTCTTTATCGGGGCAGAGCTCGATTCTCTTCGAGCCAGAGCTCGGCTCCCGGCGGACAGGGCCGAGGTTCTTTCCTCCTTTGCCCAATCATTTCTGGTTGGGCAATCGTACCCGGCCCAGGACTCCCTGCACCTCCTGGGCCTCATGGCGGCCTGCACCAGCATGGTCCATTGGGCTCGATGGTACATGCATCCCCTTCAATGGGGACTGGCCGGCCAGTGGTCACAATGCTGCGATCCGTTGGACCAGTCCGTGAGAGTGACCCAGGAGATGTGGAACGCCCTCCAGTGGTGGATTATTCCAGCACATCTGCAGGAGGGCACCCCATTCGTCCGCCCCGAGCCAGCGGTCTCTCTATCGACCGATGCATCTCTGATGGGTTGGGGTGCCCATCTAGGGGAGCACAGAGCGCACGACCTCCGGTCCCCTCGGGAGTCCCGATGCCATATCAACCTGCTGGAGCTCCGGCGGTCCACCTAGCTACTCACCGCCTTTGCTCGTTTCTCGGGGTCAAGTGGTTCCAGGTCAGACGGACAATACCACGACCATGTACTACCTAAACCGCCAGCAGGCGGGGCGCGCTCCATGCTGTTATGCAAGGCTCTCCGCATATGGTCCTCGTGCGCAGCCTGGAGCGGATCTCCTAGCCATTCACGTGGCGGGCCTCCAACACCCTGGTCGATGCCTAAGCTGGATGAGGGCTGCTTCCACAGTGGTCTCTCCTGCGGAGGTAGTACAAGATCTCTTCTCCCATTGGGGCACGCCTCAGGTGGACCTGTTTGCCTCCAGTGAGAATCTGAGCTGAGACTGTTCCATGCCCACCCCCCTCAGCAGGGCTCGCTGCAGGGGGATGCCTTCTCGAGGCCGTGGACCCCGGGCCTCTTCTACGCCTTTCCCCCATTTCCCTTGATCCACAAGGTGCTTCTCAAGGTGAGGAGGGACAAGGCGCAGGTATTTCTGGTAGCCCCAGACTGGCCCCGCCAGTTCTGGTATCCAGATCTCCTCAGTCTCAGCTCCAGGCTCCCGAGGCAGCTTCCAGCCCGCCCGGACCTGATCTCAGTCAGTCAGGAGAAGGTATTCCATCCGGACCTTCAATCTCTGCACCTGACGGCCTGGTTCCTGAGCGGCTAGAGTTCCAGGCCTTTGTCTTTCCGACGAGGTCCTCAGCGTCGTTGAGGCGTCCCGTAAGGAGTCGACCAGGAAATGCTGTGCCTTCAAATGGAAGAGATTCTTCATTTGGTGTCGGGGAAGGGCTTGGACCCTTCCGCCTGTCCTTGGCAAGCATTCTGGACTACCTGTGGTCCCTTTCTCAGCAAGGGCTTCGGTCGACGACCCTTAAGGTGCACCTGGCAGCCATCTCTGCTTACCGGGCGTGGGCCGGGAAGCAGTCGGTGGCGCAGGAGAAGGTGGTCAGGCGCTTTTTCAAAGGCCTTGATCACATTTCCCCTCCGGTGCGAGAACCTCCACCTCCATGGGATCTACTGCTGGTATTGGCCAAGCTCATGGGCAAGCCATTCGAACCAATGCACAGATGCGATATCTCCCACCTGTCGTGGAAGACCGCCTTCTTGGTGGCTATCACGTCAGCCAGAAGGATGGGAGAGCTCCAGGCGCTTTCCATCGAGTCTCCTTATCTGGTCTTCCACAGGGACAAGGTTGTCCTGCAACCCCACCCGAAGTTCCTTCCGAAGGTGGTGTCAGAGTTTCACCTTAACCAGGTGCTGACTCTGCCGGTGTTCTACCCCAATCACACCTCGTAGGCCGAATATAAGCTCCATACTTTGGACCCTAGAAGAGCACTCGCTTATTATAAGGAGCAGACGGCTGAAGTTCAGGGAGAGGTTCGTCAGCTCTTTGTCACCTGCGCCGAAGCCGCACCTGGCAGACCTGCAGCCAAGCGGACGATAAGCAGGTGGGTCACCTCCTGCATAGATCTCTGCTATAGGTTGGCGGGCATGGAGCCTCCCAGAGGGATAAGAGCTCATTCTACCCACCATACCGCTGCATCGGTGGCTGCTTCAGGGATGTCCCTATCCAGGATATCTGCAGGGCTGCTACCTGGAAGTCGGCACATACCTTCATTACCCACTACCACATCGACCTTGAGTCACGCCGGGATGCTGGTTTTGGGGCCTCGGTTCTCCAGTCTTTATTCCCTAAGTAGGGGTGTGCGCCTTGCGTCCCTCCTCCTGGAGAACTGCTAGGAGTCTGCCAATAGTGTGGATGAACAACATATCCATGTCCTAGAAATACAGGTTGCTCACCTATAACAGGAGGTTCTAGGAATGGTATATGTTGTTCATCCCACGACACCGACCTCCCAGCCGGCACAACCTGGCTTCAGCAGGCTAGATCTGGCGTCATGGGGCGAGCCGAGTTTACCACCGGGTAGGTGGGAGGAGCCAGCTTGAAGACCTTCCGGCAAGATTTAAAGTGGCAAGGAACCTGCCAATAAGTGTGGATGAACAACATATACCATTCCTAGAACTCCTGTTACAGGTGAGTAACCTGTATTTATTGATGATGGCAACACACGTAGTGAGACCTCCCACACCAGGCTCCCAATTTCTATAAGTAAAAATCTTCTATTAAAAAAAAAAAATCACACTACGCTAACCGACTGATTGAGAGACAGTGCTGCTGCTTGCAGAAAGGGTAAGAAACATAGAAACATAGAATTTGACAGCAGATAAGGACCGCTCAGCCCACCTAGTGTGCCCATTTCCCTACCTAATGGATAAGCTGCAGATCCTAGTTAACCAACAGCCTACTTCTTCCTCCCCCCCCACTAGAATTGCCTTACGTCTGTCCCATGCATTCTTGAATTCCCCCACTGTTTTTGACTCTACGACCTCCTCAGGAAGACTGTTCCATGTATCCACAACCCTCTCTGTGAAGAAATACTTCCTCACATTACCTCTGGCCGTCCCCTCTATCTTCAAATTGTGCCCTTGTTTTTGCACATCTCTTTTTGTGAAAGATGCTACCCTCTTGGATTTTGTTGATTCCCTTGAGGTATTTGAAAGTTTCTACCATGTCCCCCCTCTCCCTCCTTTCCTCGAGGCTATACATCTTTAGTTCCTTTAGTCTTTCTTCATATGTCTTCTGATGCAGACCCTGCATCATTTTGGTTGCCCTCCTTTGGACAGCCTCCACCCTGTCTATGTCTTTGCGGAGATGGGGTCTCCAGAACTGTACACAGTACTCCAGATGTGGTCTTACCAACTGTCTGTACAGAGGGCCACCAGCTTCCTGTTTTCTACTGGTGATGCCTCTCCCTGTGCATCCCAGTATCACCCCAGCCCTCCTTACTGCCTTCTCACTTTGCTAGCCCACCTTTAGGTCATCTGATATGATTACCCCCAGGTCCCTTTCCATTTCTGTTGTCAATATCTCGCCCCTCATTGTGTGCTCTTCCCCTGGGTTTTTGTTTCCCAGGTGCATTACTTTTGCACTTCTTGGCATTGAATCTAAGCTGCCATACATTTGACCATTCCTCCAACCTTGCCAAGTCCCTTTTCATCCTTTTCTCCCCACCTTGTGTATGAACCTTGTTGCAGATCTTTGTGTTATCTGCAAAGAGACATACTTTCCCTTCCAGTCCCTCTGCAATGTCGCTTATAAAGACATTAAAAAGGACCGTCCCCAGTACTGAACCCTGTGGTACCCCACTAGTAACCCTCCTTTCTTCACTGTGGACTCCATTTACTATTACCCACTGTGTCCTGTTGTCCAACCAGTGTTTTACCCAGGCTACCACCCTGGGACCCACTCCCAGGCTGGCTAATTTGTTTATTAATCTTTTGTGCGGGACTGTGTCAAATGCTTGCTAAAGTCTAGGTAGGCCATGTTCACAGCCCCTTCCTGGTCTACTGCTTTGGTCACCCAGTCAAAGAAATCAATTAGATTTGTCTGACATGACCTTCCCGCTGTGAATCCATTGTGCCTTGGGTCCTGTGCCTCACTGGCCTCTAGGTACTCAACAGTTCTTTCCTTCACAAGTGATTCCATCATTTTGCCTACCACTGAGGTCAAACTGACAGGTCTGTAGTTTCCTGCCTCTGTCTTGCTCCAACCTTTGTGAAGGGGAATCACATCCACCCTCCTCCAGTCCTCAGGTGCCACCCCATCCTCCCATGATTTATTAGAAAGGGTAGTCAGTGGTGTTACTAGTTCTTCCCTTAGTTCTTTTAGAATTCTGGAGTGAATCCCATCCGGCCCCATTGCTTTATCCACCTTCAGTTTTAAGAGTTCTTTCAGAACCCTTTCTTCTGTGAAAGGACTAATATCAACCCCATGTAGAGTGCTTCTGTTGACCGGATTAGGTATTTCCCCTGCTTTTCCATTGTGAATAGTGAGCAGAAGTATTCGTTCAGTATCCCTGCTTTTTCACTGTTGCTTTCTGCCCAACCACCTTCCTCTTTGTTCAGCCTCAGTATCCCTGCCTTAGTCTTTCTTTGCTCCCTAATGTACCTATAAAAGGTTTTATCCCCCTTCTTAACCGAGTTGGCTATCTTTTCCTCGGTTTGGGCCTTTGCTATTCTGACTGCCTTACCCGCTTGCCATAGACAGGTAGCACTTCTGAGAAAGTTACCATGTATGCTATTTGTGTAAGGCCCCTCCCCAACTCCACAAACTCCTGTTGCACTGCTGTGATCCCATTCGCAGCCAGGTCATTTGTCCCTAGGTGGATAATGACGTCCAGCTCTCTCCCCCTTGCCGCTGCCTCCACGATCCTGAGGATTCGTTTCCTGTCCCTCCAAGCCTTGGTGCCAGGCAGGCACTGCCTCCTTTCCCTCCTCCCCAGTTCTACCCCTAACAATTGGGTCCCCACCAGGGTTGTTTCTTTCCTTGTGGGGTTCTGGGCCACCCTCCTGTGGGTCTCCATTGTGGAGGTTCCCAGCATCCTCCTTGGTCTCCACTGCAGGTGCCTACATAGAGGAACCATGCTTCGCCAGAGTGGTGAATGAATTGTGGAGAGGCACAGCTGGAGGGATGCACCTCTGTTCCACCATTCTCACCATTCCCTGAGCCACCATGGTCCAACCACTCCTCTTTCTTGGCAACCTCTGAGGTAGTGACGGTGGCCTGGGTGGTCCCTGGGTGGGGGAGCAGGTTTCCCGGATCTCTGCCAGGTCAGCATGGAGACGAGCAACCTCCTCCCTCAGACCAGAGAGGTGCCTGCAAATAGGGCAGCAACGCAGTCTCCAGAATGTCTACTGGAAGACTGCTGCTCCACAGCCAGTGCATTGCATCACTCCCCAAATGTCTGTGTCCCTTCCAGTTACAGATGCTTTTTTGGTTTTTGTTCTTGTTTTATTGTGTGCAAGCTTGTGAGTGTCTCTACCCCCATTCAGTGTGCTGTGCCTTGAAGGATATGAACAGGTGTATGTTGTTAGCAGTTTTGGGGAAGTGATGTCAGAGCCCTGCTGTAAGAAAGTTATCGCTTGGGGTGGGTGGGGTGAGGAAAGGGTGGGTGGAGAGTAAACCTATGCCATCCAGAAACAATCACCTACAACTCTTACCCTCCACCCCGGGGAGTGCCTTCCTTCCTTTCAGACACCTATTTCACAAAGGCTAAGTAACAGGTCTAGTCACAACCGACTGCAAATATCTCCCAGCTACAGTTCCTCCCTGGCAAATTAAAGTTAAAACGAAGAAAAGTCCACCCCAAAAACAGAATCAATACTAGTTACTTACACAGGCTGAAAAAGTAATCATTCAGTTCAGTATAGTCTAGAAAATAACCTCCTTGATTCAAGGAAGCTGTGGCTGCTTTCTCACTCTCTCTGTCTCAGTCTCAGCAGACAGAGACCACAAATAACTCCAGATCTTACTTCGAGAGGGCTCTTGCAGTAGATAATTACATATAGGACTGATGCCAGCCTGCATCAGGACCCAACAGAAAACTTTCTAGCTAGCAGTCTCTGGCGGGGGACCGCCCCCACGTCAGGTGACCGACGTCATGCGGCGTCAGTATAAAGGGAGCAGTCCCCATGCCCTTCAATTCTTTCCTACGTTAGCTCCTTTGAGCACAAAATAAGTCACGACTCATGCGCGCTAACTCCCCCTTACAAGGGCGGCCATTCCCAGTGCCTCTTCTGTCTGAGCCGGACCATCAGGTGGAGAAGTGCCCGCACTGCCTTAAATTTAATGCCGCCACTCACAGACAGAGGCAGCAGTCCCTGGAGGCCCATATCCTCAACAAGAAGATGTCCTCCATGGAGAAGGAGTTGAAAAAGCTCTGGCTGGCGTCCACTTCCCCCGAAGGCCATCGTGAAAGGACAAGGAGAAGCATTGGGACAGGCTCCTCTTCCTCCACGACTCCAGCTGGAGTCGCCGTGCTCAGGTAATGTCCTCTCCAGGGGATGGCTCTCGCGGCCGTCTTGGATGTTTCAAAGCGGGCGATCCATATCAGCTCACTTTCGGTCCCTTGGGCACCTCCGGGCTGTTAGGCCTCTGCTCCCAGTAAAGCCATCACTGTGTGGCCTACTGGTTCAAGCGGCTCCAGTAAGCCAGCCATCAGCTCCTCTGATGCCCGCGGAGGCAGTCGATAAGTCACCGACTCTTGAGGCGAGCACGGCCACTTTCCGCCTCGACCGGCCACCCTCCTTCGCAGAACCTGTCTCGGGCGATGGGTCCGCTAAGTTGAACGCCCGGCTCCTCTGACATCCGCCCGGACCCCATTGATAAGTCAGATGTCAGCCGACCTGATGTCCGCACGGCGGCTGAGTCGACATCGGACCGTCTTATGTCTGCCGTTCACAGCTCCCCGCAGCCTTCGCAGTCCTCCGGGGGCCCTGGGTCTCCTCACCCTGACCACGGGAATTTTTCCCCACCATCCCCAGGCGATGCTGAGGTTCCTGCTGCGCCCCCATCAGGCTTCCCTCCCACTGGGCTGGACGACCTGACGTCAGTTCTCCGGACACCTGCTCCGACACCAGTCATACCGATGCTGGGCGACATCCCTCTCCCGGATGCCGCTCCAATGCCGGGCCCTCCGCCCACCGGGCCTCCTGCTCAAAGCACGCTCTCTCTGGGCTTCCGGCCGGCCGTCTGCTTCATCAGACCCCGGCTCCGGGTATCAGTTGTGTGTATCCGGCTGCGTCTTTTGACTCCACAGTCGGCCACAGTACTCGATTGCCTCACTGCCAGCGCTGGGTTGCACCCTACAGGTACCCTCAGTATCCAGTCCTCCTCCTCCACCACCGCCCCTCAGCCGCGGTGGACTTGAGAGACTCTGGCCTCCTGGTGGGCTGAGGCCAAGGCTCAGCTCACCAGAGAGGTGGAAAGTCATCTCCCAGTGATGGTGCTGGTTCTTGCTGCTGTACGCCCCAGACGACAGACTCCCTCCCCACCTCTGGATACCAGGAGCGAGCCTTCTGGTTCCAGGGTGGGGCGGGACATGCTTCCCCCAGGGCTTCCTAAGAGGTCCGTTCCTCCCCCACGCCGGGAGAGGGAGTCTTCCTCTTTCTCCTCGGACACTTCAGAGGACTCCGACAGTTGTTCTGATCCGGACGACGAGCAATGCTCTCCGACCAAACCCAGGCCTAGGACTCCTCCAAAGTCTTCACCAGAGGATCCTTCTTTCTCGGAGTTGCTGCGCAAAATCCAGGAAAGTCATAAGTGGTGCTCTTTGGGATCGGACCCACAGCGTAAGAAACTCACTGAGCACCTGGATCTGCCCAAGACTGCTCCAACCTTGGTGCCACCCTGGATTGAGCCTCATGCCAACCTTGTTTCCATCATTTGGAAGCAACTGTCGGCATTAGCCCCTCTTCCTCGGAAGTATAATAGGCTATACCAGGCTCCCAAGGGTGTTGACTTCCTTGATTCTCACCCTCGAACTGACTTGGTTGTGATTAGCACCGCTCACGGCCTGTCAGCTAATCCGAAGCATTTGAGCTTGTCTCCACCTGACAAAGAATCCCATCTTCTGGACCAGTACGGCAAGAAGATCTATGCTTCTTCCACTCTGGGTATTAGGGCCCTGAACTATTTCGGTCACATGGGGGATTACAAGAAGGCGATTCTTAGTGAGGTGGAATCCAAGTTGGACTCCCTTCCTGACTCTCAGGTTAAACAGGAAGTGGCTGACTTTGTCCGTTCTGCTCATTCAGCCAGTCGGCACATGCTTTGTGCCACGTACGATGCAGTGGACACTGCTGGTAGGAGCTCGGCTTTCGCCGTAGGCTTATGGCGTCATGCCTGGCTCCGTGTGTCAGGTTTGGTCCCGGAAGTGCAGTCCGCTATTCAGGAAGCGCCCTTCTGGGGTTCGGTGCTGTTCAGTGGTGATGTCAAGGACATTATCACCGATCTGCAGGAGAAGGGAACTGCACTGAAGTCTGTGGATTCCATGTACAATCCCCCTCCAGTGCAGTGTCGTCCCTTTCACAGGCAGAATCAGCAAAGGGCGAAACCACAGGGAAAGCGGGCCAATAAACCTCGGGCCCCTTTGGCTGCCAAGCCCCCACCGCCCAAAAAAGCAGCGGGAGCTTCAGCCGCGGCGCTGCCCCACACCACCTGACTCCTTTCCTCTCCCCCAGCCTCTGGCATTTCCAGAGGAACCGGTAGGAGGGAGGTTTTCCCTCCATCTCCCGGGTTGGGAGAAGATAACGTCAGATTCTTGGGTGCTCCAACTCATCACAGAGGAACACTCAATAGAGTTTCTTCAGAAATCCCCTCGACACCCTCCCCCAAGGTCATCGTACTCGCAGGAGCATCTTCTTCTGGTCCAGGAAGAAGTTTCCTCCCTTCTCTTGAAGGAGGCGATAGAACCCGTCCCCATTCCTCTTCAGGGAACGGGGTACTATTACCATTTCTTCCTGGTCCAGAAGAAAACGGGGGACGTGAGGCAGATTCTCAACCTCAGCTCCCTGAACTTGTTCGTGGAGTACAAGAGGTTCAGGATGCTCTCATTGCAGAGCTTCCTGCCCCTTCTCCATCCGGGACAGTGGCTGTGCGCTTTGGATACGCAGGATGCCTACCTACATATCCCTATCTGCCCTTCCCACCACAAATACCTGCGTTTTGCATTCAGGGGGACCACTACCAGTTCAAGGCCCTCCCCTTTGGTCTTTCCCCGGCACCCCGGGCGTTCACCAAATGCCTTTCAGTGGTAGCAGCCTTCCTGCGTACCCAGGGGGTGCAGGTTTTCCCGTACCTGGACAATTGGCTCCTGGTGGCCCCATCCAGGGAGGAACTCCTGCGCTTCCTTTGCCTTACCCAGCAGGTCTTTGCATGCCTGGGTATTACCATCAACCAGGCCAAGTCCCATCTGATCGCATCCCAGAGGCTCCAGTTTATCAGGGCGATCGTGGACATGACATCTGGCATGGCCTTCCTGCCACCAGACGGGGTGGTCACTCTCCAGGCCCAGGTCAGCCTGTTGTCCAGCTGCAGGCGGGTCAGCGCCAGGTCAGTCCTTTGCCTCCTTGGGCTAATGGCGGCTGTGATTCCGACAGTCCCACGTGCTCGGCTTCACATGAGACTCTCAGTGGATGCTTCGGTCTCAATGGGATCAGCTAGTGGAGAACCTAGATCAACTTATCCTGATCTCCACTCCCTTGGCTCAGGACTTGCAGTGGTAGATGGTTCAGGAGAACCTCTGCCAGGGAGTTCCCTTTGGTCTCCCTCCCCTCCTCGCAGACGTTGACTACGGACGCCTCCGGCAAGGGTTGGGGAGCCCATCTCGGTCCTCACAGGACCCAGGGCTCCTGGTCCAAGCTCAAGAAGTCCTTTCACATCAATGTGCTCGAACTAAGGGCAGTACTGTATGCTCTTCAGGCTCTGCATCTGTATCTGTCTCCTGGTCGCCTAGCTGTACAGATGGACAATATGTATGTGGTCTGGTACATCAACAAACAGGGAGGAACTCGTTCCTACCCCCTTTGCAGAGAGGCAATGTGAGTCTGGGATTGGGCAGTGCAGCACAACCTTCACCTTACGGCATCTCACATCCTGGGGGTCGAGAACACACTGGCAGACAGGCTCAGCCGGTCATCTGCTCTAGCTCACGAATGGGAACTGGATCAGGGGGTCGTAGATGACATCTTCCTGCGCTGGGGAACTCCAAGGGTAGACCTGTTTGCATCCCCTCAAAACACAAAACTTCCCCTCCTCTGCTCGCTCGCTCCAGGGCGTGGCATTTTTTGAAGAGGCGCTCTGTCTCTAGACTGGAAGGGCAGATTCGTCTATGCCTTCCTCCTGATTCCACTGATTATGAGGGTCTTACAGAAACTCGGTTCGGAAGGAGCGCGAATGATTCTGGTCGCTCCTTTCTGGCCCAGGCAAGTTTGGTTCTGTCTTCTGCAACAGTACTCAGAGGAACCTCCTCTTCCTCTGTCCCTATTTTTGCTGGGCCAGGATCAGGGGACCTGGTGTATCCAGGCCTCAAGTCCCTTCAGTTGCACGCATGGCTCCTGCAGACATAGTTCAAGCCTGATTCGAGGTCCCCCCCCCCCCAAGTAGCTGAGATTCTGGTGGAGGTCAGGAGACCCTCAACCAGATCTACTTATGCCATGAAATGGAAGTGGTTCTCTATTTGGGCCACCTCCAATGATGTGAAGCCTTTCTCGTGCGCTGTTGGACAACTTCTGGGTTACCTGCAACACTTCTTCGATCTGGGTCTCAGTCATTCATCCTTAAAGGTTCACATGACAGCCATTTCGGCCTGTCATGTCCCCTTTGCAGACAGATCGTTTGCTCAGCTGGAGGTCTCTAAGACCTTTTTGAGAGGGGTCCTTCACTTACGACCCCCTATCCGGGTTCCTGCCCCTCCTTGGGATCTGAATTTCATTTTAGAGAAGCTTACTGTGCCTCCTTTTGAGCCAGCAGCCTCAGCGGACCTAAAGTTCCTTTCTTGGAAGACTCTCTTCCTAGTGGCCATTACTTCTGCTTGACGGATTTCCGAGCTGCAGGCCCTGATGTGTAAAATCCCATATCTGATTTTTCACAAGGAATGTGTCGCTCTGCATACCAACCCTAAGTTTCTCCCTAAGGTGGTAGTGGAATCAACATTGAATCAATCCATAGAGTTGCTTGCCTTTTTACGCAGCACTCTAATGATGGAGAGTACCTCCTGCATACTTTCGATGTTCACCGAATTCTGAGATACTACACAGGATGAAGGATCTCAGAAAGACTGATCAACTGTTCGTCTCTTTTGCTCATAAAAGAGAAGGCAATGCTGTTTCTGAGCAATGCCTATCGAAATGGTTGGCTCATTGTATCACTTTCTGTTATGACAAGTACAACAAGACCCTGCCGGGTCAAGTTAGAGGCCACTCCACTAGAGGGGTCGCTGCCTCTGCGGCTTGTTTCAAGAATGTATCAGCGGCTGACATTTGTGCAGCCGCCACTTGGACTTCTGTCCATACCTTTACGAAACATTACAGTTTGCACATTGCCTCTCGCCGTAGAGCAGGCTTCGGGCTGGCTGTTTTGCAAGCCTCCTTTCCTAAGGCCTCCACAACCAGAGGGTCTACTTCTGAGTAGCTTTCCTCCTCCTGTTTGCTTCTCCTTGTTCCAGACTGCTTGGGGCTCAGTCCTATATGTAATTACCTACTGCAGGAGCCCTCTCAAGTAAGATAGTACAGTTACATAAGAACTTACCATAACAGTAGATCTTCGAGAGAGGCTCTTGCAGTAGTGTACCTTCCGCCCTGCATCCCCTAAGCTTTTTCAGCTCCTTTTCCAGGAGGAAATAACACGCTTCTGTCTAGTCTTGCCTTTTGTCCTTTGGCAGGAAAAGAACTGGATGGCGGGCGTGGGGATCGCCCCTTTATACTGACGCCACATGACGTCGGTCACCTGACATGGGGGCGGTCCCCCGCCAGAGACTGTTAGCTAGAAATTTTTCCGTTGGGTCCTGACGCTGGCCAGCATCAGTCCTATATGTAATTACCTACTGAAAGAGCCTCTGTCGAAGATCTACTGTTATGGTAAGTTCTTATGTAACTGTACTTTATAAATCCTCAGTTCAACTAGGCCCCTTTCAGCTTCTCCCCTTAACAGACACCTATTTCGCAAAGACTAAGTAACAGGTCTAGTCACAACTGACTGCAAATATCTCCCAGCTATAGTTCCTCCCTGGCAAATTAAAGCTAAAACTAAGAAAAGTCCACCCCAAAAACAGAATCAATGCTAGTTACTTACACAGGTACAAAAAATAATAATTCAGTTTAGTGTAGTCTAGAAAATAAACCAGGAATACACCCTGATCCCAGAGATGCTATGTAGGGTGACAGAAAGGAAGCAGCCCACTGGTTGTGCTTTCCTCAAGGAAAGATAGCGGGATCAGCATTAGTGGATATTCATGGCAGGGTTGCCCAGACTGTGCATTGCAGGCATGTTGTTTAACTTAGGGGTTCCAAGTGGCCAGCAGAGGTGGCGGCACAGCGCAAAGCCACATGCGCATTTGCTTCCTGTCTTGGCAGCCATCGGGAAGGAACACTGGTGGAGGAAAATAGGAGTAACTGGAGCAAATGATGCTGCTATGTCCCATGTGTTGTTAGGGCGCCGCCTTGTCAAGAGTAATCCATTCCCTTCTTCACTGGATCCACAGTCTCATCAAGGACGGAGCAGCTTTCTGAGCCCTACTGAAAGGGTGGGGGTAGGAGGGAGTAAGCCTGCAGAGGCTTAGAGGAGGACAGTGGGGACCCCCAGGAGTTGGGAGTGATTACCTTAAACAGGAAGAGAATTTGTAGCAGGGTAAAGGATGTCTGGGTGTCTCTATGACGGAGGAGGAATTTAAAAAAAGAAACACGAGAAATAAAATATTAGTAATACCTTTTATAGGTTTATGTTGTGAAAATCTGTACGTAGATTTGAGACATGATGCTGGCTGGACCTGCTCAAGAAATAAAAATAATTGGCCTCCAGGCCCACCCTACTGTTTAACCAACTGGTCTTTTTGCTCTCTCTAAATCACCTAATGAGAAAGGCATACCACCTACCGACTACATAATAATGCACTGACACTTAGTTGCAGCAATCTTACAAATGCACCCTGAAGGTGTGACTTGTCTCAGACATCCTTTGCTGCTAAAATGAATGATTCAAACTCAGATGAGTATCATTCTACATACTGATCTAAAAGTACTCAACAGAATAACATATCCTGAATATAAACACTTAGAAGAACCCTGTGTGGAGCACCTGATACTTGTGTTTTAGTTAAATCTGTCTTCATTACAGTCCACCTACTCACAACAAAAATGCAAATTAGGGACGTCTGTCCTCAAAGTTTGCAGTTGTAGGAACTTTCTTTCTGAAAATGGCAAGGTATTTTACGTCCATAAAATGTTACACTTTTTCAGTGCTGAATTATTAGCAAACTGACTTTTTTAATCACATTTTAATATCTTGTGTCACATTTTGACATCTGTGTCGGCTTGTGTGATGCATTAAATCAGAGATGCACATTTAAAGCTCTAATTTCTTTTCAAGTGTAATAGGTTTAAAATGTGCAATTATATTTAGGGATTGGTTTGTCGGCTGATATATGGATGAGCTCAGGATAGGCAGCACCTGAGCCAGTAGGGAGAGGACGTACTGGCCAGGAGAATCGACAGAGCAGTGAGGTGATATATATATTTTTTTTAATCAAGTTTTTACCCTGCAGGGTAGCTCTTCAGCCTTGTATTTGCCACCGCTGACTGGCGACCATCTCCCTCGGATCTACCTGCAGTCGAAAAGCTCCATGGCATCCCCGTAGCGAGGTATAAAGGGGAAGGCCATCCTCCCCCACCCCCAGAGTCCCAAATCCGGATGCTTCCAACCATCCTTGTGATGCCGCAGGTCGGGGGAGGCACGCAAGGCTTCATATAGCCCACAAGTCCCTTTTTTCTTGGTTTTCTGTCCCCACACCCCAGGTCACGTGGCACATATGTACATGTGCATGGAAGTGCACAAACACTATGCAGCCATGGCCCCCACTCTTGTTGATGGCTTTCATGCCTGCACTGCCACCAGGCCTCCACCTGATGGCAGCCAAAGGCTGAGATGGCATGCCTCCCTACCCCGACCAACCCCCAGCAACCCAAGAGCAGGTCACCGGCGTGGCAAGAGGTAAAGTACCCAGCACCTCAGCTCTCCACTCCACTGGGTCAGCCTCAGTCAGGGGGATTTAAACTAGAGGATGGGGGAGGAGACTAGTGCAGGGGATCACCAAGGGAAAGACAGCAGAGCAGAAGAGCACAAGCGGCAGTCAAGAAGCACAGAGGGGCAATAGTCCTCACTTGCATGCAGGCCCATTTGAGGAGTTCACACAGCAAAGTGGACAAAATAAAGTGACTGGGACACCAGGATATAGGGATAGACAATTCCATAGTAATAGGCCTGTAAGAAAAGGGGCTGGGGTTGCCCTCTTTGTAAGGGAGGAAGTTACTGTGCTGCTCAAGGAGGACATTGGGTGCAAACAGTTCAGCAGAGTCCATCTAAATTGAGCTAAGGAGGGGGCAGTCCAGATTGGAGGTCATCTGGGAGGGTTCAGAGCACACTTTGGATACTCTCCAGATGGGGGAGGTTTATTTTTTTTCAGCACAGCATTGTAGTGGCTTCTTGCAGTATTGTATGGAGATACCATTGACAGTGTGGGTGACCACACACTGTCAAGCATCCCTCCGTTCCAGCCGCAGCATGCGCAAGACTGGGTGGGCGGGGGACAGAAAGTTGTAAATGCCACACGAATACACAAGATGGCTGCTGGTAGGGGATTTTAATCTGCCGGATGTGCATTAGAAACTCCTAGCTGCAGTTTTAGCTAGAAGCAGGGACATCCTGGTCTCCTTGCAGGGGATGATCTTCTTCGAGATACAGCTCTTGCAGCAGGTTACACCATTAGGACTGAAGCCGCCAGGCGTCAGGACCCCACGGAAATCTTCTAGCTAGCAGTCTTCAGCGGGGACCGCCTCCGACGTCGGTCCCGCCCCCGACGTCAGGCATAGTACATAAGGAGGCGGTCCCGCCAGAATCCCCAGTTCTTTCCAGCCGTCGACTTTGCAAGTCTCGACCTCTTGGTTAGTTCTAGCGCGCGACGACCAGGAAAACTTTCAAACTTTACAAAATCAACTCTCTTCAGTTGTTTTTTCGTCTGATGTCCCCTCCAACTTCAGTGGAGGGCCATTCTTCGAAGTGTGCCTGTGGAAAGCAGATTCCTTTCAAAGACCCTCATTCGGCCTGCGTTCGTTGCCTGGGCCCAGACCACGACACCCAGGCTTGCTCCTTCTGTCAGGGCTTTAACAGCCGTACGAGAATCTGCCGACAGAAGGCCCTCCAGGCTTTCCTCCTTGAAGAAAAACTTAAGGCCATGGAACCTTCCTCCAGAGGGGAATCTTCAGGGAAGTCACACAGGCACCATGAGAAGCACCGGGAGAAGGTGAGACCCAGATCCCCCTTCAGGGCCTCGGACTCCCACAGCTCCAGCTCCAGGTCGGACCGCTCTCCGTCAAGGGCCCGCTCTCAGCCTCCCCCAGTTGTGGTCAAATCGGTCAGTGGTTCCTCTACTCTGCGGCCTGCCAAGACCTCCAGGCCCGTTTCCTTGGCTAAGGCCTCGTCCAGGTCTGGGAAGTCCCACAAGTTGTCCTCCTGGCATTCGGCCCCCAACGTCCGGTCAGTCTCCCTACCGCCACCACCCCAGCGCAAGACCAAGGAGCTGACCTCCCTAAGGCGGACGTCGGACCCGACGTCGGCCAAGGTACACAAGCACTCCAGAGAACCGGCGACCGTTTGTCATCCGTCGCCGGTCAGGTATTCGCCCCCCAGGACGCCAGCGGGGGGACCGGCGTCAGATACCGCAGTCAGGAGGACCACACTACCGCCTACCGAAGTCGGTCGGGAGGTGTTGTCGGAGGAGGAGTCTACCCAGCCTGAAGACCAGGCGGGCGATCCCGGACCCGTCGAACTCTCATGGGAACCCTCTCCAGAACCAGAGACCCCCGGGGAGCCGACGCCCGGCCCCGACGACAGGTCACCGGCGCCCGGTCCGTCGTCGGGCCTAAACTTGTCAGAAGTAAAGGAGCTCTTCACCTTCTGGTGGGACACCATCAAAAAGGATGTGGTCTCCACGGCCTCCTCCTGCCGCTGCACCCTGGCGCCTGCACCCCCTCCTTCACCCAGGGGGTCAGCAGGACGAGCACCTTCCCCCCAGGAGCCAGCAGCACCTCCTAGGGGTAGATCTTTGGAGAAGAGAAGGCCTCCGTCAAGATCCTCTTCAGGGTCACCCAGCCCCAAGAGACCCAGAAGACGTCGGTATTCACCGTCCATGGAGGGTTCCAGATCTGACATCTCTGAATGCTCCAGGTCTCCTTCACCAATCAGCATCCTCCTCTCCGGACCCACATGACCTCCCTTGGTCTCCTCCGGATGACCCCTCGTTCTCCGAAATAATGAGGCATATTCAGGAGAACATGGGATGGGATGCCGAGGAGCTCGACCCCGGAAGACTACACCTTGCCCGCAACCTTCGGCAAAAAGATCCCAAGCCTGTGGTAGTGCCACCCTTGGTGAACACCTTTGTGGATGTCACCAAGGCAGCGTGGAAGCGTCCACATTCGACCCTGGCAATGCTGAAGAAGGCTGACCACCTGTACAAGGCCCCAAGGGAGGACCAGTACCTGGCTAACCATCCTCTGGCTGACTCCCTGGTCATTACAGCCTATCATGACTGGTCTCAGAAACTGCAACGTTTGAGCACGCAACCACCGGACCCGGAGTCCAAGCAGTTGGACGTGCTGGGCAGGCGCACGTACGCGGCCGCGACTTGCGCCATTAGGTCATTGAATTACCTCACCCACATGGTTCAGTTCCAGAATGCGTTGTGGGAACAGGGACAGGAGAAACTGCCAGATGGTGGCCAAAGGGAGGAACTCCTGCAACTCCTCCGTACGGGTTCAGACGTGGGGACCCAGGTGTGCAGAGCCGCATACGACTCTGCGGACTCTTCGGCCAGAGCGGCAGCCTCAGGCGTGTGTCTCCAGAGACACTCATGGCTCCGTGTCTCCGGGTTTACCCCAGACGTCCAGAAAAATATGGACGCTCCTTACTGTGGCGAAGTTCTGTTTGGTGAAGCCTCGGAAAAGGTGATCACCAAATTGCAGGAAGCCAGGAAGGCTATTAGATCTGTCCATGCCATGTACAGATCTAGACTTAGTTCCTTTCGTAGGAACCAGAGTCGCTTTCGCAGCCGGACCCAAAGGCAACAGCCTTGTTCCGGCCAGCAACAGAGGGGTTCCTTCTCTCAGAAAGCCCAGGCTAAGACATCCTCAGGCAGAGGCCAACGAG
Source organism: Neoceratodus forsteri (assembly GCA_016271365.2). Lineage (NCBI taxonomy): Eukaryota > Metazoa > Chordata > Ceratodontiformes > Ceratodontidae > Neoceratodus > Neoceratodus forsteri. Next base: position 1,079,853,149 of record CM057454.1, on the reverse strand, counting down.
CCACCAAGTCGGCCCAACTTGCAGGATCCAATGCTGCCACAGCATGACTCCTTCCCGGCCCCCACCCTCCTCAGGATCAATGGGAAACGAAGGTCGGGGGTCGCATCGCGGACCACCTGCCAGGGTGGCGGTCGATCACCACCGACAGGTGGGTGCTACAGTTGGTCGAAAAAGGCCATTATATAGAATTTGTAGACAACCCTCCCACAAGGCCTCCTCTACTCTCCCGTTATTCGGGTCAGCATGCCCTGCTCATACGGCAGGAAGTGCTCATGCTTCTACAGAAAGAAGTTTTGGAGCACGTTCCAGGGAACCAGAGAGGAGCAGGTTACTATTCACACTTCTTCCTGGTTCCAAAGAAAACAGGGGACCTCCGTCCAATCTTGGACCTCAGCGACCTCAATATGTCGGTCATTTACAAGCGCTTCTGCATGGTGACCCTTATGGGACTAATCCCCATGCTGAAGAAGGACGCTTTCTTGGCGTCCTTGGACATGCAGGACGCTTACCTGCACATCCCTATTGCTGAAGCACACAGGAGGTTCCTGCACTTCGAGTTTCTCGGCCGCCATTATCAGTTCCGAGTGCTTCCTTTCGGGCTGTCATCAGCACCCAGGGTATTCACCAAGTGCATGGCAGTCGTGGCAGCGTCTCTGAGGAGACAGGGCCACTATGTGTTCCCATACCTGGACGACTGGCCTCTCATGGCCTCCTCCAAGGAGGCATTGCTGGTGGCCATTCAGCATACTCAGGCCCTTTTTCAGTCTCTGGGCATCCTAATCAACTACGAGGAGTCTCTCTTGGTACCGTCCCAGAAACTGCAGTTCATAGGGGCAGTTCTGGACACCGTCAAGGGGAAAGCTTTTCTTCCCGAAGACAGAGCGGAGCGCATCCGATCCCTCATAAGGGACCTATCAGCAAAGAAGACCGTCCGAGCCAGATTGGTCCTTCTCCTGCTCGGACACATGGCTGCGGCCATTCCAACAGTCCCGATGGCAAGACTCCACGTGCGGCTAACCCAGTGGATGTTAAGAGTGCAATGGGACCAGAGGCAAGACCATCTGCAGCATGCAGTCAGAATCACGAAGGCCGTGGTTCGGGACTGGCAATGGTGGCTAGATCCGGGAACCCTCTCTGTGGGGGTTCCCTTCACAGCGCCGTCTCCGGTGATAACACAGACGCCTCAGGGCTGGGGTGGGGAGCACACTTGAACAGGGTGAGGTCTCAGGGAACATGGACTACCCAGGAATCTCATCTCCATATCAACGTATTGGAGATGAGGGCGGTCCTTTATGCCCTGCAAGCCTTCCAGTCGGAGATTTCACCGAGTACTCTCCTGTTACAAACAGACAATACTGTGGTGATGTATTACCTCAACAAACAAGGAGGCACGCACTCCTACCCCCTTTGCAGGGAGGCCATGAGGGTGTGGGAATGGGTAGTACGACACGGCGTAAACCTCATTGCAGTTCACGTTCCCAGGGTGGACAACACTGTCGCAGACAGCCTGAGTCATTCCCAGGCCAGAGTCCACAAGTGGGAACTTCTACAGGAGGTGGCAGAGGATCTGTTTAAACAAATGGGGCACTCCAGAATTGGATCTATTCGTGTCCCCATCCAATGCAAAACTGCCCAATTTTTGCTCGCTAGATCCAGGGCCTGGTGTTTTCTGGCGAGCCGCGTTGTCCCTCTCCTGGGCGGGCAGATTCCTCTATGCCTTCCCTCCTTTCCCGTTGATCCAGAGAGTCCTTCTCAAACTTCGCGGGGAGCATGCGACGCTCATTTTGATAGCGCCTTTTGGCCCAGGCAAATTTGGTTCCCGCTTCTGAATCAGTTGTCCTGGGAACCTCCGCTTACCTTGCCAATCAGCTCCCACCTGTTGTCTCAGGAGGAGGGGTCACTAGTCCACCCGGACTTACATTCATTGAACCTACATGCCTGGCTCCCAGAGACATAGCCATGATGCGACACGGGGTCTCGCAAGAGGTGGCAGATGTGCTTTCTGCCGCCAGAAAGCTGGCAACACATGCAACATACGCCATGAAGTGGCGCAGGTTTTGCCTGTGGACTCAAACACGCGGTTTCTCGCCCTTAGACTGTCCTGAGAAGCTGGTTCTGGAGTACCTGCTTTCCCTTTTTCAATCGGGCTAGCTTACTCCTCGATCAAAGTGCACCTTTGTGCAATCTCAGCTTATCATGCCCCATAGGCCATCGCATGGTGGCCCAGTTGGATGCTACTCGTGCCTTTCTAAGGGGGGGTCCTCCACCTTAGGCCGGCCATTAAGGATCCGTCCCTCCTTTGGGACTTGCACTTCGTCCTGGAGCAGCGTACACTGCCACCGTTTGAACCAGCCGCAGATTGCGAGCTACGTTTTCTGTCGTGGAAAACGTTGGTTTTGGTTGCTGTTACTTCGGCGAGAAGAATCTCCAAATTACATGCTCTCATGTGTAAAGAGCCTTATTTAATTTTCCACCAGGATAGGGTATCCCTGAGGACAAATCCTAAGTTCCTGCCTAAGGTGGTTTCAGCCTTTACCCTTAATCAGGACATCGATTTACCAGTGTACTTTCCCAAGTACACCAATCGAGGAGAAGCACTGCTTCACACCCTGGATGTTCACGGGTGTCTCAGATATTATCTGACCAGAACCAAACAGCACCGAAGCGGGCAGCTGTTCGTATCCTTCGCTGAGAGGATGAAGGGGCCCCGTTTGAAGCAGACCCTTTCACGCTGGCTCATTCAGTGTATCTCTTTCTGTTATGACAAACACAGAAAACCCTTGCCAGGAGCAGTCAAGGTCCATTCCACCAGAGGAGTGGCTACCTCCTTCGCAGCACTGAAGAATGTGTCCACTTCAGCTATCTGTGCTGCAGCCACCTGGAGCTCGGTCCATAGTTTTATCAGGCATTATAGCCTGGACATCGCCTCAAGGCGAAGGGCTGGTTTCGGCCTAGCCGTCCTCCAGGGACTTCTGTCTTAGGCTCAGAAGGGGTTTTAATCTCCATCATTCCTCCTCCCGATGGCTTTACAATGTCGCCATTGCTTGGGAATCAGTCCTAATGGTGTAACCTGCTGCAAGAGCTGTATCTCAAAGAAGATAGTACAGTTACATAAGAACTTACCGTAACAGTAGATCTTCGAGAACAGCTCTTGCAGCAGGTACCTTCCCGCCCACCATTCCCCCTTGGAGGAAGTAGGTTCTAACCTAACACCCATCCTTCGGATTGGAAAGGTCTGTCTTTAGTCTTGGCCATCTGGTGGCGAGTCCTCTGTCTCCTCTTCTGATGTCATCCAGCAGCCGGAAGTCTCCGGCGGGAGAACTGGGGATTCTGGCAGGACCTCCTCCTTATGTACTCGCCTGGCGTCGAGCGCGGGACCCGGCGTCGGGCGGTCCCCGCTGAAGACTGCTAGCTAGAAGATTTCCATGGGGTCCTGACGCCTGGCGGCTTCAGTCCTAATGGTGTAACCTGCTGCAAGAGCTGTTCTCGAAGATCTACTGTTACGATAAGTTCTTACGTAGCTGTACTTTCCTCTGGCAGCTAGTCACTGAACCCACTCATGATGGGGCAGTACTGGACTTTGTACTCAGTAATAGGGATGTGTTGCAGACATCAAGGTAGGAGACCACCTGGGGAACAGCAGTCTCTGTACAGTATGGTTCAGTATAAGGATGGCTGTGGAACTAAGTCATGCAAGGGGGAAGGTGATGGACCTCAGGAGGGCAGATTTTAAAAAGATGGGTGAATGCCTCAGGGATGACCTGGCCGGGGGAGGGGGAAGGAATGGACAAAGCTAAAAAGGACCATAGGGAAGGCAGCAAACATCTGTGTCAAGCAAGTAAACAAAAACAAGAGGAAAAGAGACCATTATGGTTGTCGAAAGAGGTGGTAGACAATGTAAAAGCTAAAAGGGTAGCATTCAGAAGGTATAAGGAGATGCAGAGGGAGGAGGATAGGTAGGTTTATCAGGGGAAATAGAGGGAAGCAGGAGAGCAGTAAGGAGCGTGAAGGTGCAAACTGAAGAGAGGATAGTCCAGACAATGACAAAGAGGGGCAAGATGGTTATTAGGTATGTATGCAGAAGGAGCTTTCAAGTTCTGATGAAGGAACAACTTTAAGTCCTGAAACGTTAACTTAATTTTGAATGCTATATGGATGTATACAGTTCAGAAAAATGAAATGAAGAGAAACGGATGAAGAATCTAATACTTGTAGAAAAGAAAGATAAAAAAGAATATTTCAAGTCTCTAAAGTGGTGATTATTTTTTTGGGGTGAGGTTCTCAAACAATATAACAGATATGCAAAAGGAGGAAGACCATGGGTAGGATGATACGGTTAACTCATTCCTTCCTGATGACGCCATATGGTGTCATAAAAAAAATACTTCTTTTTCCTGATGACGCCATATGGCGTCCTAAATCATTTGCTGTAATGCCTGATGACGCTAATTGGCGTCCATATCTTTCTCTTGGTGCAGCTCAAGCATTTGTTTACATTTGATGAATTGAGTTGTACCAGCTAATAAGGGACATCGTACCCTTACTGATTTTACCTAATATAATATGTGTTCCCATTGGCTATTTTTGAGAAAACAAGCCTTAATACATAAATAAATAAATTTACTGTTTTTTGCATGTGCTGGAAAAAATGTATTATGTTCATTCTGCCATTAGTTTGTATCGTAACAACAAATGATCTTGTTTTAGTGTAACATGTTAAGCTGATCAGGTTTACACTATAATTAATTTTATAATTTTTTTTTTTTATTCGAGCAATCCGATTGACTGTCACCACTTTGGTGTATTTTTTTGTCTTTTGGGGTATTTTTCTACAGTAACATGTTGTCACTGATATCGTGATTGTTATAACTATTAGTCCATTTATACCACTAAATGAGCTGAATATGTCTGTATTTAAAAATCGAGCTCTGTGATTGGTCGGATTTTCTGACATTATCAATTCTGAATTTAACTGGTATAAAGGGATTGTCTTAGATGCAGGCACCATCCCACTGATGAAGCCTTAGTTGTCGAAGCGCCAAGGAACCTGCACATAGATCTTTTGTTGTGTCTTCCACTATTCTATTCAATGTGTGTGCCTGAAACGTTAGACTAAATCCTTATTTAGCATTCAAGCAAGGACTCGTATTTTTTTACAACCGTCACTGGAGGGAAAGTGGCTCTCTGGGCTCTGGAGTGTACAGTGATTTATTTTTTTTGATGTTTCAATTACGGGTGACAGCCCTCTCCTGCACCCGCCCTAGCTCTGTAGTACATCACCATTTGGTCATATTGATCCTCACTGTTGCCATGCTTGCTCTATGCTTATTGTACACGTCACTATTTCCATTAACCAGTCAGAGCGCACACTGGTGCAGGAAGAGCATGGTGACTAGAAACTTAGATTCAAGATGGAGGTGCTGCTCTTATCCTAAAATACTCACTCAATTTCGGTGCCAAAACCTCGATTTGTAATCTGTATTTACTTTATTTGTTTTTATTTTTATTTATGATAAAAGTTTTCATAGTTGTTACTTTGTTCATTTTGAGATAATTTCTGGTCATCCTGTGTGATCACATCTTATGGATCCGGCTGGCATTCCTGATGGGAGAGAGTGTTTCTTGTGCATGTACTAGATGAGGTCCCATGAATTCAGCACCTTTTGTTACTTTTTAAAGAGTTTATGTTCGGATTATGGATATATTAAAATCTATGTGGCATGTTGCTCCCTGCGTTATGGATGATAAGTGGGTTAGGGTCAGTAGCATTAATTTTAATTATTTAACCAGGTGAGACACACTAAACTGAAAGCTTTTTTACAGGTGCAACCTGGGAGCACAGGGAAGTTAAGTGACTTGCTCAGGGTCATACAGTATGCGAGTGGAAGCTGTGGGATTCAAACCCAGGTCTGGTCTGTTGGATGTCACCAGATTTGCAGCTTAGAGCCTTAAACCACTGCGCTATACTGCCTCAGTAGCATGTTTGTCTCATGCTCTGCACTTGAGTTTTCTCCCTAATACGCAGTTGCTGATTGTTTAAAATGAAAAAAATAATGGTATTGCCTTCAACTTATCTAGCATCAGTCCAGCCCCAATCTCTGATGCATTGTAAAGGCCAAATCAGTTTTGAATCCCTCCACAGTCACTGGTGTTGTCTCTCGACTAGTATGACGTCAGTCCAGACTCAACCTCTGATGCACTGTAAAGTGTTCTTCAGGTTAAAATCCCTCCACAGCCACTTGTAAGATCTAGCTCCTTACCATGCATCAGTCGAGCCCCAAACTGTAGTGGACAGTGAAGTGCATTTCAGGTTCAGATCCCTCCTGAACTGATGGTGTTGTCCATCGACTTACCATGCATCAGTCCAGACCAATCCCATAATGCACTGTGAAGTGCATTTCATGTTCAAAACCCTCCACATCCACTGGTGTAGTCCATCAGTTCAGCCCCAATCTGTGATGCACTGTAAAGTATTCATCAGGTTCAAATCCCTCCACAGCCACTTGTAAGATCTGTCTCCTTATCATGTGTCATTCGAGCCCCAAACTGTAGTGAACATTGAAGTGCATTTGAGGATCAGATCCCTCCATAGCTGATGGTGTTGTCCATCGACTTACCATGTAGCAGTCCAGACCAATCCCATAATGCACTGTGAAGTGCACTTGATGTTCAAAACCCTGTACATCCACTGGTGTATCAATTCATATGACATCAGTTCAGCCCCAATCTCTGATGCACTGTAAAGTATTCTTCAGGCTCAAATCCCTCTACAGCCACTTGTAAAATCTATCCCCTTATCATGCATGCCTCGAGCTCCAAACTGTAGTGAACAGTGAAGTGCATTTCAGGTTCAGATCCCTCCACAGCCAATGGTGTTGTCCATTGACTGATCTGGTGTCAGTCCAGCCCCAACCTCTACTGCACTGTAAAGTGCTGTTCAGGTTCAAATCCCACCAGAGTCACTGATTTAGTCCATCTGTTCATCAGTCTTCAGTCCAACCTTTATCTCTGACACTCTGTGATGTGCATTACTGATATGGATCCCTCCTCAGTCACCATGGTGTAGTCCATTGTACACGTCAGGATTCATTCCAACACTACCCTCAGATGCACTGTAATGTTCTATTCAAGTTTGAATCGCTCCACAACCACTTTAGTCCCTTGTGCTCATAATGCTTCAGACCATCCCTTACCTCTGATGCGGTGATGTGATCAGTGCCAGTGTATGCGTATACAGTCCATTCAAATGAAACATAGCATTCAGTACACATGTGCACCAATGAGCATCACTCCATGGTGCAGGCACACCCACACTCCTCCCACCCACACAGTCGCCATACTGAATGTTGCAACATATTACATGTGTATGCAGGCAAACCATGTGACACAGCACATAGTACACAACCTTTACAGGTGTACATGTCATCACCCTGTATTATTTGCCCCACAATGTTTCTGCATGGCATATGAACACTATTACAGGTGCAGGCAGCCCCACCTGCTTCCTACAACTGAGTATGCCCCAAGGACGGTGCCAATTCATGACACAAAATGACTGCAGTGCCTATGAGCATCATTCCTTGGTACAGGCACACCCACCCCTTTCCCATGACACAGTATACCCCAAATTACCAGTGCCTTTTCAGCAATTTCATCATCCTATACGTATACCCATAATGTATCTACAGTGTCTGTTAGCACCATTATTAGATGCATACAGCCCCTCTCATTTCCCCAGAACATATGAAGTGCATCTGAGCCTGTATTATGAATGCAGGACCCCCCCCCCACCACCACCACCACCACTAACACACAGTGCTTCCTCATACAGTCATTCCCTCACCTTAAACCATCCCATAATACAACCCCAAAAAATAAATTATGCCAAGAAATTAAATAATACACAGATTTATGTAACATGATGTTTACTGAAAGACTGTGAACCTTTACATGAACAACATCATGCTTCATTTACAGTATGATAAAGCAAACAGCACAAATAAAATACAGTTTCCTATACTTATCATGGGATTTTATTGCAAAAATAAAATAGTTTATTTCAATGAAATTATACATTTTAACTACAGCACATATGCAATTAATCATAGAGAGCCCTCCAGCACTAACAAATGTCTCCATTTCCTGTGTCAGCTCACTGACCTACACTGGAGGTGTTCTTCCTATTTACATCACTTGACCTCACAAAGCACTTCCTTCCTGCATCACTTCCTGATATGTCCTTCTAAGGTAATGTGTAAATATGTTCTTACTAAACTAGGGGAAAAACAAAAAAAATTGATAATCAGATTTATAAACTAAAATCAGTGGGTAGGAAGAATTGAACACTGCAAAAATTCCAACCAGTGGAGTGGAACAAAAAACTCAAACTGTAATAACAAGAGATTCAGATATTGATTTCTAACTAAAAAAATGGTAAAAAACTTGCAAAATTTATATTTAGACAATGGCAGATGTTTATTGTATATTTTTAACTATTTTAGTCAACAATTTTACAGAAATGTAATATTTTTGCATGACTAAGTAAACAGAGCATAATTATATTTAGATAAAATCATCAGAATTTATTAAAATATGAAAATAACCTTACACAACATTAAATCCAGTAAAATAGACATTACCAAACCTCACTCATTTTCAAAAACTTTTTGTCCTGAAAAACTTTTCTTTTTACAGTTTTAAAATTGGATGTATGTTTTTAAGATGTGTAGGTTTAAGCACAGTGTGTTTGTATGAATGCTGCAGATCTAAAACCCCTTCAGGCACACAGGTGTTCTAGCAGCAGGCAGAGGCTACCTGAACATTCTAAGTGACAATAGGATAAAATGAGTTAAAAAGGGAAATGGGGGGGGGGGTGTCTGTGCAGAGGGGAACCAGGAAGAGGCAGACATCCTGAACAAATACTTGTGTTCATTGTTCACAGAGGAAGGAGAAGGTTAAGGGACACAAAAAAGTTGCAGGAGCATCGGAGGGAGGTAGGTGGACACTAGTCCATTTTCAGAGGAGAGTGTCCTGAAGGGACTTGCTAATCTGAAAGTGGACAGAGCAGTAGGGCCAGACTCTTCCTGCAGGTGTTCTGGGACAAGCTACCAGTGGATGGCATCCTACATTGGCTGCGTCACCATGACCAACTGGTCCAGGTGACCGAGGTGCTGAGACCACTGCAGGGGGCGCATCTGTCAGTGGGCCCACCGGACCACACTGGTGAAGAACACCATGTATCCCAGCAACCACAGGAAGTCCCAGACAGGGTGGACGTGCCCAACCCGACATGATTGGGCAGAGGCAGTAAGGTCCGCTGCCTAGTCTGCTGGGAGTTGGGACTTGGCCCAGAGGGAGTTGAGCTCTGCGCCAATGAAGTAGATGACCTCCCAGGGATTGAGTTCCGACTTGACCAGGTTGATGAGCAAACCCAAGGCCGAGCAAGTTTGGAGGGCCAGACATACCACTGCCTTGGTGGCTGCTTTCAGGAATGTCCCTGTCCAGGAGATCAGCTACCTGGAAGCCAGCACACACCTTCATTTCCCATTACCACATTGACCTTGAATCATGCTGGGATGCTGGTTTTGGGACCTCAGTTCTCCAATCCCTGTGTGCCAAGTAGGGGTGTATGTCTAGCTCCCTCCTCCCAGAGAACTGCTAGGAGTCTGCCTAAGTGTGGATAGTGCACCATATGCACACCCCTAGAAATGAGGGTTACTCACCTGTAACCGTAGTTCTAGGAGCGGTATATGGTGCATATCCACACAGCCCACCCAGCTTCCTCTGACAAGTGGCACATGGATCCCTGCTTCCAGCATGCAAGATCTGACATCACGGGGCGGTGCCAAGGAGGATATTCCAGCTGAAAGTAAAGGGGAAGGAAGACTGCTTAACTGTGGATGTGCACCATATACCACTCTTAGAACTACGATTACAGGTGAGTGAACCTCATATACTGTCTACATTTTCCTGACTCTTTGGTCCAGAAAGCAAATTTTTTTTTCTCATTGTCCTAGTGTCTAGTGAGTCAGCTTACCATGATCAGCAGTTTCCATCTCCAGTTGTGCCCCTGGAGCTGTGATTAATCATAAACAGAAGTTGAATACATAATGTTTTGCAGCTACTAATGATGTGCTATGCAGATTTACAGATCTTACTTCGAAGGGGAGCTCTTGCAGCAGGTAATGCCAATAGGACTAAGGCCGCCAGGTGTTAGGACCTCACAGGAAAATCTTCTAGCTAGCAGTCTGTGGCGGGGGACCACCCCTGACATCGGCTGTGCCCTAGCGTCAGGCATAGTATAAAGGGGGTGGTCCCCCGGCGCCATCTCAGTTCTTTTCCCGCTGTCAACCTGCTTAACTCGGCTCCACGGATGCCCAGTTTTTTTGCAGTTGACCACACCTTTTTCCTCTTCGTCTAAACATTTGTTTTCAGTCCTTTCTTCAATTATTTGACGAATTTGCATGTCTTCACCTCCTTCCACTCGGCGCAAGTCAAATTGTCAGTGCAGGAAGCAGATCCCAGCCAAGGACGGCCACATGGCATGCTTGCTCTGCTTAGGCCCAGACCACTGGCCTGATGATTGCCCGCACTGCCAGAAGTTCAATAACAAGACCCGCAACAGAAGAGCCAATGCCCTGAAGGTCTATCTTCTAGAGAAGCAGGTGGCAGCCATGCAAGATTCTCCATTGGGACGTAGTTCTATCCTCACTAGAGAGTCTCCCCCCAACAGAAAAGTCATTGGGAGGGAAACATCATCATCACTGGGAGAAAGACAGAGCCAGGTCGGAGTCCCACCCTAAGTCCCCTGACAAGGCTTCTACTTCCTTGGCCTCTGGCGGGAGGTCAGGGTTGGCCCCACCGGCCGCCTCTGGGACTGTTCCCAAGAAGACATCCTCCTCCTCCTCCTCCTCCTCCTCTCACGACAAGAGTAAGGAGGCTTCTTCTTCTAGGATTTCATCCACCCAACTCCCCTTGACTCACCGACCCCACAAACCTTTTCATGGGTCGACCCAAGAGGGAAAGGCATCTTCCTCAGGCAGGTCTTGAGAAGCAGGCCATAAGTCCAGTGGTTCGTCCGATAAGCACAAGCACTCAGACGACTCCAAAAGATGCCAGGAGGCTGTCCGGCATCGGCCACCCCCGCCCCCTGCAACAGACAACCCATAAGCCGAGCTAGCTTGCCCTCGGACAAGGACCAGGCCCCCCCCCCAGCCGATAAGTGGCCGTCGGCCCCCCAGGATCAGGCATCTACCCCTACGCCAGGGGACCAGTCACCAGATGACTCACAGGCAAAGCCAGATACCGGGTTGAACGACCGGTCTCTAGCGGATACTGAGCCAGACCCACAGCCCGATACTGGGATCGAGAAGTCTCCAGACCGGACGCCCACCCCAGAAGGCCCTAAAGGCCTGGTGCCCGATCCAGCGCATCCAACGCCTGCACCCCCAGTGGTCCCCCAGCGGACATCGGTGCGTTGTTTACCTCCTGGTGGAACATGGTAAAAGGGGACTTGCTCTACAGGCATGCAGATCCCCCCTCCGAAGGAAACCCCTGCAGCGCCTCCTCTGCCCTCTGGCAGTTGGGCGCCTGATCAAGGCTGTTATCTACCATGTGGTCCAGTGGGTAGGAAAAGACACCTGTTGTCGGTGCCTTCCTCCAGTGGTCGTCCCCCGTCGTCTTCAGGTGAGGATGCAGGGGACTCTTTCTGTGATTATTCTTCTGGGGACAATCTTCTGACTCCCTTCCCTAGTCCAAGAGACTCCCCTAGGTTCCCCGGATGACCCCTCATTCCTTGTTATTATGAGGCACATTCAAACCCTCTACTAGTGGGACACAGAGGAGTTTGATCCAGAAAGGTGCCACTTGGCGAAGATTTTGGGATCCAAGGACCCTAAACCCTTGGTCATTCCACCTTTGGTAGAGCCTTTTTAGGATGTTATCAGGCTCACCTGGCAGCGCCCCTCCACCACGTCTGCAGTGAGAAGGAAGACAGACAGACTGTACAGAACACCTAAAGGGGAACCATTCTTGGGGGAGAATCCCAAAGCAGATTCCATGGTGCTCACAGCAGCTCATGGAAGAGCTCAGCAGCCTAAGCATATGAGTGTCCAGCCTTCAGACCCTGAGTCCAAAAAGCTGGACCACATGGGCAGAAAAGTATATACATCAGCCACTGGGACTATTCATTCTCTAAATTTCCTAGCACGTATGGTGACTTACCAGAAGCCCCTCTGGGAGAAGACCATGGACCTGGTGAAGGCTCAGCCGGATTCCGACAGTAAAAATGAGCTCATGGCATATAGCCAGTCGGGCATGGACGTAGATAAGCACATGCTCAGGTGCACCTACGATTCAGCAGACATGGCAGCCAGGGCTGCAGCCTCAGGCATCTGTATGAGGAGGCATGCCTGGCTCAGAATATAGGGGTTCTGCCAGGACCTGCCGGATACCATCGTGGATGCACCTTTCCAGGGCTCCGTCCTTTTTGGGCAAGAGGTAGAGAAAGTAATCCTGGGGCTTCAGGATTCTGGCAAGGCAATAGCTGACGTGCACAGGATGTACAAGTCAGAGCCACACTCCTCCCGTCATTGTCCTTTTTGCCATAACCAAGGACAACAAGGGGAAAAGGCAACCCCAAAACAAAGGAGCCTTCAAGAGATGCGGCCACCCTGTCCCTTCCAGCGCCCAGGGCCCCAAGCATCCCAAGGCACCCCGGACCCCCTTGACCAACCCCCCAAATGCAGCATGACTCCCTGCCGTCCCTCCCCCGCCCTCAGATTCCACTGGGGGAGACGGTAGGAGGGAGATTCTCCCTCTACCTGTCAGGGTGGTCCAGTATCATCTCAGACCAGTGGGTACTTCAGACAATAGAGAGAGGCTACTCCCTAGAGTTTTTGAGCTGCCCTCTGGACAACCCTCCTACCCCTTCACATTGCTTGCCCAACCACACCCTTCTTCTGAAAGTAGAGATACAGGCCATCCAGGTGGTTCCACCTCCCCAGCAGGGCAAAGGCTTCTATTCACATTTCTTTCTGGTCCCCAAGAAAACAGGAGACCTCTGCCCTATCCTGGATCTCAGTCAACTGAACATGTATATCCAGTACAGGAGGTTCAGAATGGTGACCTTAGCAAGCCTGTTGCCCATGATCCATCGAGTAGACTGGCTCTGCTCCCTAGATATGCAGGATGCATACATGCACATCAAAATCCTGCCCTCACACAGGAAGTTCCTGTGCTTCCTTTTTCAAGATCAGCACTATCAATTCAGGATACTTCCATTTGGCCTCTCATCAGCGCCTAGCGTCTTCACCAAGTGCCTGGCAGTGGTAGCAGCAGCCCTGAGAAGGAAAGGCCACTTTGTCTACCCTTATCTAGACGACTGGCTCATTTCTGCCCAGTCATTGGACCAGCTGAACAATGCCTTGCAAGAGACAACATTAATGTTCCAGTCCATGGGCATCACTCTGAATTGGTTGAAGTCACAACCTTGGCCCTCCCAAAGGCATCAGTATATTGGGGTGGTCCTAGACGCCATTCAAGACATGGCCCTTCTGCCAACAGACAGAGCAGAACGGCTGAGAGGAGTTGCCTGAAAAGTGCAGACCTCAGACCGAGTCGCAGTGAGAGTGATCCTGCAACTGCTAGGGCATATGGCAACCGCCATAGCCATGGTTCCTTTGGCACGGCTGAACATGAGGACTCTACAGTGGCACCTCATGGTTCAGTGGCACCAGGGCATAGACAAGCTGGACCAGCCTATCCGGATATCAGGGGCGGTCCATCATTCTCTTCTTTGGTGGTTAAGTCTGTTCAACCTCGAGGTAGGTGTTCCCTTTCAGAGGCTGAGCCCAATGCAGTTCCTCACTACAGATGCTTCGGGTCTAGGCTGGGGGGCGCATCTGGATGTACAGTGAACAAAGGGCTCCTGGAATGCAGTGGAACGATCTCTTCACATTCGTATTCTGGAAATGAGAGCCGTACTGTATTCCCTTCAGGCTTTCCAAGACCAGCTCTACTGGGGTCCACTCCTAGTTCATGCTCATCTAAACAAGCAAGGGGGCACTCATTCCTACCCCCTATGCAGAGAAGCCATGAGAGTGTGGCACTGGGTAGTAGAACACGGTCTGGACATCACGGTGATTCACGTACCAGGGGTCCAGAATGTTCTCACTGACAGTCACATCGATCGTGATTCAGGATGTTACCAGGTTCACCAGCAGCACCCCTCCACCACGTCTGCAGTGCCAAGGAAGGCAGACAGACTGTACAGAACACCTAAAGGGGAACCATTCTTGGGGAAGAATCCCAAAGCAGATTCCATGGTGCACACAGCAGCTCATGGAAGAGCTCTGAATCACGAGTGGGAATTGCAGCAAGAGGTGGCAGAAGACCTCTTCGAAAGATGGGGTCGACCAGAGTTGGACCTCTTTGTGTCCCCGTGCAATGCCAAACTGTCAAATTTCTGCTCACTAGATGCAGGGCCTGGTGTTTTCTGGCGAGACGCATTGTCCCTCTCCTGGACAGGGAGGTTTCTATATGCCTTCCCTCTCCTTCACAGAGTCTTGCTCAAATTGCAGATGGAGGAAGCCAGAATGATTTTTGTAGCTCCTCTCTGGCCTCAACAGATCTGGTATCCGCTGCTGCAGCAACTGGCCACGGAACATCCCATGCAGTTGCTCCTCTGCAGTGGCATGCCAGGCTCCTGCAGTCTTAGCTGAGGAAAGATTGGGGGTGTCATGTAGAGTGGCAGAGGTCCTAGTAGCAGTGAGGGAATCCTCCACCAGGGCAATCTATGCCATGAAGTGGAAGCGTTTTTGTTTATGGGCAGCACCCCATTCCCTGGACCCCTTGGATTGTCCGGTAAAGTTTGTGCTGGAGTACCTTCTCCATCTTTTGAACTTGGGCCTTAGCTACTCGTCCATTAAGGTGCACCTCTGTGCTTTGTCAGCCTACCACACACACCGATGAACGGAAGGACTCTAGCACAACTCGATGTGTGCAAGATCTTCTTGAGGGGAACCTTGCACATCAGACCCCCACGAAGGGATCCGGTCCCTCCATGGGATCTTCTTTTTGTTTTAAAGAAGCTCACCCTTCCCCTCTTTGAGCCAACCATGACATGTGAGCTTCACTTTCTCTCTTGGAAAGCGTTATTTTTAGTTGCTATTACTTCTGCTCGGAGAGTTTCTGAGCTACAGGCTCTGATGTGTAAAGAGCCTTACCTTGTTTTCCATAGGGACAGGGTGGTACTGCATACAGACCCTAAGTTTTTACCGAAGGTGGTGTCCAAGCTAACCTTGAACCAGGACATCCAGTTTCCAGTCTATTTTCCAGAGTATTCTAATAAAGGTGAGGCTCTGTTGCAGACTCTGGATGTACATAGGATCCTCAGGTATTAACCTGACAGTACTAGTTCCATTTCGGCAGATGGACCAATTGTTCATTTCCTTTGCCTATAGGGAGACAGGGGCTCCTGTCACCAAGCAAACACTGACCAGATGGTTGGTGCATTGCATCACCTTTTGCTATCGGCACCATAACAAGCCCTTACCAGGATCGGTTAAGGGCCACTCTACCAGAGGTGTGGCAGCTTCCTTTGCCTCTCTATGGAATGCATCTTCAGCAGACCTTTGCGCTGCTGCTACTTGGAGCTCAGTCCATACCTTCATCCGACACTACAGTCTGGACATGCCTCTAGACGGAGAGCAGGCATTGGACTAGCAGTCCTTCAGGGTCTCCTCTCCTGAGCTGCAACTTATCAGTTTTATCCTTCTCCCCTCTGACTTGGGTCTCTCTTTGGGTACTGCTTGCGACTCAGTCTTATTGGTATTACCTGCTGCAAGAGCTCCCCCTCGAAGTAAGATGGTACAGTTACGTAAGAATTTACCATAACAGTAGATCTTCTAGAGGAGCTCTTGCAGCAGGTGACTTTCCCACTCTCCAACCCCCAGGAACTAATGTATTTTTTTCCTTCTCTTTGGGTATGGGAGACCCTCCTCGGTTCTCCATTCTGTTTGTCAGCTGGGTCTCCGGCGAGAGAACTGAGATGGTGCCAAGGGACCACCTCCTTTATACTATGCCTGATGTTGGGGCAGAGCCGACGTCGGGGGCGGTCCCCTGCCATAGACTGCTAGCTAGAAGATTTTTCTGTGGGGTCCTAATGCCTGGTGGCCTTAGTCCTATTGGTATTACCTTCTGCAAGAGCTCCTCTCGAAGATCTACTCTTATGGTAAGTTCTTATATAACTGTACTTTTACAGTTTTGTCTCATCTCTCATTCAGTCAGCGAAGTGGACATCACAACTGTTCCTGTTTACTTTTCCTCTTCTTTTTTTTTTTTTTTAACTTTTTTTTTAAACTTTCCATCTTTATTGTTATTCAGATTTACAAAGAATAATTAAAAGAAAATACAGTTCTGTAGGAACTTATAAAACCATAAAAATAAATAGGACTACAAAATTAATAAAATTAGTAAAATTAATAAGGTGCCTGCATTAGTTCATAATCCTTGATTTCATATAGAAACATTGCGAGTAGGATCTTAGGTAAAGACCTTTAGAGAGTCAGGGAACAAAGTCTTTACGTAAGGGTGTGACATACATCACCCATCTTCTCCACCTATTCTCAAACCCAACTAGTGATTTATTAAGTATGGCTGTTAATTTCTCCATTTTATACAGCTGTGTCATTATTGAGGACCATTGGTCCATTGTTGGAGGAAGTGGGGAGAGCCAGTTTTTAGTTATGGCTTACTTTTCCTGTTCTGATAGAGCAATCCATAAAAAAACTGTTGTAGAAGCACACAGGTAGTAGTAGAATTGCAAGTGGGATTTGCTGGTCAAAATTAGTTCATGTAAAAGCAGTGATTGAGAAATAGTCATTAGCCTCATTCACATGGCGAGAAAAAAATCGCTGCCTTGTTGATCGTTGCTACCAATCTGTTTTGCAACACTGTGGAGCAGCATTCAGATGGGCCGCCTGTTGAGCAGCTGTTTCACTGTCAGTGAGGTATCCAGAGGGTGGGGGGAGTGTGCTGGAGTTGGGGAGGGTGACATAAGACAGAAATGGTGCCTAGCACCTGAAGGATCGAGATGGTCGTTGGACCCGAGTTCAGCTGAAGGTTCCTTTTTATTTTGAACACAATCTGAACTGTCACTTTTGTAGTCCCGGCTAAAACCAGAGAAAACACATCCCTTAAGTCCAGCCATGCCCCTGACACTGGACATGCACTTATGCATATATGTACGTGCATGCCCAGTGTCACGGGCACGGCTGGACATACAGTGCTTTTACGTGTTTTTTCTAAGTTTTAGCCCTCAGTTTACAAAAAGAGTTACTTTCCTGGGTTCAGCTGTGTTCCAGGTACAAAAAGGTACCTTCAGCTGAACTCGGGTCTGACGACCCATCCTCGGACCTTCTGCCCATAGGTGGTTGGAGCACTGTGTGTGGTGTCAGCTGTTCACACAGCCCAATACAATGGTGCAAAACTCATGCACCGCAATGTAAACCCACAGAAAGAGGGATCGCCCACGCAATGAAACGCCACCAGAAAATGCAAAACTGTGGCATTCAGACGTGGGCAGCAACACCGATCTTGCCAGTGTGTACCACCAGCAATGGCTGAGATTTGGCCGTGTGAACAAGCGAATTCTTTTGAGACCACTGCAGATTAGAAAATAAAATGGTTGGCTGTAAGGAGGGTAGGGGGGAGTGATGCAATGTCTGAAATCCGACCGTGCTGTCTGTTAACAGAAGTTCCTTTTGTTGTATTTTCCATCTGGGTTTGTAAAATTTAATAGCACCGATACAGATAAAAGGACAAATGACATTCCCTACTAAAGCACAACCATGCAGAATCGTCTTTTTCTCCATAACATCACTTAACAAAATTGTGTCTTTCTGTGTCCAGCCGTACAAAAGTGATGTATGTTGTTGAAGGAAAAAAGTGCTTAATAAAGAATAAATGGGGCTCCAGAGATGTCTCTTGACTAATTCAGAGCACCTTCTCATAACTTTTTTTTTTTTTTCGATCTTTGTTTCTTCACCTGGTTGACCGAGGCATCTCTCAGGCTGGCTGGCTCGCTCAGCATTCACCCCTAACCGCTCGCTTGAACCACTCCTCCAACCGGAACATCGGGATCAGGATGACCTCCTCTCCTGCTGCCCATACAGGAGGAGGCCGGGGATCCCCAAGGGGTAGGATGGGGATCATGGCCGGCATTGAGCATGTGGAGTGTCTGCCCCCCGAGACCAGCCATTGCCTCACCCAGCCACCAGAGGTTTTTCTTGTTTCTGTTGCCCCGGGAGTGCAGATGTGCAATGACATCCAGCGCAACACGGGCACACTCCTGTACCCGCTTGCAGGACATCTGCCATTGCTTCCATACCGCAGTGCGTGCTCTTCATCTTGCTACAGTCTGCCAGCCTCCGCTGGGAGCCACTAGAGCAGCAAGAAGCATCATCCACCCACCCACCCAAGGAGAGCAGTCCTCCGGACACTTAATCCTCTTCTCCCCCTGCCAACCCCCAGTGCCTGAGTCCATTCCTGAATACTGGTTGCCGGTGTGGCGTCCAGTGCCTCAACCCTCAGCGCCACCGGGCTGACTACCTTGTAACTTCTTTACTTCACAGTTTTCAAACTCTTGGAGGCACATGATTAGGTAAGAGACCTATCTGGAGCCCCATTTACTTATAAATCATGAGAGTGACCTCTCTTTGACAATTGCAGCCTTGTAAAATGAGCAGTAAGCTAACATATACACTCAGTATAAAACATTACAGCTCTAACAAATATATGCCAATACATTGACTTGTATGTATGTTCAAATACCAGCTTGATATTGTTAGGAATCATCATAGTCCATTGTATAACTCTGTTTAAAACAGTTGCAAGCATTGTTAAACCCAAGATAGATAGAGTCAATGTGATGCCTATCCTTTACCTGAAAACAGTTGAGTCAATACCCCCCTACCCCCCAAGTTCCCCAAAGTGCCAGTCAGCATAATTATTGTTATGTTAAAAATGTCTTTCAGCGGTATCCTGGACAAGTCATACTTAAGTCAACCAGACTTCGACTGGCTCATGCAAGAAGAAGAAGTGCAGCCACTGCAGCATCAGCAGTAGATCAAGCTCAGTTTCTCCAAGTGACCAAGCAGATACAGGAGGCAACCGAAGAAGTGTCTGCAGGAGAGGAATGGTGTAAGCCTGAGAGTCTGGAACTCAGGGGTACTGTGCAAGCTGAAAGTGTTTCTTTACCTCCCCAAGGCATTTCCTTGGAATTTTCTCAGACTGCTTCACTTCCAGTTTTGTGTTCTAAAGAACCAAGTCCAGAGACAGTTACCTCTTCATTGCCACCATCGCTGCTGCTGCCACCTCCACCACCAACACTACTACCACCACCACCACCACCACCACCCCCTCCTCCACCACCACCACCGCCACCTCCTCCTCCTCTACCCACAAGTGAAGATTTGGAAGCCCCCCAGCAGAAAGCGACAAGCCCGGTGAAACTACAGCATCCAGAAGACATAGGGGTCTTAAAACCAGTTGGCTTACCTTCCCAACAGTTCTTTGACAGCAGCCAACTGGTCAGTGCCAGAAAGAAACTGAAAAAGACATCAGCCATGGAAAGTTCACAGAAGAGGAGAGGTGATGTTTTTATTATATTATTAAGCTTTTATCTGGAAAACTGTTCTCGCTTCCTCCTCACCCCACCTGTACATACTCTACCTCCACTCACATTTTTCAGAACCTGCACATGAGCTTGAGTATCCCGTGTTCTAGCTACCAGTAGACGCAGTTCATTAACCGCACTTAGGTAGGCTTATGCTGGGCCTGCTCAGTTGCTGAAAACAGTGTTCAGGCTTGACTGCTCCTATCACCCAAACGTGGTATTTCTTCTGCAGGTTCACCAGGTCCATCACCAAAAGCCATGATGTCTGTATTCACAGTTTGGGCACTGCCCATGATGTGGACAGCTGCCAGTCGTGCTTGGCCACTACCTGCAGGCAGTCGCTGATCATTGACTTATGTGATTTAAGATGGTTCAGCAATTGTGCAGAAATCATCTGCTGCAGTGAGACTGGCCCTGCACTTGGAGGCCATGAAGGGAGATGAACACCTCCTCAGCATTATCCCCATCTTAAAAAAAACCAAAAGACAGTAGTGGCACGCAAAACTGTAGACTGCAATATATGCAAACAAAGTGAAGTTTTATTCCACCAAGTAGAAAATATAAC
The DNA here is from genome assembly GCA_016271365.2 of Neoceratodus forsteri. Classification (NCBI taxonomy): domain Eukaryota; kingdom Metazoa; phylum Chordata; order Ceratodontiformes; family Ceratodontidae; genus Neoceratodus; species Neoceratodus forsteri. The sequence goes on along the minus strand of CM057454.1, from coordinate 1,079,832,909 downwards.
ACAGTGCAGGACACACAGTCACAGTTGCTTAGTGTTCAGTGTGTCCTTGATAGCCACAAATGGCAGATAGTAAAGTGCTACAGTTCAGTGCAGTTGCTCAGCATGGATGCGACCCAGCGCTTTCGACTCTTTACCAGAGTCTTCCTCAGGGGTGTGGCTAGTGTGGCAATGTGACCTTCTTATACCCATCATCAAATTAATATTCATTATGGAGGTGAAGCCCCAATTACCAAAGTGAAAATGGAAATACTGTGAACATTACAACAGAGACTCATTTTGGGAGTGAAAAATAAAAAGTAATACAAAACATCTTAAAGTTCTCTTATCATACTATGAAGCTACAAATGATTTAATTTAATTCATCATTTCATAAAGTAAGGTGAAAAAGTTCAATACCAATATACACTAGCAAATTAGCATGAAATGATACTCAGAACAACTATTCACATTTTCAAATATCAATAAGCTATACTAGATGTAGCTGCAAAGATGAAAATAGAGAAGGAAGAAAAATTCAAACCTGTATGTCCTTATGCATGATTCATGGCATCCACATAAGGGACCCCCTGGTAAATGAGTCACAAGGCAATCCTTGGAGGTATCTGAAATCAAGGCAACCATCAGGCTTGAACAGAGTCCAAAAAAATAGAGGGGAAAGTCATCTGGAGGAGAGAAGAGAAGAATTAATTAAGTATATCAAAATACTATTTATATGCACACAGACAAAGAAACCAACAAAAACACAGACTTTGCTTTTTTAAGCTCTGGTTTCCTATTTGCATTACAATGATACATTTCAAAATCAGTGTAAGTGAGGATACAGGATCCCAGGGGATGGGATCAGGTAGGCAAGCTAACTATTTTTAATATGCATTTTAGTTACTGAATGGAGGGCTTCAGATACCACTAGTTATTGGTATCTTGTTTAATGTTTCTTAAGGAATTGCTTCAGGTCCCAATGGTTATTCAGTCCATTAGGTTTGACACTGTTTATTTTATAAATTCAGTTATTTTTTTGTTGTAGTAACATACTGGCTCTATCTCCTCCTGTCCTTACTGGGGGTATCCACTCAATTCCCAGAAAGCTGAGGCCCTCCAATCTAGATCCATGAAAAGTGGCATTGTGCATTCCTGTGGGTGTGTCTCTGTTGTTATTTAATACAGAACGAACACGCTCCTGTATACGTTACTTTAGTGGGTGAACAGTCTTTCCTATGTAAATCCGCCCATAACTACACCATAAGACATAAACTACATATTGCGTGACACATGTAATGAGCTGTTTTATATCTGCTTTCAACTCAGGGAGGTTGGGATGAACAGTTGTTTGGTTGGATATATTTACAGATATTACATCTGCTACACTTATAAAAGCCCTTGCGTCTGATGGGTAGCCATGTTCATCTGTATTCCTGTTGGGGTTTGCAGCTACTGTGCACTTTATCCTTTAAGCTGTTGACTTTTTGTGAAAGTGACCCTAGGTTTATGGCAGTGTTGACCTCTGTCACTTAAAGCAGCAGTGCAACGAAAAAAGTTATTCCAAAAAGCTATTTTTCTGCTATGGTTATGAAAAATATTGGCAGAACTGTTGATTTGGGTTTTCTGGATGCTTCCTGTGCTGTGTACTGTACCTTTGAATTTTTGTCTGGACTCTTACCCACCTCTGGTCCTCAATATTATTTCTATGCAAAAATTAGGCAGCCATCTTTTTTCTGGAGAAATAATTATTTTAGAACTCTCATAAAATTCTTAAATGCTAATGAAAACTGAAAAATGTACCACCAAAATAAACTGGAAGACATCTGGCATTGATTAAGAAGAAAATGTGAGATCAAATTTTAACCCATTTTCATTGAACTGCTGCTTTAAAAGTATCGGCCAGTTTCTGTGTACAATATTACCAATACTACCTGCAGTATGGTTAAATTCCGTAACAAAAGTGCACAGAGGATTTTCCATGCCATTCTTTGATTTCTCAACTAGGAGGCTACTTCTGGGTATCTTTCTCACTTTTTCATGTGTTTTCAGCAGTAGGTCATGAGCATGGTCATAGCCCCTCTCTTTAAATCTAGAAATTAATTCATTGGCTTGTTTTTCAAAAACCTGGTCATTACTGCAATTTCTGCACAACCTCAGTAGTTGGCCATAAGGGATTGAACTTTTTAAACTGGGAGGAGGGCACTGGTGGCACAGAGTAGAGAGTTGGTGGCCGCCGGTTTCCTGTATAACACTGTGATTCCACACTCTCCTTTGTGTTATCAGTTGTAAGGGAACAATCTAGAAAATTTACACTTTCCCTATCTGTACAATAAGTAAATTTCATTTAGGTCGTTTACGTTAATCCATTTGATGAACTCAGGTATTAGCTCCCCATCTTAAACCTGCCTGTGGTCAAAGAAGAGTGGGTGTTGGATAACCCCACTCTGCAGCATAGCGAAGGATTTTGAGTTACTGTGCTATCCCTCCAGTCTTTCAGAGGTGTGTCTCCTTGCTGACACAGGGATAAAAGAAAATTCATCCCTGATGGTGGGAACACTGTTGATCAAGGGACTGATTGTGCGCTCTTCTTTTGTATACAGTACACGCATAACGCATTCTGCGGCTGGCTTTGGTGGTGTGCGGAGGGCTGTGCCAGTCACAGGATCATGTTGGGATGAGAGGGAATGGGGTGGGCAATGCCTGATGAGGTGGGGGGCCACTAGACCACCAGGTATTTGCACTCCTGTGAGTCTGGGTGCAATTGGGAATCTGGGAGGGGGGGTGCTATGAGACCAGAGTGGGTTTCTCACTATGACCTAGACCCAGGAGCAGTGGTCAGCAGTTGAAATAGTCAGTTGCAATTCAATGCAGTTGCGATCAGTTGCAATTGTATTGGATTGCAGTCATAAAATAGTGGAGCTGAAATCCACTGCAGTTGACAATTCTGTGACCCATCCAGGTTTGTTTTGTGGTGCACTGCAGTGTGTTTTCTCTTTTTTTCTTTCCGGGGGGGGGAGAGAAAGGGGGCCAGAGGGGCCACGAATATCTAACAGTCCTCAACCGAGCCTTACAGCCAATAAAATGCACTCCTGGCTCCTGGGCATGAAGCATCCACCAATTAGGAGCGATCGAAGAAGGAGGAGCCAGGAGCTTGAGAGTGTCTGTGACTGGCTGCACGAGGTGGTGGGGAGAGCATGCCTAGGTAGGAGAGGAGACTGTCAGGGGAGGAGGCATCTGTGTTGGTGTGTGGGCAACAGAGTGAGCAGCATTTTTCTGCATGGATGAAGTTTGGCAGTTTGGCCTTCAATTTAAAATAAGTTAACTGTGGCCACTGTCCTGACGTGTCTGGTGCTCAAAGAGAGACTAGTGTGTGGCTGTGCAGGTCCCAGTCAGTCCTCCAGAAAATCCAGGCAGTAATCGTGTGAAGGCAGCAAGTCAGTGGTCTGGTCATGGTCAGGATCAGCCCGTGACCCCATTGGCCGGGCCCATTGAGCAACTCTCACTCAGTCTCGGTCAGGTCTTCAGAGTCGGTGAGGAGGAGGAGTGGTAGGTGCACTAGTTCTACTGCGTGGAGTACTGGAGTGGGGACATGGGTCTGGGTTGGGGACCGACTGTGTGGGTTAGGAGGAGGAAGCACACAACTCCAAAAAGACACCGGCACCACCACCAAGTAGAACAGCAGTGGCAGCCTGAGCTATGGAGCCACTCGACAACAACGACTGAATCCTCACCCAACACCTGACCGAATGGGCAATAGTCTAAGTGAGCAAGGTACTGTATGGGATGTGTATGCAAGGCCCGCCAGGGCTGGGCAGTGGGCAGGAGGAGGAGGATGGTCTCTCACAGACTACTCAATCTAGCTGTGTGTCTGCTGCATGCTGGGATGACTTGTCTGGCTGGTTGGGGACTTGGGGGCTGTGGGGCCCGGGGGGCTGAACTTGAAAAGCCAGGGTGATTGATCATCATCGATCTACTGCTGGTGGCCCGACTGGGCTCTCTCTGACTGTGGTGGCATTGTGAGTAAATCGGACACCCCATGAGGTCATGGAGCAGGCCAGGTGCAGATGACTGGTTCGTGAGTTCCAGGACTCACAGGAGTCCAAAGCGCAGAGCATGGTCGGTCAGGTCCAATAGACAAAATGTTTATTGTTTGCCGTGGCAGGAATTGGATAGACTAAATATTAAAGTCCTCATGGCAAGATGAATAACATTTTAACAGCATGTAAGTGTACATACTGAAAGGCAAAACAAGTTCAGAAACTGTGTCAGAAAATGTTTTTTTAATATGCATGAGTGTTTTTTAGATTTAAATTTAAACTATTGATACATCTCAGTTCTGGTATACCATACAGAAGGTATTTCTTGGGGTCCTCCCTTAAACTTTGTCTCACAGATTCTATGACTACTAGTAAACTAACATATATTGATGGTTAGCTCTGTTTGCAAAAGGGTACCTTCTAGCTTCTGTGGGGTGTTTAAGAGACCCTACCTATACTGTATTTTAGACCCAGAGTTCTTTTTATAAGTAACTAGTATTACCGCTGCTTACTTTTCTATACCATATACTGTTTACTGCCCTGCTTCAACTTGTTACTTTCAGGGACTTAGTATATTTTGTTGTTGTTTTGACTGGTTATTGTGCTTTAGTGTGGCCCTACTGTGTGTAGATTTGTTTCACTGCACTTTGTATTTGCATTTTAAAGAGCAGTCAGCTTTTTAGCTGCTGCTGACTAGTTGCTGCTCCCTCCAATATATGCAATACCTCACCTGCCCCAGAGTTGAGGGGCATAAATAATTCCTTTTGTTTCTGCCCATTTGTGAAGTTATAATGCTGCTAAATCCCAAATGTTAAAAATGGAGCTGCTTCCTGACCTTAACCCATCAACATACCCCACGTAGGCACATGCAGCCCCATTTTGTCATGTCAGAAGGCAAAGACTATATGTGTGTGTGTGTGTGTGCATGCGCCCCATTGATTTCAAGGGGGGAGACTTTTCCATACATTTTATTAACTTTTATAGTCGAAATTTTAATTAAAAAAAGATACGAAGTTAAAAAAGTATGACTAACTACTACTCAATAAAATTCAATGATGGTAAAAGTTGAAAAACTTGGTTGGATTTTCTTCAGTTAATTGAAGTCAGAAATTTCAAACTGGTTGAAAAAAATCAGTCATAATGTGTGGGAAGTCAGACATAATTGGTTTTTCAACTGACTCTAGGGTCTACTATGACCGGGGGAACATTGGGGATTGGTGGTGAGGGGAACTACACCACTAGGGAGCACTGTCAACATCAGGGATCGGGGATGGGGCGGGGCACTAGACTACCAGGGCAGGGATGACTACAGTATGGGCACACAGTAAACATAAAACTATTCTTACAGCGTGCTACAGGGGCACCCTCCCTAGTGCTACAGGATCGCAGTGACTGTCCACCTGTACTGCAACCCCCCCACTACCGCCTCCTGTGCCCCTACTACCCCCTGTCCCACTGCACCTCACCTGTGCAATCCACATAGGCCACCTCCTGGCAGGTCTAAGTAGTGACCCCACCTGTGTCCATATGGGGCTACCAAAATCCCAAGAAAAAAGATGCTGCAGCCCCACCATGGTGCAAGCCCCCTTGTGTCCTGGCACACTGGGGTGTTTGACGCAACCCTGGCACAAAGGGGCTTTGACACAGCAGTGTCTGGATCAGATGCAAGCTGCTTTGGAAAATCGCATTTGACGCAAGCTGTGACACAAATCACCACGTCGTCAAACTTTTTTGATACCAGTCCCTTGCGTCATTCTAACCCATTTGAAAATCGGGCCCTTGGTCATTGCTATATTGGTGTAATGTACAGGGCAGGCTGCAGCACCATTTTTGCATAGCAGCCTCCGCCATCCCCTACTGTGTGCCAAAGGGCTTTTGATAGTCCACATTACAGCAAGTTATACCCCTGGCCTTGTGCAAAGTTGGTGGCATTTTAGAAAAGCAGCAGACAGCATTTTTTGTAAATTCATTTTACTGAGAAAAGATTTGAGGTTTAGACTGCAGAATAAAGTTGCCAGAGTCCTTTCCTCAGTTTAGTTCAGCTGATTGTCTGGATGTTTTATTGTGGCAAGCATTTTAAAAAGTAAAAGTTTAGTTTGCTAGAGTTGAACTCCGTTAATGTGCTAGTAGACAACTTAAAATGGAGTATTTGCGTATAGCATCCGCATATTCTGGTGCCTAATGCTGGCAGCACAGGTGGATAGAATTCAGTTTGTGTGAATGTAACTGGGGTAGCTGGTATTGCATGGGGAACAACTGTAAAAGGACACAGACACTCAAATGTATACATTTTAGTTCTTTAATTCAACAATATTGTAAAACACATTAATACTGCATGCTAGCTTATAAATCAATTATGAAAAAAAATTGTATACAAAAAAAATTTGTATACCAGATTTTCAGATGGAATACCTGAACCTGTAACTTGGTATTCCGTAAAATACACCAGATTGTTTTCTGAATTTCTAGCCCTGGGCAGATGTTTATTGTACTGTACAAGGGGGCCTACCAAAGCCTTGTTTGATTATCCCCCTCCCCCCGATTTGCATACTACTCCCAGGCAGTGCTTTACTTCAGGAACTTCTACTGAAACGGATTCCTGTGAGCTCAGGGTGGATGTGCAGCATGTCTTTGTTTGCTGGGGGCGATTTGATCTCTGACTGAGACAGCGACTGCACTACTTCCACCCTGCTGTGGATGCTGACACTACCTCAAAAGTCTTAGCTCATGTAGTTTCTTCAAGGCGACTCTCCTGGCTAAGGGCAACCATCCTTCCCCAGGACACTCAGACAAAAGCCATGGACTTAAAGTTTGAAGGAGATTCTTTTTTTGGTAACAAACCAGAGGCATATATGAAAAAAGTGGATGAATACAAAACCAGTTACAAGAGCAACGCAGACAGAAAAGGCCTCCACTCCTTACAGGCCTTATGGCAGGGGAGGCAGGGGCTACTTTTCAAGAGCCTGTGCTCCCAATGCCCCCTACGAGTATTAACTCCGAAGAGGTTACAGTAGGGACAGAGGTAGGAGGGGCACCAGGCATGCTGCTGCAGCACCAGCTGGCAGCCCCAAGCCTCAGCCAAAACAGAACCTCAGACAGTTTTGCCCAGGTTGGCCAACCATTGCCAGTGGGGGAAGGCTGGCCCACTGCTTCCAGAAATGGGTAAACATTACCACAGACAAGTGGGTCCTGGAAGTAGTGGACTAGGGGTTGTTTGTCTCTGCAGTTCAAAAAATTTTCCAAACTGCAGAAACACAAAGATTTTCCAGCTTACTCTCCTACAGAAAGAATTCTGCTGAAACTGAACTAAACAAACTGCTACAAGCAAAAGCAGTGGAAAAGTTCCCTGCCTCTCAGAGGTGCAAGGGCGTATTTTCAAGGTGCTTTCTGACACACAGGAAAAATGGGGCGTGGCGAACCATTTTAAATATCAGACATCTGAACAAACACATAAAAAAAAAGTGGTTCAAGATGGCCACACTGGGCAGAGTGATACCATCCTTACAGCAGGGGCATTAATGTCAATCCACCTGAAAGACGCCTACTTTCATATTCCAGTCAGGCCTACCCACAGTAAATACCTCAGGTTGAGGCTAGGAAATGCCAATACCAGTTTGTAGCCCTTTCCCTTTGGTTTCACTTTAACACCTGGGATCTTTACAAAGTGTTTAGCTATGATGGCAGCACACCTGAGAAGAACGTACAAATGTGCCAGCAGAGAATGGCCTTACGCTCTGTCAAGTCTGCTCGGATGTGCAGTTCCCATGGCATTTACAGAGGGAACTGCCCCCCCAGCCCCCTTGACTCAAGTCAGATATCCCCCCCCCCCACCTGCAGTTTTCCCCTTACCCTGTCCCAGCCCATCTTGAAGCTGTCCACCATTTTAGGGATAACACCTTCTCTGTCAACTCATTCCACTTAGCCACCACCTTCTCAGTGAAAAAGTACCTCCTCTTCTCCTTTCTTTACCTCCCCCCCCCATCAGCTTTAGACTGTTACCCTAGTGGTCTTACATAGATACATAGACAATGTCGGCAGATAAGGGCGTATGGCCCACCCAGTCTGCCCATTTGAGCTTGTAAGTTCAGTTTATGTTTTCCAAGACGTCTGTTGCCCCTTACCCCTGACCTCCTGAATTCCTTTATGTCTATCCCATGCATTCTTAAATCCCGTGATTGTTTCAGCCCCCACCACTTCCTCTGGCAGGGTGTTCCACTTGTCCACCACCTGTTCTGTGAAGAAATTCCTCCTCACGTTTCCTCTGAATCGTCCTCCCTCCAACTTCATCCCATGCCCTCTAGTCCTGGAACATCTTTTTCACTTAAAAATAGTGTATTCCTGCACCCTGTTCCTCCCTGTAAGATACTTGTATGTCTCTATCATATCCCCTCTCTCCTTCCTTTCCTCCGGGGAGTACATGTTCAGTTCCTTCAACCTGTCCTCATAGGACTTGTGATGCAATCCAAGCACCATCTTTGTTGCCCTCCTCTGAACCATCTCTATCCTGTCTATGTCCTTACGTAGGTAAGGTCTCCAGAACTGTACAGTCTGCTCCAGGTCGGGCCTCACTAGCGTCTTGTATAGTGAAATTATGACCTCCCTTTTCCTGCTGGTGATGCCGCTGCCTATGCATCCCAGCATTCTATTTGCTTTACCTGCTGCCTTGTCATACTGTTTCCCTGCCTTGAGGTCATCAGAGATGATAACCCCAAGATCCCTTTCCTGTTTGGTACATGCTATATCCTCACCCCCCACTTTCTTGTTTCCACTAAGGCTGAAGAGGCCCTACATGCTTACCCTTGAAGGTCTCAGTCATGCCCCCCCCCCTTCTGTCCTCAAAAGAGTACATGTTGATCCCCCTGAACCTCTCCTCATAGGTGTTGCTTTGCTGGCCCTGGGTCATCTTGGTTGCCCTTCTCTCTACCATTTCCTGCAAGTAAATATCCTTCTTTAGAAAAGGGCACCAGTATTGCACACTGTACGCTAGGTGCGGTCCCACTAGAGACCTGTACAGTGGCAAAGGACCTGGCCCCCTTCTTGCTGGTGATTCCCCTTGCTATGCAGCCCAGCATTCTGTTTGCTTTGGCCGCAGCCTTTCCGTAGCCTGGCAAGTGTTTCAGGTCACTCTTGATACAGTAGTTACACCCAGGTCCTTTTCCTCCTCTGACCTGGTAACTGCACACCACCTAACCAGTATTTGATCTCTGGGTTTTTCATCCCCAAGTGCATAACTTCACACTTTTTAGCATTGAACCCCAGTTGCCAAATGCCAGATAACTTCTCTAGCCTAGCCAGGTCTTCCCTAAGTTCCTTTCTCCTCTCCTCCATGTCTACTCTCCCACAGAGCCTGGTGTCATCCGTGAACAGGCATATCTTACCCATGATGCCATCCACAATGTCACTTATGAATGTGTTAAACAATACCGGATTGAGCACAGAACCGTTTGGGAGCCCAGTGGTCACCAGCTTAGCTTCTGAGAATACCCCCCAGCTATCACCTTTTGGCTTCTGTCCTGTAGCCAACTTCTGGACTACCCAACAAGCTTAGCCCCTACCCCTAGATCTTAGTCTCCTGTAAGCCACAGAGTCGAAGGTCTTGCTGAAATCCAGATACAGGAAATCAACCACTTGGCCCTTGTCCACTGCCCTGGTGACCCAGTCAAAGAAGTCAATTAGATTCGTCTGGCAGGACCTCCCCAGAAAAAAACCCATGCTGCCTCATGTCCTCCAGAAAACTCACCAGTCTGTCTTTCAGAAGAGTCTCCATCAGCTTGCCCACTATTAAGGTCAGGCTGACCAGCCTGTAGTTCCTTGGTGTGTCATCCAGGTCATTTTGTGGAGAGATACCACATATGCAGTGCTCCATTCCTGGGGCATAATCCCTGACTCCAGACAGGTGTCAAACAGGTCTTCCAGGCGACCCTCCAGAGCCTCCACTAGTTCCCTTAGGACCCTTGGATGCATGCAATCTGGCCTTGAGGATTTATCCACCCTCAGGTCCCTTATGCTGTTATGTACCCCATCAACATGAATGACTCTCTCTAACTGCTGGGCCCTCCTCCCTGTCCCCACCCCTGATTCCCTAGTGGCACTAGTCCATCCTTCGATGTAGTGAAAAATGAACAGAAGTACTTATTAAGTACCTCCACTTTTTCTTCTCTACCCTCTGCCATACCACTCTCCTTTTTTAATCTATTTCTTCCTTGGTGTTCCTTTTCTCCTTTATATATTGGAAAAAGGCCTTCTCCCCAATTTTACCTCCTGAGGAAGACCCACATGATTGGGTCGATATGTAGGGGTGTTAGCCCAGTTTTCAGCCATGCTTTAACTATGGTGAATAAAATAAAATATTGCCAGTTTTCTCTGCATTTTTGGTGTGTGCCCAGCCTTGTTCTGTTACCTTAGTTGTTTCTTTTTGTTGGAGCACCTTTGAGGGACTGATGTGTGCTTCTTTTCCACCTATTACTAATCCCCAATTTTACCTCCTGTTCTGCCTGCTTTTCCCTTTTAGGCATTGCCACCCTAACCGCTCTGCTCGCCTTTTTTTTTTTTTTTTTTGTGTATTCTATTTTTGCTCCCCACAACTGGGAACTCTCTTAGGCCGCTCCTACTCACCATGCCTCACTACCAACCGCCTGAAGTCCTGTCTTCCTCAGAGGTAGCTGCCCTCCACTATCCACGGCTCTCTGAGCCCCCTGCAGCAGGGCCACCACCACTCTGGCACTCTACCTATAATCTAGTGTGCTGCAGTGCAGGTGAAAGGACAAAGGGGGGACGGAGGCAAGGACCCAGATTGGTCATGTGGTGATGTGGCACTGGGGAGAGCCGACACCTATCCAGGAACAAGGTTTTTTTTTTCCCATTGAGTTTCCCCCTGAAGCGTGAGCATGCAATGACGCCAGCACAGCCGAGCCATAGGTGTCTGTCACGTTCCTCCTCTTGTTTGCTCTACGCCTTGCTGTGCACCTGATCTCCACCGGATGTCACAGCTGTGGCGGGAGTCCCCTGGATCCCTCCCCAGGGAGAGGAGAGCAGTCTGTCAGACGTGCAATCCTCTCCCTTCCCTGCCGACTGAGATTGTTCCTGAACTCAGGTCGCGAGGTGTGGCATCCAGCGCCTCAACCCTCAGCACCACCGGGCTGGCCTCTGCTCGCGTTTCTTGATGTAGCAGAGTAATCCTTCCTGTTCTCTTCCTTCAGAGTATGTTTGTACTTCTTGAAGCCTGCCCTCTTGTCACCTACAGCTTTTGCCACGTTCTTTCTGAACCAGACTGACTTTTTGCCTTTAGTTTTCCTACCTTTGATTTTGGCACACTCACTAGTGGCCTCCATCAGGTCCTCCTTGATTATTGCACGTTCCTGTTCTACATCTATTTCCCTTCTAATTCCAGCAAGGTAACCTACTAGAATTTCACCCATCCTACCAAAGACAGCCCTCCTAAAGTCAAAAAACTGTTGTCTGGGTTCTGACTATCCCCCTGCCCATATTCAGTTTTTTTTTTTTTTTTTTACTCTTTCTTTATCCTCCTACTGCTGCCACTGATCACTCTCTCAGCGCTCCCCTCGTTGATCCCAGTCTGCAGCCCCCCCCCAAGGAGTCTACCCCTAGAGTGCTACGCCACCCACGTACCTTCAGGGCCTCGGATTACCCTTCTGCAGGCGGCGAGATCCCCCATATCTCCTGAGCATTGTTTGGGAGCACGCAGCAGAGTTCGCTTCTCGGCGCTGCCTCGGAACCAACGCGGAGGCTCGACGCCTAGACCAGGGCAGGGTATTTCCTGGTGTTCTGGTGGATCCCCTTCCCTAACGTTGGTGTGCAATGGGAACAAGACTGCTGGCGTGCGTAGAGACACACGTCAAAGCTGGTCCCCTACCAACTTCTACCCTTGCGTAGAGCATCTCCCCAGCTGCACCGACCATCCTGAGGTTCCTCCAACAGGTGGCGGTATCGCGGTCAGTGCCTTCCCCTCCCGGAGAAGGAGGCGGCCATTGGGCGCTCAATCCTTCTCCGAATCCGGGTCGCCGGCATGGTACGAGGTGTGGCGTCCAGCACCTCAGCCCTCAATGCCACCGGGCCGGCTCCCCATATTCAATTTTAACCACACCACGTGGTGCTCACTACCTACAAGTGACAATTCCACTTTCACATCCTTAACATGCACACAGTTGGACAGGACCAGGTCCACTACAGCTCTCTTCCTCGTGGGTTCCAAGACACCCTGGGCCAAGAAACCTCCCTGAAATGCATCCAGCAATGCTTGCTTCCTAGTGCAGGAGGTAGCTGGGACTTTCCAGTTGATCCCAGGTAGATTGAAATCCCCTATTTTTACTACCTTCCAGTTACTGGCCATTTTGGTGATTTGAGACCCTAGTATCCTGTCCAATTCCACTTTCTGGGAAGTGGCCTATAGACCACCCCATGCTAAGCTTCTTCCTCCTAGTGGATTGTAGCTGTACCCACAGCACTTCGGCCTTACCTGCCATGCTTCCTCTCTGGTACAAATTATCCCTTCCTTCACATACAGAGCCACTTTCCCCACCCCTTCCCATCCCCCCGTCCTTCCTATATAGTTTATACCTTGGTACTGTGAGGTCCCAGTCATGGTTAAGTGTGGCCCATATCTCTGTGATGGCTGATATGTACACCTCTCCCTCTACCATTAGTGACTGCAAGTCTGCCATCTTGTTTCCCAGGCTTCTGGCATTCAGAGATACCACCCTCCACTGCAACTCGGGATATTTCTTCATCTTGATGTGATCGTAATCCCCCCTTTATATTGATCTGCCCCCTATTCCCCACCCTGTCTCCTTCAGTCGCTCCCCTGTACCTTGACCCTTCTCATCCTACCTTCTCCCAATGCAGTCCTGATTGGAAGGAGGCCTTTTGGCCCCTTCCATTAAGTGACTAAGTATGCTGTGCCCCCTGTCAGTTTAAATTGAAATTGTTCCAATGTATTCGTCCAGTTTGCCCTTCAGAACCCTTGTACTCTGTATATTCAGATGCAGCCTGTCCGGGGCATAGAGGTCTTTGTTATCCCAGGTTCCTCCCTAGCCACCAACAAGCCTGAATCCCTCCTTTTCACACCACCCCTAAGCCATCCCTTTTTTTTTTTTTTTGCTATCTTTTTCTCCCAGTCGGCTGTACATCCCAACCGACCTCCCGGTTTGCACCCCCGACATCAAGTTGACTTCCTCAATTCCCCCACAGCTTACCTCCCCCATGGCAGGGTGGTGAGGAGCCCCCAAGTTCAGCTCACCTTGAAGGATCCAAACAGAGGAAGCGCCATTTGGGGTCCAGCTCTGAGGTCGGAAGCTCATGCTGCCCGACCAGGAGCCAGTTTTCCCTTGTTTTGTCTTCCCCAGAGATGGAACATGTAATGATGCCAGCGATGGCAGCGCGCAGTCCGTCAAGCGTCTGCTCCACTTCTTCCCACTAGGTACAGCATCGATATGCCAGCTCCTAGCCACTGCTGTGGGCCAGGCATGCCCCGCCGTCTGGGAATCCCCCCTCCCCGGAGAGGGAGAGGGAGAGCTGTCCCTAGGATGCTCGATCCCTCTCCTCCTCTGCCAAACCCCCGGTGGCCTGCGCTCGCTCCCAGACATGGGTTGCTGGCATAGCACGAGGTGTGGCGTCCAGCGCCTCAGCCCTCAGCGCCACCGGGCCAGCTCCCTAAGCCATCCTTTAAATTCCGCAGTCCTTGCTTTCCTTGGCATACTAGCCCTCAGGACCAGAAGAACCTGCGAGAAAAATCTTTCCTCCCTGCCTCGCTGCATATTCCCCCCGACTTCCCTGAACCTTTTGTACCTCCCTCACCCCACATCCTGCAAGGTAAATCGTTCCTAGGTGCATTATGATGTGGGGTTTCCTCTCCCGTGACCCTTGAACTGCGCTATCAGTAATCCCACTCTTCCTGCTGTAATCTCTGGAATACATTCTGCTCTTATGGCTTGCTCTTGACTCTTTCCTTCCCCATCTCACACCCTTCACAGTTGAATCCCCGAAGATTACCACCCTCCATTCTGGGCCTTCCCTCCTCTCTGCCTGTCCTGCTGCCCACTCCCACCTGCCTTCCCCTTTACCTCTTGTCCCTGTTGTATTCCCCCTGGACTTATTACCCCAACTATCCCCTTTCCCTTCCTCTCTTCCCCGGCATGCCCCAGTGTTACCTTTTTGCTCTCCCCATAGCCTGCCCTCTACCCTTCCCTTATGTTTCCCTTCTGTCCTGCCCCCTCGTTCTCCCTTGTCTGCCCCTTCAAACAACATGAAGTCTTGCTGTATTCTGACATATGCAGTTAGGTCCTGCCTTTCAACTGCCCCGGAGAACAAAGAGTTAAACTTTCCATGGCCAGCATGGAATGTTCACCGTGAGCTCGGTTGAAGCCCCTGTCTGCTGTTGTTTAAACTCCAACCGTCAGATTCCTTACTCCGCCTCACTGAACAGTCGCTCCGGAGATTTCTCCTTTGTTCAGTTCAAAAAAGTGTTGTTTTTCGCTCGGTTTCTACCGAATTGCTGATACCAAATCTGTCGGTTTAAGTCTCTGTCTGTGGTACCGTGAGTACTAGATAGGTTTTTTATTTAGTTTCTGTGTGGAACTTGTAAATTGTGGATCAATTCAGCTGAACCAATCATTTCAGGTAAACTAGTTTGTGAATTTACTTAGAGTGTGGTAACCGGTCCGTATCGGTTCTAAAAAAACAGATTTTTATTACGTTTTTTTCCCAAGACCCGTAACACGGTCAGGAACCGATAGGGGAGTCTTGCCTGTGGATTGCCGAAAAAAGGGTACGTTCTAGGGACATGGATATGTTGTTCATCCACACTCATTGGCAGGTATCCTTGCCGCTTTAAATCTTGCCGGAAGGTCTTCAAGCTTGCTCCTCCCACCCAACCGGGTGGTATAACTCTCGGCTCCGCCCCATGACGCCAGATCTTCCTTACCGCTTGGAAGCTCAGGTTCCCTCCTTAACGCGCTGCGTTTGAGACTGGTTCCTATTTCTCCGTTTGCGGTTTAAAAATAAATTTTGCGAAAAAGACTTTGTCTTGATCCCTCATGGCTGCAATGGACCGTCGACTCCCGGTTTTGAGATGCCCATGCGGTGCAGAAGATGTCTCTGACAGATCCACACTCCACGTGTGTCTACTGCTTAGGCCTTGAGCACGACCCGCAGGCTTGCGACCTGTGCTCATCTTTCTCGGCCTACGTCCTCGAAGACCGTGCTGCCCGATTGCAACTGGGCCGTCCCGAGAAGCGTTTCCCTCCGGTGAAGTCCAAGGAGGCCCGGTTGGCGGTGTCCGCGGCGGCGGGCTCGGCGGATCAGCTCGAGCGGATGGTCGCCCTCGAAGAGGAGGCGGCGCGGGCCGTATCTTCCTCGGCCGCGGCATTTATCCCGCTCTCTCTGGGCTCTTCTTACACGATTGCCTTTAAGGAGCTGGTCTGTCCCTCTCCACTAAAGGAGAAGGGCTCACGTCTGCAGGACCTTATTCTTGGTCCAAAAGAGGGACAGGGTAAGTCCCTCCGCCGCGCTCTTGGGGAGCAGGAAAGGTCCCTCTCCCGGGTGCGTCGACCGTCGGCCGGTCGACCGGCTACAGGCCGACCACTGGCCTCACGGTGTCCCCGCCAGGTCAGTTGACCGAGACTCCCACCGATGAAGTCGATTTTTCTCACCTGGACGGCTGTCGCTTTAGCAGCCGAGATTCCCCTCCCGGTTCCCGGGAGGAGTTGAGGATCCGTGGCTCGCCTGTGCCTCGGTTCCGGAGCCCTCGGATGGACCATCCGAGCCGGCGAGTGCCGGTTCCGGCCGACACCTCCCGCACCGACCTCGGAAATTCGGACTCTCGGCTCGGACCTCTTCAGTCCAGCCGATCCCACCGTCATAGGCGGTCTCAGTCTCGGCACCGGTGCAGCGGCGGCAACTGCCGTCCTCCTCCTCGGATGAGGGGAGGCTTCGGCGTAAATTACGTCGACGGTACGAGGACCTTATGTTGCAACAGCTCCTGGCCGGGAGTAAGCCGACCCCGTCGCCTTCCCCGGCCATTAAGTGGCTGTCACCGGAGCGGCCGACACAACCCCTCGACTTATCCGAGGAGCCTATACCCAGGCCGGTTGTTCGGCCAAAACCAGCTGCTCCACCGATTCCGGTGGAACCTCCGCCTCCACAGCCACTCAACTGGGGCTCCGACCGAGGATTCTCGGCCGCTAAGGGTCTACCCCATCGCTGTCAGTTACCCCTCACTCCCGACCCCACCTCGGCAGGTGAAGGTGGCTCAGGCCAGAGGCAGCTCTTCGAGGACTCTTCCGAGTCCGAAGATGATTCCTCCTTTTCTCCAAGCGACTGGACTTGGAGTCTTCAGGAGGTCAGTCAATGGACGATAGCCCGTCGTCTTCCTAGGACTGCTTCGCTCATCTCGGAGTCCACCGGATGGAGCTCGAACCCGCTTCCAAACGGGCCAGGTATCCCCTCACGGAGATTCTGGACCGAGGGATTCTCCGACGGAGGCCTTTCCGGTGGCCGAGGCCATAGTGGGTCCGGCACTGGAGCTTTGGCAGCGCCTGCTTCCTGCCCTGCGCCGCCAGGATGGCAAGGAAGTATGCGTCCCTACCGTTCCTTGTCCGGTTTAGAACACCCTCTGCTGAGGGGTTGGTTACCGACAGCTGCCCGCGCACCGGGCAACGCCAGGGATGTGGACAAACCTCCTGACAAGGAGTCCAAGAAATTGGACTATGTCGGGCGAAAAGTCTACGCTACGTCCTCTCTCGGCTTTCTCAGGCCAGTTCGGCCGTCCTCATGGCACATTTTCTCATGTCCTGTTGGGCTCCCTGGATGAGGTCATCCTCATCTTCCCGCGATCTGCAGACTACGGTTAAGCAGGTGCGGGACCAGGGCAGGGTAGTGGCCAAACAGCAGCTCCAGACTGCTTTGGATATAGGGGACTCATGTGCCAGATCGGTGGCGGCCGCAGTGGCTATCGTGCCGGGCTTGGCTGAGGATATCCACCTTTACTGGATACCCAGCACAGGTTGGCGGATGTTCCTCTTTGGGACTGACCTCTTCGGCCCTGGGGTGGAAGGTCACCTGCAGAGGATCGAGAAGTCCAATGCTACCTTGGACTCGGTCTCTTCCGCTCAGAAGGACAAAGGCCGCAAACCACAGCCTAAGCCCTTTCGTCCTTCTGTGCCCCGGCAGCGCCCGGCCCAGCAACGCTCAGGCCAGCAGGCTCGGCCTTGGCATCCCAAACCCAAGCCACCGCTTCTCACAGGAGGCAGGAGGAAAAGGCCAGGAGGTCCCTCGGCGGTCCTCCTCCAAGCCTGCCCAGTGACGGGCTGAGGGGTGTCGCCCCATTCCCGCCACCTTACTCCTGGGTCCCCTGGGGGCGGCCCGCACTTCCGCTCCGCCTGGTCCTCTGTTACCACGGACAGGTGGGTCTTGAGGTGGTGGGAAGAGGCCTGCCTCACCCGAGCAGGCACCACCCTTCAGAGCCGCCTCGGGGCTTCTGGGATCCCCAGGCTCACTGCGTGCTCGTCGAGCCGACATTGCTCTCCTCCTCCAGAAGGAGGTGATAAGAGAGGTGGTGGACCCTCCTTCAGACCCAGGGTTTGTGTCCAGGTATTTCCTGGTTCCGAACGGACGGGGTTACGCCCATTCTCGACCTACACGACCTAAACAAGTTCCTAAGGTCTCGAACCTTCAGGATGGTCACTCTGGCTCAGATAATACCATCCTTGGAACGCGGCGTGTGGTTCTGCTCTCTGGACTTGCAGGACGCGTTTTTTCACGTCCCTATCCGTCCGTCTCACCAGAGATTCCTTCGCTTCCGAGCGGAAGGATCCTCTTCGGTTCCAGGCCATGCCCTTGGCTTGTCTCAGCTCCCAGGGTCTTCACCAAATGCATGGCAGTGGTGACAGCATTCCTGCGGCGCCGAGGGGTCCGGTGTACCTTACCTGGACGACTGGCTGATAGCAGCTCCTCCAAGAAGGAGGCGGAGTGGTCCAGAGATCTGGCCTCCAGGTCTGTTTCTCAACTGGGCCTCCTTATCAACGAGGCCAAGTCGAACTCGAGTCAAGCAGGTGATTCTATTCATCGGGCGCAGCTCGACTCTCTCGAGCCAGAGCGCTGCTCCGCGGACAGGGCCGAGGTTCTTTCCTCCTTGCCCGATCATTTCTGGTTGGGCACTGCGCCTGCCCGGGACTTCTGCGCTCCTGGGTCTCATGGCGGCCTGCACCAGCGTGGTCCGCTGGGCCCGCTGGAACATGCGTCCCTTCAGTGGGACTGGCCAGCCAGTGGTCACAACGCCAGCGATCCTTGACCAGTCAGTCGGTGACACTAGATGTGGAACGCCTCCAGTGGTGGACCGCTCCAGATCATTTGCAGGAGGGCATCCCGCTCGTCGCCCGAGCCAACGGTCTCTCTATCGACCGATGCCTCTCTGATGGGTTGGGGTGCCCATCTGGGGGAACACCGGGCTCATGGCCTCTGGTCCCCGCGGGAGTCCCGATGCCACATCAACCTGCTGGAGCTCCGAGCGGTCCGCCTAGCTCTCACCGCCTTTGCTCCGTTCCTCCGGGGTCAAGTGGTCCGAGTCCAGACGGACAATACCACGACCATGTACTGTCTAAACCGCCAGGGCGGGACGCGCTCCATGCTTCTATGCAAGGAAGCTCTCCGCATTTGGTCACTCGTGCGCAGCCTGGAGGCGGATCTCCTAGCCATTCACGGGCAGGAGCCTCCAACACCCTGGCCGATGCCTGAGCCGGATAGGGGCTGCATCCCACGAGTGGTCTCTCCTGCCGGAGGTAGAGCATCTGTTCTCCCATTGGGGCACACCTCAGGTGGACCTGTTTGCCTCCAGGAGAACGCCAAGCTGAGTCTGTTCCATGCCCGCCTCAGCAGGGCTCGCTGCAGGGGATGCCTCTCGAGGCAGTGGACCCCGGCTCTTTTACGCCTTTCCCCATTTCCCTTGATCCACAAGGTGCTTCTCAAGGCAGGAGGGACAAGGCGCAGGTGATTCTGATAGCCCCAGACTGGCCTCGCCAGTTCTGGTACCCAGATCTCCTCAGTCTCAGCTCCAGGACTCCGGCAGCTTCCAGCTCGCCCGACCTGTTCTCAGTCAATCAGGGAAGGTGTTCCATCCGACCTTCAATCCCTGCACCTGACGGCCTGGTTCCTGAGCGGCCAGAGTTCCAGGCCTTGGGTCTTTCCCGACGAGGTCCTCAATGTAGTTGAGGCGTCCCGTAGAGTCGACTCAGAAAATGTTATGCCTTCAAATGGAAAAGGTTTTCCATTTGGTGTCAGGGCAAGGGCTTGGACCTTCCTCCTGTTCCTTGGCAAGCATCTTGGACTATTTATGGTCCCTTTCTAGTCAAGGGCTTAGGTCGGCCACTCTAAGGGTGCACCTGGCAGCCATCTCTGCTTACCGGGCGCTGGCCGAAAGCAGTCGGTGGCGCAGGAGAAGGTGGTCTGCTTTTTCTAAAGGCCTTGATCACATTTCCTCCAGTGCGGGAACCCCACCTCCGTGATCTACTGCTGGTACTGGCAAAGCTCATGGGCAAGCCATTTCGAACCTATGCACAGGTGTGCTCTCTCTCACCTGTCGTGGAAGACCGCCTTCTTGGTGGCTATCACGCCAGCCAGAAGGATGAGAGCTCCAGGGCTTTCCATAGAGTCTCCTTACCTGGTCTTCCACAGGGACAAGGTTGTCCTGCGCCCCCACCCAAATTCCTTCCAAGGTGGTGTCGGAATTTCACCTTAACCAGGTGTTGACTCTCGCCGTGTTCTACCCCAATCACACCGAGGTCGAATATAGGCTCCATACTCTGACCCTAGAAGGGCGCCTATTATAAGGAGCGCACGGCTGAAATTCGGGAGAGGTTCGCCAGCTGTTTGTCACCCACGCTGAAGTCAAGATCTGGCAGACCTGCAGCCAAGCGGACGATAAGCAGGTGGGTCACTTCCTGTATAGATCTCTTCTATAAGTTGGCGGGCATGGAGCCTCCCAGAGGATAAGAGCTCATTCTACCCGCCATACTGCTGCAACGGTGGCTGCTTCCAGGGACGCCCCTATCCAGGAAATCTGCAGGGCTGCTACCTGAAGTCAGCAAACACCTCATTACCCATTACCACATCGACCTTGAGTCACGCCGATGCTGGTTTTGGGGCCCTGCCTCCAGTCTCTCTTTCCCAAGTAAGTATTGGGGGTGTGTCTTGCCTCCTCCTCCCGGAGAACTGCTAGAGTCTGCCAATGAGTGTGGATGAACAACATATCCATGTCCCTAGAAATACAGGTTACTCACCTGTAACAGGAGTTCTAGGAATGGTATATGTTGTTCATCCCACGACTCCACCCGACCTCCCGGCTTCGACACACAACCTGAGCTTCCAGCGGGCCAGATCTGGCGCCATGGGGCGGAGCCGTGAGTTATACCACCCGGGTGGGTGGGAGGAGCAAGCTTGAAGACCTTCCGGCAAGATTTAAAGCGGCAAGGATACCTGCCAATGAGTGTGGATGAACAACATATACCATTCCTAGAACTCCTGTTACAGGTGAGTAACCTGTATTTTTGTATAGGATTGGCCATGTCTGAGAAACCCAAGAAAAAAATGGGCCCACTGGGTTTCAACAATGCAGTGTGTGTGTGGGAAGTCTTTGCTAAGGCTGATCCCCACACCACCTGTGTTTATTGTCTGGGGATTGACCACCCGATTCAGACTGCCAAATTTGTAAGAATTTTCCCAAAGCTACCCTGGAAAAGAGATTAGGTAGACTAAGGGAAAGGGAGGCCGAGAAGTCTGCTGACCCGGATGGCCAGCCCGGTTCGGTTCCGACCGAACCTGAAGGAGTGCCCTCTGACCAGAGCGATACTTCTTTGGGCAAAAGGAGAGCCGATTCTGAGGAGTCGCTTCCAGTAAAAAGAAAAAGAAAAGATAAATCGTCCGGTTCGGATCCAGTAATTCATACTCCGACCGCTGATGAGATAGCCAAGGTGATAAGAATAGTGCAATCGCTTACTTCGGTTCCGGCCGAACCAGCACCATCTGGCAGGGGCTCGGTTCGGTCGGTTCCTTTGGTTCGGATTATACCTTAGAAGAATTTTATGAACCAGATGAGGAGGAGGGAGAGCATGAGGATGATGATGGTGATTATGAAAGTCTGGATATGCCTATTGACCCGGACATCTCCCCAGACAGACCTTCAGGTGTTTCTTCTCCTAGGCTTTCTGAGTCCCCTTCCCACTTTATGTTTTACAAAAAAGTGGCTGAAACCCTCCAGCTTCCTATGGAAGAAGCAGTGGAGGATCAGGAGGAGCCTAATTTTATTGAAATGATGGACATCCCAGAGTCCAGGAGACTGTCTATTCCCCTCCATAAATCTTTTGGGAAACAGATGTAACCCCTAGATGGCGCTATCCCAGGGGCTACTACCCCTGCCTGATTTGCCACTAACAGGTTGAGGGGCCTGGATCCAATGGCGGGTGCCTCCACCCAGAGGTCAGGGTTTGCAATAGTTAAACTAACTTGGTCACAGCCCTCTGGGAGACTGCAGCCCCCCTTTCTTCCCACTAGTGGCCCACACAATATATCAGAATTACCTTCACAGTATACACTTACCCCCAGGACTGATCCCGGCACTGGGACCTCCTGTGAAATAAGATACAGTGCAACAATCACAGTACAGTACTTTAACATAGACAATTACCTCAGGCAGTATAACTTTGCTGAAACAAGCAGCTCTGATTTATTTAGGGATATAACAAGGACAGGGGAAATCAGGTTAATTAGCTTATCACTCTACTCATCTTTTTGGCTCTGTGCACAGGCCTATCTCCTATCAGTTACTGTCCCTGGGTACCCAAGCCCTAGTGGCTAGTCCAAACCGTGGCAGCTGGTAGGGGCCCTTTCACACAGAGAAAAGAAAAATTAGTTTAAACAGTCAGCAGTACAGTGATTCCATTTGGATTCAATGTGGCAATTCAACAGGGAGTGACCCTGAATTAGTACTCACGACCTCCAAACAAGATAGGGTCCTTCAATGTCAGCAGGGCTACTCTTGAGCTCCACGAGACTCCTCACACATTTATATGGCAAACTGCAACAGGCAAAAGTCCTTTAATGGCAGCAGGATTCACTTGAGCTAACCAAGCCTCTTCACACATTTATATGGTGAACAGCAACAGGCAAAAGTCCCCTAATGGCAGCAGGATTCACTTGAGGTACAAGCCTTCTTCACACATTTATATGGTAAAACAGAAGTACTATACCAGGCAGGCTGCTTCTATCCCAATCGCAATTACTGCACAATACCCGGAGAACACAGCAGATTCAGTTCCTGACAGACCGAGTCAACTCAGCAACTTCTCCAGTCCTCTACAGGGTGAGCCTGGTTTCTACTCTTCAGATATCCTTTGATTCTCTTCACAGGACGGATTCAGTCCTAACAAGCAGTTACACAAGCTGCAGACCGGAACTCTGGGCCTTACACGCTTCCGACTAAAACTGCACACTGAAAAAGCACAGGGCTCCTTCCTTCTTCACAGCCAGAGCTCAACTGAAACTCCAACAGACAAAACCGGGCACTTCCTTTGAGTTCCTCCCAGTTCTTGACTGGATTGGCTGTCACTCAACAATAGACTGCTCCTGTTGGTCCAAAAGGCGCTCAAGTCTAAACTACATCTCCCAGAGTCACTGCCCATACAATCCTCTTGTGGCTGGCTCAGATTATGAGTCCAAGTTCTGATTCGTCCAAGGCACCATTTTAGAGCTAGCTTACCCCACACTGATTGGTCCAGTTCAGCAGTTCAAAACCAGAATGGGAACTAGGCAGACACAGTTCTGACTGCAAAGAAAGCAGGTTAGACAAACTGTAATTTCATTATTACTCTAAATGGTTTCTGGCAAACAGTTACATCTTTCAGATAGGTTCCCTTTGCACTCCTAGTGACTGCAAAATGGAGTGAATTGGCAGCAGCTCGAGTGGTACTCAAACAGAGAAGCACACAGTCCCCCATACAACTAATTATGTCTGCAAGCAGACAGCTCTTAAGAGACAGTACCAGAGGTTCTAAAACACTCACTGATAAATGGCTTAAACGCCAAACACCATTCAGGCTTGGAGCATTCAAGCAAGCTCCTGGAATTCTTTTTGGGAAC
Organism: Neoceratodus forsteri; assembly: GCA_016271365.2. Classification (NCBI taxonomy): domain Eukaryota; kingdom Metazoa; phylum Chordata; order Ceratodontiformes; family Ceratodontidae; genus Neoceratodus; species Neoceratodus forsteri. The sequence goes on along the minus strand of CM057454.1, from coordinate 1,079,809,750 downwards.
CCCCATTTGCAGGGGGTTACACAGACAAATAAAATTTTAAGACTCCTAACTCCATATCTCCTGTGGACAGATGAATGGACAAGAGGTATACTCTTTCGGGCTCAGACACGGAGTTCCTTTCTCAGCAATGCAACCATGCTGGGGTAGTGCAGGCTGCTGCATGTGATAAGGCAAACATCCCCTTGGCATCACACACCCCAGATAAGGACTCCAGGAGGATTGATGCCATGGCAAAGAAACAGTACATGGCAGCATCTTTGGGACTCAGGCAGGCTAACTATATGGCCTACACAGCTAGATACCAGAAGTCCAGATGGGACACTGTGCTGACTCTGGCTCAAAAGGCCCCTGACCAGCTTGCCAAGGAGCTGGAGTGGATGGCTGCAGATGGGATTGAGGCATCCAGAGTGCAATTTCAAGCTGCTGTGGACTCCAGTGATGTTTCATCAAGAGTCATGGCTACATCTGTGGCTCTTGGAGGATGGCTTGGCTCAGATGTACTAGCCTATCACAGGATACCCAGGCTAAGGCCATGGATTTTCTTGTTATTGGTAATTCTCTGTTTGGGGAGCAGACAGAGAACTACATGAAAAAGATGGACGAGTACAGGACCACTTACAGGAGTGCTCAGGTCAAAGAAAGGCAAGCCACTCCTCAAAGGCAGCAGTCCAGGGGCAGGGGCAGGCCTTTCCAAAGACCTTTTTAGCAAGCTCAGGCCTCCTCTTCTTATTCTCAGAGGGGGTTCTTCAGAAGGAGAGGCAGACGGGGGATGAGCAGGCCTGCATCCACCCCTCAGCCTAAAGCCCCTGCCAAGCAGACACCCTGATGGATCTGCCCGGGCCAATTCTCCAATACCAGTAGGTGACAGGCTGGCTTACTTTGTCCAGGACTGGAAGTCTCTGACATCAGACAAGTGGGTCCTGGAAGTAGTAAGCCAGGGACTGGTTATCCGCTTCAAAACATTTCCCAAGATCAGAACCAGATCCTTTCCACCTGCAAATCCATTAGAGACCCTTGCCTTAGAGGCAGAGGTTTCTTCCCTCCTAACTCTCAGAGCCATAGAGAGGGTTCCCACCCTACACAAGGGCAAAGTATTGTATTCCAGGTACTTCCTAACCCCCAAAAAGACAGGAGAATGGCGGCCCATCCTGGACCTAAGATAACTGAACAAACACCTTTTAAAACCAAAGTTCAAAATGGTGACTCTGGGAATAATCCTTCCCTCTTTAAGGCCAGGGGACTGGCTAGCCTCCCTGGACCTCAAAGATGCCTATTTTCCCATTCCCATCAGGTGCTCCCACAGAAAGTAACTCAGGTTTGAGTTGCCCTCAGGCCACTATCAATTCAGAGCACTGTCCTTTGGCCTAACATCAGCCCCAAGGGAAAAAAGATCTCCATCTTCCCATACTTGGACGACTGGCTCATAGTGTGTCAGTCTCCAGACCAAGTCAGGTCACATTTACAAATAATTCAGCAAGTGCTCACTTCCTTAGCATTCCTTCTCAACCTTCCAAAGTCAGTTCTCGAGCCAGTACAGCTCCTCACCTTCATAGGGGTGGAGCTGGATACAGTAAGGGCAAGAGCCTTCCTTCCCCTGGACAGGGCAAGGACCCTTATAGAACTGGCCTCTTCATTCACCCTTCAGGTGTCTCGACCAGCAAGGCATTTCCTTCAGCTTCTGAGCCACATGGCAGCTTCCACAGCAGTGGTCTAGGGAGCATGATTCCAGATGAGTAACATTCAGTTCCACTTAAAAGCCTTCTGGTCCCAAAGAAAGGATTCCCTTACCAAATTAGTCTCAGTGACTCGAACCCTGATTCAGGCATTACAGTGGTGGCAGGATCAGGACAATTTGAGACAAGGAGTTCCTTTTGTCACTCAGTCTTATTCAGTGATACTCACCACAGACGCTTCCCTGCTGGGCTGGGAAGCCCATCTGGGGGATCTTACCACCCAGGGACTGTGGTCACCTCAGGAATCTCTTCTTCACATCAGTCTCTTGGAACTCAGAGCAGTGTTTCTGGCACTGCAAGTCTTTTCCAAATCTGTACAGAACAAGGTGGTCCAGGTCAGAACAGACAACACCACCACCATGTGGTAAATCAGCAAGCAAGGACGCATTCGGTCTATGGCCTTGTGCACACAAGCAATGAAGTTGTGGCCCCTGGCCTATTCCCTGCAAACCTGTCTGATAGCAGTTCACCTCCCCGGGAAGGACAATGTCCTAGCGAATGCTCTCAGCAGAATATCCCTGGGCCATCACAAATGGACCCTAGATCCCCTAGTTTTGAAAGTGATTTTCTTGGGGTAGATCCACAGGTAGATCTTTTTGCAGCCCCAGACAATCACCAACTTCCTCTCTTTTGTTGCAGACTCCCAGTCTTGGGCTCAGTCCCCCTGGATGCTCTTATCCTGAATTGGGAAGGGAAATTTCTGTATGCTTTTCCCCTCTTCCCTCTCCTGTTCAAGGTGTTAGTCAAGATAAGGTCACAACCATGCAAAGTGATTCTGATTGCTCCAGACTGGGCCAGACAGCCCTGGTACCCCCTGTTGCTGTCCTTAGCAGTCCACCTTTCCTGTCTCTTCCCAGGAATTACAACCTGTTGACATCCTTTCAGGGGAGGATTTGGTACCCGAACCTGCGGTCTCTCAATCTCAAGGCATGGCTCTTGAAGAGTTAGAGTTTACTGATCTGCATCTTTCCCATGGGGTTCTGGATATCCTTAAGGCTTCTCGAAAGCCTTCCACCAGGAAGACTTATAATTCCAAATGGAAAAGGTTCACTATTTGGTGTTCTAATAAGAATATTTCTCCAGAGTCTGCTGTGTTGCCTACGGTTCTGGATTATATGGTCCATCTCAATGGCCTAGGCCTTAGGCCAGCTACACTTACAGTGCATTTGGCAGCTGTTTCTGCTTTCCTGTCAGTAGGCAAGCCCTCTTCTCTGTCAGCCCATCCTGTGTTTTGTAAGTTCTTCAAGGGATTGCTGCATACCAATGCCCCCTTTAGGGATCCTGCTCCTGCTTGGGACCTTAATGTTTGCATTGCACAGCTTATGCAACCACCCTTTGAGCCCTTGTCCTCTGCAGAGCTTAAGTACTTGACTTGGAAAATTGTGTTTTTGGTAGCCATTACCTCTGCCAGGCGTATCAGTGAATTGCAAGCCCTGTCAGTGGAGCCTGATTTCATCTCTTTCCATAGAGATAAAGTGGTCCTAAGAACTAACAGAAAGTTTTTGCCTAAGGTGGTTTCAGATTTCCACCTTAAGCTGTCTGTGTCTCTCCCTGTTTTCTTCACTGACCATTCCTCCTCTGGAGAGAGGAGGCTGCACAGTTTGGATGTTAAAAGAGCCCTTAGCTACTACATAGAGCGCACCAAGGGTCACAGGTTTGAGTCCCTCCAATTGTTCCTCACATATGGAGAGGTTGGTAAGGGCAAACCTGCCACTAAGAGCTCTATTGCCAGGTGGATTGTTTCTTACATACAATTCTGCTATGAAAAACTGGGTAGAACTCCGCCCTCAGGCCTGAGGGCTCAGTCAGCTAGAGGTACAGCTGTTTCCCCGGCTGTTGCCAGGGTTATTCCTATCTTAGAAATTTGTCAAGCAGCCACCTGGAAAACAGTCCATACATTCACTAAGCATTACTTCTGGATATCCAGGCTGGGAGTGATGCTCGGTTTGCACAGCAGTACTTCAGAGTCTGTTTCAAAGTAGGTTCTGTCCCTCCTCCATGGAGGTGCTGCTTGTAGTGCATATGTCAGAATACAACAAGACTTCATGTTGTTTGAAGAAAAATACTCACCTTAGTAATGTTGTTTCTTATAATGGAGTCTTAATGTATTCTGACCTCCCCCCCCACCTCCCCTCTCAGAACCTAGTTTTTGGGATGTGGGTGGGCAGGAGCAGTGTTGGCACCCTAGGGATGTCCCTCTTTTATTTTGGGTGAGTGTTGTGTTTTGGGTTGTGTTTTGTTTTTTGGGTTTCCTGACTTGAATATTTGCTTTGAAACCAAAAAAAACCTTTTATATAAATTTAGTTGCCAGTTGGCTAGTTTGAGTTTTACAGTTTCCACACAGAACTTATAGTGAGTATTGCTCATAAAGATCTGACGGTTGGAGTTTAAACAACAGCAGACAGGGGCTTCAACCGAGCTTGCGGTGAACATTCCATGCTGGCCATGGAACGTTTAACTCTTTGTTCTCCTGGCCAGTTGAAAGGCAGGACCTAACTGCATATGTCAGAATACAGCAAGACTCCATTACAAGAAACAACATTACTAAGGTGAGTAATTTTTTCTTCCCCTCTCACCATCTTCACCCCCTACTTCCCAGATGCCTCCCCCCACTACCTCCCTCCCTATCCCTGTGTTCCTCCCCATTCCACCAGTTTCCCTCTCTTCCTCCCTGTCCATTGGGAGGAATCTATCCTGCATCTGCAACTCAGGAGATGATCTTGCTGCCCCCATGCAACCTTACCTTTGCCTTCACTGTAATCCACACCCCCCCGAGACCTTTCTCCTCGGGGAGAGGGGACCCCAGGACCTGCCTAGGCACCTGATCTTTCCTACCTCCCCCACTTATGGTCATACCTGTTCCCATCCCTTCCAGTCCCCAAGCCTTGCATCTCCTCTGCCCTCCTTCACCACTCTGGAAATCCCCCATCAGTACCTCATTTCCTGCCTCAGTTGCAACACCTCTGCACTCAGCTGATTAAACTTGCTGCAAACCACATCTCCCCATCCCCCGGAGTGCTCCCAGAAACACCGCAACTCCATATCCTCTGCACCCCACAACCCTTGCCCCCTGCTGTGCCTCCACTGCATTCCCCCTTCCCACATGTTAAGTTTCTAGGTTCTCCTAATGGTGTACTTGGGTATCTCCTTTAGCATCTTCTGCCTTGGACTGTTTGTAGGCCTGCTTCAAGGATGTGCCATATACTTTCCTGCTAGCTTTCCTGCCTATTAATTACCCTGCAGGCTGACACTAGATAGGGAGTAGCTGAGATACCCAAATGTTGCTGTTGAGAAGGCAGAGTGTGGTGTCTTTTTCCTTAGCTGGACAACTGGCTGATCTCAGGAAAAACAGAACATGAGACAAGGTACTTTATCCAGAAGGTGCAGAGGAGACTAGAAAAATTGGGGTTCCTGATAAATCTGTAGAAGTCACGAACAGAACCTCTTGGCGCAGAACTAGATACCCTGCAGGGCAAAGTATTCCTCCGTAATGGGAGGGTAGCAGCTCTGATTGCCACAGCAAAATCTTTCACTGTGGGCCAGCCAAGACCTGCAAGAGATTTTCTGCAGCCACTGGGCCACGTGGCTGCTTCTAAACCTCTGGTCCCATGGGCCAGGTTTCAGATAAGAGATATCCAGTACCATCTAAGAGACCATTGGTGTCAAAGGTGGGACTCACATTGCACCACAACACATTTACTGAGTGGAGGAGAGGGCTGGAGTCATGCAACCTCCTCTGTCTTTACGTGGGCCTCGTCCGCAGTCTCCTGCAGGTCGTCCCTGGGCACCATCCATATTGTTCCTTGCCATAATCTCACTATAACCCAGTGAGCATTTTGTTTTTTTCTGGGGGGGGTCTGGTCTCCCCCCCACTCCAGTTTTCTTAGTTTGAATATATAAGTGTTACAGTGTCAAGGGTGCCCGTGGAGCTTGGGCAAGCTCGCCTGGTTAGAGCACCTTCACTGACCAGTGAGTTTAAAGAGGGAAAGTTTGGAGGAAGCATAATCCAGTTTGATTATTCAAGTTAGACTCTCTTGTTTTTTCATGTTCTCCAAACAACATGAAGTCTTGCTGTATTCAGACATAATGCATTTAGCCCCAGCACTTGAACTGCCCTGGAGAGGAAAGAGTTAACTCTATGCAGAAGCATAGAACGTTGAGCTCGAGCTTGGTTTTCAAACCTCTGTCTGTGTTACTTCCCAGTGTAACCATCAGATTCTTTACTCCGCCTAACCATGAAGTCGATCTGGAGATTTCTTCTGCTCAGTTTGGTAAAAGAAAAATAGTGTTTGGTTTAAACCACATATTTTTGTTATTTTCGGTTTTCCAGCCTCTGTCTATGGTATGGGTAGTATGTAGATAGGTAGTGACTGTGTTTTATTTTGCTAAAAAGAGTGGAAATTGTCTTTCTTCGGTTTCTTTCCGGTCGGTCTGGTTTGGAACCGACTTTATAAAATTTTCTCTCTTTCTGGGGTGAGTGTGGTGTTCTGGTACCATTCGGTTTCAAAACAGCCGGACTTTTGCTAGTTCTTTTAAAAAGCCCGTGACACGGTTTGTAACTGATCGGTTGCTTTATTACCTGGCTTGAAAGTTTCTATAAGGTAATTTGTTAGGTTGGCCATGTCTGAGAAACCCAAGAAGAAAACCGGTCCCACTGGATTTCAACACTGTACTGAGTGTGGGGAGGCCTTTGCTAAGGCCGACCCCCACCTCATCTGTGATTATTGTCTGGGGTTTGACCACCTCAAGTCAGACTGGCAAATCTGTAAGAACTTTTCTAAAACCACTCTAGACAAAAGACGGAGTAGGTTGTAGGAAAGGGAGGCCGAGAAGTCCGTAGATCCAGATGGCCAGCCCGGTTCTGTTGAGGCCAAACCTGAGGAGGTGCCTGCTGACCTACGCGATACCTCCTTGGGCAAAAGAAGAGCCGACCCCGAGGGGTCGGTTCCGTCAAAGAAAAAGCACAAGTCTGCCAGTTTGGATCCTGTATCCCACTCTCCAACCGCGGATGAGATAGCCAAAGCGATTAGTGTTGTCCAATCGCTTAGACCGGTTCCATCTAAACCGATACCACCGGTTTGGCGCTCAGTTCGGTCGGATCCATCTCCTCCGGATTATGACCCAGATGCTTATTATGAGGAGTGGAAGGGAGACAAAGACTATCCCAGTGATGACGATGATGATGACGATGAAGGGGTCTGGATGTGCCCATTGAACTGGACATCTCCCCAGACAGGCCCTCAGGTGTCTCTTCTCCCAGGCTCTCTGAGTCCCCTTCACACTTTTTGTTCTACAAAAAGGTGGCACAAACCCTGCAGCTTCCCTTGGTTGAAGCAGCAGAGGAGGATGAAGAGCCTGATTTTGAGGAAATGGTGGACATCCCAGAGTCCAAAAAGCTGTCTATCCCTCTTCATAAATCTTTGGGGAAACAGACACACAACATTTTACACACCCCTAATTCAATACCTCCTGTGGATAAGACAATGGACAGGAGGTATTCGTTATCAGGCTCAGCTGCGGAGTTCCTTTATAGTCATTGCAGCTATGTTGGAGTAGTGCAGGCTGCAGCCTGTGACAGGGCTAACATTCCTTTGGCTTCACACCTCCCAGATAAGGACTCCAGGAAAGTGGATGCCATGGCCAAAAAACAGTATTTGGCGTCCTCTTTGGGACTCAGGCAGGCTACTTATATGGCCTACACTGCCAGGTACCAGAAATTCAGATGGGACACGGTTCTGGAACTGGCTAAACAGGCCTCTCCCCAGCTAGCCAAGGAGCTGGAGGTGGTGGCTGCTAATGGAATTGAGGCATCCAAAATGCAATTTCATGCTGCTGTGGACTCCAGTGATGTGGCATCTAGAGTCATGGCTACATCTGTGCCTCTCAGAAGACATGCTTGGCTCAGATGTACTAGTCTTTCACAGGATACCCAGACTAAGGCCATGGATTTTCCTGTAGTAGGTAACTCTCTGTTTGGGGAGCAGATAGAGGCTTACATGAAGAAAATGGATGAATATAGGACCACGTACAGGAGTGCACAGGCCAAGGAAAGGCAGGCCACTCCGCACAAGCAGCAGTCTAGGGGCAGGGGCAGGCCCTTTCAAAGGCCTTTTTACCAAGCCCAGGCCTTCTCTTCCTTCCCACAGACGGGGTTCTTCAGAGGGAGGGGTAGGAGGTGGATGAGCAGGGGCTGCTCCCTCCTCCTCTCAGTCTAAGGCTCCTGCCAAGCAGACACCCTGATGTGTCAGCCCGTGTCGACTCCCCATTTCCAATAGGAGGAAGGCTGGCTTACTACTTCCAGGCCTGGAAGTCTGTGACCTCAGACAAGTGGGTCCTGGAAGTAGTAAGCCAGGGACTGGCCCTCAACTTCAAAAAATTTCCAAAAAAGAAGGGCCAAGTCTTTTCCATCTGCATCAGTCTCAGAAGCCCTTACCCTAGAGGCAGAGGTTTCCTCTCTTCTAGCTCTCAGAGTTATAGAGAAGGTTCCTACTCAGCACAAGGGAAAAGGACTGTATTCCAGGTACTTCCTTACCCCAAAGAAAACAGGGGAGTGGCGACCCATCCTAGAGCTAAGGTATCTGAACAAACACATTTCAAAGCCCAAATTCAAAATGGTAACTCTGGGAATAATCCTTCCCTCGCTGAGGCCAGGGGATTGGCTAGCATCTCTGGACCTCAAGGATGCCTACTTCCATATTCCTATCAGGTGTTCCCACAGAAAATACCTCAGGTTTGAGTTGCCTTCATGCCATTACCAATTCAGAGCCATGCCATTCGGTCTAACATCAGCTCCATGGGTGTTCACAAAGTGCCTTGCAGTAGTGGTGGCTTACCTCAGAAGACAGGGTATCACCATCTTTCTGTATCCGGGCGACTGGCTGTTAGTGGGTCAGTCTCATTTACAGGTCAAGTCAGCTCTTCAAACAACCCAGGACCTACTCAGCTCCTTGGGTTTTCTTCTCAATCTTCCAAAGTCTGTACTCAACCAGTTCAGCTTCTCACCTTTATAGGCATAGAGTTGGACACTGTACAAGCAAAAGTCTTCCTTCCCCTTACAAGGGTAAAGGCCCTAGTGGATCTCGCTTCCTCCTTTCGAACTCAGGTCTCCCGCCCAGCAAGACAGTTCCTCCAGCTCCTGGGCCACATGGCAGCTTCCACGGCAATGGTGCAGGGAGCAAGGTTCTAGATGAGGGCCATTCAGTTTCATCTGAGGTCTTTTTCGTCTCAAAAGAAGGATTTATTTACCAAACTGATTCCAGTGACTCAGACTCTGGTCCAAGCTCTCCAGTGGTGGCTGGACCAGAACAGCCTCAGACAAGGGGTTCCATTTCTCCGTCAAGTCCCATCAGTAGTTTTAACTACGGATGCTTCTTTCCTAGGGTGGGGAGCCCACCTGGGAGCCCTGATAGCTCAAGGGCTCTGGTCTCCACAGGAGTCTCTCCTTCATATCAATCTCCTGGAACTCAGGGCAGTTTTCCTAGCCCTGCAGAGCTTCTCGGATTCAGTCATGTGCAAGGTGGTCCAAGTCAGAACGGACACCACCACCACAGTGTGGTACATCATCAAGCAGAGAGGCACTCGGTCCTTAGCCTTGTGCACAGAAGCCATGAAGCTGTGGTCTCTGGCCTATTCTCTTCAGACTTCTGTGGTAGCAGTTCACCTTCCAGGGAAGGACAACGTACTAGCAGATGCTCTGAGCAGAATTTCACAGGGACACCACGAATGGTCCCTGGATCCTCACATACTGAAGGTCATCTTCTCGAGGTGGGGCACTCCAGAGATAGATCTCTTTGCAGCTCCGGACAATTATCAACTTCCTCTGTTTTGTTGCAGACCTCTAGTCCTGGGGACGGTTCCCCAGGATGCTCTCTTTCTGGACTGGAAGGGCAGGTTTCTCTATGCTTTCCCTTCCTTCCCGCTGCTGTTCAGAGTTCTGATCAAGATCAGGACTCAACCCTGCACACTGATGCTGGTGGCTCCAGATTGGGCCAGACAGCCTTGGCATCCTGTACTGCTGTCCTTGTCAGTGTGACGTCCCCTGTCTCTGCCCAGGACATACAATCTCCTGTCCTTCTCCCAGGTGCGGATCAGGTACCCCAGGCTCCAGTCTCCCCATCTCAAGGCCTGGCTCTTGAAGAGTTAGAATATGCAGCTCTACATCTTTCTCAGAGAGTTCTAGATATTCTGAAGGTCTCTAGGAAACCTTCCACTAGAAAAACTTACAACTCCAAATGGAAAAGGTTCAGTATTTGGTGCTCTCAGAAAGGCATCCTGCCTAATTCTGCAGACATTTCCACAACCTTAGACTATCTAGTTCATCTCAATGGTTTAGGCCTTAGGCCTGCCACTCTGAAGGTTCATCTAGCAGCTGTCTCTGCATTCCTCTCTGCAGGGAAGGGCTCTTCCCTGTCATCTCATTCTGTTTTCAGAAAGTTTTTCAAAGGTCTGGTTCACATTAACCCTCCCTTTAGGGAGCCCACTCTGCCTTGGGATCTTAATGTCTGCATAGCTCAGCTAATGCAGCCACCCTTTGAACCTCTGGCTTCGGCCAAATTGAAGTACTTGACCTGGAAAACTGTGTTCCTGGTAGCTATTACTTCTGCCAGACGGATTAGTGAGTTACAGGCTCTGTCAGTGGAACTGGACTTCATCTCCTTCCATAGGGACAAAGTAGTACTCAGAAACAATAGGAGGTTCTTGCTCAAAGTGGTTTCAGATTTTCATCTGAACCAGTCTATATCATTCCCTTTGTTTTTCACTGACCATTCTTCTTCACGTGAAAGAAGGTTACACAGTCTGGACGTTAAGAGGGCCCTTAGCTACTACATTGAGCATACTAAGGCACATAGAAATGACTGTCTTCAATTGTTTCTCACTTATGGTGAAGTGGGAAAGGGTAGGCCTGCCACTAAGAGAACTATTGCCAGGTGGATTGTTTCTTGTATACAGTTTTGTTATGACAAGTTGAGTAGGTCGCCCCCTTCAGGCCTGAGGGCTTACTCGACCAGGGGTACAGCTGCTTCTCTAGCTGCAGCCAGAGATATACCTTTGTTAGAGATCTGTAAAGCAGCCACCTGGAAAACAGTACATACTTTCACCAAGCATTACTCCCTGGACATCCAGGCTTGGAATGATGCTAGGTTTGGTACAACAGTACTGCAGAGCCTTTTCCCAAAGTAGGTTCTGCATTCCCTCCTCCATAGAGAACTGCTTGGTAGTCTGCATTATGTCTGAATACAGCAAGACTTCATGTTGTTTGAAGAAAAGATTACTCACCATAGTAATGTTTTTTCTTCTAATGGAGTCTTGCTGTATTCAGACCTCCCCCTGCCTCCTCTTTCAGAACCTGGTTTTGGGAAGTGGGCTGGCAGGTACAGTGTTGCACCTCAGGGGTGTACCTTGTTACCCTCCCTCTTGGGTGGGGTAGATGTTATTATTATTTTTTCTGGTGTTTTACTAAATATTGTCACTACCTTTCTTTCTTGGGTTCTCGACTTGAGTCTTTTGGGGCCCAAGAAGATATACTTTGCCCTTTGGCTATATTTGAGCAATTTCCATAATTTAGTTACTAGTTAGTTAGCTCGTAAGAATCTGACGGTTACACTGGGAAGTATCACAGACAGACATTCTAAAACCAAGCTCGAGCTCAACGTTCTATGCTTATACATAGAGTTAACTCTTTCCTCTCCGGGGCAGTTCCAGTGCTGGGGCTAACTGCATTATGTCTGAATACAGCAAGACTCCATTAGAAGAAACAGCATTACTATGGTGAGTAAGTTTTTCTTCTTGTTGAGTCTTGTGTTTTTACTGTTCATGTGGACTGAATGGGTGTTCCTTAATTGGGGGGGGGGGGATTTCCTACTCCAGAGCACAGGATGGATGGGGCACGGCAGTATGGTGTGCAGGGAAAACTTGGGGTTCAATGGCTATACTGGTTGTTTACTAGCAGTGAATAATCCAACACGTTTTTTTCACCTGGAATGTGAAGGTCACACAAACAAGGGAACAGAGGTACAGAGTAATACTACACTTGCAAAGCTTACAAGTGCATATTACTTTTGTACAAGAAACTCACCTTAAAACAGATCAGATTCTGTTGTTTTGCAGAGCCTGTCCCGGGCAGGTTTATGGGGCATGGGACATCACAAACAAAAAGGGAGTAGCCATTTTATTTATTTATTGAACAGTATCGGAATTACAATCCTTTGAGTCAGAGACTCGTTTACAAAGGCTCCATGTCATAGAGATACAAAACAGGCACGTACAGTTTACAATATACAATATAATGCTGGTACAGACATTAGGTGAGGTAAATACATTCAAGTGTGGGGAAGTACAATTTGATAATCACAAAATGTTGGTACATTCATTAGGTGTGGGAATACATTCACGGTAGCGGAAGAACAAGATTAGGCACTGGCACTTTAGTTGCAGTTAAAGTTTTGATTCACTGTTGCCAGGATTAATGGGTGGGGGATAAGCAGGAGATAAGTCCTTTGTCCAGTGCAGGTTGCAGGGAGAAGAGTTTTGATAGCTAGAGTAGTGCAATTTTAAAAGCTGGAGGACACAGCAGATTTGCTACTCTGCTACATCCTAGTATGAGGTACCATGGGGCAAACCAGTGTGGTCCTGGACTCCATTTATGGCCCTAATATCGATACCCCTGGGATTTTCATGGAGTTGGCAGGCCTACTGGTGCCCCCATATGAAACTACCATTAGTGTTAGCAGGGGACTGGAATTTAGTGCAGTACCAAGTCATTGACAGGGACACCACCTGGCACAGGGGCCTTTTCCCAGCTCATATCCATAAAAGATATGATGGACACCCTTGGTCTGGTGGACCCTTGGCGTACTTTATACCCAGATTCTAGGGGATGCACTTTTTATTCCTTTCTGTACATCTGTAAGAAAGAAAAAACATAGAAGGCAGAAGACCTACTTACTAAAATCAGAGGCATAGAAAAACAAACTGTGTCCCACAACATCCCTGAAGAGACCTGGGTAGAACTCACTGTGAGGCTGCTTATGCCGAACTTAATAGAGTCTGCTGAATTGGACATTTATAGAACCCGTTTTGATCAGGGAGAAAAAGCAGAGAAGCATATGGCCCTGCGCATCCATCAACAAGAAGCTTTCCTTACTATTCAGAGGCTGCAGGTCCATGGAAAGCCTAGTCTAGTCACAGATCCCCAAGCTATTGTAGAAGAATGCAGGACATTTTTTCAAACTCTTTATTGTCCGATGACCTCACCCCCTTAAGAAACTATAGTTCAGAATCACTTGATGGATTTACCCCTTCCTAAACTCTCAGGTCTACTTGGCTACTGATGTTGCCCTGTATAAACTTACACAGGCCATACAAAATTTAACACCAAATAAGGCATCCTGGACGGATGGGTTCTCCCCTAACTTCAAGGCATCCATTAGTGTCAGGAGCTTGATTAGCAGTGATCGCTAATCAAAAAAGTTTTGAGTAGCAGTAACTTGGTTTTGAGGAGCAATTGTTTAAAATGGTTATTTTTTAAATTGAGCATATTAATATAAATGTTTCCTTACTCCACTCTCCAAAACCGATACAACGTGATGCAACTCTTTCACCCACCTATCAGCTGGGCAGACAGAAGATGGGATCAACCAGTGGTTGCACATGGGAAACAGGACAGGACTGCTAATGCCTCTGCCAAGTAGGAGCAAATGCAAAAAAACACAAAACTCTGATCAAAAAACTTATTAGCAATTGCTGCTAATCAGATCTTAAGTTGATTAGTGAATTGTGATGCAAACCTGCTTATTTTATGCCTGGAATTTTTACAGATGCTTTAAGAAGAGCTCTGCCCACCACTTCTAGAAGTATTTACATACTTACACAAAGAAGGTATACGAGAAGGAGATTTAATGAGCACACTCATCACGCTCATACCCAAACCAGGCAGAGACCACACTGCAGTGGGCAACTACAGACTGATATTATTACTGAACGTAGATAATAAAAATCCTAGCTAACCTGCTCAACAAGGTGTGGGGACACTAATTGCCTGTGAGCAGGTGGGTTTCATGCCTGGTAGGGTTTCTTCCGATCACCTACGCAAACTAACTCACTTAATCACTACAGCAGGGGAACCTGGTCCTGGTGGCTTTGGTCTCATTAGATGCAGAGAAGGCCTTTGACAGGGTCTCCTGGGATTACGTCTTTATTACCTTAACGGAATACATAATCCCTGACAAATACATCAAATGGGTTAAACTGCTTTATACATATTCAGCTGCTCAGCTGCTTTGTCGCAGTGGTGTTTATTCCGAACCCTTTAAACTCTATTAGGTATGAGGCAGGGATGCACCCTTTTGTTTTAACCTTTTCCTGGAACCCCTTATTCTTTCTTTTTTTTTTTTTTTGTAAAAACTAGTTTTATTAGGACACACTTCATTCATAAATTACAGCAGAATAAATTATCTGGTTACAAATAACAGGTAACAGATAAATCAGGAAATAGTATAATATCAGGAAATAATATAATATGGGGAGGATTCCTTAGTCACCATACTGCAGTTACCTTTAAAATAGGAATTATGTCCTAATACCATAGGAGCAGTTTTTTAGGTTGATATACTAAAATCTTCTTTTGACCAGTCTTCACACTTTTTATCATATAATTTCCAAACTAAGTCATAATCGATGAAATAGTCATTGTTATACAAGGCACTTAAGAAAATTTGTTTCCATGCCATCACTGGAAATCTGGAATGAATCTCTGTCGACTTCCAATATTTTAAAATGAGCCTTTTAATAGCTGTTGAATTAGCTTTAAGGATAAGTCTCAAATCTTTATTAACCCTTAAAGGGCTATACATTTCCAAGATCATATTCAGACCAGTGTCCCAGTTGTTCATTTGAAAACCAATTTTCCTTAAAAGTGTGAAAGACTGGTCCCACCATCCTATGGTTACATTGCCAAAACATATGTATATAATCCGCATACAGTTGATTACATGACCAGCATTGACTTGTGTCACTTAATTTCATCTTATTTCACCTAAATGGAGTATAATAAGCTCTAAAAAGGATTTTATATTGGATTGACTTATCCCTTGTTAACTTATAACTATGAATTTGGGCCAATACTATAAGCCATTGTTGCTCTGATATAGCCTGTTTTGTCTGTTTCTCCCATTGTAACATAGTATTCTTATGTGTCTTAAGTGCATTTGGATAACATTTAGAGCATCTCCAGGGGTATAATTTGACACCTTTTTTAATGGGATTCATACTATGTTTTAAGTTCTTGTTTTATAAGGTAATCATTAGGTGCTCATTCCCATCTTTGGTAGTCTTTTTTTATATCTAGAACTGATTTGATTAAAGAATAAAAAATCAGGATCCTCTAATTGAAATTTATGTTGAAAAGAATCCCAAGATAACTTTTTCCCATGTGCAAACGTCTTCCCATTTCGTGATACCTTTTTGAATCCATTGTGTATTATGTAACATTTTCCCTTGTAAAGTATATTTAGGATTCCTCTAAATGCTGTTTAATGGAGAATTAGTAACTGACCCATTAGAACTTTTTAGAAACTTCTGTAGAATCCAACACAGATTCTTAATAATATTGCTCTTAGATCTTTCCCTACTGAAAGTGAAAAAAGTAATTTTTTTATATTTATTTGTTGTTTGAAATGTAATTGCATAATCTGATTTTCCCAATGAAAATCCATATCTTTAAATGCCCAATTAGTTATTAATTTAGCAATAAAAGAATAGTAGCATATTTGAATGTCTGGACATGCTAAGCCACCCTTTTTCTTAGGTAAACATAGTTTAGCCCATGAAATACAAGGCTTCTTATTATTCCATATAAAGTTACTAAATAACTGGTTTGTTTTTTTTAAACCATTGAGCTGGTGTCACATATACTATGGATTGTAGTTTATATGACAGGGTAGGGATAACTGCCATTTTTATTAATTGTATTTTCCCCCATATTGATAAATGCATCTTACTCCAGTTTTGCAGTTGAGTTTTTACTGTACTATATAAGGGTTCAAAATTCCTATAATACCAATCATGAGGTTGTTTTGAGATAATAATTACTAAATAAGTCATCCCCTTGGGTAGTACTTTAGCTTTTATTATATTTTGAAAATCAACTGTTTGAAGAATATTAAAAGTTATCATTTCTGACTTAGTTTGATTTATTTTATAGCCTGATATTATAGGGACTCTTTTAACCTCATGAGTTCTGTCAGGCATTGCAGTGGCTTCTGTACCAAAATTAACAAATCATCTGCATATGTGTTATACTTTATTTCTAGAGAGGCTGTTTTAATACCAGAAATACAATGATTGGCCTGTATTTCTTTTAATAGTACTTCTAAATCTATTATAAATAAAGATGGAGACAACGGGCCAACCTTCTCTTACCCCCCGAAACAAGTTAAATGATTTTGAAAGACGACCATTCATTTTCAATTGGGCATAAGGTTTTTTATAAATTGTCTGTATATATCCTATAAATAATGGAGGGAAGTTAAAAATTCCTATTGCTTGGACTAAGTAAGTCCACGCCATCATGTCAAAAGCTTTGGTAGCGTCCAAAACCAGTAACAATGTTTGAGTACCTGAATCCAGAAGATATAATGTTATAAACTGTAGTTTGATAAGACCAGATTGAATATACCTATCTGGAACAAATCCAGACTGATTTATATGAATGATGGAACCCAAGATATTTAAAAGCCTGTTATTCAAAATTTTTGTATAACTCTTATAATCTGTGTTTAGAACCACTATTGGTCTATAATTCTCTTTTTTTGATAAAGCTTTACCATGTTTGGATATTAAAGATATGAATGCCTGATTAAAGGACTCTGGAAGATTGTTTTGTACTTGAATTTGGTTGAAAAGAAGTTTTAACCAAGGATTTATTATTGAAGCAAAAGTAACATAAAATTCTAAAGTATAACCATCTGGGCCAGGACATTTGCCCTTTTTCATAGTTCCAAGTACCTCCATTATTTCTGTATCAGATATTGGTACTGTCAAGCCTCCCCATTCTTCTTCCCCGATTTTCTTTCCGCAGTATTTCCCATAGTGTGCCAATTCTGCCGCATTGGGATTACACTCCGATCTGTATAGGTTTGTATAATGATCAAATAATTCTGTTTCTATCTCTTCCTGGGACAGACACTTATTACCGTTCGATGTTTAATTAAAGTAATATCTAACTTAGTTTGTTTTTCTTGAATTATTTTGGCTAATGTCCAGCCAATTTGTTAACTATACTGTTTCCAAGTTGTATTATTTTTTGCCCATAGAAATTTGATTTGATATATTTCAGTTGAATCAATAAACTTTCTCAGCTCAGCCAATTCTTCTGTCTTATCCAAATTCCCATTCTTAACTTCTAATTCTAAAATCTTAAGTTTATCTTGCATTTCTTTTCGGTTTTGTATTCTAATTGTGTTTTTCCACGAGGCTACTGAAATGAGACTACCGTGAATTGTAGCTTCTAGGGACACGGATATGTTGTTCAATCCACACTTACTGGCAGGTTCCTTGCCACTTTAAATCTTGCCAGAAGGTCTTCAAGCTGGCTCCTCCCACCCACCCGGGTGGTAAAACTCTTGGCTCCACCCCATGACGCCAGATCTTCCTTACCGCTTGGAAGCTCAGGTTCCCTCCTTTGCGCTCTGCGTTTTAGGCCTGGATCCAAACTCTTCGGTTAACCCGAAACTAATTTTAAAATTTACAAGACTTCAGTCTTTATCTTCCCTCGCAGCTGCGATGGACAAATCGACTCCCGGATTTCGTCGGTGCCCCTGTGGGCAGAAGATGTCCCGGACTGATCCGCACTCCATGTGTGTTTACTGCCTGCAGCTTGAACACGATTCGCAGGCTTGCGACTTGTGCAAGTCCTTTTCGGCCACGGTCTTAGAGGATCGTGCTGCCAGACTGCAACTTGGGCGCCCCGAGAAACGTTATCCTCCGGCCAAGTCGAGGGAGGCCCGTTGGGCGGTGTCCGAGGCGCGGGCTCGGCTGAATAGCTCAAGCAGATGATCGCCCTCGAGGAAGAAGTGGCCCAGGCTGCAGCATCATCTTCATCGGTTTTAGCATTTATCCCGCTCTCCTTGGGCTCCTGCTACACGGCTTTGTTCAAGGAGCTCTGTCAGTCCCTCTCCACCAAGGGAGAGGGGCCTTTGGGACATTCCTCTCGGTCCAAAAAGAAGGACTTTAAGGGTAAGTTCCACCGTTGACATTCGTGGGAACGGGAGAGGTCCCCCTTCCTGGATAGTCGACACTCGGCTTCGGTCGAGGTTGCGGCTAAGGCCGCTGGCTTCACAGTGTCCCAGTCTGGTCAGCTGGTCGAGACACCCGTTGACGCAGTCGAGATTTTTCTCAACCTGTCGGACGGGCTGTCGACTGGAGACACTGACAACACTTCTTCACCAGTTCCCCCGGTGGAAACCGAGGACTTGCCTGTGCCTCCTGTGCCGGCGTCCCCGGTTAAGGTCCCTGAACCCAGGAAGGAGCGGGTTTCTCCCGCCCCCTCTCAGGCCCACCCTCAGAAACACCGAAGGTCTCTGTCTCTGACCTCTTCCCGGTCCAGCCGATCCTGCCGACATTGGCAGTCTCGGTCTCGACACCGTGGAAAGCGGTGGCGCCGCTCATCCTCGTCTTCGTCCTCTTTGGAGGATAGGCTCCAGCACAAATTGTGTCGGCGCTATGAGGATCTAATGTGGCAGCAGCTCCTTTTGTCCGGGAATAAGCCGACTCCATCACCTTCCCCGGCCATTAAGTGGCTGTCACCGGAGCGGCCGAAACAACCCCTCGTGGTAGTCGAGGAGCCGAAGCCGGCACCGGTTGTTCGGCTGAAACCAGCTGCGCCACCCATTGTGATGGAACTCTCGTATCCACAACCTAAAACTGGGGCCCCAACCAAGGAATCTCAGTCGGGTCAGGGCTTGCCCCATAGGTTGTCGGTCACCCTCACTCCCAATTGACCTGGGCAGGTGGAGGGTGGCTCAGGCCCTTGGCAGCTGTTTGCAGACTCCTCAGAGTCTGACGACGACGACTCCTTGTTCTCCAGGCCACTTGACCTGGAGTCCACCGGGGGTCAGTCGGTGGACGAGAGCCCATCCTCGTTTCTTGGAATGCTTCGACTCATCTCAGAGTCCACTGGAATGAAGCTTGAACCCATTTCAAAATGGGCCAAGTATCCCCTCACAGAGATACTGGACTGAGGGGATTCCCCACGGAGGCCTTCCCGGTGGCCGAAGCCATTGTTGACCCGACCCTGGAGCTATGGCAGCGGCCAGATTCTTGTCCAGCACCTTCAGCTAGGATGGCTCAGAAGTATGCTGTTCCCACTGGTTCACTCTCCAGTTTCTCAGAGCACCCCTCCACGGAGGGGCTAGTGACCGACAGCATTTTCCGGCGTTCTGGGAACGCTGGGATGTGGACAAACCACCCGATAAGGAGTCCAAGAAACTGGACTACTCCGGGCGGAAAGTCTATGCGGACACCTCGCTAGGCCTTCATCAGGCCAACTCGGCCGTTCTGGTGGCACACTTTTCACACGCCCTTTTGGGCTCCCTGGATGAGGTGATTCCTTATCTCCCGACTGACCTTCAGACTACGGTCAAGCAGGTGCGGGATCAGGGAAGGGCGGTGGCCAAGCAGCAGCTCCAGACTTCCCTGGACATCGCTGACTCGTGTGCCAGGTCAGTAGCGGCTGCAGTGGCCATGCGCCACAGAGTTTGACTGTGGATCTCTACCTTTACGGCAGATACCCAGCACAAGCTGGCAGACGTTCCCTTCTTGGGTACCGACTTGTTTGGTCCTGGGGTGGAGGGTCATCTGCAAAGGATCGAGAAGTCCAACGCCACCTTGGACTTGGTCACGTCTGCCCAGAAGGACAAAGGCCGCCAGCAGCAGCGTAAGCCCTTTCGGCCTTCAGCCCCTAAGATGTTAAGGCTGTTTATGTTATTATCTGACAAAAAATCCGAGATGGCCTTCCCTATCTATTTTTGAATAGAAGAATCCAACAACAGATAGTTATTTAATCTCCATATATTAGATTTCTGCACATGACCATCAAAACTTGTATCAATTGAGACCATATTGTGATCTGATAAGAGCATAGGATGTATATTTGCCTCTATTAATAAACAAGACACCAGTAATTCTTTAGAAATAAAAATATAATCAAGACACTAGTACATTTTGTGTCTTGCTGAAGAAAAGGTATAATCTCTGGGGTCTGGATTAAATTCCCTCCGTATATCTACTAAATTGACTGAATCTAAGAAAGCCGCCAATTGTTGACTTTATATCTGTCCCAGGAAGAGAAATGGGATTATTTATCCCATGGATCTTTGGCTGGGCAATTTAAATCACCTCACACTACTATACTGAAGCAGTCTAACTCATAAATAACTTTATTGATTTCAGCCAAAAAATTATTAAAACCTGCAAATGGTGCATAGACAGAACAAAATGTCAACATTTCACTTTCCAGTTTTAACTTGACAGCCACTATACATCCCTTTAGATCTGATGTAGATTCTACCACTGTACCTTTGAAATGTTTTGCTATCAATAGCAATACACCAGCACTATTTTTCCTTGGGCCTAGTGAATAATAAATTTCCCCAAACCATTTTAATTTTAACCTATCTAATTCTTTCTGGTTGAGGAATACCTCCTGTAATAATGTAACATCCAATTTTAATTTCAATATGCAATACCTTTTAATGGAAGAATGAAATCCATTAATATTCCAGGTAGCTATTTTTACAATAGTTATCTTATTGGCTGATCATAAACCCCCTCCATCTCCCCATCCCAGACAGCACATTGTATGCTTCATAAATCAGTCCTGATACATAAACGTACAATTTTTATCCAAACCATATAACCAAAAGCGTGCCCTATCAACCATATATTTCCCCCCTCCCTTTTCCTCCAAGGACCTTTGTCTGGTGAATATCCCCACCACTTAAAAAAGTACGAAAAACCTAAGCCCCCTCTCCCAACACCCATGTCCAACCGATATACCTGCCACAGTAACTTTTACTTATTTCCCTCATTATAATCTGAAAAATACTCCGAAAGTCTTATTTTAAGGTCTTGAACCGCATCTGTAAATGTCTCCTATATAAGAACTTGGTGGTTCAAAAGGGCCTTAAGCTTTGCAGGATAAATGACATAAGCTTTAACTCCTTTCTTCCAGAAATGTTGCTGCAGTCTATTAAAGATTTTTCTACGGTCCCAAAACTCTTCTGAGTAGTCATTCCTCAGAAATATCTGTTGATCTTACTTTGAGAGGGCTCTTGCAGTAGATAATTACATATAGGACTGACGCCGGCAGGCGGCAGGACCCCACGGAAAAACTTCTAGCTAGCAGTCCCTGGCGAGGGACCGCCCCCACGTCAGGTGACCGGCATCAGGAGACATCGGTATAAAGGGGTGGTCCCTGACGCCCACCTTCCAGTTCTTTCCCGCCGTTAGCTCGTGTCAGCGCCTCGCGGAAAAGTTCTTCGCTCATCGGACTCCCTTCGTTGGTGTTTTACTGAGTATTTTTTCGCATTTCTTGATAAATCATCAGTCACCCATCGGTGTATGTCGTCCCCTACACCCTCTGAGCACAAAAACAAGTGCGACTTGTGCAGAGCCCAACTCCCGCACAAGGACGACCATTCCCTGTGCCTTTTTTGTCTAGGCCCCGATCATCCGGTAGAGAAGTGCCAGCACTGCCTCAGTTTTAACGCGGCCACCCGGAGAAGGCAGCAGCAGTCCCTGGAAGCCCACATTCTCAAGAAAAAGATGAGCTCCATGAAGAAGGAACTCAAAAAACTGCAGCAGGCATCCACTTCCCCCGGAGGCCATCGGAAGAAAAAAGACAAAGAGAAGCACTGGGACAATGGCTCCTCCACTGCGACTCCCTCGAGAGTTGCTGTGTTACAGGTAACCTCCCCTCCTTGGGACCACTCCTCGACGGCCGCCTTAGAGGCTTGATACGGCGGCCCATTTCCATCTGGCACGCCGCCGCCAGGGCCTTCGGGCGCCTGGCTATTGAGGCCTACCGTATGGCCGTGGCTTCGTGAGTCTACTGGCGAGGCGGCTCCATTAAGCCAGACGCCGGCCCTCCATTGCCCGCATGGAGAAGGTTGAGTAGTCGACGACCCTTCGGGCGCAGGCGCATGGTCCTCTTCCACAGACCAGGCCGTCCCGCGGTTCGCCTCCGGGCGATGGGTCCGTAGTCGGACGCTGGCTCCTCCAGTGCCCGCCTCGATCCCGCTGATAAACCGCACATCAGTTTGCCCAACGTCCGTACAGCGGAAGAGCCGACACTGGACCCTCCCACGTCCATCGCCCCCCGGCTTCCCGCAGCCTTCGCTGCCCTCCAGGGACCCTGAGTCTCCCCAGCCCGACCCTGAGGATTTCTCCCCCCCATCCCCGGGTGATGCTGGGGTTCTGCCTCCGCCAGACCGCCCACCTGCGGGTCCACCGGATCTGACGTCGGTTCCCCGGATGCCGGCTCCGACGCTGGTACCTCCGACGCTGGCCCCGACGCCGGTTTTACTGACTCCGGATGACATTCCGCTCCAGGATGTCGCTCCGACACCGGGCCTTCCAACCCGTTCCCGCCCATGGGGCCTCCGTCCGGGCCATCTGCTCTGGCAGCTCCTCCAGCTCCCACGTACCCTCTATCGTATCTGACGCCATCGTACCCGGGACCACAGTATCTGGCGCCACAGTACCTGATGCCGGTCTACCCGATGCCGCAGTACCCGATGCCTGGTTTTCCATCGCCGGGTTTCGGATACTCTCCTTATGGATATAGTCCATACCCATATCCCCCTCCTCCACTGCCTCGTCAGCTGCCAGTGGATTTGCAGGAGACTCTGGCCTCCTGGTGGGCTGAGGCCAAGGCTCAGCTCACCAGAGAGGTGGAGAGTCGTCTACCGACGACGGTGCCGGTTCCGGTTCCCATATGTCCACGACGACACACTCCCTCACCACCTCCGGACACCAGGGCTAATCCCTCTGGGTCCAGGGAGGGGCAGGACATGCTTCCCCGAGGGCTTCCCAAGGGGTCCGCTCCTCCCTGGACGGGAAAGGGAGTTGTTTCTCTTCTTCCTCCTCTTCCCCCTCGGACTCTTCCGACAGATGCTCCGAAGGACGACGAGCCACGCCTCTGTCAAACTTAGGCCAAGGACTCCTCCGAAATCGCCTCCGGAAGATCCTTCCTTTACGAAGCTGCTAAGCAAAATCCAGGAGGTACATAAGTGGCAATCATTGGAACCAGACCCTCAGCAGATGAAACTCACCAAGCATCTGGATCTGCCCGTGACAGCTCCCACCTTGGTGCCACCCTGGATCGAGCCTCACGCTGACCTTGTTACCACCATTTGGAAACAGCCATCGGCTCTAGCCCCACTTCCTCGGAAGTCAAACAGGCTATACCAGGCTCCCGAGGGTGTTGACGTTTTAGATTCTCACCCTCGTGCTGACTCAGTAGTGATTAGCGCTGCTCAAGGCCGGTTGGCTAACCCAAAACACCTTAGCTCATTGCCACCTGATAAAGAATCCTGCCTACTGGATCAGTATGGTAAGAAGATTTTTGCTTCTTCCTTGCTGGGTATCAGGACCCTGAACTATGTCAGTTATATGGGGCATTACCAGAAGGCAATTCTTACTCAGGTGGAAGCCAAATTGGACTCCCTGCCGGACTCTCAAGTCAAGCAGAAGTCGGCTGACCTTGTCCACTCTGTACGTTCGGCCAGTCGACACATGCTTTGTGTGACCTACAATGCAGTGGACACTGTTGGACGGAGCTCAGCTTTCACCGTAGGCTTACTTTGTCATGCTTGGCTCTGTGTGTCAGGGTTGGTCCCGGAAGTGCAATCCGCTATACAGGAAGTGCCCTTCCGGGGGTCGGTGCTCTTCGGTGGTGATGTCAAGGACATCATCACCGATTTGCAGGAGAAGGGGACAGCACTAAAGTCCGTTGACTCTATGTACCATCCCCACCAGTCGCAGCGCTCGTCCCTTTCATGATGGAATCGCCAAAGGCGAAACCTCCGGGAAAGGGCTACTAAATGCTGGGCCCCACAGCTGCTAAGCCCCTCACCAAAAAGCAGCGGAGGCTTAGCTGGCGATGCTGCCCCACACCACCTGACTCCTTTCCTCTCCCACAGCCTCCGGACTCCCCGGAGGAACCGGTAGGAGGGAGGTTTCCCTCCACCTTCCGGGCTGGGAGAGGATAACATCGGATTCTTGGGTGCTCCAGCTGATCGCGGAAGGACACTCAATAGAGTTTCTACAGAAACCACCTCGCCACCCCCCAAAGGTCGTCGTATTCTCGGGAACATCTTCTCTTGGTCCAGGAAGAGATTTCAGCACTGTTGCTGAAAGAGGTGATAGAACCCGTCCCTCTTCATCTTCAGGGGACAGGTTACTATTCCCTCTTCTTCCTGGTCCCGAAGAAGACAGGAGATGTAAGACCCATTCTAGATCTCAGTTCCCTGAATCTTTTTGTGGAGTACAAAAGGTTCAGAATGCTCTCCTTGCAGAGCCTTCTGCCCCTCCTCCGTTCGGGCCAATGGCTGTGTGCTCTGGATATGTAGGATGCTTACCTGCACATTTCCATTCACCCGTCTCACCACAAATATCTCCGTTTTGTGTTCCAGAGGGACCACTACCAGTTCAAGGCACTTCCCTTTGACCTATCCTCGGCTGCCTGAGTATTTACCAAATGCCTTGCAGTGGTGGCGGCCTACCTGCATACCCGGGGGGGGGGGGTGCAAGTTTTCCCATACCTGGACGATTGACTCCTGGCAGCCTCGTTCAGGGAGGAACTCCTGCACTGCCTCGCCCTTACCCAGCAGGTTTTTGCCTGCCTGGGTATTACCATCAACCATTCCAAGTCTCACTTGATCCCATCTCAGAGACTACAGTTTATAGGGGCGATTTTAGACACAACCATTGGCAGGGCCTTCCTGCCACAGGACAGGGCGTCCACTCTCCAGACTCAAGTAAGTCTGTTGTCCGGCTGCAGGCGGGTCAGTGCAAGGTCGGTCCTTCACCTCCTCGGGCTCATGGCGGCGGCTATCCTGACAGTCCCTCGCGCTCAGTTCCACATGAGGGTTTCCCAGTGGATGCTCCGCTCCCAATGGAATCAGTTGGTGGACGACTTGGATCACTTGGTTCTAGTCTCCTCACCGATGCTTCGAGACGTGCAGTGGTGGATGGTTCGAGAGAACCTGCTTCAGGGAGTTCCTTTCTTCCTTCCTCCCCCCTCCCAGACTCTAACCACAGACGCCTCGGGTGAAGGTTGGGGAGCCCATCTCGGTCCCCATCGGACCCAGGGCTCTTGGTCCAAGCTCGAACAGACACTCCACATCAATGTGCTCAAGCTTCGGGCAGTTCTATATGCTTTCCAAGCCCTTCACCTGTACATTCTTCCCGGCCACCTAGCTGTCCAGACGGACAATATGTGCGTGGTTTGGTATATCAACAAACAGGGGGGACTCTGTCCTACCCTCTTTGCAGGGAAGTAATGAGGGTTTGGGATTCGACAGCACAACACGACCTTCACCTCACGGCGATTCATGTTCCAGGAGTCAACAACACCTTGGCAGACAAGCTAAGTCGCTCGTCCGCTCTGGCTCACGAACTGGACCAAGGGGTTCTAGATGGTATCTTCCGACACTGGGGAACACCACAGGTCGACCTGTTCACTTCCCCTCTAAACGCAAAGCTTCCCGACTTCTGCTCGCTCGTTCAAGAGTGAGGCATTTTCTGGAGAGACGCTCTGTCTCTAGATTGGAAGGACAGATTCGTCTATGCCTTTCCCGCAATTCCTCTGATCCCACGAGTCTTGCAGAAACTAGGTTCAGAAGGAGCACGAATGATTCTGATTGCTCCTTTCTGGACCAGACAAGTTTGGTTCTCTCTTCTGCAACAATACTCAGAGGATCCTCCTCTTCCTCTATCACCAGGTTTGCTGACCAAGGATCAGGGGACTCTGGTCCATCCAGGTCTCAAGTCCCTTCAGATTCATGCATGGCTCCTGCAGATATAGCTCAAAGTCGCTTCCGGGTTTCTCCCCAAGTGGTGGAGATTTTGGTGGAGGCTAGAAAACCCTCCACTAGATCTACTTACGTCATGAAGTGGAAAAGGTTCACAATATGGGCTGCTTCGAAAGACATGGAACCCTTTTCCTGCTCGGCTGGGCTACTGCTAGAGTACCTACACCATCTTTTTGACCTGGGTCTTAGTCACTCTTCTCTGAAAGTTCACATGGCGGCCATCTCGGCCTATCATGTTCCTTTTGCAAACAGGACATTCGCTCAGGAGGTCTCTAAGACTTTCCTCAGAGGGATCCTTCATCTGAGACCTCATATCCATATTCCCGCCCCTTCTTTGGATTTGAACTTTGTTCTTGAGAAACTCACTCTGCCTCCTTTTGAACCGGCAGCTTCCGCAGACTTGAAGTTCCTTTCATGGAAAACTCTCTTCCTTGTGGCCATTACTTCCGCTCGGAGAATTTCCGAGCTCCAGGCCCTGATGTGTAAAATTCCATACTTGATTTTTCACAAGGAACGTGTGGCTCTGTGCACTAACCCTAAGTTTCTTCCTAAGGTGGTAGCGGAGTCTAGTCTGAACCAGTCCATAGAGTTACCCACCTTTTTTACGCAGTACTCCAGTCAAGGGGAGTATTTACTTCCAACTATGGATGTTCACCGGATTCTGAGATACTACACTAACAGGACAAAGGATCTCAGGAAGACTGATCAACTGTTTCTCTTTTGCACCCAAAAGAGAAGGCAATGCTGTTTCTAACCAACGCCTATCTAAATGGTTGGCTCATTGTATCACTTTCTGTTATGACAAGTACAAGAAGACCCTCCCGGGTCAAGTAAGAGGCCACTCCACCAGGGGAGTCGCTGCCTCAGCGGCTTGTTTCCAAAATGTGTCAGTGGCGGACATCTGTGCTGCCGCCACTTGGGCCTCCGTCCATACCTTTACAAAACATTACAGTTTGGATATTGCCTCTCGCTGTAGAGCAGGCTTTGGGCTTGCTGTTCTGCAAGGCCTCCTCTCTTAAGGCTTGCACAGCTAGAGGTTCTACTTGGAGTAGATTTCCTCCTCCCTGTGCTTCTTCTTGTTCCAGACTGCTTGGGACTCAGTCCTATATGTAATTACCTACTGCAAGAGCCCTCCTCGGCGAAGATAGTATAGTTACGAAGAAGAAATCCACTGCACAATAGATCTCTCAAGAGAGGCTCTGCAGCAGGTAATACCTGCCGCCCTCCATCCCCCCTAAGCTTTTTCAGCTCCTTTTCCATTGAGGGAAATATCCACTCCTTTCTCATCTGGCCTCCTTTGGCCTGTGGCGGGAAAGAACTGGAAGGCCGGCGTCAGGGACCGCCCCTTTATACCGATGTCTCCTGACGCCGGTCACCTGACGTGGGGGCAGTACCTCGCCAGGGACTGCTAGCTAGAAGTTTTTCCGTGGGGTCCTGCCAACTGCTGGCGTCAGTCCTATATGTAATTACCTACTGCAAGAGCCTCTCTCGAAGATCTACTGTTACGGTAAGTTCTTACGTAACTGTACTTTCCTTGAAAATGCATTTCCCCTTTTTAAAGTAAGCATTCGTAATCAAATTCTTGCCCTCTGAGGTCAAAAATATTAAAATTGCTGGTCTTGCACCTGAATTCCCTCATACAGGGCCCAGCCAGTGGATTATGTCTATAACTGGAATTTCTACAGAATCTCCCAGTATACTGGTTAGTATGTCAATAGCAATAGTTCTCAGAGATTAATCTTTTTCCCATTCATGTTGAATTCCAAATATACGGATATTCTTGTGGCAGGCCCTGTTTTCTGAGTCATCAAGCTTGTACTGGGCATCCTGTATTTTTTTCTGACAAATTTTAAGATCCTGAGATAAAGATTGAAGAAGATCTTCAAGCTGTGATTGGCGCTGTTCAAGTTCATTCATTCTTTTAGTTCCTTGTTCTATTTTGTGTTCAATATTGATGAGTGAGCCTTTTAGTTGGTCTGTTACCTCCACAACAGGTTGCAATTTTTCCACTGAGGTTTGAATACTCTGCACATTACCGATTAGTTGTTTTGCCCACTGGGGCGGATTTGTCCTGGAGGAATACTGTAACCCTTTTCTTTCCTCCTGGAAACCTCCGCGGGCTGCTGTATCTGAATCAGTTGGTTCCTCTTCTAATAAAACATCAGACTCCTCAGCTGTATCTATAGTAGCAGAAATAGCTTGTTGAGGCTTGCTGGTAGAATGTGCAGCCCCAGCTTTTTCTTTCTTTTTCTCTTGACCTTTTTTTGGTGGCATTTTGATAAGGGGAATGCCTATTGCACTGCATCAGTTTTTAAAAGGTAGCTGAAGCTGTTTATATAATTTTTTTCATGCTTTGTGGAGTCCTTTGTTTTGATCTGTTAATTGTCCCCCGTTATCTTTTTCTGTTTTCCTTTCCCCAACTTGGAAAAGTTTGCTAAGCCTTTTTTGTTTGATGTTATTTTCAAGCATTAGATGTTTGCTACAGCACTGTAAATTTGCACAGATCCAAAGGAGAAATCAAGCCCCAGAAATAACAACTGATGATCCAGATACTATTTTAATCAAATCAAATCATCTTTATAGCGCCTTTCAGAGCCAAGGCGCTGTACATAAAAACCATACACCTAATAATAAGATTTTAAAACAAACATTAAAACATATCATCCATAACTAAGGAAAAGCTAAACTAAATAAATATGTCTTTAACCCCACTTTAAATCTGTTGACAGTTGGGCATTCTCTCAACCAATGAGGTAGAGAATTCCACAGGGTTGGTGCTGAAAAAGCAAAAGCATGGGATCCTGATGTCTTTAATCGAACCCTGGGAATCTCCAGCAATACCTCGTTGGCGGAACAGAGAGGTGGTATATGGTCTCTGACCTCAACTTTATTGCTCACAACTTCCAGACAGACACATGTATCATCTTTTCAGCAGTTTTTAAACCTTTTAGCAGCTTTAATGATCTTCTCACACCCCCAAATACATAGGAACTCAATTTTCCAGTATTCCAAATTAGAGAACTGAATAAATTTAAGACAAAAGCTCAGTCCCGTTATTTAAACCTTTCCATTGTATCCTGCATTCACGTCTGTTGGCAGTGGTAATTAAATGAAAAGTTTAACAGTACCTTTTTATTTTACATTTGCAGCGTTCTGACCCATTTAGTTTGTCGGATAACCAATCGGCTTCTCCTGCTTTTCCTTGCAGGACACCCAGGTCAGTCGTGACACTGCTGCTTTCCTCATTGAACTTGCCTGCTTGGTCTTCCAAAGATGTCAGTTTTGCCTATTAGTCCTAGCATAGGGACCGACAATAGACTGACAAACTGCACAAAGCAAAATCTGCATACTCAATGAGCTTCTGCCGTTCCCAGCCGTTTACCCGGTCGCTTCTTTCACCAATGTGGAAACTCAGGAAAAAATACTCGCGACACCGGTCCGTCCAGCTGTGTCTGAGAAAAAGGTGAAAGAGAGTCCGTTTTAAGTTGTCCCGCATTCCGTTAATACAGCCGAACCTCAAGAAAAAATGTCTTTATGTAGCAGAACACTAAAAAACGCCATTAGGCATGAGTGCCAGAGTGGGGGGCAAGGCAAGTAACCGCTTAGCTCAGGCATGTGCACATAGCTCCCCCTTCCTGAAACCCCTTATTCTTAAGAACAACTGACACCAATATGTCCTCAGATCAGGCAACTCCTGGCAAGGTGCTGCCGAAAACTAATTACATAATTTGAGTTTTTTATCAGGCATTTAAAGAACTTTAAGTTACATTAACCCACAGTCTCACTTCATTGAAGAAAGCCGCGCAGCTCCACTGCAACCTTCCTAAAATCAGCGTATTGATGATGCTATGTGGCATTGGATACATGGCTTCTAATGGCTGAAGATAGCAGTCGGGAGCAGTGGCACTCTGTAGATTCACATGGTTTATTTTGTAGGCACTTAACACATGTTAAGGGGGGTATAT
Organism: Neoceratodus forsteri; assembly: GCA_016271365.2. Lineage (NCBI taxonomy): Eukaryota > Metazoa > Chordata > Ceratodontiformes > Ceratodontidae > Neoceratodus > Neoceratodus forsteri. Next base: position 1,079,779,960 of record CM057454.1, on the reverse strand, counting down.
ACATGTAATACTACCCCCTTAACAAGTGTAAGTGGCTACGAATAAACTGAAAATCTAGAGTGCCGCTACTCCTGACTGCTCTCTATAGCCATTTGAAGCCATGCAGCCCCTTTCCCTGCTTAGTGGCATCAAAACACTGATTTTAGGGGCGGGTGCTGAGCAGCTTTCTTGAATGCTGATGTGCGATCGTGGGTAATGTAACTTAAATTCCTTTTAAATGCTTGTAGTAAAAATGTCAGACTTTTTGCAGTTTAGGTCCTGGGGTTAGGTAATTCCTTGCCATGAGTTGCCTAACCCGAGGTGTTAATAGCTCTTTAAGATGCTGACTTATTGTAGGGGCCACCACAATGCTTGGCATATCAAGGGGTAACTCTAGGGACTGGGAAGATCTATCTTCAGGGGTGTTACATGTTTATGAATTATGTCGGCCCGCTTAGGTCTGTTGTGTGCTCTGTACCTTATGCTCACTACTCATATGGCATTTGTATGAATCCACTGCTTGGGAGTGGGGATTTTGTTCTTGCTTGTCCATTGTAAAATTTTGAAAAACACAATAAAGTATATTAAATTCAAAAAAGAAGATGGGACTCCCTCTCAAAACTAGCGCCAGTAACAAAAACATTTGTGACGGTACTTGAGTGGTGGTAGGAAGAAAGCAACCTCAGAGAGGGCATTCCTTTCCTCCAGCAATCCCCAGCAAGCATCCTCACAACAGATGCTTCACTCCTGGAGGGGTGCCCACCTGAAGGACCTCACTGTAACTGGCATCTAGAGCCTACAGGGGATGCAGGAACACAGCAGACTCCTGGAACTCATGGCAGCGTTTCTTGCAATGCAGGTTTTCTCCTCCCAGCTGCGAGGTCAGTCTGTCCAGTTCAGAACAGAAAACACAGCTACACTGTATTACGTAAACAAGCATGGAGGTGCAAGATCCTCAAGACTGTGCACAAAGGCAATGAAGACCTGGAATCTGGTTTACTCCCTAGATGCCGAGATCTCTGCAGTATATTTGCCAGGCAAAGACAAAGTTCTGGCAGGCTCCCTAAGCAGAATCAGTCAGGGAAACCACAAATGAACCCTGAACTAGCAAATTCTGTCTGCAGTTTTTAGGGGATGGTGCACTCCAGAAATATACTTGCTTGCTTCCTGGGAGAACAGTCAGCTCCCAGTGTTTTGCTGAAGGCCACCAGCTAAAGATATAGTCCCATGGCATGCCTTAGCTCTGGACTGAACAGGGAGATTTCTCTATACCTTCCCACCATTCCCACTCATACAGAGACTACTATTGAAGCTTAGGAGAGAGCCTCCAACCACGATCCTAGTAGCCTCAGACTGGTCCAGGCAGGCCTGGTACTCAGTGCTCCTGGCCCTGTCCAGCAAGAATCTAGTCAGCCTTCCACTGAGTTACAATCCGCTGACCCTCTCTCAAGGCAGGATAACATTACCAGACCCTTGGACTTTATGCCCGAGAGCATGGTTCTTAAAGAACTAGAGTACTTTGGATTGAATCTATTGGGGGTCCTGAAGGTGCTTAATGTTTCCAGGAAACCAGCAACCAGGAAAGTATACTCCTTTAAGTGAAAGAGATTCTAATACTGGTGCAGTCCCAAAGAGATAATCCCAATGTAGGCAGGGTTGCCCACAGTCTTGGACTACCTAGTGCACTTGCAGTCCTTAGGCCTGAGGCCATCAGCACTAAAGGTACATCTAGCAGCAACATTGGTCTACACATCAGCAGGTAAAGGCAAGTCACTGGCCTCTCAGCCTATATTTAATAGTTTTTTTCAAAGGTCTCAGCCACCTATACCCTCCTGTGCAGGACTTATGAACCCTTTTTAGCTAGCACTCCCAGGTAACAGGTCCAAATATCACACACTCTTCGGGGGAAGCAGCGCAATACTTGACCCAACCCAACGGACATAAAACCAACCTGGTTCACAATCCCCTGCCGACTTACTTGAGACGCTGGTATGTTCTTGCCTTGCTGGATCTTTACACAGATCCTGGTTAGCCTGGCTGCATATGTTGACACACTGTGCCATTTAACAGTTATGTCAGACTTACCAATACTGTTCCACCATTCACATTCAAAATGAGAAAATGTCTCAGGCAGGTTTAAGGAAAACAAAATTTACTAAAACTAAAAATAGTAAATAAATACAGTACATAAAACAGAACATATATACATAATGATTACAGTCAGAAAGAAATGGTCAGTTATAAAACAAAGTGCCTTGTAACTGAATTAACTAGTTCTAACTCAGTTTCAGTTGGCAAAGGTTCACACTTGAATTACCAGTCTTGGCAGAAGTGGTCTCTCTTGAGTCCAGGAGAAAAGTGTCTTTTCTCTCAGCTAGACTTCACCAGTATCAGAGATAAAGTCCCACCCTCCTTGTGATGTCACAGCACGAGATCATTTTTAGTCCTGTAATTAATTTGTAACATGCAAATATAGCAATATTTTTAATTATAACAAGACGGTCTCTTCTTCCCATTACAGCATGGTTTTTATGACAGGTTACAATATCCCTTTTATCTCTCAGGAAAACAGTCTGAGAACCACCTCTCAGCATCATGAGATTTTTGACATAGACTGACTAGGAAGTATTCTCCCTTCTGTCACTTCGTAAAAAGACAGTATTTTCACTTCAAAGCACCAACTCTCGGAGAACATGACTTTTATGATTTCCACAAAGGTTTTGTTAGGCATATGTTATTTTCTTTGAAGTTAGCTGTTTCCTTCCACTCGGAGAGAACAGTACATTTTCAAAAATCTAATGTCCCAGGATGCCTTGTGCTGACTGCTTTGTTTCACAAGCAGAATTCAAAAACATACATTTATATTAAAAGTATATACACATGCCTGGCAGATGGCGATTGCCATCACACCGCCATCTTGTTTTCAGTTAGCAAGGCAAACAAATTTAAATACCATATTTCACCGTTTAGAAGCTGCAGCTTCTATTGCATTTTTCTATTTTTGAGCCATGGCTTCTAAACATGGGCAGCTACAATTCCGGGGCTGGTTTAATTGATAAACACCTAGAGGTGTTGTTCTACTTTTTGGTACAGTGATACCAGTCACAGGGCCAGCATGTCCATTTTTTATTGCCTTGCTAACCAAACAATTCACATAGACCTTATCTCTGTACTGTAGTGGCTGCCAGTTTAGTCTGTCATGTAGATTGCATTGGTTTTCCCAGTGCTTCACACACAGTGTAAATCTACATTCTGCATAGTCTGTTGATGGTACAGTAGCAAGCAATTCTGAAAAAGAATCTTGCAAGTATCATCCATTAACAAATCTCTAATTGTTTATAATGCTCCCAGTTTCTTGTATAGCCAAGCGGAGACTAATATCCTTATTTGCTGTGTACAACATATCTGCATGAAGGGTGATTTTTGCTGTATTACATATTGTGGACGATCATTGATGAATAATAAGAACAACAGGGGTCTAATTATGGACCCCTTTGGGACCCCATTCCTAATGTTACAGTACGGGGGTGGCTTTTATTAATAAAAGTTTTTTCAGCTGCGGCTTCTATTCGAGGGGTGGCTTCAAAATGGTGAAATACAGTATTTCAAAAAATACTTGCAGTTGGTAAACACCAACAGTTGTGTTTACCTAATCAGGGCCCGAGGAATCAGATTCTGGGGTCAGTTTGCGCTAAAAAAGCCCAGACGTATATGTTAATTTTGTCCGCGGACGTATTTGTGCCTCAAATTGCAGCAGTTGTTTCACAAAACAAGGGGGAGTTTGTGCTGCAAACTGTGGCAAAATCCCATTGTTTCGCAAAAGCAAGGAAGGATGTCTCGAAAAACAGCTGCCGCAATTTGAGGCACAAATACAACTGTGGAAAAAAGTAAAACTATTTAGAGGCATTTTTGGGACCAGCTGACCCCAGAATCCGATTCCTCCGCCACGATTAGGTAAACACCTTTTGGTGTTTACCTAATTCAAATATTTTTGAAGGTTTAAAGACATCCAAGGGAAAGGGGGCTGAGGTATGAGAAGAGCATTAATATAACTTTGCGTCAATGCCCAACATTGGCTGCTTACTAGTAATAACCCCTGCCACAGCCCATTGTTTTATTTAGTAGCTGAATCCCCGTGTCAGCATTTACATCCCCCCCCAGTAGTGTGGGACACCGGAGAGCCCACTCCCAGTGTCCTGAAATATTTTTTTAGTTGAATCCTGTAAAAGAAAAAAGTCCAAACATAGAAGAAGAAAAACACGGCACCAACACTTCCACATGAATAAACTGTATTGTGCTCAACCATTTAAAACGCCACACAATGCAGTAACGCCATGCAAGGTCAAAACAGCTCTGACAAAGGAACGTCCGACCGGTTTCGCGCCAAAAACAGCGCCTCCTCAGGGACACCCAACATCTTTTTTTTTTTTTGCTTTTAAACCTGAAAAAAAGGAAACGGTCCTTCGTCATCCCTGCCGTTTCCCTCCCCAATTCAAACCCTCCCACTGAGCACCCACCACCCCACAACCCCCCTCCTCACCTTACCCTGTGCTTACCAGTGGTGGTCATCAGCTGTCATCTTCTGTGGACCGGGACATGTCTGCACTCTTCAATGCCGAACCGTGAACTGAGGAATCAAGGTACAGCAAGTACCGTATAATGTATTTCAGTGGCATTTTGAACTTATTTTCATGATTGTGACATCTTTTGGAATTTTTTTCTCCTAATTTTCAACATGGCCTTTTTGCCGCCCCTCCCATGAACACTGTAACTGTTGTTTCGTAAATCGGGACTGGAAGGTGATTTTTCAGTTGCTGCGCAAAATCACCTTTCAGGACCAAATAATGAAATTTCACCACTAGTGCCCATGAGGTGGAGTCCCAAAAAGGTCATGTTGAAATTTGGTAAATAAATTCCTAAAAATGGCCGAGTTACACACATTCAATTAAATTTTTCTATGCACGTACCTAACTTTGGTCATTTTCAATATTTTGACTCCAAATTTTCAACATAGCCATTTTTTTACATCACCTCGTGAACAGTACAGCTGTCATTTTTCACATACTGTCTGAAACATGTTTTCGCACCTGTGGCTCGGAATGGTGTTTTGGCACAGATTTGAAAATGTTCGCCTATGGGGTTTATGAGGTGGGATCAGAAGTAGACTATGTTGAAAATTTGGGGTTGAAATATGAAAAAATGCCAGAATTATGACCATTTGTTGCAACTTCGCTGTGCTTGCTTATAACTTCGGCAGTGTTACATATTTTTACTCCAGATTGTCAACATAGCCTTCTTATTACGCCACCTCATGTATGTCACAGCATTCATTTTTCAAAATCTTGGCCAAAATGTGTTTTCACAACTGTAGCATGGAATGGCATTGCAGTTGTGCAGAATTACGTTTTGGGGGGGATTCGAAAATTTTCTGTACCGAATACATGAAGTGGAGTAATAAGATGGCTGTGCTGACAGTTTGGTCACTGTTGTCCTATAAATGGAAGTGGAGGGCCCAGAGGGCACTGTGCTTCCACAGCTACATACATATACGCATCTACGGAGGGATGGGAGTGCAAGGTCCAAAGGGCCCTGTGCTCCCACATGGACATGTGGATACCATTATGGAATGATGTCAGCACAGGGAAATGAGGGTCCATTGCAATCTCTGCACAGTTAATAATTTATTTATTTATTTAAAGTTTTGGTAACTAGGAAAGGCACACAAAGCCAAGGCTTGTTTCCCAGTGCTACCTGGGGGGAAGGGGAGAGGGGTTAGCACAGGCTATATAAGTAGAAGCGAACAATTGCAATAGTACAAAAATGAGACATATACAAGTGGTCCCAGACAGAGACCTTGATTACAATTATACAATATGAGATTAAAAGTAATGCATAAATACAATTTGAGTTATATATCGGGTCATGCCTGAAAATAGTCACTTTTGTGTTTAGTGCACTTACCCAGTTATCAAAAACTACATAAATAAATAAATAGTGCAGTTCAGAAAAGATGAATGGGGGTGTCACGGAGCAGGAAGTGAGGTAGAAGCGCACTGCACAAGTGCCATTAGATGAGGCTAAGGCCGGCATCATAGAAGAGGAGTGGAGAGGTGGGAGTGGAGAGGTGGGATGGGGGTAGCATCTGGAAATGTTACAGAGTAGTGAGTTAGTCAGGACCCCAATTTCAGGTCAGATATGTGGTAGTTGGGGGGGGCAGTATCAAAGAGGACCGGGGGCAGCTGCAGGGGGGGTGGGGTGATGCTTGAGCTGTTGTTTTAGAGTGGACTGAATATGGGCAAGGTGGATAGATTGGGGGAGTTGATTCCACAGAGCTGGTAGTCTAAAGGAAAAGGCTGCTTTGCCCGCTTGGGAATGAGGGAGCGGAAGATGGAAGAAATGACTGTCTCTGGACCTGAGGCCTTATAGCCTGAAGAGGGAGAGGGGTAGAGGAGGTCCGATGGGTGGGTAGAGAGGGAGGCAGTCCAAAACTTGCCAGTGTACGCAACACAGTGAGTGAGGCAGCAGGTAGCAAGGAAGGGAAACCTGAGAGTGGAATACAGGGAGCAGTGATGGGTGCAGAAAGGGAGGTTTGAGGCAAAGCGACAGAAAGCGTTGAAGAGGGGGGTCAAGTCTGGAGAGGGAGGATTGGTGGGCAGAGCTATATATAACATCTGCATAGTCAAAGGTGGGGAGAATGAGCTTAGTAACTTGTTCATTTCGGTTTGGGGAGAGAGGCAGTCCTTGATTCTATAAAGGGCACCCAGTTTGGGCCAGAGTTTGGTGTGTATGGAGTCGATGTGTTCAGAGAAGTCTAGCTTGGGGTCCAGCCACACCCCTAGGTACTTAAAGGACTGGACTATATCTATTGGGGTGCCATCCAGGGAGAAGAAAGAGGAGAGAGATGGTAGTTTGGCTAAGCACTGGGAGAAGCCGAAGGCCATAGTGAGGGTTTTCTTGGTGTTGCACCTCAGGTCTTTTGCTTCAAACCACTTTAGTGCTTTCATAAAGGTCTCTTGAAGAGATGTCTAAGTGGCGGTGAGTGAAGGTCCGGAGGCAAAGATGACTGTGTCGTCTGTGTACATGTGAGTGTGTTTAGGCAAGAAGATGGAGGAGAGGTCATTGACAAAGATGGAGAAGAGAGTGGGGCCAAGAATTGAGCCTTGGGGAACACTGGATAGGATGGAGAAGGTGGACAACTTGGCCTGACTGAGTTGCACAAACTGGTTTCTACCAGTGAAATATGACTTGAACCAAGCTGTGGAGAAGGGAGAGAGCCCTAAAGATGATAGCATGCCTAGAAGGAGGGTGTGGGAGACAGAGTCGAGCGCCTTGGTGAGATCAACGAAAATTACCAGTGTAATGTGACCTTTGCCTGTGGCAGATTGGATGTGGTTTGTGAGGCAAAGTAGGGAGGAGGAGGTGGAGTAGGCATGTTGGATGCCGGATTGGAATGGGTTCAGGGAGTTGGAAGAGTCAAGGAGGAGGGAATTTAATCTGGCTGAAATGATTTTTTCTTGGATCTCAGACAGAGTGGGTAGGAACGATATGGGTCTGTAGTTACCAGGTAGGAAGGGGTCCCCACCTTTGTGGAGAGGGATGACCTTGGCTAATTTCCAAGCTGTTGGAACAGTGCACTGAATAATGGAGAGCTGGAGTAGGTGGGTGAACGAGGGGGCTATGGCAGAGGCCGAGATCCTCAGAAGTCTGGGATCGAGGCCATCGGGGTTGGAGGAGTTGGGAGCTTTTAGGGCATGGAGAACTTCTACAATGGTGACGGGGAGGAAGAACCTGTTGGAGGCATGGGGAGGTTCAGGTCGGGGAGAAGTATCAGACTGGGGAGATGAGGGGGAGGAGGTCCGGGGGGGGGAGTATGCAGGTGGTGAAGAAGTAATTTATAGGAGGAGACAGCCTGGGTAGGGTCTGAGCTAGTGGGATTGGAGAAGGCTATCATAGTGGAAGAGGCAGAACCTAGGAGAGGGTGGAGAGTTTTCCAGAAATCAGCTGGAGATGACTTTGTGTCGTTCAGCTCGTCCCTGAAATGGTTGGCTTTCACTATATGCACAGCCTTGGTGCAGGCATTGCGTAGCATTCTATAATGTTGCAGGTCAATGGGTCTAGGTGAGGACTTGTAGGCATGCCAAGCCAGGTCTCTGGATTTAAAAAGGAAGATTAGGGCTGGCCTGGTGGCGCTGAGGCACTGGATTCCTTACCTTGCGCTGCGCTGGCGACCCATGTTCGGGAACGATCATGGGTCATTGGAAGTTGGTGGGGAGAAGAAGGATAGAGCATCCACTAGACTGCTCTCCTCCGGGGAAGGGGGTTTCACTTCCCGATGCCCGATTGCCCTGATGGACATGTGCCTGCCCGCCATGCCATTGCAGACACCCAGGGCTCCAAGCAAGGGGTGGAGCCAACAAGGAAAAAGGTGGCACCTCTCGTAAGTGCTTGATGGCCATCCACGAGTGTTCATGGAGCTGGCACCCGCACTGGATCTGTGAGGGTGGGGAGTTAGGGGGCTCCCTGCCACCCCGCTGTGGGGGGCAAGCCGCAGGAGTTCAGGGTGCCAGTGGAGATGAGACGGATGGCCGGACGGGATGCGAGAAGTACCGTGGGGCCAAGAGGTGGCTAGGAGGATAAATAGAATTAAAAAAAAAAAGGGATATTAGCTTGTCAGAGATCCAGGGGAGATGCTTCCGGTGTAGCCGTAACCTTTTATGGAAGGGGCGTGCTGATCCCAGATTCGGAGGACAGTAGAGGTGAAGGAAGAGAGAGTAGAGTCCACATCAGGGGCGATGAAAACACCAGACCAGTTGGCCAGGTGCAGGTCAAATAGGAGGGCCCTAATGTTTAGGAATTTGAGTGCCTAAAAACATAGATACTTTGGAGAGAGTGGGGGTGATGGGAATCTCTGCCACAATGGGTCATACAGAACTGCAAAAGACCGCATACCTCTGTCAGATAGGGTGTAGAAAAACTATTTATTTATATAAAAAACACCATACTAGGACAGCAGGCTCAAATGCTGGAAATCTCGACAGGTTTCGTACTTTCTAGTACACCACCAGGCCCAAATGACCACATTGACCTTCTACCCGGCATAAAAAGGAAGAAGTGATCCGACTGCCTGTCCATTTGTAAATAGTGAATCTTGACATGAGTTTGATTCGGATAAAGCCCCACTGCTTGGTTTTTGACCCTTATTCAGTTTTCTTTATAATGTGCTATTAATTTGTCATCTAATGCATTCTGTTGATACGTTTGTATTTATTTTCTTCTCTCCAGGCTTTTATTGAGGTGTCCGTCACACTTTTCCTCTCCAATTGGGCATCAGTGAAGGAACCCCGGAGTTGATATTTAAGTATAATGGATGGAACCCTCTGTTTGTTGTTTATAATTATCTTGACATAATTATAGCCTGGTAAATCCCCTAAGGACTAGTACATTGTTTGGCTGTGGTTTCAGGTATTTGCGATGTGTAAATATATAATGATGTCACAGTTATATATTTTGTTTTATATATTGACACTGTTGTACACTTTCTAACATAATGCACTGATGGATTTTTTTTATTTTATGTATTTAGTTTTTGATTACTGGATATGCACTGATGGATTTTTTTATTTTATTTATTTAGTTTTTTGATTACTGGGTAGGTGTACTAGACACAGAAATGACTATTTTAAGATACGACCCGGGTATAAATTGCGCTGTCACTTAAAGAGTTTTCTTTATAAACCTACTACTACTATGCCAGTACTTCATCCTTCTGATGATGTACTAGAGTGTACGAAACCGGTCGAGGTTTCCAGCATTTGAGCTTGTTCTCCTAGTGTAGCGTTTTTCATATGAATAAATAGTTTTTTCTACGCCCCATCTGACTGTGGTGTGTGGTCTTTTGCAGTTCTGTTGGATACATTTTGACACTCACACCCTCATTGCTGCTGAGCTGTAATTGCTTTTTTTGACAGTGGATCATGCAGTGGTCATTAAAGGTATCGGGGAGGTTACTGGCGGATGAGTATTTTAAAGGGTGGGAAGTCAGAATCCAGTCATTTAATGAGTGGTTGGAGGAAAGTCGGTTTAGCCTAGTCAGTTCTGGTAGGAGTTGGACCAGGTTTAGGGCCTCAGTCTCTTGAATGATGGGCCTGGCTGAAACCGAGAGCCAGTTCACATTATAGTATCCCAACAGAAGTAGTTCTTCCTTTTGGGGTGATAGAGACTACGGAAGCGAGGGTGGAGATTAGAGCAGGAGGCTAGACTTTGGGGGAGAAGTAACATATACCTATGAAGGTGGGGGCAGTTGATGGGAAGGTCAGTTTGAAAAGCAGTAGCTCGTGGGAGGAGAGGGAGGATTGCTGGAATACAATAGAAGAGGGGAGGGAGTCCAGTATGTAGGCCACTACACCACCACCTCTTTTCCCTCTGTCTTGCCTGAATAAGGTGTAGCTTGGGAGATCTGTGGCAGAGTTAGAGATCCTAGTTGACAGCCAGGATTCGGACACGCAGAGAATATCAGGACCTTAGATGGTCCATTTTGGGCAGTAGGCTCCTAGCGTTCAGATGGAAGATTGCTAAACCACCCTTTGGGATGCTGGAGGGGTTGATAGGGCCTGGGTTTGGTTCGTTATCACCAGCCATAATTAAGAAGAGAAAGCAGGGTACTAGAAACTTAGAGAAACACCTCTTCTTTAGGTTGTTTAAGGAGAATGCTGTTGGCCTGATAGTGAGAGTGCAGCAGCCATCAAAGGGGGAGAGCGTAGGGGCAGTGGCTGATGGTGGGAGAGGGGGTGTATGTAGTGCAGGTATGGAGGGGAGAGGAGGGGGGTCGAGAAGCCAGCTGATGGGGGGTTAGAGGGCGGAGTGCTTCGGAGGGAGGTAGCTGGGAGTGAAGGTTGCGAGGAGGAAAAAATGGAATGGTATGCAAAAGGGTGGGCAGGGAGTCATTTGGAAGGAGGGAGAAATACGGGGCTGGGTAGAAAGGGCAGGAGGTCGGTTGGTGTATGACACTAGATGGCAGTAGAGAGGCCAGAGAAGATAGAAGGAGGATTTAGGAGAGCTAGCAGCTTGATTATTTATCTGGGTGGTGGCTTAGTGGAATAAGCAGTGGCTGAGGGAGGCAAGGAGGTGAAGAGACCAGGGTTTGATCCTCAAGAGCATCAGATGAGGACACCAAGTATTTGTAGGGGAGGCAACAGAGAGAGGAGAGATGAAGTCTCCAGATTTAGTCGAAGGGGTGGGGATTAGTTGGGGCCACTCTTACTTCCTGGGGTGGGAAAAGTGACTGATGGGTTCTGGCGACCTTTAAAGGTAGCGCCACCTATGGGAAGGAAGGTGGATGGGGAGGAGGGTTGGGTGGGTTAGTGCTAGTTGCAGTGCTACACACTGTGCAACAAGCCAAGGGAGCGCTTCTGAATTTACCTGAGTTGGGAGAGCAGGCTGGTTCCAGGAGATGCTGCTTATGGGGGGTGGGGGTGAATGATGGACCCACTTGCTGCCTGAGTCAGGAGAGCAAGCCGGTCCCAGGAGATGCTGCTTATGGGGGTGAGGGAGAGCAATGCACCCACTGGCTGCCTAGGTTGGGAGAGCAGGCCGGTCCCAGGAGATGCTGCTTGTGGGGGTGAGCAATGCACCAGCTTGGTGCCTGTGTCAGGAGAGCAGACCGGTCACAGCAGATGCTGCTAGTGGGTGGTGGGGGTGACCAATGCACCTGCCTGCGTCAGGAGAGCAGGCCAGTCCCAGGAGATGATGCTTGTGGGGGTTGGGGGTGGGGGTGTGCGATGCACCCACTTACTGCCGGAGGAGGAATGAGAATAGATGGGAGCTATTATACTTTCTCAAAAAGTAAGGAAATTCTTGGCAAAAAACTTTGTTAATGCATCATGTAGGGTTCCCATCATTAAAAGTTGGAAATTGTGGTGTTAGGGTATCCAACCGTAACACCCCCACCCTCTACACACCAACAGGCGTCAGGGGTGTTCCTTGGGATTATTGGCCATAACGCTCACCCTATTCTCCTATGCTGTAACATCTTACATTCCTTACACATGAGATGGGGTGAACGTTAGGGCCAACAAGGCCAAGGCACACCCCCCACGACTATTGGTGGGTGGAGGGAGGGTGGGGTGTTAGGGTTGGAAACCTTAACACCACATTTCCCAGCTTTTGATGGTGGGAATCCTAACTGATGCATTAACGAAATTTTTTGCCAAAATAAATAAATATATATATATATATTTATATACACAGACATATATACATATTGGTTTAGTTTATAATACCTTTTATTCAAAAAAAGGTTGTTTTGAAATGTTATGTTCTTTACTAAATGTACTTGTGTTGGTATTTTATTTGTGGCCTTCAGGTCCTTGCTGCTAAATGGGCTGGCATTTGAGGCTTAGGGGGTTGTGTGATAAGTGCTTGGATTGATTCAAACTACTCTGATGTTCTGTGGCAGAGGGCACGTGTTGGCTGTTTGCTTAAAGTGATACTCAGATGAAAACATTAATTAGAAAAGCTTTAGTTGCAAGGTAGGTAACTTTCTTCACAGCTCAGTGTGCTTTTCCTGGTGAAAACATTTAAATAAATACATGAATATTGATCGTCCTTGTAGTCTGCTGGAGATATCATTGGATCTTGTTCACTTTTTATTCATTTCTGTAGCCACAATATAAATGTTCTGCGGCCCTACTGGGCATACTGTATAGAGAACACTGGTTGGGCACCCATGCACTGCCAGCCTGTGCTGCCACAGAGGGGTTCTGATTACATCCGACCTCAACAGAGACGCTTGAGAGCTCCAGTGTAATCAGAAGCGCTCGAGAGCTCCAGTGTAATCAGAAGCCGGAAGTGGCAGCACAGGCTGGTTGGGCATGTGGTTGCTCAACCAGTATTTTTTATAATGTGTAGGTTTTTTTTGTTTAGTTTTTATTTAAAAAAAGAAAGTGTTTTCACAGCGCTTCCATGGCAGCAGTGAAGATGCTGGTGGTTTTAGTTAAGAACTTGAACTGATGAAAGTGTGCATGGCAGCATTGTGAAAAACAGCAGCTACCTTGAGGATTTCCGATCAGCTGGAACCTTGTTGTACCACAGAACTGTGGTACAACAAGGTCTCAGCCAGCATGGAAATCCATGCAGAACAAACATTATATAGAGGATAATGTACAGTAGACTATACATAACAAGTGTGGGTAGCCATCAAAAGGTTGTCAGTGGTGACTGTTTAAACCTCGCGAGCGAAACTCAAGAGGTTGAGGGGGGACCATGGCAACCTCGAGACAGATACTGACGCTTCCTATAGATAGTCGACCATACGTTGTCTTTTATAGTGTATGGTCCGCTATCCTACCAGAATTGAGCCACATTAGGGCCATGTTAAATTAGTTGCTCCTTACTTTGTTGTTGTTTTCCTTCGCGACGCTCTCCTTTGGTCGATCGTTCACCACCGCAGCCCCGTCTGAATCGGGGGAAGTTTGTGTATCGCACATGCGCGACCGTGTTCTAAGTTGTTATGCTGCATTAGCTATGTAGTTAGTGCAGCATAACAAGGTTTTTGAAGGGATGGGTTTCCATCCCTAACAACATTCCACCGTACACTGTATAGTTTACTTTAGTTTATATTTTATACTGGAAAGGCATGTGAGCAAAATTGCCCGTTTTCACAAGTGTCCAGTTAAGACAAACAGTAGACGATTACAGGGTTTACAAGCAATAGTAGGTTACAGTGTTTACAGTTAAGTGCATATACATAGGAATAATACACTAAGGGTACAAATAAGTGCAATCAATGTGAATGGTACAATACATTACAGTAAGGTAATAGACACTTGATATCAGCTGTAGTGGTCAGGTATACAAAAAAAAAAAAACAGACATCTTTGGACAGTTCAAGGCCTAGAGCACTTGCATGACAGCAAATTGGAGAGGTGACCCTTGAGGTTGTATTTGAAGGAGGCTGTTGAGGGACATAGGACAAGTGACAGGGGGGTAGGTTTATATCAACATTCTTGCTGTAACAAGGTGACAGTAATAGGGTTTACATTAATTTGGAGCACTGTTGTAACAGGGAGCTGTTTGATGCAAGTGGAGTGTACTGTTCGTTTAAAAGACTGATTCAGTGCTCCCTTGTGGGACTTCCAGAACATTTCACTGTAATGACCAGCAAGGGCTCTGTTTTGTTTTGGCAGTCACAAGGATGTATGGATTTAAAGTGCTTAAAAAAATCATTAATGCATTGCTGTGCATGCTGCCCTAGGTCTCCCCATTCTACAAATAGCATTTCTCTGTGCCGTTCCTGGCTTGGATATTTCTGATTCCACAGTTAGTGTGGTAACAGTATGACATCCCATGTTTAAAAAAACAAACGTTAAGCTGCAGTAGATCTTGCATTACTCCTGTACATGTAATGAACACCTGAACTTTGGCTACGGAGGAAGTAAGTGCTTTATACATAATGAGAGAAAGGCCCTGTCAGATGTATATGATGCAAGACCTTTCCGGCTGATAACTGTATGGTACAGTGTTTTATCAGAAAAGTAGCATGCATTTCTCATCCCCGCCCCAGTAAAGCAGCCTTTTGTCATGGCAGCTATTTAGAACAGCCAAAAATGCATACTACATGCTGTATGGTGGGGTTATGATGCTGCTCGCATGTTCGTACTATTTTATTTATTTAATAACTAGTTTGAAATGTATACACAGTACTGGGTTTTTGTTCTGTTTTGGTTCTGTGTAGCCCAACTTTGGTTTGCGTTTTGGCTGTTGGATTTACGTCATGGCTTCAGATGTTCGGGTAGCCGACTGTAGTGGTCCCAGCTATTTAGAACCTTTTTAAGGCACAGACATATCTATAGAGGGGTGAACGACAGGTTTGTTTATTTTGTTTTTATTCACCAGGTAGAGGCACTAGACCAAATAGTTGCCTGCTTTCAGGCACAACCTGGGAGATCACAACAGGGAAAGCTGCAACAACAATAAACAAAGTACAGTGCAAATGTCCAGGATAACAAAGTAATATACAGAGTGCAAATACTGTGATTGGTAAACACGGTACAGATACAAAGCAAGGTATGTAACAGGTTGACTTAGTAAACAAGGTATCAAGTACAAAATAAGTTACGCACATGTAACCCCCCTGCAAATGGGGGTTCCCAAAAGACTTCCAGGAGCTTGCTTGAATGCTCCAAGCCTGAATGGTGTTTGGCATTTAAGCCATTTATCAGTGAGTGTTTTTAGAACCTCTGGTACTGTCTCTTTAAGAGCTGTCTGCTTGCAGACATAATTAGTTTGTATGGGGGACTGTGTGTTTCTTTGATTGAGTACCACTCAAGCTGCTGCCAATTCACTTCATTTTGCAGTCACTAGGAGTGCAAAGGAACCTATCTGAAAGATGTAACTGTTTGCCAGAAATTATTTAGAGTAATAATGAAATTACAGTTTGTCTAACCTGCTTTCTTTGCAGTCAGAACTGTGTCTGCTAGTTCCCATTCTAGTTTTGAACTGCTGAACTGGACCAATCAGTGTGGGTAAGCTAGCTCTAAAATGGTGCCTTGACGAATCAGAACTTGGACTCATAATCTGAGCCAGCCACAAGAGGATTGTATGGGCAGTGACTCTGGGAGATGTAGTTTAGACTTCAGTGCCTTTTGGACCAACAGCAGCAGTCTATTGTGAGTGACAGCCAATCCAGTCAAGAACTGGGAGGAACTCAAAGGAAGTGCCCGTTTTGTCGGTTGGAGTTTCAGTTGAGCTTTGGCAGTGAAGAAGGAAGGAGCCCTGTGCTTTTTCAGTGTGCAGTTTTAGTCAAAAACGTGTGTAAGGCCCAGAGTTCCGGGTCTGCAGCTTGTGTAACAGCTTGTTAGGACTGAATCCATCCTGTGAAAAGAATCAGAAGATCTCTGAAGAGTAGAAAACCAGGCTCACCCTGTAGAAGACTGGAAGAATTGCTGAAAATTGCACTCGGTCTGTCAGGAACTGAATCTGCTGTGTGTTCTCCGGGTATTGTGCAGTAATTGCGATCGGGATACAGATGCAGCCTGCCTGGTATAGTGCTTTCTTTTATATGGATGTGTGAAGAGGTTTGTGTACCTCAAGTGAGCCCCTGCTGACATTGAAGGACCCTATCTTATTTGGAGGTCGTGAGTACTAATTCAGGGTCACTCCCTGTTGAATTGCCACATTAAATCCAAATGGAATTACTGTACTGCTGACTGTTTAATTCTCCTTTCTCTGTGTGAAAGGGGCCCTCACCAGCTGCCACGGTTTGACTAGCCACTCGGCTTGGGTACCCAGGGACAGTAACTGATAGGGATAGGCCTGCACAGAGCCATAGGTAGATTATTAGAGTGATAAGCTGATTAACCTGATTTCCCTGTCCTTGTTATATCCCCAAATAAATCAGAGCTGCTTGTTTCAGCAAAGTTATACTGCCTGAGGTATTTGTCTATGTTAAAGTACTGTACTGTGATTGTTGCACTGTATCTCGTTTCACAGGAGGTCCCAGTGCCGGAACCAGACCTGGGGGTAAGTGTATACTGTGAAGGTAATTCTGATATATTGTGTGGGCCACTAGTGGGAAGAAAGGGGGGTTGCAGTGTCCCAGAGGGCTGTGACCAAGTTAGTTTAACTACTGCAAACCCTGACCTCTGGGTGGAGGCACCCGCCATTGATCCAGGCCCCTCAACCTGTTAGTGGCAAATCAGGCAGGGGTAGCCCTGGGATAGCGCCATCTAGGGGTTACATCTTGGAGGCTCACTGCTGGGATTGTGTGTCCTCTAGTGGCCATATTTACGAACCACTGTTAAGAAAAAATGGGTACCCCGACAGAAGTGGCTGTGCACCGGCTGGTGGAGTGGTGTACTGGGGAGGAGATCGACCCCCAAAATGCTATGCTTATACTGGACATCCCCTTGGGTATCAATACGGACACTGTGCAGGGAGTACTTTCCAAGGTGGAAGGTTTACAAAACCCTGTGGTGGTGGGTCGGCATGCTAATCTGCTCACCCACACTTTCCTGGCCCTAGTAGAGTTTAAGGATCCCATAGATAGCTCCAAAGTGCCACAGACCATTACCCCAGAGGGAGCCCTCACTGCTTGGAGAGTGATAACTATGACAGTAAAGACCGGGGAATCAGCCCCACCACTATCTGAAACTTTTGAGGAGAAATTTGCTGAATGGTTGCTGGGAGAGGGAAAACTGTGGAGGACTTGAAGAAACTATTCTTGCCACCTGGGGTGTTCCTCCCAACACCCTCTCCTGCTCCAGTGCCCGTAATGGTGGCTGAACCAATGCAGACTCCTATTTCTGCACCTGCCATTAGTCACGACTCTCACAAGGTTGAGGATCTTCTCTGCACCTCCCACCCCCAAGGGGAGGATGACTGGGAGACCTGGATAGACTATGTTGCCCCCAAGTGCTAGAATGGCAATGCTCGGGAAGGTGAAAGCGAAAGAGGGTTAGTGAGAGCCTCCGAGGTCCTGCCCTGGCTACCATCCGTGCTAAACGGGCCAGTAACCCTGAGCGACTGCACAGGCCTATCTTGAGGCCTTGAGAATGTGTATGGGAGCCCAGATTCTGATGAGGACCTATGGTGGAGAGTAAGAGATGCACAACAGTACCAAGGGAGTTGTTGTCTGTGTATGTATCTCGGCTGGAAAAATTGTTGCAAGAATGCCTCAGAAAAGGTAGTTTGCCAGCGATTGAACTGGACCGAACCAGGCTGGACAGGATCCTAAGTCTGCCCCTTCTCAGAACTGCTGTTGCTTCAGTTACGCCTGGCAGATCGACTGGAATCCCCACCCTCCTATGATGAGTTAATGAGAGAAATTGAGGAGTTGAGAAAAGACCCCGGGAGGGACCTGCACCAATAGCTGCGACAGGACCCGAGTGACTGAGGGTGACCCATCGAGTGAAGTTCAGGGCAGAGGTTGGCAGTCAATGAGTGCTCTGACAAGGAAAAGATATGTCACAATGGGCGAACTGTTGAGAGAGATCCGAATTCAAAACAGTCCTTTATGAAGGCCACGCCTGCAAGTACGGGCCCTGACCTATATCCGACTGCATCTGCTATGGGGGTGGGGTACCCACCCATGTATCTCCTGCTGATAACAGCTCCGAACTCGATTCCTTGACCATGGAAGTGGAGAAACTGACGAGATGTCTCCAAATGCTTATCAGCCGCAGACAGAGATGGCACCAAGGTTTCCAGTTAGTAATACCCCGCCTGGCTCCCAGTGTGGCGCCACGCCAGCTCAAACTCCAGAAAGTATGTTTTGCTATAATTGTGGGAAAGATGGGCACATGAAAAGGGAATGCCAGTCCCCAAAAGACACTGACAAAGTTGCATATAGGCTACAAGGAGAGCTTCGGAGAAGAAATCAGTGGTTAAGAGGTGCAACGACATGATCCCAGTGGGGCACCAAAATGCTAATTCACGTCCTTTTGTGACAAGGTCAGTTGCCCAGGCCCTCACTACCGCCTCTCCAGACTGGTCCAGAATAGTGGGTCCTCCATGGAGACCACTGTAAAGGTGAACGGAGTGTCTACAAGAGCTATATTAGACAGTGGCTCCAAGTGACAATTATGTTCCATGATTGGTATCAGAAGCATTTGTCAGACGACTTACAACCATTAGAAGGACTGCATGTATGGGGTTAAGTGAGAAGGCCTACCCCTATTCGGGTATATCCGATTTGGCTGTCTTTCCCCACCTCCGTGGCTGGAGTGGCCGAACAAGTAGAGACCCTAGCCTTAGTGTGTCCCCCACTGACTGTATGATGGTGTCCCTTGTTGATTGGAACAAATGCTCATATGTTCGGAAGGCTGGCACAGTTGTGTTATGAAAACAGGGGTCAAAGACTAGTAGAGCTTTAAGAGTTCCGCTTTAATTAAGAAGGCCTATGAGGCACAGAGAGATGCTGAAAAACAGAACCAGAGGAACCGGTCGGAATTGTATGGAAGAAGGATCCTGAGTCTCTGATCCTGGCGCCAAATGCCCAGTGTACCTTACAGGGAGAGGTCCGTGATCAGAAAGGATGTTAAGAATAAAATATTAATGTTGGATGCACCAGGCGATGGAAAATTGCCAGAGGGACTGCTGGTCAAGCCTAGTATTTTGCCTGCTAGAGCCCATGCTTATGCCAGAAGGGTAATGGTCCAAGTTCATAATGTGTCTGAAAGAGACATTTGAGTAAACAGAGGTTGCATCCGGCTAATGTGCATTGTGCAGACACTGCAGTGCTACCCAGCAGCAAGAGTTCAAGGAAGAATGACAGAGTAACGCCTGACTTGTTTGATTTCGGCGACTCCCGCTGCCAGCTGAATGGAAAGTGAAGATCAGTGAGAAGCTTGCCCAGAGAGACCAGGTGTTTTCTTTAAAGGAATGGGATGTAGGATGCGTGCAAGGAGCTGAGCACAATATCCGCTGCATGACGAAGACCATTTCGTGAGAGGTCTCGACGCCTGGCACCTGCTGACATAGATGATGTGAGACGGCATCTGCAAGAGATGTTAGCTGCTGGTGTAATACAAGAATCCAGAAGCCCTTATGCTTCCCCATTGTGGTAGTGAGGAAAAGAATGAACAGTAAGGATGTGTGTGGATTATCGCACCTTAAACCGGGCGGACTATCCCTGATCAGTACACAATGCCCCGTATTCAGGATGCTTTGGACTGCCTAAACGGGAGCAAGTGGTTCTGTGCTGGATCTCCGCAGTGGGTACTATCAGATCCCGGTGGCCCCAGAGGACCGTGAAAAGACAGCCTTTATCTGTCCGCTATTTCTATGAATTCATGAGGATGCCTCAAGGATTTCAGGTGCCCCAGCCACTTTTCAACGATTGATGGAGCTGCAGTGGGGACATGAACTTACTAGAGTGCCTGGTATACCTAGATGATGTTATTGTGTTTGGCAGCTCACTGGAGGAACAGGAGAGCAGATTATTTAAGGTATTGGACCGACTGGAGGACTTTGGCCTTAAACTGTCCATTGATAAGTGTCAATTTTTCAAACATCAGTAAAGTATGTGGGACACATAGTATCCACTGAGGAATAGAGACCGACCTAAGTAAAGTTGAGGCCTTGACCACCTGGCCACAGCCCAAAAATCTAAAAGAACTGCAAAGATTCCTGGATTCTGTGGTTATTATCGGCGCTCATCAAGGACTATTCAAGAGTGATCCGCCTTTACTTAACCTTACTCAAGGGTATCCCCAACCCACAAAAATACCAAAAGTCAGCGCCTCAAGACTGAAAGAGTGTATTTTCATCCGAGTGAAGTATTTGGGGCCCGCTGGACTCCTGATTGTGAGACTGCTTTTCATGAGATCATATATCAACTTACCCATGCTCCAGTGCTGGCCTATGCCGATCCAAGAAAAACCTCACGTCCTGCACACTGATGCTAGCTTGCAAGGGTTGGGGCTGTGTTGTACCAAGAGCACGAGAATGGCCTGAGACCAGTGGCCTTTGCCAGTAGAAGCCTGACCCCATCCGAAAAGAACTATCCTGTACATAAGTTAGAGTTCCTAGCTTTGAAGTGGGCTATTGTTGACCAATTCCATGAGTACTTGTATGGGGCTAAAATACTAGTAAAACTGACAATAATCCTTTGACCTATGTGCAGACCTCAGCTAAGTTGGATGCCACTGGCCATAGGTGGCTTTCTGCATTATCTACATATGACTATGCTCTCGAATGAGCAGGTCTGAACCACATAGATGCTGATGCTCTCCCGGAGGCCTGTTCCCCAGAATGATTGGGTCCGATTGGCAGAACCTGACATTCGGGCACTCTGCCGGAAGTTTGACAGGGAGGAACAAATGTCCACGGATGCAGTGGACTGCATGGTGGATTGCTTGGGAGCCTCTGAGAATTGCATACCTGCTGCTTATTGCCACTTTTCTGCAATAGACATTGGTGCACTGCCTCAGCTGGACAATGACAGTATTCGGCGGGCTCAGTCCCGCGATCCCATGATCAAAGCAGCTTTAGAAGCCCTCTATGCAGGAAAAGATGTGTCCAAATTACGCTCCACTGATTTGAGAACTGCACTGTTATACAAAGAAGGTCCTAAGTTGAAACTGATCAATAAACTGTTATACAGAGAAACAGTAGACAGAGGGGACAAGTAGACAAACAACAACTAGTGCTGCCCACTGCCTTCGAGACTCAGTACTGAGGTCCTTGCACAACCACATGGGGCACCTTGGTATAGACAGAACACTTGACTTGGTGAGATCCAGATTCTGTTGGCCTAAGATGGGGCTGATGTGGAGCAACACATTCGAACTTGTAGTCGCTGCTACAGAGGAAAGCTTGCCCCAGAGGGCTGCCCCTTGTTAACATCACCACCAGTGCACCCATGGAGCTGGTCTGTATTGATTTTCTAAGTTTGGAGTCAGATCAAAGAAATATCAGTAATGTGCTGGTGGTCACTGACCATTTCACGAGATATGCCCAAGCTTTCCCACCAAAGACCAGAAAGCATCCACTGTGGCCAAAGTACTGTAGAAAACTTTTGTTCACTATGGGGCTCCACAAAGAATCCATTCTGATCAAGGGAGAGACTTTGAGAGTCGCCTGATCAAAGAGATGCTTTCTCTGTGGGGAGTGCGAAGTCCAGAACCACTCTTACCACCCCAGGGACCCACAGCCTGAACGTTTCAACCCACTTTGCTAGATATGCTAGGCACCCTGCACCCAAAGGACAAGCTCTAGATGGAGCCAACAAATTAGCACCCTGGTACATGCTTATAACTGCACCAAAGTGATGCCACTGGATTCTCCCCTACCTGATGTTTGGAAGAGAAGCTCGACTACCAGTAGATGTGTGTTTTGGGGTCTCTCCTGATGGGGTTCAAGCTGACAACTATTTACAGTATGTGAAGTGTTAAAGGCCCAGCTAACCATGCATACCAACTGGCTCAAACCATGGCTGCCAAAAGAAATCTGGCCAACAAAGAAAGGTATGATAAAAAGGTGAAAGCACAGGAACTCCAGGAGGGAGATCGGTATTGCTAAGAAATCTGGGATTGCATGGCAAGCACAAGATTGCTGACAGATGGCACCATCTCCTCACATTGTAGTGGGCAAACTAGATGATCTGCCAGTGTACAAAGTAAGGCCTGAGAATAATTCAAAGATGTAAAACAATGCATAGAAATCATTTACTGCCCATTGGACAAATCTTAATTGAGTCTGAGCCCCTAGAAGATGCCCCTCTGGACCAGTGACTAGAGCTGCTGCTAAGAAAAGATCAAGAAAGTCTGCACCTACAGAAGCAAAGTTAAAGTGTTCCCTCCACAAGTCCCAGTTGAGCATGACTGTCAGTCCATATCGAAGAAAGTGAGAGTGACTTTGAATACTATCCTTCTTATGAACTGAGTCAATTGTTTCGGGCAATCCCTAGTCAATACTGGAGACAAAGCTGGGCCTTCTGGACTGTCTAAGCCCCAGCTTCATCCCTGGAGCCAATGCTCCCAGAAAGTGAAGTGCAAAGCATCAGATCAGATGAAATGGAATCATTGTGCATGGTTGAACTGTTTGAGCTTTCAGGGAGGAAAATGATAGATTGGGGCAGACTGGTGATACACCGAACAAGAAGAGTATTTTGAGTGCCCTGACAGTCCACTGCCAGTGTCCGAAAGCTCTCCATGCGAGCCAAATGTTGTGGACTCAGAACTGTAACTCCTGGAGCTGAAAGTGCCCAAGTTCTAGCCCTCTACCCCATGGAGACTCCTGACAAGTGAGGACAATGCTGAAAATGAGGCTCAGAGTGCAGAGACTATAACAGTTCTCCCTAGAAAGACTGGTCGAGCTGTAAAGCCTGTGGTGCACCTCAGTTATGATTCACTTGGGAGGCCTGTGGACTTGCTCTCAATGTTGTCCATAAAGGAGTGTATGTGTCCCCGAGCTCATTGTCCAAACTGAGCATCAGTGCTAACTCCAAGTTACTTGTGTTGTTCTTTCATATGGTGCCTTGCCCCATCCAGCCCCAAGGTAACCGAGGAGAAGGCCTCTCAGGTTTCATGTACAAGAGGTAATAACTTGAGTTATGGTACAATGTGTATGTAATACTGTGTAAAGAGGACGTACTGCAATGTTTCAGAAATGTGTTCTTGGTAAAATGATATATTGACTGATGATTACATATGCGAGCCTAATGCAAATGTATATGGTTGCAGCTGAAACTTATGGTACTTGCTTGACGCGGACGCAAGCTTTCCCAGGCTAGGAAGGGTGTAACCCTCGCAAATGGGGGTTCCCAAAAGACTTCCAGGAGCTTGCTTGAATGCTCCAAGCCTGAATGGTGTTTGGCATTTAAGCCATTTATCAGTGAGTGTTTTTAGAACCTCTGGTACTGTCTTTAAGAGCTGTCTGCTTGCAGACATAATTAGTTTGTATGGGGACTGTGTGTTTCTTTGATTGAGTACCACTCAAGCTGCTGCCAATTCACTTCATTTTGCAGTCACTAGAGTGCAAAGGGAACCTATCTGAAAGATGTAACTGTTTGCCAGAAATTATTTAGAGTAATAATGAAATTACAGTTTGTCTAACCTGCTTTCTTTGCAGTCAGAACTGTGTCTGCTAGTTCCCCATTCTAGTTTTGAACTGCTGAACTGGACCAATCAGTGTGGGGTAAGCTAGCTCTAAATGGTGCCTTGACGAATCTGAACTTGACTCATAATCTGAGCCAGCCACAAGAGGATTGTATGGGCAGTGACTCTGGGAGATGTAGTTTAGACTTCAGTGCCTTTTGGACCAACAGCAGCAGTCTATTGTGAGTGACAGCCAATCCAGTCAAGAACTGGGAGGAACTCAAAGGAAGTGCCCAGTTTTGTCGGTTGGAGTTTCAGTTGAGCTTTGGCAGTGAAGAAGGAAGGAGCCCTGTGCTTTTTCAGTGTGCAGTTTTAGTCAAAAACGTGTAAGGCCCAGAGTTCCGGTCTGCAGCTTGTGTAACAGCTTGTTAGGACTGAACTGCCTGTGAAAAGAATCAGAAGATCTCTGAAGAGTAGAAACCAGGCTCACCCTGTAGAAGACTGGAAGAATTGCTGAAAATTGCACTCGGTCTGTCAGGAACTGAATCTGCTGTGTGTTCTCCCGGTATTGTGCAGTAATTACGATCGGGATACAGATGCAGCCTGCCTGGTATAGTGCTTTCTTTTATATGGATGTGTGAAGAGGTTTGTGTACCTCAAGTGAGCCCTGCTGACATTGAAGGACCCTATCTTATTTGGAGGTCGTGAGTACTAATTCAGGGTCGCCTCCTGTTGAATTGCCACATTAAATCCAAATGGAATTACTGTACTGCTGACTGTTTAATTCTCCTTTTCTCTGTGTGAAAGGGCCCCTACCAGCTGCCACGGTTTGGACTAGCCACTAGGGCTTGGGTACCCAGGGACAGTAACTGATAGGGATAGGCCTGTGCACAGAGCCATAGGTAGATTATTAGAGTGATAAGCTGATTAACCTGATTTCCTGTCCTTGTTATATCCCCTAAATAAATCAGAGCTGCTTGTTTCAGCAAAGTTATACTGCCTGAGGTATTTGTCTATGTTAAAGTACTGTACTGTGATTGTTGCACTGTATCTCGCTTTCACAGGAGGTCCCAGTGCCGGAACCAGACCTGGGGGTAAGTGTATACTGTGAAGGTAATTCTGATATATTGTGTGGGCCACTAGTGGGAAGAAAGGGGGGTTGCAGTGTCCCAGAGGGCTGTGACCATGTTAGTTTAACTACTGCAAACCCTGACCTCTGGGTGGAGGCACCCGCCATTGGATCCAGGCCCCTCAACCTGTTAGTGGCAAATCAGGCAGGGGTAGTAGCCCCTGGGATAGCGCCATCTAGGGGTTACACACACAAAGAGGCAATATACTGGATGACAGGTACAAAGGTTACATCTAGTAGCACCACACTGCAAAGTTATGTGGGTTCGTTCTGAGAATCCCATTTAATATTCATTTGGGTCAGTGTGGGCTCAGTGGGCACTCCTGTTGTCACTGACCCATAAAACATTCACGTCCCACCTCTTGGGATTGGGGGGGGGGGATTTGTGTCCATAATGCTATTGTTGGATATGCTTTCTGATGAGAAGTTAAAACAAGGCTATAGGAGGCAGTGTAGGCAGGTGGTTGGAGTGCAAGCCTGTGAGCCAGGGAGAGCCAGGCTCAGGTTCCACATGACATGGTTCATCTGCTCCCTGAGGGATCCTCAACAAGTCGCTTCGCCTCCCTGAGCATCAGTCATCCCAGCAGTAAAACTGGAAAGTAACATAGCGGGACCCCACTGAAAACAAAATATTGCATCTCGGCTGGTCATTCCTGATTAAACAATTTGTTTGTTCTTTTAAAAAGCAAACAAAACAAAAGTCCCCGACGCCATCTCTGATGGTTATTTAAGTTAAAGTTATAGATCCCCATGGCACTTTTCGAAAAAGTTCCAAAACAGTTGGCCACGGCTATGTGTGGGTAGATGCTGGAAGCATAGCAGCTGCGCTGTTTATCTGCATAGTCATAGCACTGTCAATATTTTATAAAATGGGTAGTGTGTCTTGCGTCCCGATTGGCTAAAAAGATTTCGAAGCCATGTGGGTGAGAAAAAGGGACCCATCTAGGTTCAGGAAGGAGGTTGGGTCGCTGGAGGGCTGGCCAGGGTGGGTGACCACATGTGGCAGCACAGCATTAAGCACAAAAGGAGGAGAGGGGGACAGTGGTCAGGAAAGCAGCTGGCATGCCATCGTGCTTCCCCCTCACCGCATCCCTAAAATACTGATGTTGTAGCTGGATTGGGAGGAACAAGGAAAAAGGGGCTCCAGCACCTGCGACAGCAGACCCTGGTATATCAGGACTTTGCCCCTCTTGCACGACACCTCCTGATGCATCAGAAATTTCAGCAGTAACACCCCCCCACCTCACCTGGCTCCATGGAGGCCAGGTGTTTGCAGGTTGGTAGCTAGGCAAGGGATCAGATGTGCCCTCGGAGCTCGTTAGGGAGATGAGTGTCAGAGACAGGAAGGGGGCATATTGTGTAAGTTAAAAAAAAAAGGAGGAAACGGAACATATGGCTTCACAGTTTTTCCAGCAACCAGGATGCAGCACGCCCAAGTAATCAATGCCTGACATAAATGTTTTTAAAAATATTTGGGGCAGCAATGTTATTCAAGTAAAAAAATCAAACCTTATTCACGTGCCATAATTTTTTAAAAACAACAGTTCCTACTTCTCAGAAACTCCCACCTTCTAACCCCTCACACCACACAACATAAATCAGCTTGTCAAAAACATAACTTCCACATTTTTGTTTGTTTTTTTACCTGGAAAAAGGGCCTCAGAAACTCTAACATTGCTTTCTTTCTTGCTGGAATGCCACAGCTACGAGCACTACTTTAAATCAATAGATGTTCTCCTCACAAACCAGCTAACAAACCTGCAGAATTATATAAAGTACTGATTTAATAACCTGTTCGGGGCCCACAAAAACCTGAGCTTTTCTTCACTGCCTTCTGTAAGGCAAGCAACATATAGTGTCACTGTAGCTGTTCCTCAGCACCGTTGGGCCCCACTCATCACCGTGGCCAACATGCCAAATACCACACAACTCTTAGCCCCAAGGCACAAATTAAACTAGCATTTGTCAATGCCGAATGTTTGCTTGCTGGCATTGGCATTGGTAGTGTAGGAGTTATAGAGATGCATAATAGGAATGGCAGTGAAGTATTGAACTGAAGCCAACCCCACCACCACCCTGCAGACAGGCATTGGTGTGTGCCTTTGGGTCGTCAGGCATAACGTCCATGACATTTCTCCACACCCTACCCTGCAGACACCGACAAGTGTGACGGTGTGTCTTGGGGTCTTTGGGCCTTATGCTCACTCCATTCCTTAAGAAATATGGTGAGATGGGTGCAGTATAGGAGAATGGGGTGAACTTTGGGGCCAAAGAGTCTAAGGCACACCTCGATGCCTGTCACTGGCTGCAGGCTCTGGGTGGGGGTGGAATGGCAGGAATATTACAGGCGACAATCCCAAGTCACACCCCTGATGCCTGTCAGTCTGTACAGGGTGGGGCATTATGGTCGGAAATCCTAACGTCCCAGGCGTTCGTTGGTATTTTCACTCCAAATTTTAAACATGGGTTTTTTTGTGACCCCCACCTCATGAACAGTGGCAATATCAATTCGTTAGCGGAAAGCTGATTTTCACAGCGGTTATGCTATTTGGCACCACTGGTGCGAAAACACATTTCAAACAGGATGTGAAAAATGACAGCTGTACTGTTCATAGGGAGGTGTAAAAATGGCAATGTTGAAAATATGGAGTGAAAAATAAAAAACTGGTGAAGTCACTGAGCGACATAGAAACCGCGCACACAATCTGTAATGTAATTAGTTTGGGATTTACAGCAGATTGTCAACACAGGCATATTGGGACCTCCGCTTATGAACAGTGTCACTGTGATTTTCTTAATCTGTCCTGAACACGGATTTCTCACAGTGACCACGCATTTCTGCACTGGAAGTGCAAAAACACATTTCGGCCAGGGTGTGAAAAATTACAGCTGTACAGTTCATAAGGAGGTGTGGAAAAATGCC
This sequence comes from Neoceratodus forsteri, assembly GCA_016271365.2. Taxonomy (NCBI): domain Eukaryota; kingdom Metazoa; phylum Chordata; order Ceratodontiformes; family Ceratodontidae; genus Neoceratodus; species Neoceratodus forsteri. The sequence goes on along the minus strand of CM057454.1, from coordinate 1,079,752,395 downwards.
AGTGTTGAAAATCTGGACTGAAAATATTGCAAATTTGTGAACTTACAAGGGTGCATGGATACTGCACAATGCACGCTCGTAACACAGTCGTTTTATGAACGTTTGTCACCAAATTTTCAACATAGCCATTTTAAGACCTCTACTCAAGAACAGTGTCACTATGATTTTCTTAATGTGTCCCAAACATTGATTTTGCACACCGTGAGCGCCATTGTGCGCTACGTGCACAAAAACACATTTTGGGAGAGATGTGAAAAATGACAGCTTACTGCTCGTAAGGAGGTGTGGTAAAATGGCAGTGTTGAAAATCTGGAGTGAAAAAAGTAATGAAAAACTGAATATAAGCACCCGCACAGCACAGTAAAAGCGTCTTGTAAATGGAAAATAAAAATCAAAATTTTATTGCAGACCAGAACTGTACACAACATTACAAAGACTGACGTTTCATCTGGCCAACTGCCAGGCTTCCTCAGAGTAATGAGACCATAAAAACGCTTTGCTTAAATATTATAATAAATATGTCATGTGATCTAAATACACCAACGTGAATAAAGCACAGACCATTAATTAATTTGCCATTAAAGCCTTAAAGACACACATGATATATCCACTACTTCCATGCTATTACTAAAAATCACCCTAAATGTGTACTAATACACATGGTAATCTCCAATAAGATAGTACATGAGTATCTACAGTACATATAAATATTTATGAACTATTCATGTAATTAAATATAAAAATAAAAAGAGGTAACCAGGCACAACTACTTTGTAGTGATACATAGGGGAGAAAAACACGCATTGACTGTGATTATTCTGTCACTTTTAGAAACTAAATTCACAATCTGCTTCAATATTTTGTCACTATGATTTATCATTTTCTCTTGGATATGCGACTACATTTAATTTTTAGAGCCCCTCATGGTGATACCCACAGATCATTTATATTTTTTCAAAAATGCAGCAAGTTCAATATTCTCATTGAGGCCCTTATCAAAACAAGCTCCTAAGGTGTAAATCCAAAAACTCTCCCTCTGCCCTATTTTTTTATTAAGGTCTCCTCCTCTTGGTCCCAGAGAGACCAATTCCAAGCCTAAAAAATTAAAATTATGTTTAGTCGGACCACATTTCAGAATATGTTTAACTATGGCATATGAGACATCAACTAGTGAAAATAGTAACAATTCAGGAAGTTACGAGCGTGCGTAAGAACTGCGCAACGCACGCACGTAAAACAGTCATTTTTGAGAATTTTTTCACCAAATTTTCAACATGCCTGCCTCATGAACTGTGACACTGTTGTTTCGTTACTCAGTCCCGAAAGGAGGTTCCGCACAGTGACCGTGAAATCACCTTTCGGGACCGAATAACAAAATGACAGTGACTGAGTTTATGATGTGGGGCCCCAAAAACCCCATATTGAAAATTTGGTGAAAAACTTCCCAAAAATGGCCGAGATATGCCCCAGAGTTGAAAAAAAAAAACATTTATGCCATTATACAGCTTACCGGCATTTCTTCAGTTCGCGGTCAGCTTTGAAGAGTGCAGACGTGTTCCCGGTCCACTGAAGATCATCGCACTGCACTCCGGAGGTAAGTATGGGGTGAGGTGGTGGGTGCGCAGAGGGTGAGCGCAGGTTGGGGGAGTGGGGCAAGACAGTCAACAAGGGATCGTTTTTTGTTTATAGGAGTTTTTTTTTCTTTGAAGAAGACAACGCTGGACTTTTGCCACGCTAGGTGGGCTCTCAGCGGACAGCTGGAAAGTTATTTTTTGTATGGAGTAGTGGAGCCAAGAGGGATTGGGCACTCCTGTCGGCTATATGACATCTGCCATGCTGGGGTGGGCTCCTCAGCATTGCTCCTGGAAGTGTGTTTGGGGGAGCAGTGGAGCCGACGGGGGATTGGGCACCCCCGACAGCCATACGGTGTACGGGAGGGTGGGGAGCGCATGAGCACGCTGGGTTGGGTTCCCAGCTTGCATGTATGTGTTCTTGGGGGGGGACAAACTGTCTATGACAGTTCAGATGCAGTGCCGATGTAGGCAATTTGCATACTGCCAACTGTATCTGAACGGCTGTTGTAGACAGTTTGGACATTCATTGGCACGGTGCTGCCACACCTGCAAAAGGGAGCAGGGCATTGAAAGTGGGGGAGACACACCTACGAAAACTCGTATGGTGGCACTATGTTTCTTGCACATGCGTGCAAGCAAACATAAAAATGAACTGGAAGCTGCATCAGGAGAGAGGGGAGGGGGATTCTCTTTACAACAGCCCGCTACATCCAAGATACTTCATATACTGAATATATATAAATATATATATATATATGGGGGGGAGTAGAAGTGTGGGTATAATAACAGACACCAATGCAGTAATTTAGTGCATAAAAAAATGCAAATACCGTGTTTTTCAATTTATTTGACAAAAAAAGAAAAAGGGTGTTAGTCCATCACACCACAAACAACAGGAAATATTTCTTCTCAAGACTCCTGAAATTCAGTAAATATCAAATAACTTTGAACAGTGTGCAAGCTTTCACACTCCGCTCCTTCTTTTGCTGTGATCAGGAACAGCTGACCCACCTGTCTACTTCTTAGCCCTTAGCGGAGGGTTTATATAGCATATCCAGGGGTGACATCACAGTCAGGTGACCCCTCATTAAACAATACATCTTTCTATCTTGTTCTTACCCTATTGAGGCTCTTAAACCACTCTATAAACAGCTGTCAGCTAAACAGCTTTACACTAGTATCCAGAAATATACAGTGTACCTGTCATATAGGACCATATACAGCCTTAATTATAGAGCCTCAGCTGTTTAGGGGCTAAGCTCCTCCTCCAGGAGTGACATCACAACTTAGGGCTACTGTAAGAACAGCCATTCTTTGGGCTGCCAGCCCTGTAGTAGGACCTTTCTGCATTACAGGCTCCCACAAATTACATATGCAAGCAATAATACCCAACAGGGTGGGCGGTATTGGGCTATACCGGACCGCCCAGGGGCGTAATGAGGAGCTGGCAGCTGCAGGCGGAGGGCCTTATAGCTCCTGGAAGGTCCGTATTGCCCATACCGCCCACCTTGGAGGGATTATTGCGCTTTAGAAATGGGCACTGTGAAAATAATTATTTAATAAAAATGTTTTTACAAAATTAGTTTTAAATGAGGTTTATAATAAAATAGTTCCTCTGCCCCCCTTGAATCTCGCTTTGGGACGCTGCTCACACCCAGCCCTTTTGACCACTAAGGAGAAAAAACAGTTTAGCAGTTTTTTTTTATTGTTTTTTTAACTGCAGACTTAACAGTGGGTGGCTACATGGAGGAAACGAGATCAAAAGGCATTGGGTCAGCGTGGCAGTCGGCATATTCTACAGAAATGCTGTGTCTGCTGCAAGAAATGGTGAAGATATATTAATTATACCTTCGCTTCAGTTGGCTCGGTTTTTGCGCTGGTTTGGAGATATTATGCCATGGAGGGATTTGCCAGGCAGTATCGCGGCGGGACTGCTGTGCTGTACCAGGAATGAAGGTACTGCTGTGACAGCCTGAGGAATGAGTACTATAAAAAAAAAAAAACGAGCTGTGTTTGAGTTGTGAAAGTGGGAGTACAATAGTGGGGACAGGCAGGGTTGTGTTTGGTCTGAGTCAGCAGCGTTGTAGCCTAATTACCAGGCGGGGGAGAAACAGCAGTTATTTCAAATGCTATGAGGGACAGGAGTTTGTGACTGAGGCACACGGAGCTGAGCAAGGGCAGCGCTCCGAGTTGTGCGATGCATAATTACAGGGCAATGGCAAAACAGTAAAGGGGAAAAAGCAGTAGAGCAAGACATGAGCCCAGGAAAGTTTGTGTGCGTTTTGTTTGTTGTCATCTGGCATTAAACTAGTGAGTGAAGTGGGGATGCTAGTATCTTTCGTTAAGTGAGACAACAAAATGGCTATAACTTAATTTTGAAATTAGGGACTTTAGCCAATTAGGAACCAAGGTGGGCAGTATCATACTCCACTGAGTGATGGGGCACTCTAGGCTGGTACTTTTTATTTCCTGGGCATCTATTGAAAGTTAATGTACCCCCCTCGCAAGGGTACTAGCCAATCAGATGCCAGGAAATAAAAAGCCCATTTTCTAATAATTAACATGTACATACACTTGTAATACACAGGCATCTGAGTTGGCTAGGAGAAGTAAAGATTAAGTGCACGCCCCTTATCTTCTTTCTCCTGCCAGCTCAGGAGACCTGGCAACAGATTGAATTTGTTTTTATTTCGTTACCCAAAGTATAATTCAGTTCCTTGAAACGGGCTTCTTATTCTTTTAAATGGCAAGGCTGCCACCTTTTTATACATGCAGGGGCTCTGTGCTGTGTTTCTTTTAAGCCCCTGCCAAAAAAATAAACATTAATTTTCATTGACCCAAAGGCTGAAATGTCAGCCATTGGATACACATTTCATTTGGGCCTTTTATTGTCCTGTGGCCCATTTTCAACCTTTGGCCCCATTTAGGTACACGAGCAGCCCCAGTTACAACATTTCTGGGGCTGCACTGTTATCACAGGGCACATTTCATTTGTTCTGGGACACTACGGGGCTTCTCTGCTTAATTGTCCGTAGTGTCCCCTTTTTCAGCAACTCTTTTGATCTGTGCTGCTCCTGCACCATCAGCCTACGCTTCGGAGCATCTTTCTGCTCTGAACAAGTGGCTTGTCTTTAACTGCATCTTGTGGTGGTGTGGCCATGGAGCATCTTGCTCTGAAAAAGAAGTAAAACCTTAGTCGCATATTGCGACCAGAGCCACATCAGCAAGTGACTGCAGCCATCAGCACCTCAGAAGCAGGCGCCACTTGGGAGCATGTCATTCTTCTTTGGGGCACCTGAGAATTTACATCTAGCGCTACTTGCACTAAAGATATTATTATTTAGGCAATATTTTTAAGCGCTTCCACTGCTTCATGTGCTAATACTATACCGTGGAAATGAGGCAGACAGGGATAGTAAAGGACTGTAAAAATTTCAGGTTGGACACCCCGACATGAATAACAAAAGAAAGCAGAGAAGAAAAGCAGACAAAGAGTGAGGGAAAAATAGGGAAGGGAATGCACATCTTTATTATCCATATTTCTATGGGGATATTTTACATAACAGGGGTCAGTCACGCTGTTACACTTCTCCCCACACAAGAAGGCAACACAATATTTTGTTGTCTGGAACTTTCGCCCGCCCTCTCCAGAAGTTCCCCTCAGGGATACCAATAAATTTTTGAACGGCATAATAAGAGTGATGTGTAACATCATACGACCGTTCTTTTCCCTGAGGTTCGTGCTTCTGTAGCACAACAATCTCTAACTATCTTCAATACATTTATGTACAATCAATACAATACATTTCCCTTCACTATTCAATCTCCAATAATTGGAGTATTGTCAGCCCCAAAGCAAGACAAAAAACCAACATTCTGACCCTATTCCTGCCACACTGGGTCACCCCAGTGGATCCCGGCAGACTCTTCGGAACTTTTGGAAGTGCATACATACATGCTCTCACTGGATACGCCACTGTGAGATACTTCAATTTATCATGGTTGATAACACCTGTACATACTGATGCAGAAAGAAATATGTCTATATCTCTTTTGAAACCTGATGTGGGGTCTTACTGTAGGGGGCGATAAAATTCCCTACACTGTAGCTGTCTCTCCACCTCCTCTATATATTTAGTGGTGGACATAACCACTATCAAACCCCCCTTGTCCGCTGGCTTGATGGTTATGTCTGAATTATCTTCCAACTCCTTCAATGCTACTGCCTCCCTGCTGGTAACATTTACAAATGCTGGTTTTTCATCCTGTTCTAACAGCCTCTTAAACTGTTGTTCACATGCTTTTTCAAACACCCTAACAGTATCACTGTATGGTGGCATAAATGAAGAAGATGGTTTAAAGCAGTTCACCTCCCTTGAACATTCTCCATCAGTCCCCACATCCACACTATCCTGAGTGTTTGTACTGCTACATTCAGTCCTCTTTTTACCAAAGAATGCCTTCAAATTCAGATTCCATGTGAAACAATGTAGATCAACATATACATCAAATAGACTGCTGTCTTGAGTAGGCACGAGAGACCTTTTTGCAAAATGTCCAGTTGTTCCTTGGTGAGTTCAATATGTCAGATATTGATAACTATAGTTTCCTGTTCTACGGTTTGCCCTTTTTTCCCTTTCCTCGATGACTTGTTTTTCTTGCCTTCACGTCTTGTCCTCCTGCTCCGTTTGGCTGATACAGTTCTTCTTGATGCAACAATTCCTTAGTCCCCTCAATGTTCGTGTTGCCTGTCTCGGGAGCTCCTCGAAGTGCACCAGCTGTTCCATCTGTCATTGATCCAATGGCTGTTGGGCCCTCTCTAAAAAAAAAAAAAAGATCATTTGTTTCTGGTTCGGATTCACTGTTGGATGTATAAGTGGGTGAGTCACCCCGGTTCCTAAGTATTGACTTTAGGGCTGTTTCATCATTATTTTCCCTTCTAGTCCTACCCCTTTTCCTGGAGTTCCAGCTGCGATTCCTATCTCTATTCCAAGTGAATACCCTGTCCAATGGGTAATCCTGGCGATCACGTTCCCATTTCTTGAGTTTGGCTGGTAGAGAGGCCTACTAGATATTTGCTATGGGTGCCTTTTATCCACCAGGTCTCAATGATAAGATAGATCTGCTTCCATACCTGAAACATCAAAAATAGGTGGCAGTACAGATATGAAGGTGCATATAATAACAGACAGAATTAGTAGGAAATGTAGTAAGCAGCAGAACAGAAGTAAGAAAATGATAGCTCAGAGATCTAGCAGAGTGTATAGTATTACTTATGTGTTTATTGGTGTACCCTGAATAATATATATATATTTCTTGATTTATTATCCAGGATTGTGAAGAATGGGCCTGAGGTTACCAGATAATGGACCCCAAGGGATAAAAGAGGAAATAATAATAAGTAAATTATAATAATGACAGGCTCTAAATCTCCATTTCAGTGGTAATGAGTACTTGTTTTAATGCACATTATATGATGGTGTTAGTGTTTGAGTGATTTTGATAATGTAAGACGTTATGTGTTATAAATAGAGCTGTTGTAAGAGGGATACTTATTATATTTATTAGCACAGAGCACTTGTCATGTCAATATGTTGCCACATAATGAAAGCACTGTCCCTTTAAGAGGTTGTCCTATTTAAGAGTATGATGTATGTGCATTGGTACTTCCCTCTGATGACGTCCTAGTGCACTAAACCAATCAGGAATCCTTTTGTCAGCAGGGGTGTCATGTTGGCAGCATTTTTAAGTGTATACTAAATAAGCCAAGGTTTTGTATCCAGCAGTGGTGAGTGCAGTTTATTGTGGACTTTTTGATATTAGCAGGGCACAGGGGGAAAAATAGGCTTTCATACTCATATAAGATCTAAGCCACCTATGTTTAAGCACTATTAAATGACGTGCATAATGATGCACACGCCCGTCATTTAATAGTGCCTAATCAAAGTTAGCCTAGATCTTTTAAGGATAGGAAAGCCCGTTTTTCCCCTTGTTCCCTGCTGCTATCAGCCTAACTTACTGGAATGACTTGTTTATTTTTGATATGTTAAAAAGCCCAGGGACTGTACTGCATGCATTCATGATGCAGGAGGGTGATGAGCTCACCAGTTTTTGGTGTGGAGAGAAGGAGTAAAGAATGAATACCAGGAAGGGAGGGACAGAAGGGGAGAAATCTGAGCAGATCACTGTGAGATGCAAGATGTAGGGCTGCCAGCACCGTGATCACTACCTGTCCCCATTGTCCTGGCCAACATTCCCCTTCCCATAAAACCAGTTCATGCAATTGTCCAAGGCTATGTGTGGGTATTAATGTGTGAAATGGCTGCCACTACACATTCACTCACTTCACTACCAGTCTGGCATTGCTTATAAAGCACTTTGGGATACAATGTGTATGAAAAGCACTATATAAATGCTGATTCTTATTATTATTTCCCATGTAAAAAGAAGATAAGACAAGCATATTTTTGATTTCTGTGAAACTATGAACTGTGGCATTGGACTACACTACTTTGCTACAAAGAAGTGGTGAATCTAGGGGTTGGTGAAGGGTGCGGCTGCACCCCCCCCCCCCATTGTAACTTGCTTGCTACTGCCTCATTTCACTTTGTTGAAGAAGTCTGATTTATTGATAGTACAAATGCTTTTTCAGAACAATGGATTACATGTGTAGATTCTGTCAAAACGTACTAGAAAAGAATAATAGCAGAAAATATAAAGGTTTAATAAAATGTTAAAAAGTGCATATCAGGTATGCACACAACCCCCCACCCACCCACCCATTGTAACATCCTGGATCTGCCATAACCACTAGACCACGAGGTTATTTAAGATTTGTACTGCACTCTGGTTTGCCAAAGAGAAAATCGGTTGGATTAAAACATAATTTCAACATGTTAAAGTAAACAAAATAAACAGAATCATAGCCCAACATGTGTATTGATCAAAATAATGCACATGGTTTTGACCATTTTGGTGAAACAATTCTATACAAAGGGAAACAAGAACTAGTTAGCACTATAGAGAGCCATATAGCTCTCTGACTCTGGCTCCAGTGATGTCATCACTTAACACATTTTGAGGCTATTTTAGGAAGCAGGTAAGGCAGTTTTTTTTTTAATTGGAAGGCTGATTTTACATTTTTCAAATGCTTTGGAACCACATTTAGGTACATTATATGAATGTAGTTTTAGCATAAATGAATATAGCTGCATTTCCTTTAGTCCCCTATGAAGTCAGATTTTTGAATAGTTTGTTGTCAAAATGTTGTTTAGGTATCCTTTAACCAGTCCTTGGAGTTGCCCATTTTTCCCCAAGACTACACACCTTTGATAAGGAACATGCCTTACATTTGTTGCATGCTCATAGATTGTTGCTCTTTTACAGACCGCGTATGGCAACATTTCATGGTCACATGTGTCTGCTAGTTATCACTTATGTTGAAACCACTAAGGGCAGAACAGCAGACAAGCAGACAGTTGCTATGTGGATTATATCCTGCATTGCTCCCTGCTTAGTCTTGCTGGTAGGGGACCTCCAAAAGGTCTCCAGACTCACTGTACCAAGCATACAGCTGCCAGGAACATTCCTGTTGCTGAGATCTTCAGGGATGCTACTTTGTTGAATGTGCACAAGTGTATTTCCCATTGACCTTTGAACTATAGGGATGCAGAGTTAGGCGCCTCTGTCTCACAGTCTCTGTTTGCATAAGGGGGTGCAATCCTAGCTCCCTCCTCCCTGAGGATAATTGGCAGTCTACCTAAGTGTGAATAGCGAACTGAATCCAGGCAGTTAAAAAAAGAGGTTACTTTCCTGTAACAGTAGTTGTACTGTTGGTATTAAGTTCACATCAGCACTATCTGCCCAACTTCCCCTTCTAGGTTCAGCAGCCAGATCTGCTGAGCAAGGGGAAAGAGACTCGAGAACATGTAGTCAGGTGGTTGGAGTAATAAGCTTGGAATCCTTCCCAAGGCTCTGCTTACATATTCAGAGGAACTGCTTAAGTGTGATTGCGAACTGAATACAGTGCCAGCAATAAAACTGCAGTTACAGGTAAGTAACCTCTTTTTTCTTGGGGCTTTGTTAAAAGTGAGATTATCATTCATGAATAAGTGCCACAATTAGGACAGTGGTGTGCATCCAAGTGCCCATGCATCATATTGCTAATGTTGAATTTGCATCAATAAAAGCCCCACACCAAGTGTGGAGCTACCCCTAATTGATTGATTGATTGATTTGGTATTCAGATAACAATACCTTTTGAGCCAGAAGCTCATTTACAAAGGTTCCACATCAACAAGATACAAAGTTAAGAAGATATACAATTGTTTAAAGGCATAACACACAACTTTTAGGGAAGGTACAGGTTAAGCATAGCTAACTTTGGTAATGGCAGTAGGCAGCTATATAGACAGTGGGACAGCCAAGAAGTGTAAGAACAGGGCAGAAAGTACTAAAAGGGGGTTAACAGCTAGGGCGATCCTGCTAAGGAGGAATTATAGTTATAATAAACATGTATGATTATAATATATAAATATAATAGAGAAGAAGCCAGAAGGGGAAGGAAGGAAGGAAACATATTCAATTCAGTGTTTTAGAGTAACTGGTAATTGCTATTTTTCTTTTAAACTTAGATTGTGGGCTTTTAGTGACACTATACTGTCTTGTTGTCTTTACTTATAATTGTTTTTGGGCTGTTGAAAATTTAAAACATAGTGGTGGTGTAATTCTGTGCTGTCTTTAATTGCTGCAAATTTTATCTTGGCTTGTCTGACTGCCCTGTAGTTGGGTGAAGGGTGTTAATTGTCTGGCCTCTGACCTCAGCCACGTGGATAACTGGAGGTGGGGCTTAGTCAGAGTTGAAGTAGCAAGTAGAGTTTATTTTCTCAGAAGAAGCCAGAAGGGAAGGAAGGAAACATATTCAATTCAGTGCTTTAGAGTAACTGGTAATTGCTATTTTTCTTTAAACTTAGATTGTGGGCTTAGTGACACTATACTTTCTTGTTGTCTTTACTTATAATTGTTTTTGGGCTGTTGAAAATTTAAAACATAGTGGTGGTGTAATTCTGTGCTGTCTTTAATTGCTGCAAATTTTATCTTGGCTTGTCTGACTGCCCTGTAGTTGGGTGAAGGGTGTTAATTGTCTGGCCTCTGACCTCAGCTACGTGATAACTGGAGGTGGGGCTTAGTCAGAGTTGAAGTAGCAAGTAGAGTTTATTTTCTCAGAAGAAGCCAGAAGGGGAAGGAAGGAAACATATTCAATTCAGTGCTTTAGAGTAACTGGTAACTGCTATTTTTCTTTTAAACTTAGATTGTGGGCTTTTAGTGACACTATACTTTCTTGTTGTCTTTACTTATAATTGTTTTTGGGCTGTTAAAAATTTAAAACATAGCAGTGGTGTAATTCTGTGCTGTCTTTAATTGCTGCAATTTTCCCTCTCCTCAACTCTTAATTATATGCCCTGTTAAATCTGATTGACAGGAGCTAAACACAGGGTATAGTAAGTGGGTGTAGTAGGAGGGGCATAAGGGGAAGAAGCCCACCCTCAGCACGACAAGTGTTTTGATTCATTTATTTATTTATTGGTTTCTTTTTCTTTAAAAAAATTATCTGAGGATCAGTTGTTATTTTTAGGACAATAAATTGGGGGCAGCTTTATTCAGGCAGACTCTGGATACTGAGGTGCTGTTCATTGTATGCATCTCTGTGGACTGCGGAGGAGGTAGCCAGACTCAGAGCGAAGTAAACTGGGTCAGGAGTACCATCACCCTCATCCAGGGACCACCCAGTCCAATGCAACTGCCTCAAAGGATGCCGAGAACGAGGAACACTTGGATGACAGTGGGCAGGGAGGGTTAGAGCGGTCAGGAAGAGGCATCCCAGATCCTATTCCACTAAGAACTCATATGCTACACTGGCAAATGAGGACAACCAAATAGAGGTACCCAGAGAAGTGGAAGGAAAGGATGTGGAGGTTAGCCAAGGTGACCTCAGCGGGAAAGCAGTGGACTCCAGAGGAGGAGGAAGATCCTGGTGGGGACTCCATCATAAGAGGGTCCAGCTAGGAACACAGGAGGGGAGGACAGGGAGGTGAGGTGCCTACCAGGTGCCACGGCATGGAGGGATGGAAGGAAGATCCTGGGGATCACTGGAAGGCAAGACGGGATGGTGAGCTGGATGTCATTATCCACCTAGGTACTAATGACCTGTCAAATGGGGAGCCAAAGGAAGTTCAGGAAGAGTTTAGGAAACTGGGAGGGTCTCAGGCAAGTAGCTACTTCTGTCACTTTTCAGAAGTACTACCTGTGAGAGGCAAGGGAGAGCATGAGTAGATGCACCAGGACTTTAACTCATGGTTGAAGAACTGGTGCTGTGAGGAAGGGTTTGGATTCATTGGTGACTGGGGACCCACCTGGAGGATGGAGGTTTGTTCAAGCCTGACAGCCTGCATCCATCCTGGAAGGGAATCCAAGCACTCAATGATAAGTTTAAATGCTACATTGACAAGCATTTAAACTAGCAAAGGGGGGTGGCAGACCAGCAAGGTGGGTACCTACTTGCTCACCCCCCACAGCTAGCAGTAGAACCAGTGAACCAGAGGAGTGGCTATCTCTGCAAAGCAGTGTGCAAAAGATGGAGATTAGTGCCCAAGAGGTGGATAAGCAGAAAGGGCAAATGCAGCAGAAGGGCAGACAGCAAGGGAGAACCTAGGACAAATGATAACCAAGGAAGGGGCTGGAGTAGAACAGTGAAACAGTCTAGGGAGGTCAAATCATGGAAAGCCATGTGTGCAAATGCCAGGAGCCTTAGCAACAAGATGGAAGATCTGAGGCTGTCATGGTGCAGTCAGACTTGGACATTGTGGCCATCACTGAAACCTGGTGTAATGATAACCACGACTGGGAGATGGCCATACCTGGCTACAACATATTCAGAAGAGACAGAGCAGGCAGGAAGGGAGGAGGAGGTGGCACTGTATGTGAAAAAATGACATAAGGGCCACAGAGATCCAGGAGGAACAAAATGGGGAGATATACTGTGGGTTAAGCTGGAAAGGAAAATGGGGACAGCTATCCGCACAGGTGTGGTCTATAGACCACCAGCCCAGGAGGAAGAAACAGATAGGAGTTGATGCTAGCCATCCAAAGGATGGCAGACAAGGGTGAGGTAGTACTGGTTGAGACTTCAATATTCCAGACGTGGACTGGAGCATCCCAGCAGCAGCATCAACTAGGAGCAGATTTATCCTGGACTCCTTCAGGGTGCCTTCCTCAAGCAACTGGTCATGGAACCAACTCGGCAGAAGGCAATACTGGACCTTGTGCTCACAAACAGGGACAGTGTGATGGGGGTAATAGTGGGGAGCACCTGGGAAACAGTGACCACCAGTCATTGTGGTTTGAAATCACAGAAAGAGCAGAACCAAACCACACAAAAACACGATCCTGGATTTTAGGGGGCAGACTTTGGGAAAATGGGAGATACTTGAAAGAGGCATTAAGGAAATGGGACAGGAGTCAGGGGTTGAGGAACAGTGGGCAGTATTTAGAATGGGATTACAAGAACAACAGAATTGTGCATTAAGCAGGTTAGCAAGAGGAAAAGGAAGAGGAGACCATTATGGTTTTCCAAAGAGGTAGCAAAGAAAGTGAAGCCAAAAGATTGCATTCAGGCAATACAAAAAGACACAGGCAGAAGGGATAGGGAGAAGTACCAGGAGAAGCAAAGGGAGGCAGGAGGTCAGTAAGGAAGCCAAAGCTCAGACAGAAGAACACATTGCAAAATCAGTGGGTAGAGGGACAAAACCTTTACAGGTACATAAGTGAAAAAGAAAGACAAAGAGAGGGATAGTGAGACTGAAGGGGAGGATGGGTGCCACGTGGAGGATGACAACAGTAAAGCTAACATATTGAACAGGTATTTCTGCTCAGTCTTTACTGAGGAAGAGGAGGGTAATGGGTCTGAAGGGAGTACAAGGGTGAGAATGGTGCAGAATGGACACAAGTCCCTTTACACGAAAGGGTCCTGAATGAACTGGAAGTAATAAGAGTTGATAAAGCAATGGGGCCAGATGGGGTACACCCAGGGTCCTTAAAGAACTAAGAGAGGTGGTGGCTGAACCTCTGGCTATCCTGTTTAGCCAGTTACTGGAAACAGAGGAGGTACCCAAAGACTGGAGGACAGCAGATGTAGTCCCCTTATACAAAAGTGGGAACAAAGAGGAAGCAGAGAACTACAGACCAGTCAGCCTCACCTCGGTAGTGGGGAAGATCATGGAAGCACTACTGAAGGAGAGATTGGTGGAACATCTGGTTGTCAATGGACTACAGGACCCAAGGCAGCTTGGTTTCACCAGGGGGGGAGGTCATGTCAGACCAACCTTGTTGAATTTTTTGACTGGGTGACTAGGGAGGTGGATCAGGGGAGGGCAGTGGACATGGCCTGTCTGGACTTCAGCAAGGCCTTTGACACTGTGCCACATAGAAGACTATTACACAAACTGGGGAATATGGGTGGGCAGGACAGTAGTGTGGTGGTAGGTAACTGGCTGGGTGGCAGGACACAGAGGGTGGTGGTAAGTGGCTGTCACTCCACAGAGGGAAGAGTGACCAGTGGGGTACCACAGGGATCAGTGCTGGGACCGGTCCTATTCAACATCTTCATCAGTGACATTGCGCAGGACCTAGAAGGCAGAATTTCACTGTTCGCTGATGACACAAAGCTCTGTAACAGAGTAGACACACCAGAGGGTGTAGACAGAGTGAGAAGCGACCTGCAGAAACTTGAAGAATGGTCAGGGGTTTGGCAGTTGAAATTCAATGCAAAGAAGTGCAAGATAATGCATATGGGGCACAAAAACCCTGGCACAATATATCAGTTGGGGGGTGAGGATATAGCATGCACCAAGCAGGAAAGGAATCTTGGGGTTATCATCTCTGATGACCTCAAGGTAGGGAAACAGTGTGACAAGGCAGCAGGTAAAGCAAATAGGATGCTGGGATGCTGGGATGTATAGGCAGGGGCATCACCAGCAGGAAAAGGAGGTCATAATTCCGCTATACAAGACACTAGTGAGGCCCCACCTAGAGTACAGTGTACAGTTCTGGAGACCATACCTATGTAAGGACATAGACAGGGTAGAGAAGGTTCAGAGGAGGGCAACAAAGATGGTGCATGGATTGCATCACAAGTCCTATGAAGACAGGTTGAAGGAACTGAACATGTACTCCTGGAGGAGAGGAGGGAGAGGGATATGATAGAGACATACAAGTATCTTACAGGGAGGAACAGGGTGCAGAAAACACTATTTTTAAGCGAAAAAGATGTTCCAGGACTAGACGGCATGGGATGAAGTTGGAGGGAGGACGATTCAGAGGAAACATGAGAAAGAATTTCTTCACAGAACCGGTGGTGGACAAGTGGAACACCCTGCCAGAGGAAGTGGTGGGGGCTGAAACAATCACTGGATTTAAGAATGCATGGGATAGACATAAAGGAATTCTGGAGGTCAGGGGTAAGGGGCAACAGACTTCTAGGAAAACAAACTGAACTTACAAGCTCAAATGGGCAGACTGGGTGGGCCATAGGCCCTTATCTGCCGACACTGTCTATGTATCTATGTAATATATGATTATAATGGAAGTGCAATCATGGCCAACTGGCAAAGCTGCAGTGCAGTTATCTCTCTAAACCTCTATAACAGCACTCTGGTTAAATGGAACTTAAGTGTGGGACTGCCACCCAGTTTGCACTTTCTGTGCCTAATAAAATTTTTCACATGTGGCTTTGTCTGATGCCTACCTGGGGACCAAGGATCTGGCCAGTCAGTCAGTAGAGAGAGTGAAGTGGAACTTCCAGACACTGGGGCACAGATTGGCAGCACACTTAGCCTCCGTGGCATTTTCTGAGGTCCTTCCTGTGTGGGGCAGGGAGGGGAGGCAGTACAGGATTAGGAATAATGAAATAGTAAAGTTTAACAGTTGGCTGAAGGGGTGGTGTCGGGACATGGGTTACCACTTTGTCAGGGATTGGAGGGATATCTGGGACAGCAGACTCTTCAAGGGTGATGGACTTCACCTGACAAGAGAGGGGGTTAGCACACTACGGCAGAAGTTTGACGTCTGCATCAGACATTTAAACTGACTGCAGGGGAGTCCGGGTCAGGGGAAGCCATGGTGGATGGTGAGCAGAAGGGGATCCTAGATAGAACTCCCCCACATCCAGTGGATAGTAACTGTAAAGAGGATACAGGGAACACAGTAGGGTTTACAGGACCAAGGGGAGGAGTACCAGTGAGGTGGAAAGTAAAAGGTATAAGCACAAATAAGGAGGGAAGAAAACATGAAAAGCAAAATAACAGTAGCAGAGTTAGAGCAGGGATCAGATGAAGGTGGGTATGCCTTAACATCAGGAGCCTAGGCAACAAACTCGGCAAGCTCCAGGCGCTGATGGCAGACAGTGAAGTGAACCTGATGGGCCACAGATAAAAATGACTGGGATATGATGGTCCCTGGATGTTCAATGTTCAGGAGGGATAGACGAACAGGTAGGGTTGCCTTTTTTGTCAAGGAGGGCATTGAAGTGGCAGAAGATGGAAGTATTAGGGGTAGCAGGTGGGAGCCTGAGTCAGTATAGGTGCACCTCATAGCAGCCTCAGGCAGGAAAATCCACTTGAGGTGATCTATAGGCCTCCAGGGCAAGGGGAGGAAAGGGACAAATAACTCGTGGAGAACTTAAAACTGGGGCAGCAAAGGGGGAAGTAGTATGGTGGGTGATCTGAATCTGCCTGAGGTCGATTGGGAGGTCCCGGTGGTGAAGAATTACAGGAGTCAGATACTACTGGATGCCTTCCAAGACTGTCTACCGGTGCAGCTTGTTAATGAACCTACCAGGTAGAATGGAATTCTTGATGTGGTGCTCACCAACTCGGAGATGGTGGGTGCTGTGGGAGTAGGGGAGCCACTAGGGAACAACGACCACAACTCTGTGTGGTTTGAATTGGCCCTCAGGGCTGGCAACCCACTATCAAGAACCAAAGTACTTGACTTTAGAAGGGCAGACATTGCTAGGTTGAGGGAACTGGTCAGGGATAAGTTAGTAGGGGTGGAGGACATAAGGAGGGGAGGAGAGATGGGGGCAATAAAGGGAGCCATCCTTGAGGCATCAAAGGCAAGCATGAGAACAGTATCTGAAAAAAAAAACAGGTTTAAGAGACCACAGTGATTCTCAGCTAGGGTCAGGGAAGCAGGGCCAAAAAGAAGGCCTTCTAGAAATACAAGGAAAAACCGGGAGGCAGAAAGGGAGTATTATATGCAGAAAAACAGGGAGGCAAAGAGGGTCATCAGGGAGTTGAAAGCAGACACGGAGCTGCGTAACGCAAAGGAGGTTGAGAATGGAGAAAAATAGTTTTTAGATATATCTGACAAAAGAAAAAAGTGGGTGCTTCACACAGTTAGTTGAGGGGGGGTAGGGTAAGGATGAGCAAAAGGCTGCAATCCTGAATGACTACTTTTGCTCAGTATTCACTAAGGAGAACTGTGGGTCCATGCCAGAAAGCACCATCAGAGCAGCTGCTAAGGGAGTCCCAGAAATGAGGAAGCCAATACTTACTAGCAAGAGGATCCTGAAAGGATTGGCAGCCCTTAAGATAGTAAAGGCCCCAGGACCAGATGGGTTGCATCCGAAGATACTTAGGGAGTTAGCAGCAGAACTGACTGAACCACTAGCTGGGGTGTTCAGCAGCTCATTTAGGTCCAGGGAAGTTCCAAGAGATTGGAGAATGGCAGATACTGTACTGGAGAACAGGGAGCAACCATTGAACTACAGGCCTGTCAGTCTGACCTCCTTTGTGGTGAAGCTGATGGAATCACTAATCAAAGAGGACCTCATAGACTACCTGGAGAAAAACGGGCTCAGGGACAGTAAACAACATGGTTTCATGGCGGGAAGGTTTTGTCAGACTAAAAAACAGACAAAGGCTGTGCTGTAGGTCTGCTGTACTTTGACTTCAGTTAGGCTTTTGATTCAGTACTGCACAAAAGGTTGCTCAAAAAGGTGGAAGATCTGGGTGCAGCTAAAACTGTAGTGAACTGGGTGGGTAGTTGGCTAGAAGGGGGAAGCAGCAGAGGCTGATGATCAGCGGGGTTAAATCAGAGGAAGGGGAGGTTCTAGGGACATGGATATGTTGTTCAATCCACACTTATTGGCAGGTTCCTTGCCGCTTTAAATCTTGCCAGAAGGTCTTCAAGCTGGCTCCTCCCACCCACCCGGGTGGTAAAACTCTAGGCTCCGCCCCATGACGCCAGATCTTCCTTACCGCTTGGAAGCTCAGGTTCCCTCCTTAGCGCTCTGCATTTTAGACTGGATCCTAACTCTTCGGTTCGTCCGAAACCCGTTTTGAAGTTTTCTAAACCTCGGTCTTTATCATCCCTCGCGGCTGCGATGGACAAATTGATCCCTGGCTTTCGGAGGTGCCCTTGTGGGCAGAAAATGTCCAGGACGGGTCTGCACTCCACGTGCGTCTACTGCCTAGGTCTAGACCACAACCTGCAGGCCTGTGAGTTGTGCCGCTTTTTTTCGGCCACCGTCCTGGAGGATTGCGCTGCCCGATTGAAGCTCGGGTGCCCCGAGAAGCGTTACCCAATGGTAAAATCCAAAGAGGCTCGGGCGGTGTCTGCGGCGGCTTGCTCGGCTGAGCAGCTCAAGCATATGATCGCCCTCGAGGAGGAGGCGGCCCAGGCCGCATCTTCCTCCTCCTCGGCCGCGGCATTTATCCCGCTCTCTCTGAGTTCCTCGTACTCGGCTTCGTTCAAGGAGCTTTGTCAGTCCCTTTCCACGAAGGGAGAGGGGCCATCGGGACATTCCTCCGCCCAAGAAGAAGGAGTCGGCGCGTGTCCACCGCCTGCTCGTGGGAGCGGGAGAGGTCTCCTTCCCCGGACAGCCGACCATCGACTTCGGTCGAAGTTGCGGCTCAGGCCGCTGGCTTCATGGTGTCCCCGTCAGGCCAGCCGGCCGAGACTCCCGTCGACGCAGTCGAGATATTCCTCGACCCGTCGGACGGGTTGTCAACTGGCGAAGCTGACAACCCACCTTCGCTGGTTCCCCCGGTGGAGACCGAGGATCTGCCTGCACCTTCGGGGCGGCAGTTCCCGGTTAAAGTGCCCGAGCTGAGGGAAGAGCGGGTGTCCCCCGGCCCTTCCCAGACCCGCCCTCAGTCACCCCGAGGGTCTCGGTCTCGGACTTCATCTCGGTCAAGCCGTTCCCGCTGACATCGGTGGTCTCAGTCTCGGTACCGAAGTAAGCGGCGACACCGTTCCTCCTCGTCCTCCTCCTCGGATGAGGAGAGGCTTCGACGTAAATTGCGTCAGCGTTACGAGGAGCTTATGTGGCAACAGTTACTGTTGTCTGGGAATAAATCAACTCCGATTCCTCCCCCGGCCATCAAGTGGCTGTCGCCCAAACGACCGAAGCAACCGCTCGCTGCAGTCGAGATGCCCATTCCTGGGCCAGTTGTTCGGCCGAAACTAGCTGCCCCACCAATTGTGGTTGAACCTCCGCCTCCACAACCGAAGTCTGGGGCACCGACCAAGGATTCTCGGTTGGGTCACGGCCTGCCCCACAGGTTGTCAGTCACCCTCACTCCCGACCGTCCTCGGCAGGTGGAGGGTGGCTCAGGGCCGAGGCAGCTCTTCGCAAACTCTTCGGAGTCCGATGACGACCTGGAGTCCTCCGGGGACCAGTCATTGGATGATAGCCCATCGTCCTTCTTGGGTTTGCTTCGACTCATCTTGGAGTCCACCGGGATGCAGCTCGAGCCCGTGTCCAAACGGCCCAAGTATCCCCTGACGGAGATACTGGACCGCGGGGATTCACCCACGGAGGCCTTCCCTGTGGCTGAGGCTATTGTCGACCCAGCCTTGGAGCTTTGGCAGCGGCCTGCTTCCTGTTCTGCGCCCTTGGCCAGGATGGCCAGGAAGTATGCGGTCCCTACTGGCTCTTTGCCCGGTTTCTCAGAGCACCCCTCTGCCGAGGGGTTAGTCACCGACAGCGTCTTCCGGCGTTCCGGAAATGCTCGGGACGTGGATAAGCTCCTCAACAAAGAGTCCAAAAAGCTGGACTTTGCCGGGCGCAGGGTGTACGCTGCGTCCTCCCTCGGTCTCCGACAGGCCAGCTCAGCCGTGCTGATGGCACACTTCTCCCACGCCCTCATGGGCTCCCTGGATGAGGTTGTCCCTCATCTCCCGGCCAACCTGCAGACCACGGTCCGTCAGGTGCGGGACATGGGTAGGGTGGTGGCGAAGCAGCAGCTTCAGACTGCTCTGGACATAGGTGATTCCTGTGTCAGGTCAGTAGCGGCCATGGTGGCCATGCCCCGGAGGGCGTTGCTGAGGATATCCACTTTCACGGCGGATACCCAGCACAGGTTGGTGGACGTCCCCTTCTTGGGGACTGACCTCTTCGGCCCTGGAGTGGAGGGACACCTCCAGCGGATCGAAAAGTCCAATGCCACTCTGGACTTGGTCACCTCCGCCCAGAGGGACAAAGGCCGCCATCAGCAACAGCATAAGTCCTTTCGTCCTTCGGCCCCTGCAGCACGACCAGCCCAACAGCACCAGCAACAGGGCCAGCAGGCTCGCGCTTGGCATCCCAAACCCAAGCCGGCAGCTTCCTCCAACAGGAAGCAAGGAGGTAAAGGCCCAGGAGGTCCCTCGGCCGGTTCCTCCTCCAAGCCTGCCCAGTGACGGGTTGAGGGGTGTCGCCCCCAGCCTCGTCACTCCCCCCTGGGTTCCCCATGGGGGACGGCTCCGCCACTTCCTTTCCACCTGGTCCGCTGTCACCACGGACCGCTGGGTGTTGGAGGTGGTAGGGAAGGGCCTGCCTCTGGAGTTCGAGCAGACCCCACCCTTTGAGCCGCACCTCGGGGGCCACGGAGTCCGCAGCCTCGCTTGTCGGCCGCCGAACCATTTGCCCTGCTCCTCGAAAAAGAGGTGATCAGGAAGATGGCGGATCCTCCTCCAGACCTGGGGTTTGTGTCCAGGTATTTCATGGTCCCAAAACGGACGGGGGGCTGGCGCCCCATCCTCGACCTGCACAACCTGAACAGGATCCTAAGGTCTCGGACCTTCAGGATGGTCACTCTAGCTCAGATAATCCCATCCCTGGAACGAGGCATATGGTTCTGTTCCCTGGACCTCCAGGACGCGTTCTTTCACGACCCGATCTGTCCGTCTCATCAGAGATTCCTCCGCTTCAGAGCGGAGGGATCCCTTTACGAGTTCCGGGCCATGCCCTTCGGCCTCTCTCTATCTTCCAGGGTCTTCACCAAATGCATGGCAGTGGTGACAGCATTCCTGCGGCACCGAAGGGTCCGGGTGTACTGCTACCTGGATGACTGGCTGATTGCAGCCCCCTCCAGAGCGGAGGTGGAGCGGTCCAGAGATCTGGCCCTCCAGGTTTGCTCTCAGATTGGCCTCCTCATCAACGGGCCAAGTCGGAACTCGTGCCAAAGCAGGTGATACTCTTCATCGGGGCAGAGCTCGACTCTGTTCGAGCCAGAGCTCGGCTCTCGGCGGACAGGGCCGAGGTTCTTTCCTCCTTTGCCCAATCATTTCTGGTTGGGCAGTCGTGCCCTGCCCGGGACTTCCTACGCCTCCTGGCGGCCTGAACCAGCGTGGTCCATTGGGCCCGTTGGTACATGCGTCCCCTTCAATGGGGACTGGCCAGCCAGTGGTCACAACGCTGCGATCCGTTGGACCAGCCCGTGACAGTGACCCAGGAGATGTGGAACGCTCTCCAGTGGTGGACCGTTCCGGCACATCTGCAGGAGGGCATCCCGTTCGTCCGCCCCGAGCTGACGGTCTCTCTATCGACCAATGCATCTCTGATGGGTTGGGGTGCCCATATGGGGGAGCACAGAACGCACGGCCTCTGGTCCCCTCGGGAGTCCTGATGCCTTATCAACCTGCTGGAGCTCCGAGCGGTCCGCCTAGCTCTCACCGCCTTCGCTCCGTTTCTACGGGGTCAAGTGGTTCAGGTCCAGATGGACAATACCACGACCATGTACTACCTAAACCGCCAGGGCGGGATGCACTCCATGCTGTTATGCAAGGAAGCTCTCCGCATATGGTCCCTCGTGAGCAGCCTGGAGGCGGATCTCCTAGCCATTCACGTGGCAGGAGCCTCCAACACCCTGGCCGATGCCCTAAACCGGAGAGGGGCTGTGTCTCACAAGTGGTCTCTCCTGCCAGAGGTAGTACAAGATCTGTTCTCCCACTGGGGCACGCCTCAGGTGGACCTGTTTGCCTCCAGGGAGAATGCGTAGCTGAGACTGTTCCATGCCCGCCCCCCGCAGCAGGGCTCGCTGCAGGGGGATGCCTTCTCGAGGCCATGGACCCCAGGCCTCTTCTACGCCTTTCTCCCATTTCCCTTGATCCACAAGGTGCTTCTCAAGGCGAGGAGGGACAAGACGCAGGTGATTCTGGTAGCCCCAGACTGGCCCCGCCAGTTCTGGTATCCAGATCTCCTCAGTCTCAGCTCCAGGCTCCTGAGGCGGCTTCCAGCCCGCCTGGACCTGATCTCAGTCAATCAGGGGAAGGTATTCCATCCGGACCTTCAATCTCTGCACCTGACGGCCTGGTTCCTGAGCTGCTAGAGTTCCAGGCCTTGGGTCTTTCCGACGAGGTCCTCAACGTCATTGAGGCATCCCGTAAGGAGTCGACCAGGAAATGCTATGCCTTCAAGTGGAAGAGATTCTCCATTTGGTGTCAGAGGAAGGGCTTGGACCCTTCCGCCTGTCCCTTGGCAAGCATTCTGGACTACCTGTGGTCCCTTTCTAAGCAAGGGCTTCGGTTGACAACCCTTAAGGTGCACCTGGCAGCCATCTCTGCTTACCGGGCGCAGGCCGGGAAGCAGTCGGTGGCACAGGAGAAGGTGGTCGAGCGCTTTTTCAAAGGCCTTGATCACATTTCCCCTCTGGTGCGAGAACCTCCACCTCCATGGGATCTACTGCTGGTATTGGCCAAGCTCATGGGCAAGCCATTCGAACCAGTGGACAGGTGCGATATTTCCCACCTGTCGTGGAAGACCGCCTTCTTGGTGGCTATCACGTCAGCCAGAAGGATGGGAGAGCTCCAGGCGCTTTCCATCGAGTCTCCTTATCTGGTCTTCCACAGGGACAAGGTTGTCCTGCGTCCCCACCCGAAGTTCCTTCCGAAGGTGGTGTCGGAGTTTCACCTTAACCAGGTGTTGACTCTGCGGTGTTCTACCCCAATCACACCTGAGGGCTAATATAGGCTCCATACTTTGGACCCTAGAAGAGCGCTTGGCTTATTATAAGGACCGACGGCTGAAGTTCGGGAGAGGTTCGCCAGCTGTTTGTCACCTATGGTGAAGCTGCACCTGGCAGACCTGGCAGCCAAGCGGACGATAAGCAGGTGGGTCACCTCCTGCATAGATCTCTGCTATAGGTTGACGGGCATGGAGCCTCCCAGAGGGATAAGAGCTCATTCTACCCGCCATACCGCTGCATCGGTGGCTGCTTCCAGGGATGTCCCTTTCCAGGATATCTGCAGGGCTGCTACCTGGAAGTCAGCACATACCTTCATTACCCACTACCACATCGACCTTGAGTCACGCCGGGATGCTGGTTTTGGGGCCTCGGTTCTCCAGTCCTTATTCCCTAAGTAGGGAGTGTGCGCCTTGCCTCCCTCCTCCCGGAGAACTGCTAGGAGTCTGCCAATAAGTGTGGATTGAACAACATATCCATGTCCCTAGAAATACAGGTTACTCACCTGTAACAGGAGTTCTAGGAATGGTATATGTTGTTCATCCATGACCCACCCGACCTCCCCGGCTTCAACGCACAACCTGGCTTCCAGCGGGCTAGATCTGGCGTCATGGGGCGGAGCCGAGAGTTTTACCACCCGGGTGGGTGGGAGGAGCCAGCTTGAAGACCTTCCGGCAAGATTTAAAGCAGCAAGGAACCTGCCAATAAGTGTGGATGAACAACATATACCATTCCTAGAACTCCTGTTACAGGTGCGTAACCTGTATTTATGAACAGGGTTCCACATGGATCTGTCCTGGGTCTGGTCCTCTTCAACATGTTCATTACTGACATTGGTGAGGGAATCCGGGGCAGGCTATGTCTTTTCGCATATGACACAAAACTGTGTGGTAGGGTGGATAGTGATGAGGGAATAAGGGACTTGCGAGAGACCTACAAATATTAGAGGAGTGGTCAGAGGTTCGGCAGTTAAAATTCAATACCAAAAAGTGCAAGGTAATACACCTAGGGAAAAGGAACTCCAAGATGGAGTACTGAATGTGTGGGGTGAGACTTAGCACTACAGAGGAGGAGGAATGGGATCTAGGAGATATAATCGGTAACTCCCTTAAACAAATGAGACAGTGCAACAAGGCCCATAGCAAGGCTAACAGGATGCCGGGATGTATTGGGAGGGGGGCCGTTCAGGGGCAATGCGAGGAAGTATTATTTCACAGAGAGGGTAGTGGACGCATGAAACAGCCTTCCTGAGGAGGTTGTGGGGTCTAAAACTGTGGGAGAATTCAAGAATGCATGGGACAGACATAAGGCAATTCTTGTGGGGGGGTAGGAAGAAATAGGCTGTTGGTTAGCTAGGATCTAGTGCCTATCCTGTAGGTAGGGAAATAGGCAGACTAGATGGGCCAAGCAGTCCTTATCTGCCACAAAGTCTATGTTTCTATGTATTGATTTTTTAATTTTTACCAGGAGAGAGACACTAAGCTGAAGCTTGTTTACAGGTGTGACCTGGGAGCACAAGGAAGTTAAGTGACTTGCTCAGGGTCACACAGTGTGCAAGTGGGGGCTGTAGGATTCAAACCTAGGTCTCCATGTTTGCAGCTCAGAGCCTTAAACCACTGCACTATACTGCCTGATAGCAGAAGAAAAAAGCTAATACTACCTCTGTACAGGTCCCCGGTGAGGCCTCATCTGGAGTACTGTGTCCAGTTTTGGAGCCCTCACCTCAGATAGGGCAGGGATAGGTTGGAAACAGTGCAGCCCAGAGTAACAAATGATTCAGGGCCAGCAGGGCAGATCATGTGAGGAGCACCTCAAGGCCCTCAGTATGTACTCACTGGAGACCAGAAGGGAGAGGAGAAATATGATACAGACCTTCACGTTTCTTAAAGGAATTGCCAAGGTAAACTGGGGGGGGGAATTATTTACCCTGAATACCAACTCAAGGTTATGTGGTCACTTGTGAAAATTAACAGGAGGGAGGTTCAGAAAGGATGTGAGGAAGTACTTCTTTATGGAAAGGGTGGTGGAACCTTGGAACAGTCTGGTGTCCGAGGTGGTGGGTGCAAATACAGTCAGAGATTCAGGCAGGCATGGAATTGAATCAAGGGACTAGCAGTCACCCGGGGTGACAAGACCAGGGAGGAGAATGGGGATAAGATGGGGAGGGGGGGATTAGTACCCTGGAGGGAACAATAGGTTCCACAGAAGGTTCCAGGGATTTTGGGAAATATGGGCAAACTGGATGGACCTCTGTTTTTTGATGCTATCATGGTCTTTGTTTCTGTGTTTGTTAAGTAATGTTTTCTTTTATCTGGGTGATCCTGTTGTTGCCCCATCATGACCTTCTGTAACTATAGGTACTCTGACAACATCCCAGAATGCCCCACGGCTGACATCAGCAATGGGGAAGTCACAGGAGGTTCAACTAGTTGTAATGGATCTCCAAGCTTTTAATGCCTTGATATGCTGGTCACCAGTCCCACTGTACTCTCAGAGCTGTGTATAGGTCGCGTGACTATAAGCCTCGGGTTACAAAATGTCAGAGGATCAACCTGATAAAAGAAAAGATTACCCCAAAAGCAGGTAGTAGAACATTTGAATGTGCATAGTAAGTGAAAATCAGGGTCAGCCCCGTACTTTTACTGTAGGTTTCCATTTAACTGCAGTGATGTCATCAAATCTGGGAAAGATATCTGCACTGCACATTTGCCAAATTGGCCATGTTATCATCTCCATTATGATACTGAAGGTACTAGGTTTTTAGGTAATGATTTCCTCATTTAATTTCTATAGCATCATTTTAAGATGTATATCCAAATAAAACCATGAAGTGTGTGCACCCCTTAAAGAAGTATAATTTCTGGTCAGAAAAACAGGCTGCAGGCTATGTTATGTAATTGATTAATTTAATGAATGGCTTTGCAGTGTGCAGGATTACATAAGTAATAATGATTTCACTGGGGCGTTGCTGCTCTATTAACAGTTGACATTTCTGTCTACAGTGAGCTCACCAATGGATGAGGTACTAGCTTCCCTGAAGCGTGGCAGCTTCCACTTGAGGAAGGTCGAGCAGCAGACCCTGCGCCCTTTCCCAGATGAGGATGACAGCAATAACATCCTGGCACAGATCAGGAAGGGAGTGAAACTGAAGAAGGTACAGAAGGAAGCCCTGAGGGAGTCCTTTGCAGACCTACCTGATACCGATCCCCTGACCCGCAGCATCCATGAAGCACTAAGAAGAATTAAAGAGGCATCGCCTGAATCAGATGATGAAGAAGACAGCCTGCCTTGCACTGACTGGGATAATTAACTTGTAATGTCTTTGAGTTTTTCCTCCACTCTGTCTTCTGCTGTGTCATTTGATCTAGTCATTCCCGACACTGTGTAATTCCAGCCAGGATGTACTAAGGGTGAAAAAAGCGACCTGGTTGACAAGGAGAAAAGCTCTCCCTTAAAAACTGTGCCTAACTTTAAATTCTGCATTTGTAAACTAGTAAGGGTGCATTTTAAGCGCTTTGAAGTTTTGCTGACCTTTCACTGGGGAAGAACTTGTAGGCACTGAGCAGTATTTAAGGTTTCAAAATACCAACCGCAGTAACTTAACCAGTTGTCAGGCCACCAAGGTTCAAGCAAAATCTCCCTTGTACTTTAGAAAGATGCTGTATTTGGTCACATAAAAATGCATCTGTCATTCAAAAAGAGTGTCATCAACTTGCCTAATAATATAATTTATGAAGTATAATCATAAATATAAAATGTGTTTCTTAATGGAATTTAGGAAGAAACAAATGAGTTTATAAGAACAAAAGGCTTACCTTGAAACAGCAGTTCATGTCATGGTGAAGGTTTTGAACCTATACTTCCTTATTTCACTTTAGATTGCCCTTTTTGCTTGGTTTTAATCTGCGTTAGCATTATCAGTATCGTTTGCCGTTTTTAAATGCCCCAGTTTTCAACATCACTCTTCTTGTCTCTAAAATGAGCCGGCATGCAACAAAAACTGCCCCTCAGCGTTATGGGGCACTGGTGGCATCTGGACTAACCCCGGTTCTCAAAACTGAAGCTGATCAACATAGCGTCATGCATGTAATATGGTGAACATGGAGTGTGGCACTATATAAATGTATAGAATGTATAAAACAAAAAATGAACAGCAGGGATCAGCATCGGTGGATGAAACAGAGTGAATAATGAAGGGTATTAATTTTTGTAAACATGAACTGCTGCTTCCGGAGTCTTGCTGAAAACAGAAAATAAAGTTGTCAATATTTTTGACCCTTAGATTATTTAGAAGCATGATGCCCTAATACAAATGGGTGCATAGTAAGCAATAACTGTACCTACTGTTTAGGCGATATCCCGACCTATGTTACCAAGACCAGATGGTCTCAATGTCAGTCCCGATTTTAGTCTCTGTTTGCAGCAATGCATTAGAAACCCCTTTGGTTCTGTTTTCAGCCCATATGCTGATACATTACACATTGTTCTTACAGTTTCTTAAGAAGAAACTCCCTGACACTGATGTTTTTCAGTCCTTTGGCTAACAAAAGCTTTTGGCTGGTAAGAAACAAAACTCTCTTTTCTGTATCCATCAGAACCCCAATTAGTTGTGACTCGGTAGAAGATTAGTGCTGAACAGGAGTGTTGTTTTCAGTGTGCTGGCAGCACTTCATTCACTTCAGCCCCCCTGAGTAACTAGTGTTCCATAATTGATGCTGTCGTGCTGCCACTGCACTGGGGGATACCAGTCTTCCATGTCTGGCTGTCAGATGTTACTCATTCACTTGGAAAGTAAACAACTTTATTATGAATTAAGGACTTTTCTTCCATTCAGCAGTTGTGTAACTCCGTAATGTGGAGGTCACCTTAAGATTCCCCACCCCCAAGTAAAAACTGTTTTATTTTCATATCAGTACCAAAATTGCAGAGTACATCTTTAAAATGGAAAGGAAGGCTTTAGGAAGGAGCAACAGCACCCACACAGAATGTCCAGTGGTGCGGAAATATATGGCCACCTTGGGATGTGCTGTAAGCCTTCTGCCTTCAACCACCCAAGAAGTGTGAATATTCTGAAGAATCAAGCTCCTTCATAGTGTCCCACTCTTTGGTCTTGGGGCCAGAGATCCTAGGACCCCACAGGAACCAGAACGTTTGGGGATGTCGACGCTGGCAGCACCATATAAGGTGACAATGGCCCCAACTGCCTCACTTCCTTTTTTCCTGCCATTGAGTGCACACCTTAGCTGGAACACCACTTCAGAATCATTGACATTGTTTATCTAGTTATTTCTCTGATTTTTTTTTTTATTTCTTAATCATATCTGGTAGGCCCCTGTTTCAGTCATATCACTGTGGTAAAAAGATTACGCATTTCAGTTTCTATAGGCTTTGTTTCTTGTGCATGGGGCAGTTTTATGACATGAAACATTTCCACAATTTCTTTGCCCTTTGAAAAATGAACAAGGGACAACAGGGCAGGGAAAGGAGGTTGATGAGGTGTTCAGGCCTCCTTTCCTTCAGAACACAGCAATTGAACTCCACTTCACAGCTAAATCTGTGTTGGGATCTTTCCAAATCATCCTCCCTCTTATCCCGTCTGGTGGAAAATGGCCATGGAGGGTATGCTGAGGGGTAGACAGAGCAGTGACTTTTTGATGCAAGTAACAGCAGACTCTGCTGTTCCTCCTCCCCAGCCTTCTGTACAGACAGTGAAGGAACTGCTGCTGTCTCCTTTTCAAGGTCCTCCAGTGCCATCCTCATGACAGTGTGAGCTAATTTCAGTCACCTTGGCGCTGGACACTTTTCCGCTGTTGCCTTCCTTGGCCCGTGCTATGATGCCACAGTGCTGGTAAGCCCACTAACACCAGAGTCTGTTCCTCCGACTTGGACAGCATCCACACCACTCCCTGTGGGAAAAATGCTGCACTCAGTGCCAAGTAGTGTCAAGCCTGGTGCCGTCATCATTGCCAAGCATGTTGCTGGTGCAGAGCCGTGCCTGGCCTCAACTTCAAGCACTATCCCTCTTTTTTCTACAGTTTCTTGCTGTGTTGCGAAGCTACCTGGATCAGGCCCACTGTTGCTATATATTCTGTTACACAGGCTTCATATTGGAGAGGTGTAGGACAGTTGGGAGCAAATAGGGCATTATTCCGTATTCCGTCCCCTATTCCTGTGGCTCTGGTGGTTCCCTTATTAATTACATCACAAGATATTCATTGGGAAGTACACAACTTTTCTCTTAATCAACTGTTAGTCTCAGTGCATGATCTCACATTTTCCCACAGTTAGACCCGCAAGCAAGGGGTGGGTCAGAAGTTGGTCAACTGGGTGGCAAACTGGTTGACTGGCAGAAAACAGAGAGTGGTGGTAAATGGTATACAGTCAGAAGAGATGCAAGTCACAAGTGGGGTACCTTAGGGATCAGTCCTGGGGCCAGTCCTATTCAACATCTTCATTAGTGACCTCGCAGATGGACTAGAGGGTAAGGCTTGTCTGTTTGCAGATGACACCAAGATCTGCAACAGAGTAGATGATCCAGATGGGGTGGGCAGAATGAGAAGAGATCTGGATAAACTAGCAGAATGGTCAGAAGAGTGGCAACTGGGATTTAATGCAAAGAGGTGCAAAATCATGCACATAGGGAAGAGAAACCCTGAAGCCACTTATAGGCTGGGAGGGTTGCTAGCAGTCACAAAGGAAGAAAGAGACTTGGCATCATCATCACTGATGACCTAAAATCATCCAAGCAGACCTCTAAAGCAGTAGGTAAGGCTAGGGGGGTGTTAGCGTGTATTAGTAGGGGTATCACAAGTCGTAAGAGGGAGGTAATAATCCCTCTGTACAAGACACTGGTTAGGCCCCATCTGGAGTACTGCGTGCAGTATTGGAGGCCACACCTTCACAAGGACATTAACCAAATTGAGGCAGTCCAGAGAAGGGCAACCAAAATGGTGCAGGGACTGCATCAGAAGACATATGAGGACAGATTAACGGAGCTCAATATGTATAGCCTTGAGCAAAGGAGGGAGAGAGGTGATATGATCGAGACATTTAAACACCTTAAGGGCATAAACAAGGTGAAAGAGTCTAACATGTTTAAATATAAGAAAAATAGCAGGACAAGAGGACACAGCATGAGATTAGAGGGAGGCCGATTAAGGGGGAATGTGAGGAAATTCTTTTCACAGAAAGGGTGGTAGATGCATGGAATGGCTTACCACAAGAAGTGGTGGCTATGAATACAGTGCAGGACTTCAAACAGGCATGGGATAGGCATAAGGGAGCAATACAAATGACTATGAATAGATAGGTCACTGACAGAGCAAAGGCCGATGGCACATTTATAAGGTAGAAAAAGAAATGGGCAGACTGGATGGGCCTTGCGGTCCTTATCTGCCGTCAACTTCTATGTTTCTATGTTTCTATGTAATCATTGATCACACCACTCAGGGAAACTCCTCCTCTCCCTCTTCCTCAGGAGGTGCAGATTCTTCCCTATATATTCCTGTATCCTTGTAGGAGGACCTAAATTTTAATACACTTGTGCAAAACATGCAGAGAGTGCTGTGCTTATCTACAGTTGCGGTGGACAGTACTCCAAGGCTGCAGTCAGATTACCTGCCCCAGCTGTCCCCTTATGCCCTTCTGATTCCTGCATTGTAGCCATCCCTGAAGTCTGTCATGACAACTGCATGGAGACATTCCTTCTCTCTGCCTGCAGTGCTTAAGGGTATGGATATCTTGAATCCTTTAACTGAGCATTCCACTGTCAAGGCCTGCTTTGGGAATCCCCTTGGCTCCCTTCTCAAGTTATTCTAGTTTACGCCTGCCATTTCTGGAGGCCAGAAGTATCAGTGCTTTGGTTGGAAGGTCTAATCCTCAGCAATGCCTAGTCCCACTGTTGTGAGTTACCAGTCTTACATGGGTCCAATCAACCAGCCTCTGGTCCTAAGTGGGTGCCCTAACTTGTTCATCCACACCAGACACAGGTCAGCTGCCCTTATTAGCCCTAGCTGCTATGGGCACGGACACTACTAACCACCAGCTCAGAGCTGCATATGATGAAGCTGAAGTTACGGCAGGCAGTACAGTCACAGTGCTATACATCTGCAGGCATGTGTGACTGACATTTCCAGTTCTGGGTCCTGGTGAGTGAGAGTGTATCACAGATCCCACCTTTCATGGTAGAACAGTTTTCACTCCTAGGGGTAGTATCACTGGTTGAAGTCTTTGATTAAGGTCACAATGCCCCCCCCCTTCCCGTTCCTCTCTGGTCTCTCATATACAGGCTGCCTAATGCTCAGCTTCTAGTGTTGTAAAAAAAACCTGTGTGTGTCACCGATTAAGACTACAATACTGTGCTTACTCTACACTTTCTGTTGTTTTGCATTTTTCCGGAGGGCATTTTACCTGGGAAAGCCTGGCCCACAGCCTTATTTTTCAGCCTAAGCTATTTCAGGAGCCCCTTGTGGTGTATAGTGGAGGTTTGTTCTGCATGGATTTTCATGCCAGCTGAAACCTTGTTATACCACAGTTCAAAGGTCAAGTGAATGCAGTTGTATCCTTCTGTGGTACAAGGTTCTAGCTGATTGGAAATCCTCAAGGCACCTGGTGTCTTTTACTGTGCTGTCACGCACACAGCAGTCAGTTCAGGTTCTGAACTGCAACCTCCGCACATTTGCTGCTAATGGAATGCTGAGAAAAAACACTTTAATTTAAAAAGATTAATAAACTAAAACTAAAAAACACACACTATAAAAAGCACTAGTTGGGCAGCCACATGGCCCAACCAGCCTGAGCAGCCATCTCGGGCCTCTGATTACATTGGACCTCTCGGGCTTCGTTGTCAAGGTCTGATGTAATCAGAACCCCTCTGTGGCAGCACAGGCT
Organism: Neoceratodus forsteri; assembly: GCA_016271365.2. NCBI lineage: Eukaryota > Metazoa > Chordata > Ceratodontiformes > Ceratodontidae > Neoceratodus > Neoceratodus forsteri. The sequence goes on along the minus strand of CM057454.1, from coordinate 1,079,720,648 downwards.
GGTTGCCCATAGTTGCCCAACCAGTATTCTCTATGTACCATGGTGAGGGTTTGGAGACACAGTCACCCGCAGCATATATTGTTCAATCAGTGCATGTCACTCACTGCTCCTTTGGGTCCCAGCAGTGTAATGGTTGTATGGCTGTGACCAGATTTTTTTTTTTTTCAGAAATAGGTTTTTATTGGAAACATTTTATGTGCTGCCAATACAGTAATACATAATGGTAACTGTGAATTAAATTACAGGATAAAAGAAGTTGTTACAGAGAAAACATTCACTGGACCTCTGCCCTCCTGATACAGCAGTTGGGGGCCGGAAACCTTATTAAGATACAAATTCCCTGTATGACAAAGTTAAATTCAGTTCTCTTCTTGGGGTGGGGGGCATACCTCTCAACTGTCCCTGATTTTCAGGGACGTCCCTGATTTTGCCTCAGAATTTTACTCTGTCCCTCCTAAAATTTGTGTTTCCGTTGCTAAACAGTGGAAATTGTAAACACAAAATAATATCAAGCATTAAAATTACAGACTTGCTCTTCTTTAGAAAATGCATTCTGCCGTAAGCCCCATATTCTACCAGCTTTCTGGGTGGATTTCTCTAATTTTGAAGCTGTGTCCCTGATTTAGGTCCTTTGTCCCTAATTTTTTTAAGCCTTGTCCCTGATTTATGAGGCAGGAGGTTGAGAGGTATGGAGGGGGGGCTGGCCAGGATGTCGGGAGCCATTGTACCAGCTGTAGAGGAGGAGCCCCCAGACGGCAGTAGCCACACCCACTATGAAAAAGCTTCAAGCATTAAGCAGGCTCCCTGCAGGCAGGCTTTATGAGTCTAGGGGATGAATGAGAGGTCATATGACATTTGGTCCATCTAGGAGTAAAACGGTTCAGTTTTATCATTTAAACCAAAGTGATCTTTTCCATTCTGTAATATCATTCACAGTGTCCCTACAGTGGTCGATTTGCACCTGGATGACTAGATTCTAACAGTAACCCAGAATTTTCTTTTTTTCTGTGATCCCTGTGCATCCCAGAATGCCCATCCAGCTCATTCAACCAGTGGTCATTGCATTATTTCTGACCAAAGGATGGGACTCTGTGGAGGACATTGACTCTTTGAAGATGGTGAAGTTACTTACTCTTTTGATCTTCCAGAGTATCTCTTCTATAGTGATACGCTCACCTGCCCACCTTCCTCTGGACCTTAAGCTATTGTTCCTGCATAGGTACCCCCAACTGGAATGGCTCACCATCCTTTACTTTTGACTGTGTTATCTTTTCGGTCAGATTGCTTCTTTTTCTTTTCTTTATGACCATTGTGCCAGTAGCACCAGTCTACAGTTGCCTGGCTGTTTTGCCATGGCTGGGAGCTGTGTGCTTGACTTTAGTCACCCATTAGGGGCTGACTACCGAGCAGACACCACAGACCATCAGGCCTATTCTGCTGGCTTTTAGTATGTTAGTTGTTTTTTGTTGTGACTATAAGATGGACACATCAACATTTTGGGGTTTTCTGGTGTTTTTTCTCTGTTATGTGAGAATGTTGTTTTTCCTTTCACAATTAGCTAGGGAGCATTTGTGTCTGAGCACACAGTGTTTTATTCTTGCATTAGTTGGACTTAAGGTGTGGGATGGTATCTCTTAATCCTTCCCTTTATGCCTAATGGCTTTAGGAATGGTTTACTTTTTATGATTTCAAAAGTTATACCAGCACACACTCCTTTCATTATGTTTAGTGGCTGCACCTTGGGTTCTGAAAAAAAACAAAAGAAACACATTTTTCATATACTTCTGTAAATGGTAGGATACTTAGACCCTCTGCATTTTTTTTTTGTGTTGTCTTTCCCTTGAAGCACACCTTCTTACAGTAGATGGTAAGGACCTTCCCCCATCACGATGTCCTTACACAGAAACGTAGGTTGTGATGACAGACCCAGTGGTCCACTCAAGCTCCATGCTCAGTCTAATGCTGGGCTGGATTCAGAGACCTGATAACCCTAGCGGCTAATCACCATAGCTTTGCTCTGTGATCCCTTCCCCATATCTGCATGTGGGTCTCATTATTTCCTTTATCTGTCCAGTTCAAGTTTAAATCCTGTCACAGTCTTGGCATCAACCACCCACTCTGTGAAAAATTTCCTCACGTTCCTGCTGAATCTACTCACTCAGTCTCCACCCATGTCCTTCTGACCACATCTTTACACTCCACCATGCTAATTCCTCGCAAAGCCTTGGGTGTCTCAGTCATATCCCCCTTTCCTGTTTGACCTCCAGTGCATACATGTTAAGGGCTGCGAAGATGTTCTTATATGACCTGTTGCCCCTGGATCATTTTTGTTGCCCTTGTTTTTGTGGTCTCTGTCTTTGTCATGGTGTGGACTCCAGAACTGTGTATATTACTCCATGTGCAGCCTTACTAGGGACCTGTACAGGGGGAATATCACCTCCTTTCTTCTGCTATCAAATCCCCTTCCATACATCCCAGCATCCTGTTTTCCTTCCCTTAAGCAGTGTTGCCTTTCTTGTTCTGTGTTGTTTTTGCTTTTTCTTTTCTTCTGCTGTTTTTCTGATCTGTTTTGCTGTCTACTTTGTTTGCTTTGAGAAAAAAACAGTTTCTGAGGTGGTTCAGGCCATCATCATCTTATATAATGCCGGGGAGCGTCTGCATATCAGTGCTGACAGCTTCAGGACTTGGGGATCTTACTTCGAGAGGGTTCCTGCAGTAGGTGTCTTCACTTATGGGACTGTGCCCCTGGCATCAGGTCCACGCACAGCAAACTGTAGCTAGCAGTCATCAGCGGGGATATCCCCCGTCGTCAGGGTGATGCGACACCAGCTTGACTATAAAGGGAGCGGTCCCACGCCCGCCCTCCAGTTCTTTCCCGCCATCATGCCAGTTCGCCCAACAGACGTGGTAGAACAGCGATCAGTCACCCGCCTTAATTCGATATTTTTATTGTCTTTTTCTGCTGTTAATTTTTTCTCCATCACGCGGTGTATGTCTCATTTAAAGAAAAGGTGCACCAAGTGCGGCACTCAAATCCCATGCGGGGATGACCACTCCCTCTGCCTGGGACCCAGGCACAACTCGGCTGAGTTCGCTGTTTGTCAGGGCTTTAACCAGGCCACCTGGACCCGTCGCAAGTGGACCCTCGAGGCCCACCTTCTTACTCAGCGGCTAGCTTCAATGGAAAAGGAGATTCAGGAGCTTAGGGCGAGGTCATCGTCGCCAGATCCAAAAAAGAACAACAACAAGGAGAAGCGCCAGGAGAGAAGCCCATGTCCTCGAGGTGAAACCAACCTTCCTTCATTCGACGACCAGAATGCGTCCTCCTCCTCCTCTAAAACCATGAGTCCCACTCTTCCTGGGCATTCGTCCGCTCCAGCAGGTCAGACGCCCTCTCCCCCCCTCCTGCCAAGGTGAGCGGGCAGCTGGGGGTCACCTCTTTAGGGGGCCTTGTGCATTCTCAACTGCCTTTGCTTGATAAGCCACTCCTGACTCCATTGCGGGGCGCCCGGCCCTGACCAATCAGCTTGACTGCGGTCTTCCTACTGCCGCCAGCCCGGTCACGACTGATAAGTCGATCGACAGTACCCCTGTTGACCGCACAGCCGCTACTACTCTCCCATCAGCTCCCTCATGGACCCCGACTCCAGGATGAGTGTGCTCGTGGAGGAACCCTCATTCCTGCCGGTTTCCACCCCCAAGGATTCGCCACCCATTCCCGACCTTTCTCTTTATTCGGGAACACTTCTAGACCTGTCGGGGTCCCTCCTGGAGCTGCCCCCTTCACCAGGCTCTGTCCTGCTGCTGGATCCCCTCCTTCCCAGGGACCCATCGCCGGACCTAGGACGTACAGGCATGGACCCTCCTCCTTCGGGACCCTCAGGCCCTTCGCCTAATCCTTTGCTGCTGCCCAGCGGCCCTTCGGTGCCTCCCCTGGCTGGGCCTTCAGCTCCTCCTGCTGTCCCCTCAGTTTCCCGGGGCCTGAACCCCACTTTCTGCTGCTGGGTGGCCTGCCGCCAGACCCATCTCTTCTGACACCAGGCCTCGTGCCAACACCGGGTTATCCGCATACTCTAGGTTACCCGCCAACACCAGGCTACCCGATGCCAGGCTACCCGACGCCGGACTATCCACCATCTGGATACCCTTCACCGGGGTTCTCGGGTTACCAGTACCCATACTAGCATCCCTCCCCAGCTACTCATCGTACCCTGAGTATCCTGGGTTTCAGTCTCCTCCGCCACCTCCTCCACCTCTACCGACTGACCATGGTGGTACGATGCCAAGACGCAACTCCTGACTGAATTAAAATAGTCCCAGCCTCAAGGGGGCACCCCCCCTTCCAGGGCCCCCACTCCAATGACCTCCGGCCACGCCTCGGGCTCACTCCCAGTGGGTGATATTGGAGTAGATCCCTCTCTGCCCAGCAGACCGGAATCCTCCGAGTCAGACGAGGACTCAGATGGTGATCAGTCAGAACCCCATTCTCCTGCTGAGCCTCAACCTAAAGAGTCCCCTAAATCCCCCCAGAGGACCCTTCTTTTGGGGAGCTCTTAGGGACTATTCAAAAGGCTTTGGGCTGGCCATCTAAGGAACTAGATCCTCAACATAAAAGACTAGCTGAGCATCTAAACCTTGCCAATGTGGACCCTCTCCCTATTCCCCTGTGGATGGGTCTACATGAGGATCTTGCATCCACTATATGGCAGCAGCCGTCTTCTATCCCTGCAGTCGCAAGAAAAGCGGATAGAACCTACTTTCCCCTGGAAGGGATCTCTCACCTCACTTCACAAGCAAAAGCTGACTCCATGGTCATCACAGCTGCCCATGACCGCTCAGCCCAACCAAAACATCTTAGCTCCTTTCCTCTGGACAAGGACTCGAAACAGCTGGACCAATATGGCAGAAAAATTTACACCTCGACCACCTGTGCTATTCGGTCACTTAATTAAGTCTCACACATGGTGGCATTCCGAAAGTCCTCGTTTTTGGAGTTAGAGAAGGATCTTCAGGACGTCCCTGACGAGCTGCTCAGGGCCAGGTTGCTGGAGAAAGTGAGGATGAATAAGTCATCCTGCTGGCACGCATTTTGAGCCACGTATGATTCAGTGGACTCTGTGGCTCGGGCTGCGGCCTCGGGGATCTGCCTTAGGCATCTAGCCTGACTCCACCTGGCAGGTCTGGCACAGGACATACAGTCCACTCTTTTGGACTCGCCTTTCAGGGGTCCTGTTCTCTTTGGCAGCGAGGCAAAAGATATCATTACTGGGCTGTAGGAGAGTGGTAGGTCCTTAAGAGACGTACACTCCATGTACTGGACAGGTCAGAAGAAGCAGCCTTTTCGTCGCAAAAGAAACTGGAACAAAAAATAGAACCAGGGCAAACATCAAGCAAAACGTTGTGCCGCTGGCTCAGGAGCACAACCTCCTCAGGCCAGATTTGCCAAGGCGGCCTCAGGAGCTAAGGCTCCCCTCCGCATCCTGACTCACTTCCCCTTCCTCCATTCCCCATGGAGGAACCAGTAGGAGGGAGGTTCAGCCTCCACCTGGCAGGGTGGAAGGCCATTACCATAGATGTATGGCTGTTACAGCTCATACAAAGAGGTCACTCCATCGAGTTCTGGAGATTACTCGAGCAAATCCTCGGGGAAGGTCTTGCTACTCATCAGGTCAGATACCCATTGTCCATCAAAAGATTTGGGATCTACTCTTAAAAGCTGCCATAGAACCCGTTCTTCCAGATCAAATAGGAAGGGGATTTTGCTCCCACTTCTTCCTAGTTCCAAAAAGGATGCGGGACCTGAGACCGATCCTAGACCTCAGCATGCTAAACCACTTTGTGGAGTACAAGAGGTTTTGCATGCTGACTCAAGCGCCTGGCTGTGCTCCTTGGATATGCATGATGTCTACCTTCATATCCCTATCCTTCCAGCCCACCGCTGCTTTCTCCAGTTCTCCTTTCTGGAGAACCATTTCCAATTTAAGGCACTCCCATTTGGCCTGTCCTCAGCCCCCCGAGTTTTCACCAAGTGCCTAGCAGTGGTAGCGGTGTTCCTCCGCCGCAGGGGCATATACGTGTTCCTATACCTGGATGATTGGCTCTTTTCAGCCCCATCCCTGGACAGCCTGAAGGAGTCTGTCTCCTTCAATCTGTATCTGTTTTCCCACCTGGGAATTTTGGTCAACCTACCCAAATCCCAGTTAGTACGCTTCCAGCGCCTCCAATTTATTGGAGTGGTGCTGGATACAGTCCAGAGCAAAGCCTCCCTACCACTAGACTGAACGGAGACCCTGCTCTCACAGGTCACCTTGGTGGCCCCCAGCTCGCTCCGTGCTTCATCTCTTGGGTCTTATGGCTGCTGCCATTCCAACTGTCCCCCTGGCCAGGCTGCACATGAGTGTCACACGATGGTCTCTTTAGGTCCAATGGTTATACGACATGGACCAGCTGGTCATGATCTCCAGCAGCCTACAGAAAGATCTCCTCTGGTGGCAGGATCTCACCAACTTGTTGGTGGGGGCCCCGTTCCACTTTCAGGCTCCTTCCCAAACCCTTACTTCAGATGCTTCCAATACGGGTTGGGGAGCTCATCTGGGGATCACAAAACACAAGGTTCTTGGTCTCCAGCAGAGGAGAATCTTCACATCAACATCCTGGAGACCAGAGCAGTGCTCTATGCTCTCCAGGCCTTCCAGTCGTTAATTCGTCCAGGAACACTTCTCATCGAGACAGACAACATGGCCACTGTCTGGTATCTGAACAAACAGGGAGGTACCTGATCATACCCTCTTTGCAGAGAAGCAATGAGGGTATTGCATTGGGTGATTCAGCATGGCCTGACCTTGACAGCAGTCCACGTGCTGGGAGTTCACAATACTCTGGCGGACAGTCTCAGCCGATCAGTAGCCAGGGCTCATGAGTGGGAACTAAAGCAGGGAAATAGTAGAAGACTTGTTCCTTCTATGGGGCCAACCAGACCTAGATCTGTTCGCCTCCTCATCCAACACAAAACTACCCAGCTTTTGCTTGTTCCTGGGCATGGTGCTTTTTGGTGAGATGCACTGTCTCTCTCTCCTGGACAGGGAGGTTTCTGTACTTGTTTCTTCCCTTTCCTCTCATTCAAAAGGTTCTTTTGAAACTTCAGGCAGAGTGGGCTCACATGATCCTGATCACTCCTCTGTGGCCCTGGCAGATTTGGTTCCTGCTGTTGCAACAACTAGTTCTAGAACCACCCGGTTCCTCTGCTGCTTTCTCACGACCTTCTGTCACAGGAGCAGGGCACCCTGGTGCATCTGAGTCTCCGGTCTCTTCATCTCCATGCATAGCACCTGTGGACATAACAATTTTCACTATGGAGTGTCCTCCCAGGTTGCTCAGGACTTGGTGGAGGCCAGAAAACCCTCTACCATATCCACTTATGCCATGAAGTGGAAGAGATTTTCTATTTGGGCCACAGCCAAGCGCTTGGACGCCTTTTCTTGCTCGGCCTCCCAGGTGTTAGAGTACCTCTTACATCTTTCAGAGTTGGGCCTTAGTTGCTCCTCTTTTAAGGTCCATCTCTCTGTGGTGTCGGCCTACCACCATCCGGTGGAGGGCAAAACCCTAGCACAGCTAGAGGTTTCCAAGACTTTCTTGAAGGGGATCCTTAATCTCAAACCTCCAGTCCGGAACCCGTGTCCTCCCTGGGATATTAATTTTATGTTGGAAAAACTTACTTTGCCCTGTTTTGAACTGGCAGAAAGTTGCGAAATGCACTTCCTGGCTTGGAAGACGCTGTTTTTGGTTGCAGTTGCTTCAGCTCGAAGGGTTTCAGAGCTTCAGGCCTTTGTTTGCAGAGAGCCTTATTTGATTTTTCACAAGGCCGGGTGGTCCTGCAGACTAAACCTTCTTTTCTTCCGAAGGTTGTTTCGGAGATGACTCTCAATCAGAGTGTTGAACTGCCGGTTTATTTTCTTCAGCATTCCAACAGGGGGGGAATATGTTTTGCACACCCTCGATATGCACAGGATTTTTAGGTACTATACCTCCCGGACTAAGGAGGTTCCAAAGTCAAACTAACTCTTTGTGGCCTTTACCTCCTAGCGCCAGAGCAAGGCTGTCACTAAACAGACTCTTTCCAGATGGCTGGCTAACTGTATCCATTACACTTACCAGAAATACGGGAAAACCCTTCTGGGGGCGGTCAAAGACAACTCCACCAGAAGCGTGGCCACTTCTACCACCTTTTTCAGAAATGTGTCCACTGCAGATATCTGTGCAGCGGCCATTTGGTCTTCCGTCCACACCTTCACTAAATACTACAGTCTGGATATTGCCTTTAGGCGTCGAGTTGGTTTTGGCCTTGCAGTTTTGCAAGGTCTTCTGTCTTAAGACAGACCCTTAGTTGGCAGACATTTTCCTCCTCCTGGAACCTCGTCTCTGACTCCTTCTTTTTTAGACTGCTTGGAATTCAGTCCTATATGTGAAAACCTACTGCAGGAACCCTCTCGAAGTAAAATATAGCAGTTATGTAAGAACTTACTGTAACAGTAGCATCTTCGAGAGAGGTTCCTTCAGTAGATCTAGTTTCCCATCAACTATCCCGCAACTCCTGGAGTCATTTCCTTTCTCCTGTCTAGTCCTCTTGTTCAGCCAGGGCACAGGGTTCCAGGAGTTATTCCTCCTTTTTTCTGCTTCCTATTTCTGGGTCTCCAGTGGAAAAGAACTGGAGGGTGGGCGCAGGACCACCCCCTTTTATAGTCAAGCTGACGTCGCGTCACCTGATGACGGGGGGTGGTCCCCGCTGATGATTGCTAGCTACAAGTTTGCCAGGGGGCGCAGTCCTATATGTGAAGACCTACTGCAGGAACCTCTCTTGAAGATCTACTGTTACGATAAATTCTTACATAACTGCTAAGACCAACAAGTGTGGTTTTATAGAGGGCTACTCTAGAGGATCAAAAGTTATGGTATGTAACCTGCCTTTTCTGCATGACGGGACACCATGGAGGGTGTTGTAGCACTTATAAAATTGCTTTACAATAAAAGGCAATACATTTAATGAATAATCAGCAGGGCATGCTAAAATAACAGGACCCCATATGATGGTTCTCAGCCACATACCTAGATTTTTCCAACCTGTTTTATGAAATACGGATTATTACACTTGCCCAGATGGCATGAGCAGATTTATTTTCATGAGTACCTCCATGCCTGTTTACTCATGAGTGGCATATCCCTGAGTGTGTCAACAAGCTTGGAGGTCCACGTGGAAATGAGTCTGCCTATGCCATCTGTGCAAGTGTAATATAATCAGTTCCAACAACCACATATCTATAAAACAAGAAATATGGCAGCATTTCTTTGAAAAACAAAGTGTTTAGTTTAGATTTTGCAGTAAAACAGTGACTGATAGAACCAGCTCTGTGAAGCAACTGTTGTGAAATGTTGATATCTGGAGACAGGAACAGCTGCATGTGATGAGAGTTCTGATTACTCTGGTGGGTATAGACGGGCAAATAAATGCTGTTGTTGAGACCTGCAGGTAGACATACATATAAAATAAACATTTATTCTCATGTAATTCTCATGTATATCCAGGAGGATATCAGTTGCCCCAGGCTGGACTTGTTTTGTAATTCAACACCAGGGGCTACCACACTATCAGTTGGTACTGTAGTTACAATACCTATTACAAGCAGCTATGCCTGGCCCCAGACACTGACGTTCCATAGCAGTTGCTTCACAAAGCTGTCAAGTCAGTTACTGTTTCACTTTCAAAATCTTCAATATGAAAAGTTTGTTTTTACGAAAACATACTCTGCCACGTTTTTTGTTTTTGTTGTTATGGGGTTGTATAAATCAATCATTACACCTTCCTAGATGGTATAACCAGAATGATTTTCACTTGTACCCCCAAGCGTGTTTAGATGGCTACGTCAGTTGTGAGTAAACAGGCTTGAAGGTAAGCGAAAAAATAAACCTGCTTATACCATCTGGACAAATGTAATAATCCATATATATAGCATGGGCCTACTAAAAATCTGTATATTTTTTGAGTGGTCCTTGACCCCATGGCATCATGCATGGTCACAGATTACAAGGAAAATATTAAGCATATTTTTTATTCTGCCCATGTCAGATTTTATTTATACAGTGACATGACTTTGTATAACATAGTTTGATGTGGTGAAGTTTCTGCTAAAGTTTTATAAAAAGAACCTTCTGAGTGCATTCAAATCATGGGATAAATTGATGTCAGTCTTATATTCTGATGGACCTACAGTGAGAATATTTGCTCTGTCATCAACTTTGATTGAGGGTATAACGATATTATCACTGTAGGTCCCTGGCAAGTGAAAATAACCGTGATATGTTTGATTTTTTTAATTTATACTGCCATTGCATAAATCATACGCACATCCTCTTACAGATATGTGCACCCATATACAAATTATACAAAAGTAATACAGTGAACCAAGATACAAAAAAATACAAGCTTTCAGTTTTAAATTTATAATACATACTGTTCTTGTAGACAAAAGGGAGAAACACTTTTTTGAGAATAGGCACCCTTAAAGATTATGGGTTATAAAACAGATACTGTAAGTGTTATAACAGATTGACTTGAAATGTTCTGCAGTATAGCCTCAGAAGTTTTTTTTATGTGGCTTGAAAGTGCCCTAGAGGGAAATTGCTCATGGTCTACTTACCGTGCTCCAGTAACTGCTGTCCATATTTGCGAGTAATTACCATCTGTAGCTAATCTAACCCTTTACTGGGGACAAATCCATAATTCAGGTGATGGAAGTGGCTCCACAGGAAAAACCTGCCACATTCAAATCTCTTACTGCCTTATTTACATCTCTTTGGTCAAGACAGGCACATAAAGAATCTTTTTGACGAGTAGACTTTCAGAAAATGTACTTGGTTCATGCATGTCTTTTCCCACCGCAAAATATATAAAGGGGCTACAGTACATTCAGAGCTTGAATCTCAGTTTGTTTGTACTGGGAAGCTGTAAGAAAACTAATCAACATGTCCTTTGTAATACGTTCAGTGGCAGTATCTCAAATCTGTATGACCTGCCTGATCTTCACTTTTTCTTCTAACTTTAAACATATATAAAATCTGATGTTTTTCCCCCAATTCCCTGATGCTTTTCAGTGTGTGTGTGTGTGTATATATATATATTTATATATATGTTTATGCAACAGGTGTCTGAATAAATCTACACTGATAAATTCGTTTATCTGTACTACTATGTGGATAACTTTATTTATCCAGATAGTAACTACGCCCCCCCCTTATCCACACAGTAACTACCTCATGATCCCCCTTCCCTTGTTGGCCAACACTACTTCCACCTCCTTTCACTTTTACTCTGAAACACACAGACACATTAGCTGCCCGCATAAACGTTGCCCCATCCCACAGTAAGCAACCCACTTCATATATCATTTATTTTTACTCTCTTCAGCGTCACTGTGCATCTCCACTCACCTTGACATATTGCCAGAAGTACCAACTGTACACTTCTAGCTGTCATCACTTCATTTCAGCCAGTACCGCTCGCATGCTATCACATCAGTTACCTGTCGCTTGCACTGTAATTCCAACTCATTCCCCCATGTATACAGATAACCTCTCCCGATGTTCACAGAAAAAAAAGCATAAAAATATATATAAATAACCACAGCCATCTCCCCTCTCACTCTCTTTCACTCCGTAGAACTTTCAAGTTACTGCTCTCCTCTTCCTCTTACTGCCGCTCGCTAACAGTCTCTCCTGAGCCCATTCACCAACCACAACAGAAATACCACACTGTATCTATTTAAAAAAAAAAAGGCCAATCAAAAGAAAAACAAAGAAACAAGTCAATGCCTCTTAATTCCTTTTGTCGCTAAGGACGGCCACAATTTTCTCTTCAAAAAAATCCTTTCAGCCCCAATATCATCCAATGAGCAGAGACGTCACAATGCAAATCTCACGTCTTGATGGCGTGTCCATAGCAACACCCATACCAACTACCAAAGGAGTAAATGTGCAAGGGTACTACTACACAAAATCCAACAGATTAAAACAGTTGTATTTCTTCTTCTCAAAAATCTCAAAAAATAAGCCATCACACAAGTTACTCCCCTATTGCATAAATGAAATATGCGGGGGGTCAGTGTGTGATAATGGATTGATCTTGTACAGTTTACAGTGACCTCTCGTAACACTCACACGTGCCTTCACCACTCGTGAGTTACTGAGGTCACTGTAAACTGTACAAGATCAATCCATTGTCACACACTGACCCCCCGGATATCCCTTACATATGTATAGCTATATCTGTATATATATATATGTTATATATATATATCTATATCTACTGTATATATATCCCTAATGAAAATGTCACCAATGTTGTTCCTGAGTGCAATTTGACCTTACTGTATGTCATCACAAGTGTCAAAGCCAGACGTGATGTCAAAAGATCAGACTGCATAAAGGAAAATATTAGTGATATTTTCATTAGGCCCATGGCATATTTGATTTATGCCATGCCTTTTATTGTACTGTGGCAAGAAAAAAATCTTGAGTCCCGATTGCTCAGTAGCCACCTTCAGCGGTGATGCTGATTGGTCAGAGGACACCTGAAAGAAGGGCTCTGCACTGTACCTCCACTGCCACTATGGGAATAAATGGATCAGAGTGAGACTAACACTGATATTCTCACTTTAGGTCCCATAGTGGCAAAAATATCACTGATACTTGCCACTGTTTATTCTTACAGGTATGGCACATAAACCTAAAGTGAGGATATTTTCTACTCCTGGAAACCTAGAGTGAGAATATTGCTGTGTATTCTCACTGTAGTTCTGAAAGGAGCAAAAATATCAGTGATACGTGACAGAAAATGTCCTCAGAAGTGCTGTATATATATATATCAGGGATACACAATAGGGACCTGTGGAATAAATTATTTATTTTCACTAGCGCTGTTTGACCTTGGATAACCTCATGAGTGATGTAAGCTACGAGTTATGTGCCCAAGGTCAAATAGCACAAGTAAAAATAAATCATTTATTCCACAAGGTCCCTGTTATGCATTTGATTTATGCAATAGGCAGGGACCATGTGAGATATTTAACTTTTTTTTTAATTCATAAATTGCAGTATGTGGGACATTTTGGTAAAGTAGTGTCGCTCCATTTCTTGTGTGAGCCATTATCATGGGCGTTGTCATGGGCGCACTGGCATGGCTCCCATGCTGACGTTACTGCATCAGTGCTTGTTGACTGAGATTGTCAGTTTCGGAAAAACTCAAAGAAAAATGGCACCGGCGTTCAGCGAGCATGTCGGAGTTGGCATCCGCTCAGTGTGGTATCGAGCTGGGGTCAGCAAGCTGCAATTTAAAAAAAAAAAAAAAAGTTTATTTGTTTTCTCTGAGAGATAGGAAGATTTCCTTTGCAGCAGTGCTCCTTTTATGTTAGTGCTGGGCTGAGTATACTGTGTCATGGATGCAGGTGGGCGGCTGGGAGACAAAGAGAAGAGAACCCGAAGAAATGAAGATGACTGCCAGTTCAGGAGGCAGAGCATGTGTGCAGTTTAAAAGGCATTCGCGTGTAGGTCTGCATTATTTAGAGCACATTTGGAGATGGGGATCAGGCAGCAGATCGAGGGAAAGGGAGTTAAGAGCTGGGGGAGTGAGGGGGGGGAGTAAAGTATGTAGTGAGCAGCTTGAGTTTTGTTTTTGTCAAAAAGAAAGTGCTTTTGTTGGGTCCCGGTCATTTCATACTTCAGAGAAGAGAAATATGGATGTCTGACAGAGGAAAGAGGATCTGGAACTGGGATAATTGCTTGCAGCACGATTGCTTGCTGCAGTGTATTGTTTAATGGAAAAGTGAAAATATGTAAGTAGTGCCGGCCGACGGGTGGGGGACACGTCATGATGACATGTCTACTATGTACATAAATGTATCATGACATGTCTACTTTGTACATAAACAAAATTTATGTACACAGTAGCTCAAATATCAGCATTTATTTAGTGGCTTTTGTGTCCACACCTACTAAGACTCATACCAAGGTTCAGAGAGAGCAAGAGAGCCAAAGGCCCATGGGTGCACTTATCACTAGTGGCTCTAGCCACAAATGGTTACCAGGGCACAGCTGGGGCACAACAGATGACAGCCAGGGCACTGATATATGGTTACTATGGGGGAAGCTCTGCACCAATTGGGGCACCAACTGAGGCACAGCATTTTTTTACCAGGGCACGTGTCCTCGCGGGCCCTGGTGTAGAGCTGCTACTGGCGCTTATACTAATCAGAAGTCATAATATGTCAGAGAAGTATCTGATAATAAATACACATCCAATCTTGCTTTACATTCTGTTCTGTTTTTACTGGTAATAATGCTGAGTGGCAGATTATTCCAGGGGTTGATTACCCTTAAGGTGAAGAACAATTTTCTCCTCAAATAATTAAGGTCTTACCAGTGAATTGAAGTGGGTGACCTCTGGTATCATGTATATTGTCCTTAAATTGTAATCCAAGATCTGACATTAAAACTAGGTCCTGAATAATATCGTAGAGAAATAATAAGTACCCTCATAGCCAGCGGGTCTCTAACGATAACAGATTAAGGCTATGTAATCTATTTTTCTAGAGACATGGATATGTTGTTCAATCCAAACTTCATGGCAGGTTCTTTGCCGCTTTAAATCTTGCCGGAAGCTCTTCAAGCTGGCTCCTCCCACCCACCCGGGTGGTAAAACTCTCAGCTCTGCCCCATGATGCCAGATCTTCCTTACCACTTGGAAGCTCAGGTTCCCTCCTTAGCGCTCTGCGTTTTAGGCCTGGATCCAAACTCGTCGGTTAAACCAAAACTTTTTCTTAATTTTCTAGACTTCAGTCTGTTTCTTCCTTCGCGGCTGCGATGGATAAGCTGACTCCCAGATTTTGGCGGTGCCCATGCGGGCAGAAAATGTCTCAGACCGATCTGCACTCCACATGCGCCTATTGCCTTGGACTCGATCACGATCCGCAGGCCTGCAAATTGTGCAAGTCCTTCTTGGTCAACGTCCTCAAAGACCGTGCTGCCAGACTTCAACTTGGGCACCCCGAGAGACGTGTTCCTCCGGGTGAAAGTCAGGCCAGTTAGGCAGTGTCCACGGCGGCGGGCTCGGCTGAGCAACTTGAGCAGATGATCGCCCTCGAGGAGGAGGTGGCCCAGGCCACATCTTCGTCTTCCTCGCCTGCGGCATTTATCCCGCTCTCCTTGGGCTCCTCCTACACGGTTTCTTTTAAGGAGCTTTGTCAGTCCCTCTCTATAAAAGGTGAGGGTCCATCGGGACATTCCTCTCAGTCCAAGAAGAAGGACTCGAAGGGTAAGTCCCACCATCGGCGTTCGTGGGAGCGGGAGAGGTCCCATTCCCTGGACAGTCGACTCTCGACTTTAGTCGAGGTTGTGGCTAAGGCCGCTGGCTTCCCAGTGTCCCCGTCAGGTCAGCCGGCCGAGACACCCATCGACGCGGTTGAGATTTTTCTTGACCTGTCGGACGTGCTGTCAACTGGAGAAGCCGACAACCCTTCTTCACCGGTTCCCCTGGTGGAAACCAAGGACTTGCCTGCGCCTCCTGTGCTGGAGTCCCTGGTTAAGGTTCCCTTGCCGAGGGAGGAACGGGTTTCCCCCGCTCCCTCCCAGACCCACCCTCGGAAACACAGATGAGTCTCGGTCTGGACCTCTTCTCGGTCCAACCGATCCCGCCCGACACCCTGCGGTCTCAGTCACAGCACCCGAGAAAGCTGGCGCCACTCATCTCTTCTTCCTCCTCAGAGGAAAGGCTTTAGCGTAAATTGCGCCTATACGCTGCAGGAGGATTTGATGTGGCAGCAGCTCCTTCCTGACCAGGAACAAGCCGTCCCCGTCGCCTTCCCCGGCCATTAAGTGGCTGTCACCTGAGCGGCTGAAACAACCCCTCGTCATCGAGGAGCCGAAGCCAGCGCCGGTTGTTCGGCCGAATCCAGCTGCGCCACCCATCGTGGTGGAACCCCCGCCTCCACAACCAAAAACTGGGTCTCCAACCAAGGATTCTCGGTCAGGTCATGGGTTGCCCCATCGGTTGTCGGTCACCCTCACTCCTGATCGCCCTCGGCAGGTGGAGGGTGGCTCAGGCCCTCGGCAGCTGTTTACAGACTCCTCGGAGTCTGACGATGACTCTTCCCTGTTCTCCAGGCCTCTCGACCTGGAGTCCTCTGGGGGACAATCGATGGACGAGAGCCCATCCTTGTTCATGGGATTACTTCGGCTCATCTCACAATCTACTGGGATGAAGCTCGAACCCGTGTCAAAGCAGGCTAAGTACCCCCTCATGGAGATACTGGACCGAAGGGATTCTCCTACGGAGGCCTTTCCTGTGGCCGAAGCCATTGTTGACCCGGTCCTGGAGTTATGGCAGCAGCCGGGTTTGTGTCCAGCTCCCTCGGCCAGGAAGTATGCCGTTCCCACCGGCTCACTGTCCGGATTCTTGGAGCACCCCTCTGCGGAGGGGTTGGAGACCGACAGTGTTTTCCGACGCCTGAACGCTCGGGACGTGGACAAGCCACCGGATAAAGAGTCCAAGAAACTGGACTACTCTGGGCGTAAAGTTTATGCTGCATCCTCCTTAGGCCTTCATCAGGCCAGTTCGGCCGTACTGATGGCACACTTTTCCCATGCCCTTTTGGGCTCCCTGGATGAGGTGATTCCTCATCTCCCGGCTGACCTCCAGACTACGGTCAAGCAGGTGCGGGATCAGGGAAGGGTGGTGGCAAAGCAACGGCTCCAAACTGCTCTCAACATTGGAGACTCTTGTGCCTGGTCAGTAGCGGCCGCAGTGGCCATGCGCCGCAGAGCTTGACTTCAGATCTCCACCTTCACAGCGGATACCCAGCACAAACTGGCAGACGTTCCCTTCCTGGGTACCGACTTGTTCGGGCCGGGGGTGGAAGGCCATCTCCAGAGGATCGAGAAGTCCAATGCCACCTTGGACTCGGTCACGTCTGCCCAGAAGGACAAAGGCCACCAGCAGCAGCGTAAGCCCTTTCGGCCTTCTGCCCCTGTGGCACGTCAGGCCGAGCAACACCAGCATCAGGGCCAGCAGGCACGCACCCCAAAGCCAAGACTGCAGCTTCCTCCAGCAGGAAGCTGGGAGGAAAAGGCCCAGGAGGTCCCTCGGCCGGTTTTTCCTTCAAGCTTGCCCAGTGACGGGTTGAGGGGTGTCAACCCCAGCCTCGTCACTCCCCCCCTGGGTTCCCCCCGTGGTGGGACAGCTCCGCCACTTTCTTTCCACCTGGTCCGCTATCACCGCGGACCGCTGAGTGTTGGAAGTGGTAGGGAAAGGTCTGCCTCTGGAATTCGAGCAGGCCCCACCCTATCGGGCCGTCGCCCCACGGGAGCTATGGGGTCCGCAGCCTCTCTGTCGGCTTTTCGAGCCGACATTGCTCTGCCCCTCCAGAAGGAGGTGATCAGGGAGGTAGCGGATCCTCCACCAGACCCAGGGTTTGTGTCCAGGTATTTCCTGGTCCCAAAACGGACGGGGGGCTGGCGCCCCATTCTAGACCTACATGACCTAAACAAGTTCCTAAGGTGTCGAACCTTCAGGATGGTCACTCTGGCACTGATCATTGCATCCTTGGAACGAGGCATGTGGTTCTGTTCTCTGGACCTCCAGGACGCGTTCTTTCACATCCCAATCCGTCCGTCCCACCAGCAATTCCTTCGCTTCAGAGCAGAAGGGTCCCTTTACGAGTTCCGGGCCATGCCCTTGGGCCTTTCTCCAGCTCCCAGGGTCTTCACCAAATGCATGGCAGTGGTGACAGCATTCCTGCGGCACTGAAGGGTCCGGGTGTACCCTTACCTGGACGACTGGCTGATTGCAGCCCTCTCCAGGCTGGAGGTGGAGCGGTCCAGGGATCTGGCCCTCCAGGTCTGCTCTCAGATTGGCCCCCTCATCAACGAGACCAAAACAGAACTCGTGCCAACGCAGGTGATTCAATTCATTGGGGCAGAGCTCGACTTTCTTCGAGCTACAGCACTGCTCCCGGCGGACAGGGCCGAGGTTCTCTCCTCCTTTGCCTAATCATTTCTGGTCGGGCAGTTGTGCCCTGCCCAAGACTTCCTGTGCCTCCTGGGCCTCATAGCGGCCTGCACCAGCGTGGTCCAGTGGGCCCGCTGGCACATGCGTCCCCTTCAATGGGGGCTGGCCCACCAATGGTCACAGCGCTCCGGTCCTCTGGACCAGCCAGTGGCGGTGACCCAGGAGATGTGGAACGCTCTCCAGTGGTGGATCGTTCCAGCTGATCTGCAGGAGGGCATCCCATTTGTCCGCCCCGAGCCGAAAGTCATTCTAACGACCGATGCCTCTCTGATGGGTTGGGGTGCCCATATGGGGGAGCAGAGAGCGCATGGCCTCTGGTCCCCTCAGGAGTCTCGATGCCACATCGACCTGCTGGAGCTTCGAGCGGTCCGATTAGCCCTCACCGCCTTCGCTCCGTTTGTATGGGGTCAAGTGGTTCAGGTCCAGATGGACAATACCACGACCATGTACTACCTAAACCGCCAGGGTGGGATGCACTCCTTGCCCCTTTGCAAGGAAGTTCTCCGCACTTGGTCCCTCATGAGCAGACTGGAGGCGGATCTCCTAGCCATCCATGTGGTGGGAGCCTCCAACACTCTGGCCAATGCCCTAAGCCGGATAGGAGCTGCATTTCACGAGTGGTCTCTCCTGCCGGAGGTAGTACACGATGTATTCTCCCACTGGGGCACTCCTCAGGTGGACTTGTTTGCCTCCAGGGAGAATGCGAAGCTGAGGCTGTTTCATGCCCACCCCCCTCAGCAGGGCTCGCTGCAGGGGGATGCCTTCTCGAGGCCGTGGACCCCGGGCCTCTTCTACACCTTTCCCCCATTTCCCTTGATTCACACGTCAAGGCGAGGTGGGACAAGGTGCAGGTGATTCTGGTAGCCCCAGACTGGCCCCGCCAGTTCTGGTATCCAGATCTCCTCGGCCTCATCTCCAGGCTCCCGAGGCGGCTTCCAGCCCGCCTGGACCTAATCTCAGTGAACCGGGGAAGGTACTCCACCCGGACCTTCAATCCCTGCACCTGACAGCCTAGTTCCTGAGTAGCTAGAGTTCCAGGCCTTGGGTCTTTCCGACGAGGTCCTCGGCGTTGTTGAGGCATCCCGTAAGGAGTCGACCAGAAAATGCTATGCCTTCAAATGGAAGAGATTGTCCATTTGATGTCAGGATAAGGGGCTGGACCCTTCCTCCTGCTCCTTGGCCAGCATTCTGGACTACCTATGGTCCCTTTCTCAGCAAGGGCTTCGGTCGACGACCCTTAAGGTGCACCTGGCAGCCATCTTTGCTTACCGGGCGCGGGCCGGAAAGCAGTCGGTGGTGCAGGAGAAGGTGGTCGGGCGCTTTTTCAAAGGCCTTGATCACATATCCCCTCCAGTGCGAGAACCTCCACCTCCATGGGATCTACTGCTGGTATTGGCTAAGCTCATGGGCAAGCCATTCGAACCGATGCACAGGTGTGACATCTCTCACCTGTCGTGGAAGACCGCCTTCTTAGTGGCTATCACGTCAGCCAGAAGGATGGGAGAGCTCCAGGTGCTCTCCATCGAGTCTCCTTATCTGGTCTTCCACAGGGACAAGGTTGTCCTGCGCCCCCAACCAAAATTCCTTCTGAAGGTGTCAGAGTTTCACCTTAACCAGATGTTGACTCTGACGGTGTTCTACCCCAATCACACCTCGGAGGCCAAATATAGACTCCATACTCTGGACCCTAGAAGAGCACTCTCTTATTATAAGGAGCAGATGGCTGAAGTTTGGTGAGAGGTTCGCCAGCTGTTTGTCACCTACACTGAAGCCGCATCTGGCAGACCTGCAGCCAAGTGGACGATAGGCAGGTGGGTCACCTCCTGCATAGATGTCTGCTATAGGTTGGCGGGCATGGAGCCTCCCAGAGGGATAAGAGCTCATTCTACCCACCATACCGCTGCTTCGGTGGCTGCTTCCAGGGACGTCCCTATCCAGGAAATCTGCAGGGCTGCTACCTGGAAGTCAGCACACACATTCATTACCCACTACCACATCAACCTTGAGTCACGCCGGGATGCTGGTTTGCGACCTCGGTTCTCCAGTCCTTGTTTCCTAAATAGGGGGTGTGTGCCTTGCCTCTCTCCTCCCGGAGAACTGCTAGGAGTCTGCCATGAAGTGTGGATTGAACAACATATCCATGTCCCTAGAAATACAGGTTACTCACCTGTAACAGGAGTTCTAGGAATGGTATATGTTGTTCATCCACACAACCCACCCGACCTCCCCAGCTTTGACGCATTACCTGGCTTCCAGCGGGCTAGATCTGGCGTCATGGGGTGGAGCCGAGAGTTTTACCACCCGGGTGGGTGGGAGGACCCAGCTTGAAGACCTTCCGGCAAGATTTAAAGCGGCAAGGAACCTGCCATGAAGTGTGGATGAACAGCATATACCATTCCTAGAACTCCTGTTACAGGTGAGTAACCTGTATTTATAGGACCAATTGTACAATCCTTTGATATGTTTGGTAAATTTTCGCTGGACTTTCTCTAACTGGTTGTTATGGGACTTCTTATAAGGGCACCAGAGCTGAGACACGTACTCAAGATGTGGTCTGGCATAAGCCCTGAACAGGGGCATCATTACTTTAGGATCTCTGGTTGAGATGTTGCATTTAATGGACCAAATGACTTTATTAGTTTTGTTAACTGATTCATTAATATGATGGGCAATTCATTAATATGATGGGCACATTCCATATTATTAGAAATTGTTCTCCCCAAATCCTTTTCATCTGTTGTGGTCACAAGGGGGCAATTTCCTAGGACATATGTTCTCATAGGATTCTAAGGGCCAAGGTGCATGACCTTGCATTTGTTATTATTTAGCTTCATGCCCCATTCAATAACCCAGGCAGAAATTATTTCATCCAGATCTTGTTGAACATTATTTATGCTGTGCTAGTGAGAATAAATTCTGGCAAATATTTTCAATATTTAGAGGATGGGTCAGATCTAGAGTGAGTCTGTCATGTTTATCTTCACTCTAGGTCCCCCATGCCAGAAATTGATTGGTTTGGAACCGGCAGCATGAGAAGCACACTTTCACTTTCTCAGTCTTCAGTTGCCTCACACCCTGGCTCCAAATCCAGTCTGCTCACTGTGAAACCAGCACTCTGACTCTAAACAACTCTCCATTTCTGAGTAAACAAACAAAAATTTTAAACACCAGCACAAAAGAAATCATTATTGAAACTGTTGTATTGTAACGGTAAGTTTCCCCAGAATTCTTTTTAAAACTCCCCCTCCTTCCACAAACCCAATTTCAGCAGTCCCTACCTGCGACTGGCACTACCTGCTGCCCGGCACCACAAACATGCTGCCTTCTCTGGCCAGCGCCACAGAAAAAAATGTTGCATCCTAACACGCTTGCTCCTACCTAGCCAGTGTGCTGTTTCACAACATAGCATCAGTGGACATCATCCTGGCACCAGCTGCTCACTTCCTGCTTTGTCATCGAAAAAAGAACATAAAAACTGCTTTAAATTTAATGAAAGGGAAAACAGAGAATAATTTAAAGACAGCATGGTATAAATGGAATATGGCATGGCCCCATTGGGGAATATCACTGATATTTTCCCCTCATGCAGCTCGGCCTTTGACATCACCTGTGACTCCACCATTCGTGATGTCATAAGGTCAGGCTGCGCTCTAGAAAAATATCAGTGATATTCCCAGTGGGATCATGACATGTCCCATACATTATACAGCTCATGTACTGTATGTCAAAAAAAATGAGAGCTCTTACATTTTGTTCCTTGAGCTGACCTCTAGATAACATGTCGTTTAGAGGTCAGCTACATAACAGTTTTGAAAATTCCAATTTTAATTACTGTAGATGCCTCATCCAGTGGGAGAGCAGTGTAATAATGCTTTATAGCATATGGGAGAGGGCTATTAACAATGGAATTCAGTGAATTCCTATTGTTGTTATACTATTGTTGTGACATCAAGAGGTTGTTATACCCTGTTGAGTATGTCACAACGATAGTATAACAACATCAAACATCTTTGCGCATGCGCATCTTGCAAACTTTAGCATTTCAACAAACGGCCACGGCGGTGAGAGCTGAGAGCGATGCAAACCAAAAAATGGAAAAGTAAGGACACATTGCATTTAACTGTGACCCATACACTATAAAAGACAATGGATGAGCACCAGCTAACACCAATGCGGAGTTCTCTTCTCGAGGTTGTCATGCCAATGGTAAACCTCTCGAGCTTGGCTCTCGAGGTTTACTAGTTGTCATGACAACCTCCCGAAGGGAGCACAGCGTTGTTGTTAACCGGTGCCCATCCATTATCCCCTATATGACACCAGTATGTAGCCCTGCAATAGTCTTAACTGAGCATTCTAATCAGAGCAGTGCAAGCAAGATAAACTGTCAGAGCTCTCCCATAACAGCTCATTTGAAAGTTTTAGAGCATTCCAGCAGCTCATTTGACAGCTTTAAATGAGTAGAATAAACTGGGCACACAATTGCCTGACTCAGAATATGCCATTTGTCATCACTTGTGAGGGGATAGGACTTTCGTAACTCACTCCTGGCTTCGCCAGTTCTGAGTTATGAAACTGTCTCCCTAACTTGTGAGGATCGATAGGATGTTCTGAGTCGGACCATAGTATAGCCCCTGTATATTATATGGTTATGCCTCCCCCACCCCCGAGGTAAATTGTATGTCTATTTCCTCATAATGCATACTAAATCAGACTTTATCACTTACCAGTTTGATAAATTGTGACATCATCAATACACTAATTAATTAACTATGACATCACCAACTGACAACTTCTTTAAATTTCCTTCCTCAACCTCAAAACCAGACTTTCATAAGAAAATAATTTCTCAACAGTTTGAGTCCACCCTACCAACAAGCACATTTTAAAAGCATTTCATAAAAACAGCTTTGCAAACAGCTTTGGTTCTCTTAACAACTAGGACATTTTACAAGCAACAGACTTCTGTAAACATAGCTAAACAGTTTTGGTTTACATAACAACAAGCACATTTTACATGTGAAAGACTCGCTTAACAACAGCTTTGGAAACAATTCAGTATCCTAACAGTCATCACCTATTACAAGCAAAAGACTGTCCAAAACGGCTTTTGAAATCCAAACAGTTTACTTAACAAGCACAATTCACAAGCAGCATTCTAACATCACATAACATAAAACATTGATATTTAATTTTCAAAACATTTCAATATAGTAAGCAAGCAGCATGAACTCACCTTGCAACTGTTGTATAATGAGCCCACCCCCACATCTATTACCTTAGTTGTGGTTTCTCTCACTGAGAAACGGGTCATTTCCCAGTGGATTTTAAAATAACATGTTTGTTTGTATTGGAAATGCCACATAATTCTCACAGTAAAGGGGCAGGACATACCTCCTCATGGCTGCTCTAAAATCCTAGGTGGTAAAATGTCAGCATGCACACTGCACTCCAGAGATACATATCCGGCAGGGTCTGATTTTAGTTTTGAAAGTTACTTGGTATTTCATGGATATACATGAAATATTGTGTGTGTAGCAGATCATATGTTTAGTTTTAAAATGTGTCCAGTTCTTGAAATGCAGAAGTCAAATTGTTTCTCTTTCTTAAGCCCCCCCCCGGCCCCAATATCCCAAAGAGTAGTGCTCACTGAAGCAGTTTATTTGCATGGGGATGCATTTGAGAAAAAAGGTTCCGCCAGATAGGTGTAGCCATAGGGGAAAAAAACATTTTTTTTTATTTATCGCAGGATATTTTTCAATCAATCAATCAGTCTTTATTTATTTATTGTTGCATCAGAAAGATGGTTATATTGCGTTCAAAATGAAGAAGTTATTATAAAAACTTGGTTGTAATTACTTTAGAAATTTGCACTTTTAGCCAGATCCAGAAGCAAATGGTTTGATACCTTTTATTGGACCAACATAGATGTTACAAAAAGAAAACAAGGTCTAATGCCAGCTTTAGCCAGTGTTTGTCATTCAGAAAATAGCCAGATGGAGCTTTCAGATCCATTTTCATCGTGCTCGGTTGTCAGCAGATTAAGCTCTGTTAAAGAGCTTTACATAACTCGTCTGACTCCTGATCATGTGTTGCAATCAGTGTAAGAGATTTTAAAATGTGAATCATGGGTAATGCTTCAAATGCTGCATAGGCATGAAGTTAGATTGTTGCACAGCAATGTGTGCAATTTTTGCAAACCATGTCAAGCAGCAGGGCAAAGAGAGGGGAGTCTGTGCGGTACTGTGATCAGGATATCCTTCCCACAGCCACCACCATCCTACCTAGCTTGGTTTCTCATGCTGTTTGTAGTACAGTTGGGAACAGGAAATAGCTTTTCAGTGTCCTGCTGTAAACCTTTCTGCCACAGGGGGCGTGATGGTGGCAGTATGCAGTAAAGCTAGTCCTTGCTGATCTTGAGCCTGCAGTGTCTGTGTTCTCTAAGGTCAGCTTCTTTTAGAGGTGAGTGAAGCGGACGCAAGAGAAACGGAATATGACTGTGTTAAAGGACAATGGGCTAGGGTATACTGCGCTCTGACATGACTCTTTATTCTTGCAGGAAATAGTATATATATATTTTGAAGTAATTTTTTGTCATCTAACTCCCTACAAATAGTACTAAATCCAGTTGGTAATAGCAGGGCTCCTGCTCACAACACAGATAGAACCCCACCCTGGCAAGAAAAGTAGCACAGAAAATATAACAACAACAGAAAGATTTATGGGGACTGATGTATAGTAGTATGAGTTTTATTACACATCCAAAGTATATGCTGTCCATATACCTTGAGAGCAAAGCTTGAGAGGTTTATCTTGAGCACGTAAACCAAGGGTGTGTAAGGAAAATCTTTTCACTTATCACCATATCTTATTTTTTATACATATATAATATATATACTGTATATATCTTCATATATATAAGGGATACATGATGGGCAGGAGTGGGACATGGAAAATATTCTCACTCCTGCAGAGTGAGCTGTGTATTCTCACAAGTGCCGAAGGCACGAGTGAAAATACACAACTCAAGAGGCAGGAGTGAGAATATTTTCCACATGCCATGATCTGCCCATCATGTGTGCGATTTATACCACAGGGGTGAGAGCTGCAGGAACATTTTTTCTGAGTCTGTGCATTTCCTGCTCATTCTGTGTGTGCTGTCAGTGTGTGTGTGTGCGCGCGTGTCTGTGTGTGTTCTGAATGGACTGAGAGTCAGAAACACAGGTGAGTGTGTTTTGCAAAGCTAATTGAGTGAGTCAGAGGCTCAGTGAGAAAGACCAACTGCTGCAGGTAGCACTGAGAAACGGAACCTGCTTTGTAAAAGACTTTCATCTAGAATTCAGGTTGTTTTGAAGCTGAGATTAGCACAGTAATGGGCTAGCAATGTTAGATGGGACATAGGTGAGAGTCTTTTGCAAAGCTAATTGAGTAAGTTGCAGCTTCAGTGAGAAAGAGAAATTTTTTCTGAAGCAGTTTCCTTTAGAATGCAAGCTGCAGTGCATTTATCCTCACTCTGGTAACATCAGCAGAGTATGGATAAATGTCGATATCCTCACTCTGCTGATGTCATCAGGATTTATCCTCGCTGCAGTGGAAGTAACACAGGTTATCCTACTGAGAAAGCTCTCACCCCTGTGGTATAAATATATATATGTATTTATACATATATATGGGATACACAGTGAGAGCTATATATATATATATATATATATATATATATATATATATATATATATATATATATAATTAGTCTTTATTTATTTATGGCATCCTTTCCCTGAGGCCCAGGGCACCATTACAATAAGACAGAATAACCTCAAAGAAATGTATAATTACAACCCCACATAAATAACAATAAATAACTACCTTGATTTCGCTAAAACAACATAAAAATTCAATAAAACTTTACAGTGTGCTAAGCAAACGTGTTACGAGACATCAACTAACTCAAAAAATAAAAACAACAAACTCCTAGACTACCTCACTCAACACCCCGTCTGCCACTAAAATACCCTACTACTATCCAGCTATAACTCATAAACATAAAATCGTAAACGATGAACGAGCACAAAATAAACTAACAAAATAAAACATACAAAGATGGAGTAAATGCAGTAAGTTATCAGAGCAAGCTACTCACGATAAAGGGATTCTCCCTTCAAACAAGCAAGCAAGTGCAACTCGCGCACCGCCTCATGCAGCCACCCAGTGTGTGGTGGCTATCTTGCATTGCCCCCAGCTATTGGTAACCTCAGTGAGTGTTTCTGAGATACACTGTGTGTTACTTATTATTTTTGAACTATCTGATGCAGTTTATGTCTCTCTTAACCCTAGAGTTCCAGAGTGGAGCAGGGTTTTAAATAATTGATTAGCAGTTTTTTTTTCTGGGACAATACTAACTGTACAGAAAGTATTTATATAGGTTTTCTAGAAGTGTTAAATTTGTTAAACACAATGAGGCAAGTGCTCTGCATTTTTACAATGCTTTAGCACTTTTATGAGCAAAACGCTAATCAATTTTTAGAGTTAAATAAAACTCTGTGGAGCAAGGATGCATTATGCCAGCAATGAAAAAGCAGAGCAAGGACACATCATTGAATTCCAAAATGGTACTTACCACCAGTGTGTAAATCAGAAGCACTCAGTAGGGTAACGAAAAAGACTGTAGAGAGTGTGTGTGTGTATGTATATACAGTGCTTCTTCGCTATAGCGAAATCCCGCTTATTACGAATCAAGGTGATGGCTCCCAATGCAGTTTCTCTAATTGATAGGCGCGACTGCAATTAACTTGCAATTATCAATTACACACTGCCTATAGAACAGTGCCGGCATCCTGCAGCTGTATGGCATGCAAAATGAAGCGATCCAGCTACACAGTCAAAACTAAGCTGGCAATTCTAGACCACCTGAAAGGTGGTGAAAGCTTTGACTAAGTTGTCTTTTGAGAGTGGTTATTCAAAATCCACCATATGTACTTGGCGGAAGCAGGAGAATGCCCTCTGAGCGTTTGCTGATGAGTGCTCAGAGACCCAGAGGATGGCTCAAAAAAAGTTAAGGCGTCCTGACGAGGGCAAAATTGACCAAGAAACCCAGCTTTGGTTTAAGCAGCAGTGCGCTCATGGGGTACCATTGTCCAGCTCTATTGTGAAGAGCAAGGCAGAGCAGTTCACCAAAGATATTCACGGCGAGGACTACAAATTCAAATCATCGTCAGGCTGGCTATGGCGATTCCAGCTGAGGCATGGAATTCGCCGTGTGTGCATTACAGGGGAGGCAAGGTCTTGTGACGATGCAGCAGTCCAGGCATTTCTACCAAAGTTGCAAGACATTTTGGTCAAGGGTGGGTACACTCTAGAACAGGTGTACAACTGCGATGAGACTGGCCTGTTCTGGAGATGCCTCCCCTGATGTGACACTGGCTAGTAAGAATGAAATCAATGCATCCAAGGGGTTCAAGGTTGCAAAGGACAGGGTAACCTACATGTTCTGTACGAACGCAACAGGAACCCACAAACTGCTGCCCTTGTGTATAGGGAAGTACGCCAGCCCAAGATGTTTCCATCATGTCTCGATGGCATCCCTTCCTGTGACTTATGCGCATAGTCGAAATGCTTGGATGACTTCGAACATCTTCCGCAAGTGGTTTGCGGAGTCATTTGTACCATCGGTCCGAAGTCATTTATGACAACAGAATCTCCCTGGCAAAGGACTCCTGTTGCTGGATCAGTGCCCAGCTCACCCCCCAGAATCAGAAATGAAGTCAAGAGATGGGAGAATAAAAGCACTTTTCCTCCCAAAGAATGCAACCTCTAGAATTCAGCCACTAGATGGTGGCATTATCGCAACATTTAAAAAACATTATCGTAAGTGACTGCTTACTGATTTGGTTGCTGAGGGTACTGAAGTGTGTTCATTCTTAAAAACCTGAACCTAAGAGATGTGGTAACAATTGCAGAAGAAGCGTGGGGAAAAGTGACACACTGTACCATTGTCCACTGCTGGCAAGCCACACTGGGAACAGCATTCAGAGAACAGCTTTGCAACCCTGAAACCACCCAAGAAGATGCTGAAGATGACACACCTGAGATAGCTGCTCTTGCAACAGAGTTGAGCTTGCTGGACACACCAGATCCCTCAGCCATCGATGACTGGCTGTCCGTCGATGATGAGGTGCAGACGTCAGAGTCGATTGCAGACTCTGAGATAGTCAGTGCGGTGAAGCAAGTCGAGCAGAGTGACGATTGCTCTGAGGATGAAGACACGGAAGAAGTCACAGTACCCAGTTATGCAGTGGCGATATGAGGGATGGAAGCTGGGCTCCACTATTTACAGTCACAGGACAGTGATCCGATTAAGGTATTGCAGCTGAGAAATGTAATATCTCATATGAGAGACATTGTGGCCAAAAAATGTAAACAGTCTAAGATTACCTGTTTTATGAAAACAGCAGCTAACAGTTGCAAATGAACCTGCATTTAATTATTGTTTTACATTTTAAATTGATTACAACCTAAACTGAATAATGAATAAAAGTGAATTAACTAAATCAAATTGGTGTTGTACTTGCTGGTAATGTTTTTTTTTTTTTGGTTTTTTTGACATGCTTCCTCGATATAACGAACACGCTGCTATAATAATGAAGGGCTTGGCTCCTAACATATTCATTATAGCAGGAGCACTGTATATATATATATATATATATATATATATATATATATATATATATATATATACACACACACACACTGGTTTGAGAGTTGTTGGTGGAAAACAGAGGTGAATGACTAACATATGAACATGCCAGCAGATAAAGGCCTTATGGTCTGTCTTGTCTGCTCGAGTGTGCAAGTCCCCACCCCTGTCTATAGTGGGGTCTGCCCCTTCCCAGATCCCCCCTTTAAAACTTGAACTTCGTGTAAATATATTTAAACTTTATAAACTTAATTTACATATTTTTAAAAGTTAATAATATAAAACACTTTAAAGCTCACTGTAGGTAGTGAACAGAGGTGCAGGCACTGCATCGAATGAAGTGAAAGTAGCAAGGAGCATCACATACATGCTACAGTGAATTGATGGATCATTAAGGAAAAGGTCATAACCATGGATACCAGTCTGGGGCTGGTTTGGTTTACTTTTGCCATCTCAATTGAAAAGAAGAAAGCCTTCCAAAAAAAGTAAAACAATTGAATAACTTACAAAAGCGTCTTTATTAATATTATGGTGTAGGATTTGTTTATGACTGTGTGGATTGAAGTACCGATTGGGTGTTTAACTTTGTTCCCATAGACGCCATATGGTGTCGGAACCATCCATTGCTGGATCCGACCCAAAATGGCCACCGGAAGCAAATGAGTTAAACTGCTGTTGTGGTTTAGTTTGTAACAGGAGCAAGAAGTGCAGAGCATGAGTAAAAGTCTGAATTTAGAAAAAGTTAAGTTTACTCTGAGTGTGCAGCAAACCATGTAATACACTGGTGATAATACACATATCTGAATTATCACTTGTGCATTATGGGGCTTGAAACTCTCCAAAATCAGTGTATTTAACACTGTTACCAGTAATTATTAATAAATAAAACCCTTCCACATACATCCTTCCATTTTGTCCCACCAGTCTTCAGAAACTGTATTCTCCAACATCCATATTTTTAAGATATACTCACCAACATCCATATTTTTTAAGATGTTCACACCGACATCCATATTTTTTCAAGATATACACACCAACATCCATATTTTTAAGATACACACATTTCCATCTTTCAGAGACTTCCCCATATCTGTCCCTCGTTTTTTCCAGACAGACACTTACTCGTCCATCTTTCCAAGCTCTCCCACATCTACAGTACCTATCTGCAGTGAAACATCTGCTAATGTTGCCCACAGCTATTTTTCTCAGGTTACTCCACTTTGTATCTTTCCAGGTTACTCTTCCTTACAGCCATTTTTGTAATAAATTTTTTTTTATTATATTCTTGTCAGGTGCTTCTGTCAACTACATCCACAGATTGCATGCCCGAAGTTTTGAACGGTTCCTCAACAAAAAAATATTAGAGGGATCTCTTAACCTTTTAATGACATGTAAAATTCATGAACTGTGTATCTGTACCTACATGTGGTCCAATCAAATTAAAACTGATAAAAAAACTAATAACAATCAATTGCAAAAATAAACCCATAAAGAATTCAATAATAAGTAACAGACATTTAAAAAAGAGAAATAAAGTTACGTGTTCAGTTCTCTTACTTGTCTCAACACTGAGCCACACTTGGCCTCACCCTAAAACTGGAATTGGTAATGCCTCCATTATTCTACTTTCTTCTGCTCCTTTTTAACGGACTGATAACACTTGATCCCCTACATGCTTGTTGAACTGTTGTCATATTTTTGTGTAAAGACTCTTTGTTGGACCTTATAACACAGTTTTTTCAATTCTACCCACCACTTTCAGCTTAGTGACCCATAAATGTTTAGTTAGCCACGTCTAGCCCTGGGCTGTCTTTGTCTTGATCGTCACCAGAGCAATCAGACACCATTTATCTTGGGTATCTGTGAGGTCTACTAGCTCATCGGTGTCTCCCAAAATACAAATGTGAGGCTTTTAGGTATTGTATGCCCTACCACCTGCAAGATACTGTGCATTACCTCCTCCCAAAAGTGAGCTAGCCATGGACATTCATACTGTGGAACATACAGTGTGTAGGAGTGTTCCAGCTTGCTCGTTCCAATTCCCCAGCAGGTTGTGACTTCTCTTACGCTCATAGAGTGTAGGTACCTTAGTGTCCTATACCACTGGTGCAAGATTTTGTACTGTACTTTCTTCTCTCTTGACACCTTTGAGGCATTCTTCTACACTGTTTCCAATTCTACCTTGATTTTTCCATTACCCCCAGCTAGGTCTGCTTCCCATCCTTGTTGAATTGTCTTCAGTGATGGCAGTAGTACCCTTGTCAGCATTTTATAAAATCGAGACAGTAGGTGTCTGTCCTCTTGAACTCTTTAAAACAGATTGAGTACTGGTGATATATTGGTCTGGATTCCCTGGGATCTATGCAGACTCCAAAGGCATTGCTTTAGCTGTACCAACTGCCATTGTACCTTCTGAGAGAGGTTAACGCACACCCATTGTTTATGTTCCCCTTTCACCCCATCATCATCATCATTCCTAGCTTTTCACATTTCTGCCTTTTTCTACCCATCCTGTTCCATGGAAGTCTGAACATTCCATGGCTCAGTCTTAATACAAATGGCCACCTGAAACAGAATTAGTTTTAAGACACCCTGGTCGGTAAGGTTCCCCCTTCGTTTTAGCCGGTGCTGACTCCTGGGTCATGCTGGCCCACTCCAGCACCTCAGTCATTCAGACTCTTCAGCTATGCTGGTCTGTTTTTTTTCTACTGAGTCTAGCTACAGTTATTAACAATCTACTGATGCACAAACAGGTGAAAAGTAACATCAAGTCAAAACCTACTTTTTGTTCTAAACATATATGTAAATGCAGTAATTAATTCCAGTTGTGGAATTCTTCACCTTACTGTATAATATGGTTGCCAGAGTAGAGTGTAGAATCCAAAAGGTATCATGAAAAGCTTTGATGAGCAGTCCATGCATCAGATCGATAGTCTAGCTAAATCTTTTTTATGGTGTTATAGTTGATCAATTCAGAGGCAGACTGTCTACTTTCTTAACAAGGATTTTAGCACATACTTTCTGTGAAGGCTGGAAGTAAAGTTACAATGCAGTCTTTAACATTTTGGTAGCTAAGCCTAGTACAGTACTTTGTATAACTCAGGCCACTGTCAGTTTTAACCCCTAATGACCAAACTCTTACCAGTATCCATTCATGCAGTCAAGCTTTGTCAGCAAGAGATTTACACCAAAGGTACCTTTTATTAAAAGTAATCTTAAGGCTAAGAACAATATGTACTCTAGAGCCTGTGTGGCTGCTGCTGTTTTAGGTCAAGCATGAGCCAGTTTTCTCTTATAGGCAATAGGAAACAGTTTTAAATATGTGTACATTTAGATACTCTCTTGTATGTTCTTGTTATTCACTCTTCTGATAGTCTTTAGAATTTTTTAAGAAAATATATTTTTATTACTCAAGAGGCAGAGCAGCCCCTGGTTATAGTTTAGAGCTGTGAACTCGGTGGTTTAAATCTTTCCGGTCACTTACTAGCTGTATGACGCTGATTAAGTCACTTAACGTCCCTGTGCGTAATCTCCTCTCCCTTTTGCTGTACATAATCACCCTAGACTTTTCCATATCTCCCACAATCCCACTTAAATCCCTGTCTAACTAGCCTCTGAATGTGTTCATGGCTTACTAAGCAGTTTTGGATGCAGTGTGTATGAAAGTGTTGTTAAAACCAAATTCCAGTCAGAAACCCTGAAGCTGCCTTACATTACCCCTTCAATGTGAACTGCTTCGATTTCTCCTGCAACTTTCATCGAGATTCTGCAAGTTCCACCATTCCACGTTTTTCGTTTAGCAATGCAGAATGGTAAAACTGACATTATACAATGCCCAGAAAGCATAGAATTAGCAGTGATCACTGAAGAGGACAACTTGGTACAGTATTTAAACAATAAGGCAAGACAGTGGTGCGTTATGGTGGGATAATGGCCTGCCTTGTGTGGGTTGAAGCACGAGGCGAAGCCAAGTGCTTCTACCACCCGAGAAGGGCCGTTAACCCACCACACTGCACCCCCTAGAGTGCCTTATTGTGATTATGAAATGGGTCCTTTTTAGTAAATTGGATGTATTTTTTAAACTTATTTTTGTTGAGCTACTTTTAGCCAGGCTGTTGTGCTGGGATAACGGCCCAGCTGAAAGTACCTCTTGACTAATCAGGAGCCAAGATTCTTTCTATCCATTTCATAATAAAAAATAAACAATACAAAATGCTTTCTGTAATGAAAAAACAAACTTTGCCAAAGCATATCAGAAGAGTGGATACAATTGAAAGGAAAGAACGGAAGGGTAATGTTTGCCATTTTAGGAAAATATTGAAAAACATAGTGTTTAGACAATTCAGTTTGTTATTTTTCTGTATTTCTGTTCCTTTTGGTGGTATGACATTTGTCTCATTGGAATTTTTTGGTTTGTTTTGCAATTATATTTTTGGAAAGCGCCTTGTGCTTCTGGAAAGGCACTATATAAATACAAATTTGCTACCTTTTGTTTGTGTTACTAAGTGCATTTACAAGGAAACAAGAACCTTGTGCCCTACTGTTGATGCACTCCTGCTGTTTAATCCTTTACTGAAGTCACAAACTGACAATTATGGGCCTGATTCTCAAAGTCTCCTGAATGACGCAAGGAGCTTGTGCCTGAGAGAACAATGTAAAGAGTGACTTGTGCCTGGAACTGCCCCGAGAGCAATTCTCAAATGCAGCCTGCAGCAACAGTAGGCTGCGTGCACCAAGGGGATCTTGGGCCGTCCTTACGGCACAAAAAGGGGTGCAGCATGGTGCAAGGGGCTATGCACCAGGGCAATGCTGCATCATCCTCTTTTCTGGAATTCAGGAACGTGGACGGTGCTGTCAAATTCAAACACCTCTTAGACCAGCTAGGGCTGGTCTGAGGGTCCTTGCGCCACCCCCTGAGCCCTCCCTGGGCTGGTGCTGCATGTATTTGTGTACTGTCACAATGTATGATAAGCTACCAGGATAGCACAGCTTCCGCAGCAGCATCCAATGTGAGTTGGGGTCTGTGTCTACTTGCACAGAATCATGCATCACAATGCCAGATGGAGAGTATGTACTGAGATAAAATCCTATGGTTGTATGTTACATGTTAGCATTGTACGGGTCCTCTGTACAGACTGTCAGGTTGTCATTGTGTAGCATGGCTTTGATCTATGTTTGCTGTCAGTAGCCTACTACCTATTGCCACCATTCCAGGAGTGCTGCATGACTGCCCCATGGCTTGTGGCAAACCCCTGAGGTGCGTCATCCTTGCAGTGCATGGCCACAGTTGCCGCAAGCTGCGAAACTTTGGCACTAGGACCCTGCCCGATAGAGAATTGGGTGCAGGGTCCCTGGTACACCAGACACTGATGCAAGCTGCCTTTTGGCGCAACATGCTTCAGCCTAAGTGTCCTTTGAGATTCAAGCCCTATGACTAGCAAAATCAGATGAACTCTAGGGGGCACATACCCTGCTTCCATGCAGATGGACCTAGTAATGAAGTACAATGGGAAGAGAAATGCCATCAGTCTATAACATACGTTAACTCACTTCTTGCAGGTGACCAACATACAGCACTACAGAGCTTCCTTCTTTTGAACTTAAAAAAAAAATAGGCAGCTTCTGACTAACTGCTCGGCAATAAATAGAAAAAAATCTCTTCTAAAAATAGAGTGGCTTTGGGCAAAATGCACAACAATGGTTTCGGAATGTCTGAAACAAAAATAATTATCCTGTGACTGCCAGGTCTGGTTATTTCCACTTCACTTGGGGCACAAGAGCTCTGCATTTTTAAAAGGTTTATTTAAATCGGTTGTGCTTCTACGTGACGGTGAGGAGTTGATGAAGAAAGATCTCACAATGTACAGTATGTTTGCACAATCCCTTAAGCATCTTTACAACTTAATTTGCATACATGGCCAGTAAATTCTGGTTAAAATGGCAAAGCTGCTGTGATTTATAATGCAGATATCAGGAGAGCTAATGAGATAGTTATTCAGTGCACTAAAATAAACATTGTCTGAGGACAGAAAAAAATAGACAGCTTCTTCCAGACCAGAGTTTTATTTTTAGGACTATAATTATTATTCTGTAGTGATGATAACTTATTCTTCTTATTGGTATGGCTTGAAATAGAAGTTACTGTTCTCAGTATAGTAGCATGTTTGTATTTGATTGGAGGAAGGGGGTCTAAAAAAGGGCTAGTTAGTACATTTGTGTTAGTTATTGTATGGAAAACTTATTTTTGATTTCAAAAATTACTATATTTAGTTTAATGGCATTGGCTTATCAATTTACTCCACTTTTATTGCTCCGATAAATTGTATTTCTGTGAGATAAATTGTGTTTAACACTGACTGTAAAATATGTTTTTTAAGACAGAGTCATCAGGCAGAGTGCAGGACCATGAGGTGTATACTAGCATATTTGAAGTTTTTGTGTGCAGTATTTTTTCAGTTTATTTTACTGTTTTTTGCTTCTTGTTCTTTAGTGGGCAGTTATTTGAAGTGACAGAAAACTGTCCATACTCCCAAAAGTGCCGGTCTATTCCCACAGGACTTTAAGAGCATCCTATGGCCAACAAAAACTAGCTAAACAAATGGCTCACAACTCCTACTGGCACTGACCACTGCACATTGGTGGTACTCTGTACCAGTGAGTAGTATCTACCACTGTGAGCCCTGCTGGGGTAGGCTGGCTGTATTAAGTGGTTCTCTCCCCCCCCCCCCATGTCTGTTGATACTTGTTTTATACAAATCTAGCAGCAGATTGCATGGCTTTAGAACTGAGGAATTACCTGATCTGTTTCATATGTTTCCTTGATTGTTGCCGACTAATCAGATAAGAAGCAGGATAGTGCAGTCCTATGCACGTCTCTCTACCTCACTCTGATCAGCACTTAAAATGATAAAAACTAAAACAGAGGAAAGAAAGAAACAGGCTGCCAACACTGACTATCATATAGCTGCAGGCAGCTAGTATTGCAGCTCCAGAGAACCTGTGGCTGCACCTGTACAGGTGTTACAGGCAGTCCAGTTCTACTGAGGTTACAGAACAAATCATCATCATTGACATTTGTCAGCAACGACCAAATTGTGTTGGTTTGCTTTTCTGAGCTTTTTCACACAGTGAGTTGTTCACACCAAGGTTTATCCCCCAAGGTGATGTTATCTAGTTAAGACTGAGCAAAGAGACATTTTGGGCCTGTGATTTGATAAATCTACTAACTGTATTATGGGGAAGTTGGTTAAAATTGTTTTCATAATCTATACCTGTAGACTTTCAGAGAGGTTGTGAGTAATCGTCATCAGTGAACGAAACATGTACAGTTAAATTATTATAGTCTGCCATTTGTAAAGAAGAAAGCAGTGTTGTCAGTGTCTAGAGCACAAGAATGGGGACTAGGAGGCCCAGGTTCACTTCCCACCAAAGCCACTTACACATTGTGTGACGTTAAGCAAGTCACTTAAAGCAGCAGTGCAATGACTTGTTTTTTCCAAAAATGCTAGTTTCAGCTTTCAGGGAGGGGTGGAAAAAATGATGAGGGACCTAGATAAACTGGAGGAATGGTCCAGAGTGTAGCAGCTGAGATTTAATGTGAAAAAGTGCAAAATCATGCATTTGGGGCATAAGAACCCAGGGGAGGATTACATGATTGGGGGGGCCGGGGAGAAACTGATAGTCACCAAACAGGAAAATGTTTTGGGGGTAATCAAATCTGATGAGCTGAATGTGGCCAAACAGTGTGCCAGGGCTGTGGGGAGAGCCAGTGGGGATGCTGGGGTGCATAGGGAGAAGTATCACCAGTAGAAAGAAGGTGGTGGTGATGCCACTCTGCAGATCATTAGTGAGGCCTCATTTAGAATACAGTGTCCAGTTCTGGAGGCCTCATTTCCATAAGGATGTAGACAGGGTGGAGGCAGTTCAAAGAAGGGCAACAAAGGTGGTGCAGGGCCAGCACCAAAAGTCATAGGAGGAGAGACTGGGAGACCTCAATATGTATACCCTGGAGGAGAGAAGAGACAGAGGGAGATATGATAGAAACCTACAAGTATCTAAAAGGCATAAATAGGGTACCAGAGGGTAGCATCCTTCAGAAAAGATGTCCAGGAATGAGGGGGCATGACATGAGGTTGGAAGGGGGTAGACTAAGGGGTAGCAAGAGGAAGTATTTCTTCAGAGAAAGGGTAGTAGATGCATGGAATAGACTCCCAGCGGAGATGGTGGGGGAAGACACAGTGGGGGGATTCAAGCATGCATGGGACAGCATAGGACAACCCTAGCAATAGGAATGAGGAGGTAAAGTTGGAGATCAAGTAGGGTTTGTGGCTTTTACAGTAAGCAGGGAAAATGGGCAGTCTAGGGGGACCTAGCAGTCCTTATCTGCCATCAGTGTCTGTGTTTCTATTGCAAAAAACTTTGTTAATGCACTAGTTAGAGTTAAAGCAACAAAAGCAGGGAAATGAGGTGTTAGGGTTTCCAACCTTAACACACCACTCCCACCCTGCAGGAAGCAACATGCGTAGGGTGTGCCTTGCAGTTGTCATCCTTAATGCTCACCCAATTCCATGAGTAAGTAAGCTGAGATGGGTACAGTATATGAGAATGGGGTGAGCACTAGGGCTGACAACTGTAAGGCGCACCCCATGCCTGTTGTTGCTTTCAGGGTGGGGGTGGGGTGTTAGGGTTGAACACCCTAATGCCACATTTCCCTACTTTTTTAGAGTTTTTTGTAATGAATTTCCTGACTTTTTGAGATGGCATAATCATATCCTTATTTGCCTGTGGGAGCACAGGGCCATTTGGGCCCTGCGCTCCCATCCCTCCGTAATTGTTTTCTTATTTGAGTGTGAGAGGGCCCTGTGCTCACATCCATGTATAATGTTTGGGCCCTGCACTTCCATACCTTCTTAGATGCATATATGTATGTCAGATGCACACAACTGTGCCGTTGTTACATATTTTGATCTCAAATTTTCAGCATGTGCGTCTTATGACCCCACCTCATGAACAAGGGTGGTGGAACTGTGCAAATCCCGAACGAAGGATTTTGCCAACCAACCAGAAATTGCCTTTCAGTCTGGATTTGCATAATTCCACTGACCTTGTTCATGAGATGGGATCTCAAAGAGGCCATACTGAAAATTTGGTATAAAAATATGCATAAATGGCAAACCTATGCATCGGAGTTGAAAACCCCATTGAAATATTGTACATTAAAAACTCACTCACTCCAAATGAAACCTGTAAAATAAACTGAAGTCCCAAATCCTTTTTCACGAGTAGAAATCCTAAGTCTGAAATCCTTTTTCGCAAAACAGGATCCTTTTTCATGAAAAAGGATTCATGAAAAAGGATCCTAACTCGCGAAAAAGGATTTAAAAAAAATTAAGTCCCAAATCCTTTTCCTGAGAATAGGATACTTTTTCAAGAATGAAAAGGATTCATGAAAATTATCCTATCTTGTGAAAAGATTTTAAAAACGAGCACGAAACTGCTTTCATGAGAACAAAAAGGACTCACTGAAAAAGGAATTAGCGAGTCACGAAAAAGTATTTAAAATGCTAAAAAATGCCTTACAGAGTCGGTTTTCCACCAGATAACTTCAGAATTCACCTAACCGAGTCCCGACGACCAAGATACATGTGTTGGTATCTCTGGATGAGTTGATTTTTGTGGGTTTTCAAGTTGTTTTTTTAAAACAGAAAACAAGATGGCAGCTCACAAAAAGGAAGTTTTTTCACACGAAAAAGGATTAGCCCCTCACGAAAAAAATCCTTTTTCGTGAGACCAAGTTCCCTTTTCGTTCCAGGAAGCTATCCAAAAGACTGTACTGAGCATGCTCAAACACAAAACTTTAAAATTAAATAACTTTCCAACAGATTAATATTATTTTACCAAACCAGCAAAAGGCACTTCTGTGGGGCTAGCCCTTTGTACCCTGAAAAGTTCAGACCAAAGTTCCAAACCGTCTAGGCGCAGCATGATGACAAAAAAGTGAAAAAAAGGCACATTTTAACATTTTAGCACTACGCGCAGCTCACAATTCGCCAATCCAACCAAATCGAAACTTGACATGTCAAGAGATCTGCTACACAAGACCAAGCATGCAAAATTTCATGCAAATCTATTGAACGGTTGCAAAGTTATTAAAGTGCAAAATGTGAGGTTTAACACTAAAGTGCCTACTCAACCTTAACTATAGGGCGCTACCGCGACCCTATAATGTATCAGCATAACTGTCATAATACTTATGCTGTGATCAGATGGGTTTTTGTCCCATTTTCTCTCCACTGGGCCCATGCACATAACATACCGCGTGTACGTACTCCGCCTCCACGGACATGCCCCCGGCGTCCACGCGTGGAGGTCCCTTCTCATACTGTCCCACGGTGCTACCACCTAGATTCCGGTAGGTGGCAGGCAGGCCATGAGACATGCAGTTCGCCCCGTCCCCAACCGAGGGAGGAAAGCTGTTCTACTGATGCTTAATCCTCCCTCCCTGGCCAGCCCCCAAGTGACTCTGGACCCTTCCCAAACCCAGGCTGCCAGTGAGGTGGGAGGTAAGCTGATCAGTGCCTCAGTCCTTCACACCACTGGGCTGGCGATATTTTCCTCATACCAAACCTTTCATAGGTCTACAGTGGCTATTTCTAAGCTAAATGTGGTGACCATCTCCCCGAGAAAAAATCTAAATTTAAAAATGTATAAAATAATCAAATGTTGGTGGAACTACAACATTACACCACCAAATAAAACTGTGGCCTGGAGTCTTTTATAGTGAAAAAAAGTGGTTTAAACTTTTTGCCAATTTTCATTGCACTGCTGCTATGGCCTCACAGTCCTTCAGTCCACCCAGCTGTGTAACTGGGTAAAAAGCAGGATCCCTCTGAAAATGAAATAAAAGCCACATTTACATGGCCGCTGCGCTGCTACCTGTAGTCCACGCCAGTCCTGCCTTGATCTCATGCTCCACATTACAGTCACATCTACACAACCCCTCTCAGTGCCAGTTTAAGCCCCGCTGAGAGGGGTGGTGCGTTCAAGGGAGGGCAGGTGTTGACGTCCATTTTGCACTGTGCAATCTCATCACATACCCCCCTCCCGCCAGCACTTGCTCATAATGGGTAGACTCATGGTGTCCCCCAGCCAACCCATTTATGGTGAAGCAGAGGGACTAATTACATGAAAAACTGTAGCTAACTTGGAATTGCATCACTGGAATCTGGTACCTGTCCCCCTCCATCACATCACAAGTAAAGTAAAAATAATCACTGAAAAGCCCCTGAAGAGATCATGCTGTGTGCACTTTGCAGTAGGCAAAAATTGTGCAACAAGGCTTATCGAGCAGAGTGGATGCTGGGGGTGTCTGTCACTCGTCAGGGCGAGCAGTGTAACCTGTCCACATGGCTGCTTACACCCCTCGCTCTGGAACGTGTTCCCAACTCTGCTGCAGTTCAGGGAAGGAGAAGTGAATAATTTGCTGTGATCTGATAAGTATCAAAACTGCCACATTTGCACCAAAGCAGCCTGTGCACTCAGTCACTTGAGAGAGCCCTGCATGGTGAAACCAGGTCAGGTCTGTTCCCTTGCCGATAGCGTGTGATTTTCATTTTGCACTTCAACTGCATAGCATTGTAAGTTTTTTTGATATCTTTGCAATAAAATTTCTACACTGCTGCTGGTGCCATATGTTTTTGCTACTTTGTTTCTGATTTTTGTATGGCATAGTGTTGCAGTGGAGTGGCTGCTCTTATGTTTGAAATGGTGCAAATATGGCAGTGTAAACAGACCTATTATGTCTTAGCTGGACTATTCTATAGAAATAAGTTATTAAAAAATAAAGCATTGTTCAGACAGTTTTTTTTTGTTTAACTTGCTAAACACAAAATACACAAAAAACATGTGATGGTTACAAATCAAATTAGTAGTTGCTTCCTTTCTGTCTGAACAGAGCTAGCATAACAAAAAAGTTTTTTTTTTTTTTTTTTTCATATAGCTTTTTGCCCACCCACCGTCACTTGCTCCTGACATTGGGCCCTGTATCAAGAGTTCCCCAAGTCCCATCAACTGCTCCCCCTGCAGTCACGCCAGCAGGGATCCCCCGGAAAGCAGGACCCAGGAGTCCCCCGAGGCCAGTCACATACGGCAACGGGGGGAAATAGACTTTTTACCAGTTTTCTCCCTGTTCCCCATGCTGGGGCAGGCACATAAATGTGCACGCATGGAGGCGGACACACTCTGGAGTCCCGTACCCCTTCGTTCTACTGCCCTCCTAGACCCGCACTACCACCTGGCCTCCAGCGGGTGGGAGTAGTTTGGCAGAGCATGCAGGTCCTCCCCTCGGGAAAGTAGAGCAGCCAACAGGCACTCAATCCTTTCCCTCCCCGGTTGACCCCCAGCAACCTGCGCTTGTCTCTGAACACGGGTCGCTGATGTGGCGGGAGATAAGGCAACAGCGTCTCAGCGCTCCACACCACTGGGCCGGCTTAAAAAAAATAAAAACTTTATGAAAAACAATAGGCATACTTTTTAGATGAATATGCATCAGCTATGAATCTCAGTAAGGGCTGGTCACTTTCCCCAGCCTTCAATTTACCTGTAAATGGTCCTACAGCAAAGATCTAGTAGCACCTAAATAAATAACAGAACGTAGTCTGTTGTAACGTTTTTATTTGTGATGTACTTTTCTTTTCCCATTTGCTTATGAGAAGGTGCTATACCTGATAGAATAACAGTAGGTATGATATACAGAGCAGTACAGTACTTTATCTGCAGGCTGGCATATCCAGTTCCAGTCCTGTTCATACCTCATCAGCATTCTGACATTATAAGTGACTGATCAGGCAGCAGATGTTGGCTCAACTTGATCAGTTGTGATGTCACAGTGTATGAGGTCACAGGGCTGTTGTATGAGAATAGAACTAGATACATCAGCCTCCAAGCAGGGTACTGCGCCACTCATTGACCAAAATATTGCCAGATGGAAATTCTTCTAATTAGCAAGAGGTAAAAGAAAAAATATTTCAGATATACAAAAACTATAAGAAGTGATAGTCATAGTTAAGTACTTTTTTTTTTTTATATTCTCTTTTTACGCCCCCTTCTCACCCCGGTACTTCTTCACCTTCAGGAGTCTCCTACAGCCTTGTACGTCCCTGCTCGTCTGTCAGCTTTGGGTGCAGCCAGCCCCCCATGCTGCCTTGGTTTGACC
This sequence comes from Neoceratodus forsteri, assembly GCA_016271365.2. Lineage (NCBI taxonomy): Eukaryota > Metazoa > Chordata > Ceratodontiformes > Ceratodontidae > Neoceratodus > Neoceratodus forsteri. The sequence continues at coordinate 1,079,678,636 of CM057454.1, read as the reverse complement.
CCCAGGCGGGTACGAGGCAGGGCTCCCCCATCCTCCACCCCAAGCATCTGTTTTTTCGTCAGGGATCCGTCGCCCGTGCTGGCAGGGGCCCTGGGATCGAGGCCTGAAGCTCCATCTACAGGGAGCACCGGAGGGTATTTTCCTTCTGTTTCACCCAACCCCATAGGGTGTCTGCGCGCAGGGAGAGCCTAGGAACAATGCGGGTCACGATGTGCTAACACTCCAGCTCCCAGCAGACGTCCTCCCTCCCTGCTACATGCAGTCTTCGCTGCACCTCCACCCGTGGTCACCCAGGTAGTGGTATCGCTGCGGGTCCTGCATCCCACCCCAGGGGGAGGAGAGCAGCCTTTGGGTGCTCGATCCTCCTCCGTTCAGCCGGCCCTCCAGCTGCCCAAGTCCATTCCCGAACCCGGGTTGCTGGCACCGCGAGCGGTAACCCTACCACTGCGTCAGCGGGCTGGCAGATAGTTATGTACTTTTGATAGTTAGCATTCATTTCAGGTAGTACACCAGCTCTATAAATTTGTTCCAGAGATTTATCCCCCAACCCCAAAACCATGTTACAGTCTCTTTTCTCAATGTATGATATAGAAGCGTAGAAACTGAGGACTGGATAACTTTGTGGAGTTTGAATTAGCAAATTTAGCAAAGTGTGGTAACAAAATAGCTCCCACCCACAAAAGTTAAGTCAGTGAAATAAGAATCAAGTGGTTTGCAGCTTTATTCTCACTGCAGTCATGGATTTAATTAACAGAAATCCACAGTTCCCACACTTAGAAAAATGCATGAAGTTAAATCAATTTTGTATTTTTCTTCACAAAAAATGAATATACCAGAAATTCAGTTTGCCCTGACGATCAGCCAAATTGTGGGAATAAAATACTTATATTTCACATGTTGAACTGGGTAATTTTTTATTGTTTTTCATGGAGTTTTGCAACCACTAAAATTGTTACAGTATGTTGTGGGAATTACTAGCAGAATTACAAATGTTACCAAGCCCTATACATACCCTTTACGTTGGATGACTATATGTAGTATACACTGACTTTTACATGCAGCTCAGACCTGTGTGATGTACAGTATGTAAAGTGCTGTATTTTCACAATGAGCCTTATTTCCAACGCTGCTCACTTACTCCACATGAAATTAAGTAGGGGGTCCTTTGACCTGTGAAGTGTGTGTATTGGGGGGGCTAAGTTCCACCCCCAACATTTATAACAAACGTGATTCTGCACACCTCTGCCAAATTTAATAAATATGCACACAAGATATTGGGAAGAACTTTATCACAGAAAGTGGTGAACCCTTGGATTAGGCTCCTAGAACAAGTGATGTTAGTCGATGCTGTACTTGAAGAAACAGGGTGACAGGGTATGCCCACTGTGTTGGGGGCCGGGGGAGAACTTGATGGACCAAATATCTTCTTTCTTTCCTAAATTCATATGTTTGCAAGCTAGTTATACAAAAGAAGTGACAATGGACTTGATTAGCTTCTGAAACCATGGTTAAGTAAGTTTTATTCCTTATACAGCAGGTTGCTTTTCGGATGCGGTTTGTCCATTGTTCGGTAATGTTATTCTTTAATTCAGATACAAATGGGTTGGGAGAGCTCTCAGTGGCAGGGGCATTGGTATAGCTGAGGTGAATTTAATACTAATAAATGTGTTGTTCCCCATTTTTACTCAGAAAAAATGGTTACACTGCTGACGTTTTTTTCCTGATACTCGAAACATTCCCAGTTATTTACCATCCAACAAGTACAGCACATGTGTTTGGTTTCTGTACATCTTAAGACTCCAAAATGTCAACGTGCTGACAGCATATTGCTTCCTTTTTGTACTTTATGTGTTAATATATAACAGAAACTGTACCTCAGTTGTGTTCACTGCGTTGAGGTCCCTTTCTGAGTGATTGTCCACATGGGTGCTAACCATAGAAACATAGACTTTAACGGCAGATAAGGACCGCTTGGCCCACCTAGTCTGCCCATTTCCCTACCTAGAGGATAAGCTGCAGATCCTATTTAACCAACAGCCTATTTCTTCCTACCCCCCACAAAAATTGCCTTGTGTCTGTCCCATGCATTCTTGAATTCTCCCACAGTTTTAGACCCCACAACCTCCTCGGGAAGGCTGTGCAATGCATCCACACCTCTCTGTGAAAAAATGCTTCCTCGCATTGCCCCTGAGCCATCCCCCCCTCTATCTTCAAATTGTGTGCCCTTGTTCTTGCACATCTCTTTTTCTGAAAGATGCTACCCTCTTGGACTTTGTTGATTCCACTGAGGTACTTAAACGTTTCTGTCATGTACCCCCTCTCCCTCCTTTCCTCAAGGGTATATGTATTAAGCTCCTTTAGTCTCTCCTCATATGACTTCTGTTGTAGACCCTGCACCATTTTAGTTGCCCTCCTCTGAACTGCCTCCATCCTGTCTATGTCCTTGCGGAGATGGGGTCTCCAGAACTGGACGCAGTACTCCAGATGTGGTCTCACCAACTGTCTGTACAGGGGGATAACAACTTCCTGTTTTCTGCTGGTGATGCCTCTCCCTATACATCCCAGTATCCCCCCAACCCTCCCTACCGCCTTCTCACATTGCTTGCCAACCTTAAGGTCATCTGATATGATTACCCCATTTTGTTGTTACTACCTCCTCCCATTGTGTAATCTTCCCCTGGGTTTTTGTTTCCCAGGTGCATTATTTTGCACTTCTTTACATTGAATCCAAGCTGCCATACTTCTGACTATTCCTCCAACCTTGCCAAGTCCCTTCTCATCCTTTCCACACCTCCTTGTGTATGAACCCTGTTGCAGATCTTTGTGTCATCTGCAAAGAGGCATACTTTTCCTTCCAGTCCTTCTGCAATGTCACTTATAGAGACTTTAAAAAGGACTGGACCCAGTACTGAACCCTGCGGTACCCCACTAGTAACCCCTCTTTCTTCAGAGTGGACTCCATTTTACAATTACTTTCTGTGCCCTGTTGTCCAGCCAATGTTTTACCCAGGCTACCACCCTGGGACCCACTCCCAGGTTGGTTAATTTGACTATTAATCTTTTGTGAGGGACTGTGTCACATGCCTTGCTAAAGTCTAGGTAGGCCATGTCCACAGCCCTTCCCAGGTCTACTACTTTGGTCACCCAGTCAAATCAATTAGATTCGTCTGACATGACCTTCCCGCTGTGAACCCATGCTGCCTTGGGTCCTGTGCCCCACTGGCCTCTAGGTACTCAACAGTTCTTTCCTTCAGAAGTGATTCCATCACTTTCCCTACCACAGAGGTCAAACTGACAGGTCTGTAGTTTCCTGCCTCTGTCTTGGTCCCACTTTTGTGAAGGGGAATCACATCTGCCTTCCTCCAGTCCTCAGGTGAAACATCATCCTCCCGTGATTTGTTAAAAAGGGTAGTCAGTGGTGTCACTAGTTCTCTGCTTAATTCTTTTAGAATTCTGGGGTGAATTCCATCTGGCCCCATTGCTTTGTCCACCTTCAGTTTTAGGAGTTCTTTCAGAACCTTTTCTTCTGTGAAAGGACTGGGATCGACCCCCATTCAGGGTGCTTCTGTTAATTGGACTAGGCACATCCCCCACCTCCTCTTTTGTGAATACTGAACAGAAGTATTCATTCAGTATCCCTGCTTTTTCACTGTCCCTCTCTGCCCACCCACCGTCCATTCTGTTCAGCCTTACTATCCCTCCCTTTGTCTTTCTATGCTCCCTGATATATCTATAAAAGGTTTTATCCCCCTTCTTAACTGAGTTGGTTATCTTTTCCTCAGTTTGGGCCCTTGCTATTCTGACTACCCTCCCTGCTTCCTTCTGCCTTAACTGGTACAGTTCTCTGTCCTGCTCCTTCTGTGTTTCCTTATACTTCCTAAATGCTATCTTTTTCTCCCTAACCTTCACTGCCACCTCTTTTGAGAACCATAGTGGCTTTATATTTTGCTCACCCATGCCTCTTCATTGAGGCAGGTGATTCAGAGACACATGACATCCCCTGTAGCACCTGGAGGTGGCATGGGATAGCTCCTGAGCAGGACTTAGACAAGGCTTCCAGCTGGGTGCCTTATCTGGCCATCAGTGGATCTCTGCTCAGAGTGAAGCAAGGTATCCCGAGGAATGGCCAGGTAGGAAAAGTGTGCAGCAATTTGCAACAACCACTTTTGGGCCTGCTTTGCACCTCTGTCCTTCTTAAAGGAGATAGGAAATGATTTTTACATTGTTAACTGCCCTTCAAGCTTCCTTTCCATGCCAGCTACATATTGTATTCTGATATGCTTTGGCCAGTTTTTGATAAATAAATAATCTAGCTTTGGGGTGCACACAGATCTACCTAGAGCTCCACTCTCCTCACCAGCTGCTGCTCTTCCTTTTCCTATTTCTAAGACATACTCTGACATCAATAACGCCATTAAGTGCTATTGCTCTGAATGGCCTGGAATGGTGTTATTGGTGACATAAAATGTTCAGGCAGTATGAAAATAGAAAGAAGCAGAAACTGCTAAGGAGACAGGGATTCAAGGTAGTTACAAAAGCAACAAAATTACATTATTAATTGAAAAGAAAAGTCAAAAACATATCCAAATATTGGGTAGACACTAAAAGGTCAACTGGAGGGCATCTAGAGTGTAAAAACTGTTTCCTGTCACCCTAAAAAAGCAAAATGTGGAGTTGGGGTGCAAGATGGATTGCCACCATTAGCCCCACAATTAGCCTTGTGGGTCACATGGCCTACCCACACCTCCAGACCTCAACGTACCATGTAAAAAGTATCCCTGAATGCTGACATGGGTTGACCCTGCCCCATCTTGTGTGGGTCAGTGAGCACATAAACAGCATGAACCTGTGCAGTAGAGGTGGTCTGCATGGTGCTGGAATAACCAAGATGCCACAGCATGGAACAGTGACAGCCTCGACATGGTATGGATCATGTAGACCCTCCACAGCCTTTCAGAACCAGGCCAGTGTTTGGGAACATTTCTTGAACCCTTAAAGCTCTTTAGATTCAAGTAGCTCATGTTTCTTTTTCCCACTAAGCACAATGAAGATGATAATTAAAATGGGCTTTTATCGGCATTTGTGTTTCTCACACATAATTCTAGTTACAGTAGCGTGTTCACAACAACTTGCATTAGATAGTGTGGATTAAATCACAAGGCAGGTTAGTTCTGTTGTTTCAGAAGCACTTCTTTAGTCCTTTAGGAGAATTGGTACATAATTTATTTTAATTGCATTAAACTGATGTCTTCCATTCTGAAAACAGCAATATACTGTGTTTAAACTACATGTTTATGATAGTTGTTTTTTTTTTTTTTTTGGTTTGTTTGTTTTTATGTGTATCTCTCCAAACCGCTCACACATACTCTAAAACCTCAATTCCACAGCAAGGCATCATGGGTATGCAGATCCTCGTGCAAGTCAGGCTGACATGACTTTGCCTGAACAGACACCACCAACAGGCTTGTACATCTGATCCAGCATAGGTCAAGAAGGACAGTCTACATGTTTAGTGCATAAACTAGAGTTTGTAGTTTTGGTTACAGTAGCGGTTGTTGTGATATGTTTGAAATGATAACCTAATTTATGCAAGCTATGCTGGCTTTTAAACACGCCTATAAAATGTCATCCAACATTGCAGGTTAACAGACTTCAGCAGTAGATGTAACAAGTACTTAATGGTGTTACAATGCCTATTGAGGCGGTGGTGTTTACTTTGCCACCAAGTGAAAACTGCAGGTGTTTTCCTTATTCATACTGGGTTTTTTTAATAAGTAGAATAGTTTTTTTCCCAGCGAGGTTTGGCATTTTTACCCTAATCATGAGCAAAATCTTATATAACATACATAACTCACTTGTGGCTTCACTCTTGGTTTGCCCACCACTGGATAACCCCCCCCCCAACATGTTATCCCCTATTTCCATTAAGTAACACAGAATTTAACTTGCTGGTACAAAACGTAGCTGGTCCTATTGCAACCAAAAAAAAAAGAAAACAGACAAGCACACACTTTAATTAATTTTTAATTTTTAATTGCTCTTGGTAATGTATATCTTGAATGTCCATTAAATTTAGAGTTGAATGTCTAAGATGATACTGAAGACTATTACAGTACATGCATATCTGTCAGAGATAGTTTATCCTGCCATCTAGACATGCACTAAGTCATGCATAATGTTCTAGGAATAACTGTAAATGTGTCCTTTTTTGTTGGTTAGTGAGCTGACTATAGTAGTTTAACAGATCTAGTGGTACTGTGTTTCTTGGGGGTGGGGCGGCTGTTTTTAGGAATGACCAAAAAAAAATCCTCGCCTTGCTTGCATGTGGCTTGGTTTTTATCTTGTGTTTAAATGTAAAGTCCTGTACTACTCAGACATGTGGGCTTGTATGTCCTATATACAAAAAAAGAATATTTGCATTATCCTTCAAATGCAGTCAGCGAGCACTGTAGTACAAACCAGAGTGAAATAAAAACACGATGACCACTGTAAAAGGTTAAATCACAGAAAACATAAGACAAAGCAGGGGGACAAAAATAAATCCATCAAAATAAAAACTGCTTCAACAAATACTGTATATATGAAAGGGTGAACAGAGTTTTGCTAAACTCTAGGGCAGCAGCTTTCCATGAATATAATTTCACTGGCACAGTCTCTATCTGCTACTGAAACAAGGTAAGCAAAATCCACTGTAAGATAAATTTCACTGGGACAGTGATTAGGTTCTAGTCTACATTATTCTGCCTTCAGCTGAGGAAGGAATAATATTGGTTTCAAGCTGACGTATATCCCCCCTTCCCAGGTTCTCCTTTCCCCCACCCTTCCATCAGAAAATGTCATGCAAGCACCCTGTCCTCAGCTGCAAGGGTCAGCGAGTGAATAACTGTACATTAGTACGTCAACACTGCTGAAGGATCTCTCTCCCTACCTCTCAGGAGTTGCATGCATTGCACACCTGGACTTTGCTATGTCAAGTTCGGGATTGAATCTTGGGGTCAAGCCAACCAAAATGTCCAGCTTGAGGATATGATTTAACCCTTTGCAGGGTGCACTTTTTATTTTTATTTCACTTAATTTTGAACTTGACAAGTAAATGTTGCAGCTCTTCTGACATTACTCAAACCTCAAGAGATGGTCAGAGAGTTTCTTTTAAAAGTGACCTTCTCAGCCTTTCGGAGTGATGAGATTTGTTTTACGTCACCGTTAACTTTCAAGGTACAGCACGTTGACAGTATGGCACCACAGTTGTATTACAGTTTGCAGCAGAGGTAGAGTTTATTTCAGCATGCATACATGGTCAGATATTGTGGAATGCAGTTACCAAGGTAGAACAGTTACTGTATTTCCTGAAGGCTACTGACTTGCAAAGTGTGGGGGAAGAGAAAGGTTGCCTGTCGTAAAATACAGGTCCCACCATGTGTACTCTGGTTATGTGCAAGTGCTTTGCCACTTAGTACATTAATGGCCTCTGAAAGTATAGGGAAGGGAACTAAGTTCCTCAAATGAAAGAATAGTTTGTGTGGTATGTAAAGTTTGTTTATGCACAATATTGAAAAGGAGTAGCCACACTTCCAGGCTACAGAGGATTGCTTGTTGAAGCCTGTTGCAATAATGAACACTACAGTCACAGCAGTGCAGGTGGTTGGCACCCTGTCACTTCATGCACAGTGTTTTTCCATGGCGCAGTGTGGCACTTTTGACGAAGCCCTTCAGTGCTGACCTGCAGTACTGTAAAATACCGCTGCCATGGATTGTGTCTGTCAGGTGACGTGTATATAATATTCTGTGTACTGTAATTTAATATTTTTGCTATACACTGTTTATTTTATTCTTAATTGCTGCCTAAAGATGACAGAGGCTGAAACTTCACAAGGAGCATTTCTTTAGGTATGACTTTGTCTTTTTTTCTGAGAATGTGCTTGTTCGGTTTGATTTAATTTGTCTCTTGCACTACCCACTCAAAATCCATTATGACTTGGTAGCTGTGTTAATGCTGACTTCAATATTTTCAGCCTGCCTGGGTAGATGATGATGATGATAATGATGAACAAGTTAATGAAGAAATGACTCGCCAGTCACTAGCCTTGTGCAATATAATTACACTAGATGTAGAAACACCAGCTCATTGTCTTTAGCTTTAAAGAAAAGTTCTTTAACACCATTATTTAACTGTATGTTGTGTTGTAAATGGTTATGTTACCTTTACAATGCAAATAAACTGCTTAATATTAAGAAGTAAAGTATTTATTAAGCAACAAAGTATAATTTTTTAAACTAAGCAAGCATTTATATAGCAATATTATGAAATGTAAAAAAATAATTTTGACTGTTTGCCTTCAGCTTTGTCTGTTTTATTGAGTAACTGTTAAAAGTCTGCATTTTTTTCAATTGCCCTGTTCCTTTCTGGTTTGACGTTTTTACTCTCATGTCTTCAAGGTTAACCCCTTTTAAACAAAGCACGGAAATCAACTTTCTGTTTAGTTTATTCCCTGTTCTCTTGTATGTGCAATGTAACAACATATTCACAATTTTGGTGCTTAATGGAATGACTCATTTGTTTTGTTCCATGAAGTGTATTTATTTGAGCTTGTTTGATTTATTAAAAGTACAATCAGTGCAAACTTTTTTGTTCCTGTGTTCCTATTTATAATTATAATATCAGTGTGTAGAGATATACAGTATATCTGGTATAATAGAGGGCTCATAAAGCGGCTCGTCGGCACTGCAGTTGGATTTCACGCTTGCAGCCTTGTGACCTGGGTTCAGGAACGGACTAGGGTTGCTACAGAGGAAGCGGCGGGAGGAGAAGGCTTGAGCATCTTGTGACTGCTCGCCTACTCTGGGGGGAGGGAGGGGATGCAGCTCACTGTCTGCTGCCTCCTAGCGGAGACCGGGAGCGCAACAGTTCAGCAAGCACCACTGCACACAGGGGCGTGGTGGACATCGGCATCTGCCTTGACGTCCATGGCGCACCACGCCCCCAGGGAGAAAAGCGGAAACTCGGCTCCTCAGTCAGCCGGATGATGGCTGCCAGCTCCTGCTGACTCGAATACCCTGATTCCCCGGAAACCACCTCAGCAGCTCATTGGGACTGATTGCCTAGCGCGCTGGTTGCCCCTCCCTGGCACCTTCCCCCTTGGAGGAGAGGGACCCATCCGGTGAAGGGATACACCGGGCCACCCCTGGGACGTCTGCAATCTGAGGTAAGTGGAAGGGGATTGGGGTGAGGGTCGGTGTGCAGCCGGAAGGAGAGGCGGGCCAAGGGAGCAAGACCAGAGAAAAAAAAAATAATAGGGCTCATAAAATCTGTCAAGACATTATAAAAATACTTTGCACCAGTTTCAGGGAAAAAACTGGCAGAGTATGATGAATTAGTGCAAATGGATATCAGATGCTAAACACTGGAAATACTGTATATTTATTTATTTATTCAAATCTCGGATTACAACCTTTGAGCTATTAGCTCATTTGCAAAGGTTCCATGTCATGAAGGATGAAGTGCATAAAGGATACATACAGTCAGGGAAGAGATACAGAGGTAAATCATTGCTAGATACATTACAAATCATACAATTTGGTAGACAAACATCCAGAGCTAACAATTCAAGATACAGACATGGATAAATATTGATAGAGCAGAGGTAGGTCAAACTCAGAAAGGCTGAGTGTAGTGTATAAAGCGTATGCTGAAAATAAAGTGCTAGTTAAAGAGAGGAGTAGGAAAGAGTGTGGTAAGATTCAGGGCAGGGAACTGGAAACTGAGCTTCCCTTGTCAGTAATGAGGGTGAAGTGGGGGTTGGGAGATTAGCAGATATAGTTGAAGGGTGGGGTCTATGAGGGGGTAGGAGTGTGGAAGAATAGTGGGAGCAGGGAGAGGGAAGGTGGAGGGTGAGGAGATTAGCAGATACAGTTGATGTAGGGTGGGGCCTATGTGGGGGTAAGGAGGAGTAAGGAAGAATGGGGGCAGAGGGAAAGACAATGTAGAGGGGGCTGTGGAGACAAGGTGATGAAAAGGGCAGGGGCACCTTTGGGGGGAGGCAGGTAGGGGGTAGAAAGTAAGGAGCATGTTGGGCAAGAGTGGGAGTGGAAGTGGGAGAGAGAGGTCAGTTGACAGTCAAGGGTCATAGTGCTGGTGAGGTAGATTCAGAGTCCTAGGCCAGTAACTTATTAATATTGGAAGTATGAGCAAACGATATGGCCAGAGAGGTGGGAATGGAGTTTTTGCTTGAAAGGCTCTAATTTGGGTTCAGCAAGGAGGTCAGCCGGGAGTGAGTTTAGCCACTTTGGCGCATGGTAGCTAAAGGACCGTTGCCCTTGGGTCGCACGGTGGAAGGGGACTTTGTATGGAGTATTGAGAGATCCTCTGGTCAGCTGGGGGGGGGCTGATTGGCATAGCATAGAGTGGACTCCTGGTGGGGTAAGACCAAGTGTGGTATTAAAAGAGGAGGGATGTGTCATTTTCCTAAAGCTACCCCACATAATTCTTAGATACATAGACACTGTCATAGAAACATAGACTTTGACAGCAGGTAAGGACTGCTTGACCCACCTGGTCTGCCCATTTCCCTACCTATTGGATAAGCTGCAGATCCTAGTCAACCAGCAGACTACTTCCTCCTTACCCCCTCCCCCCCACTAAACTTGCCTTATGTCTGTCCCATGCATTCTTGAATTCCCCCACTGTTTCTGACCCCACAACCTCCTCAGAAAGGCTGTTCCATGCATACACCACCTTCTCTGTGAAAAAATACTTCCTCACGTTGCCCCTGAGCCACCCCTCTCTATCTTTAAATTGTGCCGTCTTGTTCTTGTGCATCTTTTTCTGAAATATGTTATCCTCTTGGACTTTGTTGATTCCCTTGAGGTACTTGAAGGTTTCTATCATGCCCTCCCTCTCCCTCCTTTCCTCAAGGGTATACATATTAAACTCTTTTAGTCTCTCTTCATATGGCTTCTGGTGCAGACCCTGCACCATTTTGGTTGCTCTCCTCTGGACTGCCTCCATCCTGTCTATGTCCTTGCGGAGAGGGAGTCTCCAGAACTGCACTCAGTACTCCAGATGGGGCCTCACCAACTGTCTGTATAGAGGGATAACAACTTCATGCTTTCTACTGGTGATGCCTCTCCCTATGCATCCCAGAATCCCCTCAGCCCTCTTTATTGCCTTCTCGTCTGTCAGCAGATAAGGGCCTATGGCCTACCCAGTCTGCCCATTTGAGCTAGTAAGTTCCCTTTACATTTTCTAGAAGTCTGTTGCCCCTTACCCCCGACCTCCAGAATTCCCTTATGTCTATCCCATGCATTCTTAAATCCTGTGATTATTTCAGCCCCCAGCACTTCCGCTGGCAGGGTGTTCCACTTGTCCATCACCCTTTCTGTGAAGAAACTCTTCCTCACGTTTCCTTTGAATCGCCCTCCCTCCAACTTCATCCCATGCCCTCTAGTCCTGGAACATCTTTTTCACTGGAAAATAGTATATTCCTGCACCCTGTTCCTCCCCGTAAGGTACTTGTATGTCTCGATCATATTCCCCCTCTCTCTCCTCTCCTCCAGGGAGTACTTATTCAAGTCCTTCAGCCTGTCCTCATAGGACTTGTGATGCAATCCCTGTACCTTCTTTGTTGCCCTCCTCTGAACCTTCTCTACCCTATGTCCTTACGTAGGTAAGGTCTCCAGAGCTGTACACTGTACTCCAGGTGGGGCCTCACCAGTGTCTTATGTAGTGGAATTACGTCTCTTTTCCTGCTGGTGATGCCCCTGCATATGCATCCCAGCATCCTATTTGCTTTACCTGCTGCCTTGTCACGCTGTTTCCCTACCTTACTTGACTAGTGCACGTGTAGTGCTTATACCTTACACCACACCAAAATGATAGATAACATTTCAGTCAACACTCATCTTCCACCCAAAAATATTAGGTATAGGCCAATTACAGGCAACCATATAGTTAGAGGAGAACTGCTGGTGCCAGTTTCCTTTTCTTCAGCCAGGCCATGCTACTCACCTCATGACAAAGGAAAGCAAGCGTCTCTCTCTTCCCCCAAGACTTGCCAGGAAATTCAGTTCCCATGTCCTTTGGATTTGAACTCTGTCTAGCTGTCAGGGTTAGACTCATATGTGGGTCCAAGAATTTCTCCAAACAAAATGGTCCTTTTTAAAAATAAACTCACATTAAAGGGACACTGTCAGCTTTTGGGGCAAGTTTTTTAGCTCTATAGCAAAAGATACCTGCAGTCATCTATATGTAATTCATGGCATATATAGTCACAGATTGCCATACAATATGATTTACTGAAGTTTTTATAATATTTCAAATATTGTAGTTGACCCACCCCTATCCCTGGCTGCCTGATGCAAAGCACATTCACATTACCAAATGGCACTGAAGTATCTGGAAAGTTGTGCATGGACAAATTTAGCAGTTTTTATGCTGTATCAGTTTAAGGCATTTTCTTATAGCAGGCTGTGGACTGGACTTAAGAAAGTAACTTCTTTTTAAATTGTGGATCATGGAAGCATCCCCGACCAGTCGCAGCACTTCCTTTAGTTTCACATGAGGTATTTCTCTTACCATAAGAGTACCTCACACGCTGAGCCACTGTAATGGGGTCTCACTGACTGCTCATGCCATCAGCATTTCATTTCTTTTACAGTTAATTTCTTTTATCCTCCTAGTCCAGGCGGCATTCTATCTCGCCTATCCCCCAGCCCCGTTCCCTGCTCGCAGTTTACCTCCTAGCTTCCTTCACGGCTTGCTTCCCCATGGCAGGGCAGTGGGGATCCCTCAACCCACCAGTACGGATCCAGTGCTAGAGGATCCTGCTGGTTCACGGGAGCAGTGCCTGCAGGGATTGGCTTCATCCAGCCATGCCCAGGACACACTTTTTCTCCTCCAGTTTTCTCCCTCTTAGGAGATGAGGCGTGCAATAATGCCCCACAGAGGGAGCACGCACATGTCTGCACATGTTCCCTCCAAGCATCTGCCTCTTCTCCTCCTTTCCTTACTGGGGCATCAGTGTGCTGCCCCCCAGCCACCGCTAGAGGCCAGTCAAGCACCGACTGCTGGTGTCCCCCCCCCAAAAGAAGGAGAGCAGTCCATCGGACGCTTGATCTTTCTCCGGCCCCCGGCGGCCTGTGCTCATTCCCGAACACGGGTCACTGGCGTGGCACGAGGCAAGACATCCAGCTCCTCAGCCCTCAGCGCCACCGGGCCAGCACCATCAGCATTTTAAATTTTAAAAAAAAAAGGTTTTTTTTAGTCAGTAAAGTTAGCGATCTACAGTTATTTTATGGGTCCATTTGGAGGGCCTCATGGATCTAAGAGTGTTGCCGCTTGCACAGAACTGCTCACTTTTGGCTTGCAGTAGTCTGATCCTACGAAAGTGCAAGATGACACTCTTATATCTATGAGAGACCCTTCAACTGGACTTATAAACGAGTGGTATAACACAGTTTAATCACGGTTTGAAAACAAAAGCTGTGAGTTTGAGAATGCACATCAGCTGATGCTAAAGCTGATGAAGAGTAGTGATATTTTATTTAAAAGAAATCTCACATACATTAAATCCAGTAATCCAAAACAGATAAACATACACTATAGCACTGTTAAGTAATTATAGAACCCCTGAAAAAAATATAGAAATTATTCAGTGTTGAGTAAGTTACTTTTTCTATTACTTCCTGTTACATTTGGAAACTTGTTCCAGGAAGCTTTGTGCAGTCACTAGCAAGGATGGAGAAGTACTAGAAAATGTAATACACCTTACAGTTACATTTACTTATTTCTTTTTATACAAAAGTAATACATAACTGTAACAGATTACATTTATTTGAAAGTAACTAATCTGTTACTTTCAAATAAATGTAATATGTTATAGTTACTTATTACTTTTGTATTGCTTTTGTAAACCCCCTGTAAATTGGGGTTCCCAAAAAGTCTTCCAAGAGCTTTCTTGAATGCTCCAAGCCTGAATGGTGTTTGGCGTTTAAGCCGTTTATCTGTGAGTGCTTTTAGAGCCTCTGGTACTGTCTTTTTAAGAGCTGTCTGCCTGCAGATATAATTAGTTTCTATGGGGGGACTGTGTGCTTCCCTGCTTGAGTCCCACTCGAGCTGCTGCAAAATCGCTCCATTTCTGCCGTCACTAAGTGGGCAGAGTGAGCACTTTTCAAAGATGTAACTGTTTGCCAGAAATCATTTAGAGTAATAACAAAAATACAGTTTGTCTAACCTGCTTTTCTTTGCAGTCAGAACTGTGTTTGCCTAGCCCTCCATTCTGGTTTTGAACTGCTGAACTGGACCAATCAGTGTGGGGGGACCTTTGAAATGGAGCCTGCTGCTGACAAATCAGAACTTGGACTCTCATTGTGGAGCCAGCCACCTATGTACTGTATGGCCAATGCCTCTGGGAATTGTAGTTTGGACTTCCGTGCCTTTTTGCACCAACAGGGGGAGTCTGATTGTGAGTGACAGCCAAACCAGCCAACTGAACTGGGAGGAAATCAAAGGAAATGCCCGGCTCTGTCTACTGGAAAGTCAGATGAGTTGAAACAGTGAAGAGAGAAGGAGCTATGAGCTTCTGCGCTGTATAGTTTCACACAGGAAGCGCATGTAAGGCCCTGAGTTTCAGTCTGCAGCCTGTGCAAGCGCCTGTTCGGATTGAATCTGACCTGTGAGGAGAATCAAGGCGATCTGAAGAGCAGAAACCAGGCTCACCTTGTAGAAGACTGGAGAAATTGCTGAATCGCGCTCGGTCTGTCAGGAACTGAAGCTGCTGTGTGTTCTCCTGGGTATTGTGCAGTAGTTGCGATCAGGATAGAGAAGCAGCCTGCCTGGTATAGTACTTTCCTTTTACATATAAATGTGTGTAGTGCTTGTGGGGAATCGCGTTTCAATTCCCCTGTACAGTGAATTGAGTGCACGAAGCTGGAAGTAAACCCCAGTTTAATCCAGACTACATCCATTTGCTCTACACTGCAGTTGAGGTCCAGTCACAAGGACCTTGTCCACATTGTCTACTCTTCGTGGCAATCCAGGACACTCTGTCTTCCACCCAGTTCCCAGCATTGAGTTTGTGAGTACAAAGCAGGGTAGCTCCCTGCCATCTGTTTATCGAATTGCAAGTGTGTCATCTAATTGTTGCTTTTTTTTCATTTCTTCATGAACTGAGCCAACCGGCTCCGGATTACAGCTTGGGTATTGTACAAGTGTTTTTTTTCCATCACAGGGCCCCAACCAGCTGCACCGATCCTGGCTAGCCTCCCCATCCAGGGTACCCAGTGAAAGTGACAATTTGGGACCCTGAATATGCACACAGTACTGTGATTATTAATGTGTTTAACCTAATTAACCTGATTTCCCCCTGTCCTTGTTACAGCTCCTTAAATAAATCAGATCTGTTTGTTTCAGCAATGTTACACTGACTGAGGTATTCGTTTATGTTAAAGTAATGTACTGTGGTTTTTGCACAGTATCATCTTGTTTTACAGGGGGTCCCCAGAGTCCAGTCGACAGAGCCAGTCCTGGGGGTAAGTGTAAATTGTGAAGATATTCCTGATGCATTGTGTGGGCCACTAGAGGGAAGAAAGGGGAGTTACAGTGTCCCAGAGGCCTGTGACCAAGTTAGTTTAACTACTGTAAACCCTGACCTCTGGGTGGAGGCACTCGCCATTGGACCTAGGGTCCCTCACCCTGTTAGTAGTTAAGCAGGCAGGGGTAGTAGCCCTTGGGATGGCGCCACTTAGGGGTTACACTTTTGTATAAAAAGAAATAACTAACTGTACCTGTAAAGTGTATTACTTTTTCTAGTACTTCTTCATCCTTGCTAGTGACTGCACAGAATTTCTTGGAACGAGTTTCCAAAAGTAATAGAAAAAGTAACGTATACTGAAAAGTACATCAGTATTTGAATTATAACAAAACTTTAGCTGAAAACCATGTATGACTTGTACCAAGCAGTTACTTACTAGTGAGACTTCTGTGTGCCACTATTATCTGAAGATCACCCACCATGTTGTCACAACCTAAGGACGTACTGTAACTGATGACATTCAGTATCATACAGCTCCCATAAGGCATAATGCAACAAATGTACTACTGATTCAGGAGGGTTGAGCTTCTTCTGCATTTGCAATGCACAGCAAGCTTGCCATAGAAAAGCAGAGCTGTAACGTAAAGGGGTGGTATGTACAAACTCCAGGTCTGACCATAATCTACTCATTACCCCCCAAATTCCTTTGCATATGGGCAGCCTAGCCAAAGATGATTTTGAGTTTCAGGGATACCTGCACAGCTCGTTTTGGGGTAAATGCATTCCTCAATTCATTTATGTTTGAGTGAGTACTTCAAACCGTAGGAAATCTTACTGTATTCTGACAAATGCAGTATGGTCTCACCATTGGACTGCCCCGGAGCCGAAGTGGTTAATAGAACCTATGCTAATAGTGGAATGCTAGGCTCGAGCTCGATTTTCAAATCACTGTCCCTGGTTGCACTTCCTGCAACCATCAGGTTCTTACTCTGCTTGTCTCAGTAAGACGTCTTCGGAGAGCTGTCCTTCACTTTTTTGAAGAAGTTTATTTTGTCTCGGTTTATTGAAGTCTGTTTAATTATTTCGATTTTTGAAGCACTGTCCTTGGTTCACGGGTAGACTTAGTCTAGACTAGAGTCAAATTTGGTAAGTTTTTCAGTTCTTTATCACTTTGTCTCAACCATGAAGGAACCAATAGTTTCTTTAATTTTCTGAGGTGAATCTCAGTCTTTCCGACTGTTTAGGTAAGTCAGTTGTTATTATTTAAAAAATTTCACTGTGTTGATTCTCGGTTGATCATTTTTTACCGACCGATAAATGTCACAGACCAAGAAAAGAATGGGCCCCACAGATTTCCAACATTGTACAATGTGTGGGGAACCATTCACTAAAGCAGATCCTCATCTAATTTGTGTTTTTTGTCTGGGGTTTGACCACCTCAAAGAGGACTGTGAGATTTGCAAAATGTCCCTCAGTTGACGCTTGATAGGTGACTTAAACCGCCGAAGGAGAAGATGTCTGAAAAGGCTGCTGACCCAGCTACAAACAAACCAGCAACCAGCCAAAAAGAACCAGAGTAACAGCACTCTGACAAGGGCAACAGTTTCTCAACAAAAAAATGGCCTGCAGATACTGCCGCTGATCCGGCAACCACAGGTAAAAGAAAGACAAAAGACAAACATGCAGTGGTCGAACCACAACCAAAGAAAACACCGGTTCTGACCGCTGAGGAAATTGCAAACACTATAAGGATTATCCAGCGTTCCAACCAAGTACCCCAGTTCCAGTTGAGAAGCGACCACATACACAAACCTCCAGTTCTACCTCAGTTCTCGGTTTGTCGAAAAAAGGGGTAGAGCTTTTTGGAGAAGATGAGGATGAAGATGAGAATGAGAATGAGGATGAGGATAAAGATTATGGAGACCTGATTGAACCAGATATTTCTCCTGATCCCCACCGTCCTGATCCCCCTGATAAAGGGACTGAGGACTATACTTCCCACTTTGCATTTATAAAGCAAGTGGCCCAATCCCTGGAGCTCCCTACTCAGGAATCCACCGATGGGGGGGGGGGAGGAGGAGGAGGAATAGGACTACATGGAGATGATGGAAGTGCCAGTCTCCAAAAGACTGATCTTCTCTGTGTCAATCTTCACCATTCATCACTAGTATAGGGTATCTGGCTGGAGGCTAGGACCTCGCAGGAGCTTTTTTTTTTTTTGGAGGCGGAGTCGACGCAGGGGCAGCGCTGCCCTCGAGACCAACATGTTACATGGCACTTGTGGGTTGGCCGTTATCTGCTGTCGACTCCGCCCTGGTCCCAGTTCTTCTTCTCCCGCCATTGAGAAAGGACCTCATAGGAAGACTTCAAGAATTTCATCTGCATTTTGCGGCCTAGTCTGCAGCCCAGGTTTTTATTTTTTATTTTTGTTATTTATTATTTATTCTAGGATTACAAGTACCTTTGAGCCAAGGCTCTTTTACAAAGGTTCCATGTCAGAAATAGCAAACAAGAAGGAAGCAACAGTGAAATAACAGTAAACAATTCATGTACAACAGTGCTATTGAAAGAGGTCAATTATAGGAAGAGTAAGGTGTAGAGGAGAAGGAGAAGTGTAGGTAGTTAACAGAGGCAGCTATAGTAAGATGATGAACACAGCTAGGACGCATATGCCCACAAGAAATGGGTAGGGTCAGGCGCCTGGGGGTGGCAGAGAAACAGGGATGAGAGGAGAGGGGGAGGATGAAGATGCAGCCGGAGGCATTTGAGAAAAAATAAATGGGAAGGAGTGATAGAAGAGAAAAAGGGGGCAGGGTGGGGGGGATAAGTGCTGTAATGGGGCAAGGAAGGACTAATGAGGTGGTATGAAGACCTGAGATTTGAAGTGGCGCCTCAGGAGCTGTGGGGAGGGGGACTGGAGCTAAGCAGTATATAAGTTAGGATTAAAGCTGTGTAGATCATCATCTAGGAGAGGCAGTCACAGGAGCTAGAGGCAATGAGTTGGGCCTGGAGCCTGGTTTTGAATAGACCTAGTCTTGAGGCAGAGGAGATGGTGTGGCTGAGACCATTCATCCATAGAGGAGCCCTATAGGCAAAGGAGCGTTGGCCCTGCGTAGTTCGACAGTGAGAAACGTGTAGAATCTGGGTTGTCAAGCTCCTAGTGTTCTGTCGGTTGGTGTTTTGATGTAACAAGGCAGTAACACTGGGGGTTGTGAGGCCAAGGTCGATTTTCCCGCCATAGCACATGTGAGATACTTTATACGGTTGGAGAGTTGGAGCCATCTGGATTGTTCATAAAGGGCACAGGTGTGGGTGAGGCAGTGGGCACCAGTTGTGAGTCGGCATGCTTTGTTAAGAGCTGTTGTTATACGTCGGAGAGTGGACATCGTGGCGGAGCCATAGATAATGAGGATATAATCAATAATTGATACCACAGAGCTCTGGACGGCAATTTTCAGGGCCTCTGGGGTGAGGTGCTGCCTGTGCTTGTAGAGTAATCCAAGGTGTGTGCTGGCAGCTTTAGCCACGCTGTCAATGTGAGCCGTGATAGGAGAGTTGGGGTCAAGCAGAATCCTAGGTATTTGAAAGAGTAACATGTTAGGGGATAGTCCCTGCTTGGTGGAGATGGCAGGGGTGTTGCTTGTAGCAGTTATGTGAACTGCAGAATAGCAATGACTTGGTTTTCTTGTGATTGAGGACTAGTTTATGATTGGAGAGCCATGTTTCAACGGCACTGAATCCAAGTTGGAGGCTGTGTTGTAGTGGTGAAAGGTCCTTGTGCGTAGAAAAAACAGCATCATCCGCATACAGGATGATTTGTTCTGAGCAGGATTGTGGTAGGGAGTTTAAAAAGAGGCTGAAAAGGAGAGGGCCCAGTATGGACCCCTGAGGTACTCTGGAGCGGACAGGCAAGGTGTCCGAGATAGCATTGGCAATTTTTACTCTTTGAGAGCGGTTGTCAAGGTAGCTTCTGAACCAGCGGGCTGAGTCTGGTGCAAGGCCAGCAAACAGTAGTTGGTCATACAGTAGCCGATGATGGACCATGTCAAATGCCTTAGAGAGGTCGATGAAGACAGCCCCTGTAAGAAGTCCTTTATCAAGGGAACTATGCACTGCACTGGTAAATTCAAGCAGGGCAGTGGTGGTACTATGACCTTTTCAAAAACCGTGCTGTTGTGTGCACAGAATATTATATTTGTCTAAATAATCAGTGAGCTGGTCTGCAACAATATGCTCTAGGGTCTTGGATAGTGGTGGCAATATGGAGATCAGGCGGTAGTTAGAGTGGCAGGTCTTATCCCCAGTTTTGTGGACCGGGGTCACAGTGGCAGTTTTCCATATTTCAGGGAATGTACTGGTGTGGAGAGAGAGGATAAGAATTTTAGTTAGAGGACTGAGGATCTCGTCAAGTGTAAGTGATAGCAGCTTAAGGTCCAGGGTGTCACTGCTGATTCTGGAAGTGGAGATGGCTGAGGCGATGTGGCGGTGAGCTTCATTCATCTTAATCTCCCTGAAGTAGAAATGAGGGTGGTTTGACAGAGTGCAGGGTGTGTTAGAGGGGGTGTGACTGACTATGAAGAAATCAGGTGGTAGAACAGTACTGAGGTCAGTAAAAGCCGTGTTAAAGGTATTTGCAATGCCAATGGGATCAAGGGTATTGTACCCTTCAACAATTAACATGGCTGGAGGGGACTTTGATTGTTTCCCAGTAATGTCCTTGATATTGTCCCAGAAAACACGACCATTTCCCCAGGTGTTGGTGAGGACGTCCTTATAATATGAGCTTTTCGTGAGACAAAAGGATTTTGTGCAGGCATTATGGGCATGTTTGTATTTTTGGATGTCAGACTGTTTGCCTGTGGCTTTAGCCACTGCCCACAGGTGGTCCCTAGATTTCAGCTGGGATAGGATCTCCGCAGTTATCCGAGGGTTACAGAGGGCTTTTGTTTTCCATTTTTTTGAAGGAGCGAAGAGGTCACAGGCCTTATTGAAGGTGGTGATGAAGTAGCAAAGGGCAAGGTTAACATTCGTCGCCTTGTAGATGGGCAGCCAGTCTTGCAAGGATAGGTACTGTTTGAGATGGGTAAGTTGACCACAGGGGAGGACTCTGCTGGTAATGATTATAGGGGGTGGCTTTAGAAATTTATTAGACCATTCACATATAACCGGGGAGTGGTCACTGAGAGAGTCTGGGAGAATGGAGGTATGAGAGATCCTGGTAGGGTGATTGGTGAGAACCCAGCCAAGCAGGGTACTGGCACCAGTTTTGTAATTTATCCGAGTTAGTGTGGTGACCAATTGTGAGAGGCTGGCAGCTGCAAGGGCATCCTCATGAGTGTAGATATCAGATGCGAGCCAGTTTATATTGAAATCACCAAGCAGAATGTGTTCAGAGCCAGAAGGTTGGGAGCTGACGAAGTTAAGAACTTCTTTGATGCCAAGATCTTGATCTCGAGGTGGAATATATACAGAGACGATGGTGAGGGCTTTTTGATTGGGACCTAGAAGAATTTTAATGGGTAGAAGCTGGGCTGAGGAGGCAGGGATGGGGGTTGGAACAAGGTGCCCCAAGGAGATTATCCTTAATGTAGATGGCACAGCCCCCTCCCCTTTTAGAGACACGGTCCACTCTGAAAACATAGCCCTGTAAGGTAATTGCCAGATCAGGAACTTTTGGTGTCAGCCATGTTTCAACTACAGCAAGGATGTCAGGATTATGTTGACTGATAAAGGCTTGGAGTGCATCAAGCTTTTGTAACAGGCTGCAGATGTTAATGGTTGCAATGGTGAGTGCTCCTGCCTTTTTCAGAAGGCTTGAACAGTCTGGGCCAGCGTTCAGAAGGATGTTGCCCGAGATCAGTAGGAGAAGTAGGAGGAGCTTCATTGAACAGAGGCGCAGGTCCAATAGTGATAATTTGTGTTCATCGGTCGTTTTCATGTTTGGCTCACAGTTCTGCTCGCCCCTACTCGGAGCCGCTTCAGTAAGATCTGTCCTTTATTCTAGCGACACCGGGTACTTGTTTTTGTTTATTTCCATCTGGTCATGTCTTGTCCCAGGGACAAGAAGAAAAAGTCGAAAGCAGGGCTGCCTCCTATGCGTCGGTGTCCCTGCAGACGTCTTTACTCTGTAACAGACAAGCATGACTGGTGCCTCTCCTGCCTAGGCCCAGGCCACAATATGGATCATTGCGATGCCTGCTTTTCGATGGATCGCCATGTTTTGGAGATGCACGTGTTCAAAGCCAACTTTTGGAGGGCAGGTTCACAGTTGACGGGCCAAGGTAAGGACTCTTTGCCCTTCCTCCGGGTCCCTTCCCGGTGCTATGCACCCCACGGAGGAGGGGGCCTCTGCCAGTCTTAGCCTTGCCACGGTGGGGGTTCCTCCCACAGTGCAGGAGGCCCAGTCTGGCTCTCTCGGGGGCCAGGCAGGAGGCACTGTTTTGGCAATCGCTTCCTTGGAAGCGAAGGCTTCCCCGGTGTTGAGCTCTGGGGCTCGCGGGCCCAGGCCAGCACCGTCCTTGACACCATCTGTCGGTGTCACTTGTGGCTCTGGTGTCACTTGCGGCACTGGGGACCTGGGTGGTGCCAGGCCACCCCTTGGTGCCGCTTCTGACTCTGGCACCAAGAACAGTGCCAGGGATGGGAGTGGCGCTGGACTTGTTCTCTGTGCCACCTCTGGCTTCGGCACCACCTCCGACTCTGGTGCCATTTGTGGTGCTGGGGAGGGGGCGGTGCAGTGGCTGGTGCTGCCTTCAACTCTGGTGCCATTCGTGGTGCCGAGGAGGGGGTCAGTTTCGATCACAGTACTGCTCCAGGCCTCAGGACTGGGAGGGATCATGGAGTGGTCTGGGTTCGGGCCTCTCAGTTCTCGGAAGAGGAGGACTTGGGGTCTGACCCGGACTGGCTCCCAGATTCATCTGGATCCTCTGATCCTTCTGAGTCCAGCGCTTCGGCCCCCACTCAGCCTCCCTCTGTTGGCCGGGCAGATTCTGTTACTTCTGGGGTTAGTGGGACTGAACAGCCTATGGCTGTCCAGGTACTCACTTCTCCCCCAGAGACTCTTTGAAGGGGAACATCTGCTTTTGAGGTCAAGGGCTGTCCTTCTGGACTCACATGGTCCCGGTCACCTCATGGGGGGATTTCCTCTGGGCACAGCATTGACCATTCTGGTCCGGTTGAGCGGTTAATGTCTGCTAGGACCACCAGGGATCCTATTCTTTTGAGGTCTCCCATCGGATCCCCCTGCCCGGGCAGAGGCAGTGCCCCTCCTCGGAGAAGCCTGGCCCCATTGCCTCTGCCAACCCCTTCCCCTCTTCGGGGATCTCTGGTCCTACAGGGCCTCTCACCTGGGCACAGTTAAGGGCCATGGCTGAGGTTTTCCCTGTCTATTTTAGGGCTGCGGACCAACAGGTGTTTCACCACCCCCCTGCTCAGCCTGACCCTGTATTTCCAAGCTCGCTGGATTCCTCATCTTCCTTCTCTGAGGGAGGGGAGTCATCGGTCCACCTTTCCCCGGCTGCTGATTTATCTGCCTATCAACTCTTCCTGTCGAGGTTGCTTGATGAGCTCAACATTTCCTCCCTGGAGTGTGCAATCTGGACCAGGTTGCGTGTGCCTTTTTAGGTGAGTATAGTGCAGAAGACCTTTTGGTCCCCGTCTGGCCTGTTCATTTTCAGGAAGCATCGGTTCTGGTCTGGCAATGTCCCTGTTCCCCAGCTGCAGCCCCAAGGGACCTTTGCCTCAGGTACTGTGCCCCCCTGGGGTCTCCAGGAGCTCCACCTCACCCCTCTTCAGGCGTGACACTTCTGGATACCCCCTCTGGGCATAGACGACCAAGCCATTACCAGCCCCCAGATTATGACTCTTTAGAGTTTGATTTTTGGGGCAGGAGGACATTCTCCTTGGCATGGCTTCTGCGCTGCATTGCAGCTCATCAGACCCACCATGCTGCCTATAACAGGTACTTGTGGTTGAGGCTAGGTCAGGTCCTAGCTACCTTGCCTGATGCGGAGGTAACCAGACAAGCCATGGCCCTCTCCGTGCAAGGCCTGGAGCTAGCAAGGCACCAAGCAAGGGCATCTTACAATGCCAGTGAGGTGGCCTTCAAGCTAGGAACAATGATCTGCATTAGGCGGTTGGCATGGCTTCGTCTGTCCCAGTTGTCACCCCTGGCCCGGCATAGAGTGACCTCCTCCATCTTCTGGAGAACCCACCTTTTCTCCCATAGGGTGAGATGGGATTTGCAGGGGTGCCCCTCCTCTCCTCCGGGGAGATCCCTGTCTCACCCAGACCAGTCCCAGGCCTAGCCAGGCCTGCAAGGATTCTCCCCTCTAGTGTCCCCCCCACTGGAGGCTAAGGGACTCAGTCCCTTGAGGTGCTGGGCCCCCTTCAGGGGGCTCGGTACTCACCCATACTAGTGATGCAGGGTTTTATTTAACTCTAAAAATTGATTAGCGTTTTGCTCATAAAAGTTCTAAAACATTGTGAAAATGCATAGCACTTGCCTCACTGTGTTTAACAAACATGACACTTCTAGAAAACCTATATAAATGCTTTCTGTACAGTTAGTATTGTCCCAAGAAAAAAACTGCTAATCAATTATTTAAAACCCTGTGATGAATCGTGAAGATTGACACAGAGAAGATATGAAAATTATGTACCTACCGTAATTCTTGATCTTTCTGTGTATTTTCACCATTCATCAATAAATCCTGCCCTCCTCCCCCTGGGGCCTCTGTCTCTGGGTGATTCTCCTCCCTATGTGTCTCCCTTGTTGCACTCCAGCACCTCTCCTCTTCCTCCTCTCCCTTGTGGTTAGGAGGAAGAGGACTTTTGAAGACATATGGGGAGGGGTTTTTGCCTGGGGGTCTCGGGGTGTCTTCTCTCTCTCTCTCTCTCTCTCTCTCCTCTTCCCCTGTCTCTTAAAGTTTGTCTCTCTGCCCCCCTCTCCGGGGTTTCCGAGATGGGGAGAGAGATGGGAGACCCCTTAGTACCCCCTCAGCAATCCCTTTATTATTATTAATGCCCCTTTGGGGCGTCTCCTCCTTATCCTTAAGGTGTTGTCACTTACCACACCTTTCTACCTACTAGTTTCAACAGGGGTAGGCACCTCTGTTTTTTTCCCTATGCCTTATTTTAGCTCCCCTTTTGGGGACATTTTGTTTTAATTTGGCAGGAGGGGTGGACACCGCCCGACCTGTCTTGGCCTGATTCTACCACAAGTCATTTTTTCCCTTAACTCTGGTCCCCTTTTGGGACTACCCTGGCTGCACAGGGGGCACTTCCAGTGTCTTCTCTTCTGTACTCTGCAACATGGGGGTTCTAGAATCTGAGCTACCCCTCTCAAGGTCCAGGTGTTCTAAGTTGAGTGGGGGTGGTGTCCTCCCCTCCTTCCACCTTCATTCCCCTCTTTCTACCCTCCCTTTTCCACCCTTTCTTTTGCCTAGAGATTGGGACCCCTTCCTATCCCAATCTCTTAGACTGCTCTCTCTCGCTCTCTTTTTGCTGTCCTATCAGTCACTTATTCGTCCTGTCAGTTTTTATATGCTTTCCTTTTCTGTGTCCCTTGGGCTTCCTTGCCCCACGCCTCCATCCCTTCCTATCTCTTTCACCGGCATTCAGAACTGGGGCCAAGGCAGAGTTGACAGCAGATAACTGCCAACCCGCGAGCGCCACGTAAGGCGTCGGCCATGAGAGTGGTGCTACCCCTGTGTCAACTCCGCCTCCAAAAAAAAAAAAGCCCCCACGGAGTCCTAGCCTCCGGCCAGATACCCTGTACTAGTGATGAATGGTGAAGATACACAGAAAGATCAAGAATTATGGTAGGTACATAATTGTCATTTACTGCCCATCCACAAATCCTTGAAAAAATAGGTTAACAAGGTCCAGCAGACCTCCACTTCTGTGCCACTGGTGGATAGGAAGGTGGACAAGAAATACTGGGTGGGTAGGGGTGGAGCAGAGTTTCTTTTTGGTCACCCAAGCCACAAAGGAGTGGTGCAGGCTGCAGCCTGTAATAAGGCTGGCATACCCTTGGCATCTCACCCACCAAAGATTCCAGGAAAATGGATCCACTGCAAAAAAGGTTTACCTGGGATCCTCTCTGATTATCAGGCAAGCATCCTATGTGGCCTATGTTGCCAGATACTAGAGAACTTTATGGAATACTGTGATGGAAATTACAAAGTCAGTCCCAGCCCCTATGGCAGCTGATCTGGAGGAAGCTGCGAAGAGGGGCATAGAGGCATCAAAAGCCCAATGTAGGATGGCTGTGGACAATAATGACACTTCAGTGAGACAAATGGCTTCCTCTGTGTCACTCAGAAGGTTTGCTTGGCTCAGAACCACCAACCTGACCCAAGACACACGGTCAAAGGCCCTGGACTTCCCATGTGAACCTACTTCTCTGTTTGGTGAACAGACAGAGGCTTATATGAAGAAAATGGATAACTACAAGACAGTCTATAAAAGTGTTGCTGCTAAAGAAAAGGCATCTACACTCCCAAAAGCAACAAGCCAGGGGAGGTAGAGAAAGGGGACAGTATAGGCCATTCTTCCAACCTCAAGCTTTTCCCCAGTACCAACCACAGAGAGGTTACTTCAGAGGCAGAGACAGGAGAGGTGGCAACCAAACTTGCCCCAGCACTCAGACAGCACTACAAGCCAAGCAGACACGCAGAGGTGTCTGCTCAGGTCACCTCCGCAACCCCAGTAGGGTGCAGGCTGGCTCACTACCTCCAGGAATGGCAAACCATCACCACAGACAACTCAGTCCTGGAGATAGCGGGCCAAGGTATGGCTCTCAGCTTCAAGTTCATGCCAAAGCCAGCCTGGTGGCGCTGAGGGTTGAGGTGCTGGACGCCACACCTCGCCCGCACCGGCGACCAGTCGGGGAACGAGCTTCGGGGAGTCAGGGGTCGGCAGGGGAGGAGACAGATTGAGTGCCCTCAGGCAGCTCTCCTCTCTGGGTGGGAGGGTTGGGAAGCCCGGTGCTCTGGCGACACCCGATGGAGACGGAGGTACCAGTGAGCCTCTGGGCTGCGTAGAACGTGGCAGGCGTAGGCAGGGTTGCCATGCACCGGAGTCAGACGTGCCCATGTGGGGGAGGGGATCTTGGGTTCACTACAAGAAACACCCCTCCAGCCCTGGACAGAGCAATGGCCCTGCCAAGTCCCACGACCACATGCCAATGCTGGTTCCCCACCACTGCCCCCAGGGTCTCTCCGGGGTTGTCCTCTCCAACCCGGGGAACCATAATGTACTTGAAGATGACAGAGGGAACACATTGGGCTGTAGAGCAAGCTGGTGAGAGCAGTGGCTTGAGAGAGTTCCAGGCTGGGGGCTACAAACAGAGTTAAAAAAAAAAAAAGTTCATGCCAAAGCTGAGGGCAAGGGTCTTCAGACCCTCTACCCCATCAGAAACATTGCTATTGGAAGGGGACGTATAAAATCTACTGTCTCCAAGGGCAATAGAACCAGTTCCTCAGGCACAGAGAGGAAAGGGGCTCTATTCAAGATACTTCCTCACAATAAAGAAAACGGAAGTGGCGACCCATACTGGATCTCAGGCACCTGAGCAGACATTTAGTGAAGCCAAATTTCAAAATGGCGACCCTGGCAACAATCCTTCCAACCCTAAGGCAAGGGGATTGGCTGGCATCTCTAGACCTAAAGGATGCATATTTTCACATCCCCATCAGGCTGTCCCACAGAAAATTCCTCAGATTCAGACTGCCATCGGGCTATTACCAGTTCAAGGCAATGCCTTTCAGACTTACTTCTGCTCCAAGGGTGTTCACAAAATGCTTGGCTATGGTTATGGCACACCTGAGGAGGCAAGGGGTGGCAGTATTCCTTTACCTGGACAACTGGCTAGTCATAGTGCAATCCCCTAAACATGTAAGGGAGTTCCTGACACACACACATGATGTACTACAGGCACTAGGGATCCTAGTCAATCTGAGAAAATCCATATCGGAGCCAGTACAGCTCCTGGAATTCATAGGAGCCGGGCTGGACACTGTGAGAGGAAAGGCTTTTCTTCCACAAACGGGAAAACAGCCTAATACAGTTGGCAAGTACCTTCAAGCTGCAGAGCCTAAGGCCTGCAAGGCACTTCCTACAACAGAACAACCATGCATTAACTTCCCATTAGATGCCACCTTCGGAGTGGATTAATATGCCTGTAACATGGTTTACAGCAGGGTGTATATGTTCTAGCTGTGCTAATGGTGATAGTATACAGAAGACAATCACAGTAATAAAGTTTTCAACTACTTTTTACTGTTATTTTTATATTTGTCAAGGCACTTCTGTTACATAAAGATATGTTTTTTTTTGGGGGGGGTGCTAGCTACAACTGCATCTTTCTTAATGATTGGGATACACTTGCCACATTTCTGAGTGGCTGTTACTTCGATATTCTTCCTAGGCTGACCTGGATCGTGCAGCTTTTCTAGTACTCGGGGTGTCTGATTTTCTTATTTGCATATTGACATGC
Source organism: Neoceratodus forsteri (assembly GCA_016271365.2). Taxonomy (NCBI): domain Eukaryota; kingdom Metazoa; phylum Chordata; order Ceratodontiformes; family Ceratodontidae; genus Neoceratodus; species Neoceratodus forsteri. Next base: position 1,079,650,610 of record CM057454.1, on the reverse strand, counting down.
GGGTAGACTTCGTGCTGCTTTTCTCGTTTGCCTACTCACATTCTGTTTCACGATGTCGCTTCTTTTCCATTCTCACATTTCTCCGGTGTCTCTGAAATCTTCTCTTTCTCTGTTTTGGGGTGCATAATTGAAGATGACCATCCCGTGTACCGTAAAATTGTTAAAGTGAAATCCGTTTCTGGATGTTGTCTGTGTCATTCCATCTTCCGGTCCGTTCCCTGCTGTCTCTCTCAGTACTTCTGGTCCTGCTACCTGGATTCTGTGTCTCTCACCTGGTGTATGTTGCGTCCTTCCTACTATTTGAATTTCTGGCTTTCTGGTGCCTGTTCCTCTCTCTGCGACTACTATCTCCTCCTCTTCACCCCTTCTCTGTTTCTCGGTGACTATTTGTTCCCTGTTCCTGTGTTTGCTGACTCCTGCTCTTCACCTGTTGTCTCGTCATGCACTTGTGCATCTCCTGCTTGCTGTACCCCTGACCAGTATATCGGTCCAGGTCTCTGTTGTTTGTCGCTATGTGGCTGTTGCTCTTTCTGCCCTTCTACTGCACTCTGGTCTCGACTCATTTGCTGTTCATGTCTCTTTCTTTTAGACATCTCAGATCTTCTCTCTTCCCACTACTCCTGTCCTCTTGATATCTCCTCACTTCTTCCCATAGTTCTCGCGTCTGAGATTTTGCTACACCCTGGAATCACTCTCTTATATGCTGCTTTTGGGACTGACAATATCTGTGACCATTTCTGTCTGTCGCCTTTGTTGGTGCCCAATAATTGCGAATGCTTGTCTCGCACCTATGTCCTGTTACAGACATGATCTCTCGCATAGGTACATCAGCCTGTGATAGCATCTGTACAGCTGTGCTCTTCACACTGTGGTTTGTATACCTTCTGCTCAGATGTACCTCGTCCGAGATTTTTGCTATTATTTCACCCAAGAAATTTCTCCCCATTGGTTGTCTGGAAAACTTCTTTTTATCTAACACGCTCTGTTGCTGTTTTATGGGGTGGAGGTAGAACACGGGGGCACTCTTGGGGCACCTACTCATGTATTCTTTGAACATGGCAACAGGGCAATGCTTTGAATCACTATGTGAACAGAGAACACCTCTTAGAGATTCTCTGTTAGTTTCATCTGCTCTCCCATGATTCTTCATTGCCTCATTAAATGTAAGGCTAATATATTCCACACCTTTCCCATCTGTTAGTATCTCGAACAAATTCTGTTTCAGCTCTCTCAAACCTTCCCTTCCTCTTCTTGCCAGCCCTAAGCCTCTTTACCAACCCTTGTGCTGTCTTCGAATCAAGATTTGAGCTGTTTCTTATCTTCCACCAGTCTTCCTCACTTATTGCAGGGTGATGTTTTGCCCTGTATTTCCCACTCCTTCTGCATTGTTTCACTGCTGCCACAAACACATTATTTGCACCTTGGAACTGAATGTCACTTATTATATTGATATTTCGCCTGACCTCTAGGCTATTTAGGTATCTATTGAGTCCCGCTCTTATCCCGAAGAAGGAGCTGAAACAATATTGCTCCCCATCTTCTGCTCTCACTGACCCATAGAATTCTCACAGGATCTCACTTAATCGCTGCACTCTGACCGTTGCTATATCCACGGACATTCTTTGAGTGGAGCTAGTTTGAAAATACATTGCATGACCACTGTGTGTTTTTGGCCATATTTGCTTCTACTTTTCTCCTCTCCAACTCGTCCAGATCTTGTGCTGATATTTCCGCATGTCTCTGAGTCTCCAATTTGTCGTTTGCACTCTTCTCTCCTACCTCTTTACAGAACTGTGACTCCTCGTTCTCCTGCAATATTTTCTCCACATTCTTCAATTTTGCTACTTTTTTTCCTCGTCTCTGAATCTCTTTCTCCTTTGCCCCCTCCACTACTGCCTGCATCTACACACACTGCCATTTCCTGGTCATCTCTAAATTCCTGCTCTACCCATTCTTCCATTTCCATTGCTCCACTTACCCTGAACATTGTTCGCATTTTCTGTATCTCTATGTTTCAACTTCCCAGCTTCTACTGCTCACCAGGTCCCTCTCTCTCAATTATCCCACTCCTCCTAAGCTGTACCTGCTTCCTATTTCAAAACTTGCTCCCTGTGTTCCGTTCTCTTCTCTTCTCTTCTCTTCTCTTCTCTTCTCTTCTCTTCTCTTCTCTTCTCTTCTCTCTTGTACTTACCACACTGCTCATTTCCTTCTGTGGCTCATTCTTGGATTCACAAACAACAGCGTGTCGTCTCATAATGCCATGTTGTATCCTAGCCTGCAATGTGCCGTTCATCCTATCGGCTTTCTCGATTCCACTCTAGTATTTTGCCATGTTACAACCTTGTTTGTTAACCCGCACAGGGAAAAAAACAATGAGAACAAAGGAAACATGCTCAGTCAAAAAAAGAACTTGTGCAACAACCCCCCCGCTACTTTACACAGTTAGCTCTCCCTTTGGTACTTCGGAAACAGATTTAGACAATTGGTACCATTCCTAGCTTTGGGAATCTATACCAGGCTCATTACTTCTAGAGGTCAAAAGGGGTGGGGGTGTACAAAAGCAAATTATTATGACCTATAAGGTATTTACAAACAGCCAGGTCCTGGGGAGAGCACTTTTTGTTAGGGCTATGCTAGACCAATACTTCTGGAGGGGTACCCAGTAAATCTACACAGGAAGCAGTAACATGAATGGCCAAACCAGAGTTAGGGTTCTAGAGTGTGACTTTATTCCAAAAGATGTTCTTTAAAGCAAGGGTGGACCCCCAAGGTTTACACATCGTGGCACTAGGAACTTGCAGAACAACAAAACGACTGTATCTGATAGAAACTCTACGTATTCCCATATTTCATAGGACATTGTGCTTCTTGCACTGGCATTACCATATGGCATAGGACATTTAAACACTCTCTAAGTGGCACTGGCCACAACTGAACATTTCTCCTAGTGGTACTGGCCACAACTGAACATACATTTCCCATATGACATAGGACTTTTACATTTCTTCCAGTGGCACTGGCCACAACTGGAGATACTTCTAGTGGCACTGGCCACAACTGGAGATACTTCTAGTGGCACTGGCCACAACTGGAGATACTTCTAGTGGCACTGCCAAAACTGCACATACATATGGCTGATAATTAGCACAACACACTTCAGGGGGTTAAATCCTCTCCAGACATTGGCCACTATGTCTAAAGTAACCAGGTGCCCTTACGAAACCTGTAGTCCTGAACTGGTTACTCCAGATTGGGGGGGGGGCTGCCAACCCTTTGCTCCCAAATCCATACCCAGCCATTCTTTCAGAGTTACACCTTAAACATCATGAACATGCTTGGATAAATGCATCATTGAATGAACTTTTGCATCCAGCATTTAAGAAACACTACACTGGTAGTGTGAGAACTAAAGTTCTGAACAATGTGAATCAGTCAGTCATGCACCTGGAGCCCACAACTGTCAGACAACTTTAATCTGAGAACAGTCTCAAACTTCTAAAAAGAACAGGTGTACATTTCCCTTTTAGTCAGAGAAATGCCAAAGCACAGGCACTTTCTTTTGCAGAGCAAAGTCAGATCTTATTCATGGTTAGAACAGTACAAGCAGCTTCAAATTGCCCTGGATCAAAAAGAGGATTGCTCCTAGGATCCATTCTCTAGCAGTCCTTTTCACCCCTCCGGGGATGAAAATCATGAGATCCTGCTGTAGACAATATTTTCCACCACTTCTCTTGGCAGGCTGGAGAATACCAGGACAAGGGTGAGAAAACAAGCTCTCCTCTCAGAGCCCACAACTGAGCACTCCTCACACTTCAAACTGCTGACACCACACTGACTACTGATCAAGTGACTCAAGATTCTAAAATTCCCCACTCTCAGCCAGCTGTGGCTTATGCTGCTGCGAGAGTTCTAAATGACCTCGTCTCTCTCATCTCAGCTGAAGCCAAGTAAACGAGAGTTAGTAGGAGAAAAACCCATTTAACTAGTTATTCACCAGCTGCCCTTTCCCTACCTGGCACTGGCACTGACACTGATGGGATTCTAGTAACCCCAGGGGACTGGGTGGTTACACTTGTAACACAGAGCTATTCATCAAAGCAGAAATAAAACTTTACAACACAAACCTTTTCTAAAAGCAATTTTTTTCCAAACCAGATACACTTTAAACTACAGAAAACAGCAGGGCACATACTGTACCTTGAAATGTCTGATGGCCAGCATAAAACAAGAACATAGGGACTGCAGAGGACATGAACAGCACTGACCATTGCAGTTGGATCACTTCAGGCTTTAGCCCTAAAGCATCATAAAATCTCAGGATGCCTTACCTGAGTCTGGTCATGATCCTTGATCCATGATCCAATAGAACTAAAGAGTAAACAGGGAGCAGATGAGGCACTTTGGGTCACCCTGGAGACAGGAAATGGAACCACAATCTGCATGGGGGTTGTATATAGACCCCCATCTCAGGGGGAGGGAATGGACAAGGAAATGATAGAAGGCTTTCTTAGAATGGCAGAAAAAGGGGAGACATTGTTGATGGGGGACCTGAATATGCCAGATGTTAACTGGAGCACCTTTGCTGCAGGCACATCCAAGAGCAGGGTCATTCTTAATGCCCTACAAGGGGCATGCCTCAGACAGCTAGTATCGGAACCCACTCGGGAGGGAGCAATCTTAGACCTGGTACTTTCAAATGGGAATGGAGAAAGAATCTCAGATTTAGAAGTGGGTAGCCATCTGGGAACAAGCGACCACCAAACAGTGTGGTTCATGATAAACACAGCCATACAATCAAAGCCATACAAAGCAAGAGTACTAGACTTTAGGAGGGCTGACTTTGGGAAAATGAGAGAGTGCCTCAGAAAAGCACTAGCAAACAGGCAAGAAGGAGGGTGGAGGAACAATGGGAGTGATCAAAATAGCCATCACAGAGGCAACAAGCCTTTGTGTAAAGCAAATCAATAAAACACAACGAAGAAAAAACCGCTATGGTTCACAAAAGAGGTGGCAGGGAAGGTTAAGGAGAAAGGAAAGCATTCAGGAAATATAAGAAACACAGAAGGAACAGGACAGAGAACTTTATCAGTTAAAAGCAGAAACAGGCTGGGAAGGCAGTCAGAATAGCAAAGGTCCAAACCAAGGAAAGGATAGCCAATTCTGTTAAGAAGGAGATAAGACCTTTTATAGGTACATTAGGAGCAAAGAAAGACCAAAGGAGGATACTGAAGCTTAATAAAGGGGAGGAATGTGGGTAGAGGGGACAGTGAAAAAGCAGGGATACTGAACGAATATTTCTGCTCAGTATTCACAAAGGAAGGGGAGTTACCTAAACCAAACAAGAGAAACACTCTGAAGACGGGGTCAATACCAGTCCATTTACAGAAGAAAGGGTTCTGAAAGAACTAATAAAATTGAAGGTGGACAAAGCAATGGGGCCTGATGGATTCACCCAAGAATTCTAAAGAACTAAGGGTAGAACTAGTGACATCGCTGACTACTCTCTTTAACAAATCATGGGAAGATGGGGTGGTACCCGAGGACTGAGAAGGGCAGATGTGATTCCTCTTCACAAAAGTGGGAGCAGGACAGAGGCAGGAAACTACAGACCAGTTAGTTTGACCTCAGTGGTAGGGAAATTGATGGAATCACTTCTGAAGGAAAGAATTGTTGAGTACCTAGAGGCCAGTGGGGCTACAGGACCCAAGGCAGCATGGATTCACGATGGGAAGGTCATGTCAGGCAGATCTAATAGATTTCTTTGACTGGGTGACCAAAGTAGTAGACCAGGGGAGGGGCTGTGGACATGGCCTACCTAGATTTTAGCAAGGCATTTGATACAGTCGACACAAAGATTAATACACAAGATAGCCAGCCTTGGAATGGGTCCCAAGGTGGTAGCCTGGATAAAAAATTGGCTAGACAACAGGACACAAAGGGTAGTAGTAAATGAGTACACAGTGAAGAAAGGAGTGTTACTAGCGGGTACCCCATGATTCAGCACTGGACCGGTCCTTTTAATGTCTTTATAAGTGACATTGCAGAGGAACTGGAAGGAAAAGTATGTTTTTGCAGATGACACAAAGATCTGCAACAGGGTTGATACACAAGATGGAGTGGAAAGGATGAGAAGGGACTTGGCAAGGTTGGAGGAATGGTCAAATGTATGGCAGCTCAGATTGAATGCAAAGAAGTGCAAGGTAATGCACATGGGAAACAAAAACCCAGGGGCCACGTACACAATGGGGGTTGAGATACTGACAACAGTAAAAATAGAAAGGGACCAAGGGGTAATTATATCAGATGACCTAAAGGTGGGCAAGCAATGTGAGAAGGCAGTAAGGAAGGCTGGGGGGATACTGGGATGCATAGGAAGAGGCATCAATAGTAGAAAACAGGAAGTTGTTATCCCTCTGTACAGACAGTTGGTGAGACCCCATCTGGAGTACTGTGTGCAGTTCTGGAGACCCCATCTCCGCAAAGACATAGACAGAGTGGAGGCTGTCCAGAGGAGGGCAACCAAAATGGTGCAGGGTCTGCACCAGAAGATATACGAAGAAAGACTAAAGGAGCTTAATATGTATACTCTTGAGGAAAGAAGGGAGAGAGGGGACATGATAGAAACTTTCAAGTACGTCAAGGGAATTAACAAAGTCCACGAGGGTAGCATCTTCTAGAAAAAGAGATGTGCAAGAACAAGGGGACACAATTTGAAGATAGAGGGGCGGTGGCTCAGGGGTAATGTGAGGAAGTATTTTTTCACAGAGAGGGTTGTGGATGCATGGAACAGCCTCCCTGAGGAGGTCGTGGAGTCAAGAACAGTGGGGGACTTCACGAATGCATGGGACAGGCATAAGGCAGTCCTAGGGGCGGGTAAGAGGAAGTAAGCTGTTGGTTAACTAGGATCTGCAGCTTATCTGTTAGGTAGGAAAATGGGCAGACTAGGTGGGCCAAGCGGTCCTTATCTGCCATCAAATTCTATGTTGCTATGTTTCTTGCAATGGAGTCAAGCAGGTTTTCGCACCAGACTTGAGTACTTTCCTTTACATTTAAATCTTGTTGTAGTTAGGAGGGTACAATAGAAGCAATCATTGTTCATGCCTGCAAACTACACAGGTAAACAGAAAAAAGGGCTGAGGGGACCTTCCCTTTAAAATGTCAGTTGGCATTGAGAATGTCAGGGGTCAGCTGTTGTTATTTGATTTGTCTTGTTTGAAATTTTAGAGAATATTACATCTCCATTTCATTATGTTTTAATTGTTGTGATCTTCCATGGATCAGTCTTCATCAATGATTCACACTAGTGGGTCTGAGCTGGAGGCACTAGGACCCCACAGGAGCCAAAATGTTCTAGGGGGCTGGCTCTGAGGAAAGCTGTGAAACTGGGCTTGCGGGCACAGTCTTACCTTGGCATCAGCTCTCAATGCTTCAGTGCCTTTCTTCCCTCTGTTGAGTGCGCAGCAGTGATGATGTCGCTCGCACACTGGGAGTCAGAACTATACGTCTAAATGACAACAGCATTCAGTTCTTCTCAGTTTTAGTGTTTAAATCTACAGTTTGTTTTTGTATCGGTTTAGTGTATTATCACAAAAATGTTTCTATCATTATGTTCTCTCAGCCCTAATGTCAGTGGTCAAAGATCATAGAGGATGGTAGGAAGCCTGCTCAGGTAGGCTACTGCAGCAGTAGGATCATGTCCGGTCCACTTTTCCCATTAGGGAATGGTTCTGTCTATGGGTGGTCCAGTGCCCTGGGAGGAAGGACAGTCCTCTCGGAAGCACAAAAAGAAGAGGGCCTATTTCCGATCTTGGTCTGGTTCTCAGCACCACTTGGTCTCGACTTCCTCCTCTTCCAGACAGAATGGGAAAAATGGCATCAATCGAGGCCACCCTCTGTGAGATCTCCGGTGTCTAGGGGCTGGAGGCTTTCACCATCACCTTTGGTTTCGTTGAAGGCCTCTGACTCCAGGAGAGTGGAGTCTCAAGCCTAGAGTCCCTCTCTGTCTTTAAGTGGATAATCTGGCGTGCAGTTCCACCACTGGACAGCTCATATGGAGCAGGGGGTGCAGCATCTGGCCCATATGCCTCTGCCGGCGGAACTAGTCCCTGACCCTTCAGAGCCAGTGAAACTGGGGCTGCAGGCAGGGGGTCTTCAGGCCAGGTAGAGTGTTTGGCTCTGGCAACAGCCCTTGGGCCCTTGCCAGTGACCGCACCACCGACTCCTGTCCCGCTTGCTGCACCCCCATCCTGCATAAGGATGTGACTGGACCCGGTGCCATTGCTGGTCACTCTGGTGCCAGCTGGATCTGGTGTCAGTGCTGGGCTTGGGCTCTTTGGGGCCTAGTCAGGCACTGGTTCCAGTACTGGCCCAGTGCCGCCCCTAGGATCAGGGATTCTCCTGGCACAAAATGTGGTTCCGGTTCCGACACTGCCCCTAACTCCATCCCCTCATCCTTTGGGCTGGTGTCTCCTGTGTTGCTGCAGCTACATTCTGGATTAGAGGGCCTGTGGTCTACACCCCTCTACCACCCCCCTTCTGAGGAGGGTTTCAAGGGGAATGAGTCTGATCCCAACTTCATAATCTCTGAGGGTGGCGATGAGGACTCTTTCTTTACCCTAGACACTTCAGACCCAGGTCTTATGTCTGAACCTCAGGAGGATTTTTACTTTCCAGACTTCACTCAGAAATATGTACTCTACGCTTAATTTGGAGCCTTCTGCCATTGACCAGGATAAACGTCTCTGTCTGGTGTGGCTAAACATTTCTAGTATTCTGGTCAATTTAGTTTCTCTTCTTCTTCCTATATTTGAAAGCCTATCTAAGGCGGTGTGAGGTAGGCCTGCTTCGGTTATATATGTCTGCAAGCAGGGTGACAAGAAGAACACTGCACCCGAAGATAAGCCAGTTTATATCTCTCAGCTTGTAGCAGAAGCTATTGCTATCACTAAGAATAACAATGCCATTATTCCCAAAGAGGTCTCTGCACTCCCATTTAACAAGGATTTGCACAAGTTTGACATTATGGACAAGCATGCCTATGCTTCAGCAACCCTCAGCATGAAAATTGCTACTATCAAGGACATTTTGCAAAGTACGAGTATACCCTTTGGAGCAAATGTAAGTCTGTGGCAGAGAGTCTACTAGACTCGGAAACTAAACAAGATATTCTTCTGACTGTCAAACATGGCATTGAGTCCAACAGTCACCAATTTAAAGCCGTTATGGATGCCTTTGATTCTGCATCTCTCTCTGCTGTTGCAAGCATTTGTTTCAGGGGGCATTCCTGGCTGCAAATGTCCAGCTTTTCTCAAGATGTCCAACAATAGGTTATGAATGTTCCCTTTGATGGAACTTAACCTGTTTGGACAGCAGGTAGAAAAGTCTCTAAAGGCATCTAATGAAACAAGAACAACCATTAAGACTTACAGGCCAGTCCCTTCTAACCCTCAGAAGGACAAGGGACGTGGTTTCTTTCAGAACAAACCGTCCTTTCGTGGTAAGGGCAGGGGAGCCCAAAACATATTTCAGCCTCCCCAGCCTCAGAAAAAGGTGCTCCTGAAGGCACAGGCACCAAAAACACCAAGTGCCACCCTCTGAAACTCCAGACCCAGTCCTGCCTCAGCTACCTGAGGCAGACCTCTCCTTACTAGTGAGGGGGTTGGGGCACCTGACCCAGTTTTGCTGTCAGTGGGAGTCCGTTACGATGGACAAGTGGGTCCTCAGGATCCTCCAAGATGGATACTCTGTGGATTTCACAGAAATCTCTCTGGACTATCCATCCAGAAGGCAGCCCCTCTTATCAGCTCATATGTCAGAGGTTCTGGCATGGGAGATTGCAGGCCTTCTGAGCAGCAGGGCAGTGGAAATAATGCCAGAGTTGGAATGGAACACAGGCTTCTACTCCTACTACTTCCTGGCTCCAAAGAAGTCAGGGTGCATTCTTAACATCAGAAATCTGAACAAATTTATGGATCAAAAAAAAATAAAGATGATTTCTTTGGGCTCTCTGCTTCCCTTCCTGAAACCTCAGGATTGGTTAGTGTCCGTGGATATGCAGGATGCATACCAGCACATACTGGTACACCTCAGTCACCCCCGCTTCGTCATGTTGTGGCAGCATTACCAGTTGAGAGTCCTGCCTTTTGGTCTTTCCTTAGTGCCGAGAGTCATTACAAAGTGCTTTGCAGTACACGTAGCGCACCTCAGAATGTTGACTTTAAATCTATCCATATCTGGACAATTGGTGGTCCGCCAGTCTGCTCAGACAGGAGACAGAACAAGCAGTGATCACTGCCTGTCAGTTCCACACCTCAATGGGGGGGGGGTCTGTTGAATCTAGAGAAGTCTTAGCTCCAACCCTCACAGCATCTGCTTTTCATAGGAGCTCTCCCCGGATGTGACCAAGGTCCAGGCCTTGCTTCCAGTGAGCAGACTGCAGGCAATCCTGCAGATGGGAACAACACACAAGTTCAATTGCACTCTAGTGAATAAAAGGCAGTACTACTGGCAAGGAGTGGCTAACCCCACAAACAGGATCCAAAAGTCTATTTTATATTCTACACCACACTAAGAATTGAGTAGACCTGTGGATCCCCATGAAAATAAGAACTGCAAAGGGGATAGGGTGATCACAGGAGATTATGAGATGCTGCCAACGATACTCTCTTTTCTATCTTTCTCTGATGGCAACAAAGAAGCATTAATTTTCACAGATTAGGGTGTTCCTCAGAAATAATCTCTGCAATGTTTAATGCTTATTTTGTATGTGGTTATTATTCATTTATAGCAACGGTAGTGTTCACGTTCACAGTGTGTGCTTTAGAAGCACTTAAGCTTTTGATATTATGTACTTATCGAATTGACTAATTAACATTGATTGCAACAGAGATCATGAATTGGTGACTACTTAAGCATAGCACGTAATGAGTCCCGGCCCTTATGAGGCAGTATAGCACAGTGGGTTAAGGCTGTGAGTTGCAGATCTGGAGACCTGGGTTTGAATCCCACAGCTGCCTAGGTGCAAAATGTGAGATCCTGAACAAGTCACTTAACTTCCTTGTGCTCCCAGGTCGCATCTGGAAACAAGCTTCGGTTAGTGTGCTGCTCCTGGTTAAACAATGTTCCCTTTCCCTTTCCCTTATGAAACCTTACAGCGAAGTGCTGGGGTGATTGTGCTTCCTTGTCTTGGTTTGAAGTTACCTGTACCTGAAGTTGCAGTTTGCAAATAAATGACGTGATGATTGGCACCGGAATATCTGCTTTTTTTCTTTCTGACTCCGGTGAGTACAGCTGGCTTCTGTTTCTTTTGAATCCTGCAGATGGCAGGCTACATTATGGAGCACAAGACTGTACAAGCCCACTCAATGCAATGCATGCTGGGTCTGATAGCCTCCTCAGTGTTCACAGTGCCACTGGTGTGATTATACATGAGGACAACTCAGTGGATGCTCAGTGCACAGTGGTCGCAAGTGTCACCCTCAGACTTGCTCTGTTTTACTAAGCCTCTGGTTCAGTCACTCACATGGTAGTCAGTGGAGGACAGTCTCATCCAGGGTTTCCCAACGATGCTCACCACAGATTCCTCCCTGTTGGGGTTGAGGGGCCCATTGTCAGGACCTCCAAAAACAAGGTGTCTGGGATCCATCAGAGATTCATATCCAAATCAATGTGTTGGACATGCTAGCTGTTTTGTATGGTCTGAGAGCTCTAGTGGACAGTCAGCCTCAAAACTGTTCTCCTCTACATAGACAAGTCTGTCATCAAGAAACAGGGAGAAGCACACTCTTACCCTCACTGCAGAGAGGTGATGAGAGTGTGGGAATGGTGCATAGAACATGGGATCCAGCTCCAAGCAATCTTATCTGCCAGGAGTGGGAACACTCAGTGAAACAGAGGTCGATCCTCACAAGTCGTCACTAGCTCCAGATGTCGTGAGACTGCTGTTCGAGTAGGATAACCCAGATGTGGACCTTTTTGTATCCCCAAAGTCAAACTGCCTCGATTCTGCTCCAGAAATCCGGGACATGGCATTTTCTGTCAGGATGCATTCAGACTGCAGTGGTAAAATTGGTTTCTGAATGAATTCCCACCAATCCCTCTCGTACAGAGGGTATTGATCAAAGGCACGTGGAGGCAAGAATATACTGGAGGCCCCTGCTGGCCTTGACAAATATGGTTTCCTCTGTTGAACAGACTGTCAGTCAGCAAACCAGGCATTCTTCCACTCAGGATGGACTTGCTGACTCAGGGTCACATGCTGCATCCCAACCTCCGATCCCTTCATCTTCAGGCCTGGCTCCTCAAGAGATAGAAGTGAACAGGTATAAGGTATCCAAGGGAGTCTCTGAAATACTTTTGGCTGCTCATAAACCTTCCATCAGGAAAACTTACACAGCCAAGTGGAAAAGGTTTTCTGTCGGGTGCTCCACAGCCCACATGGACTCCTTTGGGTGGCTACCTGGGATATAAACCTTGTGCTGGATGTGCTCACTCGCAATTCTTTTGAACCCCTTGTGAGCTTATGTTTTTGAACCTGGAGAGCAGCATTTCTAGTGACCATCACCTCTGCTCACAGAGTTTCTGAAATCCATGCCTTGATCACAGAACCTCCATATACTGTTTTCCATAAGAACAAGGTAGATCTGTCTTTCATCAGGCCACACCTTTGGAACTTACAGCCGCCAGGCACAAGGACCACAGGGAAACTTATGCAAGTAGTCAGGGGCCACCAGCGATGACGTCAGGTGTTAGCGTATACATAAACATGGGTGGCTCCTCCTCTCCTCAGTTCTTTTCCCACCATCAGACTGCTGTGGGGAAATATCACTGCCATTGCTGCCATTTTATTTTTTCATTTACTAAAAGTAGTCAGTTTTGTAGTGATTTTCAGTGACTTGTATGTTGTCGAAGGAACCATCCAAACTTTTCTGGTACTGTGAGTGTGGAAAAAAGATCTACACCAGAGACTCCCACGAAGTTTGTGTCTACTGCCTAGACCTAGACTGTCACAAACCCACTCCTGGGATTAGGCCCTCTGCTCCCACAGTGCCCACCTTGAAGTGTGATTCGTGAACAGGGAACAAACAGGGACACCGTCCTGTTTGTTTTCGGTCTGAGCAACTACCAGTCTTGAGTCCTTGGGTCAATTATGAACCCTTTTTAGCCAGTACACCCAGGTAACTGGTCCAAATATCATACTCTCTTCGGGGAAGTGCAATATACTTGGCCCAGCCGGCATACAACCGGACTGGCTTACAACCCCCTTCCGACTCAATTGAGACACTGGTATTTTTCTTACCTTGCTGGATCTTTACACAGATCCTTGTTACCGTGGCTGCATAAGGTGATACAATAAGCATTTAACAGCTGTGTTAGAATATTAAGACTGTTCCACCATTCACACACAAAATGAGCATGTCTCAGGCAGCGTTTTAAGGAAAAATAAAGTTTACTAAAATTAAAAATAGTAAATAAAATACAAAACACAGAACATATATACATTAAGGGTACAGTCAGAAAATAAATGGACAGTTATAAACAAAGTGCCTTGCACTGAATAACTGAATAACTAAGCCTACCCTAGTTCCAGTTGGTAAATACATGGAATGAAATTACCTATTTTGGCAAAAGTGCCTCTCTATTGAATCCAGGAACAAAGGTGTCCCATAGAAGTCCAAAACACAAGTGTCAGTTCTTTCAGCCAGGCTTCACCAATATCAGAGTGGTAATAATGTCCCACCCTTCTGTTGATGTCACAGCACTTGAGGTCACTCTTAGCCCTGTCATTAATTTGTAAGCTGACCACTTTATAACCAAATGTTTCAACTTACTGCCTGTTTTGAAATCTGCAAAGACAGCAATATTTTAATTATAAACAAGACATTCTATTTCCTCATCAGAGCATAGTTTATAACAGCATTCCCCCTTTGATCTTCAGCAAACCATCTTGAGCTATTTCACATAGCTGGTTAAAACTTGACATAGCTCTGCCAAAAGAACAGCTTCCCTTTTGGTACGTCATAAAAGGCAATATTTTACGACAAGTTGCCTGGGTTCAAAGCAGTGGTTGGTTTATGACATTGGTTTTATTACAGTCCCAGGAAGTCAGGTTTTACAAGTTAGCTGCGACAGCAAGCAAGGCCAGAACATTTTTTTTTCTTTTAAAAATCCAGTGTCCCATGATGCCTTATGCTGACTGCCATGTTTCACAATCAGAATTCTAAAACATGTATTTATATCAAACTTATATCCACATACTGGTAGATGGTGATTCCCATTACACTCCTCCCTCCTAGACTGAATTTGGGGGGATCCATTCCTAGGCCTGGGTTGAGTTCTCTAAATTCAGTTCACTGCTCTAATTGTCAGAATAATCCATCTGCATTCGCATTTGCTGACCCTGCTCTGTGGATGATAGTCATATTGTAGCCCTGTAAGGCAAGACTCCATCTTAGAAGCTGGCCATTCATTTTTCCCATTTGTGACAACCAAACCAGGGGGTTATGATCCATCTGTACCGCAAAGTGCCACCTGTATAGGTATGGATGTAATTTCTTCAGTGCCCACACCAGGGCAAGGCACTCCTTCTCCGCTATAGAATAAGCCTGTTCCCTGGGAAGTAATTTCTTACTGAGGTACACTATCGGGTGATCTTTCCCTTGGTTAGAAGTCTGGCTAAGTACTGCCCCATTGCCCACATCTGAGGCATCTGTCTGGACAACAAATGGTTTACTGTAGTCTGGACTGGCTAATACAGAAGCACCGCACAGTGCCTCCTTTAGCCGTGTAAAGACTCGTTCACAGGCTGGTTCTCATTTTACCTTTTTTAGGTATTCTTTTATTTAGCAGGCCAGATAGGGGAGCTGCCAGGGCACTGTAGTTTGATACAAATTTTCGATAGTACCCTGTGGTCCCTAGAAAACTCCAAACCTGCTTCTGTGTTTCGGGTCTGGGCCACACCTCCATTACTTCAATCTTTGCTTGATTAGGATGGAGCTGTCCCCACCCTACTACATGCCCTATATATGCCACCTCAGCCATGGCCACCTGGCACTTTTCAGCTTTCAGCGTGAGCCTGGCCCTCTGAATCCTGCCCAACACTTCCTTAAGGTAGGACAGGTGTTCCTTCCAGTTGGCACTGAAGATGGCAGTGTCATCCAGGTACGCCACGGTGTACTCTTCAGTACCATGTAACACCTGGTTCACCAACCTTTGGAAGGTGGCAGGGGCGTTCTTCATTCCAAAAGGCATTACCTTGAACTCAGATAAACCTATCGGAGTGATGAAGGCCAACCTCTCCCTCGCTCTGGCAGTTAACTCCACCTGCCAATACCCTTTTGACAGGTCAATAGTGGTAAGGCATGTCACCCCTCCCAACTTGTCCAGTAGTTCGTCTGTCTGTGGCATTGTGTGGGTGTCAGACTTTGTGACTGCATTGAGTCCATGATAGTCCACACAAAAACTAGTAGAGCCATCTGGCTTGGGAACAAGGACTACAGGTGAGGCCCAGGGGCTGTGGGAATTTCTGGATTACCCCTAAATCCAGCATTTCTTCCATCTCCCTCCTAATATCCTTTAGGACAGCCTCTGACATCCGATATGCTGTCCACCATATGGGCGATTGTGTCCCCATGTCTACATCGTTTGTCACTAAGGGAGTTAGTCCAGGCTTGGCATTAAACAAAGGGGCAAAGTCTGCTAAAACTTCCCTTACTTCCTGTATCTGTTCTGGGGTCAGCTGGGGTGGCAGTTTGATTGCCTCCACAGAGGACTCACGCTTGCTTTCTTCCAGCAAGTCCCGAAGGGGGTCTTCCTCATCCATCCCCTTCCCAGGACTACACACTGCAAATACCATGTCAGCCCTAGTTGTATATGGCTTCATCATGTTGACATGGTGCATCCTTTCGGTATGTCTACTGTCAGGCAGTTCCACAATGTAACTTACGTCATTCACTTGTCTGACTACTTTGTATGGTCCAGCCCACTCAGCCTGCAGCTTATCTTTCCAGACAGGGATTAGGACCATGACTTCCTGACCCACAATGTACGAGCGAGCTCTGGCTCTGCAGTCATACCATACATTTTGCTTCTGCTGGGCAGCTGCCAGGTTGCCCTGGGCTGTTCGCATAAGCTCCTTCAGTTTTTCCCTAAACTTAGGACAAAATCCACTATGATAGTTCCCTGGGTGGCATGCTTGCCTTCCCAGTCCTCCCAGATCAAGTCTAGGGGCCCACATACCCGACATCCATATAAGAGCTTGAAGGGGAAAACCCTGTCAACTCTTGGTGCACCTCCCTCTATGCGAACAACAGGTGGGGAAGGTATTCCTCCCAGTCCCTCCGATACTGTTCAGCAACTGCTTGGAGCATCAATTTTAGGGTACCATTAAACCTTTCAACAAGCCCATTGACTTGCGGGTGATAAGGTGTCGTGCATCTCTGCACCACCCCACACTTCTGCCACAAACACTTCATCAGGTCTGATGTGAAGGAACCCCCTCAGTCAGTGATAACCTCCTGTGGGAACCCGACACGGGAGAAAATCCCTGGCAAAGCATCTGCCACTTTGTCTGTCCTCCGTGAGTATAGGGCAACTGCCTCTGGGTACCGGGTGGCATATTCCACCACTGTTAGGATAAACCTGCTCCTGGAGGTATTCAAAGGCCCCACCATATCCATTTCTACCCTCTGGAATGGCTCCTCCACTATGGGCATGGGAATTAGGACGGCTTGGGTTTTAGTACCCGTCTTCCCTATTTCTTGGCACCGGTGACAAGACCTGCAATATTTCTTCACCTGCTGAGTGAAGTTGTGCCAATAGAAATTCTGGGCCAATCACTGCATAGTGCATGTGATTCCCAGATGTCCAGACTTGGGTATATCATGAGCAGTCTTGAGCAACTTCTCACAGTACCCCTGGGGAATGACAAACTGCCTGCCCATCGCCCCTCCCTCTGTTCTTACATCCTACGTATACAGCAGTCCATTGTCCCAATACACTCTTTCAAACAACATGAAGTCTTGCTGTATTCTGACAATTGCAGTGATTCCCAACCTTTGAACTGCCCCGGAGAACTAAGGGTTAACTTTCCATGCAGGGCATGGAATGCTGAGCTCCAGCTCGGTTGAAGTCTCTGTCTGGAGTGTTTTGAACCTAAACCGTCAGATTCTTTACTCCGCCTCACTGAATGGTCACTCCGGAGATTTCTCCTTCAGCTCGGTTCGAAGTCAGTTAAAGTTTTCAGTTTTTCATTGGTTTAAACCAAAAAAAGTATCCGAATAGTCGGTTCAGTCTCTGTCTGTGGTGCCATGAGTACTAGATAGGAATTATTCTATTTTTTCTGTGTGGAACTTGTAAAAGTGCGGTCGGTTTGGCTGAACTGACCATTTGATTGTGAATTTTGCTATATTTAGTGTGTGCTTAACGGTTCTTATCGGTTCTAAAAAAAAACGTGTTTTAACCATTTTTTTCCAATACCCGTGACACGGTTAGGAACCGATAAGGGAATCTTGCCTGGCGGTTGCCAAAAAAAGTGTAAGTTTAGTTAGGTTGGTCATGTCTGAGAAACCCAAGAAAAAAAAAATGGGCCCACTGGGTTTCAACACTGCAGTGAGTGTGGGGAGGTCTTTGCCAAGGCCGATCCCCACACCACCTGTGTTTATTGTCTGGGGTTTGACCACCTCGATTCAGACTGCCAAACATGTAAAAATTTTCCCAAATCTACCCTTGAGAAGAGATTAGGTAGACTGAGGGAAAAGGAGGCCGAGAAGTCCGCTGACCCAGATGGCCAGCCTGGTTCGGTTTCGACCGAACCAGAAGGAGTGCCCTCTGACCAGGGCAATACTTCTTTGGGCAAAAGGAGAGCCGATCCCAAAGGGTCAGTTCTGACTAAAAGAAAGCGCAAAGAAAAATCATTCGGTTCGGATCCAGAAGTCCATGTTCCGACCGCTGAAGAAATAGCCAGAGCGATTCGGATTGTGGAATCGCTTTGCCTGGTTCCAACCGATCTGGCTCCTTTTGGCAGGGGCTCGGTTCGGTCAGTTCCCCTGGTTCACTACTATGCCCCTGAAGAATTTTATGAACCGGAGTTTGAAGAGGAAGGGGAATTTGAGGATTATGATGTAAGTGAAGGTCTGGATGTGCCTGTGGAACTGGACATCTCCCCAGACAGACCATCAGGTGTTTTCCCTCCTAGGCTTTCTGAGTCCCCTTCCCATTTTATGTTTTACAGGAAAGTGGCTGAAACCCTCCAGCTTCCTACAGAGGAGGCTGTGGAAGATCAAGAAGAGCCTGCTTATGTAGAGATGATGGATATCCCAGAGTCCAGGAGACTGTCTATTCCCCTCCATAAATCTTTTGGGAAACAGACACAAAAAATCTTAGTCTCTTTAACACTATACCTCCTGTGGATAAAAGAATGGACAAGAGGTATACACTCTCAGGCTCAGACACGGAGTTCATATATCAGCAATGCAGCCATGTTGGGGTAGTGCAGGCTGCTGCCTGTGACAAGGCAAATTATCCCTTGGCTTCACACCCCCCTGACAAGGACTCCAGGAAGACTGATGCCATGGCAAAGAAGCAGTACATGGCATCTTCTTTGGGACTCAGGCAGGTGAATTACATGACCTATACAGCCAGGTACCAGAAGTCCAGGTGGGACACTGTACTGGTACTGGCTAAACAGGCCTCCCCCCAGCTAGCCAAGGAGCTGAAGGCGGTGGCTGCAGATGGGATTGAGGCATCTAAAGTGCAATTTCATGCTGCTGTGGACTCTAATGATGTCTCAAGAATCATGGCTACATCTGTGGCTCTTCGGAGGATGGCTTGGCTCAGATGTACTAGCCTCTCGCAGGACACCCAGGCTAAGGCTATGGATTTTCCTGTAGTGGGTAATTCTCTGTTTGGGAGCAGACAGAGGAATTACATGAAAAATGGATGAGTAGGACCACTTACAGGAGTGCTCAGGCCAAGGAAAGGCAGGCAGCTCCTCAAAGGCAGCAGTCTGGGGCAGGGCAGGCCTTTTCAAAGGCCTTTTTACCAAGCACAGGCCTCTTCTTCTTCATTTTTGCAGAGGGGGTTCTTCAGAGGGAGAGGCAGAAGGGGGATGAGCAGGCCTGCATCCACCCCTCAGCCCAAAGCCCCTGCCAAGCAGACACCCTGATGGGTCTGCCCGGGTCGACTCTCCTATTCCAGTAGGGGGCAGGCTGGCTTACTTTGTCCAGGACTGGATGTCTATTACATCAGACAAGTGGGTCCTGGAAGTAGTAGGCCAGGGACTGGTTCTCAGCTTCAAAAAATTTCCAAAGATGAGAGCCAGATCTTTTCCACCTGCAAATCCTTCGGAAACCTTTGCCCTAGAGGCAGAGGTTTCTTCTCTCCTAGCTTTAAGAGCTATAGAGAGAATACCTACACTACAATGGGGCAAAGGACTGTACTCCAGGTACTTCCTGACCCCCCAAAAAGACAGGGGAGTGGTGATCCATCCTAGACCTCAGATATCTGAACAAATATCTTTTAAAACCAAAGTTCAAGATGACAACTCTGGGAATAATCCTTCCCTCTCTAAGGCCAGGGGACTGGCTAGCCTCCCTGGACCTCAAAGATGCCTATTTTCACATTCCCATCAGGTGCTCCCACAGAAAGTACCTCAGGTTCGAGTTGCCGTCAGGTCACTATCAGTTCAGGGCAATGCCCTTTGGCCTAACCTCAGCTCCAAGGGTTTTCACAAAGTGCCTGGCAGTAGTAGTTGCCTTTCCAAGAAGGCAAAAGATTTCCATATTTCCTTATCTGGACGTTGGCTATTAGTGGGTCAGTCTCTAGACCAAGTCAAGTCTCACCTGCAAGTGACCCAGCAAGTGCTCACTTCCCTAGGATTTCTTCTCAACCTTCCCAAGTCAGTTCTCAAACTAGTCCAGCTCCTTACCTTTATAGGGGCAGACCTGGACACAGTCAGAGCAAGAGCCTTTCTTCCTCTAGAAAGGGCAAGGGCTCTTATGGAACTAGCTTCTTCCTTCAGCCTTCGGGTATCTCGACCAGCAAGGCATTTCCTCCAGCTCTTGGGCCACATGGCAGCTTCAACAGCAGTGGTCCAAGGGGCAAGATTCTAGATGAGGGATATTCAGTTCCACCTGAGAGGTTACTGGTCTCAGAGAAAGGACTCCCTTACCAAACTGATTCAAGTGACTCGGCCCTGATCCAGGCCCTCCAGTGGTGGCAGGATCAGGACAATTTAAGGCAAGGTGTTCCTTCTGTTGCTCAGCCGTGTTCAGTGGTCCTTACCACAGATGCTTCTCTTCTGGGCTGGAGAGCCCACCTGGGGTCCCTTACTGCCCAGGGCCTGTGGTCCCCCCAAGAATCCCTTCTACACATCAATCTTCTAGAGCTCAGGGCAATTTTTCTAGCTCTAAAAGTGTTCTCACAGTCAGTTCAGGACAAGGTGGTTCAAGTCAGAACAGACAACACTACCATCATGTGGTACATCAACAAACAGAGAGGCACTCAGTCCACGGCCTTGTGCACAGAAGCCATGAAGCTGTGGTCCCTGGCTTACTCCTGCAAGCCTCTCTTGTAGCAGTTCACCTTCAGGCAAGGACAATGTGCTAACAGATGCACTGAGCAGGATTTCTCAGGGCCATTACGAATGGTCCCTGGACCCTCAGGTGTTGAAAGTGATTTTTTCAAGGTGGGGCACTCCAGAGATAGATCTCTTTGCAGCTCCAGACAATCACCAACTTCCTTTCTTTGTTGCAGACCTCCAGTCTTAGGCTTAGTCCCCCTGGATGCCCTGATTCCAAATTGGGAAGGGAAGTTTCGGTATGCCTTCCCCCCCCCTTCCCTCTCCTGTTCAAAGTTTTAGTCAAAATAAGGTCTCAACCTTGCAAGGTGATTCTGGTTGCTCCAGATTGGGTCAGACAGCCCTGGTACCCCCTGTTACTGTCTCTAGCAGTCCATATTCCCCTGTCTCTTCCAAGGAATTACAACCTGTTAACATCCTCTCAGGGGAGGGTTTGGCATCCCAATCTTCAGTCCCTCAATCTCAAGGCATGGCTCTTGAAGAGTTAGAGTTTGTAGATCTGCATCTTTCCCAAGGGGTTCTGGACATCCTCAAGGCTTCTCGAAAGCTCTCCACCAGAAATACTTACAACTCCAAATGGAAAAGATTCAGCATTTGGTGTTCTAAGAAGAATATTTCTCCAGACACTGCTGAATTGCCTATGGTTCTGGATTATATGGTCCATCTTAATGGCCTAGGCCTCAGACCAGCTACTCTCAAGGTACATTTGTCAGCTGTTTCTGCATTTTTGTCTGTGGGGAAGCCTTCCTCACTATCTTCCCATCCTGTGTTCTGTAAATTTTTTAAAGGATTGTTTCACACCAATCCCCCATTTAGAGACCTTGCCCCTGCCTGGGATTTGAATGTTTGCATTGCTCAGCTTATGCAACCCCCCTTTGACCCTATGTCTTCAGCAGAGCTTAAGTACTTGACTTGGAAAACTGTGTTCTTGGTAGCCATTACCTCTGCCAGGTGTATCAGTGAATTGCAAGCCCTGTCAGTGGAACCTGATTTTATCTCCTTTCATAGGGATAAAGTGGTCCTTAGAACAAATAGAAGGTTCTTGCCCAAAGTGGTTTCAGACTTCCATTTAAACCAGTCTGTGTCTCTCCCTGTTTTCTTCACTGAGCATTCTTCCTCAGGAGAGAGGAGGCTACACAGTTTAGATGTCAAAAGAGCCCTTAGTTACTACATAGAGCGTACCAAGGGTCACAGGTTTGACTCCCTCCAGTTGTTCCTCACTTATGGAGAAGTGGGAAAGGGTAAACCTACCACCAAAAGTTCTATTGCCAGGTGGATTGTGTCTTGTATACAATTCTGTTATGAAAAACTGGGAAAAACTCCACCCTCAGGCCTGAGTGCTTATTCCACAAGAGGTACAGCTGCTTCCCTGGCTGCAGCCAGGGATATTCCTCTCCTAGAAATTTGTCAAGCAGCCACCTGGAAAACAGTCCATACCTTTACCAAGCATTACTCTCTGGATATCCAGGCTAGGAGTGATGCTCAGTTTGGCACAGCAGTATTTCAGAGCCTATTCCCAAAGTAGGTTCTGTCCCGCCTCCTTGGAGGAACTGCTTGGTAGTCTGCAATTGTCAGAATACAGCAAGACTTCATGTTGTTTGAAGAAAAAATTACTCACCTTAGTAATTATATTTCTTCTAACAGAGTCTTGCTGTATTCTGACTTCCCTCCCTTCCTCCCCTCTCAGAACCTGTTTTTGGGAAGTGGGTGGGCAGGTGCAGTCATTACACCCAGGGGTGTATTTGCTGGCACCGTCCTCCCTTTTGTTTGGGTGCTTATTTATTATTTATTATTATTTTTTTAAGTACATTGGGTTTAGTTTTTGGGTTTCTTGACTTGAGTCTTCCTTGAGAATCCAAATTTTCTCAGCCAGTTGGCTAGTAGAATTTTTACAATTTCCACATATAATTTTTAGTTTAGTTGGGCTCGTAAGAATCTGATGGTTTAGGTTCAAAATACTCCAGACGAAGACTTCAACCGAGCTCGAGCTCAGCGTTCCATGCCCTGCATGGAAAGTTAACCCTTAGTTCTCCAGGGCAGTTCAAAGGTTGGGAATCACTGCAATTGTCAGAATACAGCAAGACTCCATTAGAAGAAATATAATTACTAAGGTGAGTAATTTTTTCATGTCTCCCGTCACCTCCCTGTGTCCCTTCAGATTCTGCACAAGCACCCAGCTTCTGTAAATTAGGGTCATTTTTCTGAGCAGTTACAAAATTTTTACATATTCCCAAGGCATGGGACAGGTCCCCTTCAGTTTCTAAACCAGAATCCCTAGCTCTAGCATCAGGGTCATTGTCATCGCTAGCCCTCTGATTATTGGTTACCCCTCCCTCCTCAGAGTAACTTTCTGTAGCTGTTTTGTTAACTGCTACCTGGGGAATTTCTGCCTCCCTTTCACTACTCTCCATGTCAGGAGACAGAGGCTGGGGAACCAGCCTCCCAGTGTTTTCCACAGGAGCGTCTATGGGGTTCAGGGAACCACAATTGGGTTTTGCCATCTGACTGCGGGCAATTGCACACACCACCCCCTTTTGGAGATTGTTCCCTATAATCACATCCAGGGCAAGATTTTCTGCCACTGCAGCTTTTTGCACAATCTCTCCTGTTTCACCCCAGCCCTGGAAAACACTAGCAAGTGGCAGAATTTTGTCCTCCCCAGTGAATCCCTGTACTGTAATGAACTGATTAGGTATAAGCTGTTCAGGCTCGACCAAATCCCCTTTTACCAAAGTAAGGGATAACTCCCATGTCCCTCAACCCATGAGTTTGCACCCTATTTACAGTAACCGGGTGTATGTGCTCCCTCATGTTGATAGGCATGCTTTCAGGGATACACAGTGCACCCACCTCTGTTTGAGCACCACTTTGGGCACTCTGTGCCTTTTTAGGACACTGTCTTCCAAGATGCCCAGGTTGTTTGCAAAACCAGCAATCATCATTTATCAGGCAAATCCTTTCTTTGTAACCTGGGACTCCCACTTTCTGGGGAGGAAGTGAGGGTTTTAGCTGCCCTGAAGGCATGCTTTTCCCTTTCTGCACTGCCACACCCACCCCACTCCCTTTCAGAGCAGGCCTGCTTCTGGCATAGCAGTCCGAGAGCTTGGCAGCCTCCTGCACTGTTTTTGGATCTCAGTCCTTCAGCCAGGTTTTCAGCTCTGCTGGGCAAGCCCAAAAGAACTGCTCCAAAAGTACCACACCCTCAATTTTCTCTATAGGGTCTGCTTTTACCCCCTCTGACAAACGCTTCAAAAAGTGATGTTGCTTTGTGGATAGTTCCTCATAGCTCATGTCAGGGCTTCTCCTGAGCTTACGGAACTTAACTCTGTACGCTTCAGCTGTCAATTCATACTTTTAAGTAGTGCAGCTTTAAGTCTGTCATAATCATTCCTTTCATGATTGTCCATGTGACCCAAGGCATCACAAGCTTTCCCGGTAAGCAGTGAGGATAGCTGGAAGCTCCAGGACTCTCTGAGAATTTTTGCCTGAATGTATACCTTTTCAAATGAATTTAAAAATGCATCCATATCCTCCCCCTCTTTAAATTCAGCTATCAATTTAGACCTTAACTTGTAACCCAGTTCTGGAGTTCCAGGTTCACCCATGCCACTTACCTGCTCTGGCACTGGTCATTGGAGACGTAGATTCTCCAGTTCAGATTTGCTCTGGCGCTCTCTCTCTCCTCTCACTCGGCCTCTCTCTCTCAAGCTGATGCTCTCTTTCCTCAGCCTCTCTCTGAAGCTGTTCTTTTTCCTCAACCTCTCTCCGTCACTGGTTTTTGTTTTCCTGCATCTCCAGTTGAAACCTCCTCTGCTCGAACTCCCTCTGCTGCTGGGCTTCAAACCTTTTCTGCTTGAATTCTAGCTCCATTCTCCTCAACTCTAGCTGCAGCCTGATCCCTTCTGGTTCCAGCACTGTGGTGACCCTCCCCTGGTGCTGTGGCTCTTGGTTCTCACTGGTCTCGCTGCTCTCCTCCCTGGGATTGGACACTGTGATAGACTCTGTCACCACCACGTCCAAGGTCTGGTCCCTTTCACTCACTGACTGTGACCTAAAGCTATGTGTGCAGACTTCATTTTCTACAGATCAAAGAAATACTCAAACTGGAGGGGCCAGTGATTTACACCAGATCTGCAACAATTGGTACAAGGGCACTCAGCAGAGCGACACCTCACCAGAGCCATTTATTCTAACAACATTTTCCATAATGAGACAACTGGTGAAAACAACCCTGACAACCACTGGCAGTGGGACTGCAACCATGTAGAAAGCAGTGGTGTGATAATTGAGGCTACCTTGTAGCCGTAGCCGCCATGTTAGAGCAAAGATCTTGTAAGGCAAACCAATATTAAGTCAATATTCCTAGGCTAAACATTGCAAGGCTGCATGTCTTTACTCCAGTTGTTGTGCCATGGGCTTACACCACCCCTTAGCTCTGGCAGCTCATAATAACTAGACACTGTGACTATGCAAACCTGAATATAAGCAAGGCTACAAAAATGGCACCTCCAAGAAATGTTGCCTCAACCTTTTTATTGTGAAAAAAAAGGCAAAAAATGATCAGCAACTTGCATTCAGTGTGCAAGGTGAAGATGCTGGGTGCTCATGCAATGCTTGTCAGAAGACACTGGTTGTTTTAGTCTGATGTTATAATAAATCAAGCACACAGTCATTTGTGCAGCCTTTGTTTACACTGAAACCTGACTATCAAATGACACCTGCACAATCTCTGGATTCCTGTGATGTCATAAACCTCTTGAGCTTCACTCTTAAGGTTTATGAAGTCACAGGAACCCCTTGATGGATTACAGCAATCGTAACAGATGGATGCCCATCTGTTGTTCTGTTTATATAGAGAATAATGCATAGGGAGGTGAACATTATGAAAATTTAATGCACACCCGAGGTGAGAGGATGCATCACAGTCCCCGGCAGAGCGGCTCGAGGGGTTTAACAATGCATCCTTCACCCCAGGGTTTGCATTAAAATTTTCAATGTTCACCTCCATGTCTTATTTTTATAATTACTGGGGTAAATGTTTTTCTAGCCAGAGAGTTACATTTCCACACAAACTGTTCAAAATCATGTTGCACAACACCACAGTTTGGGAATTTAAATATGTTTTTTTATTATTTTATGCAACTCAATACACAAGCTTACAAGAACAAGCAGAAAAAATAGCAGCAGTCTTACCTTACAAGAACTGCATAAGATAGTAACATACACTGGCTATTCTAATAAGAAAAAAACATGAAAAACACTGAAGTAAATGAGACATTTCTTTTGTATGCTGCACTGTACTAGAACATTGTTGAGAGTATTCAGAGCCCAAAACAAACTTTTTAATAACTTTACTGCGGTTAAAAAAAAATTAAATCACTGGCTGTGAGACCTCCATGTCAGCTTCATTTCACCGTGTGCTTACTTTCAGTTGCTGCAGGACAGTTCGTGGCCATGGTTACCGAGGTCCGTCTGATGGAGTGCCAGAAATGAGTTAAGGGACTGTGTTAAAATTACCTGACACCTAGGGTGCCTAGAGAAGGAGGTAATTAGTTCTTTGTTGTGCTTTGGGCACACAGGGAGGCAAATGAATTACAAACAGTACATCCTTATCTCACTGCAACTCGCCTCTAGTTGGAATCTGACTCAGTTACCGGACACCTTCATTTATTCTGATCACTTTCTTCGGGAGCTGCATGATACATGTTGATGGACGCTCCCTTGTTGATCACACAGGTTTGGGCCAAGGATTGTTTGAAGAGAGCTTCCTGTGGTGTAGATTTCCTTTGCAGTCCCCTGAGCACTATTCGGGTTGGGGAACATACAGCCTGAAGTTGAAGACTGCTGGTTTTCTTCCACATCTGGCAGGTACTACAGAAGCGTTCCCTTATTGTTTACTGCGAAGTGTGCTGGAACACTCGCGCTGAACTGCTCTGTGCACGTGAAAGTCATAACAACTGACTGGTGATTACGGGGAATATCAACTGAGTATTCCCATTGATAAAAATTTACACCAGTAATTATATTACAGTAACGAGTTACTTTTAGGGAAAAGTAATATAATTAGTTACTTATTACTTTATTTTAAAAGTAATCCATTACTATTACTAATTACCTAGAAGAGTAATCAGATTACAGTTACTAGCTACAAGTAACTAGTTACTACCCAACACTGCCCACCCCCCTTATGAAGCCTTACAGTGAAGTGCTGGGGTGATCGTGCTTCCTTGTCTTGGTTTGAAGTTACCTGTACCCAGAGTTGCAGTTTGTAAATAAATGACGTGATTGGCACCGGAATCTCTGCTTTTTTTTCTTTCTGACTCCGGTGAGTGCAGCTGGCTTCTGTTTCTTTTGAATCCTGCAGATGGTGTGCTACATTATGGAGCGCAAGACTGTACACCATGTGTACACATGCTGGGTCTGATAGCCTCCTCAGCATACCTCTCAACCTTTTGTCACTGAAATGAGGGACACGGACTCTCAAAATGAGGGACACTGACTCTCATAATGAGGGACACATCCTCAAACTTGGAAATACAAGCTCAGAATACTGTGGCAACCATTACCTTTATCTGTACAAAGTGTATTTTTTTATTTAGCACCATAGAATATTATCTGCTTTTAAGTCTGAATTTGTAGCACACACTCTGTGTGTGCAGCACTCTTTCCATGAGGCCAAATGAGGAACAGGGCAATTTCGAGGGGTGTAATGAGGGACACTTGAGAGGTATGCCTCCTCAGTGTTCACAGTGCCACTGGTGTGATTACACGAGGACAACTCAGTGGATGCTCAGTGCACAGTGGTTGCAAGCATCACACCCTCAGACTTACTGTTTTACTAAGCCTCTGACTCAGTCACTCACATGGTGGTCAGTGGAGGACAGTCTTGTCCAGGGCTTCCCAGTGATGCTCATCACAGATGCCTCCCTGTTGGGGTGGAGGGGCCCATTGTCAGGGCCTCCAAACATAAGGTGTCTGGGACCCATCAGAGATTCATATCCACATCAATGTGTTGGAGATGCTAGCTGTTTTACATGGCCTGAGAGCCCTAGTGAACAGTCAGCCACAAAACAGTTCTCCTCTACACAGACAACAAGTCTGTCATCAAGAAACAGGGAGGAGTACACTCTTACCCTCACTACAGAGAGGTGATGAGAGTATGGGAATGGTGCATAGAACATGGGATCCTGCCCTAAGCAATCCTAACCGCCAGGAGTCTGGAACGCTCTGGCAGACAAACTCAGTGAAACAGGCCAATCCTCATGAGTGGTCACTAGCTCCAGATGTTGTGAGATTACCGTTCGAGTAGGATACCCCAGATGTGGACCTTTTTGCATCTCCAAAGTCAAACTGCCTCGATTCTGCTCCAGAAATCCAGGACATGGCATTTTCTGTCAGGATGCATTCAGACTGCAGTGGTAAAATTGGTTTCTGAATGAATTCCCACCAATCCCTCTCGTACAGAGAGTATTGCTCAAATTGGAGGTACATGGGGGCAAGAATATACTGGTGGCCCCCTGCTGGCCTTGACAAATATGGTTTCCTCTGTCAACCATCAGTCAGCAAACCAAGTATTCTTCCACTCAGGATGGATTTGCTGGGTCGGCCCAGTGGTGCTGAGGCACTGGACGCCACACCTCGTGTTGCACCGGCAACCCGGGTTCAGGAGTGAGCTCAGGCACCAGGAGTCAACGGGGGAAGGTTGAGGATCGAGTGCCCTTGTGGTGCTCTCCTCACCGGGATGGAGAGGGGGGACGGCCTGGCATGCCAGCGGCCCCCAGTGGAGACTGGGGGTACTGCAGCATGCCAGGCAGCACGTAATCAGCGTGGCTGACCCAGGCAGAGTTGCCATGCGCCAGTGCAACGGGGCACGCACCACGCAAAGGGGGAGACCACAGAACAAAGGAAAAACCCAGTCCTTGGGGTAGGCAATGGCACCAGCCCCCATGCCCACAGCCAGGCCCGTCCTGTCTGGCCTCTCATGTTCCTCCGCCCAGAGCCAGCACCCACAGCTGGAGTCTGTGTATGCATTTCACCCAGAGAGGAGGGGTGGCCCCACCCTAGAGGGGTCAAGCCGGGGTTGCCAGCTGCGAGGTGAGGGGGGGAGAGGAGGATCAGGCAGGTGGACTTCGGGCTGGGCAGGATCCAGCTGGATGACTGAGAGAGAGGCTCCTCGGACCGTGAACCAGAGGGAAAAAGAACTGTGAAAAAAAAGGATGGATTTGCTGACTCAGGGTCACATGCTGCATCCCAACCTGCGATCCCTTCATCTTCAGGCATGGCTCCTGAAGAAATAGAAGTGAACACTTACAAGGTATCTCAGAGAGTCACTGAAATACTTTTGGCTGCTCATAAGCCTTCCATCAGGAAAACTTGCACAGGCAAATGGAAAAGGTTTTCTGTCGGGTGCTCCAAAACCCACATGGACCCCTTTGGGTGCCCACCTCAGAAGGTTCTGGAGTACTTGCTAGACCTTTCTGATGCTGACCTACAGTATTCCACAGTAAAAGTCCACCTGTGTGCTATATCTGCATGCCACAAGCCCATTGGTACCCTTAACCTGGCACAGCTGTCACTGCACAAGAGGTTGATTAAGGGCATTTTACACAAGTGGACTCCCATCGGGAAACCAGTGACTGCCTGGGATATAAACCTTGTGCTGGATGTGCTCACTCGCAAGTCTTTTGAACCCCTTGTGAGCTTAAGTTTTTGAACCTGGAAAGCAGCATTTCTAGTGGTCATCACCTCTGCTCACAGAGTTTCTGAAATCCATGCTTTGATCACAGATCCTCCATATGCTGTTTTTCATAAGGACAAGGTAGGTCTTCTTCAAGGATCTGTCATTCATCAGGCGACACCTTTGGAACTTATAGCCGACAGGCACTAGGACCACAGGGAAACTTTTGCAAGCAGCCAATCGGGCCACCAACGATGACATCAGGCGTTAGCGTACACATAAATGTGGGTGGCCCCTCCTCAGTTCTTTTCCCACCGTCGGACCGCTGTGAGGAAACGTCACTGCTATCGCCACCATTTTATTTTTTTCACTTACTTAAAGTAAACAGTTTTATAGTCATTTTCAGTGACCTGCATGTCATCAAAGGAACCATCCAAACTTTTCTGGTACTGGGAGTGTGAAGAAAAGATCTACACCAGAGACTCCCATGAAGTTCGTGTCTGCTGCCTAGACCTAGACCACAATGTGAAAGCCTGTGAAATGTGCCAGGGGTTTAATTCCTCAACTAGGTGATGCAAAAAGAGGGCTTTGGAGAAGTTTTTACTCCAAAAGACCATGGAGAGAATGGAGCAGCAGCTCTAAGAATAATCTGTGCTACTGGCTCCATCGACCGAATCACGGTTGTCCAAATCACAGGAGAAAACTTCAGGGAGTCACAAGCATCGGGACAAGGACAAGTCTTCATCGGAATGCTGCAGATTACTCCTGTGCTCTACAGGTATGATTTCTGCTTCAACGTCATCTGCTCTGGTGGCGATGCCAACTGCCCATCCCCCCCAACCCTTGACCTGACAAAGGTCGGGGTTTGGTGTGGGCACTACTGGGCCTATTATGGCCAGTACATCGCCATCGATGATGGAGACTCAGCCTCCCCTGTCGACTATTCCAGCCGTACCAACTCCCTAAAGCAGCGCCAATGTTCAGGCTGTACTTATCACTTTCTCTGACATGATAAGATGCCTGCTGCTAGGTCCCCCTGTTCCTGGCAGCTTGTCGACAGGGTCCATGACACATAACCCCTTGATTACACAAGGTACTCACTTGCAACAGAATCCTTCTATGCTAGCGCCAGCAAGGTTTCTCATTCCCATCAACCTAGTCGATGATGAATATGAATAATAATCCTGATCTAATGGTGCTGGAAGAGGAGGAAGAAGCAGAAGACTATGCTGATAGACAATATGAATATGGCATCAGCTCTACAGTTTCCACCTGCAGTAAGGACTCTCTGATCAGCACACCAGGGTCCCCTCCAGAAGACCCTACATTTTTCATCATGATGCAGCAGATGCAAGCTGCCATGGGCTTTGCTCTAGAAGCGCAGGATACTACTAAAAAGAACCTGCTGGAGTTTCTAGAGCTGCCACAGTCTTCTATACTGGTGCCTCCTCTGCTCCCAGCCTTAGAGGATACCACCTATGTAGCTTGGTACAGACCAAACAATATACCAGCTGTCCCCAGAAAAACAGATAAAATGTATTGTGCCACTTCTGGGAAGCCTTTTGATACCACACAACCTGAGACTGACTCACTGGTAATTAATGCTGCCCATGACCGGTCTAGAGCACCTAAACACCTGAGCTCCCTTCCTCCTGATAAGGAATGTAGGAGGTTGGATGTCAGAGGTAAAAGGACATATGCCTCTGCATCACTGGGCCTCCATATTGCTAACTACAGTACCAGGCCCCCATGATGTAGTATCAGAACACCCTCTGGAGGAAGGCTAAGGCTGCTGCACAGGCCTTGCCTGGGGGCACATAAAAACAGGAGCTACTGAAAGCTGTAACAGCTGGGGCTGATGTGGGCAAAGATTTGCTCTGCACAACCTTTGATATTTCAGAAGCTTGTGTCAGGGCTGCTGCCTCTGGCATCTGTCTCAGGAGATATCCTTGGCTCAGAGTAGCAAATTTTGACTTAGATGTGCAACAAACAATTCTTTATGCCCCAGTCAGAGTGCAAAAGTTGTTTGGTAATGAGGTACAAGAGGTTCTCAAAGATCTCCAAGCCTCGGGCAGGAATTTGAAATTTGTGTACTCCCTCTACCATATCCAACCCAGGGGGTGGAGCTGGGATGCCTTTCACCCAGCTGGTGTTAGGCAACAGCACCCAGCCCCCAGACAGCACGGCAAGGGCAAAGGAGCAGGGGCCTTGCCAGTCCCCAGCACTACCCCATGTGGCCATTCAAAAGCACCCAGAGGTGGTGGAGTCAGTAGAGCCACCCTCACCAGCTCAGTCTGACTCCTTGTACAGCCCCTGTGACAGGGTTGAATAAAACCTTGTCCCATTTGTTATGTAGAAGGAGTTAAATGCAAGGATCTGTTTTGTACTCTTCTGTTTTGTCTTCTATCTGACTACACAGTCAAATTTTCTTGTGAGACTTAAGAACTGGCCACTCAGAAGGTCTCGCTATTCTCTCCCTCCTGCTATCTCTTTGCCTTCACTTGCTGTTTCTATCTTTTCTTCACCCTTGTGTATCTGAAGATCTTACTTCGAGGGAGAGCTCTTGCACCTGGTAACACCATTAGGACTATGCCACCAGGCACTAGGACCCCACAGAAAACTTCTAGCTAGCAGTCCAAGGCGGGGGACTGCCCCCTGACGTCGGCCCTGCCCCGACGTCCCCCATGATATAAAGGGGTGGTTCCCCGGCACCACCTCAGTTCTTTTCCTGCTGTCAACCCACTAGTATCGGTTCCACGGATGCCTCTATCACAGCCGACCACCATTTTGCACCTTGCGCAGTTACCGTTCATTTTGTTAGTTTTTCCCGATTTATTCAGTGTAGTGCATGTCTTCTTCATATTCACAGCAGTGGAAGTCGAAGTTTGCCTGTGGCAAGCAGATCCCAGCAAGAGACGGACACTCTGCCTGCCTAATCTGCTTGGGCTCAGACCACAAGCTTGATGACTGCCCGCACTGCCAAAAGTTTAACAACAAAACTCACATCTACCGCCTCAAGACTCTTAAGGCCTACCTATTGGAACAACAAAAGGTTGCCATGCAGAGGACCATTCCAGACACAGCTCTTCCTCTTCAGCCAGGTACTCCTCCCCTAAAGAAAAGAGACTGGGGGGGAAACACCACCATAGAGATAAGGAGAGAGCCAGGTCAGAATCCCACCCTAGGTCCCCTCACAAGACCTCTGCATCTTCCACTTCTGATGGCAGGTTGGAGTCCATTCCCCCCGGTTCCACTGCCATTACAGGGGGGTTCTACCAAGAAGACCACTGCCCGTTCTCAATCACAGGGCAAGGAGTCTTCTAGCCATGGGCGTTCATCCGCCCTGTGTCCCTGACTCTTAGGCCCCACAAACAATCGCATGGGTTGACGCCAGAGGGACAGGCATCCTCTTCAGGCAGTAAAACAGATACCACCAAAAATCCTCAGGGTCGTCTGACCAACACAAAGGATCGGGTGACTCCTCCAGATGCCAGGAGACCGTTAAGCACCGGACGCCTCCTCCGCCCGAAGACAGAGCAACATCCACCTTGGAGGGTCGGCAGACCACGGGCCCCTCCAATTCAGCATTGAAGACAGACTAGGCACTGCCACCGAAGCAGCCATCTTCTCTGAAAGAGCGGCCGTCAGATCAGGTGTCTACTATGCCCAAAGATCGTATGTCTGGGCCCATAGATCATTGGCCAATCTCTCCACCTCCTCCCAAGGAGCCGGACACCAGACCCCAGGGAGGTTCGGCATGCCTGATAAGGCCCCATTGGCTCTGACACCTGAGAGAAAA
The DNA here is from genome assembly GCA_016271365.2 of Neoceratodus forsteri. Lineage (NCBI taxonomy): Eukaryota > Metazoa > Chordata > Ceratodontiformes > Ceratodontidae > Neoceratodus > Neoceratodus forsteri. The sequence continues at coordinate 1,079,617,559 of CM057454.1, read as the reverse complement.
GAGCCCGAGGACCAGGTGAAAGCACCTAAAGCACCACAAGGGCCATCAACAGGCCCCTTGAATGTCCCTACCCCGCCGCCACCTGTCATTCCGCTGGCAGAGGTAGAGGCCCTGTTTAACTCTTGGTGGAACAGCATCAAGGGAGACTTGCTGCCTAGACCATGGGAACCATCTCCTGCTCCTAGAGGTCTCCCGCCTCCAGCCCTTCCTAGGGAGCCCTCACCTCAGAGGCTAAAACAACCTCCCCCAATGACAGACCACCCGTCGTCTGGGGATGATGACCAGGAGTTGCCAGCTCCCAGTGGTCACAAGAGACACCCATCATCTGTTCCCTCTTCCAGGAGATGCAAGCACTCTTCCTCAGGGGAAGATGCAGGGACTCCTCTTCCCAATACTCCTCAGAGGACAAGTTGCTCCTGCTCTCTCTGGATCACAAGAAGGACTCTCTGAGGTCCCCTCCAGATGATCTGTCCTTCTTGGATGTGATGAGGCACATTCAGGCCTTAAATCAGTGGGACACAGAGGAGCTTGACCCAGAACGTCACCGCCTGGCCAAGTTCCTTGGCTTCTGGTCATTCCCCTGCTCATCGAACCCTTCCAGAATGTAACAAAATTGGCCTGGAAGCATCTGTCCATCACTTCTTCTGTGCCCAGAAAAGTAGACTGGCTTTATAAAACCCCAAAAGGGGAGCCCCATTTCAATGAACAGCTGAAGGTGGACTCCATGGTGCTCACTGCAGCACATGGCAGAGTGCAGCAGCCTAGACACATGAGCTCTCAGCCTTCAGACCCTGAATCTAAAAGGCTGGACCAAATGGGCCATAAGATCTACTCCTCAGCCACCTGCAGTGTCAGGTTGCTAAATCTTTTGACACATATGGTTATGTACCAACAATCATTATGGAGCAAGGCATTTGACCTGGTTAAGGCCCAGCTGGACCCGGGCAGCAAGTCGGAGCTCATGGTTATCATCCAGCCAGGCATAGATGTTGGCAGACATGTTCTGTGGAGCTCTTATGACTCAGCAGATACGGCTGCCAGAGCAGCAGCTACAGGGGTGTGCATGAGGAGACACGCCTGGCTGTGGGTCTCAGGGTTCCATCAGAACCTACAAGATGCAATACTAGACGCACCCTTCCAGGGGTCGGTTCTCTTTGGCCCGGATACTGAGAAGCTGATTAATTGGATTCAAAATTTCGGGAAACGTGGTTTCCGACATAGAAACATAGAAACATAGAATTTGATGGCAGATAAGGACTACTTGGCCCACCCAGTCTGTCCATTTCCCTTCCTGATGGATAAACTGCAGATTCTAGTTAATCAACAGCTTACTTCCTCCTGCCCCCCTCTAGAATTGCCTTATGCCTGTCCCATGCATTCTTGAATTCTCCCACTGTTCCTGACTCCACAACCTCCTCAGGAAGGCTGTTCCATGCATCCACAACTCTCTCTGTGAAAAAATACTTTCTAACATTACCTCTGAGCCATCCCCCCTCTATCTTCAAATTTGCCCCCTTGTTCTTGCACATCTCTTCTTCTGAAAGAAACTACCCTCTTGTACCTTGTTAATTCCCTTGAGATACTTGAAAGTATCTATCATGTCCCCCCTCTTCTTTCTTTCCTCAAAGGTATACATATTAAGCTGCTTTAGTCTCTCCTCGTATGTCTTCTGGTGCAGACCTTGCATCATTTTGGTTGCCCTACACTGAACAGCCTCCACTCTGTCTATGTCTTTGCGGAGATGTGGTCTCCAGAATTGCACGCATTACTCCAGAGGGGGTCTCACTAACTGTCTGTAGAGAGGGATAACAACTTCCTGTTTTCTACTGTTGATGCCTCTCCCTATGCATCCCAGTATCCCCCCAGCCCTCCTTACTGCCTTCTCACATTGCTTGCCCACCTTTAGGTCATCTGATATAATTACTCCTAGGTCTCTTTCGATTTTTGTTGTTGTTATTAACTCACCCCCCATTGTGTACTCTTTCCCTGGGTTTTTGTTTCCCAGATGCATTACCTTGCACTTCTTTGCATTGAATCTGAGCTGCCACGTATTTGACCATTCCTCCAACCTTGCCAAGTCCCTTTTCATTCTTTCCACCCTACCTTGTGTATCAACCCTGTTGCAGATCTTTGTGTCATCTGCAAAGAGACATACCTTTCCTTCCAGGTGCTCTCCAATGTCACTTATAAAGATATTAAAGAGGACCGGTCCCAGTACCGAACCCTGTGGTACCCCCGCTAGTTACCCTCCTTTGTTCACTGTGGACTCCCTTTACTATTACCTTTTTCGTCCTGTTGTCCAGCCAGTTTTTTATCCAGGCTACCACCTTGGGACCCACTCCAAGGCTGGCTAACTTGTATATTAATCTTTTGTGTGAGTACTGAAAGAACTTCTAAAACTCAAGGTGGACAAAGCAATGGGGCCTGACGGGATTCACCCTAGAATCCTAAAAGAGCTAAGGGAGGACCGAGTGACACCACTAACCACACTTTTTAACAAATCATGGGAAGATGGGGTGGTACCTGAGGACTGGAGGAGGGCAGATGTGATTCCCGTTCACAAAAGTGGGAGCAAGGCAGAAGCAGGAAACTACAGACCAGTTAGTTTGACCTCAGTGGTGGGGGAAAATGATGGAATCACTTCTGAAAGAAAGAATTGTTGAGTACCTAGAGGCCAGCAGGGCACTGGACCCAAAGCAGCATGGATTCACAGCAGGAAGGTCATGTCAGATAAATCTAATCGATTTCTTTGACTGGGTGACCAAAGTAATAGACCAGGGAGGGACTGTGGATATGGCCTACCTAGACTTTAGCAAGGCATTTGACACAGTCTCGCACAAAAGATTAATAATCAAGTTAGCCAGCTTGGGAGTGGGTCCCAGGGTGGTAGCCTGGAGTAGAAAACTGGCTGCACAACAGGACACAGAAGTAATAGTGAATGGAACACATTCTGAAGAAAGGGTTACTAGTGAGTACCTCAGGCTCAGTATTAGTCCAGTCCTCTTTAACGCCTTTATAGGTGACATTGCAGAGGGTCTGAAGGAAAGGTATGCCTTTGCGGATGACACAAAGATCTGTAACAGAGTTGATACCCAAGGGGTAGAAAGGATGAGAAGGGACTTGGCAAGGTTAGAGGAATGGTCAGACATATGGCAACTTAGATTCAATGCAAAGAAGTGCAAAGTAATGCACCTGGGAAATAAAAATCCAGGAGAAGAGTACACAATAGCAGGGGAGGTACTAACAACAACAATAATGGAAAGGGATCTGGTGTAGTCATATCAGATGACCTAAAGGTGGGTATGCAATGTGAGAAGTCAGTAGGGAAAGCCAGGGGGATACTGGGATGCATAGGAGGGCATCACAAGTAGAAAAGGGAAGTGGTTATCCTCTATACAGACAGTTGGTGAGACCCCATCTGGAGTACTGTGTGCAGTTTTGGAGACCTCATCTACGCAAGGACATAGACAGGATGGAAGCAGTCCAGAGGAGGGCAACTAAATGGTGCAGGGTCTACATCAGAAACCATATGAAGAGAGACTGAGAGCTTAATATGTATACCCTTGATGAAAGGAGGGACAGGGGGGACATGATAGAAACTTTTAAGTACCTCAAGGGAATCAACAAAGTCCAGGAGGGTAGCATCTTTCAGAAAAAGAGATGTGTAAGAACAAGGGGGCACAATTTAAAGTTAGAGGGGGGATGGCTCGGGTAATGTGAGGAAATTCTTTTTCACGGTGAGAGTGGTGGATGCATGGAACTGCCTTCCTGGAGAGGTTGTGGGGTCTAAAATAGTGGAGGAATTCAAACATGCATGGGACAGACATAAGGCAATTATAGTGGGGGGTTGCAGGAAATAGGCTGTTGGTTAACTAGAATCTGCAGCTTATCCAGTAGGTAGGGAAATGGACAGACTGGGTGGGCCAAGTGGTCCTTATCTGCCATCAAAGTCTATGTTTCTATGTTTCTATGACTGTGTTGAATGCCTTGCTAAAATCTAGGTAGGCCATATCCACAGCCCCTCCCTGGTCTACTACTTTGGTCACCCAGTTAAAGAAATCTATTAGGTTCGTCTGACATGACCTTCCTGCTGTGAAACCATGCTGCCTTGGGTCCTGTGCCCCACTGGCCTCCAGGTACTCAACAATTCTTTCCTTCAGAAGTGATTCCATCATTTTCTGTACCACTGAAGTCAAACTAACTGGTCTGTAGTTTCCTGCCTCTGCCCTGCTCCCACTTTTGTGAAGTGGAATCACATTTGCCCTCCTCCAGTCCTCAGGTACCACTCCATCCTCCCATGATTTGTTCAAGAGAGTAGTCAGTACAATACAGTAGAATGTATAAGTCGGAACCAGCTACTGCTCAACGCTGCCCCTTTCATAAAAAACAGGGTCAGCAAAGAAGGCGCCAGCAACAGAAAGGGGTATTCAAAAGAAGAGGCCCTCCCCTTCCTTCAGGTGCCCAGGGTCCCAATAACGCCAAGAATGCCAGAGCCCCCTTGCCTACCACCTCCACCTCAGCATGACTCCCTGCTGCCCCCCCAAGTGGAGGCTCGAGGAGAGGATGTAGGAGGGAGGTTCTCTCTTTACCTCAAAGGATGGTCCGGTATTACTACAGATCAGTGGGTCCTCCAAATTATTGAAAGAGAGTACACTCTGGAGTTCACCAAGATCCCACTAGACAGCCCTCCTATCCCTTCTTACTGCTCCCCCATCCCACGCTGCTCTCCTATGGGCAGAAATCCAGGCCCTGCTAGAGAAAAGGGTGATTCATGTAGTACCCCCAAGTCAAAGAGGCAGGGGCTACTACTCCCACTTCCTCCTAGTCCCGAAGAAGACAGATGACCTCCGTCCCAGTCTAGATCTGAGCCAACTGAACACCTTCATTGAGTACAGAAGGTTCAGGATGGTGACACTGCCTGGCCTATTGCCCATGATCCACCAAGGAGACTGGCTCTGCTCCCTGGACATGCAGGATGCTTATATGCATATAAAGATCCTACCATCCCACAGGAAGTACCTCCACTTCACCTTCCAAGGAGAGCACTACCAGTTCAGGGTACTGCTGTTCAGCCTTTCATTGGCACCGAAGGTCTTCACCAAGTGCCTGGTGGTAGTGGCGGCAACTCTCAAGAGAAGGGGTCATTTTGTCTACCCTTACCTGGACAACTGGCTGCTTACAGCGTCATCAGAGGACCAGCTGCGTCAGTCAGTAGAGGAGACTTTCAGCCTGTTTCAGGTCTTGGGCATCACTCAATCTCCCCAAGTCATGCCCCTGGCCCACCCAGAGACTGCAGTACATTGGGGAAGTCCTGGACACCATCCAGGGAAGGGCCTTCCTTCCCGATGAATGAGCAGACAGACTGAGGACGGTCACTCGATGGGTAATGGCTGCAAATCTAGTCCTGGCCAGAGTGGTTCTTCAACTCCTGGGCCATATGGCCGCAGCCATCACAACAGTTCCCCATGTCCGTCTACACATGAGGGTCTTGCAGGGGAACCTCAGTGTTCAGTGGGGCCAAGGCACAGATGACCTTGATCATCTGATCTGAATCTTCAGTGCAGTGCTTTGGTCCCTGGATTGCTGGGTCACCCGGCTCAACTAGACACCGGGGTTCCTTTTCAACGTCCCAGTCCTCAGCAAATTCTCACAATAGATGCCCCTGGGATGGGCTGTGGGGCGCATCTGGCATCTCACCAGATGATGGGCTCCTGGACCTTGGCGGAGTGTGCTCTCCATATAAGTGTCCTGGAAATGAGAGCCATCCTGAATGCCTTGCAGGCCTTCCAAGGGACACTCTCACCTGGGTCCCTGTTGGTCCAGTCAAACAACACTCCAGTAGCCTTTTATCTCAACAAGCAAGGGGGCACTCATTCTTAACCCCTATGCAGAGAGGCCATGAGAGTTTGGTACTGGGCAGTGGATCACAACCTAGACATCACAGCTGTTCACGTACCAGGGATACACAACGTCCTGCAGACAGCCTAAGCTGCTCTTTCTCTCTCTCAGAGTCATGAATGAGAGCTACTGCAAGAGGTCGCAGATGACCTTTTTGAAGATGGGGCCAGCCAGAATTGGACCTCTTTGCATCCCCACACAATGCCAAACTGCCCAATTTCTGCTCGCTAGATCCAGGGCCTGGTGCTTTCTGGTGCGACACATTGTCACTCTCCTGGACAGGAAGGTTCCTGTATGCCATCCCTCCCTTTCCACTTTTCCAGAGGATACTGCTCAAGCTGCAGGCAGAAGGTGCTCACAGGATTCTGGTAGTGCCCTTCTGGCCTCGACAGATTTGGTTCCCGCTGCTGCAACAGCTGGCATCAGAACCACCAGTCCCGCTACCTGTGTCCATTCACTTGCTCTCCCAGGAGCAGGAGGACCTAGTACATCCGGATCTTCGATCTCTGCATCTGCATGCATGGCTTCTGCAGACTTAGTCAGGGACAGATTCGGAGTATCCCCCAGGGTGGCAGAGGTTTTCATGGCAGTGAGGAAACCCTCTACTAGGGCAACATAAGCCATGAAGTGGAAGCGTTTTTGCTTGTGGGCATTCCCCCATTCCCTAGATTCCTTCCGCTGTCCAGTGGAATCTGTGCTAGAGTATCTTATTTCCCTTTCGGACATGGGTCTCAGCTACTCATCCATTAAGGTGCATCTCTGTGCACTGTCTGCTTATCATGCAACACAGGATGGGAAAGCTCTGGCACAACTGGACTTGTGCAAGACCTTTTTAAGAGGCATCTTGCATATCAAACCCACCTAGGAGGGACCCCATTCCTCCTTGAGACCTTCTTTTTGTGTTCAAAAAGCTTACTTTGCCTCCCTTTGAGCCAGCTGCAAGTTGTGAGCTTTGTTTGCTCTCTTGGAAAGCGTTGTTTTTAGTTGCCAGTGGGATTTCCGAGCTGCAGGCTCTAATGTGTAAAGAGCCTTATCTTGTTTTTCATAGGGACAGAGTAGTTCTGTGTACAAATCGAAAGTTTCTTCCAAAGGTTATGTCTGGGTTTACTTTAAATCAAGACATACAACTACTGGTTTACTACCCAGAGTACTTGAACAGAGGGGAGGCCTTGTTACATACTCTGGATGTACATAGAATTCTTCATTACTATGTAGACCGTACTCGTTCTTCCAGAAAGACAGACCAGTTGTTTGTCTCTTTCGCCTACAGATTACTTGGAGCTCCTCTCACCAAGCAGACATTGGCCAAGTGGCTGGCCAATTGCATTACTTTCTGTTACCAGAAATATGACAAACCCTTACAGGGACTGGTCAAGGGTCATTCCACCAGAGGAATCACCACGACCTTTGTGTCACTCAAGAATGTTTCTGCAGCAGACCTCTGTGCAGCTGCTACTTGGAGTTCGGTCCACACTTTCATCAGGCACTACAGTTTGGACATTGCTTCCAGAAGGAGAGCAGGTTTCGGCCTAGCAGTCCTCCAGGGACTCCTCTCCTGAGTGTGCCTAGGACTTTGTTTTACAGTCCTCCACCCTTCTGACCTGGGTCTCTTTTCTGTACTGCTTGGGAATCAATCCTAATGGTGTTACTTGCTGCAAGAGCTCCCCCTCAAAGTAAGATAGTACAGTTACATAAGATTTTACCATAACAGATCTTCGAGAGGAGCTCTTGCAGCTGGTGGTTTAAACCCCAGGAATCCACTAATATTATTACTCTTGCAGTGCTCCCTTAAGTCAGCACTGCCCCATAGAGATCAGAATGCTATGCTAATCATGGAATGTTTAGCTTGTGCATCTGTTTTTAAACTGCCCAGTGTCAACTGCCTACATTCTACCTCAGATTTCTTCTCTCTGCTGCAAAGATCAGATGCCCTGGAGATCTCTCTCAATTAAGACAGATTCCTGTACTGCATAGAGCAAAAAAAGTAAGTATTTTTGTTTTATTTTTCATTACTGCCTAGTGTCATTGTTCTTTAGTGTTTTATACCTCATTAGTTTTAAATTTAAAAAGAAAACAGGACCCCCAGGGTTCAAGAATTGTTTGAAGTCTGCAGAGGTGTTTGCCAAGGCAGGCAAGCATAATCTTTGCTTGATCTGCCTTGGGCAACAGCACTTCAATGAAGACTATGATATTTGTAAGTCTTTCCCTGTTAAGACAGTGGAAAAACACAGGGAGAGGCTTAAAAGAAAATTAGAGGAGGGGCCCATGGGCTCTAACCAGTCTACCCCCTCTAAGACTGTGGCAGTTCCTTCCAGGGCCTCTAAATCCACCCTTATACAGGTGAGGGCTCTGGCAAGAGAGGCAATCAACCAGCTGACTCCCCAGTGCCTGCCAAAAAATTAAAGAAAACCAAACACACTGACACCCTGGCCAAAACACCTCAAGGGGTCCCTCAAGTGCCTATTAATGCTCCTTGTCCTGCTGAGTTGACATAGGCTTTTGCCTTACTCCAGGTGCTGCAGGGTTTACTACCCCCTCAGCAGCCTGTGATTACTACTTCTGAAAAAGCAACTGTTGTTGCCCCTCTTTTGCCTACTGCTACAGTGGCATATGAGGAGGATGACCAAGGTGAAGAGGGAATTGAACCTGAGGTGTCACCAGAACAGGATTTTGGCTCCCCTTCCAGACCCGTAGAGGATTTCTCTTCCCATTTTTCCTTTGTTAAGAAAATGGTAGAGACCCTGGATCTGCAAACAGCTGAAGAGGTCCAGGATGAAGAGGAGGCACAATACATGGAGCTTATGGGGCTGACACCCTCAAAGAGGCTCCTTTTGCCTAGTTACAAATTCTTTAAGAAGGATGTTTTAGAAATTCTAAAGGCTCCCAATACAGTCACACCCACATACATAAAGTGTTACAAAAAGTATCAGTTAGAAAGATATGGTGCTAAGTTTCTTTTTAGTCACCCAGACAACCAGGGTATTGTACAGCAGGCTGCCTGTGAGAAAGCCAAAAGTCCCTTATCCTCTCACCCTCTGAGAAGGATTCGAAAAAGGTGGACAGTATGGCAAAAAAAGGGATGGGGTACCTTTCGGCATCCCTGGCAATTCGTCAAGGCAGCTACCAGGCCTATGCAGCCCTTTGTCAAAAAGTTCTCTGGCAGTCTGTAGTGGACAATGCTGAGGCTAACCCCTCTTTAACAGTGTCAGAGCTGCTAGACACCACAAAATTGGGCTTGGAGGCTTCCAAATACCAATTTCAGATGGCAGCTGACACCAATGATACAGCTGCAAGATGGATGGCTAGTACCATTGCTCTAAGAAGACTTGTCTGGCTGAGGGCTACCAGCCTCACCCAGGACACTCAAACTAAGTCAATGGACTTTCCTGTCAAAGGCCACTCTCTTTTTGGTGCCCAGACTGAGGCATATATGAAAAAAGTAGATGAATATAAAGCTACTTTTAGGAGCAACTCGACCAGAGACAGGCCTTCTACTTCAACTTCATCTTATCCTTGGGGAGGCAGGGGCAGGTCCTCTTTTAGGAGGCCTTTCTTTCAGGTACAGGCTGTTTCCCAGCAGCAGTACCAACCACAGCAGACTGGATTTTACAGAGCAGAGGTAGAAGGGGTTCTCGGAGAGGATCCCAATCTGCTCAGCCTCAGCAGCAAGCAAAACAGAACCCCTGACTTTTCCCTTCGGGCTGCCTCTCCATATCCTGTAGGGGACAGACTCAACCACTATTTCCTGGAATGGTTAAAAATAACCACAGACAAGTGGGTCCTGGAAATAGTGAGTCAGGGTCTCTGCCTTAGCTTCAAGTCCCTTCCTCCTCCAAGGTTAAAACATTTTGCACCAGCTCCCTTCTCAGAAAGAAAACTACTGGAGCAGGAGGTACAGGCTCTACTGCTGGCAAAAGCAGTGGAGCCTGTCCCCCACAACCAAAGAGGGCAAGGGTTCTGTTCCAGATATTTCCTAACAACAAAAAAGAATGGAGAGTGGCGGCCTATACTAGACCTCAGACTGCTAAACAGGTACCTGGTAAAGCCCAGGTTCAAAATGGTCACAATGGCCATGATTTTGCCAACTCTGCAAAAAGGGGACTAGCTAGCCTCCTTGGATCTAAAGGACGCATATTTCCATATTCCCATAAGGGAGTCACACAGAAAGTATCTCAGATTCAGACTCGCTTCAGGCCACTACCAGTTCTCAACACTTTCCTTCAACCTTACCTCTGCACCAAGGGTCTTTACCAAATGCATAGCAGTAGTAGTGGCATACCTCAGAAGGCTGAGTGTCACAGTTTTTCCTTACCTGGATGATTGGCTAATCGTAGGGAAACCCCACCAACAGGTGTCAGACCACCTTCAGGTAACCCAGGATATGCTGCTGTCTCGGGGATTCCTTCTCAATACCAAAAAGTCAGTCCTGACTCCTGTGCAGGTTCTGCAGTTCATAGGTGCAGAACTGAATACAGTAGTGGGAAGAGTTTTTCTCCCTCAGGAGAGGGCAGAAAGCATTCAGCTTCTGCCAGGCTCATTTGCCCTGGGCAGGCCAAAGCCAGCAAAACAGTTTCTTCAACTGTTAGGGCACATAGCTGCAGTAACAAGCATAGTCATAGGTGCCAGGTTTCAGATAAGAGATATTCAGTTCCACCTCAGAGCACACTGGTGCCAAAGGTGGAACCCCCTCTCAAAGCCAGTACCAGTCACAAAAATGTTACTACAGTCCCTCCAATGGTGGAGGGAACTGGAAAATTTAAGGGAAGGGGTTCCATTTCTGCAGGTTGGGGTGCTCACTTAGGGGATCACACCATCCACGATACTTGGGAGAGTGCAGACTCACTCCTGCACATAAACCTGCTGGAATTAAGAGCTGTTTCTCTGGCCCTTCAGGGTTTCTCTCATCTCATACAGGGAAAGGTGGTACAAGTCAGAACAGACAATACCACAACAATGTATTACATCAACAAACAAGGAGGGACAAGGTCCACTCCTCTGTGTACAGAGGCAATGAAGATATGGAGCCTTGCTTACTGTCTAAATGCCTCTCTACAGTCAATTCATCTGCCAGGCAAGGACAACACCTTGGCAGATGCCTTGAGCAGGATAAACCAGGCCCATCACGAATCGGCATTGAACAAGCAAATGGTGAATGCTCTATTCAGGAGGTGGGGGACCCCAGAAATAGACCTTTTTGCTGTCACAGGGTGCTCCTGTGAAGGGTTTAGAGCCCCGAGCTGTTATATATAAAAATAGGAGGGAACCTACAAGCTATGTTGAATTTTGGTCTGAAGGTGCTGTCTATGTACTTATAGTTTTCAGTTAGGCTGTCAGTTTGAAGTCTGGCAGCTGCTAATTTCATTAAAACAAAAGAAAGCATCTGTTTAGTAATAGTGTTTTAAAAAATGTAATGAATAAAAATAAAAATCAAACGAAGGGATAGTTGATAGATTAATAATAAAAAAAAAATATTTCATGACACTTTCTCTGGGTGGAGAAACTGAAGTGTAGAGCTTTTGTGAAAGCATGCTTAAATTCAGTCTCTTGCCCAGGGTCAGTCGTCATGCTGAGAGTCCGGTAGGCATCATGAATTGCCGGTAAAATTACTGTGTGAGGGTATGCACTTTTGATTAGGTATTTTTTCCCTTGTGATGTAGCCTTGCAGTCTTTCAAGCTACGATGTCAGGTTTAAAAATGGTGTGGAGAATTACCTGGTTCTCCTTAATATTCTCCGTTATGTTCTTTATTCCTAAAATGTATTTAAAATATGCTGTCCGGTGTTAAAATTGCTTTAGGGCTTTAGCGCAACAGTAAGTAAACAAGCAGCTTCCCTGCTCGACTGTGCGCAGAGTCGTGAAGGCATTTAGCCTTCTAAGTGGTGTTTAAATTTCATGTTTCCCCTTGAAAATCAATGGGGATGTTCTACTTGCCCTCCGGAGTTGAGGTAGGCTGTTTGTGGGTGGTTTTTGGGACTTTAGTAGAGCGAGAGGATTTTTGTATTTACGGGTGATTTTGTAAGCCCAGGGTTTCATTTAACTTTTTATTTTATTTATTTAGCTTTTGTTGACCAGGTAAGTGCACTAGACAAATCTTGCCTATTTTCAGGCACGACCCGGGGGAAGGGGAATACAGATGAATGCCAACTGACCTTGAACCAGATTAAGCTGTTGGTGGTATTTTTACTGAATGAGGGAAATTTAGCCAGGACACCGGGGAAATTCCCCTACTCTTTTCGATAAGTGCCATGGGATCTTTAACATCCACCTGAACTACCACCAATCCAGGCAGATGGGACCTCGGTTTAACGTCTCATCCGAAAGGCGGCACCTCAGAAGTGCAACACCCCTCTCATGCTGCACTACAGTGTCAGTACTGGGATATTAACCCAAGTGCCAGATGTGGGAACTGAACCCACAGCCCTCTGATCTCCCGGCCTCAGAGGCGAGTGTGCTACCTACTGAGCCACTGACACTGGCTCTGGTTTGTTCGCTAATATGAGTCAGCTGGTCTCATTAGTCTCACATTTATTTGCTGAATGTATCGTGGCTAAAAGGGTCAGATTTTTTGGGGGGGCTCCTTTTCTGTGTGCTCTTCTCTCATGGCTAATAGCTATTTTGAGCCGCTTTGTTATTCTCTGGGTGAGTGCCTCTTGGTGTTTAATATAATTTTGTAGCATCTGTATTCCAATTTAAATACAGTAAAAACATCCAATAGTTCAGTTTAAAAGTATTATATTTTAGCCATAAGCCAGTGCCAGATTGAATGCCTTTAAATCAGTGTTATATTGGCTCTCTGTATAAAAGGGTTTTTGTTATATATTTCTGAGCTTTTTCCCGATGGTGCGATTGTAAGCACTATCACAAAGATATTTACTTTTAAAGCCTTCTTTAAAAACGGATTATTCCAACAAAGCACAATTGTTTTGAACTTCACTAACCTTTCTGAGTTAGAGTGGGGAGGTTTGGAAGTGATTCCAGACTCTTTCTGGAACAAGGGTGTTTGCAGTGGTAATGGAGTCCTGAGTTCGAGTCCTGGCTCCTTCTTCTTCTTCTAGGAGCCAGCCGACCTCATTTCCTATCCTTTTATCAGATATAGGAAGGGGAGGTGCTATAATTTTCAGAAATAATGTTTAAATCACTATTAAAAGAGTTTAAACTGCTGGTAGCATAATAAATGTTTTGCTTTGGTAATTTAAAGGAGCAGTGTGTATATAAATAAAATAAATACTTGGCAAATAAAGATTTAAAGTTTAAATTAAAATATTGAGGAGGAGTTGAATGATCACATGACCCTTTTGGGATATAAATTCAGACTCTTTGGATTACAGTCAAGTTTTGTTTGAGATCAAGGGAGAGTGCAAGGTCATTCTGCTTGCTGTGGGTCTGGAGCTATGCTCTGGAAGCTGTTTTTCAAAGTGCTCTATGGAGTCATAATGCTCTGTGCTATCTACTGCTCTGAAAGGAAGATTTATAAATGCCAGATGAATTTGTCTGCTGTGGTATTTCTGCTGTGAGTTCCAGAAAAGCTTTGACAAAGTGCTCTAAAGAGCGAAGGTATACAATTTCTGTACTAAAACTGAGAACCTGATGTTGAACTGATGCACTAAATTAAGTATTGATTGGCCTCTGAATAATTTTTCTGGAGAATTGAGAATAAATGTGGAACTTTGGAAAGAGGCTACATGTGTCAAGCTACTTGATTTGCCCACATAAACCTGCGCCCTACCACATTTGCTTCCCACCAAAATCACCACTTACCTCTTTATTGCTGCAGGGCCCCAGTGAAGAGGACAGTTCCAATGGATGCCCTGATTCTGGATTGGACAGGCAGGTACCTCTATCTTTGCCTTTCCTCCTTTTCCTCTGATACTCAGGGTGCTCATCAAGCTCAGGTCACAACCAGCTTCAATGATTCTGGTAGCCCCGGATTGGGCAAGACATCTTATTACTCCCTGCTGCTCTCAATGTCTGCAAGCAAACCGATTCACCTCCCTCAGAGATACAATCTACTGACTTCCTTTCAGGGGAGGGTAGTGTACTCCAATCTTAGGTCTCTGAAGCTCAAGGCCTGGCTCTTGAGGACTTAGAATATGCAGATTGCCAATTCTCTGAAGCCGTTTTAGAAGTCCTTAAGGGTTACAGGAAGCCTTCCACCAAGAAAACCTATGCCTCAAAATGGAAAAGATTTTCCATTTGGTGCAGTGACAAGGGTACAGTCCCAGCCCAGGCGGGGATCCCAACCCTTCTTGATTATTTGTCTCACCTGTACTCCCTGGGGTTGCAGCACTCAACTCTGAAGGTGCACCTGGCTTCAGTTTCGGCATACCTTTCAGCTAGAAAGGATACCTCCCTGGCATCAAACCCTATATTCAAAAGATTCCTTAAAGGGCTTTCTCATTTGTTTCCCCCTCACAGGGAACCAGTGCTAGCATGGGACCTTAATATTTCCTTTGCCCAGCTTATGCATCTGCCCTTTGAGCCTATGGCATCTGCAGAGCTTAAATTTCTTACCTGGAAGGTAGTTTTTCTGGTAGCAATCACTTCTGCCAGAAGGATAAGCGAGCTACAGGCCCTCTGTGTGGAAAAGGACTATGTTTCTTTCCACAGGGACAAGGTAGTGTTGAGAACTAATAGGAAGTTCCTCCGCAAGGTGGTTTCTGATTTCCATTTGAACCAGTCTATAACATTGCCAGTTTTCTTTACTGAACACTCTAGCTCAGGTGAGCGTAGATTGCACAGTTTGGACGTAAAAAGAACACTGAGTTACTACATGACATACCAAAGATCATAGGCAGGACAGACAACAGCTGTTCCTCACCTATGGGGAAGTAGGTAAAGGTACTCCTGCTTCAAAGAGGACTATCTCCTGATGGATAGTATAGTGTATTCAGTTTTGCTACTCATAGGCAGGTAAGGTTCCTCCCTCTGGTCTTAGGGCCCACTCTACAAGGGGCACAGCTGCCGCTATTGCAGCTGCCTGAGAGGTACCGCTAGTGGAAATATGTAAAGCAGCTACCTGGAGGTCAGTCTACACCTTCACTAAGCATTATAGCCTGGACACCCAGTCCAAGAGTGATGCCAGATTTGGCATGGCAGCCTTGCAGAGTCTTTTTCCTAAATAGATTCTGATCCACCTCCTTGAGGTACTGCTGAACAGTCTGCAAGAGTAATAATATTAGTGGATTCCTGGGGTTAGAAGAAAAAATTACTCACCTGTAGTAATCTTGTTTCTTCCAAAGGGATCCACTAATATTATTAGTCCCTGCCCTTGCCTCCTCTTTCAGAATCAGTAACAAGAAAAATCCTCTCCACGGCTGATAAGATGTATAGTTGGAGTGGCATGCCACCTGCTGGCACCTTCTAGTAATGTCTTAACTTGTAGGTTCTTTTCTAAGGGCATATCTGACTTCAGAAAAAAAAGGACATTTGTTTATACTAGTCCTTTGGTTAATGTTATTTGCCCAGTTGGACATTAGTTTTCTATAATGATTTAAATAGTAATTCACATGTTGTTATGGCCTCTTTGCAGGCTTCTAAGAAATCTGAGGTAGAATGTAGGCAGTTGACACTGGGCAGTTTGAAAATAGATGCAAGAGCTAAACATTCCATGATTAGCATTCTGTTCTCTCTGGAGCAGTGCTGACTTAAGGGAGCACTGCAAGAGTAATAATAGTAGTGGATCCCTTTGGAAGAAACAAGATTACTACAGGTGAGTAATTTTTTCTTTTCCCACCCACCTGCACCTGGGGTTATGTAACTGTACTTCTCTTTGGGGAATGGGAAACAGACCAGTCAGCCTCACCTCGGTAGTGGGGAAGATCATGGAAGCACTACTGAAGGAGAGATTGGTGGAACATCTGGTTGTCAATGGACTACAGGACCCAAGGCAGCATGGTTTCACCAGGAGGAGGTCATGTCAGACCAACCTCGTTGAATTTTTTGACTGGGTGACTAGGGAGGTGGATCAGGGATGGCAGTGAACATGGCCTATCTGGACTTCAGCAAGGCCTTTGACACTGTGCCCATAGAAGACTATTACACAAACTGGGGAATATGGGTGTGGGAAGGACAGTAGTGTGGTGGGTAGGTAACTGGCTGGGTGGCAGGACACAGAGGGTGGTGGTAAATGGCTGTCACTCCACAGAGGGAAGAGTGACCAGTGGGGTACCACAGGGATCAGTGCTGGGACCGGTCCTATTCAACATTTTCATCAGTGACATTGCGCAGGATCTAGAAGGCAGAATTTCACTGTTCACTGATGACACAAAGCTCTGTAACAGAGTAGACACACCAGAGGGTGTAGACAGAATGAGAAGCGACCTGCAGAAACTTGAAGAATGGTCAAGGGTTTGGCAGTTGAAATTCAATGCAAAGTGCAAGATAATGCATATGGGGCACAAAAACCTGGCACAATATATCAGTTGGGGGTGAGGATATAGCATGCACCAAGCAGGAAAGGGATCTTGGGGTTGTCATCTCTGATGACCTCAAGGTAGGGAAACAGTGTGACAAGGCAGCAGGTAAAGCAAATAGGATGCTGGGATGTATAGGCAGGCACCAGCAGGAAAAGGGAGGTCATAATTCCGCTATACAAGACACTAGTGAGGCCCCACCTGGAGTACAGTGTACAGTTCTGAGACCATACCTACGTAAGGACATAGACAGGGTAGAGAAGGTCTAGAGGAGGGCAACAAAGATGGTGCACGGATTGCATCACAAGTCCTATGAAGACAGGTTGAAGGAACTGAACATGTACTCCCTGGAGGAGAGGAGGGAGAGAGGGGATATGATAGAGACATACAAGTATCTTACAGGGAGGAACAGGGTGCAGGAAAACACTATTTTTAAGCGAAAAAGATGTTCCAGGACTAGAGGGCATGGGATGAAGTTGGAGGGAGGGAGGATGATTCAGAGGAAACATGAGAAAGAATTTCTTTAAAGAACGGGTGGTGGACAAATGGAACACCCTGCCAGAGGAAGTGGTGGGAGCTGAAACAATCACAGGATTTAAGAATGCATGGGATAGACATAAAGGAATTCTAGAGGTCAGGGGTATGGGGCAACAGACTTCTAGGAAAACAAACTGAACTTACAAGCTCAAATGGGCAGACTGGGTGGGCCATAGGCCCTTATCTGCCGACACTGTCTATGTATCTATGTATCCTCCTCAGTTCCCCATCCTGTATATCAGCTAGATCTCCGGCAGGTGAACTGAAGTGGTGCCAGGGGACCACCCTCTTTATACCATGGGGGACGTCAGGGTGGGTCCGACATCAGGGGCGGTCCCCCGCCTTGGACTGCTAGCTAGAAGGTTTCCGTGGGGTCCTAGTGTCTGGCGGCATAGTCTAATGGTGTTACCTGCTGCAAGAGCTCCTCTCAACAATCTACTGTTACGGTAAGTTCTTACATAACTGTACTTTATAAAATGTGTGTGAATCTTTAGGTTCAAGAGGGATCCTTGGTTTGAAAATGTATATAGTTGTATTGTTGAAATGATTGCAAAACACTATTTGGAACTTAGGGGTTAACCTGGAATGCAACACTAGCTCTTTTGCAGAGCTGTTAACAGATATACTCAAGCAATTAGGGAGACAAAATAAATGTACTTTAAAAACAAACTTGATAGTGACAGTAAAAACAACCCCACAGCTTTTTGAAATATTATCTCTGGTTTGATGGGGGGGCATAAATCTAAGTACACGGGAAACTTCCACATTAATGGACAACAGATCCCATTAGGCCCTAAGGTAGCTGAGGCTTTTAACAAATACTTTGATGGGGTGGGACATTCAGGGCTTGTACCTAATCTACAGAAGAAGTCACTAAAACCTGAGATACAGTTTGCCAACACTCCCAAGAATCACCAGCTAGACTCACAGTTTCAATTCTCTGACTTCTCAGTAGAGGAAATCAGAAAGGAGTTATTAAAATTAGATGTACACAAATCAGTTTGAGTTGATGGAATACCTTCAAAACTACTTAAATATGCAGCACCTTGTATTGCATACTATTTAACTCTAATGTTTAATTCTTCTCCTTCCACTGCTGAATTTCCTACACAATGGAAAACAGCTAAAATTACACCGATTCATAAATCAAGTTCAAAACTTGATATTGACAGCTACCGGCCAATTTCACTTTTGCCATAAATTTCCAAAATATTTGAACGAGTGATATTCTGTCAACTCACAAACTTCCTAGAATCCGAAAACAAATTGAATGTTAATCAGTCGGGGTTTAAAGCCTGCCATAGTACCCAAACCACCCTAGTCAAGATGGTAAGTGAAATTCAGGATAGAAAGCTTTTGAAATGCTCAGTCATCAAGTCCTCCTGTCCAGGCTAATGGAGCTGGGCCATTCCCCCCAAGTGGTACAGTGGTTTAGGCCCTATTTGCAGGACCAGAAACAGTTTGTGTCCCTGGGTGCATATACGTAGCTCTACCATGGCAAAAGTAAGATCTGGAGTGCCTCAGGGGTCCATTTTGGGGCCCCTCCTTTTTAATATCTATGTAAATGGACTCAAATTCCATGACATGGACGTAGAATACCATCTATATGCTGATGACATGGTCATATACACCATGGGGAGTTCGGCAGTCCAGGTACAGGCTAGACTTTAGACTGCATTCGACCATATTCAAAATTGTTTTGAAGCTCATCTGATGAAACTTAATGTAAAGAAAAGTCAGACAACATTATTTAGTAGGTCTAACACATTTCTTTCTAATCAAGACCTGTATATCACAACAAAGCATGGGGGTGCTATAATGCAAATCACCAGATATAAATATCTGGGTATGTGGTTAGACAGCTCTCTCAAATGGGAGGAACACATTCAATTGTTTTTTGTTTTTTTCTCTCTTTATGCTCCTGCGGCCTGGGCCCCTCAGCCCTATCACCCCGGCATTCACTAGACTCATCTCTCACACTAGCAAGGTGCCAGCTAGCCAGGTGCAGAGCCTGCGAGGGGCTGTCTTCATCCTGCTAGCCAGCAATTTTCTTCCTCCTTTTCTGCCCATTCCCCAAGCACAGCGGCATTCAATGATGCCAATGGCCGAGCCGTGCACGCCGGGCATCTGCCATGCATCCACCCCCTATGTGTGGGCCCACTGTGCCAGCCCCCAGCCACTGCTAGGGGTCAGGCAGGCAACAGACTCCATCCCCACCCCTCCCCAGGAGAGGAGAGCTGTCCTTCAGATGCTCAATCCTCTCCCACCCCAGCCGACCCCCGGAGGCCTGCTCACACCGCAAACACAGGTCGCCAGCATGGCAGGAAGTAAGACATGATGCCTCAGCCCTCCACACCACTGGGCCAAGAACACATTCAATTGTTGGTAAACAATACACATAAAAAACTGGGTGCACTATACCGGGTGAAAGAGTATTTGAACAGAGATCTTAAATTAATCAACAGCAGTTTTATCTCTTATAGATTATGGAGACATCTTGTACTATGGAGCTTTAAAAAACTGGTTGTGGAAAATACAGTAGATGTACTGTACAATAGACTGGCACGGTATATCTTAGATGTCCCTTATAAAACACACCACTGCCAACTGTATCGTAACTTAAATTGGCTTAGTCTACCGCATAGGAGAGATCTGCATGTTACACTTTTTATGCCAAAAGTGTTAAAGAATGACGTCTCCCCCACTACATCACAAATCTCTGTACAATCAGACTAATAAAAGTATGTCTGAGATTTTCAGAAGGTACTGAATTTACCGTCCCAAGACCTAGACTAGAAATTGGGAGCACATCTATGAAGTATAAGGGCCCTGTGGCGTGGAATTCAGTGCCAACTAACATAAGCGATACAAAATTGAAAAATAAGAAACAACATATTAAACAATAGTTTCAGAAACTGAGTGAAACTCTTCTACCATGTTGCCAGTACAAAATTGTTTAACACTTTTCTATTAATCACGACTAAAGGCTCTTTGCTTCCTCAGTTTATGTCAGTGTCTTATCTATTGCAGTCTTACAGTATTTATTGATTGTTAAAATGTACTAAATTTGTATGTAACTTGACTGAATGTATGGAAACTGAATGTTTGCCTGTAGGCCCTCCTTTGAAATGGACTTTGCTCAACGGAGTGTTTCCTTTTCAAGGTTTGAATAAAATATATTACTACTACTACTAACAGGAGGTCAGTTCTGGGACACCATGTACTGTTTTGTTATACCTGCAAGGAAGGAAACTGGCAAGAACATTTTCTGAAAAAAAAAAAAAAAACAGGATGTTTTCTTAATGAGTTCCCAGACAGAGATTTATAAAAAGAGCAGCAGTGCTATTGCTAGAGAGAGAGCGCGCAAGACTGAAACTTGAAATTATATCCCCAGAAGAAGGACTTTGTTTTCTGTGTTTGTACTGCCTTTGTAAATACAGTAGTTTTTCTGAACAATTTTTATTTTTATTTTACTGTTATTTGAAAAAATAAAATGCTACTTGCGAATTTTATACCTGCTCCTAGTCTTCCTATGCTTCCTGACCTGTGCCTCGATGACACTCCCCAGCTACCATTACCTTCTGGGGTGGTCGTAAGGGGTCTCCTCTCCCTCCATTTAGCCCAGTGGTGGGAGGTGACATCAGATGCATGGGTTCCGGCAATCATAGAAAAGGGTCATGCCATGGAACTTCTGGACAACCCTCCTCCAAATCATCCCCTAGTTGTGTTAACATACCCTCCAGGTCACCTGCCCTTGTTGCGGGAGGCAGTTATGACTCTGCTGCAAAAACAGGTCATAGAAATGGTCCCTGTAGAACAGAGGAAAATAGGGTTTTACTTCCCGTACATCCTTGTCCCAAAGTGGACAAGAGACCTGAAGCCTGTTCTGGATCTAAGGGATATTGACTTCTTCACAGAATACAAGAAGTTTAGAATGGTCACTTTGCAGGGTCTCCTTCCGATACTGCAAAAAGGGGATCGGATATGCTCCCTAGATATTAAGGATGTGTACTGCCATAGCAAGATCCAGAAATTTCACAGAAAATACCTGAGGTTTCTGTTTCAAGGAGAATATTATCAGTTTAGAGGGTTGCCCTTTGGCTTGTCTTCAGCACCATGGGTCTTTACTAAATGCTTGGAAATAGTGGCAGCAACACTTTGCAGGGAAGGCCTATCATGTTTTCCCTTACCTGGATGATTGGCTATTGAAAGCCCATTCCAGGGACCAGCCATTGTTGACTTTAGCTCGAATTAGACATCTGTTTGATGCTTTTGGGGTGACAGTCAACATACTACAATCAGTGCTGGCACCCTACCAGTGACTACCGTACATAGGGACAGTACTGAATACGGCCCGTGGCTCGGTATTCCTCCCTCTGGACAGGGCTGACCACCTGATTGCTTAAGCACAATCTGTGCACGACAATCATTACATCTCAGCAAGGATGTTTTTATGCCTTCTGGGACTTATGGCTGCAGCCATTATCATGGTACCACTGGCCAGGCTGCACACACGGATTCCCCAGTGGACGCTACTTCAGTGGATCCAGCTCACAGACAATCTAGAACAGATGGTTTTAGTCACATCCCCTGTGTGAAAAGTGCTCAAGTGATGGATGGAATGCAGCAACCTGCTCAAGGGAGTTCCATTCATGATCCCCTCACCTCTTCAGAGCCTCACCATGGATACTTTGGGACTGGGTAGAGAGCCCACATGGGCCCTCATCAGACACTGGACGTGTGGACACCTGTGGAACACACTATGCATACCAATGTTCTGGAAATGCAGGCAGTACTATATGGACTCCAGGCCTTACAGAACCACTTATCCCCAGGTCCTCTGTTAATACAGATGGACAATGTCAGTGTGATGCACTACATCAGCAAACGGGGTGGGGGGGACTTATTTCTGTCCACTGTGTAGGGAAGCAGTGAGGGTTTGGTATTGAGCTTTGAAGTATGGTCTAGAACTATCAGCAGTACATGTTCCAGGTGTACAAAACATCTTGGCGACAAGCTAAGCAGGTCACAGTCCAGGATGCACGAGTGAGAACGCTGACCTCGGTGGTAGATTACCTATTCGAAAGATGGGATCATCCAGAGTTGGACCTTTTTGTGTCCCCACACAATGCAAAACTGCTGCTTTTCTACTCACTCGCTCCAGGGCCTGGAGTTTTCTGGTGAGATGTGTTGTCCTTCTCTTGGAAAGAAAGGTTTCTGTATGCCTTCCCTCTAATCCAGAGAGTACTACTTACGTTGCAAATGGAGGGGTCAACTCTGATACTCATTGCTCCCCTATGGCCTTGACTGATCTGGTTCCCGCTTCTGCAAAATCTGGCAGTGGAACCCCCAGTACCTCTGCCTCTGTGCATGAGTCTACTTTCACAGGAAGAGGAAACCCTGGTCCATCCGGACCTGAAGTCTTGTCATCTGCATGCATAGCTCCTGAGATATAGCTTGCTTTGGGGTTTCCCAAAAAGTGGCGAATGTTCTTGTGGCTGCTAGAAAACTGTCCACCAGAACCACTTATTCTATGACGTGGAAGTGGTTTATGTTATGGGCTGCTTCACATAACCTGGATCCATTTACCTGTCCAGTCAGTCAGGTTCTAGAGTACCTACTGTTCTTGTTGGATTCAGGCCCGCAGTATTCCTTGCTCAAAGTGCACCTGGCTGCCATATCAGCTTTGCACGTGCCTATTGTTGGCTGTACAATTGCTCAACTTGAGGTACTGTAGCCCATGTGTTTATTTTTTTGGGGGGCAAAATCTTTTTATTATTGCAAGCAGAACCAAACAGTCATTTAAATTTATTCAGTTACAATTGAAAGGACATGTTTACAATGTTTACAGCGTGGTTACAGTCTAAGTGACAAAAAAAAAAAAGAAATACATTAAAGTACAGATTTACATTAAACAACATCCAGTGCTTTCTTGATAGGGCATTTTATACATAGAGCCTTCCATCCATAATCCAGTCCCAGCTTGGGACTTGAATTTTGTTTGGGAAAAGTTGATTTTGGTGCCTCTTGAGCCAGCCGTGACTTGCGGCTTACGCTTTCTCTTTTGGAAAGCATTATTTTTAGTTGCAATCAATTCTGCTTGAAAGATTTTAGAGCTACAGGGCCAGATATTCAAAACTTTGCCCCGGGGCTAAATTAGCACTGCCCGGCGGGGAAATTTTGCCCAGAGCAAAACCATAGCTATATTCAAAAGGAAATAGCCCGTTGCAAAACCAGCTGAATATAGCAAGCCAAGGAAGCTAGGCAAATAGGTCGAAGAGTGCAGGGCAACAATTGCCTGAGATTAAGACAGCACTGAATATAGCAGATAAGACAGCACTGAAAATAGCAATCAGACAGAGGCAGTGCAAACACCCACAGAAACAAAGTGTTAGAGGTGTAAGCAGCTCTCCAGGAACACAGGAAAGCAAATTAGCCCTGCCAGACACAACTGCAGTACTAGTGAAAGGCATGGAATAACCTGGACCCACAAGTGAAACCAGAATACCACATAACACTGTCAAATCCTTAGTCCCCCCCCAAAAAGACACAGGACACAGGAATGTCAAGCATAACATAGTATAATTCAAAAAGGGAACAGGTAAGGCACAAAGGCAACAGGAACAAATAAACGAAAAACAAAGCAAAACACAGCAGAATACAGTATACAATAATGGGGTACAAGAAAAACACAATGAAAGGGAAAAGGGCAGGCTTAACAAAGGGATTGAAAACAATGGGGAAAACAACAGTAACAGTGCAAAAAGGCTATTGTGAAAAATATTTACAGTGCAATGGGGAAAGAATGTGGAAGGAGAGGATGTGGACATAGGAAGGAATGGAGGAAACAGGATGGCAGACATAGGGCTAGGGACAGTGGGCCAGGGACAGGAAGCAGGATAACAATAGGAGGTAGGAGGTAGGAGTTAGGGGTGGGCAGGTGCTGGCAGACGTTCATCTAGGATGGCTGGAACCAGGGGCGTCATTTCAGCAAAATCATAGGGGTAGCAAGGTGGGGGGGCACGATGTGGGTGGGGCCACATTGTGGGCGGGGCCAGAGAGGGTGGCATTTGTCGATGTGACATAGGGTTAGTTTCCAAGTAATTTAAAAATGGCTATAAATTGAATAATAAAGTTTGAATATAAATCTGAAATGGGTCATTACAGATGTTGATTCAAATTAAATAACTAGTTTATCAAATTATGGAATCATCAGTATAGTGAAAGTCCCATTCCTCAACTGTACAAATATTAACCAAAACAAACTGATGAAAAAAATCATGCAAAAACCTGTAAAGAAAAAAATAATAAAGGAAAAAGAACCTATGTATGTGCAGCTTGATTGTGTCAGTAGATTTTAAAATGCATTTTGTGGTATTCTGCAATTTCTACAGCTATCAATATAATTTACAATACTTGGTGATACCTCTATAGTCTCTTGGCCTGTTTTTCTGCTGACAGTGCCCTGAATCCACCGAAGCAACCAAACTGCACATGCAAGTGCTTTATACTGCCCTGGGCCTGCATCCGAATGGTCACAAGACACTCCACGTTTCTCCTTGAGTGTCAATGAATTACTAAAGAAAATTAAGGAAATCTCAGTTTGAACTCTAACCTTTTGCACCCCGGCTGCATGAGTGGAGACTAATTTTAGCACATATTAACTGGCATAGCAACTGCATTTGAAAGGAATCCAACCAATGGCAACCAAGATATGTAGAACTTTAACCAACATTAAAGGCTGGCATTATATATACAAGCCACATTACATAAACATAAAACTCCACCTGCAGTGCATAAAAACATTCAAGACATTGTCTGTTTAATTTAGTGTCACTGTAATGCCACATACACATATACCATGTGGTTTTCTCAGACAATCCCCGTAACAAAGGATTGTGGGTTTATTGTAGGTGGTGACTCCTTGGCACATACTGAAGCTATTATGTGGGTCATTTACTGGCACCACTGCTAAAGAAGTCCTGCCAACGTGATACTCCCAGCCTTTCCTAATCATACAATCAGGGATTACATGGGCAAGCCATATTTCTACATGCAAAACTGCTGGACTAACACTGCTGACACTATGTAAGCCCTAGAAATGAATCCAGATGTAACATCACAGACACTCATTTTCTAGTATCTTTGCGGATGGCTGCTGGGCTAATATTACTGACACTTTAGCAGACCTGGGTAAGGCAGCTGGGTTACCACCACAAAAACTGTGGTAGCCTTGGGAAGCTACTGATCTAATATCACTGAAATTCTAGCAGCCTTGGAAAGCTGTTAGACTAGTACTGCTGACATCCTGGTAGCCCTGGGAATGGCTGCTAGGCTAGTACTGCTGGCACTTAGCCTTGGTGAAGGCCGCTAGGCCAAAATCCTGACACTGATAGCTATGAGGAATGCTACTGGGCTTACACCACTGACATGCTAGCCTCAGAGAAGGCTTTGGGGCTAATACATGGGCACAACCAATGGGGGCCAGTCCCCAACTTTTAAGCCAACTGCTCAATGATATTAGCATCAACATGAAAGTCTAGGTAGGGATGTGCCCCCAACTTTTCAGCTGTGGTTGCTCCCATAAACACCACGGACACTAATATTCTTGCAAACATCACTGACAGTAGCAACCCTGGGGAAGGATGCTGGGCTAACATTCTTGCATTCTGTTAGTGCTGATGAACACTGCTAACGCCACCACCGACAATCTTGCAGCCCTGAGAAAGGCTGCTAGGCTAACACTGCTGACACTCTGATAGCCCTGAGAAAGACTGTTGGGCCTGCACCTCTGACACGCGTGTAGCCCTTGATGAGGATTTCCAGACTAGCACTGCTGACATTTCAGTAGCCTTGAGTAATGTTATCTTTGCTTTGATCCCATGCTATTAGCCCTCTTTTAGGAACCCTTGCTCCACAAAGTGTAACAATGAGCCAGTACCTAATTTGTATTCAGTGAATTTGCTGAAATTTGGCTCGTTTACCTTCAGTTCAGTCCAGCTGAAGTTTTGGGCCACTTTGGATCACTTCAGCCTTTGGCAAAAAAAAAATGTCTAGCCCTTCATAATAAGTAGCCCAAAGTAGTCCTATAGCCACTTTCGTTACTACCAATCACTCTCCACCCTCCCCAGACTTTTTTTATTAAGAAAACAAAATCCAGCTCTGGGACAGCACCAGGTATTGAGTTTTGTTTCAAAACAACTGGAGAAACAGGAGGGGTGGATGAGGTTAGAACTGACAGGAGTGACCCCAATATCACTTGATCCTCCAGCATCCCCTCCGCTGCTCATGACCACCCAGTCTTGACCCCAGAATCAGGTAATCAACCAATGTCTTGCTAACTGTTATACATTTGGTGCTTTTAAAAGTAAGGATACTGATTACTGGAAATGTAAGCCTCCTTTAAAAAGATATTCATGAAAACTTGCAGTTAGTTCACATTATGGAAAGACTGGAAGGCTGAATTAATCTTAGTGGGTTTGAATCTGATGATTCAAATGACTAAATTGACACATCCTTCACTTATCATTTTAACCACCATTAGAAGGAAAGGAGAATATTTATTCATTTAAACAATAAACGTTGTAGGCCACTTGAGGAGAGGAAGTGCACTACAGTTAGATTTATTGCTTTAAAACCTGGCAACTATCTGTGGTTTGCCCCATGGTCCTTCAGCGCAGTTTATATTTACTGACAATATATATTTAGTGTTTTAGTATACCTGTAGTGCTTGGGGGAGTCAGATTGCATCCTTACCTTATGGCTTCTGGTCTGGACTGCCCTGCCCTTCTCTGTGACATAAACAATCAATGCTTCACTCCTCTTTCCTCACTCTGCTTGCTCACCTGCCCACCACCGGTTTAGTAACTACCAGCTGAAAAGCTGAATTTCAAAAATCACTTGAGTCTGTCTCACC
Source organism: Neoceratodus forsteri (assembly GCA_016271365.2). Lineage (NCBI taxonomy): Eukaryota > Metazoa > Chordata > Ceratodontiformes > Ceratodontidae > Neoceratodus > Neoceratodus forsteri. The sequence goes on along the minus strand of CM057454.1, from coordinate 1,079,590,797 downwards.
TCTAGCCTCTCGTTGCTCGCACCTCAGTCGCCAATCTCTTCAACTTGCCTGGAAGTTGTTCGTGTGGTGGTGGTTGGGTAGGTTCCAGTTTTTTTTCACTGATGCTCCCGTCAATCCTCCAGTTTGTCAGGTGACCTCTCTCACGCCATGGCAGCAACAGGATGGATGTTGGGGTCGTGAGTGGGTGGATGGTGGGCTGAGAGTCGAGCAGCGTGCAGCGCCGCCAGGCACCTCACCGCCAGACAGACTCCTTGTTGAAACGGCTCCTCACGCAGTAGCACAAAGCCACAACTTGCACAAGCCACAGGTGCATGCGGGCAGGCACGTAATGCCAGGGGCAAAAAAATATGTTTTAATATTTTTAGTGTCCATTAAGCCATAGCAAGGGCAGGAGTCTAAACCCTGTCATAGGGGATCATAAAATATTCATAGGGTGCAAATCGACCCTGGTGACTCTAAATTATGCCCCTGAAGGGAGGTGGGGTTGTCTTGGGCAGACTCGATGAGGCAGATGGTATTTGTCTGCTGGCATGATTCTAGAATTTTTAGAATCTAATAGTTTACAGGACAGTAAGCAACATGGTTTCCCCAGGGTGAAGTAGTGCTGGGTGACAAGGGAGGTGAACAGGAGGTGTGCTGTCAATGTGGCCTATATGAACTTCAGTAGAGTCTTTTACACAAGTAAGGAGGCATAGTGGTAGGTGACAAAAAAAAACAAACAAAAAAAAAAACAATGGGTAGGAAATTGAAACATAGAAATTATCGGCACAAAGTGCCACTTGGCTCACCCAGCCCATCCAGATTTTCCCTGCCTGTTCTATCTCTGCAGACCTAGCCTGGTCTCCATCTACCCTCCCCCTCCCTGCTTGCCTATTTACCAATATTCCCTTATGCCTATCCCATGCGTGTTTGAAGTACCCTCCCACACTGTTTGTGCTCCCACCAACTCTGCTGGCAGCCTATTCCAGACATCCACCACTCTTTCACTGAAGTAATACTTTCTTACACCCCCCTTAAACTTCCCGCATCCCAGCTTCATTGCAGTCCCCCTTGTCCTGGTGCACTTCCTCATTTGAAATAGACTCCTCTCCTGTACCCTGTTCACCTCCATGAGATACTTGTATGTCGTTATCATTCCCCTCTCCATCCTTTCTTGTAGGGTGTACATGTTGAGATCCATCAGTCTCTCTTCATAGAGTTTTAATGTAACCCTGCACTATTTTAGTTGCCCTCCTCTGGACTATCTCCACCTTGTCTATGTCTTTCTGAGATGTGGCCTCCAGAACTCATCACAGTACTCCAGGTGGGGTTTCATGAGCTTTCTGATACAGTGGCAACATCATCTCCCTCTTCCTGCTGGTGATGCCTCTCCAGATGCTCTACAGCATCCAATCAGCCCTGTCCACTGCCTTGTCACACTGCACCACCAATTTGAGGTCATCAGATAACCCTAAGGCCTCTTTCCTGCTTAATGATGGTCAGTAACTTGCCCCTCATTTATAACCAGCTCCTGGATTTACCTACGTGCATTATTTTGCACATTTTAGCATTGAATCCCAGCTAATAATCATACCAGAGGGTTGGAAAGCTCTACCCTGCTCATTTATCAAATTTTAATCACATTTCTTATAAATTCATGCATTTTCTAGGACTGTGCTACTAGTTTGTGGCCCATGTCAAAGCAATCATTATAAAATGGGCAAATGAGTTCAAGGAATTTGATTGGTTATTAGCCATGCAGTAGAAGTGTCTAATGCATGGCTAAAACTAAAACTCACGTGGAATAAACACCCCATTTATAAAGCGCAACAAGCCACCTGGGGATGTGTTAACAGTTCTAGGAGACTGAATGCACTCGACCTGCAGCTTCACTCACTACGCCCCTAGCTGTGCATTAGAACTGTTTAACACACACCTGTTATGTCTTATTGCTTACTCAGTGTTCAGTTCAGTTCATTCCCCAGCTGCTATGCCCTGACCACTCCTCAAGTTTCCCAAGATACCTATTTCTTCTCTCCACCCCTCTAGGTAGCCACCCTATTACAGATTTTGATGTCATCTTCAACAAGCATTTGTCAATGCTGAATGTTTGCTTGCTGATATTAGCATTGAAAGTGCAGGAGTTAGACAGAAGCAGGATAGGAATGGCAGTGAAGTATTGAATCCGTAACCCCCTCCATCCTGCAGAGATGGACGAGGCATTGGGGTGTGCCTTTGGGTCATCGCCCATGCAGCTCATGCCATGTCACCTCATTCTATCCTGTAGACACCGACAAGTGTTGAGGTGTGCCTTGGGTGTTTGGCTTTACAGTCACACCATTCCATAAGCACATATGCTGAAATGGGTGCAGTATAGAGAAGGGGTGAACTCTGTGGCGAAGAGTCCAAGGCACACCTCAATGCCTGTCACTGGCTTCCAGGTGGGGGTGGGGTGGAGTGGCATGAGTATTACAGCCGAAACCAAAGGCACACCCTGATGCCTGTCAGTCTGTACAGGGTGGGACATTATGGTTAGAAACCTAACATCCCGGGTGTTTGTTGATATTTACTTACTAAAATTTTCACCGTGGCCTTTGTGTCCCCACCTCATGAAAGCATTTGGGACCTCTGTTCATGAACAGTGGCACTGTGATTCTGTGAATCTGTCCTGAAGGTTGATTTCCACAGTAACCATGTCATTCTGTGCAGATTTGCAAAACATAGTTTGGCCAGGATGTGGAAAATAACATCTGTACCATTCATACGGAGGTGTGAAGAGATGGCAATGTTGAATCTGGAATGAAAATATTAAAAGATGCTCGAACTTATGAGCTTGCGTGGAAACTGCACAATGCACACTCATGTAACACAGTCATTTAGTGGATTATTTCACCAAATTTTCAATAGGTATTTGGGACCTCTGCTCATGAACAGTGTCACTATGATTTTCTTAATCTGTCCCGGAAGTTGATTTCCCACAGCGACTGTGCCATTGTGCGCCAGATGTGCAAAAACACATTTTGGACAGGATATAGAAAATGACAGCTGTACTGTTCATAAAGAGATATGCAAAAATGACAATGTTGAAAATCTTGAGTGAAAATATTACAAATCCTCGAAGTTACGAGTGTGCATGGAAACTGCACAATGCACGTTTGAAACACAGTCATTTTTTGGGAATTTTTTCACCAAATTTGCAACATAGGCTTTTTGGGAGCACACCTCATAAACAGTGATACTATTGTTTTGTTAATTGGTCTCAAAAGGTGATTCCTGCAGTGACTGCAAAATCACTTTTGGGACAAATAATCAGATGACAGTGACTGAATTCATGAGGTGGGTCCCAAGAACCCCATGTTGAAAATGTGGTGCTAAAATTCACAAAAATGGCCAAAATATCCACCTAAATTGAAAAAAAACATTTTGCATTATACAGCTTACCAGCATTTCTTCAGTTTGTGGTCAACTTTGAAGAGTGCAGACATGTTCCTGCTCCACCAAAGATCATCACGCCAGGCTCTGGAGGTAAGTATGGGATGAATGTGTGTGTGGGGATGGTGGGTGTGCAGAGGGTGGATGTGGGTTGGGGGAGGGCACCGGAGACAACAAGGACCATTTCTTTTCTTTACAGGTTAAAAAAATACCAGCAGGAAGGTTTTTCTTTTACAGGTTTGTTTTGGTACACTGGTGAGCTTCAGTGTGCCACCTGTATCCCAGGGAGGAACTGAAGCCAACGGAGGTTGAGCCTCCCATTGGCACAGAAAAAAGGGTCTGTATTGGGGGTCAGCATGATACCGAGGGGACTGGGCACCCCTCAGCCTACTAAAACTATTACAGGGGGACATTATTGCCGATGGGGATTGGGCTCCCCATTGGCAAATGAACTGGGAGGCATGCCAACAGGATTGGGCACCCCGTCCGACTCCATGGGGACTGTGAGAGGTGGGCGGTGACAGCTGCTGCCATGTTTATTGAAATGGAACACCAGACAAAGCAAGTTGTGATTCGCCGCTGGAATCAGGGACCACCCAGCAGAAAGAGCTAATTGTTAAATGATGGCGCTCCTGATTGCAGCAGCAAATTTCTTTCAAGTTGGTGGCATGCTGTAATACTGCTGCATTGACAGCATGCTCCTCTATTGGTGCCACAGAGACCAGCCCAAAAGCACTGCCGGCATTGACCACAACATTGCCTCACCTCCACAACCCGCTACTCCAGCAAGCTGCCACAACATGTTTCTTGCATGCGTGCAAGCAAACATAAAAGGCATACCTTCCTTCTAGTTCTTCTGCAATGTGACTTAGAAGACATTGAAGAGGACCGGTCCCAATGGTGAGCCCTGCAGCACCCCACTGGTCGCTGTCCCCTAATTAGAATGAATGCCATTTACCATCACCCTCTGTCGCTAACCCAACAATGATCCCTAGTTGGTTGAGGACTAGAACAGAGGATTGTACTAAATAAAGGAATTCTCAGGAGATGGGAGTCATGAGTCCAGTACTTTGCCTGTTCTCTTCAATATATTCCGCAGGGGACATAGGGTGAAGCATGAAAGAATAGTCTATCTATTTGCTGATGACACCAAGATCTGCAATAGTGTGGACATAATCGAGGAATACAGGCCATGAGTAGGGAACTGAAAAGACTAGAAGAGTAGTCCAGAATTTTACAGCTGATTCAATACCAAAAAGTGCAAAGTCATGCACATCAGACACAAAAACCCAGAGCCGAGTACAAGATGGGAGGAGAGGTCATGGCATATATCTCATAGGAAAGGGACCTCAGGGTTATCAATCAAATGATCTGAAAGTAGTGGCCTAATGTTCAACGGTGGTGGGGAGATCAAATATGGTGATGGACTGCATAGGGAGGGGGATAGCAAGCAGAAGGAGGTAGGTTACACTCAGTAGCATTATTTCACTAGAATCATAGGGGTTGCAAAGTCCCATTTCAGCAAAAGCATAGGGGTTGTTAAACTCCCCCAACTACCACATTTATATAAATAAATACTAGGGAAACCTTGTTTTATGGTTCTTAGGGGTTCCAGTGGGCATCATAGGGGTTGCAAAAAAATCATAGGGGTCTCAACCGCAACCCCTGGCTACCCCTAAATGACGCCCCTGGCTGCAACCCGTCTCATTTCAGCTATCAACACAGCCTGCTGTTCAATAAGTGTGCGCTGTTGCCGCACCACCCTCCTCAACAGCTCATCCCGGCTTTCAGCCTCTTCTGGATGGGTGGCCCACAGTGACGCCCGATGTGGACCTACAGAAGAAAGAGGGACCATATCAGGACATGGCGATGACACAAAGGCACCATGTACCACCACATGGTGGACAGCATGCCCCAACAACCATGCCCATGTGCCAGTACAGAACAAACCACAATGCACACTAACATGTGCCTGCAGGACAAGGCAGTATGCAACAGGCAGCATGCAACACCCCAATGTACATGGATATGCATAGATGTATGCTGAGAAACCCAACACAGTGGAATCCAGCCAGCACAGCGGCATGCAGACTGTAACAGTGCAAACAGACAGCCACCCCCTGAGATGCGAACAAGTGGACACTGAATGACATGCACATGGGATGACACGTGGTGGGACATGCTTCCCACAGTCACACAGCTATGATACACAACACAGATTACACCCACTGGAGAAGGTGCCACATCCCCACCCAGGTGTATAACCAGACATGCCTGTCCCATACCCCCCCAACAGTGGCCCACCCTCACTGGTGCCCCCCCAACAACTGTAGAGACCCAGCCAAACTGCCACCCACAATACTACAACACAGCAGCCATACAAATGATGTCAGAAAGCCCTGAACAGGTGGGTGACTGACATAAGTGTGGAACAGTGGCAAGTGACACAGATAGAGACTCGACATGGACCACAGAGACCAAATGACCACAGAGGATGACGACACTGGCAACAGTACAGTAGGGACTGCAGGACAGGTAACCAAGCAGTACACAACCAGGGAAAGTGCCAATGCCCACCCACACCCATGGCCACAAGAGAAGGATGATGAGCCCACACTGGTGAAGAGCATGGCACGGGGCTGTGCCACCACCCAAAGTGGTAGCACCTTGAAGGTGCACATGCAAGAAGACACATGTGTGAAACAGGGACACAGGCCATGGTCCACCAGTGGCAGGGCAGCAGTAGGCCAATGATATGCACAGGACAGTGTCACCCTGATGGCCAAGGCATGGCGAGGCACACACCCCCACTTGTGGGAGCAGCATCTGCCACAGGGTCTGACACCCAGCACACCATGCTACCACAGAACAACCCCTGCAGCACACCTGCATAACCTATGCACAAACATCATGCACTGCAGGGACTGAGGGACAGCACCCTGTAGGGGTCAATGGCCCCCACAACAGAGCTGGAGCCAACAGGCAGGGGTGTAGCCTGGGAGGTCACAACTGCACACCTTGTGGACACACCGCTACCTCTCTCCTGATCACTAGGGTGAGCTACCCCACCTCAGAGTGTAGCCAGACAATATACAAACGTACACCAGGACTGTGTATGTTGCCACCAGTGGCATAATAAATATAACTTATGAAACACATGACAATGGGTGCTGCCCTGCATGGGTAAATACAAAGCCATGCATTGCTCCCCAAGACACTCACAGACCAGCCCACAACCTGTACAGTTGTACTGTCCATGGGAGACAAAGACAGTCATAGTGACCAGTCCTCCTAGCGTAGACCCCAATGAATGAAATCATAGAAAGGTACAACATTGTCTTTGTTAGGCTTCATGGAAAAAGGAAGCAGTTCAGAGCCTATTTGCTACCCCCCAGAAATAAAATAGCATACCATGGAGTGTCTTGAGGATGTCTGCCTACGCCCATGCCGCAACAGGCACACATGACATGCACAGCCACACAGGTCTGTGTGGCACCATAGGCCCAGAGGCTCCCCCCCAACAGCCCCTGTGCATGTACACCACGGAGGTCAGACAAGGGCACACAGTAACATACCAGTGTCCACACTACAATGGCAATACACTGGTAGAGAGATACAGGCACTACATGACACTGTGGCCCCCTGTTTGCCATAGTGTGAATAGCCCTGGCAGGCACTAACAACATGTCCTGCATAGATACTGACACATTATACATGGTACTGTGAATGAGACATGCCATGAGAAGTGGAGAACAGTGTTGCCATGGCAGACAGGACAACAGCAGCAGCAGAAACAGCCAGCACAGCAGGCTGACCCCAGTAATCCCCCACCTCCAGGCATAATGACTGGCCTACGGCCATGCACAGACCTGCTACATCCTGCCACAATGGTGGACATAACAGCAACATGTTGCACATGACAGTACAAGACAGATAGCAGTGCACATGTCAGTAATGGCAACAGTAGATCAGACATAGATCCAGCCATGTCACAGGCTTCACAGCAAAAGGCAAGGCACTGGAGGCATGGAAGACAACACAAATGCACGCAGCCAGCATAGCAGGCCCCACTGATGTAACGGTCATGGGTGCACTGAATGGTGCCACTGGTGTCAAGCATCCAGTGCCCCCCCATCCAGCACAAAGTTAGGTGTGAACACTGTAGCCCCAGGTGGTTGTACATATTGTAGTCACAATGGCTAAGGGGTCCCTCTAAGTGAGCACCCTGGAATCCAAATGCAACACAGCTAAATCACATCAGGCCTGGATGACCTAGGCAACTGTGCCACGACACCAGACACAGCACTCCAATGCCTGCAGTGGCAACTCAGACACATAGTAGAAAAGCACAATGGCACACAGTACTCATGCAACACACTCCCGTCCCCATCACTGCTCTCCGCTGCACGCTGCACCATTGAAGGCACCCTCCGCCTGTCTGTGGATGGCCTCTGGTCGGCCTGCCACTCACCCCTCCTGTCTCTGGTGTGGTCTCTGTGCTCTGCAGTGGGAAGATGGTACCGCAGCATTACTACAATGTCGGCCACCATGATACGCTAAAGACCACCCTGGACCCTGGTGGCGTAGCACAACACACGCATAACTGTCACACAGGCCCAGTGCACCACCCAAGCCATGCAAGCATGACACGGGTCAGTGCAGACTGCACAGTGCATGGCCAACGTGTGCCTGACAATGCCATCCCATACACACAAGCTGCAACAGCTCTCCCTCCATCATATGTACACAGCCCCTCTGGATGGTACCCCCTCACACACAAGGCAGACTGTAAGCAGAGGAGTCCTCAACCCGTAATGAGGGAACACAAGTATCGAACCCCTCAACAATTGATGTGGACACACAGACACAACCCAGTGGCATACAACAACTCAAAGGCTACAGATAGAATGACAGTGATGACAGGAAGGCATACGGGATGTGACATGCACACAGCATTACTGTACAGAACCGAGTACAGTACGTATGAGTCTGCAGCACAGCAGGGCACCAATGCCAAGGACCTGTTGCCCGAGACACTGGCCAGTGTCATGGCACAGACACAGCAGTGATGGTGGAGTGAACCACACCCAGACACATACCTCTCAACAGTACCACATTCTGAGGAATGCTCCTCAGTGTACGTCACAGAAGATCCCTGTACCACATTGTGAGGACTCGACCCACATGCAGTGGACACATACGAAAGCACAGAGCCATAGTAAATGAGGCGAACCATATGCCATACAATGAATTAACAGACCCCTGGAACATAACTGCAAATATGGTGACAGTGTTTGGAGCAGTGTAGGTGTAGCTATGTGTCAGTGATCCACAGTCGTCCCACTCATGCCGCATAGTGAGAGCCAATGTACCACAAGTGTGTGTGAAATGGTTGGGATGTTGGCCCAGACAACACACACAACCACACGCTGCAGATGTACAAAGTAGGCACAGCTGCACACTGCCCCCTGGCAGCATGGCAGAACACAGTGGATGTGGCAGGGGGGCAGGTGTCGTGGGTCCATGCCACCACCGTAGGTAGTGTGCCACCACAGTGCAGGACATTGCAGACAACACTCCCAAGATGCTTCATCCCCCTGGCCCACACAGTACACACACACCTGATTGGAGGTCCCCATGGCCTAAGAACAACATATCGGAGTAGTATTTAAAGTGTACATTTGAACAGGTAGCGAATGGTAAAATGTCAGTGGGACTTGAACCCATGTCCAAGAGTGATCCAAGTCACATATCATTACACAAGGTGCACAACAGTAAATGCATGGTAGATTCGAGCTGGACCCCACCAGCACAGCAACACAGTCCCCTCGATGGTATGTTAATGGGCCATCACACACAAGCACACCACCCAACACACATTCCCACCACCCATTACATCACCGTGGTGAGAGGCATCACTTACCTGGCACAGGCACAGTCCCCTCCCGAATCATCGCCCGGCATCGTTCCAGCAGTGGGCGTTGCCTGAGCCTGATGTCCACATATTGGTGGCGGCACTTCTCACCATCACATGGTATACCCGTGATTGCTGTGAGGTGATGGGCAGTTGAAGCCCAGACCTGGCTACGGGGACGGTCACCCTCCCGGACCAGTCCAAACAGGCGCCGATGGCGCTGTTTAGTTAGCTGTACTAGGTTGGCCATCTCCACCTCATCCCAATGCCTGTCACGGCCCACCACTGCCCTTTGCCTACATCTCCCAGACATGGCTGACATGAGAGGGGGGAAAGATACTGCTGTACTGGCAACTGACTGGCCACACACCCTGACTCTCCCAAACAGTTCAGCCTAGCGCCACACAGAACTGTGCATTAGCGCCTCGCTAACCGGAAGTGTGCGCAATGCACATGCGCGACCCTGCCATGACCACGTGCAGATGTACCAGGCATGCGCAGTGGCAGTGCGCTAACATAGCTCAGCGCTAAGGCACAGTAGTGTGGACAGGTTAGCATGGACTGCCCCACCCCATGCATGCGCCATACCTGCGCTAAGTAACACTAGCGCAGCGCTATTGCTACAGCGCTGCGCTAAGCATAGCTGAGATAGCCCGGCGCTATATGGTTTGCCCTGCACTAAACACTTTGCCCCACGCTATCATCTGCCATATTCAAACAGCATATTCAAATGATGGTTAGTGTGTATGCATGATGCTAACAAGGAGATTAGCACATCATTAATGGCCCATTAGCATGGTTAAGAGGCTTGTTTGCCGGGCTGTGCTATATAAGGGCTAAAAGTGACCCACCTGTGTCACTAATCAGTAATACATGTTGTGTGTTTACTGCTGCAGCACAGGATGTCAATGGAACACTCACAGAGTCAGCCAGGTATGTACTGCATGTGGGCGGACAGAGGTACAATTCAAGGGACATATCAGTAGGTTTGTGATGTGGTTTATGTTGACTGGGTGCCTAGTGCCAGGCACAACCTGGCCATACCTCCCAACCTTATGTCCCTCAAATGTGGAACACTGCATCTCAATATGTGGAACACATGAGCAAAATGTGGAACACGTTTACAAACTGCACCTCAGAGGCCCAGAACACTGTAAAACAATTTGCATTTATAACAGGAGGTCAGTTAGTAACTGAGCAATATATGTTCTGCATCACTTACTGTGGAATAGTGCCTTACAGTGTTACCACTGAATGTGGGACAACTCCTCACAATGTTGAACAGCGTGCTGTTGTGCAGTACCATGAGGACCGTTCCTCGTATTGTTGTACAGTTGAGAGGTAGGGACCAGGGGGAGGGGGATACAGATGACTGCTAACTAACTGTGTCCTGGATGAGGCTGCCATTCATGAATGTCCTGTGTAGTCACCATGCTGACAACAGTTGGGCATCCCCATGTCATGCGTGCATGGCTTGATATCACTGGCTGATGGCAGACATCCAGGTCAGGGCTGTAACACATGTCCACTCTGTCTGTTGTATGGTCCGGTCTGCTCAAGCCATATGCACTGCCACAGAGGGGTTCTCAGTCCCTGTGACCTTGGGAGCAAAGATGCTCAAGGTGACAGAACACAGGTTGTGTATAACTGTGGCATCATGTATGTGATGTTTTGTATAGCTGTCGTATGTCACGTGTGCAGTGTGTTACTCTGCACTGTGTTCCATACTGACACCGACATGTGATGTCTCAAGCGGTTCGAGAATACTGACACCACTGCAGTACTGTGAGGATGGTAACACTGTGCTAGCAAGCCATGCGCTCCTGCAGCAGTGGTGACATCAGTACTGCAGCAGATCATCATAATGACAGCACTACTGCAGCAGCACACAGGGGATACTGGATGGACAACTCTGCAGCACCAGTGTGTTCTGCCACAGAAGGATTCTGAGGCCCAATGACACTGAGAGCACAGCTAGTGAGGTCCATGGGAATCAGAACCCTGACCCGACAGAGCACGCTGGTTGTGCGTAGCGCTGCTCTTCCTGTCATGTGTATTGCTTATTGTAGTGTTTGCTGAGCTGGTAGGTGCTGTAAAAAAATCCTGCCTCTTTCAGCCACAACCCGGGGGGAAGGGGATACAGGTCAATGCCAAATGTCTTTGAAACAGATTACACTGCTTGTGGTATTCTTGTGAATAGGGGGTACATAGCCTTGGCACTGTAGATATTCCCCTACACATTTTGGTATGTGCCATGGGGTCATTAACATCCACCTGACCTACCTCCAGAGCAGGCAGATGGGACCTCGGTCTAACATCTCATCCGACAGATGGCACCTCAGGAGTGCAGCACCCCCCTCATGTTACACTGCAGTGTCACTTATGGGATGTTAAGCCAGGAGCCTTGTGTGGGACTAGAACCCACAACCGGCTGATCTCCCAGCTGCATGGTGTCTGTGCTACCTGCTGATCCACTGTCATCACTTATGTATTGTACTGTGTGCGATCTGTGTGATGTAATACAGGAGACTGGCTGGTGTACAGGTGATTACCATGGTGTAAACGCCTCGATTGAAACATAGAAACATAGACTTTGACGGCAGATAAGGACCACTTGGCCCATCTAGTCTGCTCATTTCCCTACCTACAGGATAGGCCGCAGATCCTAGTTAACCAACAGCCTATTTCTTCCTACCCCCCCACAAGAATTGCCTTATGTTTGTCCCATGCATTCTTGAATTCTCCCACAGTTTTAGACCCCACAACCTCCTCAGGAAGGCTGTTCCATGCATCCACTACCCTCTCTGTGAAATAATACTTCCTCACATTGCCCCTGAACCGCCTCCTTCTATCTTTAAATTGTGTCCCCTTGTTCTTGCAAGTCTCTTTTTCTGAAAGATGCTACCCTCTTGGACTTTGTTAATTCCACTGAGGTACTTAAAAGTTTCTATCACATCCCCCCTCTCCCTTCTTTCCTCAAGGGTATTCATATTAAGCTCCTTTAGTCTCTCCTCATACGGCTTCTCTTGCAGACCCTGCACCGTTTTAGTTGCCCTCCTCTGGACTACCTCTATCCTATGTCCTTGCGGAGATGGGGTCTCCAGAACTGGACACAGTACTCCAGATGGGGTCTCACCAACTGTCCGTACAGAGGGATAACAACTTCCTGTTTTCTGCTGCTGCTGCCTCTCCATATACATCCTAGTATACCCCCAGCCCTCCCTACTGCCTTCTCACATTGCTTGCTAACCTTAAGGTCATCTGATATGATTACCCCCAGGTCCCTTTCCTTTTTGTTGTTGTTACTACCTCCCACCCATTGTGTATTCTTCCCCTGGTTCTTGTTTCCCAAGTGCATTATTTTGCACTCCTTTGCATTGAATCCTAGCTTATACTTGACCATTCCTCCAACCTTGCCGAGCACCTTTTCATCCTTCCACGCCTCCTTGTGTATCAACCCTGTTGCAGATCTTTGTGTCATCTGCAAAGAGGCATACTTTTCCTTCCAGTCCCTCTGCAATGTCACTGATGAAGACATTAAAAAGGACTGGACCCAATACTGAACCCTGTGGTACCCCACTAGTAAGCCCTCTTTCTTCAGAGTGGACTCCATTTACAATTACCTTCTGTGTCCTGTTGTGCAGCCAATGTTTTACCCAGTTTACCACCCTGGGACCCACTCCCAGGCTGGTTAATTTGACTATTAATCTTTTGTGTGGGACTGTGTCAAATGCCTTGCTAAAGTCTAGGTAGGCCATGTCCACAGCCCCTCCCTGGTCTACTACTTTGGTCACCCAGTCAAAGAAATCTATTAGATTCGCCTGACATGACCTTCCCGCTGTGAACCCATGCTGCCTTGGGTCCTGTGCTCCACTGGCCTCTAGGTACTCAACTATTCTTTCCTTCAGAAGTGACTCCATTACTTCTCCCTACCACGGAGGTCAGACTGACAGGTCTGTAGTTTCCTGCCTCTGTCTTGGTCCCACTTTGTGAAGGGAATCACATCCACCTTCCTCCAGTCCTCAGATACCACACCATCTCCCATGATTTGTTAAAAGAGTAGCCAGTGGTTTCACTAGTTCCTCCTTAATTCTTTAGAATTCTGGGTGAATTCCATCAGGACCCATTGCTTTGTCCACCTTCAGATTTAGGAGTTCTTGCAGAACCCTTTCTTCTGTGAAAGGACTGGATTGACCCTCCTATCAAGAGTGCTTCTGTTAATTGGATTAGGCACTTCCCCCTCCTCTTTTGTGAATACTGAGCAGAAATATTCATTCAGTATCCCTGCTTTTTCACTGTCCCCTCTGCCCACCCAATCGCTCATTCTATTCAGCCTCATTATCCCTCCCTTTGTCTTTTCTACGCCGCTGATGTACCCATAAAAGGTTTTATCCTTCTTAACTGAGTTGGCGATCTTTTCCTCAGTTTGGGCCTTCGCTATTCTGACTTCCTCCTGCTTCCTTCTGCCTTAACTGGTACAGCTCTCTGTCCTGCTCCTTCTGTGTTTCCTTATACTTCCGAATGCTATCTTTTTCTTCCTGACTTTCACAGCCACCTCTTTTGAGAACCATAGTGGCTTTTTTTCTTCATTTTGATTTATTTATTTGCTTCACACAAAGGCTTGTTGCCTCTGTGATGGCAGTTTGATGATTCCCATTGTTGCTGCACACCTCCTTCTAGCCTGTTTGCTAGTGCTTTTGTGAGGCACTCTCCCATCTTGCCAAAGTCAGCTCTCCTAAAGTCCAGTACCCTCACTTTTGTATGGCTTGACTCTGTAGCTGAGTTTAACGTGAACCACACTGTTTGACGGTCACTTGTCCCGAGATGGCAACCCACTTCTAAATCTGAGATCCTCTCACTGCCCCCGTTTGAGAGTACGAGGTCTAAGATTGCTCCCTCACGAGTGGGTTCCGAAACTAGCTGTCTAATGCCTGCCACCTGTAGGGCATCAAGAATGGCCCTGCTTTTGGATGTGGCTGCAGCAAATGTGCTCCAGTTAACATCTGGCATATTCAGGTCTCCCATCAACAGTATCTCCCCTTTCTCTGCCATTCTAAGAATGCCTTCTATCATATCCTTGTCCATTCCCAAACCCCTGTGCAGATTGTGGTGCCCTTTCCAGTCTCCAAGGTGACCCACAGTGCCTCCTCTCCTCCCTGTTTACTCTTTTGTTCAGTTGCTTTCATCCCTTCCTTTACATAGAGAGCTACTCCTCCCCCCCTTCTCCCCTGCCTGTCTCTCCTGTAGGTTATGTACCCTGGTATGTTAACATCCCAGTCATGGTTCTCTGTGTACCATGTTTCTGTGACTGCTACGATATCTAGGCATCCCTCTTCCATCAAGGCCACCAGCTCAGGAAGCTTGTTGCCCAGACTACGGGCATTGGTACTCATTACCCTCCATTTCCTGATGGCCTTACTCCTTTTGCCCCATCCTATCCTTCTTGCCTTTGTCACTTTTCTATTTACCCTACACTTCTCCTTCAACACCTCTATATTAGTGTTTGCTGCACTACGTGATTATTTGGGGGCTAGGATTTCCTGCTCCTTTCCAGTGCCTCCCTTGGCTAGTTTAAAAGCTTGCCAATGAAGCATTTAAACCTATCACCTAGGATCCTGGTTCCCCTCCTGGACAGATGCAGCCCATCATGCCAGTATAGGCTTGTATCACTCCAGGTGGACCCCTAGTCCCCAATGAAGCCAAATCCCTGAGCTCCACACCAGTTTTTCAACCACTGATTGAATCCCGTGGTGCGGAACACCCTAGCCTCTCCTATGCCATAGATGGGCAGCACCTCCGAGAAGGTTACCGTGCATGCTACTTGACTAAGGCCCCTCCCCAATTCCACAAACTCTTCCTGCACTTCTCTAATCCCTTTCTTAGCCAGGTCATTTGTTCCTAGGTGGACAATGACATCCAGCTCCCTCCCCTGTGCAGCTGTTCCAGCGATCCTGAGGATTTGCTCCCTGTCCCTCCAAGCCATGGCGCCAGGCAGGCACCTTGCCTCCCTCTCCCTTTCCTCCCCCAGTTCTACCTTCCTAACAATGGAGTCCCCCACCAGGAGTTGTTTCCTTCCCCTGCAGGGTCCCCTGCCACCCTCCTGTGGGTCTCCTTTGTGGAGGTTCCCAGCATCCTCCTTGGTCTCCACTGCAGGTGCCTCCATAGAGGAACCACACTTTGCCAGAATGGCATAGGAATTGTGGAGAGGTACAACTGGAGGGATGCACCTCTGTTCCACCACCCTCACCCTCCCTGAGCCCACTGTGGTCCAACTGCTCCTCTTTCTTGGCAACCTCTGAGGCAACGGTAGTGGCACTGGTGGTCCCTGGATGGAAGAGGAGGTCCCACAAATCCTGGCCAACTCAGCCTGGAGATGAGCAACTTCCTCCCTCAGCCCAGAGAGGTGCCGGCAGATGGGACAACACCACATCCTCCAGAACATCTCCCGGAAGACTGCTGCTCCACAGCCACTGCACTGCACTGCACCACTCCAATCATGTCTTATTTCTGGCCCCTTAACTGTTTGCAATCCTTACTCTTTCCTCTGTTTTTTTTCTCTCTCTCTCTCCTTACTTTCGGCCTGTGTGCCCTTTAAGCTCCTGATTGTCCTGTCCTGAGACAAGAATATCCTATATTTCTCAGTAGACCACTTACTTGCTCAGGGGCAGACCTCCAGCAGCTAGAGGGGGTCGGAGAGCTACTCTTACCCTTCTAGGATGGTGGGTCTTTGGTGGTTCTGTGATCCCTCACTTCCTGCTCCCAAACAGGAAGTTCCTGCTGTCAGTCAAATCCTGTGCCTATAAAAATAGAACTAGCTTTGGCTGGGGGGGTGGAGAGGAGGAAAGGAGGGCAGTATAGTCCCAGTAGAGAAGTTCAGTCACACAGCAGTCCTTTCTCCTGGTGTCTTCTGCCAAGCTATTAGCAGAATCTTTCTAAGGCAGTCTTTAAATGTAGCTTCCTTCTAGCTAAGCCTCTCCCCCTACTTACTAGATCTTTCTACAAGTAATTTAAACCTCACAGCAGTTAAGTCCTTTCAATCACCTGAGATTTACACCTAGATAACTGTTCAGATACCCATTCAGTTCAGTTAACCCAGACAAACACACACTTTTTTTTTTGTTTTGTATGTTAGTTTTTTTTACCCTAAGTTAAAGGTCCAAGTACAAAAGTTCTTCTACTTTAGTCCCAGTAGAGAAATTCAGTCACACAGCAGTCCTTTCTCCTGGTGTCTTCTGCCAAGCTTCTGGTTGCTAGAACATCTGTAAACCTTGAGTGCACAGTTCGAGAGGCTTACAATTGCCCTATCAACAACAAGAGGTGAGTACACCATGGTTATCACCTGTACATCAGGCATTGTCAGGTTTAGTGGATGGGACTCGTCATGGGAATCCCCCCCATCACGTGTAAGTGGGCCTTACCCCAGTATTGACTCTGCGGTACAGCCAAATGTATGTGTAGGTACTGTACACACAGTATTTTGGATACATGGACCGAATGACTGTGGGCCAGCATAGTATCATTGTTAACCCCTATCAGACATGGAGATCACTAGCCTCAGTGACAGTACACTGTGACAACTGGAATGTTATATGACTACTGTACTGAGGCTTTCAAGCACATTCCAGGTGTGTAAAATACCGACTAACAGTGGCAGTCTGTCTAGTTGACCCACTGCTAAGACATAGCTGAGATGAGTTCATATGGTCCTGACATCACACCACTGGGATGCCAGGGCTGTAATCTGCTGGATATCAGCGGGTAATCAGGGCTACCCATACTTTATAGTCCTGTTCTGCATGGACGATAGGCTGACCCAGACAATGCCAGCCACCTGCCTGTCTGGCAGGACAGGACCTGATTCAAACAACATGAAGTCTTGCTATATTATGACAATTGCAGTGAGTCCCCATCTTCGAACTGCCCCAGAGGTGAAATAGTTAACTTTCCATGCAAGCATGGAACTTTGGGCGCAAGCTCGGTTAGAGAAGCTCTGTCTGCTTATCTTCAAACATAAACTGTCAGATTCTTTACTCCGCCTCACTGAACAGTCGCTCCGGAGATTTCTCCTTCTGCTCGGTTCATTTTGTTGGTTAAAAGTATTAGTTTTATCGGTTTTCAACCGAAATTTAACCGAAACCGGTCGGTTCAAGCTCTGTCTGTGGTAATGTAAGTAAAAGATAGGTTTTACATACGTTTTTCTCTGTGTGGAACTTGTAAACATTTAATCGGTTCGGTTTGAACCGATCAGGTTGTGTTTTAAATTGCTAGTCCTTTTTTAGAGTGTGGTTCCCGGTTCTTATTGGTTCTAAAAAAAAAAAACCGATTTCATTATGGTTTTTTCCACGACCCGTGACACGGTTGGGAACCAATAAGAGAGTCTTGCTTGGTGGATTGCCATAAACGGGCAAGTTTGGTTAGGCTGGCATTATGTCTGAGAAACCCAAAAGCAAAACTGGGCCCACTGGGTTTCAACACTGTAGTGTCTGTGGGGAAGCCTTTGCCAAGACTGACCCTCACACCACCTGTGTCTATTGTCTGGGGTTTGACCACCTCGATGCAGACTGACAGATTTGTAAGAATTTCCCTGCTGCCACCATAGAAAAGAGAGTTGGTAGGCTCAGGGAAAGGGAGGCCAAAAAGTCTGCTGTCCCGGATGGCCGGCCTGGTTCGGTTCCAACCGAACCGGAGGGAGTGCTCTCTGACCAGGGCGATACTTCCTCGGGCCAACGAAGAGCTGGCTCCAAGGAGCCAGTTCCTGCACAAAGGACTAGAAAGTCAGCTGGTGTGGAAAAAGTTCTCTCTCCAACCGCTGAAGAGATAGCTAAAGCAATCCAAATTGTCCAGTCTCTTTCCTCGGTTCCTGAACTGGCACCATCAGGGAGGCGCTCGGTTCGGCCGGTTCCACCGGTTCAAGATTATGATTTTGAGGAATTTTATGAACCGTGGGAGGGGGAAGAGGAGTATGAGGAGAGTGAATATGGTTTGGAAGATCTGGATGCGCCCATTGAACCGGACACCTCTCCAGACAGACCTTTAGGAGTTTCTCCTCCAAGGCTTTCTGAGTCCCCTTCTCATTTTATGTTTTATAAAAAGGTTGCTGAAACTCTCCAGCTCCCTGTTGAGGAAGCTGTTGATGACCAAGAGGAGCCTGATTATGTAGAAATGATGGATATTCCAGAATCTAAGAGACTGTCTATTCCCCTACATAAATCTTTTCGGAAGCAGACAGTAAAAGTTTTAAAATCCTCACACTATACCTCCTGTAGATAAAAGGATGGACAAGAGGTATGCTTTATCAGGCTCTGACACAGAATTCCTCACACAGCAATGCAGCCATGTGGGAGTAGTGCAGGCTGCAGCCTGTGACAAGGCAAATATTCCCCTAGCTTCACACCTTCCTGAGAAGGACTCCAGGAAGATTGATGCTATGGCAAAGAAACAATACACGGCAGCATCCTTGGGACTCAGACAAGCAAATTATATGGCTTATGCTGCTAGATACCAGAAATCCAGATGGGATACTGTGCTGGCACTAGCAAAACAAGTCCCTGACCAGCTTGCCAGGGAGCTGGAACAGGTGGCTAAAGATGGTATTGAGGCATCAAAGGTGCAGTTTCATGCTGCAGTAGACTCTAATGATGTGTCATCAAGAGTCATGGCTACATCTGTGGCACTTCGCAGAATGGCTTGGCTCAGATGTACTACCCTGTCACAGGATACCCAGTCTAAGGCCATGGATTTTCCTGTTGTGGGTAACTCTCTGTTTAGGGAGCAAACAGAGAATTACATGAAGAAAATGGATGAATACAGGACCACCTATAGGAGTGCACAGGCAAAGGAAAGGCAGGCCACTCCTCAGAAGCAGCTTCCCAAGGACAGGGGCAGGCCTTTTCATAGGCCTTTTTAGCAAGCCCAAGCCTCCTCTTCTGCTTATGCCCAGAGGGGGTTCTTTAGAGGGAGAGGCAGACGGAGTTCAAGCAGGCCTGCTTCCACCCCTCAGCCCAAAGCCCCTGCCAAGCAGGCACCCTGATGGGGTAGCCAGGGCCAATTCTCCTCTACCTGTAGGGGGCAGGCTGGCTTACTTTGTCCAGAACTGGAAGTCTCTAACATCAGACAAGTGGGTCCTGGAAGTAGTAAGCCAGGGACTGGTTCTCAGCTTCAAAAAAATTTCCAAAGATGAGAACCAGATCTTTTCCACCTGCATCTCCATCAGAGGCACTCGCCTTAGAGGCAGAGGTC
Organism: Neoceratodus forsteri; assembly: GCA_016271365.2. NCBI lineage: Eukaryota > Metazoa > Chordata > Ceratodontiformes > Ceratodontidae > Neoceratodus > Neoceratodus forsteri. The sequence goes on along the minus strand of CM057454.1, from coordinate 1,079,571,233 downwards.
TCTACCCTCCTCACTCTCAGAGCCGTGGAAAGGGTTCCACCCCTACACCAGGGCAAAGGATTGTACTCCAGGTACTTCATTACCCCAAAAAAAAGATAGGAGAATGGCGGCCCATCCTGGATCTTAGATACTTAAACAAGCACCTCTTAAAACCAGAATTCAAAATGGGACCTTGGGTATTATTTTACCCTCTCTAAGGCCAGGGGACTGGCTAGCGTCCCTGGACCTCAAGGATGCCTACTTCCATATTCTCATCAGAAGCTCCCATCGAAAGTACCTCAGGTTCGAGCTGCCCTCAGGCCATTACCAGTTCAGAGCAATGCCCTTTGGCCTCACCTCTGCTCCAAGGGTATTCACCAAATGCCTGGCAGTAGCAGTTGCTTGCCTAAGAAGGTAAAAGATTGCCATCTTTCCTTACCTGGACGATTGGCTCATAGTAGGCCAGTCCCCCAGACCAGGTCAACTTACTTCTTCAGATAACTCAGCAACTGCTTACTTCCCTAGGTTTCCTTCTGAATCTCTCAAAGTCAGTTCTGGAGCCTGTCCAGCTCCTAACCTTTGTAGGCGCAGAACTGAACACACAGGAAGCCAGGGCCTTCCTCCCTCTAGACAGGGCAAAGACCCTAGTCTCCCTGGCCTCCTTCTTTACCCTGCAGGTCTCTCGACCAGCAAGGCATTTTCTGCAGTTCCTAGGACACATGGCTGCTTCCACAGCAGTAGTGCAAGGAGCAAGATTTCAGATGAGGGACATTCAGTTCCATTTGAGAGCCTTTTGGTCTCAAAGAAAGGATCCTCTTACCAAGTTGATCCCAGTAACTCGAACCCTGATCCAAGCCCTACAGTGGTGGCAGGATCAGAGCAACCTCAGACAAGGAGTTCCCTTCATCACTCAGCCTCACTCCTTAATCCTTACTACAGATGCATCCCTCTTGGGGTGGGGGGGCTCACATGGGCGACCTCACTACCCAGGGGCTGTGGTCCCCACAGGAATCTCTGCTCCACATCAACCTGTTGGAGCTCAGAGCAGTTTTTCTAGCACTTCAAGCTTTCTCCAAATCTGTTCAGAACAAAATTGTACAGGTCAGAACAGACAACACCACTACAATGTGGTACATCAACAAACAAAGGGGCACTCGGTCTACGGCCTTGTGCACCGAAGCCATGAAGTTGTGGTCTCTGGCTTACTCCCGGAACACCTCCCTTATGGCAGTTCACCTCCCAGGCAAGGACAATGTCCTGGCAGATGCTCTCAGCAGGATCTCTCAGGGCCATCAGGAGTGGTCCTTGGATCCCCTGGTTCTGGGAGTGGTATTTGCCAAATGGGGCACCCCACAAATAGATCTTTTTGCAGCCCCAGACAATCACCAACTTCCTCTCTTTTGCTGCAGGCCCCAGTCTTGGGCTCAGTCCTCTGGATGCCTTAGCCCTCAGTTGGAAGGAAGTTTCTCTGCCTTCCCTCTTCCCTCTCCTGTTCAAAGTGCTAGTCAAAATCAGATCCCAATCCTGCAGGGTCATTCTGATTGCCCCGGATTGGGCCAGACAACCCTGGTATCCTCTCCTTCTGTCCTTAGCAGTCCATCCTCCCCTGTGCCTTCCCAGGAATCACAATCTGTTAACCTGTGCCCAGGGAAGGGTTTGGTACCTGAATCTCAAGTCTCTCAATCTCAAGGCCTGGTTCTTGAAGAGCTAGAGTTTGCTGACCTACACCTTTCTCAAGGCGTAATGGATATTTTGAAAGCTTCTAGGAAGCCTTCTACCAGGGCTACTTACAACTCCAAATGGAAAAGGTTTTCCATATGGTGCTCAGAAAAGCATATTTCCCCAGACTCTGCTGATTTACCCACAGTCCTGGATTATATGGTCCATCTAAACACTTTGGGGCAGAGACCAGCTACCCTGAAGGTGCATTTGGCAGTTGTGTCTGCTTTTTTTCAGCGGGTAAACCCTCTCCTCTTTCAGCTCACCCTGTATTTTCCAAGTTTTTTAAGGGATTGCTTCACACCAACCCTCCATTCAGGATCCTGCCCCTGCCTGGGATCTTAATGTTTGCATTGCTCAGCTTATGCAACCCCCCTTTGAGCCCTTGTCTTCAGCTGAGCTTAAGTGCTTGACTTGGAAAACTGTGTTTCTGGTAGCCATCACCTCTGCCAGACACATAAGTGAATTACAAGCGTTGTCAGTGGAGCCAGATTTTATCTCCTTTCACAGAGATAAGGTAGTCCTCCGGACTAATAGAAAGTTCCTGCCTAAGGTGGTTTCAGATTTCCACCTTAATCAATCTATATCTCTTCCAGTTTACTTCACTGACCATTCCTCCTCTGGTGAGAGGAGGCTGCACAGCCTAGATGTGAAGAGAGCCCTTAGCTACTACATAGAGCGTACCAAGGGTCACAGGTTTGACTCCCTCCAACTGTTCCTCACTTATGGTGAGGTTGGTAAGGGAAACCTGCCACTAGAAGATCCATTGCCAGGTGGATTGTCTCTTGTATCCAATTATGTTATGAAAAGCTGGGTAAGGTTCCCCCCTCAGGCCTGAGGGCTCACTCTACCAGAGGTGCAGCTGCTTCTCTGGCTGCTGCCAGGGACATCCCTATCCTAGAGATATGTCAAGCAGCTACCTGGAAAACAGTTCACACTTTTCCAAACATTACTCCCTGGATATCCAGGCTTGGGTGATGCTCGGTTTGGCACAACTGTCCTTCAGAGCCTATTCCTAAGTAGGTTCTGTCCCTCCTCCATGGAGTACTGCTGTGTAGTCTGCAATTGTCATAATATAGCAAGACTTCATGTTGTTTGAAGAAAAATTACTCACCTTAGTAATGTTGTTTCTTCTAATGGAGTCTTGCTATATTATGACCTCCTCCTCCTCCCTGCCTGCCCTCTCAGAACCTTGTTTTGGGATGTGGGTGGTATTACAGTGTTAGCACTTTATTTATGCCACGTTGTTGTTTTCACCCTTCTTTTGGGGTGAATTGGTGTTGTATTTTTCATTTTTTGGGTCTCCTGACTTTAGTCTTTGTTTGAGACCAAGAAGTGTGTGTTATGTTAGTAGCCAGTTGGCTAGTGTAGGTTTACAGCTTCCACACAGAGCCTTAGTGAGTTTAGCTCGTAAAGATCTGACAGTTTATGTTTGAAGATAAGCAGACAGAGCTTCTCTAACCGAGCTCACGCTCAAAGTTCCATGCTTGCATGGAAAGTTAACTATTTCACCTCCGGGGCAGTTCGAAGATGGGGACTCACTGCAATTGTCATAATATAGCAAGACTCCATTAGAAGAAACAACATTATTAAGGTGAGTAATTTTTTCTTCCAGGTGTAGCAGTACCACATGTGTGGCTGTATCATCCCTGCCACGCACACATTGCTCCTGCATTGCTTGTATGTGGCAGGCTATGGTATCTGTGAACTGTCTAACAGTGGAGTACTGTTAATGGGCTTGGGAATGCAGCTGATACTTGACCGGTGCAGTGTGGCTGGGCATGTATGCGGTGGTGCTGGGTGGCCCTTTCACTCTCTTGACTGCCCCTGTGTGGGTAGTGTTGTCCCACCAGTGTCATGCACTGTCCAACGCCCATTGTGCAGGCCATGCTTGACTGACTGCATGCTGTGGTGCTGCAGATGGCAGTGGTATGTGATCAGCGGTGTGGAGGAAGCACTCTGGAGTGGATCAGTAGTCCACTGTGACTGTGGGGTGCATGTACTCCAGTGTGACAACTGCCACAGGTACCCATGCTGTCACCCATGCCACTGACTGGCATCTGCATCACAGACAGCCAACCCCCCACCCCTGTGTTGTGCTGTGTGATGTGTGCATGTGGGCATGGCAGACAGTACTCATGCAGTTAATAGTGTTTGTACACTGTGATCCTGGCTGCTGACTGTCTGTGCACAGCACTGTGCAGCCAGGGGCAGGGGCATTACCAATGTTGTTGTGGTCCAGGGTGTCTACCCCCATGACAGGCCGGTCCATCTACAGTGTGCACATCCAGGCCATTGTGTGACAGGCATTGACACACATGCTGGGAGTGCAGTACCCCAGTTTTTTTGTTGTACAGTACCCACAACTGCGACACATGGTGGATCACAAACAGGTCTTGTGCACAGCTGTGCCAGGATCACCTATACACACACCACGCCTGTATGTGTGTACAATGTGGCAGCACTGATACATGCTCTGGCACATGCAATGGTGCCTAGGCCACACCCCTAGTGGAATGTGTGTCCTGGTCAGCCATCTAGCCCTGTTGTTGGGAGACACCCATGCTTTCACAGCATGTGTTCCATGGTGCTGGGTGTGCAGAGGCCCAGCATGGCACTGGATGTGCCAGGGGGGGCACCACGAGTCAGCCATTTACAGCCATGGCTGCACAGTTCCACACATGTGCACATTAAGCACCGTCTGTGGCTGTAGGCCTTGTGATTGCCTTGCAGTGCACCCATGTCCATGCCAACATGTGCAGCCAGGCCACCTCTCACATGCTACAGGCAGCAACACGGGCAGCATAACTGTGTGCTGCACACACACACACAGCTGGCTTCCACATGTGCTGGCCTGCAGGACTCCACAGCACTGAGGTGCATCGTGCATGCCCTGTTGCCGTTCCTCAGGGGTGGGGGCATGTATAGCAGCTGTGTGTTGCATCATGGCCATATGTTACTGTTACAGCCGTGCAATGTTTGTTCACCACTCTGTTTAACCCTTTCCCTGCCTTCTGTCCCACACAGGTGAGGCTGCAGGACAGGAGCGGCTCAGGGCCCACAAATTTTCTGGAGATGAGCTGCGTGCTCTGGTACATGCAGTGAAGGACAGGAAGATGGTCCTACGTAGGAACAAGTCGATGGACGCCACTGTTCGGCTGATGTGGGAGGAGATTGCCACAGCAGTAAATGCCGTAGGTGGTTGTGGCCATAGCACTGATGCCGTCCGGAAAAGGTGGAATGACCTGCTGCGCAGGGTGAAGGAGGAGGCACAGTGGATCCAGAACAGGCTGTGGACCAGTGGGGGACCACAATCACTTGAACAGCGGGACTGGGACCCACTGATGGCCTTAGTAGCCTCTACTCTGTGGCCAGTGGCAGTCAGTGGGTGTGAGACACTGCTTACACCACCCAGAGCAGGTACATTTGTGACATGTATCCACCACTCAGTGGACAGCAACACCATGGGGACAGAGTCATACATCACTACTGTCATGGTGCATGCATAGGGCCCACATGGTTATGTTCCATTGTAAGGGTGGTGTTAGGGCTGCACAGTGGTGGGCATCTGCTGGCAGGCACATGTGAGTGCATGTGTGCCATGGTGCAGGGGCTCACAGGGCACAGGCTGCAATTGCATGGGATGCACACTGGTGTCTGCATGGGCATGCTGTAGGGCACACATTGCTGGGGGTGCATGTGGCATTGTTGGGAGTGGTGTGGGGGTGGGTGAGCTGGTCACTGTAGCAGCGACTGACATCAGTCTCTTCCATTTCAGCATTACATGCCCAGCAGGCTATGTCCCAGGTGGGGCCAGGCACAGTTGTACAGGAGGTGGAGGATTCGTACACAGCAGAGGTGCGCCCTTCCACATCAGGCATGGCAGCCACAGCTAGAAAGGCAGTGGCCATGCCAGTCAGCACTATGTCCACTCACAGACGTCATGAGGCACTGACATATGCTGGAACATCAGATGATGAGGATGCAGCCTTCCTGGAGTCCCTGAATCCACCTGAGTATGCCCAGGTGGAGGATCTGAGTGGGGAGCATGTGGTGATCCTAACTGTCACAAGTGACCACGGCTCAGATGATGCAACGGAGGAGCCCGACATGCCGGTTATGTGTGTGGCTAGTGACACCAGAGGTTTTGGTACAGTGGGGGATGGCACCATGCCTGAATTGGGGACAAGGGGTTCTCAGGTACATGACATCTATCTGCCCACAGCTGCTATTCCCCTGCCAGAATAGTCTTGCCCACTGGACATGTCCCACAGGGCATGGACTGCAGGGCTGGTCCAGCAGCATGCTCAGTCACCTGTGAGGCCACATTTGCAGTGGCCAATGCACCACCAGCCACCACCACAGGTCCGTTCACATCCACAACACACTGCCCAGTGCCAGCCATGACCCCTGCCACAGGTGCAGGATGCACCTGCACAAGATGGCCAGGATGCATGGCCCATGCTCCAGGAGGCCTTGGCCTCGCAGCATGCAGCCCAGCAAGACCTGCATGATCTCTGTAGGGAGCTGTGTAATGAGCTGTCACAGCTGCGGGAGACAGTGAGCACTGGTCTTGCCCGTGCTGAACAGAGGTCGGGGAAAGGATGAACCGTGTTCTCACCAACATTGGGCATGGCTTTGGTGGCCTAACTGCTGCTGTGCAGGCCCATGCTGTGGTGCTGCAGGACACTATCACCACAGTGCTGCAGGGTGCACCCAGACACCAGCGCAGACATGCCTCACATGGGCAGCAGCGTGGCAGAGGTTTGCGCAGGGTGGGCGCAACCTCCTCAACCCCTACCTCCCGTTCTTCCACAGGACATGCACAGCATCGTGGCCACCCTCCCTCCACTCCTGTGCAGGCCTCAAGGCATGGCCGCAGATGGCCTGCCCTCCCAGCCTCACTGCAATCCACCCCAACAATGTCCTCAGCACGTAGCATGCCCAGCAGTTTGCCCCATGCACAGGGTGTGCGAGGCGGCAGGTGTAGCTGATGTGCTCCACCACATGCGTGCTGTGGCCCTGACTCCCTCACCTGCATGCCTATGCATGCCTATGCACACAGCCACTTCCCATGTCCCCTGCACAGTCACAGTCCTCTGTGGCCCTTGTTCAGTCCCATGCCACAGCCCCTGCCATCACATATATACAGTGCTGCTTCCTGTGCGCACCTGGGTGGTGGCCATACCCCTCACCCTTGTGTCCCCCGACCATACAACAGTGCCTCTCAGGATGTGATACTACTGAGCAGAATGTGGACCTCATTCTCAATGCATTCCCTCAGCAACTGACTGACCTGTTACATTGTTGGCTTATCTGTTTAATTGTCTGTTTTTGTTGGCATCATCTACAATGGGGAATTTCTTTACAGTTTTGCCACTGAGTGTGGGACAGGTCCTCACACTCTGGAATAGGTAGCTGCAGTGATGTAACTGTAGTACTGTTCCTCGTACCTTGTTACAGTTGAGGGGTATGGTGGTGACCCACACACATCACACACACCACACACATCACACGCACTGCACCACTGGCAACGTGTACAGCACCCATCTATCACACAGATTTCACTGTACTGTATATACACTACCATTAACTGTACTGTTGACAACATTTTATTTGTCTGTGTTTTCTGTACTCACCGTCCATCCTGGTTCAGTGTCTCAATGATGCAGCTCCTGCGCTCTATGGCCTGGTGGGCCATGCACGGATCCCGCCGCTCGAGTTGCTTTACTATCCCCCTTACCCCTGGCTCTGGCTCACTGTCAGAATGTACCTCAGGTTCAGGTGCACGTATCCCATGGTTCAGGGCCATGTTGTGTAGCATACAACAGGCCAGGATGATACGGCATACCTTCTGAGGGCTGTACTGTAAGGCACCGCCTGACTGGTCTATGCAACGGTACCGCATCTTGAGCATCCCAAAGACCCTCTCTATGATGTTCCTTGTAGCGGCATGTGCCTCATTGTACCGTTCCTGGGCTGCTGTTGCTGGCCGAGGTACTGGTGTCAGCAGCCAGGGTCACAGGGGATAGGCACTGCCCTGTGGAGATAAATCAGGTGTTAAGTGTTTATGTCCTGCACAGTGCCCACTGCTGCTCTGAACCATTGCTCCCTGTCCCTCCCACAGCTACCCTGGCCTATCCCCCCTTCCCTCTGCTATCACTCTGTTTTAGCTGCCCATACTCACTGACTAGATGCCCACATGGAATCCTGCCGTCCTCAAATGCCCAGCACAGCCGGGACTGGTGCCAGATGAAGGCATCGTGGGCACTGCCAGGGTACTGTGCAAAGACATTGCTAATATGCCCTGTCGCATCACACACCACCTGGCAATTGATGGAGTGGAAGCCCTTCCTGTTCACATACAGGTCACTGACATCACCAGGTGGTGCACGGATGGGGACATGGGTGCAGTCAATGGCACCAAGTACAGCGGGTAGGTGCACAACTCGATGGAATTGCTGCATGGTTACTGTGTGCTCTGCTGCCGTGCTGGGGAATACAATGAACTCACCAGCATGTAGCAGGGCTGCATCAAGGAACTGGGTCAGGAGGCACGATGTGGCAATATCCCAATGGTGTCCCCCATTGGGCGCTGAAATGTCCCAGTGGATAGGACGCACATCGCTGCCGTCACCTTTTGCTCAACTGACATGGCGTGGCTGCGCCTGGTGTTTAGCTGCAGCTCCTCATGCAGGAGTTCGCATAGCTGCCTCAACATTCCCCTGTCCAACCTGTACCGGCCAACGATGTGTTCATTAGGCAGGGTCTCAAAGGAGACTCTGGGCCGGTACCATCTGTGTGCAGCATATCTCCTCCTTCGTCTAGGTAATGGTCCTTGTTGGGCCTGCTGTCTTTCATCCTCCTCCTCCACAGCCTGCTCTGTCAGGTGCAGCACTACAGCATTGCTAAAGAAAGACATTGTGTTGCACTTCCTGTTCTGGCTACTCCCTCCTCAGTGGATTGCCTTGGGTTTAGGCCTCCCTTTTATAGGCGGTAAGTAGCACTGTGCTAAGTGCCACGCAATGGTGCATAGCACAGCACTAGATCTCTGAATATCCTATTGCGCCCATATGCAGGTTCCCACCCTTCCACTTTGCCCCTTGCATACATTATGTTTTAGCTCGGCGCTACTGCGTTTAGCACGCGCTATCTCCCTATTTCAATATGGCTGTCCCGCGCTAATCCTGCACAACTGGTTAGCACGCTGCGCTGAGTTTTGACTATCTGACCCACAGGCTCTAATGTGTGAGCCTCTTTATTTGATTTTCTACAAAGACAGGGTGTCACTGTGTACTAATCCTAAGTTTCTCCCAAAGGTGGTATCTGAGTTTATCAAACCATTCACCTGCCTGTTTATTAGCCAGAGCATGCCAGTCCAGGTGAAGCATTGTTCCATACTTTCTTTAGGTGTGCATAAAATACTCAAGTACTATACACACCATACCAAAGACTAGAGAAAGTCTTCACAGCATTTTGTTTTGTTCGCCCTTGAGAAAGAGGGTGCCCCAGTTTCTAAACAGTGTGTGTCCAAATGGCTAGCAAACTGTATTACATTTTGTTACAGGAAGTACGGTAAGGAACTTCCTGGTGTGGTTAGTGGTCATTCCATCAAAGGCATGACCACCTCTGTTGCTTGTTTTCAGAATGTTTCTGCAGCAGAGATCTGCGCAGCTGCTACCTGGAGTACTGTCCACACCTTCACGAAACATTACAGTCTGGCCATTGTCTTCTGTAGTTGAGCTAGGTTTGACCTAGCTGTACTACAAGGCCTACTTTCATAAGCCTATAGGTTCCAGCCACCCAGAGTATTAGCTTTTGGTACTGCTTGGTACTTGTTCTAAAGGTATGGCCTGATGAAAGAGATATCCTCGAAGGAGATAGAACAGCTACGTACTTAGTGTAACGGTAGATCTTTGAGAGAATCTCTTTCATCAGGCCATGCCATCCCGCCCTGGTTCCCCCTTAGGGGTTGCAACAAAGTACTTTTGTGCTGCTGTCTCCATGCTTACATTTTCCAGTCCTCTGTCTCGCCTGATATATAGAGGGCTGGGTCTCTCCTGATTCTCTAGAGGGAGGTCTTCTGAGCAGATCTCTGGTGGGGAACTGAGGAGAGGAGGGGCTGCCCACATTTATGTATACAGTGACACCTGACATCATCGTGGATGGCCCTGGCTGACTGCTTGCAAAAGTTTAAATGTGATCATAGTGCCTGGTGGCTGTAAGTTCCAAAGGTGTGTGGTCTGATGAAAGAGATTCTGTTGAAGATCTACTGTTATGGTAAGTACCTAACTGTTCTTTCTCCACACATACCCCAAGTTTCTGCTGAAAGTGGTATTGGAGTTCCATCTTAACCAGTTACTAGTGCTGCCTACCCACTTTGCCAGTTTACAGAATGAAGGTGAGTGCACTCTCCATTCTCTGGATGTTAAGAGGGTCCTTAGGTTTTCTGTACAGAACTAAGGGCTTCAGGCAATTCAAATGGCTCTTTGCCTCCTTCGATCCTAATCAGGAGGAGACCATCTGTTGCACTCAAGTGCATTTCTGCCTGGACTGTGAGCTACCTGTGCCACGGCTATGCCAGGCTCAGGTCAAGCTGGAGGGCCAGGTAGTGCCCATTGCACCAGAGTGGTTGCTACATCCCTGGCAAAGATTCTCTCTGTGCCAGTTGGAGATATTTACAGATCTGCAACCTGGAGAACACGTCACACTTTTACCAACACTATGCCCTGGATATCCATGCCAGGCAGCATGCCACCTTTGACAGGACAATCCTGAATGGATTACTGTCCTACAGTCCTCAATAGATTACTATCCTGAGTAAGCCCTTGACCCCTACCACCCTAGTCTTGGGATCTTTATCTGAGCTTGCTACTCTGACCCACTAGTCTGAATCAATGATGAAGATAGATTCCTTGAAGATATGAAAATTGCATACTCACCTTAATTCTTGATCTTATAGGAATATCTTCACCATTGATTCACATGCCCAGCCACCCTCCCAAGGCTTACTCCAGTATGGTATATTGGTCATCACCCCTTTATGCTTGGTTTGACCTGTGAAAACACTGTGTTACCAGTTTGATGACCTTTCTTACAGGGGCCACCAGGGCTATTTTATGCCCTTAGGTTAAGTGCATTAGTACTTGTTAGGTTATGCTGCACCTACTCAGTAAAAAAGGTACTCAAGTGGTTCAGGGCTGATGCCAAGGTAAGCCTATGCCCACAAGCCCAGTCTTGCGGAGCCACACATGTGAGTAGGATACCTTGGCACCAGCCCTCCTGAAACATTCTGGTTCCCACAGGGTCCTAGCACCTCCAGCTTGATCCACTAGTGTGAATCAATGGTGAAGATATTCCTAGAAGATTAACAATTACAGTGAGTATGTCATTTTCATTTTTTTGTTTACTGCTGTTTGTGTTTGTGATAGGACTGTAAAGTGCCCACAGCTTCAGGGATCTGGTGCTGTATAAACTTGCCTTACATCCTGTTTTTTCTGACCCTGAGCATTTCCGTCCATTGCCAGGCTGTTTTTTTTGTTTTTTGTTAGCCTTTTGAGGTTTAATTCTACTTTTGGTCCAGTTTTTTCCTTACAATTGTCATTGTGGTGTTTTGAGGCAAATTGCAGAATTTTTCCATGGTTGCATCACTTTTGGTGGGATCTGCATCAATTTTGATGAAACTGATATGTGCACAAATATTTTGATGCAGGTGCACAAAAACTGACACGTGCATGCAACTTGACTTAAGAGTTCAAAATCTGATACAGGTGCGCAACAAGGTTGATGCAAGCATGCACAAAGTTACACAGGTAAACAAATGTCCTGACACAGACTCTCATTTTTGATCATCTTGTATGTGAGCGAGAAAGGCACTGCAGCATTCTGCAGGCATGTTTATGTGAGTAAAAAGTGTAAAGCATGTCGTAAGACCTTTAGACAGTATCCATATAGTATGCTCTGTCCGTTCTACACTAGCAAGACAAAGGCTAACTTCTTGGCACCTGATGCCCAGACTGGTGGTGGCCCAGTTGGAGAGACATCTGGTTTTATACTTGCAGTGACAATGGAGAGTTACACAGATTAATTCATTTCTATCTCAACAAGCTCTTTTACCGGGAAGATTAAACAGTTGGGACTCAGAAGACTGTCCTGCCTCTTACACCTGATTTGCAACAGACCCCTCCCTCCCATGGGTCAGGACAGGCACATCCAGATGTATTGAGGTATCCTTCGCAGAATCTAGGCAAAAAGGATTCCCTTCCAGATTTTTTTCCCTTGACCTGTTTAGGGCAAGGGAACCTTCCTCAGCCAAATTGTTTGGAAAGCTCCCAAGGTAATAGTAATCCTACTGACTGTCAGAATCTATAGAATCCTTAGGATGATGATGATGATGAAGATGAAGATGAGTGGGTAGAGGAAGTCTTCCTCGATCCTATCTCTGTTCTATTCCAAGCATATTTCCTTCCTGACTGTGAAGACCAGCAGGATTCTGCAGCTGCTGAACACCCAGTCTACCGCTACTCTGAAAGCTAGTCCTATTCTGTCCACAAATTGGAAGTGCACCTAAATACTTCCCTGAATTTGAACACTTTACATAGATAGTTAAAAAAGAATAGGATAATGTGGACAAGAAAATCTATTTACTAAGCTGCATGTGAAACGTTACCCATTTCTCAATACATTGGTTTAAAAATGGGAGTCTTCTAAGTTACTCCTGGCCAAAAAGAAATGGGGAGGATGGGCAGTTCCTGACTTGGAGTCATATTGGCTCTCCCCACAAGTATGTTGGGCACTTCTGTGGGGGCAAACACACTGGTGCACTTTAGAGGATTCAGTGGAAGACAGGCTTCCTCTATCCATCCTTTCTGCCCCCCAACAGCAACGCCCGACCACGGACACATGGATCTTTCCATTGTCAGTCTTCACCATTCATTACTGCTGGATGTAAGCCGGAGGCATGCGCCTACTCGGGAGTGGTTTTGTGGGAGGAGTCGGTGCCAATTGCGCCGCCCATGAGGCTGACGCACTATGTGGTGCTCGCGGGTTGGCTGTTAGGTGCTGCTGATTCCTCCTCCACCACAGTTCTGTTTCTCCCACCGTAGAGGAAGCACCTGCATGCATGAGTAGAAAAAAGTAGCGTCAGTGGCCTAGTTCATCTCAACGTCATTCACCAGCGACTCCATTCGATGGTTCCTTCCATCCCAGTTCTGAAGTTGCTGACCCGACACTGTTTTAACCTGGTAAGCTCGTTCCATTTATTTTTCTAAATTCTTACTGACAGCGCTGGGTCTGTTTCTGTATTTTTTGTAGGTTTATTTCAGCGTCATGTCTGGTTCAGGGGCTAGAAAGAAATCTAAAGTGGTTTGCGCTCCAATACATTTTGGACGGGCATGATGTCTGTCTTCACTGCCTGGGTCCCAACCACAACATGGACAACTGTGATACCTGCTTCTCCATGGAATGCCGTTATTAGAAATCCATGCGTTTAAAGCCGCCAGGGCCTCGCTGACTTTCAGAGGGCGTCATTGTTATAGGGATGGCATAGAAAGATCTCTTGACCCTTCCTCCGGGTCCCCTCCTGGGTCTATATGGCCTGTTGAGGAGGAAACCTCCTCTTCTGATTTGAGCCTTGCCGTTGAGGAGGTTTCTTCTGTGGTGCTGGAGGAATGGCTTGCTTCCCTCCAGAGCTGGGTCGAGAACACTGATCCAGCAGTCACCTACTCAGAGGTGTAGGCTCCCCTGGTGTTGCAGCCCACGGCACCATCCGCTGGCACCGTCTCGGATCCTGGTGCCATTAGTGGTGCCAGTGATCGGGGCAGCACTGTGGGTGGTGTCACGTCCCACGGTGGTGCCATTCATGGGCCTGCTCTGGGACCTTCATCCCGAATACAGAATTAGAGGTGGGGAGAGCAGACACCACCATGCCTTACATTCTCCAAGACCATCTCAAACACTCCTGTTCTGGACTGATGTTCAGTGGTTTCTGGAGCCTGATGGGAACCTTGCACCTGTGTCTTCATACCTTCCCAGGTCATGAGAATAAGTGCAAGCCAGCAGTCCCCTGTCTGAGCATATCCGGGGTCTCTCACCTTCGCTCCATCTTCTTTTTTTTTAATTTAAATGTTTTTTATTGAATTATACATATGGCATTACATTCAAATAGCGTACTTACATCATTAATAGATCTAATCAGATAAATGCATTATGTCTCATTACATTTTCTAAGCAGGATAGCTCATGTCTTGTAGTTAGTTCTAATCATAATAATTAGCTTTCCAAAAGTCAACGTAGGTTACTGCTAAAGGGTGTTATACTGGCAGTTAGCTAAATTGGGGGACAGGGTGAACAAGGGATTAGAACACAGGAATGTGACTGATAAGAGGCAGGTAGGGGTGTATCTCACTCCAAGTCTTAATACATAGGCTGAAAATGTAAATACCCGGTGATCCAGTGCTGCCCACCTAAGGTACAAAAATCAGTGTAGTGGTCCAATTGATATAAGACCCACTTGCGCCATCTGGTGTCAAAGGCAGGTATATGCGTTTTCAATTTAGCTGATGTCCTCTCCAAATTATATACTTTGTAAGTCAATTTCCTCCTGGGCTCTTTGGAAGGGGAGTTGTCGAGAACCATAGTCTGCGTATGATCTCCTTAGCTATTAGTATTAGAAATGTTATTAAGCTGTACTGAGCTTTATTTATCTTGAGTCCCGCTGGAGGGACTGCAGTGAGGACAAAAATTGATGTGAATAATTCTGGGGTCTCAAATATGTTTATCATTTCCGTGAGCACCTCTTGCCGATATTTTTGCAGGACCAAATTATATGTTCGGTACCCGCCCATGCTTCCTTCAGCATCTTCCCTGATCTGACCCACATAATTTAGCCATTATATTAAGGAGTCAGAAAAAAACTAACCCTGGACTTCCAGGCATATTCATGCCAGTATATGGTGGAGGAGACTTTCAAGGAGGGACGAGCAGTAGTCTTCCATAGGTCTCAGTCTAGGTCCTGGCCAAGATCCTTGGACCACTTGGTTCTGATGTAGTCTAAATTATCAGAGGAATATGCTCTAAGGGTCTGGTACAAGGTACTTATTATGTGGTCCTGGGTATTGCCCCCAAGATGGGATAGTACCAGCTGCACTAGGCTGGAAGGGGATTCTGTAATTTTGATCAGTACTTCTTCATAAGGGTAGAGTATTAATTTCAGTATGAAATATTTTAAGTTCTCAGCCAAGGGGAGATGATAAGTTACTTGTAAATATGTGAATAAGTATATACCTATGGGTCCTATTAACTGATACATGAATCGAAGACGGAAGGGTTCCCAGGTACGGAGTGAGGTAGCGAACCAGGTTGGATACGAGACAATATCATGTGCAAGGGCACTAAGATATATTCTTTCAGCACAAGACAGTAATTGGTCCTGTATCTGTACCCACTGCTGGAAGAACTCTGCAGTATACTGTGGGAATCTCTGCACGGGTAGACAGGTTGGTGGGTTCCCCAGCATATATGGAGGGAAGTCTGTCAAATCGTTGAGAGTGGATTCGATATCCTTCCATTCGGCCTGGTATTTACTTGCTAGGTGGCACAGAATTGTTCGGATTTGTGTTGCTTGTGCATATCTTTTCATGTTTGGTAGGTTTAGTCATATATAAAAGAATGTTGGGTCTAAAAATGCAGAATGCATAAAAGCACCAATCTGGTATTGTACAGATAAACAAATCACCTCTTCTAAATCAGTGCTAACATTCAGGTGGTCACCAAGTCATTAGTTTTCAAAGCTTTCAGCGACTGTTTCAAACCACTCTCTCACTTCAGTGAAATAGAACTAACTGCAATTGAATTTCACTGATAAAATTTTTTGAAGGAGGATATATATATATATATTATAAACATCCCTACTTTAGAATGGCTTGAAAGCCCAACCCCGGGTGCTGTACTGGAACACATATTGGTGTCTAGTGCTTGAAGTTGTTTGTTCCTCAGATCATTGTGGGAGTGGGCAGGTGTCCAGTTTGCACCTTTTACCATTCTGCTTAATATATGGGTTCACAGGGATTACACTAGGTACCACCATAGTGTTTTGGGTATGCACAAGATTTACAGGGATGCAAAACACATATTACTCCTACATTGTTGGTAAGGTTGGCCTCCACATGGCAATGACAGGCTTGCCAGGAGAACCACATGGCTGCATGCGCTTCCTTCCCCCTCCATGGTAGTAGTGTAATCCAGTCTTGGTTTGAGATGGTCAGCCTCTGATGATGGAAAAAAGTGCTATGCTATGCCAGCAGTTTTCCAGCCAGAGTGTAAAGTCCCAAATTTCACATGCTAACTAATTGAAAGGGTGTTCTAAAGACAGAAGTAATAGCCGGGGGCGCCAATGACCATGCAACCATGGATCAGGGCATGCATAGCTAGGGTAGCACAGTTGGTGGGTTTCAACAGCTCTTCCCCACCCCCTTTCTGTTTTTGAGATGTCTTTGGTAAAGGGAACATGAGAGTCTCTCATTTTCCGCAGGCCTGCGGGGTTCTCAGTGGCACTTTTCATACAGATGCAGGATTAATTTCTGTGATACTGTACTGGCTAGCAAAGGGTAAGAATGGCATGTATGATACAACATCACTTTTCAAACAGTATACCATGTGGTGCAGTGGCAGCGAAGGCTAGGACCACAGACAGGGGTTTTGTGTTTTGCTTGTATCTTTACAGCTGTTGGACCCAAGATGCCAGGGAAAAAGATGTGCCCTTGTGCAAGGAAAAGGAAAGGCTTGGTGGGAGGCTATGTTCTAGTCTAGAACTCAGATGGCCCCAGTCCAGCAAGTCCTACAAAACCGGATCTGCAACCATAACCCGAGACTCCAGTGGCTCCAGTTACAGATGACTTGGCACTGGCTCCCCCGGCTAAGAGATGCAGGATCAGAAAGTCCAGGCAAGCACTTCCAGCACTGGTGAATCCTTAACCAGGTAAGCCAGACTTGGAGAATATGTCTAATGAGGAGTTGACAGAGTTATTACAGCAGATGTTTAGCGTTTCCTCCCCAAGTATGCCAAAGTGGATGCAGAGGCTTGGGGAGCGGGCACAGGTTCTGGTAGGCCCAGTGGGCAACCCACTTCCCAAAACAGTAGGTCCTGCACCTCCAGAACTGGTCCCACTGGAGATGCCATTCTGGCACCATCACCGGCACCCCAGAAGCTTAGCTTGCCCATTACACCGCGCCCAGTGCTCCAACCACCAGTTCTGGTGATTTCAATGCCCCAACCTCATGTGCCAGTTCTATCCTTTCTACCAGCCCTGGTGTTTTAGCACCTAGCCAGTCAACTGCCACTGAGTGGTCTGTCTACATAGCTCCCAACTCACTCCTTCAAAGTAGGTCCTTCTGCTCTCAAGCAAAAGCTGAACAAGGTCCTGGCATCCATAATGGGATAGGATCGGAAACAGGCAGAGTCAGTGTGGCAAAAAATTGCAGACCAGCAATTATAAAAATGAAAGATGGGGAAGTGTGTCTTAAACTCGAATTTAATGGTTGCCCTCAGTGTGGTATGCTTTAATAAAACCCCTGGGAGTTTTGCCCTTGGGGGTTTCTGTAGCATCCCACACCTCGGGCAACCATTAAATTCTCGTTAAGCACATGTTCCTATCCATTATTGTATATGTATTGGTACAGTTCAAATGTTACAGAAAGTTTTTATGGTATTGTTCTAATATCAAAACAGTACCATAATAACTTTTTGACTTCAATCTGCCACCTTCAGAAAAAATTTACTAGAAAATGCCGGCATCATTTAGCGATGGGTGGCCAAGCGAGGCAGTTTGGACACAGACACTGGCAAGTGGCTCTGTAGTACTAAACAAGATTTATCTTTTTTTTTTGTTATATAATGCCATGGCCATGGATCGCATTTCTTCAACCACAGTGGGACAGACGGATGGTGTCAGCAATGGCACATCACACTGATAGAAGAAAGGAGTGAGAGTGAGGTGCCGGAGGGAGCAGGAGCAATAATGGAAGGTATGGACAATATTCTATGATTAAACATTTCCAGTGCGGTCTAACCTTACACTGTATAAAACAGTGGATGGGCAGCTGGCTCAGTGGTGTGGAGGGCTTACCCCCTGCCACACCAGCAGCTCAGGTTTGGGAACGGAGTTGGGTCATTTAGGGACTGGCTGGGGGAGAGATGATTGAGCATCCCATCAGACTGCTCTCCTCCCTCAGGGAGGGGGGTTGTGTGACCTGCTGCTTGCCTGCCAAGTGGAGGTGTCCAGGTGGTAGTGCAGCTTCAGGCAGACACATACCCAACTAACACTGGCATTTGAGGACTGCTACACAGAAGCGGAGCTCGCACATTATGCCATTGCACATGGACATCTGCAGGGGAAACGGGAAGAAAAAACCTCTGGCTGCAGGATGACGAGGGGACTCCCAGCCCCTCATCAATGACTGAGAACACTCTGCTGTGAAGATGAAGGGGTAAGTCCCGGAATGGGTGGTGTGGTGCTGGGGGGGGGGGTCTGTTCAGAAAAGAGTTGGCCAGGAGCACAAAGTACTAATGGGGAAAAAAAAAAAACAGTGGCTGGGTGACCATTCACAACTAAGTCTGTGTTACCATCTTGGGAAATGATGACATCATAGAGGCCTCTTGAGCTTCACTCTCAAGGTCACTATGATGTCATCACATCCCTTGATGAAAACACAGCCTTGTTGTGGATGGTAATCCATCCCCTGTAAGCTAAAGGAGTCTGTAGGGAAAACCCAAAGGGAGACAAATCCCCAAGGGTATCTGATAACGAGATAAAATGGTAAAAAGGAAGAGAGATTGGAATGAGGGCAGAGGGGTTAAGGAAAGAAGGCCAAAGAGTAAAGGGATGGCTGACAAGAAGAGTGGTAGCAGAACTTGGAAGGTCATGTGCGCAAATGCTTGAAGTCTGGGAAATAAAATCCCGGAACTAGTGGCCATTATGGCAGTGACCGACCTGGACATAGTTGCTATTACCGAGTCATAGTGCAATGAGAATCATGACTGGGACATAGCCATTCCAGGCTATGCTTTGTTCAGGAAGGACAGGGTGGGTAAGAAAGGGGGAGGAGTGGCTGTTTACATGAGGGATAGCATAAAAGCCACAGGGAACACAGGGAGGGGCAGAGGTACTGTGGGTTACCCTAGAGATGGGTAATGAAGCCACTGTTCACACTGGCATGATCTACAGACCTCCAGCACGGGGGGTGGGGGCGCTGATGTATAAGGATCTGGTGGAAGCCATGCAAAAGGTTGCAAATAATGGGGAGATGCTGCTGGTGAGGGACTTTCATCTGCTGGATGTAGACTGGAGCATCCCAGCTGCCGTTCAGCTAGGAGCAAGGACATTCTGGACTCCCTGCAGGGGGCATTACTCAGGCAGCTAGTAAAGCAGCCACTTGAAAGGGGCAATACTGGACCTTGTACTCATCAACGGGGACAGTGTTGCAGACATCACGGTGGGTGGCCACCTGGGGACCAGTGACCAGGGATTCCCTGTCAGGAGGGGAGGGCTTGAATGTAGTGGAGGAACAGTGGTCAAAACTGAAAGCGGTGCAGTAAAAGCAACAAACCTCTGTGTCAGGCAAGTAAGCAAAAGCAGAGGAAAAACAGATTGTTACGGTTCTCAGCAGAGGTGGTTGGGAAAGTAAGAGCAAAAAAGTTAGCATTCAGGAGGTACAAGGAGACACAGAAGGATGAGGATAGGGTGGTTATCAGATGAGACAGGGAAAGCAGTCAAGAGTGCAAAGGCATAAATGGAGGAGAAAATGGCTCAGACAGTTAAGGAAAGGGACAAGACATTTTTCAGGGATGTAAGTGTAAGCCCCCCAAAGTGGGCTTACCTTTGGAGCTCTGTGCTCCCCAGCTCCCCCGCGGTGCTGGCACCTGTGACTGTGGTGGGAGTCGCACTTTGCAACCCCCTGTGCAGCTTGCAGCTGTGGCCATTCTGTTGGGGTGCCTTGGCCCATTCGGGGACGGGCCATGATGTATGTCCATGCCGGCGGGTGTGGGGTGTATGGTCCTGGGTCTGGTTTTGGGTCAGGTTGGGCTCGGGACCATGCGCATGTAAATAAATCATTATTTTAGTTTAAAATGGTCCAGCGTGCAAGGCGCATATGT
This sequence comes from Neoceratodus forsteri, assembly GCA_016271365.2. Taxonomy (NCBI): domain Eukaryota; kingdom Metazoa; phylum Chordata; order Ceratodontiformes; family Ceratodontidae; genus Neoceratodus; species Neoceratodus forsteri. The sequence goes on along the minus strand of CM057454.1, from coordinate 1,079,551,384 downwards.
GGCTACTGCCGGGGAAGGAATTTAAAAGAGCAGTGGCTCCTTCAAGACAGTAGTTTTCAGTGCTGGCTGGCACCGTGGGGCGCAGAGAAAATATTGGATTCAGGACTACAAGCCCCGCAGGGCCTCAAAGCAAGTGGCAGGTTTGGCACCATTAGATTCAGTTCATGATTGGACCCACATTTTCAGGCGCCAACCCAGTGAGGCTATATAAGAGAGGGCAGAAGGAGAGATGAGAGATTCGAGAGAGAGGAGAGGAGGTTGGATTTGGGTGTCTGCCCGCTTGGCCATGTGACCGGTCGTTTATTGTTTTATTTTGCCGCAAAAGTGAGACAGGGTAAGAACATGGTGGTGGCTGTTTGTAGGGAGAGCCTTGCTTAGGGCTAAACTGGCAGCCTTGGTTCCTGGAAGGGAAGAAACAATCTATGCTGCCTGCAAGGGAGCATAGGGAGAGATTGAGCCATGAAGTAGGGGTTATGTGTGGGGTCTGGAGATGGGCAGCCCCAGACTTAAGCATGCCCCTGTGCATAAATAGTCAATTCTGAGCTTCATGCCCAGCAGCTAAAAGAAGCGAGTGTTGTAGCAACTGAGGGTCAGGCAGTTGTTTCCCCAAGTATGCATGCTCCTTGTGGCAGTGTTTGGAGGGAGGCAGAAAAATTATCTGCAGTCTATTTTCTGCATTGAGATGGCCTGTTCATCCTCAAGTGTGCACCTGCCTTGGACTGTAAGCTGCCTGTGACTGTACGGAGTACTGCAGTAAGTTCTGAATTGGGACCCCTGGGTCCAAAGTACAGTTTACCTTCTACCGTTTAGCTACATAATGTGACCCCCGGTCCTGCTTTACTGCTTCATGGAGTGACTGTTTATTTCTGTTGATTGTTCATTAAATAGGATCCCATTTTTGCAACTTTGCATTTGTCTCGTGTTTAGAAAAAATAGTTTTGCTGCTGCTAAAAGAGATTGCATCCACAGCCTTGCATCCAGTGTGTTCCAGGGTGGCATCCAGAACAGCAGGGACCAGAGACCCACTGAGGAAGATGTCAAGAGGCCTGCCTGGTGAAAGCAGTCTACAAAGGCCTCCAGGCGAAGTGGGCAAGGCCCCTTTCCTCTTGAGCTTTACCACCTTAAATACCCCTAGACAGTGAAGTGGGGGGTGTTTACATAAGTGAAAGGAGAAAGACTGTGGAGGGATTGTAGGACTGTGGAAAGTGACAAGGAAAAAGTACCTTTGTTCAGTGTTCACAAAGGAAAGGGAAGGTGAGGGGCCACAGATAAGTGTCAGGGGCATCAAAGGATGGGAGGTGGACACTAGTCCATTTACAGAGGAGAGAGAGTCCTGAAGGCACTTACGAATCTGAATGTGGACAAGGCAATGGTGCCGAATGGGATACTCCCAAGGATATTGAGGGAGCTCAGATAGGTGCTGGCTGCACCTCTGACAGTCCTATTCAAACACTCATTGGAGACGACAGTGGTACTGGAGTAGGGCAGACGTAGTCATACTTCACAAAAGTGGGAGCAGGGAGGAAGGCCGGCAATTACAGGCAAGTCAGCCTGACTTCAGTGTAGGGGAAATTAATGGAATTACTACTGAAGGAAAGGACTGTGGACTATCTTGAATCCAGTAGCTTACAAGATCTGAAGCAACATGGATTCACTGGTGGGAGGTCCTGTCAAACAAATCTGATAGATTTCTTTGAATGACAAGGGAATTAGATCAGGGTGGTGTGGTGGATGTGGCCTACCTAGATTTCAGTAAGGCCTTTGACACCTAGGAGACTTGTGAACAAGCTAGGCAGTCTGGGAGTGAGTCCAAAGGTGGTAAACTGGGTAAGAAATTGGTTGGGGGATAGGCAACAGAGTGTGGTGATAAACAGAATTCACTCCAAGGAAGGGAGGGTGACCAGCAGGGTGCCACAGGGATCAGTACTGGGACTGGTCCTCTTCAATGTCTATTAGCGACATTGTAGAGGGGCTTGAAGAGAAGTTATGCCTTTTTGCAGATGACACTAAAATCTGCAATAGGGTAGACACTCCGGGGTGTGTGTGAAAAAAATATATAGGAATCTAAGAAAGCTAAAGGAGTGGTCAAGAGTGTGGCAACTAAGTTTCAATGCAAAGAAGTGCAAGATCATGCACTTGGAGTGCAGAAACCCAAGGGCGGAGTACAAAATGGGGGGGAGTGGTACTGGCGACCACCAAACAGGAAAGATACCTGGAGGTAATCATATCTGATGACCTAAAGGTGGCCAAACAATGTGACAAAGCAGTGGGGAGAGACAGTGGGATGCTGGGTTGCATAGGGAGGGATATCACCAGCAGGAAGAGGGAAGTGGTGATACCACTGTATAAATCACTGGTGAGACCACACCTGGAGTACTGTGTCCAGTTCTGGAGACCACATCTCTGGGAGGACATAGACAGAGTTGAGGCGATGCAGAAGAGAGCAACTAAAATGGTGCAGGGTCTGCATCAAAAGCCCTATGAGGAGAGACTGAAGGACTTCAATATGTGCAACCAACTCCCTGGAAGAAAGAAGGGGGCCGGGTATGATAAAGACTTTCAAATACCTCACAGGTATACGGGTATAAATAAGGTTCAAGAGGGAAACTTTTTTTTTTTTTTTAGTCTCTTTATCTGCCCGGTCCCTGGTGGCAGTGCCTCCTATCAGCTCCCCAAGACCCGTCCCCCACTTGCAACCCACCCTTTCCAGCTGTCTCATGGCTTTGCCCCCCCACGGTGGGGCAGTGGGGATCCCTTGACCCACCGTAACTCCGGATTCTGTGCTGGAAAGGTGACTGCCCATTGTGGGGGTGGCGCTGTGGGGACCGACTGTCATACTGCGTGCCAGTACCTGATTTTTCCACCTGCAGTTTTTGTCCCATAGGTGAGGTGTGCAATGATGCCACAAGGAGCGAGCGTGCATGCTCCCATGCACGCTCCTCCGAGTGTCTGCCTCACCTACCCCCTTCTTGTGGAGTGTTTTGGAGAGCCAGTGCCCAGCTTCCGCTACGCGCCAGTTGTGCACCGACCCACTGGTGTCCCCCCACCCCAGAGAGAGAGAGAGAGAGAGAGAACAGTCCTACGGATGCTCGATCCCTTCTTCTCCCTACCGACCCTCGGTGGCCCATGCTCATTCCCGAACACTGGTCACTGGCGTAGTGCAAGGTAAGGCGTCCAGCACCTCAGCCCTCAGCACCACCGGGGAAACCTTTTTCAGTAAAAAAAAGATGCTCAAGAACAAGGGGACATTCTATAAGGTTGGAAAGGGGTAGGCTCAGGGGAGATATAAGAAAGTACTTCACAGAGAGAGTGGTGGATGCTTGGAACTGTAGTGGGATTCAAGAAGGCATAAGGGAACCTTAGTGGTAATGAAGGAGGGGAAAAGCCAGAGATTAAATAAGAGCTGTGATGTTACTGTAGGTAGGGATAATGGGCAGACTAGGTGGACCAATCAGTCCTTAACTGCCATCAATTTCTATGTTTCTATGTTCATTGTCTGAATATTTAGCTAGAAAGTGTTGTTTTTAAATTCACTTTTTGATGTATAATTTACATGTCATTTGTATGTTTTCGACACATACATTCACTAGGCATCGTAGAAACTCCAGCGTGTATTGTCTAACACTAATGTGGGGGATAAATCACATGGTTGAGATGTATTTAAACCCAGTTTTGATTGCAGTACCACACCCCCTGATGAAGCACTGGTCATAGGGTGAAGCTCTGGGGTATTGGTAGCTGTCCCAGGGATAAGCTGTTCATTTCTTTTTTTTTTTTTTTACCTAGCTATATGCAATATTTTTCACTATGTATGCTAGTAGTTCTTAACACTTTATATATGGATAGCTACCATCAGTCTGCACAATGGATTTATTGAAGTACTCCGTTTTGGAGGGAGCTGATGTCTGTACGTTTTATGAAGTGAAGAATCTCAACATCTGAATAAATTCTTTAAGTTCTGTTCTTGACAGGACAATTTTTCTTGTAATAAACTGTGTCCTGTGCCCCATTATGACACTTACCCCAAGTGCCTGCCTGTGTTAATATGACTACTCCCAAATTCCTCTCCTTAGAAGTAGTGCCCAGCTTAACTCTTCCCATCCAGTACACTGTCCTGGGATTCTTGTTTCCTATTTGTATCACCTTGCAGTTTTTGGCATTGAATTTCAACTGGCAAACCTTGGACAAGGTTTCCAACCTTCACATGTCCTTCTGCAACTCCCTTACTGCCTCCTCGCAGTCTGTCCTGTCACAGAACTTAGTGTCATCTGTGAAGAAACACATTTTGCCCTGTATTCCTTCTCCTATGTTGCTGATGAATATAATGAAAAGGACTGGTCCCAGTACTGATTCCTGCGGCATCTCACATATGACCTCTCCCTCTCTGACCCCATTTACTACCACCTTGTTTTCTCCCCTCAACCAGCTTCCCACCCATGTAACTAGATCCTGCACTACTCCCAGATCCTCTTACTTCTTCAACAGCTTTCTGTGAGGCAATGAGTTGAATGCCTTGCTGAAGTTCAGGTAGAGTAAATCCACTGCCTTAGCTACTCATGCAAAGAATATTATCGTGCTGGTCTAACAAGATCTCCCTGTCACAAATCCATGCTGCTTACTAGCCTAGAACTTGTTTTTCTCTAGGTAGTCCACGAGGTCCTCTTTGATTAGTGCCTCCATCAGTTTACCCACAATAGAGGTAAGACTGATGGGCCTGTAGTTACACAGTTGCTCCTTGTCACCTCCCTTGTGGAGTGGAACCATGTCACTACCCCCCCAGTCTTTTGGAACCATCCCTGACTATAAGGAGCTATTGAATACTCCCTGCCAGGGATTCAGCCAGTTCTGATGCCAATTCCCTGAGCACGTTTAAGTGCATCCCACCTGGCCCTGGAATGTTATCTATTCTCAGGGCTGCAAGCCCCTTTTTTCTATATCTACCACATGTCCCATCTGAGGGATCCCCCTTACAGCACCCTTTATACTCCTTTTTGGCAAAGGCCTACTATTCTCCACTGTGAATACTCTGCAGAAGTAGTTGTTAAAAATGGTGGTCTGCTCATCTTCCTCTACTACCCTGCCCACACCATCAGCCTTACAATCTCCTGTCATCTTTTTTCCCTTCCTTAACCCCTTCGCCATACACAGCTCCCTGTCTGCTTTTGCATCCCTGACCTTCCTCACCTTTTCCTAATATTCACTCCATTAGTTGTCCCCTTGTTTCTTCTTATATCCAATTAAGGCTCTTTTTTAGTTCTTACTACCTTCCTGGCCATCCTAGAGAACCAGATTAGGGTCCTGTGTCAGTTACTCTTGGTAACCATTCTCAAGCATGACTTGTTACCTCAAAAATAGACTCTTATTACTCCACATCTCCCCCAGCCCCTTGATATTGTTTACGTCAACCAACTTATTCCTAACTCCTTCATCTGGTTAGTCTGCTTGTATGAAATCCAGAACTTCAGCCTTCGATGAGGGTGTACTGGTAACCAGGGACCGTTCATACCATATGGTGTTATGGTCACTAGACCCCAGTGGTTCCCCAACCTGCACTCTACCTACCATTTCCAAACAAATTTAAGCGAAATACTGTTCTGTGATAGTGAACTCCTCTGATCAACTGATGAACTGAGAAATATGTGTCATGTTGATCTTAGAAAGAGATGGGTAACAAACTTATGTTTTATACCCGATTTTTAATACTATATTAACTTATACCTTCTTTTTATTCTGTAAAACTTGTAATGTGCAAAAATGTTTATGTCTTGGATGAACAATAAACTTGACTACCATTTCCAAGTTGTTGAGCACCACATTAAGAATGGCAGCCTACCCTGTGGGCTCCCTAACCATCTGAACCAACAGACACTCCTGCAATGTATTTAGCAGGGCATGAAGACTTGTAATCAGACTGGGATATTCCAGCAGCCATGTCTGGCAGACTGAGATCTCTCACCACCTCTACCTCCTCATTTCCGGACCCCTTTTCAATTTCTGCCCCTAGTTGTCTGTCACTCTCAGTCCCCTGTTCTGTATGCCTGTTTACCTGATGCTGTCTTTAGCTGTACCCACAGTGATTCTGTCTTCCCCTTTCCTCCTGCAGTGGATCCATCCTTTACTGATTCTGCATATTTCCTGACATACTGGGTAACCCCACTTCCTTTTGCCTTACCCCTGTTTCACCTGTACATGCTGTACCCCAATACTGCCAGGTCCCAGTCATTATTTCTGGCAGTCCATGTTTCTTTTATGGCTATGAGGTCTAATCCTGTCATTGCCTGGAGCTCTTGTTAGCTAGGGCTGCTGGCATTTAGGCAAACTGCCATCCAGTTTTCACTTATACTCTTCCCATGTATTCAGCTTTTCTGCCTTTGTCCTTCCCTTCCCTACCACTTACTGACTTTGTGAGCCCCACCCCCAGTACTCTTTCTTATCATATTGTGGACCCCTGCGCCCTGCTGCTTCTATCCTCAGTGCTCCTAGTCATCTTTGGGGGAATCCTAGCTACAGCACAGTCAGACAGGATGCAACCCAGTAACTTGCAGTAAATGGCATGCTGCAACATACTGCATGATAAAAGGGCTTAATTGCCATTGAATTATATTGTTCTATGCAGCATTTTGCTGTAATACTGCAATGTACTGTGTTGCATCTTGGCTGGTGCCCCTGTGCTTTCCTTCTTTTGCTCTCCTGCCTCTGCCAGTCCCCCAATCTCCATCTTCCCCACCCCATCATTCAGTTTAAAAGTTCACTAATGTAGACATCAAACTTCTACCCCAGCACACTAGTTCTCTCTTGTCAGGTGAAGGCTGTTATGCTTGAAAAGCTTAATATCCCAAAAGTCACCCCCAGTCTCCCACAAAATGGTACTTCTTTTTATGACACTAGCCCTATCACTATCCCCGCAGCCACACATTAATTGCCTGCATTATTTATTTATTTATTTTTAATCAGCCCACTTTCCCACCTGCAATTTATCAGCGCTGTACATCAGAGGGTGCCCCATCTTCACCTTCTAGTCTGCACAGCTGTATCAACCCCCTGATCCCCCATCTGCATATCCATCTAACATCAGGTGGCATTACTTCACCCAGCTGCCTCTGATTTAGGTCAGGCACCCACTCTGCATCCCACCAGAGCCTTATCCTGCAACAGCTCTCCATCCCCTAACTTTCTAAAGGTGCAATTAGTTATCATGCACACCCACATTGGGAAAACCCCCAACTGCCTGGACCCTCCTAGTAGTGACACTCCTCACTATACTGTCACCACCAAGTGACAGGAGTTAGGGGGCACGCTGATCTAACAATTAATAACAAAATAAACCCACAATTAAAAACTATCCCTTGGGAGACAGGGTGTGGAATTGCTACCGTGAGTGAGCTACAGACAAGCCCCCTCTTCTACTCAACTTAAACTATCCCTTCCAAGTCACTGACTGGGGGTAGCACCCCTGCAACAACCACTATATGGGCCAAACCTCCTAGGGGCCCTAGCCCACAGCAGCATACCTTAAAATAATGAAGGCATCTGCAATGGTGGTACTTTTTCAGACTGGTGCTGCAGATCCTATTACTAAGATTTGGCAACATACACCCCAACCCTGGTCCACCCCAGGGGGTGAACTTAGCCAAGGCCGCCTAGGTTACCTTAAAAACTGCCTTCCTGAACATTGGCAACCTCCTACCAAAGATGGCTCAGTTTGAAGCCTGGGTGAGACAAAACCAGCTTGACATCATCTCACTCACTGAAACATGGCTATCCTCTAAAAACTGCAGACTCCTCTATCTCCCTACAAGGGTATAACCACTTCTGGTTAGACCATATAGGTAAATGGGGAGGTGGATGCCTAATCTACCTATGAAACACCTTGCAAGGTTATAAAATCACCTAAACGGGACCAATGATAGCTGTGAGTGCCTAGCAGTTCACACTAGTGTATGAACTTATTTTGTTATTGTAATACCACAGATCTTTGCTGAAAATGGGGGTTGTTCCCCAACAAATGAATCCTGTATAAAAATAAAATTTAATCAACCCTTATGGCCATTTACATTCCCCCAGGGAAGCAACAAGTTGGACTAGACACTTTTGCCTTGCATTACAAGCAAGTAAGCCAGAATCAAGAAACTGTAGTAGTGGGTGATTTTAATGTCAATTGGAAGGCAAAATCTAGCACAGGTTACAAAGACCAAATGCACAATCTTTATCTTACACAAGCTGCTACAGAAAGCACCAGAACTAATTACAAAACACGCACTTCAACCTTTGCAGACTAGGTCCTCACTACCAACCCAGATAGGTTGACAGAGGTTACTGTGATACCTGATGTTCTGAGCTACCACTCACTAATTGTGTGTAGTTGGTCCACCAAACTAAACCGGCCAGCTCCCAAAACAATCTACAACAGGTACTTTGCAAAGGGGGCACTGACAGCATTCAAAGCCCACTTGGCCCAGCTAAACTTGAGCCAGCTAGATTCCACCACCAACATTGATTCAGCCATTGACCACTTCATAACTGTGTTAAATGCTGTAGCAGATAAATTTGCCCCTTTCAAGAAGCGGGTCATTCAAGGCGACTCTGCCACATGGGTTACACCATCACTGCTTGCTCAAATGCGGGACAGGGACAACCTATGGCACAAGGCCAAGGAATCCAGCACACAGGCACACTGGCAGGAATACAGGGCAGCTAGGAATAGGTGCACTAAGAATATCAGACAGAATTAGGCAAACTTTTATAAATAGCAGCAAATTAGCTGCTGGGGAAAGGGGAAGGCATTCTGGGAATCACTAAAGGCTCTCTTGGGTAGGGGTGATAAAACATCACCAACAATGCTCAACTCAAATGGAAGCATCACACTGGACCCTATTGAGATAGCCAATTCATTCACTAAAGCCTTCACTGACCTTAGTGCCATCCTCCCCCCTGAAGACAAACCCACTGCCACCACTGTATCTCATGGCGACACCCAAAAAGATCAATGTAGGCCACAATTTCACTTTAAATCGGTCTCAGTAAAGGACACAGTCTGCTATGTTAAGTGAGTACTTGGGAAAACAAGGATGGGAAGTGACTCACTTGACGTGAAACTAGTTGCCCTGGTCCTGGATGAGCTTGCCATCCCCCTGACTAAACTTTTTAACCTCTCTCTCAGATTCTCACAGTTCCTCAAGTAATGGAAAAGTGCCCTGGTCATCCCGGCCATAAAAGTGAAGACCGCACACATTAGTTGCAAACTACAGGTCTATATCCATTCTCTCCCCACTGTCCAAAGCATTTGAGAGAATTATATCTGACCACCTTGTCTCCTACCTCAGCGAGTATAATCTCCAGTGTGAACAGCAACACAGTTTCCATAAAATGCACAGCACCTCCACTGCACTGATCGAATACACAAGCATACTACACAAGGCTCTTGACAAAGGACACCTGGTTGGCTTTATCTACATAGACCTCACCAAGACCTTTGATTTAGTATACCACTCACTACCACTAACAAAGCTATCCACATTAGGTCTCTCTGTGGCCACCATGCTCTGCTTTAAAAGCTACCTCTCAGGCAGATTGTAACAGGTTAAGATAAATGGGAAGCTCTCTGATGCCAGGCCTGTCATATCAGGTGTGCCAGAAGGCTCCATCCTGGGGCCCCTTTTGTTCAGCCTCTTCATCAATAACCTTCCCGAAGCCTGCCCTACTTCCACTCTCTTATTTTATGCAGATAATGCAGTCATCTGTGCAAGTAACCCTGCCAGGACTTACTTACTCGAGACCTCCAATGCAGCTTTGCATCCCTTGAGAACTGGTTCCAGCAGAACAAGCATGTGCTCAACTACAAGAAGACCAAAACAATACTCTTCTCAAGTGCATAGAAGAGAACTAAGGTACAAGTGATCAACATCCTCAACACTAAAGGTGACCGTCTAGAACAGGTAGAAACTTTCAAATACCCACGGGGGGTCACCATTGACCAGACTCAAACTTTTGCACTATGTGTCAACCAAATCATCTGCAACATTAACAGAAGACTAGGAGCACTATATAGACATAGGAACAACCTTACCCCAGAAGCCAAAAAGGTGGCAGTTACAAGTTCCATCCTCCCCATAGTCGACTATGGCCTAACAGTCTATGGGAGTGCCACAGACACTGTGTTAAACACGGTCCGGATAGTCCTGAACAAAGCCTGCCACTTTGTAACTGGGGCTGACAAACTCGCACACCTGCACTCTATACTTTCTCACAAACTGGCTTCCCCTGCAGGACAGAATAAAACATCAAACTTGCCTGCTAGGCATGAAAGCCCTCATGAGCCTGGACACCCCCCAGGGCTGCAAGGTCTCCTACAACCTGCTTCAAATCCTTACTCAGTCAGAGGCATGACCATCAGTATATTGCCTGATCCATTCAACCGAACAGCTCTAGCCAAATGCTGCTTTGCAACCAGGCTTAATGAACTTCAGGTAATACAACAGACACCAACTAAGCTGGGTCCTTTCAAATGGGAACGTCTAAATTTACTCCTACCTGGCTACAAATGTAGCTGCTTCACCTAATGAAACCCCATCCCATGCACTGTCACTAGCCAACTGCACCGCCACCCAACCCAACCCTTGCACCATCTGATCATGGTGCTTCTGCCCCCTAAGGTCCCCTCTTACACGATCATGTGATGCCAGCACTTTACCCACCAAATGATCTCCTCACACAGGTGCCTCTCCTCCATTCCAATGTGCCATAAAAGCATATAGACTTAACCTCTGACAATGCCCAGATGGGTTGCTATCTTTGTGTAGCTCTTAGTGCCTATGTTTTGCTTTGTATTATTTGACCTGTTGAATGTTAACTTTTGTTCACTCTGTACTGCCAAAACGGTACTTATGTTACTCATTCTGTTTTGTTATGTCACTGAATCAATATTTTTCAGCCTTTGTTAATCAGTTTTTAATAACATCTTTGACATGGTGTAAACATGGTGTCATACGTCTATGAATCTATGAAATTGTTTTTCTGACGAGGAACCTTTGTAAATGAGCATTTCTGCTCAAAGGTGTATTTCCAAACTTTGAAATAAATAAATAAATGAAACACCTCAGTCTCCTCTTTCCTCACTCTACCTCTCCTCTTCCCCCCTACCCTACACAGGGAGGACCTTGTAAAAGGCCAGGGAATCTGTGTGCCTTCAGTCTGTCCTGTAGCCTTCAAAAATTGCACTTTACTGTCTCAATAGGCTGGTTGGCCACACTGTTGGTACCTAAATGCACCAGCATACCAAGCTCCCCTTCCTCTCACATCCTTCCTATCCTGCCCATGTCTCATATGGCTGATGCACCAGAAAACCACTGGCAAAATGTCAGAAAAGGGGAAAATGCTACTAGTGGGTGACTTCAATATGCCAGATGTGGACTGGCAGATCCCCACTGCAGCTTCAGCTAGAATCAGGGACATCCTGGACTCTCTAAAGTGATCATTCCTCAGACTAGTCAGTGAACCCACTCGTGATGATGCTATACTGGTTGTGGTACTTACAAATAGAGACAGTGTGCCGACGTCAAGGTGGGAAGTCACCTGAGGATCAGTGATCAGTGTACAATATGGTTCAGTATAATGACAAAGGCAGATTCCAACCACACTAAGGTGAGAGTCTGGACTTTAGAAGAACAGATTTTGTAAAAATGGGCAAATGCCTAATGTGTGAATTGGCAAGGGGTGATAGCCTAGGTGAAGTGGAGGAATAGTGGGAGAAATTAAAGGCTACAAACCTAATCGGGCAAGTAAAAGTAAGAGGAAAAAAAGGCCACTGTGGTTCTCTAGGAAGGTGGCTGGAAAGGTAAAGGGTAAAAGGGTGGCATTCAGAAGATATAAGGAGACACAGAGGGAGGATACAGGGAGGTGTAAGTGTAGAAACAAAGAGAAGCAGGGAAAGCATTGAGGAGAGCAAAGACAAAAAACAAAGAAAATATCCCAAGAAATAACAAAAGAGGGCAAAATCTTTTTTAGGTGTATAACTGAAAAGAGGAGGAACAGGGGAAGGATTGTGAGATTAAAAAGGGATATGGGAGGATACACAGAGGGAGACCAGGAAAAAGCAAACATACTAAACAAATATTTTTGTTCAGTGTTCAAGGTAGAGGAAGATTGTGGTGGACTGCAAAACACAGTATGTGCTCTGTAAGGAGGGAACTGGGTACCAGTCCTTTCCCAGAGGAGAGGGTGCTAGAGGGATTTGCTAGTCTGAAAATAGACAAGGCCAATGAAACAGATGGGGTACATCCTAGGGTGTTGAACAAACTCAGAAATGCTGGCTGCATCTCTGACAGTCCTTTTTAATAGCTCACTAGAAACAGGTGTGGTTCCAGGGGACTGGAGGAGGGCAGATGTAGTCTGTATTCATAAAAGTGGCAACAGAGAGGAGGCTGGAAATTATAAGCCAGTCAATCTGACTGCAATGGTGGGAAAGTTAATGGAAACTTTGTTGAAGAAGAGGATAGTGGATTATCTTGAATCAAATGAGTTACAAGATCACAGACAGCATGGTTCACAGGAGGGAGGTCACGTTAAATGCTTTACATAGATTTCTTCGATTGGGTGACAAGTAGTGGGAGGCACAGTGGATGTGGCATACCTAGATTTCAGTAAGGCGTTTTGACACCATTCAACATAGGAGACTATTAAAACAAGCTGGGGAATTTAGGAGTGCCTCCAAAGGTGTTAAATCGGGTAAGAAATTGGCCAGGGGATAGAAAATAAAGGGAAGTAGTAAATGGAGTTCATTCAGAGGAGGCGAGGGTGACCAGTGTGGTGCTGCAGGGATCAGTGCTGGGACTGGTCCTCTTTAATGCATTTATAAGCGGCACTGCAGAGGATCTGGAGGGGATGGTTTGCCTATTTGCAGATTATGTCAAGATTTGAAAGAGAGCGGACATGCCAGGGAAGGTGTGTCTGGAAAGGACGAAGACAGACCTGAGAAAGTTAGAGGAGTAGTCTAGGGTATAGCAACTTGAGTTCTGTGTAAAAAAAAAAAAAGTGTGAATAATGCCCTTGGGATTCGGGAACTCAGAAATGGAATACAAAATGGGAGGAGTAATATTTAGAACAACCAAGCAGGAGAGAGAGAGAGAGACCTCTGTATAATTGTCTCGAATGACCTAAAGGTAGTTAGGCAGTGTGACAAAGCAATTGGGAAGGCTAATGTGATGCTGAGTTGCATAAAGAGGGGGATCACTAGCAGAAGTAGGGAGGTAGCGTTACCTCTGTATAGGTCACTGGTGAGACCTCGTCTGGAGTACTATGTACAGTAATGTAGACCACATCTACGGAAGGAAATAGAGTGAAGATGGTCCAGAGGACAGCAACTAAAATGATGAGAAGTCTGCAAAAGAAGACCTATGAGGAGAGAGTGATGGTACTCAATATGTACACCCTTAAGGAAAGGAGGGGGGGATATGATAGAGACATTTAAATGCATAAATGAGGTAAATAATGTGGAGAAGGGGAGCCTTTTTCTGATGAAAATGTGTTCAAGAACAAGGGGGCATGATATGAATTTGGAGGGGGTAAATTCAGGAGGAATAAAAGAAAGTACTTCACAGAAAAGAGTGGCAGATCCCTGGAGGAACAGGTTGCCAACTGAGGTAGTTGGGGTGAAAACAATGCAAGGATTCAAGAAAGTTTGCGATAGGCATAAAGGAATTTTAGGGGAAAAGAAACAAGGGGTGGGTGCAAGAACCAGGAATTCTGTAGGTTCTACAGGAATACTGCAGGTAGGGTTAAATGGACAGACTGGGTGAATCAAATGGTTATCGCTGACGCATTCTATTTATGTTTCTCAGGGAGAGTAGTCCCTTCTTTCAACATTTCCCCACAAGAGTGTTCACAACAGATGCTTCACTTCTGGGGTGGGGAGGCCACTAAGGGACAACACAGTCATTGGTGTCTGGGACTCAGAGGAGCACAAAGAGTATGTAAATTTGCTACAGCTACTAGCAGTGCTCCTGTCAATGCAATCTTTTTGCTTCCTGTTGGCAAGGGCAATATGCCCAAATTAAGACAGACAATGCAACAATGTATTAAATAAACAAACAAGGAGGTACCAGAGACACAAACCTCTGTACCGAGGCAATAAGGATATGGAAACTAGCATATTTTTTAGAGGTGACCATGGCAGCAGTACATTTGCCAGACAAAGACAGTGTGCTGGCAGACTTCCTGAGTAGAATAAGTCAGGGAAATCATGAATGGTCAATGGATCAACAAGTGCTAAATTCAGTTTTAAGAGCTGGGGGTTCCAGAAATAGATCTGTTTGTCTCATGGGAAAACAGTAAGCTCCCCAAATTTTGTTGCAGACTTCCATCACTAAGGACAGTCCCAGGGGATGCATTGTTTCCATTTTGGAAGGGAAAGTTCCTCTATACTTTTCATATGTCCCCTCTAATTCTGAGAGAGGTGTTGAAACTGAGAAGGAAGTCCACAACAATTATTTTGGTAGTACCAGACTGGGCTAGCCAGACCTGGTACTTTTCTCCTGTTGACAATGTCACTTAGAACCCCAATTTTGCTGCAACTGACACACAATCTTATGACTCTGTCATAGGGCAGGGTGGCTCATCCAAACCTCAAAACATTTCGCCTAAAGGTTTGGTTCTGAAGAGCTAGAATACTCTGGGTTAAACCTTTCCAAACATGTGTTGGAAGATCTTCTTCAAGGGTATCTCAGTCACCAGGTCACACCATAGGAAATTCACCATCAGTGAAGGAGGATCCACAAAGATTTTCCAGCAGTACAACTGGGGCCGCCCACACCAACAACACCTGCTGACATCATTAACCCCAAAAAGGCATGAGCAGCCCCGCTCCCTCCTCAGTTCTTTCCGCGATCAACTCCTTTCACATGGGTCTCCAAGGAAGCTCCGTTGCAGTTTGTGCCATTTTTGCCTATGCTTTTTCTTTAGCTTTTGGAATCTCATTTTAATAAAGAGAGTCTTTACCTTGTTTATGTCAAGAGTCACTCCTTCCACCTCTGCCGCTGTGGAAAGAAGATTGCTTCTTCAGATGACCACACACTCTGCATCTGCTGTCTTGGGCCTGACCACTATGGCTCTGCCTGTGAGTTCTGCAAAAAATTCAACCTTACTACCCTTATTTCTCAGAGTGGAAAGGTTTTACCATTTGGTGTACATCACATAACATTTCACGGTCACACTTTAAGTGTTGCAGTTTCAATGTAACTTCAGGGTAGGTAGTCATTACTTACATGCAGCAGGGGTAATTAACTGTAGTTACAAATTTGTTGCATGTAACTGCACTGTAGTTACAGTGTAGTTACACTGTAACTACTGTGTAGTTAAAGAAACAAAGTGTTACCCACTTCACCTCTGGAGGCAGACTTATCTGTGGTACTGGATTATCTGGTACACACGTGCCCTCAGACTGAGGTCCTCCACTTTGAAAATGCACTAAGCTGCTGTATGAGCTTATAAGTCAGCTGGGAAAGAAAAACCATGTGCTTCACAGTGTTCAAAAGATTTTTCAAAGGTTTAAATCACATGTATCCTCTTGCAAGGGAGCCAGTCCATCCACTGGATTTGAACCTAGTTCTCGCACTATTGCTAGAGCCTCCTTCAAGCCCATGGCCTCAACAGAAATCAAGTACCTGACCTGAAAAAAAAATGTGCTTTTAGTAGCTATGGCATCTGCCAGAAGGGTCAGTGACCTGCAAGCCTTCTGTACAAAACCACATTACATTATTTCCCACAGAGATAAAATGGTACAAAGGACACACAGGAAGTTCCTTTCAAAAGTGATGTCAAAATTTCACTTGAACCATTCAGTAACCCTGCCTGTGTATTTTCCAAAACCTCATACAAATGCAGGTGAGAAGCTCCACACTCTGGGTGTTAAAAAGGCCCTAAGCTTTTATTTGGAATCTAGAACCAAAGGGTCTAGTACTAGCAGTGCACAGCTGTTTGTCACTTATGGTGAGATAAGCAAAGGAAAGCCAGCAGCTAAGAAACTGAAGAAAAAATAAACTGGTCCTCACTCTACCAACTCAAAAATGTCTGCATGGTGGTGATGCTTTTTATGGAAGCTCTTTGCAGCCTTCAGGACAAATACTTCCCTGTCACCACCAGGAGGGTTAAAGATGGCAACACCCGTTGGCTATTAAATAAACCTGTGGCCCAAATGAAAGAAAGGGACAAGACCTGGCAAGCCTTCAAGGCATCCCCATCCCCTCAATTATGGAATGCATACAGGTGACTTCGTAACTCCTGCAAGCAGGCTGTGAAGTCACTCAAGCGTAAATACTAC
This sequence comes from Neoceratodus forsteri, assembly GCA_016271365.2. Taxonomy (NCBI): domain Eukaryota; kingdom Metazoa; phylum Chordata; order Ceratodontiformes; family Ceratodontidae; genus Neoceratodus; species Neoceratodus forsteri. The sequence goes on along the minus strand of CM057454.1, from coordinate 1,079,535,072 downwards.
ACCAACCTACAAAACGAGTCTCTTGGCAACCCCCACAGTTTCTGGGCCTCAATTAGCATCCTCCTCAACCCAAAATCAAATAAAGAAATAACGGAACTTGCCTCCCCCTCTGGCCCCATTACTGACCCAGGCAAGATTGCTGATGGAGTCAACAGAATGTTCACTGACCTCACCAGCAAACTCTCTCCACAGCCTCCCTCTACCCAGGAGAAACAGCCATGCTGTCCACAGACATCAAGCCCTGCCTTTTATTTTACAGCCATCGACCATAGTGTCACTGGCAAACTCCTAAAGATGCTACCCACCAGGGCAGCCCAGGTAGCAATGGTCTGTATCCCACCTTTCTGAAATTCCTCTCCCCTGCCCTTGTAAAGCCACTGACCAACATATTTAACCTTGCCCTCTCATCACCTGCTATGCCTGACTCATGGAAGCATGCGCACATAATGCCTAGTTTCAAATCTGGCGATCCCGCTGCTTCCAAAAACTACCATCCCATCTCCCTCCTCCCACATCTAAGCAAACTATTAGAAAAAAAGAATTCACCACCAGCTATCTGAGCATCTAGATAAGTACAACCTCCTGAGCCCCCTCCAACATGTCTTCTGCAAACACCACAGCACCTCTTCGGCCTTGGCCTTTTCTCCAACCATGTCCTTAGAAACAGGGACATGGCCAGCCCGGTGGTGCTGAATGCCACATGTCACACCACACCAGTGACCCAGGTTTGGGAACGAGCCTAGATCACCCGGGGGTCAGCAAGGGAGGGAAAGGATTGAGCATCCAGAGGACAGCTCTCCTTTCTCGGGGGGATCCAGGGGCTATGCCCGGCACCGCGGCAACCTCTGGTGGAGACCGGAGGTACTGCAATACTTCAGGGCCAATGTAGAGGGTTGCGGAGTCATGGCAAGAAGTTCTCTGGCATCGTTGCACATCGGAACTCCATCAGGGAGGGGGAGGGCATAACGAGGGAGAAAAAAACCCTCCACTGCTGATAGGCAATGGCGCTTCCTCTCACTTTCCACAGTCCTAGAGTCGGGCCTGAGTACCCTCCACTTCCCCCCCCTCCAGCCCAGTGGCTCAATACTGTAAAGATAGAGTGCCCTTGGTGGGGGCGACCCTTCCCCAGAGGGCAGACCCAGGGAATGCCCGGCGCTGGAGAGGAGTGGTGTCAGGTACAGGAGGCAATGCAAGGAGGTAGAGAATGCACCAGAGAAGTCGCTGGAGAGAGTTCAGCAATGGTGGGTTAAAAATAGAGTTAAAAAAAAAGAAACAGGGACATGGGTATGGCCACAGGTGCGGTGTTTGTGGATCTATCAAAGGTCTTTGACCTTGTTGACCACCACCTTCTCCCAATCCACCCTGCTAAACCTAGGCTGCTCCCTGGATGCCATCGCTTGGTTTAGCAGCTACCTCGCTAACAGATCCCAGTCTGTTCTTATAGGCAAAGATACCTCTGCTGCATTACCTGTCCATACTGGTGTCCCCCAGGGCTCCATACTGGGGCCTGTATTATTCTCACTGTTCATAAATGAACTTCCTGCAGAAAGCATAAACTGTAATGCGCTTCTCTACACTGGAGACCTCATCTATGCAAGGACACAGACAGGATGGAAGCAATCCAGAGGAGAGCAACTAAAATGGTGCAGGGTTTGTAGCAGAAACCATATGAAGAGAGACAGAAATATGTATACTCTTGAAGAAAGGAGGGACAGGGGTGACATGATAGAAATGTTCAAGTACCTCAATGGAATCAACAAAGTCGAGGAGGGTAGCATCTTTCAGAAAAAGAGATGTGTAAGAACAAGGGGGCACAATTTAAAGATAGAGGGGGGATGGCTCAGGGGTAATGTGAGGACATTTTTTTTCACAGAGAGAGTGGTGGATACATGGAACAGCCTTCCTGAGGAGGTCGTTGGGTCTAAAACAGTGGGGGAATTCAAACATGCATGGGATAGAGACAAGGCAATTATAGTGGGGGGGTTGCAGGAAGTAGGCTGTTGGTTAACTAGAATCTGCAGCTTATCCAGCAGGTAGGGAAATGGGCAGACTGGGTGGGCCAAGTGGTCCTTATCTGCTGTCAAAGTCTATGTTTCTATGTTTCTATGTCATCTACCATAGTGTCAAGTCCCTTAAATCTATATCTTCTACACTCACTACAAATTATGGATCAGCTCAATGCCATACCTTGCAAAGGCCACTAAATCAAAAACCTTGTTACACAGTCACCCCTGCAGGCCCTCCTCTTGACACTGTATCCTCCTTCAAATACCTAGGAGTAACTCTTGATCCCTTCCTTATCCACAATGACCACATTTCTAACACTATGAAGAGAGTCCACCAGAATCTGGGGCAGCCTACCATGTAAACCACCTCCTGCCGACAATTGCCCAGGGAAATCTACTGCCCCTACTTGACTATTGCTCCCCAGTGTTCTGTTTCATGTCCACCTCACTTTTTTCTCATCTATCCCATACAACTCTGTCACTTTGCCCTTCAGGTCCCTTCCTCCACTCATCACTGCTGTCTATATCAGTCCTTAGGCTGGCTCTCTCTGCAGGGCTGTTTTGAATATACTATGGGCTGTCTAGTTGACACCTCTCTCAGGAATTCACATGTCCCTGTAATCCTTGTTTCTCACTAACAGGGTGGTAACTCAGTGTCTCAGGGTCTCTTCCTCCCCCCCGTAGTCCCCCATGTATCTACTGTCATGGGGAGCAAGGCTTTCTCTGTCTCTGCTCCCTACCTCTGGAACAGAATACCACCTGCTATCCATATGTTACCCTCTCATCATTCCTTCAGATCAAAGCTAAGAGATTGGTGCATTTCTCAGGCCACCTGTGCCTGCTTCCTTGGAAACACCCTCGCCAGAAATCAGCCTTAGGGGCCCAGTGTACTGTTTGCCTTACTTCCCAAGTACTGGGTACTACATAAACAATTGACACATTTTTGACTCCATTGTGAAAATGTTGATTGCTATAGTGTAATCCCTTAAGCACTGTACTGTAAAGCTTGGACTAGCTGAAAAATGTCTTGATTTGATGAAAGTGTATGTTCTAGTTCTCTGCAAGCAGATAAGTATCACTTTATTTGTCATGAACTTGTTTTTTTATGTCCTTAACCCCTGTTTTAAGATATGATGTTTATGTATCACTGTTTCTGGTACCATTGTACTCACTGTATTCTATGTACCTACTGTATTATAAGTTGTACCTATTGTCTGTGCCACTGTACGGCCCGGGTCACAACTGAAAATGGTCCTTTGGATCAGTTTGCTCACCCGGTTACCAAAAACATAAATAAGAAGACTATCTCATGGTGGATAATCTCATGTACACAATTGTTTGTAGAATGCTTGCAGTCAGCCGCCCAAAGGCCTACTGCACTCTACAAGTGGTCCTTCTGTCTCTCTGGCAGTCAAGAGGGGGCATACCCCAGCAGGAGATTTGTAAAACAGCTACCTGGTCCACAGTACCCATCTTTAGTGAACATTACTGCCTAGACGTTCAATCCAAAAGGAATGCCTGGTTTGGAACTGCAGTACTGCAGAACCTGTTTTCCTAAACAGGCTCTAGACTCTGCCTCCCAAAGGACTGCTTAGAGTCTGCAGACTTGTTTGGCATCACCTGTAAACTCCTGTTTTTAGAAGAACAGATTACCAGAGAGTACAGTAGTAATGATGTTTCTCCTTAGGGGTTTACTAGTGATTCATACAAACCCAACTCAACCTCCAATTCTAGAGCCTTAGTAAAATAGGGTTCTTCACTATGATCAATATGCACATCCATTGCTTGAGTTTTCTATTGTTATAAACTCTAAAGTTTTTTTCAATTTTCAATGTGTGGTATTAACAATCTTACAAATATGTTAAGAATACTGGAATAGATAAGTAGACACTGCTCTTTTTGGCTGTTCGGCAATTAATCTGCCAGTGGAACACTAAGGGAATAATGACAACAGTTCAGAGTTTGAATCTGCATAAGATTCCAAATGTCATCCCAGAGCAACAAGTCAGGCATGAGATGATTACAGACTTGTATGAAACACTACAAACCCATTAGAAGAAACATCATTACTACAGTGAGTAATTTTTTCCTTTGGTGACCTCCAGTGGGCACTTCTTCCAATCTAACTTTACATGATGATGTAGCCATGTCAAGCTTAAGTCAAGTGCCCAGGATGTCAAAGCAAAAAAAAACCCAAAAAACACACCTCCACCCATAGAACGCATAAATGTCAGATTACAGAACTGGTACATAAATACTAACATGTGGTTCCTAAACAATGACAATTTCTTCAGAAACAAACAATATCTTTTCTGAAAAGATGGGTTGCACCTAAATGAATGGGGATACACATTCTGGCAAAGAATATTGAAAATACACTTCAGCCCGGTGGCGCTGAGAGTTGAGGAGCTATATGCCACACCAGTGACCTGGGTTCAGGAATGAGCCTGGGCCACTGAGGGTTGGCAGGGGAGAGGAAGGATCGAGCATCCGGAGGACAGCTCTCCTTCCTCGGGGGTTCCAGGGACTATGCCTGGCACAGCAGTGACCTCTGGTGGAGAATGGAGGTACTGCACTGCTTCAGGGCTCCTCTAGAGGGCTGCAGAGCCATGACAGGACATGCTGTGGCATCACTGCATGTCTGGGCTCTGCCTGGGGGGGGGTTGGGGTGATGGCAGAACAAGAAAATGGAAAAACCCTCCACCTCCTGATAGGTGATGGAGGGTCGGGGAGGGTCAGTCCACCATGCCCAGTGTCGGGCCATCCTCTCTCTCCTGTGTGCTCTCCACCACCTCGCTCCACCAGACTAGATTTGAAGATAGAGCAGCAGGAGGAGTATGTCTGGCGGTCCTGCCTTGGGGGACTTAGAGAGGGGGGGGCCAGGTGGTAGTGAGGATGGCTGGAAGTAGTGAGAGGGGGCTTCAGATGGGTGGGATCAGGACTGGAATCCCGAGTGACCACTCCTGAAAGAGTTCATGAAGTGTGGAGTGAAGAAAGAAAGATAAAAAAAATATATTGAAAATACACTGAACCAAATGTGCCTTCCAGTTTGCTCCTGAGCTGCTGAAACGCTCCCACTGCTCCCCTATATCACCTATTGAACCATATCTCTCCCCTACCAACCTACTGACCTATGTACCCCCTTCTCCCTACCTGAGCCACCTCCCCACAGGTGTACTTCTCTGTTCTTACCACTAGCAAATTGCCACCTGCACCCCCTTAGCCTTGAGGCTAACCTCCACTTCAACATTTACACTGATGATGAAGGATGTATCTGTACTTTATACCCCTTTGGAGCTTGACAATGCCATATAGCTGCTACCTTGTTGAACACTCTAAACATGTACATATAACCTCTTTCCATGAATTCTCTCTTTCTCTTTAATTATCTCTTCCCACTCTGGGGACTGCTTCCCCTGTGTATTTTTACTACCTGCACTATAGATAATGCGATATCATTGTTCTTACTTGTATTACCTATGCCTAGTGCCTTTAGCTTTTACTGTTTCCCACCAACACATATATTTAAGTGTTCCCCCTTGTATTGACAAAGATCCTTTCTAAATGAGCTCTTAGCTCAAAGGTTGTAATCAGTGTGTCACATCCTTTAACTATCTTGGTGTCATGCTTGACCAATCCCTGGATTTCAGTCTTCACATACAGTCCACCTGCAAAGCTGTCAATGCTGAAATAGGTGTTGCTTACAAGACCAGCTATGTGTTAATGCCCTCTGCTAAGCTAGCTATTGCCAGAGGCATTCTACTCCCCACCCTCACATATTGTGTTCCTATTATTGCTGCTTCTAATAAAACCTCCCTCCATAAATGGGACTTTACTTATAATAACATTTGTCGATAAGCCTCCTCGTCACCTCAACTCAGGCACCATTGTCAACTCTACAGGGACTTGGGATGGCTCTCTCCCCCTGTGCTACCAGGCAATGCTATCTCGGCTCTCTCACTGATTCTATTATCAGGCTTCAAACCCCATCCTCGCTTGAGTGTTGCTGGTTTCCCAAACTTCCTCCCATGGCTTGCGATCAGCTGAAAAATCTCTACTCAACGTATCTAGGTGTCGCACATCCAAAGGTACTGGTGCATTCCAACATGTGGCACCCCAGCTATGGAATGCACTTCCATTTGTCCTAAGGCAGTCAAAACCCCATCTTTGCTTTAAAAGAGAGCTGCACCGTTATCTATCTCTGGCTGACTCATGCACCTGTCTTAACCCCATTTGATGGCACTAGGCCCTTTCACTCTCAGTCCTACTTTTGTCACCTTCAAACTCCCTAACCACATTACTATACCTCCCCTCTACTCCCAATAATGCTAGTCCTGCTGCCCCTTGGCCTATTTCCCTTCTCTCCTTCAAACTAAGACCCACTTCCTCTTATCCTAGTAAGCTGTTTGCCCTCCTGTTTCTTCCTACACTGCCCCCCCTTATACTACTGCATCTTTCAGTCTACCTCTTGTTTTATGTTATTTCTACTTACAATCTGTTCTGTTCTACTCTATATGAAGTTATTTCTCTAAACAGTTTCCCATGTAGTGTTATTTTTGATTGCCTGTGTGTTGATCATTGATACTATTTTTGACCTACCCTATGTATTCTTTTCCTGCACTTATAAAATGTTCTGTATGTTATACTGTTTTGTACTCTCAGGTCGTGCCTGAAAATTGTCATACTATGGCTAGTGCACTTACCCGGTAAACAAAAAGTAAATAAATACAATTCTGATTCTTACAATAAATAAATATGCATTTAAACTGATTGGAATGGGGGGAAAAGCAGTCCAGATGAAGAAGTAGGAGTTGCAGTCCAGAATTATAAGACAAAGATGACATCTACCAATAAACAACATACAAACAACAAATGGCTATTCCTACTTATAAATGCACAAAGCCTCAGCAATGAAAAAGAAGACCTTGAGGGAATTATACATAAAGCAAATCCAGTGATAACTGCAGTAACTGAAACCTGGTGGAATAACAACAATATGTGCGGAAAAGTAATACAAGGTTATAACTTATTCTACAAAGACAGGGAACACAAGAAAGGTGGAGGTAATGCAATGTATATTAAGGAGAGAATACTAACAACTGATGTAACAAACAAGGTTAAACCAGAACATCATATTACCGAGACAATTTGGATTAAAATAACTGGCAATAGTGTCAACAATCTAGTAATGGGTATATGTTATAGACCTCCAGATACAGACAGAAATATAACAGAACAAATCTGCAGAGAACTTGAACAAGCTTTCAAAATTGCAAATATTTTATTCCCAGGTGGTTTAAACATGGGTGACATTGATTGGGTAACTAAACACAGCTCAAGCAGCCTCCAGTCGATGCTTCATAAATACAACAGAACAACTAAGTGTAAATCAACATATAAACGTGCCAATAAGGGGCAATAAAATACTGGACTTGCTATTATCTTCACTAAACATAAGTATCAATAACAACAAAGTGACCACACCACTAGCAAATAGTGACCACAATATCATTTTTGCAGAGCTAATTATTCAACATAGGGTCAGCTACAGGGTGACATAAATATTTCAGTATGTAAAGGCAAATGGTGACAAACTAAATAAGGAGCTCAAAAGAATAAACTGGGAAGAAATTCTGGCCAATAAAACAATAAATGAAAAGTGAAATACTGTATATGTAAACAAATCATTCTAGATGTTTGTAGGAAACAGTACAAAAGTAAGAACATATAACCATCTGGGAATCAAACCAAGTTGGTTAACAAAAACTGTTACTAAATTGTTAAGGAAAAAAAGACAAGGCATATAAGGCATACCTGAAAAAGAAAACAAAGACTAAATGGGAGTTTTTTTTAAGCAGAACCTTAAGAAAAGAAAAGGCCATCAAATCTACAAAGAAACAGATGTAACTATATTTGACAAGAAATGCACATAGAAACAATAGTGAAACATTTTTCAGATACATAAATTCATTAAAAAATCAGATAAAATGGTAGGCCCAATTATCTCAGGAAACAATGCCATCGGTTCCTCCAGGAAGTGCCTAATACATTCAGTAAACATTTCACATCGGTTTATGCTCCCAAAACTAAAATACCAGACAAAATTAACCAATGAAAAAAATCAGTGTAGACTTAAGCCTGGAAACTATAATTCAGAAAATCAAATATTTTAAATAAAAATCATCACCAGGTCCTGACTGTATCTCACCAAAAAATGCTTATACTGATGATCAACAATATAGCTGTGCCATTAAAAATAATTTAAGAAGTATCAATAAGAAATGGCAGTATACCAAAAGACTGAAACATAGTTCTTGTAGTACCAATTTACAAAAGGAAATAAATATACTTGCAACAACTGTAGGCCTATAAGTTTAACACCTGTGCCAAGGAAAATCCTTGACAGGATTATAAAAACAAAAATAGAAGAGTCACCAAAAACTCAGGATTATAACCAACATGGCTTTATAGCAGGGAAATTGTGCACGAGAAATCTTCAATGTTTCTATGAGGAAATCAGTAAATCTCTAGACAGTTCCATACCACATGAAATAATTTACCTCGACTTCAGCAAGGCATTTGATATAGACCCCAATGGACCATAATAGAAAAACTTTAAGCAGAAAACATTGACTCCAGTCTTACTAACCGGACATTAGCATGGTTACCAAACAGAACACAAAAAACATTAATCAAGGGATATACATCATCTGTAAATGTGACTAGTGGAGTGCCACAAGGCTCTGTACTTGGACTTTTACTGTTTAAAATATTTATAACAGACATGCTTTGAAGAACTCCTGAGCCATTCAATAAAATATGCAGATGACTCCAAGTTGGAGGGTGTGGTAGAAACAAATGAACAAGCATATTGGATAAAATAATGATGTAGGCCAGGAAATGAGAATGAGGTTTAACCGTGGGAAATGTAAGGTTATGCATTTTGGCAGCAAAAGTACCAAACACATATATACCCTATGCAATACAAAATTAGAACACGTGGAAATTGAAAAGATCTATAAGTTATACAGTAATATCCAACAAATTTTACAATAAAAAAAAATCAGCAGTGCTGTTGCCAAAGTTAACAGTACTTTTTGGGCCAATTAAAGAGCTAGTGTACTGCCTAAAACTAATATTAGTTTTGAAAAGCAGTCAACCATTATCTTTAATATCTAAGGTACTTTTTCTTTTCCCTTTGGTTAATTAGAACGTTGTTTACCTGATGTTAGCAGGTGTGTTGTGCGGAACAGCACTCTGGCAGCTGACATATCTAGGTTCCACCAATTACATCATCAGCATTGTGACCGGACAGTGACTTCATTGCTGCTTAGGAACAACCACTCAGTACTTGCCAGGTCAGTCACCTGTGGTGTTACTGTCAGTGAGATCACAATGCTTATGATGTAGTGGGGTGACTAGAGACAGATATGTCAGCTTCCAGGCTGAGAGCAATTCCACACATCAAATTCAGTATTATCAATCACAAAACCTTTTAATGAGCAAAAGGAAAAAGGAAAATACTTAAAAAATAAAAAGTTACAACTGACTACTTCTTAAAATTTGTATCATTTTCCTGTCTCTGTTTTGGTTGCTCTAGCTTTTTAAGGGACAAGAGAAGTAATCGTGCCATTGTATAGGGTGTATGTAAGGCCCCACTTCAAGTATGCCTCACAGTTTTGGAGTTGATACACAAGAGGAGACATCAGACAGCTGCAAAAAGTGCAGAGAAAGGCAACTAAAACTATTAATGGACTAGAAGACATGTTTTACCCAGAAAGACTGACAAAAATTAATGTCATTAGAGCCAAAGGGGGTTCTGTTGCATATCTATCAGATTATTTACGATGATCATCTAATGAGTGAGCTAAACACAGTATTCAAACAGAAGTAGAAACTAGAGGACAGGCACCCCAACTGAAAGGAACAAGGGCAAAAACAACAAAAAAACAAAACTTTTTTCCCCAGCACATAGTTAAGATGTGGAACTCGCTACCGACCAATACAGTCATAAGTAAAAATAAACTAGAATTCAAGAAGAACTTAGATACATAATAATGTGGGAAAATATAAACAAATAAATGTAACCATGGGCTTACGCCTTCTCAGCTCTAGCATTCTTAGTATGAATCCTAGTATGAACATTCAAAAATTCTAAGCAATGGATCATAAGCTCAGCATGGGGCAGTGATTTTGGGTTGTCTCATGGAAAGGAACAAGGGTTCTGTTCTACTGCATTCATTTTGTAGTGCCCAAAAAATCAGGAGGACTCCATTCAATACTGGATCTCTCCAGTTTGAACACATTTGGAAAACTCATCCAATTCAAGATGGAGTCCCTGAGGTCAGTCATTACAACAATGCAGTCCTGCAACTTTCTGGGTTCTAGGCATGTCTCAGATATATATTTACATATTCCAATTCAGCAGTCACAACAGACATTGCTCTGATTTGCCATCCAAGATCAGCATTTTCAGTACCAGGCTCCCCTGTTCAAGTTAACCTCCACCCTGAGGTTGTTTATGAAAGTCCTAATAGTCATGGTGTCTCTCCTTCGCTGGGAAGGGCACTGCATTTACCCTTATTGAGATGATGATCTAATCTGGCCAGACTCTGAACAGTCGGCTCATCATTCAGTCTGCAGGACCTTACAGATCCTAGAGGAGCATGGCTGGATAGTGAAATGGGAGAAGAGTTCTTTACAGCCCTATCTCTAAAGCACATGAGTGCATGTTTTTGGATGGACCTAGCACTAGTGTTTCTCTCACAGAGCAGCGTGAAGAAGCTCCTCAAGCAGATACACCAGGTGAGAGTTCACAAAGTGATGTCAGCCCAACAATTCATCCAGGTTTTAGGTTCGACAGCCACCATAGAGACAGTTCCTTGGACGAGACTGAAAATGAGACCTCTTTAGGTTTTCCTCCCATCCCACTAGTCACCAGTGTTGAAACATTACCAGGTACTGATCTGGCTCCAGAGATCAGTGTGCTAGTCATGGAAGTGGTGGGAGAGCCCTCAGGATCATTTGAGAGTGTTCTCTATTAGCCCTTCCAGACCAGATCATCCTCATCACTGATGCTAGAGTGACAGGCCGGGGAGCAATTCTAGAACAGACAGCAGTTTGGGGCATGGCTTTTGGAGGAGCAAAGTCTTCAAAGTAAGTTATATAAATGACAGCTGTCTTAATAACATTGAGGCACTTCAAATACAAAGTTCTGCTGAAGTGCATAATGTCTGGTCCAACAACACAATGACAGGTGCTTACATAAACAAGGTAGAACAAGAAATAAGAGGATTCAGACAGAAGCATACTCACTCCTGCATTGGGCAGAAGCCCATTTGGAGTCCCTGTCAGCAATCTATCTAGTGGGAAAGCTCAGCCACCAAGTGGACTGGCTTGGATGTCAATGGGTGCACCCAGCAGAATGGTCTCCAAAACAAAAAGTGTTTCAGCACCTGTTTAACAGATTTGGGTCCCAAGAGATGGACATTTTTGCCTCCTGGAACAATGCTCAGTTGGCAAGGTTTTACCATCACTAATGACGTCCAATAGCGGAGGTGACAGATGCTCTGTCTCAGACCTGGTGCTTCATAGGAGTATATCTGTTCCCTTCATTTCCCTTGCTTCTGACAGTGCTCAGAAAAATCTATCAATCACATGTCTGGTTCATCCTCATGGTGCTGGAGTGGCACACAAGGCTGAGGTATTCAGACTTTGTCATTCTAGTGGTTCAATAACCTGTCCAGCTCCCTCATCAGCATGATCTGCTGCTTTAGGTCTGATTTTACATCCAAGTCCAGTTCAGCTCCAGCTGCTTGCATGGCTTCTGAGAGGCAGAGGCTTCTCAGATTGGGTTATTTATAAAACATTGGCTATATTCTTTATGCCCTTATGGAATCCATCTGCATTTGTGGCTTATGATAGCATGTGGGTGACATTCCCTCAGTGTGCCAGGCAGGCAGGGATTAGGATAAGGAAGGCATCTATGCATTAGATTTTGTATTTTCTTCAGGACAAGGCACACAAGGTTCTGGTCCTCTGCACTTTGCAAGTCTTGGCATTAGGTGCAGTGGTCAGTCCTTGTGAAGGGCACAACTTAAGTTTATGCTCTGACATCAGTCAGTTCTTTAGAGCAATCAACAAAACCAAGTTGGTCCATACACCTGCCTTCTGACTTAGAACCTTAATGTGGTCCATGATGCACTTTGCAGGTCCCAAAGAGAGCCTCTGTCACAAGTACTGGAAGGCATCCTTTCCATTAAGATGTGCTAAGCTAGGAGGTTGGGAGTGCTACAGGTGCTCACATTCAAGGCACCATATTTGTTTTTCCACCAGGATAAGGTAGTAATATGTATCGTACCTGCTTTCCTCCCCAAGGATACCTTTAGAGTTCCATGTTAACCAAGTAGTAAGCATTCCTTCCTTTTGTCTGAAGTCAGTGATTGACAAGGAAAAGCAGTTGCACCAGCTAGATGTTAGAGCAGCCAAGCCATATGTTACACAGCAGTCTTTCTAGAAATCATAAAGTTTGGTTTTACTGTTTAGGGAAGCTAAAAATGGGAGGCAGTATAGTGCAGTAGTTTAAGGCTCTGAGCTGCAAACCTGGAGACTTGAGTTTGAATCCGACAGCCCCCACTTGCATACTGTGTGACCCTGAGCAAGTCACTTAACTTCCTTGTGCTCCCAGGTCACACCTGCAAACAAGCTTTCAGCTTAGTGTCTCTCTCCTGGTTAAAAAAAAAAAAAAATATCTGGACAGTTTCCAAGGCAACCTTGGCTTGATGGGTCAGAACATGCATAGCAAAACTGAAACTGCCAGCTTTGATCAAAGTACATTCAAACCAGGGCTATGGCATCTTCCAGGGCATTGGCCTCAAGGCAGGTACTTGGTCTTCTTTACACACTTTCACAAAACATTTTAGATAAGACCCTCAAGAGTTCTGCTGATGCGACTTTCAGATGAAAGATGCTTCAAGCAGCTGCGATGTGATAGACAATTTAAAGGATATTCTCCCCCCTCCGAATGCATTTGATGGGTACTGCTTCTTAAATCCTAACAGTTAATAAATGCCCAATAGCAATGTGGAACAACACAGAACGAAGAAATGTTATAACATCTACCATAGTTATTGTTTCTGTTTATTCCAATAATGTCACTGGGACCCACAATAGAGTGTGTATTACTCTAGAAAGGATATTCTGCAGTCTGGAATTGAATTCAGTTAATGACTATCAGTTAAATGTGATGTTACTGTTTCAGGCACATGACTGTTTAGTTATAGTTATTTTCACAAGACTGCAGAGTGTGTGTGTGTGTATATATATATATATATATATATATATATATATATATATATATATATATACATATATACATATATACACATACACAAACACACACAGTATGTGGAACACAAATGGACTGGAGAAAGAAAGACAGAAAGAAAGAAAGAAAGAAAGAAAGAAAGAAGGGGTTTGTTCTGCATGGATTTCCATGCCAGCGGAAATGTTGTAAATGTTGTATCACAATTCAAAGGTCATGGAATGTGGCTGTACCCTTCTGTGGTACAATATTCCAGCTGAACAGAAATCCTTGTGGCAGCTGGTGTTTTACACAGTGCTCCCACATGCACAGCAGTCAGTTCAACTTCTGAACTGAAACCACTTGCACATTCACTGCTCTGAAATTTAGAAAAAGCTGGGCATCACAGTTAAACTGATCAAACAAAGACTTAAAGTTAAGTCGTGATACAAATAATGTTTATTATCAAAATGATTAAAAAGCATCAGTAAAATTCCAATCACCAAAGTTTCACATCATACTCAATGCTTTGTCAAGGTGTGGACTGGAAACAATAATTAATCCTTTTATACTTATCTGTCACATGATCATTCAAACCAACCAATCCATTATAGTTAATCCACATTACACTTAGTGAGTTCATCAGTTCTCAATCCCTATTGGACAGCCTATATTTCCCAGAAAATCTAAAGTGCTCATATATTAATTCAATTATTAAATATAAAACATCTATAAATATCAAAACATGTTGTTATAAGTGAAATTAAAGATAATAATAACACCTATGTGCCTATCTTATAGTGTACACTAAATAGAATTTCATCACACATAAACTTTGCATAGTGTTTTATCCCATACACAGTTATACCAGTAATGCGAAGTTCATCTTTTTCTAAATCGAATTTCAACTAAATGTGTCTATAAGCACCCTAAATAAACTTTTAAGTACATAAGAAATAAAAACAAATACATTTCCCACCTCACAGCCGAAATAATTTTAGTATCTTATGCAAACTAATATTATTTATCACAACTATAGCGGAATTTTCTCTAAAGCATCTCAAAAAAGGGATCAGGCAAAATTTTTCATTGAGTCCTAAACATGAATTAGCCCTTATATTACTATTCACTCTCCTTTTGGAGCAATATATTGTCCCAGTCACCCCTCCACCCATACATTTAGGGATACCTTTTCACATCCTTGAAATTGAAATACGTGTTCTTTCCCTTTCTGCATAACATGCATTGCCAGGGCATTCTTAGTGTCCTGTTTATTAATGTTTCTTAAATATTTGGCTATTCTATTTTTAGAGTTCCGTTTCATTTTGCTGACATAGAAGCATTGCATTCTATGCAAGTAGCAGCATACACAATGTGGTCTGTATTACAGTTAATGATGTTTCTCAAAGTAAACATTTGTTCAGTAATAGAATGTTTAAAAATGTTACCAGTCTGGATATGACAAAAATTCCTAAGTGAAGTGTATTAAACTATAGAGAAGATACACAGATGATTTGCTTTTAATGCGTGTGTGTGTGTGTGTGGGGGGCAGTGGATGATCTTCCCAAGTTTGTAACATACTTACAGTCCACAAATGAGAATCTTAAATTTACAATGAACTTTGATGTATCTACTATTAACTTTTTGGATTTAAGCATTTCTAAGAATGAACAAGGGACAGATGAAACGGATCTTTATAGGAAAAAGATGGATAAAAATGCATTTTTAAGATTTGAGAGTTGCACAGAAACATAGACTTTGACGGCAGATAAGGACCACTAGGCCCATCTAGTCTGCCCATTTCCCTTCCTACAGGATAGGCCGCAGATCCTAGTTAACCAACAGCCTATTTCTTCCTACCCCCCACAAGAATTGCCTTATGTCTGTCCCATGCATTCTTGAATTCTCCCCCAGTTTTAGACCCCACAACCTCCTCAGGAAGGCTGTTCCATGCATCCACTACCCTCTCTGTGAAATAATACTTCCTCACATTGCCCCTGAACCGCCCTCCTTCTATCTTTTAAATTGTGTCCCTTGTTCTTGCAAGTCTCTTTTTCTGAAAGATGCTGTCCTCTTGGACTTTGTTGATTCCACTGAGGTACTTAAAGTTTCTATCATGTCCCCCTCTCCTTCTTTCCTCAAGGGTATACATATTAAGCTCCTTTAGTCTCTCCTCATACGGCTTCTCTTGCAGACCCTGCACCATTTTAGTTGCCCTCCTCTGACTGCCTCTATCCTGTCTATGTCCTTGTGGAGATGGGGTCTCCAGAACTGGATACAGTATCCAGATGGGGTCTCACCAACTGTCTGTACAGAGGGATAACAACTTCCTGTTTTCTGCTGATGATGCCTCTCTATACATCCCAGTATACCCCAGCCCTCCCTACTGCCTTCTCACATTGCTTGCTAACCTTAAGGTCATCTGATATGATTACCCCAGGTCCCTTTCCTTTTGTTGTTGTTACTACCTCCCCACCCATTGTGTATTCTTCCCTGGGTTCTTGTTTCCCAGGTGCATTATTCTGCACTTCTTGCATTGAATCCTAGCTGCCATACTTCTGACCATTCCTCCAACCTTGCCAAGTCCCTTTTCATCCTTTCCATGCCTCCTGTGTATCAACCCTGTTGCAGATCTTGTGTCATCTGCAAAAGGCATACTTTTCCTTCCAGTCCCTCTGCAATGTCACTGATGAAGACATTAAAAAGGACTGGACCCAATACTGAACCCTGCGGTACCCCACTAGTAACCCCTTTTCTTCAGAGTGGACTCCATTTACAATTACCTTCTGTGTCCTGTTGTCCAGTCAATGTTTTACCGAGGCTACCACCCTGGGTCCCACTCCCAGGCTGGTTAATTTGACTATTAATCTTTTGTGTGGGACTGTGTCAAATGCCTTGCTAAAGTCTAGGTAGGCCATGTCCACAGCCCCTCCCTGGTCTACTACTGGTCACCCAGTCAAAGAAATGTATTAGATTCATCTGACATGACCTTCCGCCAGAATCCATGCTGCCTTGGGTCCTGTGCTCCACTGGCCTCTAGGTACTCAACTATTCTTTCCTTCAAGTGACTCCATCACTTTCCCTACCACAGAGGTCAGACTGACAGGTCTGTAGTTTCCTGCCTCTGTCTTGGTCCCACTTTTGTGAAGGAGATCACATCCTCTTCCTCCAGTCCTCGGTACCACACCATCCTCCCATGATTTATTAAAAGAGTAGCCAGTGGTTTCACTAGTTCCTCCTTAATTCTTTTAAATTCTGGGGTGAATTCCATCAGGACCCATTGCTTTGTCCACCTTCAGTTTTAGGAGTTCTTGCAGAACCCTTTCTTCTGTGAAAGGACTGGGATCGACCCCCCTATCAAGAGTGCTTCTGTTAATTGGATTAGGCACTTCCCCCTCCTCTTTTGTGAATACTGAGCAGAAATATTGGTTCAGTATTCCTGCTTTTTCACTGTCCCCTCTGCCCACCCACCGTTCATTCTATTCAGCCTCACTGTCCCTCCCTTTGTCTTTCTACGCTCGCTGATGTACCTATAAAAGGTTTTATCCCCCTTCTTAACTGAGTTGGCTATCTTTTCCTCAGTTTGGGCCTTTGCTATTCTGACTTCCCTCCCTGCTTCCTTCTGCCTTAACTGGTACAGCTCTCTGTCCTGCTCCGTGTTTTCTTATACTTCCGGAATGCTATCTTTTTCTTCCTGACTTTCACAGCCACCTCTTTTGAGTACCATAGTGGCTTTTTCTTTCATTTTGATTTGTTTATTTGCTTCACACAAAGGCTTGTTGCCTCTGTGATGGCAGTTTTGATAATTCCCCATTGTTGCTCCACACCTCCTTCTAGCCTGTTTGCTAGTGCTTTCTGAGGCACTCTCCCATCTTGCCAAAGTCAGCCTCCCAAAGTCCAGTACCCTCACTTTTGTATGGTTTGACTCTGTAGCTGAGTTTAACGTGAACCACACTGTTTGATGGTCACTTGTCCCCAGATGGCAACCCACTTCTAGATCTGAGATCCTCTCACTGCCCCGTTTGAGAGTACGAGGTCTAAGATTGCTCCCTCACGAGTGGGTTCCAAACTAGCTGTCTAATGCCTGCCACCTGTAGGGCATCAAGAATGGCCCTGCTCTTGGATGTGGCTGCAGCAAATGTGCTCCAGTTAACATCTGGCATATTCAGGTCTCCCATCAACAGTATCTCTCCCTTCTCTGCCATTCTAAGAATGCCTTCTATCATATCCTTGTCCATTCCTTCCCCCTGACATGGGAGTCTGTACACAACCCCTGTGTGGATTGCGGTGCCCTTTCCAGTCTCCAAGGTGACCCACAGTGCCTCCTCTCCTCCCTGTTTACTCTTTTGTTCAGTTGCTTTTATCCTTTCCTTTACACCCTAGACCCTTGATTAATTCTATATCGAAGGGTCAGCTGATGCATATTAAAAGAAATACTAGTAACAGTGAGCATGCAATATGAAAAAAATGCATTGACTGTGAAAAAAACATTTTCAAGATAGGGGTACAGTGAAAACTGTTTGAGCGTTGCACAAGAACAAGGTAAAAATATTCCAAGAGACAGCTTGTTGCAGAATAAGATTAGAAATACACAACCTAAACTGAATTCTGTTTGTGACTTTTCCCCACTGAGTAACGAGATTAAAAACATCCTGAACAAAAATTGACATATTTTAAAAGCAGAACCAAAGTTAGAACGGATTGCCAGTTCATGCCCCCCCCCCAGCTGGGTGGTCCACAGACGTGGGAGAAATATAGCCTGCATGGTCACCAGCAGCATAATTTTGAAGAAAAGTGAGAGAGGGAAAGAAATCCATTACCATTAGGAATGATTATTTGTAGGAACTGCAATTTTTGCCAACATACCCAGACTGGTAACATTTTTAAACATCCTATTACTGGACAAATATTTACTTTGAGAAACTGCATTAACTGTAGTATAGACCACATTGTGTATGCTGCTACTTGCATAGAATGCAAATGCTTCTATACTGGCAAAACAAAATGGAACCTTCAAAATAGGATAGCCAAATATTTAAGAAGCATTAATAAACATTAAAGGGAGGCAGTATAGTGCAGTGGTTTAAGGCTCTGAGCTGCAAATCTGGAGACCTGGGTTTGAATCCCACAGCCCCACTTGCATACTGTGTGACCCCTGAGCAAGTCATTTAACTTCCCAGTGCTCCCAGGTTGCACTTGTAAACAAGCTTTCAGCTTAATGTGTCTCACCTGGTTAACCAATTGGGGGCAGGACCCTAAGAATGTCTCTGGCAATGCATGTTATGCAGAAAGGGAAAGAACATGTATTTAAATTCCAAGGACTTGAAAAGCTATCCCTAAATGTACTGGGGGGGGGGGGAGGAGGTTGACTGGGACAATTTATTGCTCCAAAAGGAGAGTGAATGGCAATATAGGTTAAGGGCTAATTCATGTTTAGGACTGAATGAAAAATTTAGATTGGTCCCTTTTTTTGAGATGCCGTAGATAAAGTCACTATAGTTGTGATAAATAATATTAGTTTGCATAAGATACTAAAATTATTTTGTCTGTGAGGTGGGAAATGTTTTTTTTTTGTTATGTACTTAAAAGTTTATTTGGGGCGCTTATAGACACACATTTAGTCGAAATTCGATTTAGAAAAAGATGAACTTTGCATTACTAGTATAATTGTGTATGGGGTACAACACTAGGCAAAGTTTATGTGGGATGAAATTCTATCTATTTAGCGTACATTATAAGATAGGCACATACTGTAGATGTTATTATTATCTTTAATTTAATTTATAACAACATGTTTTGATATTTATAAATGTTTTAGATTTTAGAATTGAATTAATATATGAGCACTTTAGATTTTCTGGGAAATATAGGCCGTCTAATAGGGACTGAGAACTGATGAACTCGTTAAGTGTAATGTGGCTTGATTAAACATAATGGATTGGTTGGTTTGAATGATCATGTGACAGATAAGTATAAAAGGATTATTGTTCTCAGTTCAAATCTTGACAAAGCAGAGAGTATGATGCGAAACTTTGGTGACTGGGATTTTACTGCTGCTTTTTAACCATTTTGATAATAAACGTTATTTGTATCATGACATAACTTTAAAGTCTTTGATCAGTTTAACTGTGATGCCCAGCTTTTTCAAAATTTCTGAGTCTTTTTTGCTGTAGCTCCGGTTCAGTCCCTTAGTAGCCACCATACCCTCTTTGAACATTTACTGCTACCACAGAGCACTGTGAAACACTTTCTTTAAAAAAAATTAAAACAAAATATACAGCACAAGAAATGCTGATTAGCAACTGCATGCCCAAGCAGCCTGTGCTGCCACTGTGGGCTTCTGATTACTGAATAAATATATATTCCTTCTGATTATACTACTATTTTACCTTCACTGCTCGACCACCTCTGCCCTTGTACTCCTTACCAACTATCAGTTCTACTAAGAATGTTTCTCATACCAACCCTCCCTACTCCTTCTCCTACCCTCCTTGGCATCCCTCCCCCAATCCCTGCACCCTTCCATACCAGCCTCCCCATCACAGTCCCAACTGTATCACCTACTTTACCTACCCCCCCCCAGAAACATTACTCTACTCCCCATGTCATCCTGGAGCAACTATCGTTCCTTTCATCAGCATCCTAGCTACCCTTACAATATCCAAACCCACAGCAAACTCCAGCACCTCCTCCCTCTACCCCATCTCCCTACTCAAAACTCACTGAGAGGTCACACAAGCTTATCAGACTCCTGATAATATTACTACTACTATTCTCCACTGCTGACACTGAACTCAACCCTGGTCCAGCCCCCTCTCCACCCACCCAGCTTCCCAAAGGATTAAACATCTTTCAGCTAAACATTCAAAGCCTAATCCCTAAACTATCCCTACTCCAGCCCCTGATTCAGATGTGTTGATCCTATCAGAAACCTGGTTCTCCCCTAAAATTTCTGATAAAAGTTTCCACATCCCATGCCAGCCTGGTGGCACAGAGGGCCTAGGCCCTGGATGTCTCACCTCGTGGCATGCTGGCGACCTGGGTTCGGGAGTGAGCCTGGGTCGTTGGAGGTCGGCATGGGGGGGCGGACAGAGCAGGATGGGGCAGCCGCAAGGCAGCTCCCCTCTATGGGGAGGTAGGGTGGCATCCCTCACTCTTGGCTACCCCCTGGTGGAGGCCGAGGGGCTGTGCAAGTGAGGGTGCCAGTGACAGGACAATAGGGGCAGGCGGAAGAGGGTCATTACCGGGGCTGTAAGGTGCATACATGCCTCCACACGCATGTGTCCTTCTCCTGGAGTCCTTGGGTAAAAAGGGGAGAAAATTGGAAAAAGCAGCCAGTGGCAGGATGGTGACTGACTCTCTGCAGGCACCGCTCCCGGACTGGGCATAAGGTATTCCGGGGGACGGAGCTGGGGGAGTCCATCAGATGGAGACTACATGGCGCGAGGAGAAACAGAGTGAAGATAAGAAAAAAAAGCTTCCACATCCCTGGCTACATCCATATTTGACAAGACCGACCCAGCAAAGGTGGAGGCATGGCCACGTATCTATCATCCAGCCTCCTCTATTCCCAGCACTCTCAATCTCCTTCCCCTCTGCCTTTGAACTTATTCTAATAAAAC
The DNA here is from genome assembly GCA_016271365.2 of Neoceratodus forsteri. Taxonomy (NCBI): domain Eukaryota; kingdom Metazoa; phylum Chordata; order Ceratodontiformes; family Ceratodontidae; genus Neoceratodus; species Neoceratodus forsteri. The sequence goes on along the minus strand of CM057454.1, from coordinate 1,079,514,142 downwards.
TCTCCTTACCACACACTGTACCAATATTTATAGCTGGTACATACTGCTGTCCTAATCTCCCCTCAGCAACATGCAAGGATGCCATCTCCACAATAACTACACATGCCTCCTCTGTGGAGTTTTACATATTAGGTGACTTTAACCCGGACTGGCTATCACCTACACATAGTAAAGCTTGCTCAGAGGTTACAGCCCTCAACCTAACACAACTAATTTCCATACCAACTGGACTCGACCACAAAACTCACTACCACTCCCTCGTAGATTGGGCCCTCACTACACACCCTCACTGCATAACTGACTCTAGCATTCTCCTACGCTCACTAAGCAATCACCACATGATCTATTGCATCCACAAAGTACATCGTACTAAAGCCCTCCAAACTACTTTTACTTTGCTCATTCTGGTAACTAAATTTAACCCCCGCTCTGAGCTCCAACTTACAGACTAGTAATCTATTTCCACGGCACCCTCCATTGGTGTCGCGTTCAATTATTTTAACCACAAATTTTTGGATATATGGAACTGGCGTGGCCTCCTAAAAAACACTAGAGTAAGAGGTACTCACCTCTCTTGGGTAAACGTTGAACTATTAGCCTACATGCCGGCCAGCGATCAAGCATGAAAAACATATAAAGCTTCCAAGTCTTACACACAACTACTCAATTACAGGCACCTCAGAAACGTATGTGCCAAAAACCACAAGATACACCAAATCAGAATATTTCTCCAGCTCCTTTAACAACTTAAGCCACCCTTCCAAATTTTGGAAAATTGTCCAGTTGCTCTTCTCACTCCCTACTCAACCTCTCGTACCACTCCTCACAGAAGGTAATTCCATCCTAACTGACCTTCCCTCTGTAGCTGCATCCTTCAACACCTTTTTCACCTCATCCCTTCTAACCCCTGTACCCCCTCCACATCCACCTGCCACACTCTCAACCCTCCATGCCACTACCACATCCAACCCCTCACATTCCACAATCCCAAAACTCCACTGCACCCACCCCTTCTCCTTCTCACCCATCTCACCTAAGCCCTTAAGGCCCTATAGCTCTAAACCCTAGTAAAGGTAAGAGCCAGACAGGCTCGATTCCAAACTCCTTTATCTATCGACTCCCACTATATCCTCCCCCCCGACTGTTCTACTGAACCATTCATGCTCTCTTGCTTCTGTCCCTTCAATATGGAAACTATCAACTGTCATCCCACTCCAAAAAGGTGGTGACCCCACTAGCTCTGGTAATTATTGTCCAATATCCTTGCTCCCCATTCTAGCCAAACTACAGGAGCATATTGCCCTTTCACAATTCACACCCTATCTTGACTCCACATCCTTTTTCACCCCCTTCCAGTCTGGCTTCCACAAATCCCATTCTACCACCACCTCCCTCCTTCAGCCTACTGACTCCATACTCATAGGTATGGATCAGGGGCATATTACATCTGCGATATTTGTTGACCTGGCCAAAGTCTTTGATACAGTATCACACCCTTTTCCTCCTCAACAAACTCACAGCTGCTGGTCTATCCACATCAGCCACTACCTGGTTCCCGCTCCTACCTTGCAGGCAGGATGCAATCTGTCATGATTGGCACCTCACTATCCACCCCCTTTCCCATCAATACTGGAGTCCCACAGGGCTCAGTTCTAGGCCCAGTCCTATTTTCTATTTTTCTAAATGACCTCCCTGCTGTCTGCTCTTCCACGCATATACACATGTACAGTATGCAGATGACTCCATCCTTTAGCTTCAACTTCTGATTGCGAGGCACCAGAAGTGTAAACTTCAGCAGGATTTCTACAAGGTCCAGCTTTGGTTCTATTCCAATCAACTTATAAGGCTACCTACTGCTGCAGCATATAATTCACACCATCTCTTATTGGGAGGGTCTGCTGACATCTCAATTGGTCAAGTGACTACTGTTTGGTTTAGTAACTCTCTTATTTGGCTTGAGTTAGTGTGTTATACAATGAATATAGTATAAACAAAGGTTTTGTTACCCTTAGTATGGGAGAGGTGGCGATAACCTGCATTATCTGCAACAACTTCTGTATTGAATCTATTAGGGGATTCGAAGGGCTAAAGTGCAATCAATGTAGGGAAATACAGGTTCTAAAAAAACAGGATAATAGAGTTGGCCGAGCTCAAATCCTACACTGATGGTAAAAGCATTAACACTAGGGACATGTCCATTCAGGCCCTAAATTTACCCAATGTGGGTTTATTGCCCAATAACCCTAGTGATATCTCTTTAAAAAGAGGTAGGGGAATGGACAGCTAGGGAGATTCTGATTGGTCCCCAGTTAAATCCACGAACAAACAAACAAAAAAAAGGCCACAGAGCTATGAACCTTACCTCTACATAATAGTTTTGACCCCCTTAGTAATACTGACCCAGAAACTAATCTTCCTCCTGGCCCTAGTAGAAATTCTTCACCAGCTAACCGGGAAGTAAGAGTAAAATTGGATAATTCCCCCAACATATCAAACTCTTCACCTGACAACATCTCCACTGATACAATGGACAAGAGTAATATAGCAAGCTCAGTACCTGACCTATTTACCACAGGGGATGAGGAAGTTAACAACCCAAAGAGTACCTCTACTACTCTAGATCAAAGGCAAGTTCTGGTTCTAGGAGACTCGATGCTCAAATATTCAGATGGGTACATATGTATTGAAGACAAAGACAACCATACTTGCTCATGATTTAGGGGAGCAAAAATTAGGGATATTGAATTAACATCTTTGGATATCCTCAAAAATGCTGGTGAGAATCCTCTGGTGGTGATCCATGCAGGAACAAATGATCAAATCTGTATTGGTTCCCCTGTGTTGCTGAAATGCCTAACTTAAGCTTAATCTCCTGAATGTATGTAATATGTGCCTGTCTCCATTGAAATGTGTTTTAAAGATTTTCCTCAAATCGGTATTTGTTTCCCCTGTGTCGCTGAAATATCCAACTTAAGCTTAATCTCCTGAATGTATGTAATATGTGCCTGTCACCATTGAAATGTGTTTTACCTAAGTCTGCAATATGTGCCTGTCATCACTGAAATGTGTTTTACCTATATCTGTAACTCTCCCAGGTTGTGCCTGAAAATAGGCAATTTCATTGTCTAGCACACTTACACGGTCAGCTATCAATAGACAAATATTAACAACTCCAGTATGGAGGAAATACAAAAGGATTTCATGTCTATTGTAAACACTTAAAAAATAGGGACTGCAATGTATGCTTGTCTGAAATTTTACCTGTTCCCAGGGTAAGCAAGACGAAAAACAGTGAATGAATGGCTGAGGAAGTGGTCACTGAGAGAATCTATAGTTTGCCCAATGCACTGGGAACAGTTCAACGACAACTACAATCTGTACTGTTAGGACGGGCTATACCTCAGTAAAAGGGGCAGTGCCAACTGGGTAAATCAACTGTCAACTTCATTAATAACTGTTTAAACTAATTGATGGGAGGGGGCGCAAATGGGTCCTAACTCAGGTTTACCCCAGCTTAGCAAGTACATCAATGGACTTAAAGTCTTGACAACTAATGCTAGAAGTCTCAACCTATCCAAGATCACTGAACTACATGCTATATTACATCAACAACTCATTGATATAGTGGACACCTATGAAACATGGTGGGATGAATCTTCTGATTGGTGTAATGGTATTCCAGGCTATAAATCATACTGTAAGAACAGGGATAATAGGAGAGGTGGAGGGGTTTGCATTTATGTTAATAACGCCAGAGTCCACTAAGCATAATTTGAACACAAATCAGACAGAGGGTGTCTGTGTCTAAATTAAATCTCCAAATGGAAGTAACATTCTTATTAGTAATTTTATAGACCTCCCTCATCTGAATCAGACTACGATCAGAAATTATGTCCAATAATTTTAGAACTATCAGAATTTTCAGACATAGTCATTTTGGGTGATCTAAATTTGTCCATTATACAATGGGACTATCTCAAAGTAGCTTCCCGCAATGAATCCCTGATACTGGACTCCACCATCGAGGCAGGGTTGGAGCAAATGGTTATGGAGCCTACTAGAAGCAGTAATATCTTCGATATTTTTCTTACAAATATGGCAAGTGAAATAACTAACTTATCCATCACAGCTCCATTAGAAAACAGTGACCATAATTGTATAATCAATACCATCAGTAGGCCTAACTCAGTCTCTACCTCTTCTAGCTTCCAGTTCAATTACTCTAAAGGAAATTATACAAACGTAAAAAAGGGCTTTGCAGTTATACAGTATGACTGGAATTTAGTCATGAGTGAACTCCTGGTGGAAGAATTATGGAATATGTTGAAATAAATCATTAAAGACTTGGGGCCGGATTTTCAAAGGTCAGAGAATGAAGTAGGGTGCTTGCATCAAAAACAACTGACGCATGGAGCAGGATGCATCAGACCTTGCATTTATTCTGATTTTCAAATGGTGCTTGCATCAAAAATAAGTCTGCATGTGCCAGACTGGCTTGCACCATGCTTGCACAAAACAAATACCTGCACCATATTGGAAGGGATACCTGCATCACCAAAATGATGCACCATCCCCTTATTTAGAATTTTTAAGGAATGCAAGTCCAGTCTTTGTGCCTAAGATGTATGTTGCTGTTAGACCAGCCACAGCTGGTCTAAGGGACACTAGAGCATATAAAGAGGCCCACAGCAGGTGGTCAGACCTGACTATACTACTTTTAAGAGCCAATATTCTCCTGCAGGACTAGTTTGGAACATTTTGGAGGTTAGTCTTGGCCATTTCATCTGCTTTTATTGACAATGTGTGTCATTCTCATCCTTCATGTCATTTTGACTCAATCTGCACCATTTTTTGACTCGGCTTGCATCATTTTTTTACTCAGCTTGTGTCATTTTCATTCCTTGAGTTATTTTTTTTGACTTAACTTGCCCTATTTTTTTTACTCAACTTGCACCATTTTTTGACTCAGCTTGTGTCATTTTCATTCCTTGAGTCATTTTTATAACAACTTGCACCATTTATTTTGGTGCAGCTTGCATCATTCTTGACCCTTGTGTCACTTTGTTGACAAAGTGGACCACTTGCGTCAGTTTGGGGACTTTGTCACAGAGAACACTTTTCTTGCAAAATATGGCACACAGTATTTGGCGCACCTAGATCTGATGCAAGCTGGTTGTTTGACACAGCTTGAATGGATCTAAGGGCCCTTTGAAAATCTGGCCCCTAGAATCCACATTCATTCCACTCAGGCAAGTTAGGAATTCTGTGGGTACGATTCCACCATGGTTAATGCAAAGGTTAAAGAAACAAATCAAAATGAAGGAACAAGCATTCAAGAAATTAAAAAAAAAAGATCCAAGCGAATCTAGTAAGGCTATATATAAGACTGAACTAAGAAGATCAGAGAGGAGAGAAATAAATTGGAATTTAAACTCTCCATATCTAAAGATAGTCACAAAGCCTTCTTTGCTTATATTAACAGCAGTAAAAAACTGACAATAGCCTAGGGCCTTTAACTGAAAATAGCACTGAACTTAGAGATCATACAGATAATGCTAACACCTTTAATAGATTTTTGGGTTCTGTTTTTTCAACTGTTGATCCACTTGCCACCACTGTTCAACATGCAGATACAATATTTGAGGCAATCACTGAGGAAGAGGTTAATAAAGTTCTTAAGGCTTTAAAAAATTAAATGTCCCCATGACCAGATAAAATCAACAGACGATTTATCAAGGAAACAGCAGATGAGCATGAGCTGACTACCTCCCTAACCATTTTTTTTAATAAGTCATATTGTTCCAGTAATGTACTCACAGACTGGAAAAGGGCTACTGTTGTACCCATTAACAAAAAAGGTAATAGGAACATAGCAGCTAATTACTGACCAATTAGCCTTACCTCGGTGGTGTGTAAAATCATGGAAAAAATTACTCAAAAACAGATTAGACTTGGAAATTTCTGAAAAGGGTCTCAGGGATATGGCACAACATGGTTTTGTCATGGGCAGATCATGCACTTCCAACCTAATATCTTTCTACGAGATGGTTAGCAACAGTATCAATAAAGGTATTCCTGTAGATGAAATTCTACTAGACTTCAGGAAGGCATTTGATACTGTTCGTCATGATCTTATAATCAATAAAAAGCTAAAATTAGGATTCAATAATTATATCACAAAATGGGTAGAACATTGGTTTTCTAACAGAGTGCAACAAGTACGGGTCTTTGAGGTCCTGTCAGAAGAAATCAGGATTACTAGTGGGGTGCCTCAGGGTTCTGTCCTGGATTTTTCCCTGTTTGGTATCTTTATTAGCGATCTACAGGAGGGTATACAGTGTAAAATCAGTAAATTCACTGACGGTACCAAGTTGTGCTCTGAAGTGGACTCTACAAATAAAAAAATATATATTCTTTTATTTTAGACTGAACATTGGGCATCAAAAAGATGGAATTCAGTATTGATAAACGTTCTGTCATCTATTTTGGTAAAAGAAACCCCCTAACTAGCTACGTATTAAATGGTAGTATAATCAAAACAGTTAATTCTGAAACTGATCTGGGAATTATAATTAACAAAGATCTTACCCAGGGAGAACAATGCAGAAAGATCGCTCTCACAACTAATAGAATTATTAGATCTGTGAAGAAGGCATTTATTAACCAAAATGAGTCCTGCATCATGCCCTTATATAATGCATATATACAACTACATTTAGATTATGCAACATCCCTTATCTGGAAAAGGATGTTAAGAGTCTGGAATCCGTCCAGAGGAGGGCAACAAAAATGGTAACTAGGATAAGTAAACTTCCCTACCAAGACAGACTAGTTGCACTCAATCTGTATGACTTAAACCTACGTAGGGAAAGGGGTGGTCTTTTAATGTTATTCAGTATCTTACAGGACACTGAATTAGCTAGGGAATGTAATCTATATATGGCATATAAACCAGACAGTCTCAGATGTAAACAGGCAACATAGTGTCCCTAAGGTAATTACTAATAAAAGGAAAAATTATTTTACCATCAGGGCAAGCAAATTGTGAAACATGCTGCTGCAAGATCTTGTTGACATCAGAAATTTTAATAAGTTCAAAACTGAATTGGACAAGTTATTACTGGGTAATGGGCTTAATTCACCCTGCATGGTGCGGGGAAAGTGGTCTCGATGGGCCACTGGCCTGCTTCCAGCTTAACTCACCAAGTAATACTGAGTAACTGTTCCTAAATGCCAAAAAAGGCCGTCTCTATGATCTTCAGCACTAGGCAGCGACACTCTAGAGCCCTCCCCCCCATTACCTTCCTTACATTGGATGGTACACCCTTGAGACAGTCACTTCCTTCAGGTATCTTGGAGTCTGGCTAGACAAGCACCTGGACTTTTCAGTACACATGAATGCTATTCAAAAGACACTGCACCCAAAACTTGGTGCTTTTTATAGGAATCGTGATTGCATTCCAATACCGTCCCACCATGCCACTGTACAGAAAATTATCCTCCCCACCTTTGACTATGTTGATATAGTCTATAGTGCTGCCCCTTAAGTCCACCCTTGTCAGACGGAACATGCTCTTTCAGTCCTTCTGTTGTTTTGCTTTATCCTGCCCCCCTCTAGCCCATCACTGTGATCACTATAAAGCCATGTCCCTCCCCTCCCTAGAATCCAGATGCCTCAGCCACTCTGCAAATTTTGTGGGCAAATTCTGGTTCAGATCACTACCATCCTACCTTATCTCTACACTCACGACCCTATCCCTCCCCCTCACTCTCTCCATACCTCCACTCACAGGCTCCTAGCCCTCCCACATAGAGCAACCTCAGCCAGACAATCTGCCTTCTCTTTTCACTGCCTTAAACTGTGGAATACCCTCCCCTTCACCATCCACAATGCTCCCTCCCCCACATCACTTTTTATTTATTTAGTTTTTGTTGACTGGGTAAGTGCACTAGACAAATCCTGCCTATTTTCAGGCACGACCCGGGGTAGGGGGATACAGATGAATGCCAACTGACATTGAACCAGATTAAGCTGTTGGTGGTATTTTTTAGTGAATGAGGAAATTCTCCTATTCTTTTTGATAAGTGCCATGGGATCTTTAACATCCACCTGAACTACCACCAATCCAGGCAGATGGGACCTCGGTTTAACGTCTCATCCGAAAGACGGCACCTCAAAAGTGCAGCACCCCTCTCATGCTGCACTACAGTGTCAGTACTGGGATATTAACCCAAGTGCCAGATGTGGGAACTGAACCCACAGCCCTCTGATCTCCCGGCCTCAGAGGCCAGTGTGCTACCTACTGAGCTACTGACACTGCTATCCACTTTCCACTCTACTTAAGCACCACACTGTCCCAGCCTGTGCCTATTGGCAAATTACACAGGCCCCCAACTCACTCCACCAACATGTTCCTGAACCTGAAGTTCTTCCTTTCTCCATCACATTCAGGCTGATATTTTCTCACTGCTTACATCTCTACAAAGAGGACCAAACTGAACTTCCAAATATTCTCAACATACATTAGGTATCCTATGGATCATTATCATTGCTGCTCACCCATTATCTTTGATGTCAGCAGTAAAATGCATATAAAATGTAAATAATGTTGTGTTTCTAATCAGTCTATGTACATGTTCCATGAATGAAACATTGTATATTATAAATACTGTCATGTTCTTGCTACCTATTGTTAAATGTAAGTTGCATCCCCTTTTCCCATTCCCCCAGGACGCATCTGGAAATGAGCATTTTGGCTCAGCATGCCTTCCTGGTGAAACTTTTCAATAAATAGCATATACTGATGGCAAGTGTTAGTCTCTAAAATGAGTTCATTTATGGGCTGCTATTGCAAAAATCATGACAGATGAAGTTACTTTGGCCATAGAGAGGCTGACACAGATTCTTTCACTGAGACACAGAAAATGACAGTGGGCTTGGTACTGCCATAAGCCCCACCCACCTTGTGTGCTATCAACAAAGCCTTGCACGTAGGCTGCTTACTACCCCTCCACTTCCTCTCCCTCCCCTGTGGGGTGACTATTCCTGATTCTCTGCTCAGTATCTGGCCACTCCTGGGGGGGTGGCCTCTCTCTCCACTTCACATAACTTTAGGTCTAATGGAGTTTCAACTGCTGGAACAATGTTTAAGATGTGGTCTCTGATTTAATTGTGTATTACTCTGTGACTATACTGTTGTGTGTTTGTTACTGTTATATGATGTGGAACCTTTGTAAAAGAACCTCGGCTCAAAGGTTATTCTCTGAATCTCTAAATAAATAAAATAAAATAAATATTGGACCTCTCAAGCTTCGCTCTCGAGGTCTACTGTAATCAGGACCCCCTCTTTGCAGCACAAGCTGGTTGTGTATGGTTGCCCAACCAGTATTCTCTATCTTCTACATATTTCTTTAGCGAATGGTTCCTATATTCAGAGATTCTCTAAAGTGAGTTCATTTATGGGCTGCTATTACGAAAATCATGACAGATGAAGTTACTTCGGCCACAGAGAGGCTGACGCAGATTCTTTCACTGAGACACAGAAAATTACAGAGGGCCTAGTACTGCCACACATATCCAAGGTAGGGCTGTAATTACATTTTGTCTTTTAACGAATGTATAGAAAAATTACGGTAGAAGGACACCGAGGGTCCAGGGTGTAATTAAACCCTTGCCATTGGTATATGCTATATGACTCTAAACAATTTAGAACTGACAAGTCAAATCCAGCTGCCTCAGAATGGATGATGATGTCCATAGCAAGTAAGGATGTATAACCCACCAGTTAATGAGTGCAGTGGCAATGTCAGAACTCATTGCACTGCTGTTCACTGATGTCAGTATGCTCCTGCGCATGTGCCTCTTACCCAGGCAATTAATGTAACCTGTTCAGACTTGTACCCAAGTATTTTTGCTTGTCTTATCATAACCTGCTCAATACTATATATTTATGTAAAGCACCTCCTCTTCTCTACTTCCCCAGGTCGCATCTGAAAATGAGCCTTGGCTCAGTCTCTCTCTCCCAGTTACCAACTTTTAAATAAATAAATAAAAAACAGAAAAAGAAATTAGGTTAAGTCTAATCAAATTTCTTCTGATTTACTGTATGCATTTCTTATGTAAATACTCAATTATATCTCGTGATTTCTTCACTACTGGCGTTAACTGTGTAATTGAACAAGATGGGTCCACTAATACTTTAACTATCTAGATCAAGCCATTTATCCATCTAGGGAAGGATGTTAACAGAAGCTAGTATGTACCTTAGATGTTAGCACACATATCAGTAGACACTATTGTTTTTCATGTCAGAGGAACTGTTAGGTTTATGAGTCCATTTTCTGTTACACTTTCCTGGTCAGCTTTGTTGGAAGAAACTGCAGATTATGCGATGTACAGAAACCCCTACCATTGTTTAAAAAGTAATGATGACCACTTGTGGAAGCAAACATCCTTCTGCTGCTACCTTAAACCTCAAATGACAATTTGGGTAACAGCATGGTTTACACCTTCGCATGAAGAATGGTGAAAAGAGGTTGGTTTTGTTTGTCACAGAAGCATATAAAAAGTCATCTTAGTAGCTGTAATGCTTGGCTGATGCCACTGAGTGCTAGCAACCTGAAGTGCTGACCCGAACTGTAGGTTACTAATGTTGAAGAAAAGAGAAAAGGTACGTTTTCCATAGTAGAGCAAGTGTATTTCAAAATAAAAATTGTATTTTTCTTATTTTACAGGACTTCATATTTTTAATATAAGAAGTTATACACAATGAGATGTTTATGCTCTGCTCTTCAGTATCATCTTGTTTTACCTTTTTATTCTAGAGTTCCTTGAATCCTTTTTCTCGTCTCGTATCACACACCATTCTGTGGAACTGAAGAGCATTACAATTTATTGTACCTATGGGGGGTCCTGCCAAGTATGCAAACAAGTAGATAGAGTGGAGAGGTAACAATAGGGATGACAACCCACCTAACTATGAACTTTTAGATTACAGTTTCTAAACATTTACCTAAATGGACATTTAAATACTTTTGTACAATAGGTTCTTTATTATTTATATATGCATTTTGTGTCTATTAACTTGTGTTTAATTTTTACGGCACGTGGATTTTCTACAACTGGTACTAATGAATGCAGTGTTACTTCTCAGCAGATAGTGTTCAACATACAGGATACACAACTGCTGTCAGTGATCAATCAGAAAACAAACTACTGCGAGATCAGTCTGCCTACCTCAGGGATTAAAGACAACTGGCAAGGGTTTATTTTCCCAAAAATCACTGACAGAAGATAGTGCATCTGAATTATATCCCTTCAAAGTAAGCATGCACTTATTGGTTGATGCGCACAGTACTGAAGCAGAAAAATACTCCACTCCACAAGAGTGGTATAAAATGATAATAGATCTGTTAGGTCATAAAATTACAAGACATCCTGAGAAGATACCTGGTGAAGAGCAAAACATCCTATGCTGGATTAGGAAAATCAAGTAATCACATCTAGTTTCAAACACTCTGAGGATCCTGTTTCCAGGTACGGTGCAGAGACAGAGCATAACACTGCCATTTCATCTTCCCCTGCTACTTTTGTATGTTGCTTTAAAGTTGTGCTACATCAACTTTGAGCTCAGAAGCAAAAGGAACACTGCATCATTAGACCCTTGAGGATAGTACACTTACACTGCATTTAAAGGAAACTTACTTCCTGTCTTGCAGTTTTAAATGGCAGGAATAAGCCCTATCAGAATACTGAGTTCTCTCCTACGTTAAAGCAGGCATATGGCACTTTGCTGTTTCTTTAACTCTTATTTTTATGTATAAATATAACTGTACTACAGTATACAAAGAAATGTATGTTTGGCAAAGAACTTTCAGTATTATTCAGTTACATAAAAATAACTTAAAAAAGGTAGCCAACTGCATTTGAGTGCTGGCTTTTCATAACATCCAGTTAACAGTTCTGAATATTGCCTGGTGTGGGTTTTAGTTAGATGCCATGGGAATACCCCAGTAGAATCCAATATCCGAATTTCTAATGGCTACAGTAACATGGATACAAACAGTCATTCATTAAGAAAAAAAAAGTAAATTTGTAGCTTTCTTTTTTAAGGTCAACTCATAGTGATCTTAATATGCATAATAAAATCGGGTTCCGACCAGGCATAACAGCACTGTAGTCACTGTGGAGCTGAGAAATGCTTATCATGTGGACAAAAACTATTGCAAAGAGAGAACAAATAAATGGTCCAAGCTCTTAACATTTTTAACTGAACAGAACCCAACTTGATATACATCATGGGCCACTAAATCTTTGACGAACGTATTATCTCACTATTGGGATGACCCTCACCTGCCATCACCTTTCTTCTTTTTTAGCTTGTACAAATTGAAGAAGTTTTATCTAGAAGCTACAGGGTAAGCAAATTAAGAGATACTGCCTTCTCATAAATAAATGGAATAAATATGAAGAATGTGAACATTACACTGGACAATATTATAGAACACTGGAGGGAGTTTTATACATACAGGTATCTTCCAGTACAAATAAGGAAGGGCTCTCATTTATAGTTGTATGCACTGTGTTCATTAAGGATGCATTACCCCTTTCTTCAGCCAAAGCAAAAAGATAGGAAAAAAGCCAATATTTTATTTCAAGAAAGTGTAAATCATCCTGAGACAAAAATTATATAAAAAATTACTATAAAAGGTATTTTTGAGAAGCATTATGTTCAGCTGAATTTTTCAACTAGAATTTAAACTGAACTACTTTCATTCAGCTGTAAACAGTACTTTCAACTCTACTTTTTCTTGCATGCTGTATATACCGCACTACTGCTTATACGGCACTACCGCTCCAATTGTTCTTGCTTCCTCTGTGCAGTTTATTTTTGTATACAGAGTTTAACTTGGGCTTCTGAAAGGGGATGGTGCATCTTTAAAGTAATTGGCACTACAGTCCCATTTTTAACTGCATTCTATCAACTTGGCCAGATTATCCCGTAATTCTGTCAGTTCAAATATTTTTCCATCCAGAATTTCTAAAAGTGTTTTTAAGTTATTGAGGAAGGCTTCTTGTTCAGTCTGACTCTTCTCCAGTCGTTGCTCTAGCTCTGCCAGCTGCCCTTCCAGGTCCTTGTTTCGGGTTTCTACTTCCTGTCAAAATGCAATGGTAGAAAACAGAATTAAGTAATGCCTTTTTATCAGCTCTTAGGCTGTTATTTTTCTTTTTTTGCACCAGGCTACAGCACTTCTGTTCTTTCAAATTAAAGATCCTAGTCTCAATCATGTGCATAATGCTGTGTGCTACCCACTCAGTACACACCTTTGGTACACATGAATTTGTACACTCTAGAGTGGCTAGGATGGTGGTAGGGAGTCGGGCACACTGGAGTGTCTAGGGCAGATACCCACTTTCCAGTGGGAAAGGGTTTGGGTTCCTACAGGCAGCTGAAGAAAAGCCATGCCCCCCAGGGTCATAGCTGGAATTCACATACTCTATATGATGCACATCATGAGTAAGCCATATATTCACTGATGGGAAGGCGATGGACCCGTAAGGGGAGCAGAATTAGAAATACATGTTTGTTCACTTGCTCAGAGGTGCTAAAAGTGGATGTATATTAGACCATTTCCATTAGGCAATGCTTATGTAAATACATTAAAAAAGTTTTGGGCTGGTCTGTATGCTGGTTTGTCTGGTCAGACTTTGTTCAGTTGGTGACTGATGATGTCGTGAAGGTGGTCCAGGGCTTGCAACTGACTTACCATAGTTTGGATTCAGGTCTGACGCACTTCCTAGTGGGGTGCAAGGAGGCAAAAGGACCAGTCCCTGCTGAGATAGTTAGGTGTTCTTTAGAGACCGGGGTGTTTCCAGACACCCTGAAGGAAGTGGTGGTTCACCTCCTCTTGAAAAAATCTTCTCTGGACCTTGGTTGTCTTGCAAACTTCAGGCCCATCTCTAACCTTCCTTTTGCAGGAAAGGTTATTGAGAAGGCAGTTGCATTGCAGCTCGAGGGCCACCTGACCATCCACATCTACGATCCTCTCCAGTCTGGTTTCAGGAAGAGACACAGTACTGAGATGACACTGGTCTGGGTACTAAATAATCTCCTGATAGCAAGAGATCGGAGGAGCTGTTCGATCTTGGTCCTCCTTGATCTCTCTCCAGCATTTGACACTGTGGACCATGGGATGTTACTAAAGCATCTGTGGCTTTTCTGTGGGCTGAGTTGCACAGTCCTCAGGTGGTTTCAATCATTCTTCACTGGTGAGACACAAACAGTGAAGTCTGGGCATTTTTCCTCAGCTCCTCTCTCCCTGCCATGTGGTGTGACACAGGGTTCTGTACTTTCCCATGTTGTTCGCAGTGTATATACTGCCATTGGGAGACATTATTAGGCTGTACGGGTTGAGTTTTTACTGCTATGCAGATGATACTCAACTGTACCTGCCCTTTGTACTCGGGCAACGTGATGCTGTTACAATATTTAATAACTGTCTCTGAGATCCAAGATTAAATGAGTGCCAGCTGGCTTAGGCTGAATCCGGATAAGACTGAGGTGTTTGTTGTGGATCCAGGTCATTGGGTGGAGGGATAATTGGTGGGGCAGCCATCCAGGCTGTGGCTGGGGGGAGGAACCGGCTGATAACTTCTGACCAGCTGAGAAATCTGGGCATTATACTTGATAGCGGATTGGCACTTAAGACCCAGGTGTAGGCTGCTGTCATGTCCCCTTTTTATCATCTGAGGAATGTCACCCAGATAAAGCATCTAGTACCACCCTATGATCTTCCAATGTTGGTTCACGTCTTGGTGACCTCGCGCCTTGATTACTGCAATGCCCTATACCTAAGGCTACTGGAGGGTGGACCTTCACTGCCTGAAGCTGGTTCAGAATGCGGCTGCCAGATTGTTGACAGGTTTATGTACAGTAGATCTGACCATGTCACACCTGTGCTCTGCACCCTGCACTGGCTGCCTGTGTGGTGGAGGATCACCTTCAAGTTCGGATTACTGACCTGTAAGGCCCAACGTTGACAGGGACCGCAGTACCTGCAAGAGCTCCTTTGTCCCTACCACCCCCTTCTCCCTCTCCACTCCACCGACAAGGGATTGAAACACAGAAACACAGAAGTTGACAGCAGATAAGAACCGCAAGGCCCATCCAGTTTGCCTATTTCTTTTTCTACCGTATGAATGTGCCATCAGCCTTTGCTCTGTCAATGGCCTATCTATTCATAGTCATTTGTATTGCTCCCTTATGCCTATCCCATGCCTGTTTGAAGCCCTGCACTGTATTCATAGCCACCACTTCTTGTGGTAAG
Organism: Neoceratodus forsteri; assembly: GCA_016271365.2. Taxonomy (NCBI): domain Eukaryota; kingdom Metazoa; phylum Chordata; order Ceratodontiformes; family Ceratodontidae; genus Neoceratodus; species Neoceratodus forsteri. Next base: position 1,079,498,815 of record CM057454.1, on the reverse strand, counting down.
CCATTCCATGCATCCACCACCCTTTCCGTGAAAAAGAATTTCCTCACATTCCCCCTTAATCGGCCTCCCTCTAATCTCATGCTGTGTCCTCTTGTCCTGCTATTTTTCTTATATATAAACATGTTAGACTGTTTCACCTTGTTAATACCCTTAAGGTGTTAGAATGCCTCCATCATATCACCTCTCTCCCTCCTTTGCTCAAGGGTATACATACTGAGCTCTGTTATTCTGTCCTCATATGTCTTCTGATACAGTCCCTGCACCATTTTGGTTGCCCTTCTCTGGACTGCCTCAATTTGGTTAATGTCCTTGTGAAGGTGTGGCCTCCAGTACTGCATGCAGTACTCCAGATGGGGCCTAACCAGTGTCTTGTAAAGAGGGGATTATTACCTCCCTCTTACAACTTGTGATACCCCTATTAATACACCCCAACATCCCCCTAGCCTTATCTGCTGCTTTAGTGGTCTACTTGGATGATTTCAGGTCATCTATAATGATGATGCCCAATTCTCTTTCTTCCCTTGTGACTGCCAGCAACTCACCTCCCAGCCTATAGGTGGCTTCAGGGCTTCTCTTCCCTATGTGCATGATCTTGCACTTCTTTGCGTTAAGCCCCAGTTGCCACTCTTCTGACCATTTTGCCAGCTTATCCAGATCTCTTCTCATTCTGCTCACCCCATCTGGATCAGCTACTCTGTTGCAGATCTTGGTGTCATCTGCAAACAGACAAACCTTACCCACCAGTCCATCTGCAATGTTACTGATGAAGATATTGAAGCAGACTGGCACCAGAACTGATCCCCGAGGTACCCCACTGTGACTTGCATCTCTTCTGACTGTATACTGTTTACTACCACTCTCTGTTTTCTGCCCGTCAACCAGTTTGACACCCAATTGACTAACTTCTGACCCACCCGAGCCTACCCAGCTTATTAATCAATCTTCTATGTGGAACAGTATCGAAAGCTTTGCTGAAGTCAAGGTAGGCAACATCAACTGCTCCCCCTTGGTCTACCACTCTAGTTACCCAGTCAACGAAATCTATGAGGATTAGTTTGACAGGACCTTCCTGTTGTAAACCCATGCTGTCTTGGATCCTGTGCTCCTATGGATTCCAGGTGTTGCACTATCCTTTCCTTAAGGAGTGCCTCCATAATCTTGCCCACTACTGAGGTAAGACTGGCTGGTCTGTAGTTCCCTGCTTCCTCCCTGCTACCACTCTTGTGAAGCAGGATCACATGAGCCCTTCTCCAGTCTTCTGGGACCTCTCCTGTACTCAGAGACTCACTAAACAGTTCAGATAATGGCTCTGCTAGTTCCACCCTTAGCTCCTTTAGTACCCTGGGATGTATGCCATCATGTCCCATTGCCTTGTCCACCCTGAGTTTATCGAGCTCTTGTAGGACCCTTTCTTTTGTGAAGGGACTAGTGCACACATCCCTCCCCCCTGTGTCCATGGTGCTGAGCTGTGGGCCCTACCCTACCTTCTTTTCAGTAAATACTGAGCATAAGTATCTATTTAGGATAGATGCTTTTACATGAATCTCCTCCTCACACGCCCCCTTATGCCCTTTGATCTTAGCAATACCTCCTCTGGACTTTCTCATTTCACTAATGTATCTATAGAAAGTCTTGTCACCTTCATTTACTATTTGTTTTAGTGTTTCCTCAGTTTGGGCCTTTGCCTGCCTTACTGCCTTCCTTGCTTCCCTTACGGAAGTTTGGTATGCCTGTCTCATCAACCCGCTGCATTCCCTTATATTTCCTGAAGGCCAGCCTTTTGGCTCTGACCTTTTCTGCTACTGTTTTTGAGAACCAAAGTGTCTTCTTCTTTTGCACTTCCTTTTCTCTCTAACACAATGGATGTTGCTTCAAGTATTGCATCCTTAATGCTTGCCCACTTTGCCTGTAACCCCTCATCTGTATTTCTTTTTGCCAGGGCTAGCTTAACTCTGTTGGCCATCTTATCAAAGTCAGCTCCTCTGAAGTCCCATATTTTTGCCTTGGAGTGGGATGATTTCGTTTTAGTGGCCAAATTAAACCTAGAACCTTGAATTGCTAGAGATTCCCAGGGTCCGTCTGACAACATCGAGAGCTAGGTCATTTGTTTTTGCTGCTCCGACTCTTGGAATTCTCTTCCTCATCGGGTAAGGGAATGCCCCTCCATTGAGACCTTCAAGTTGGCTTGGAAAACATATTTATTTGAACTGGCTTATGCTGACATTTAATTTCCTGCTGTGTTTTTAAGAAATGAGTTCTGTTTTTAAATTGTTTGATAATATTGTGTAAAATGCTATGATCTATTTTTGGAATAGCATTCTAGAAATAAAGTTGGTTTAGTTTGGTGTCTTTTTTTTTTTTTTTTTTTACCAAGAGAGACACACTAAGCTGAAAGCTTGTTTACAGGTGCAACCTGGGAGCACAAGGAAGTTAAGTGACTTGCTCAGGGTCACACAGTATGCAAGTGGGGGCTGTGGGATTCAAACCCAGGTTTGCAGCTCAGAGCCTTAAACCACTGCACTACACTGCCTCCTATTTGTAGTGACAATGCTGCCAACAACTGAGACTCAGGTTCAAACTCCAAGCCCGGGCATCTTGAAGGCCACCCAGGAGGAGGAGGAGGAGGAGGAGGAGAATAAAGTGTTCTTGAGAAAGCCATCCTTCTGTAGAATGGGAGGGATCTCTGTCTGCCAGCCGAGGTAGTGGGGGGCTTCAAGCAGACATGAGATAGGCATTGGGGAATATTGGTAACTAGATAGGGGGAGACAGAATAGGCAGGGAACATTTGGGCAGACTAGGTGGGACAAGTGGACCTTTTCTGTGGACAACTTTTATGTTTCTGTCCCACTGTAATACATACAGCCACAAATAGTGGTGCAGCATTGAGGCAGTTTGTGAGACAGCAAATGCCACCTAGTTCACTGAGAGGTATACCTTTGCAGCACATGTCTTGTAACCCACAGTGCCAGTGTCCATGCAAGACAGAAGAGTGACCAGAAAAAAAGAACCACCCCTATGCTTCTAGAGGATGCTGGGATACCACTGGTCCCTGAAGTGCCTTCAGAGAAATCAGCTGGCTATATGTTCTGGAGAAGCAGCTGTTGCCAAGAAGACCTAGTCAGTGGGGAAATGCCATGATGGTTTTAGTCTCCTGCTGAAGCTGTGTTGGTGCTTGGAAGTGCCCTAAGGCAGATGGGGGTAGAACTGGTGAGGGGAGGCAAAAATGCAAATGATAAGCACACACATGAAAAAGTTTGAATCTTTGAAGAATTTGTCACCACAGTATTGCCTCTAGGCAGAACTGAAGATTTTAAAAGTACAATTTTTTGGTATTAATTTTTCAACATGAAAGTCTATGGTAAAGTAAATATAGGTTACTCACCTGCAACAGTAGTTCAAGGAGGGGTATACAATTTACATTCACACTATGGCAGTTTCAGTGGAACAGTCTGCTTCATCGGAGCTCCTTCATTAGCTCCTACCACCACCTGGACAGTATATCCTCCGGCTCCACCCCCGTGACATCACATCTTTGCATGCTGGAAACAGGAATATATCTGCCACTTGACAGGGGAGGCCGAGTGGGCTGTGTGGGTGTGAACTATATATTACTCCTAGAAAGTACTGTTCCGTAAAAACTTACCATAACAGTAGATCTTTGAGTAGTGTCTCTTGCAGTAGGTAATACTTTGGGGTATCCAGCAGAGGTCACTGTGGTGCATGGCTGCTCTTCTAGCAGTTTTTTACCAGGGACCGCCCACACATGACATCAGCTTCCTGTTTCCTATATAAGTGTGGGCGGCCCTGGTATCCTCAGTTCCCCCGCCGAATTCAGCTCGCAAAGCGAGGACTGAGGGGAAGCCGTGGTACCAAAGGAGTCCCAACCCTAGTCATTGGACCAGAACTTGCTCTCTTACAGAAAGAGGGGGATGGAGGGCAGGAACAAACCTACTGCAAAAGACACTTATCAAAGATCTACTGTTACGGTAAGTTTTTACATAAATGTACTATCCTCCACGGAGTGGCCTCTTGCAGTAGGTAATACTTTTTTTTTTTTTAAACTTCTTTATTGTCATTTTAATAACCATTAGACAAACATACATTAATACTCGTGTACCTCCAGAGCCCACACCCCAAAACTGAGTGTAGTCACTATATACAATAATAACTATATACATACACAGCTGCAGTAAGTAACCCCTACAGGCAACATCCACAACTGTACTAGCTTATACTATAGAAGGCATCTTATGTCTAGAGAGCTAACTTTTACACTTAAGCATCAGTTTCAAGAGGTATCCCCTCATATAGTTAAACCAATTTCCTTCAGGGTAACAACACAGTGGGGTGAAACCCTGTAGCTGCGTCCCTAGGGAAAAGAGAGAGTCCTTCCCACCCGTAATCGTTTGGCAGATTCTCAGACTCCCATTGTATAATCTCAATAATAATCAATAAGAGTATACATAACCTCCTGCAGTGGAAAGTAACTAAATATAACCCACCGTTATATCATCTAATCCCTATCCATAAGTCTTAAACTAAGCACAATCAGACAGACAGACCCATGTTTGGGCACCTTTAGACTGTATTGAGTAAACCGCTTCCAGGTTCCTCCACCTCTTATCATAAGTTCCCTTTCCTCCATCCCGAAGCATTTGCCTCCTGAGCCTATCAAGCTTCTTCAACAAATGTCCCACCCACTGGTCATATGTATAGATAAGGTCATTTTTCCAATGCCTCAGGACAAAAGCTTTAACTAGGGCAGACATCAAAGATATATAGTGCTTAGTAAGTACTCCTGGAATTTGGGACATATGTCCCAGAACACAGATCTCCGGCAAATAAAGTCCATATAATTTACCACGGGGTCCATATTTTGTTTCATTTGATCCCAGAGGGGGTGAACTTTAGGACAATCCCACATTACATGTAATATATCCCCTGGGTTCATGCCACATCTAAAACATAGGTCTGTCTGTCTAAGGCCCCGAGCACATAGTTTAGCAGGGGTATAATATATATTAAAGAATATAAAAAAACTGCATGATCCTGTACTTAGGTATGGGAATATACCCACTGCTCTTCCAAATTTCCTTCCAATCAGGCCCCAGTGGGATATTCTTTTTTTCCCAGTATGAAACCTTCGCAGAAACTTCCCCGCCTAGAAAATCTAATAGGACTTTATATATGTTAGAGAGGGGTTTTTGTAAATGACTAATTTGCTTAAAGCTATCCCAGGTAAATGGGGTACCCTGAGTGCCACTATTCTCTCTCACCATTTTTTGCACCGTTTTAGTGACCTGTATCTTCTTAAAGAAATTCATATTCTTGCACTGAGCTGGGAAGACCACCTTGTCTTCTACTATAAGGTCTGCCCAATTTAAATTAGACAATTGAGGAGCCCATTGCTTTCTAATTATTTGACCCCCAATAGTCATATTGGGATTACCCAATATAGGCTGCTCCCTGAAGCCCTTTTGAACTTTTTTCTGAGTCGGAGATAAAAGAGCCCACCAGGCCAACATTGACTTATATATTGGAGTTTGCTTTCCCCCATCCAGTAGTCCTTTTGGATTGGAGAAGAGCACTGCTTCTGGGGAAATACCCATGTTTTTAAGAATTTGTCTCTCAACATGAAGCCAAGTTGGTGTATATCCCCCTTCCTTTCCTCCGACATTCTATACCACCGACCCATTATACCAAGTTGTCCAGCAACATACAGTAATATAAATGGAGGTCTGGAATTTTAAGACCCCCCCATACTATGAGGAAGCCGTAGGATATTATATTTTCTCCTGGGGGGTTAGAGTTCCATAGACAGTCAGAAATTAGTTTTTGCACTTTAATGAACCAGCACTTTGGGACATTATATGGGGACAAATGTATTGGATACAAGAGTCTAGGCAATAGATTCATTTTAATCAAACCAAGTCTAGCAGTCAAGTTCAAGGGGAGTTTATTCCATCTAGTCATATCTGTTCTGACTACTGATAGCACCTTGCCTATGTTTGCTTCCACTCCTTCCTCCACATTGGCAGTGATCTAAATGCCAAGATATTTAATCCTTTTTGGGGACCAATTCCATTGTAAAGGTTCAAAATCCACTTTATAAGTATATAAGGTGAGAGGGAGAACCTGAGTCTTACTCAAATTTAACTTATAATTCGAGACCATAGAAAATCTCTTTACTATTTCAAGTACCCTATTAAAGCTCTTTGCTGGTTCCTGCAGGTGCAACAGTATGTCATCTGCAAAAACAGAGATTTTCATTTCCCTCCCCCTGACAACAATCCCCTGTACTGCCGAGTCCATCTGGATCGCTCTTAATAGGGGTTCCAGATATATGTGGAACAAAACTGGCGATAGGGGGCATCCTTGTCTGGTCCCATTATCAAGGCAGAACTCCTTCGACAGATAGCCCATTGCAAAGAACCCTAGCCGTAGGAGCAGCATAAAGATTTTTAATGCCTCTAAGAAGGCCCTCCGGGAAACCCATCCTCCTCATGGTTGCAAATAGAAAAGTATGGGAGACCCTGTCAAAGGCCTTCTCTAATGACATTAGCGCCATGGGTAACCTAGAGCTAGAGGCTTTGTTAAGTATATGATGGAGCTTCCGAAGGGCATCATGTGCCCCTCTACCTGGCATAAACCCAACTTGCTCTTGACTGATTAGCATGGGGCAATTTTTAAAATTCTATTGGCCAATATCTTCATCAGCAATTTAAGATCCTGGTTCATCAAAGCAATTGGTCTATAGCTCCCAGGGAGTTCTTTGGGTTTATCCGGTTTTGGGATGAGTATAATGTAGGCCTGATATAGCGGTGGGTGTGGGACCCCTTCCTGCATAATATTTGAAAATATTTATTTCAATAGGGGCAATATAGTTGAAGAGTGGGATTTGAAAAATTTTGCTGATAGACCATCTGGTCCCGGCATTTTGCCATTTGACAACGAATTGATCACCTCTATTATTTCAGACTCCAACATAGGGGCCGCCAATCCTCGGGCTTGCTCTTGATCCAATCTAGGTAACGGTATACTTTCCAAAAAAAACCCAAATATCCACCTCCTTAGCGGGCACGCCCCCTTGATAAATCTCTGCGGAATAGGCCACGAAGGCATCAGCCATTCTCTGAGGCTCTGTTATTATTTCCCCCTGGAAATTTATCAATGGAATCGTATGAGCAGCCTCCCATTCTTTAATTCTATTTGCAAGAAGCCGACTAGGTACATCCCTCTGCAGGGTGTGAAATTCCTATACCGTAGGTGCCCCAGGGCAGGCACTTTTACCTCTGGACACCAACTGCTGTTTTGTGCCTGCCCACTGGGGCACCTAAGGTATTTGTGGTGCAGAGCTCTGTTTTTTTTCTATCCTAGTGTTTTTTTTTTTATTTTCAGAAGGGTGGGGGGAGCCTTTGGAGGAGTGAAGGCGATGATCACGAGTGTGCCTTTGTAACTGTCAGCTGACAGTACAGTAATGAAACGCCCCTGATTTGACTGGCACAGTCATCAGCCATCCGCCTGCCTAGGTCCGTCGCGTCGGTCGCTCACTGCACCAGGCGGGAAGTCGGGAACCAATTGGAGTGACTGTGTTTGGGAGTTCACCCGCCCCCTTAACTCACCGTTATGCTGCAACGCAGCTCAGTGCACCATTCTGTCAACGATTTAGGAGACAGAGGTCCGTGCTGAGTGCAGTAGCTGTAGACTGCGAGTGTGCTGCTCTAATTTGCATTTCTATTAAAAAAAAAAAAGACCCAAAAGCTCTTTTAAGAGCTCTCTTTAGTACAATCAGAGAAGTGGAGGTGTGGAGCGTTTATAGGCAGGGAGTGGGACTTGAGAGTGAGAGAGGAGGCAGAGGGTGAGCGTCAGACCGTGAAGGTGTCTGTAAGGACTCAGAGGAAATCGGGAATCATACAAGGGATCATACATTGTTAATAGTTAAAGAGAGAGACAAAAGGATAGAAGCAGACTCAGTAAAGTCAAGAACAGGACTTTTTAAAGTCTGCAGACAGTGCTCAATTTTCAGCATTGCAGACTGAGTTTAACCTGTGGGGAGCTATTCAAATTAGATAAAGCCATCTAGCTAGTGCCTGATATTAATTCTCTGTTTGGGTGTGTTAAAAATTTAAAGCAGGAGAGGCAGATAGTAGGAAAAAAAACAACCAACTGCAGCAAAGAGGAGGAGAACCTATTATGTGATCTCTGCAGCCACAGCTGCTGTCAGCTAAACTTGCTAAGTTGCAGGGGGAACTGAATTTAAAACCTATAATAAACTATCTCTATCTAACTGAAGCTAATTAAAAAATAAAGATCAGCAGCCTATACTGATACTGACAGACAGTTCACTGCTCGAAGTACCGATAACAAAAAAAAAAAAAAAAGAGGGCTAGATACTAAATACTGTGTGAGGACTAGCAGCAAGTCAGCAGTCAACTCATCACTAGTGTGTCTATATTCACACAGTTACTGGCTGGGAAGGGAACTGAATTGAGGCAAAGAAAAAAAACCTCTGCCTAACTAAACCATATAAAAAAAAGCTCATTATAGTTTTACAAACTTAGTGTGTTAAAAAAATTTCTTAACAAGCTTTAATAAGCGTACTTGTGTATTATATAAAATCTAATAGGAATATATATGGACTTGTTGGATTCTAAGCTTTTAAAAGCTACTTGGACCACCTAAAATAATATGTGGTGGATTACCTAAACTCTAAATACAAAGGGATCATAAAAAAAAAAAAAAAAAAAAAAAACTACCGCAAACTAAGAAAATCTAATTAAAAGTAATTGTTAATTAAAGTTCTAAAAGCTTTGTGAACTTGTTGGAACATTAAAACTTAGAGGGATCTACTATTATTCTACTAGCTAAAGCTACTTTAGGTGGAGTTGACTATCTCAATCAAATCTAAATACTGTTATTAAAAAAAACTTTCGTTGTACTATCTAAAATCTGTATACAGTTATAAAAAAATCTGTTAAGGGTTTCACAGGCTCTACGCTGTGGTTTTTGGACTATCTAAGATCTGAATACTATTATAAAAAATCTCTAGCTTTTTACAGGCTATAGTACACTGTCTGTGGACTATCTAAAATCTGAATACATGTTATAATAAATAATCAGACAACACACAGTCAGGTTTTCTTGTTAAGTTTATTATAAAAAATAAAAGACAAGACACACTTTTTTCCTTGTTGCATTTATTAATACTGAGTAACACAAATAAAAAATTCTTAAAATCAGTATTCACAAATTCAACTCCGAACAGCCAGGCAGACGCCATGAGTCTTTTTAAATTTGGATTTAAGAGAAAGCATTTTGATGAGACTGCTGGAGCTGACTTGGATTCCCTAACACCAAGTACTAGTACTACTACAGGCACAGCTATAACCCCACCATCTCCTTGCCCAGACAGTGAAACTGTTGTGACCACTGAAGTTTCCTCAAGTGCTACTGCTTGTACTGAAAGCCAAGTTAAGGCCCTGAAAGTTAGAAAATTTCAGGAATCCTGGAAAAAGGGCAGGAAGTGGCTTACGTATGGCACAGATAAATGTGCCATGTTCTGTACATTGTGTCAGAGTTATGATAAAAGCCAAAGCAAAAATAATTTTAGAACTGGATGCAGTACTTTTAAAGCACAAATTATCTCAGCACATGAAGTGTCCATAGCACACAAAAATGCTGAGATGGCATACATTGCAAATAAAACAAAAGTTGGAGAAAGACCAATACAGAAATCCATACAATTTATGGAACAAAAAGAAATGGATCAAATCTGTAAATTGTTCTGTACTGCATATTACGTTGCTAGGACCGAAAGGCCTTTCAGGGACTTTCCTGGGTTGATAGATTTACAAAGAAGAAATCATGGGGATGATGCTATGGGTCATAGTTACAGTAGTGACAAGCAATGCCGTGTCTTCATTCACTATATTGCCCAAGATATTCAAAGCACTACTGCTAGTCTACTACAAGACAATGACTTCTTTTCTTGTAGATTCCTGCACAGATAAAAGTGTGACTGAGGAGGCGGCATTTATGTACGTGTTTTGAAAATGGCCTACCTGTAACAAGATTTCTTGCACTGAAACCAGTCAGTGTCCCTAAATTCAGAAAGCATTTTAAATACTGTGATTAATGCTTTAGAGGTGAAGGTGGTTTAAAGGATGGTGGTTGGAAACATAAGCTGATAAGTGCAGCATCTGATGGTGCTGCTGTAATGTTGGGGAGCACTTCAGGTGTCCTTAGTCGAATAAAGCAAGATTTCCAGTGCCCACATCTCATTGACATACACTGTTGTGCACATCATTTAGAGCTTGCTATAAAGGATTTGTTCAGAGACTGTCCCTTTTACAAGTCATTAGAACAACTTCTGCTGAACATTTACTCGTTTTACTACAGGTCACCAAAAAGTTGGAAAGGCCTACAGAAAGCGGGATCCCTTTAAATATTAATGTCATCAAACCAGTTAACACTGGTGGCACTAGGTGGCTTTGCACATTGAGAGAACGGCCATTTCTGCCCTTGAAAGGAACTGGGCTGCATTAGTGCCTCACCTCGAACATGTGTCACTGACAAACAAGCAGGATCATGGCCAAAAAGCACTAGGAATACTTAAAGTGCTTACAACTTTAAAATGTGTTATATACATGAACTTTCTGAAATTGTTTTTTGGTTACTTATCTGCTCTTAGTCTGTGCTTTCAGCAAGAGGATGCCACTGTTGAAAAAGTTCACAGCAGAGTAGAAAGCACAATTCAAAAACTAAATGGTCTCTCGAATCAAGAAACTCTTCACCACATAACACTTACATCTGTAAATGAGAACCTAACTCAGTACAACAGTGTTGACTTAACTAATGCAACTAGCAGGCACAGATCAGGTTCTCCTTCAGACATTGTAGAAGCCACAATTTCAGAGATCAAAAAAATTCTTCAGAAAACGTCACAGCACACTGAATCTCGCTTTCAGTCCTTCATGACCAATAAAGTGCTACTAGCTGCAAGAGCTTTAAATTTTCAGTCCTGGCCAACATCCACAGAGGCACTTCAAACATATGGAGATCAAGCAATTCAAACAATTGTTGATCACTATAAAGTGGTCCTAGAGTCTCGTGGAGTTGATGTTACTTAGTACTGCTGGAGTGGCTAGACTTAAAAAGCATGTACTCCACTTGCTGTCTGTTGAAAATTGTAAGTCTCTGAAATTGTGGCAGAAAGTGATTCTTCTTGGATGTGCAGGATCAACAATTTCAAATCGCTGGCCATTGTCAGAATCATTCTCTGATTCTATTCACACTGCTGCTGCAGAACGAGGCTTCTCTCAGATGGAAGAATAAACAATGACTGGAGGGTTGGATTCGCCCAGACACCTACTACGACCTAATGTCTATATCTCTGAATGGACCCCAACAGTGACTATAACCCTGAAGGTGCCATATCACTGTGGTGGAAAAATGGCAAAAGAAGGCCCACTACCAAAGCTTATGGCTCCAGAACACTGTCAGTGCATACTGCTTCTGCCAGCCCTAGTGGTGGTGATGAAAACGAAAGTGCTTGGTCCAGTGAAGATGACGTGTAAAATTATGCAAACTAAGTGGCGGCATGTAAATAATTTGTTGGGCATGTACATTTTCTTCTTACATGCCCAAGTGGGCATGTACTTTTTTTCACGAATTTCATACCCTGTCCCCCTGCATTAGATATCTAGCTTGAATCTTTTCAAGCCAAAAATCTATCTTACCATAAAGGATGCTTGCCATTTCGTCTCTTAATTCCTTAAGCTCAGTGTCCACCCCATCGGAAGAGCCCTCGAAGGGAGCCAGTGAGTTGATTGCACCCAATATGAACTCTTCCCTCGCTTTTCTCATACTATTTCTTCTGGCTGTATACCTCTGGGCTATACCAGTGTATAGTACTTTACAAGTGGGCCACACTAGTCTCTTATCCAGAAGTGTTGGGATTTGGGTCTGGATAATTTCCAGCAATGCTTCCTCTAACCGGGATAACATACTATCATCTACTAATAAGGATTCATCTAACCTCCATCTGTAGGGCTTCATTGGAATAGATTCCATCGCCCAAGTTAACTGGACTGGGGAATGGTCGGATAAAATTCTGGTATGGGTGATCAGCTCCCTAGTTCCCTGCAGTGCCTCCTTGTTAACCAAAAAAAAAATCAATTCGTGAATGGGTTTTGTGTGCCCCTGAGTAAAACGTCATACTGCGGTCCCCTTTATTATAAACCTGGAGTGGGTCAACCAACGCTGTTACCTCAAGGAGTCTAGCCATAGCTACCTGGGCTGTAGAAGGTGGCTTTTTAGATGAAGGTTTCCTGTCCATCAAATTGTTAAGACACAGGTTCCAGTCTTCTGCTGTAATTAAAGGATGAGATGAAAAGGAAGCTATGTCCACCTCCAACGAAGCAAAAAAAATCAGGGCTCGATGGAGTAGGACCATATATAGAGGCAATCGATAATAATTTGCCCATGATAGTACCCATAACATATATCCCTCTAGAGTCTTCTCTAGCTTTAATTTGTGATACTATAAATGGGCGGTCTCTCCCAATCAAAATCGCTACCCCCCCCCCCCCGAGGCTTTCACTTTTCCCTTTCCTAAAACTTGACCTACCCACAGCCTCTTTAAAAGACCTAGATCATCTTTTAAGAGGTGGGTTTCCTGCAATGCTGCTATTTGTGCCCCCAACTGATGAATATATTTTAAAATCACCATTCTTTTATTTCTCCCTCTGAGGCCTTTAACATTCCAGGAGATAATTTTGATACTTATCATATTATCTTTCCATACCCCTTCCTCTCACTCCAATAAGTTCTGCCCTTGTACATATATACACTATGGACTCTCTCTCTCTTCCCCAATCCCACTGCTCCCTCCCCCCCCAGCATAATCCCCGATCCTTCGATCGCCCTCCTACCACAGGTCTATACGAAAATGAGCCATCCCCTGAGAGTGCCCCCAGGTCCCCCAGATCTTTACAGAAACACCCAAATCTTCCTGACTCCCCTATGTTACTACTCGCACTCCCATTGTGCCCCATTAATGTTCTCTCCTAACCCCAAATATAATATATCAAGCTATTCAGGAAGTAGTAACTATAGTAATAATGACTATGATATATGATATGGCCCCACATAACCAAAAACAAATATAATTACACGTTGTAAGACATCAATTTCCTTTCTTTCTGTGTCCTCATATTAGGATCCAGTCCCTTTAAGTCCAGGGTTAAATCAGTGTACAGATTCTTAGGCCCACACTTAAGCCTAGACCACCTAACAATTCGTATTTGACCACCTTTAATGAGTTTTATGTTGTCAAAAAAATTAATCAGTCCCTCTGCATATTTCTAACCCAAAAAATGAAAATAAAAATAAAAATAAAATGGCAGTCCCATCAAAGAAAATGCTCCTTGAATAAACTTTAGGGCATTTCTGCCTTACTATCTTGCTTCAAATAAATGAGTCTGCACAATTAGCAAGTTTCAGATCTGCCTAAGGTTTTCTCCCACGACTCACAAGTCACAGGCCTGAACAAATCTGGGAGCTCAACTCACAGCCCCTCTGCCGCATCCTTTGCAGTTAAGTATCTCCGATCTCTGGACTGCAATTTCACCACCAAGGTAGCAGGGTGCTGGATTCTAAACTTCACTCCAGCCAAGTAAAGCTTTTTCTTTATATCCACATACTGTACTTCTTCTGCTTCTCACGAATCGCAGGTGTTTGATTTTGGAATACCCACAAGGATGCTCCATTCCATTGCAGGTTTTTGAGTGCTCTGGCTTTAGAAACATAGAAACATAGAAGTTGACGGCAGATAAGGACCGCAAGGCCCATCCAGTCTGCCCATTTCTTTTTCTACCTTATAAATGTGCCATCAGCCTTTGCTCTGTCAGTGGCCTATCTATTCATAGTCATTTGTATTGCTCCCTTATGCCTATCCCATGCCTGTTTGAAGCCCTGCACTGTATTCATAGCCACCACTTCTTGTGGTAAGCCATTCCATGCATCCACCACCCTTTCTGTGAAAAAATTTCCTCACATTCCCCATAATCGGCCTCCTCTAATCTCATGCTGTGTCCTCTTGTCCTGCTATTTTTCTTTTATTTAAACGTTAGACTCTTTCACCTTGTTTATGCCCTTAAGGTGTTTGAATGCTTCGATCATATCACCTCTCTCCCTCCTTTGCTCAAGGGTATACATATTGAGCTCCATTAATCTGTCCTCATATGTCTTCTGATGCAGTCCTGCACCATTTTGGTTCCCTTCTCTGGACCCTCAATTTGGTTAATGTCCTTGTGAAGGTGTGGCCTCCAATACTGCATGCAGTACTCCAGATGGGGCCTAACCAGTGTCTTGTACAGAGAGGATTATTACCTCCCTCTTACGACTTGTGATACCCCTACTAATACACCCTAACACCCCCTAGCCTTATCTACTGCTTTAGGGTCTGCTTGGATGATTTTAGGTCATCAGTGATGATGATGCCCAAGTCTCTTTCTTCCTTTGTGACTGCTAGCAACTCCCACCCAGCCTATAGGTGGCTTCAGGGGTTTCTTCCCTATGTGCATGATTTTGCACTTCTTTGCATTAAATCCCAGGTGCCACTCTTCTGACCATTCTGCTAGTTTATCCAGATCTCTTCTCATTCTCCACCCCATCTGGATCATCTACTCTGTTGCAGATCTTGGTGTCATCTGCAAACAGACAAGCCTTACCCTCTAGTCCATCTGCAAGGTCACTAATGAAGATGTTGAAGAGGACTGGCCCCAGGACTGATCCCTGAGGTACCCACTTGTGACTTGCATCTCTTCTGACTGTATACCATTTACCACCACTCTCTGTTTTCTGCCCGTCAACCAGTTTGCCACCCAGTTGACCAACTTCAGCCCACCCGAGCCTACCCAGCTTATTTATCAATCTTCTATGTGGAACAGTGTCAAAAACTTTGCTGAAGTCAAGGTAGGTGACATTAACTGCTCCCCTTGGTCCACCACTCTGGTTACCCAGTCAAAGAAATCTATGAGATAGTTTGACAGGACCTTCCTTTTAGTAAACCCATGCTGTCTTGGATCCTGTGCCCTATGGTTCCAGGTGTTGCACTATCCTTTCCTAAGGGTAGCCTCCATAATCTTGCCCACTACTGAGGTAAGACTGACGGTCTGTAGTTCCCGCCTCCTCCCTACTACCACTCTTGTGGGCGGGATCACATGAGCCTTCTCCAGTCTTCTGGGACCTCTCCTGTGCTCAGAGACTCACTAAACAATTCTGCTAATGGCTCTGCTAGTTCCTCCTTTAGCTCCTTAAGTACCCTGGGATGTATGCCATCAGGTCCCATTGCTTATCCACCTGAGCTTAGCAAGCTCTTGTAGACCCTTTCTTTGTGAAGGGAGTAGTGCTCACCTCCCTCTGTGTCCATGATGCTGAGCTGTGGGCCCTGCCCTGCCTTCTCTTCAGTAAATACTGAGCAAAGTATCTATTTAGGATAGATGCCTTTACAGGGTCCTCCTCCTCACATGCTCCCTTTTCTCCATTAAGCTTAGCAATACCCCTCTGGACTTCTCCTTTCACTAATGTATCTATAGAAAGTCTTGTCACCTTCTTTACTGTTCGTGCTAGTGTTTCCTCAGTTTGGGACTTTGCCTGCCTTACTGCCTTACCTGCTTCCCTTAGGGCAGTTTGGTATGCCTCCTATCTTCATCCCGCTGTGTTCCTTATATTTCCTGAAGGCCAGCCTTTTGGCTCTGACCTTTTCTGCTACTGTATTGAGAACCAAGTGGTTTCTTCTTCTTTTGACTTCCTTTTCTGTCTAACACAATGGGATGTTGCTTCAAGTATTGCATCTTTAATGCTTGCCCACTTTGCCTGTACCCCCTCACCTGTGTTTCTTTTGCCAGGGCTAGCTTAACTCTGTTGGCCATCTTATCAAAGTCAGCTCCTCTGAAGTCCCATATTTTTGCCTTGGAATGGGATGATTTAGATGTAGTAGCCAAATTGAACCATACCATGTGATGGTCACTGGCCCCAGGTGACCTTCTACCTGGAGATCTGTGATCCCTTCCTTGTTAGTCAGTACTAGATCTAGGATAGCCCTGTCTCTTGTGGGTTGCTGTACCAGTTGTTTGAGCCCCCCCTGCAGGAATCCACTATGTGTCTAGTTCTGGCAGATGTTCCTGCTGGTATTGACCAATCTGTATCCGGCATGTTGAAGTCTCCCATTATCAGAACCTCCCCTTTAGCTGTCATGTTTTGTATATCTTCTAACAGTAATGTGTCTATGTCCTCCCCTCTGGTCTGGGGCCTGTAGACAACCCCAGTTCTTATGGCTGTCCCATTTCCTGTTTCCAGGGTGACCCACAGTTCTTCTGGCTCCTTATGTGTATTCTGAATTTCTGTAGCTTTGATATTTTCATTAACATACAGGCCACTCCTCCCCTTTTGCACCTCGGTCTCTTCTGAACAATACATAGCCAGGTACTGAAGTCTACAATGTGGTTACTGGTAAACCACGTCTCACTAATTACTACTATGTCCAGTTTAGCCTCTGACATTATTGCCTGCAGGTCTGGGATCTTATTTCCCAGGCTGTGAGCATTGTGTACATGATTTTCCATTGGCCAGATTTTGGTGTGTTAGTTGTTGGGTGAAGTTGGCATTACCCCTGTGCGTCGTATGGGGAGACAAACCTTTTTTCTTACCTGGTGATGCAAATGAACGGCAAACATGCTGAATTCCTGTTTGACCACTAGATGAGGGGGGAGAGGTGTTCTTCCCATTCGACGTATGGGGTGCTGCACCCCTCTCCCCATTTGCTAGTTTAAATATTCTGCAAAGACGTCAAACTTCTGCCCGAATAAACTGACTCCCTCTTTAGTCAGATGCAGTCCATCAAATTTAAAGAACTTTCGCTCCCAGAACTGTTGCCAGTTCCCTACAAATCTGTGTCCTTTTTCCTGGCACCAGCCCTTGAGCCACATGTTTAGCTCCCCTATCTCCCCTTCTCTGATCTTCCGTCCATCTGCTCCCCTCTCCCAGACTGGCAGGATCTCAGAGAAGGAGATGCCGGACGAAATAGATGATAGTTTGTCACCCAGCCTAGTCAGGTGTTCCTTGGTCTCCACAACTTACTGGCTGGCGAGATCATTAGTCCCTATGTGTACTAGGACATCAATGTTTTCTCCTGCTTTGTGAACAATTTTAGCAATGCAGTCAGTGTCTCTCCATGCTGATGTACCTGGGAGACATCTGACCATCACCCCTGGCTGGAGATGGATATCAACTCCCCGAATCATGGAGTCTCCTATGATCAGAAGTTTTTTGGATTTCCTTTGTGCTTGTTTTGTTTTGGTTCCTGATTTGGGTGAGTTTTGATGTGCTAGCTCCTGTGCCGCAGTGTCCTGCTCTGCAGTGTCTTCTGCCTCTTTATTTGATTTCAGAGATAGAGGCAGATACCTGTTTGTAGTGTTTATATGGTTTTTGGAGGTAATGTGTTGGAGAGCAGAGAGTGATGGGGCACCTGATTTGCTCTTCCTAACCTCCTGGACCAACTACCCTCTGTGGTCGAGGTTTTTCTGTTGGATGCTGGGGAAATGGCGGGTGGTTCTTATAATGTATTTCCTCTTCAATATGAAATTTGAGGCGTGCAATCTCTGCCCATGCTGCCCGGAGCTGAGCCCTAAGATCTCCAAAGGCCCAGCATGTAGGACAGTGTCCTAAATCCTGTAAGACTGTCCTTCTGAAAATTGTTCCACAGTACCTGCAGTTAATGAAATCCATTCCAAATAAGTTGCTGGGTTTGTAACCTAGTCAGAGTAATTAGAAGGAGAAAAAAAGGAAAAAAATGCAAGTAATGGTTTAATTGTGCTTTGTTTAACTTGTTATAACAAGTTAAATTACTAGTGCCCTGTAAATTAGATCACTTGTGGAGGCCCCACTGATCCGCCTCCTTCCTGCTCTGCCACAGGAAATGTCACAACTGTGGTACCCTATAAAAGGAGTGTAGCGTGGGGTGGTTGGGGGTGGGGGTGGGTGGCTGGGCCCTTCCCCTGCCTAAAAAGAAGAACCACAGACGAAACAACAAGGAGGTAAGAGCAGAAACAATCAGTCAACAACAAATGCAGTAACCCTGAAAGCTTATCCTAATGTTAGATAAAACTGTAAAACCTGTAAAGCACCACCTGTAATAATTTCAGAGAAGATATACGCTGTAAGAAACACTTTGCTCCAGAGAAAATAAAGCAGTAACAGAAGATATACCTTGCAAAGACAATTTGAATCAGAAGATTACAGGAGTAATCTGTTAGCACACCTGTAGGCACACCTTGTAATAATGCAGAAGAAGGTATACCAGCAACAACAATTTGAATCAGAGAAAAAATAAAGCAATGAAATGTTAGCAACAAACAGTAGCAATCCCTGTGAGTAAAAAAGTAAAAACACCACCACACAGTAAATCTGCTTAGCCAAACTAAGTCTTAATCCTTTTCCCCTGCTCTGGTAAGTTTCTCTACTCTGCCTTTCAAGCAGTCTTAGAAGGAAAGAGCTCAGGTGAAGCTAGGTGCCTTGGCCAGCAAACCAAGTCTTCTACTTACTTACTTACGTACTTACTTAAAACATGAGCTTTCACCTTGTAATTTAAGAACCGCATAATAGTGACCCGTGGCCGAGCTCCCGGTGGAGGTATTTCTCTGAGTGAGCGGTGGGCTCTCTCGATATTATATGAATCTCCATATGACGTTGGGCCCAGCAGCTTCAGTAGTAGATCCTGGGTAAAAGCTATGCAGTCAGATCCTTCTGATCACTCCGGAAGACCCGCCAGGATCAAATTATTCCTCTGGCTACGAGATTCCTGGTCCTCGACTCGATCCTCAAGCTTTCTAACTTGCTTTCGTAAGGCCACCAACTCCTGCGCATGTGTTAGAGTTTTCCGTTCCTGAGAAGCCAATTGCGCCTCTACATCCCCTATTCTCTGTGCCAAAGCATTCAACGTCGGTTTGACTGTGGAAAAATCAGCCACTAGCCTCAGAAGTAAGGCTTTGATTTCAGATATGTCATCGGGGGATGCCTGACCTCCTCCTTCCATATTCGATAGAGGGTCTTGATCTTCCAGCACTGGTGAGGGGGGTTTTGGATGCTTCGTCGCTGGCACTCGCGCATCCAAGATCTCAGGGGTTCCATACTCCATTGCGGGCGTCACTGTCGGCCCTACAAGTCACCACAATATTCAGAATAAAGTCCTGCAATCTACACAGAAGGGTTTCTCAAGGAGTGCTGCTGTCTTTAGAGGCTTGGCCACATTATTTCCACCACCACACTGGAGTCAAGAATAAATTTATTATCTAATAGATTCAGCAGGGCCTGGGAGCTGCACTCAGGATGTCCTTCCTCAATCAGCTCATCATGTGATCCCCAGTAGGTAATACTTTTGGGATGATTCTCAAGCAGTAATGCCCAGAAGGGAGGTCCGTTATGATAAGAGACCTTGTAGGGCTGCATGGCTGTAGGCCATCCTATGTCATGAGGCAATATCCAGATTGTAGTGCCTTGTGAATGTATGGATCAAAGACCAGGTAGCTGCATTGTAGATATCTGAAATAGAGGCTCCCTTAAAGCAAGCCGCAGTGGTGTCCATAGATCTAGTGGAGTGGGCTTGGACAGGTCCAGGTAAAGGCTTGTTGTATTTTTGTAGCAGAACGAAATATAATGCACGAACCAGGATGAAAGAGTACGAGTCGTCACCGGGAGGCCCTTGTGACCTGGAGCATAAGAGACAAACAGTTGAGACGTCTTTCTAGTCGATTGTGTCTGATTAGTATAGTAACGTAGTATACAGTGGACATCTAAAGTATGAAGGAGATGTTCATCCTGATTGGAGTAGTCTGGATAGCAGACAGGAAGCTCCAAGGATTGATTTAAAGTATGTTTGGAGACTACTTTAGGAAGGAAGGGTTGGTACGAAGGACCACCCTGTCCTTGTGGAAAGTCAAGTAAGGTTCCCTACACACGAGGGCATGAAGCTCATAAACGCATCAAGTGGAAGTGATAGCCACTAGAAACGGGGTTTTCCATGAAAGAAAACGGAGTTCACAAGTGGCAGCCAGCTCAAAAGGCTCAGGGAACAATTTTTTTTATCATAAAATTGAGATTCTACAGAGGAGTGGGTCTTCTAATAGGATGTTTAATATGTAACATTCCTTTCAAAAACATCTTAGTTAAATGATGTTGGTACAGTAACCTGCCGTCCAGAGGCTCATGAAAAGAGGAGATAGCAGTCAAGTGGACTTTGATGGAAGAATAACTTAGACCGGACTCAGATAATGAGGCCAGATAGTCCAGAACCTTCATCAGTGGACAAGAGTAAGGTTCCAAGGATTGAGAGGCTGACCATATGGAAAAGCGTTTCCAATTGAAATTGTATGTTGCTCTTGTTGCTGGCTTATGGGAGGCCAAGAGGATATTGGCAACAGGAGAGGACACTTATAGGTGAGTTATGAAAGTGTCCTCAGGAGCCAAGTGTGAGGGTGTAAAGCCTTCAGGTTGGGGTGTAGGAGAGACCCATGACACTGAGTCAAGAGGTCTGGTCTGATTGGCAACAGGACGGGGTTCCAGACTGACAGTTGCAGGAGTAGAGGAAACCATGTCTGGTGAGGCCACATTGGGGCTATAAAAACCATTGAGGCCAGCTCCAACTGTAGTTTCAGTAGAGTCCATTGTAGGAGAGGGACTGGGGGGAAGCATATAAGAAGAGACTTGTCCAGGGTTGGGACAGGGCATCTATAGATCATCCCTTTCTGTTCGGGATAATGGAAAAATACCTGGGAAGATGGTAATTCTCTGGGGAGGCAAACAGATCCATCGGTGAAGTGCCCAATAAGTTGAAGATTCTTGGAGCACATGCTCGTGAAGTGTCCATTCGTGAGCTGTGGACTGGCGACTCAGCCGGTCGGCTAACTGGTTGCAATGTCCCGGTAGATGAACAACTGTTAGCATCAATTGTTGCTGTATGGCCCCTTGCCAAACCACAAGGGTCTCTCTGCGTAGGGTGCGAGACTTCGTAGCCCCATGCTTGTTGAGGCAGAACACTACTGCAGTGTTGTCTGATTGGATTAGTAACAATACTGGCTCGAGATAGGGCCGAAATGCCAGGAGGGCTAGATGGACTGCTCTCATCTCTAAGAGATTGATATGAGTCAGTTGGGGAGAAGTGGGCCATTGGCCTTGGGTCTGATAAGGACTGAAGTGCACTCCCTAGCCCTGTAGGGAAGCATCCGTGGTCAACGTTTGCATGGGAGGGGGGAACCGGAAGGGCATTCCTTGATTCAGATTCATTCTGACTGTCCACAATGTCAGGGAAGACTTCAGAGAGGGAGTGACCCCAATTTTGTTTTTGAACTGTCCTGTTTTTTGGGACCATTGGTTCTGGAGGGTCCATTGGGCAGGCCTCATGTGGAGACGAGCAAAGGCCACCATAAGGATGGTAATGGACATGTGACCCAGAAGGCGCAGCATTTGTCTGGCTGTGACTATTTTCTGAGTCTTTATATCTAACACTAGAGCTATAAGCGTGTCCTGCCTAACAGGTGGGAGGTAATCCCTAGCTGTAACTGTATCTAGAACAGCTCCAATATATTGGAGAGACTGTGTCGGATTTGGACTGGACTTTGGCCAACTGACAGTGATTCCCAGATCTGCGAACAGTTTTAGGGTAGCATTTAGAGAGGCAAGCAGAGCTCTTTGGAGTCTGCTTTTATTAGCCAACCATCTAGATATGGAAATATGAAGTGCCCTTCTCTTTGTAAGGCTGCAGCTACCACCACTAGGCACTTGGTGAATACTCTGGGGCTGATGAGAGTCCGAAGGGGAGTGTTCGAAACTGGTAATTTTGACCCAGTAGGTGGAAGCACAAACATTTGTGATGGGCAGGGTGGATAGGAATATGAAGGTAGGCATCCTTCATGTCCAGGGCGCAAAGCCAATCTCCGTTTTAGGATCGGCATGATGGCAGGTAGGGTGATCATGTGGAGATGTTTGTACTGAATGTAAAGATTCAGTTGTTTGAGATCCAGTACTGGTCTGAGGTCTCCTGTATGTTTGGGTACCAAAAAGAAGTGGGAGTAAAATCCCATCTGATGTTCCAGAAGGGGCACCAGTACAACAGCCTGTTTGGTCAAAAGGGCCGTCAATTCCTCTTGTAGGATGGGTGTATAATTTGGAGGATAATGAATCTTGCGTGGAGGGCAAGGGTGCAGGGTGGAGAGAAACTCCAGAGTATGACCCTTCTGGATAATCTGAAGTACCCAACTATTGGAAGTGATCGTTTGCCAGGCCTCCAGATGGAGGGAAAAATGACCTCCCGCAGCCTCCGAGGCCTGGTCGAGGAGGCAGGAGGAAAGCCCTAGTGGGTCACTGGGAGGCGGGGGGCGCAGCCCTACCAGAAGGGTGGGAGCGGGAACCCTGGGCAGCAGAGGTGTTGCCTCTGGTGGATTAAGCATGACCTCAGAAGTCGCCTTTATTATTACCTCTGTATCATCCACCTCTGTTGGAATAAGAGGAGTGCTGAGCATGGTAAGTTGTAGATGGGAGTACGATACATGCCACGTACTGTATGGAGGGTTCTGCCTGATGCATGTAAGTCATCCAGTAAAGTTTGAGTACCTGGCCCAAACAGCTTAGACCCGTTAAAGGGGGCATTAGCTACTTTATATTGTATATCAGGTGCAAAGCCTGAAATGTGACGCCAGGCATGGCAACACAGAGTGATACCAGTGGCTGATAGTCAGGCTGAGGTATATATGGCATCATATCCCGACCTGAGAAGGTGACGGGAGACAGAATTACTAGTTGTCACTGTAGCCAATAATTTATCCTTGTCCTGTGAAGGAGGGAGTTTATTGATAAGCTTAATGGCAGAGGACCCCAGGGCACGCTGATATTTAATCATATGACCCATATAGTTCAGAATTCTGATATTCATAGCACCTGAGGAAAAGACCTTTTTCCCCAGACAGTCAGTTCTTCAGGATTCCTTATCAGGGGGGTAAGGAGCTCATGTGCTTGGTTTTTCAGCACGGTCATGACAGGCAGTAATGACCATGGAATCTACCTCTGGAATACTGGACAGAAAAGGATGGTCCAGAGGAGCCTGATAAAGGTGATCTGCTTTGCGGGGAACATCTGTAATAGCTGAAGGCTGATGCCAAGCAGCCAGCAATGCATTCTGGTAGGTTGGGATTAGTGGGGGAACCACTAAGACAAGTTCCTCAGGTAATTCAAGATATTCTGCCATATCCTTACGTTGTTTGTCATGTTCAGTAGGGGAGAATCCCATGATCTTTTGGGTTTGAGCCATCATCTCACTAAAGGTCGGGTCATCCGGAAGTGAGGCTGCTGAAGGGAGAGGCAGATCCTCATCTAGGGTAGGGGGATTCAGGATTAGGAAAATCCAAATCTTGAAACTCTTCATCCTCAAGATTACCGGCGAAATCAGGCGGCAAATCTTGGTCATCTGAGAAATCGTCCTCTAAGAATGGAGGAGACCAGGGTGGCATGGTATCCCTGTCACTATGAAATCTTTTAGGTAGAAGAGGGAGAGGAGATCGGGTGGGATCACTCAGCTCTTCAGAGGGCTGAGAATGCCGTATGGCATGCAAGACCTTTCGGACTACGTTGGTGAGGTCCCATTCCTGGGAAGGAGGGGAGATGAGAAGGGAGGCATGTTGGGAAACAAGGGGGGGTGACAGAGGGAATGGGATGTGTAGTATAAGCAGGTCTTGCCCCTGGATGGTAAAGACCAGGGTCCTGATCTCTGTCTGCCTGACCCCTATAAGAAGCCACCTGTGTAGGCGGAGAGGCAGTCAATAAGACATAAGACCTAGGTTTTCCCTGAAGAATGCGGGGTCTCGTTGATGGGCCCGCAGGGGGAAATTAGTTATTTTCACTTAAATTGTCAGATGCCGTCAATGGGAGAGGAACCCCCATCGATGGAGCAGCAGTATATTTAACTGCATGCAAAGCACTGGAAAGCATCATCGACGAGAGGGTATAAGCCTCCATCAATGGAGCAGTTACTATTTGAACTGCATTTAAAGCACTTGAAAACACTGTTGATGAGAAGGTACGGGCCCTTGTTGATGAAGAAGTGTTTGAATGATGCTCCGTCGACAGAGGGACACCAGAAATGGTGGCCGTCGACGGGGCGACGAGGCAGGGAGATGAGGAGGGTTTCTCCTTCTCCTTTTTTTGCCGGGAACGAAAACCAGAAGAGGGGAAGCACTTGGTACGAGCCCCCTGGTTCTCCAAGAGAGACATTTTCTGCTCCATCAAAAGGTGTTGAATTTGAAGCAACCATCGTTGATGAGTTGCCTGATTAAATTCCTGACATAAACTATAAGAATTGATGTCATGTGTGAGTCCCAGACACCTTACACAAAGTATGAGATTGTCAAAGTGGTATATCTTCCTACCGCAATGGCAGGAACGAAATAAAGCTTGTTTCTTTGAAGAATCGGTAGACATTCGTCTTAGTACTAAATTTCTCGTTGATGACTGCTACACAGAAGTTGCACTAGCTGCTGCACGAGCTGAAGACGGCGGGAAAATGAACTGAGGATATCAGTGACTGCCCACACTTACATGGGAAACAGGAAGCTGATGTCATGTGTGGGCGGTCCCTGGTGAAAAACTGCTAGAAGAGCTGCTGTGCACCACAGCGACTTCTGTTGGCCCAAAGTATTACCTACTGCAAGAGACCACTCCATGGAAAATCTATGGTTACAAGTGAGTAACCAGTATTTCTAAGGGCATGGATACAGTTCACTATCCACATTATGGTAGATTCCTTATTCCTAGCATTTCTCTGGGAGGAGGGGACAGGGCATGTATTCCAATATGGCAAACAGAGACTGGAGAACTGAGGCCCCCAAAGCAGCATCCTGATGAGACATGATGTTGATGCTGTAATGGGATATGAAGGTGTATGCTTTGCTCTAGGTAGATAGCCCCACAGATCTCTTGTATTGGAATGTCCCTGGAGGTAGCCACCGAGGCAGCGGTATGTCTGATGGAATGAGCCCTAAGCCCTCTGGGAGGCTCCCTACCAGCCAACCTATAGCAGAGGTTGATGCAGGATGTGACTTGCCTGACAACTGTCTGCTTTGCTGCCAGTCTGCCAAGTACAGTTTCAGCTTCTGTTACAGACAGCTGGTCAGCCTCATCCCAAACTCCAGATGTGCACTCCTTGTAATAATTGAGTGCTGTCCAAAAGGTCAAGAGTATGGAGCCTGCGATCGACCTCTGAAGATGGGTTGTTAAAATATACTAGTAGGTTAATCACCTGGTTAAGGTGAAACTCTGATGCAACCTTCAGGAGGAACTTTGGGTAGGGGCCAAGGACAAAGAAGAGGGGTGCATGGTTATTTTTTTTTTTCCTCTCCAATACCCGGTTGACCCTCTTTTTGATGAGTGTCTCAGTTCCAACACCCTGACATCTGCTGGGACTTACCTGCCGACCATCTTTCCCCAGAGCTTGCCCCCCCCCTTAACGGGGTCCCCAAGCCCCGCCACAGAATGGATCTGATTCTGGTCAGCATGCCCAGCTGGTTGGGTGCAGGGCCTGCAGGTGCTCATTGTCATTCTACCACAGACTTTTTCCTCCGGTTTTCACCCCCAGGAGACATGATGTGCAATGATGTCATGGTGCAAGCCACACGCTCCTGTGTGATGTGCACCAATGTCTGCCACACCTCCTTACCTTCTTGGCCCAAGCTGCCTTCCCCTGACCTTCTGCCAGGGCTCAAGCAAGCTTTAGGCTCCTCTCTTCACCCACTCCCTAGAGAAGGAGAGCAGTCCTATGGATGATTGATCCCCCTCCTCCTGGCTGGCCCTCTGTCAGCCCAGATTCACTTCCAAACCTGGGTCGTCGACATCGCATGTAGTAGCGCTATCACTGCACCATCAGGCCAGCTAGGGGTGCATGATTAAACTAATCAGAGAGTAATATCAGTATGAAAGGGAGTCCAAGAAAATGTGGTTGAATGCAAGATACTGTAGTTGATGATTTTAGAGAAAATCTGTATAAGTATCTGAAACAAAAGGGTGATTTGGATATATCCATTGAAAAATGGCGAGTCTGAAAAGACATCTGCTCACTGACTTGTAGACTTCCTATGATTCCTATGAAACCAGGTAAGGAGACTCCGCCAAGAGCACCTGCAGCTCACTAATCCTTCTGGCTGATATGATAGCCACCAAGAAGGCCATCTTCCATGCCAGGTGTGATATAGCATGTCAGCAGAACTGGATGAAGAGGCATCTCCCACAGAGGCCAGCTGCTGAGGAGATCTGGGTACCATAACTGCCTGGGCCAGTCTGGAGCTATCAGAATCATCCGTGCCTTGTCCTTTCAGGCCTTGACCATCACTTTGTGGATCAAGAGGAAGGGACGGAAGGACTACATGAGGTCTGGGGTCCGAGGCCTCATGAAGGCATCTCCCAGAAGTGTCTCGAACTGTGAGGGCCAGGCACAAAACAGCCTCAGCTTTCTGTTCTCTCAGGAGGCAAATAGGTCCACTAGAGGGGTGCCCTACTGGATGAACAGGTGGTTTGCCACCTGCTGATGCAGGGAACACTCATGCAAAGTCTTTCTGACCCAACTGAGAGCATCTACCACCTGACTGCGAATGCCTGAGACATGAATCACCAGGACATCTGCACCCAGGCTGTGCACTGTCTAGGTGTGGAGGGACTCCCGACACAAGGGAAGGGAGGGAGGTGCACTCTGCCTGTTCATGTAAAACATGGTTGTGGTGTTGTCTATTTGGATCTGCATGACCTAACCCCTGATCAAGGGAGCATATTCTGTGAGGGCCAGCCACACTGCACAGAGCTCCAGCAGGTTGATGTGGTGACGGGATTCCTGGGGTAACCAGACCCTGTGGGCTCTATGGTCCCACAGATGTGCTCCCCATTCCACCATAGATGCATTGGCATGAGCATGACAGTCAGTTCTGGGTGGATAAACAGGATTCCTTCCTCCAGATGTCGAGGAACCAGCCAGCTCCAGAGATGCATTGTCATGAGCATGACAGTGGGTTCTGGGTATATAAACAGGATTCCTTCCTCCAGATGTCGAGGAACCAGCCACCACTGGATGGCATTCCACATAGGCTGGGTCACAAGGACTGGATGGTTCAGCTGACCTAAGTGCTGAGACCACTGGCGGACCAGCTCCCACTGCAAGTGACACATATGCCTGCATGCACAACAGACCATGCTGGTGGTGGATGCCATGTACCCAATTAGGTAGAGAAAATCCAGGGCAGGCCATGAGTGCCCAACTTGAAATGGTTGTGCAAAGGATATAAGGCACAGAGCCCGGTCTGCAGGGAGATGGGTCTTGGCCCATAGGGAGTACAGCTCTGCCCCAATGAACTTTATCACCTGCAAGGGGATCAGTTCAGACTTGTCCAGACTGACCAACAGGCCCAAGTTTCTGCAGGTCTCCAGGGCCAGATTGCTGAATTATTCTATGGCCTCCTTGGATGGCCCAGCTATCAGCGAGTCATCCAGGCAGATATACACCTTGATGCCCCTGTGCCCCAGGGAGGCTGCCACCACTACCATGTATTTAGACCCAGAGTTCAGTCAAGAGTCTGAGGGGCATGACCGGGAATTGTTAGAGAACCCCTGTGCACAGAACTGTAGGTACCACCAGTGGGACAGATGGACTGGGATGTGGAAGAAAGTGTTCGGGAGATCTAGGAAGCAGAACCACATACCCTGCTCCACGGGTGGTATAGTCTGGCTCAAAGTGATCATCTAGAACTTGTGCCTCCACATGAACTGATTCAGGCTGTGCAGATCCAGTAGGGGGCACCAGCCTCCCCCCCATCCATTTCAGGACCAGGAAGAACCTAGACATATACCCCTGACCTGCCAGGGTGTCCGGGACACAGGCTGTTGCCCCTTTCACAAGAAGCTGAGCAGCATCCTCCCTGAAGGTGGACAGCATGTCCTATGACACTGAGGACTCCCAAGAAGCATGCAGTCAGTAAGGTGAGAAAGCCCTGAAGTCTACAGGCAACCCTCTGCCTACCACCTCAGTACCCACTTGTCCATAGTAATGATAGACTGGTGTGGCCAGAAGTGGCGTAGTTGACCCCCAACTGGGAGCTGTGTCAGGGACTGGACAGGTGGCAAGATGACATCCCCCGACCTGTCACTGCAGCTCTGGAGGGGGCACTGGCTGCTGTGGCTGGAGGGTCACCACTTCCCCTATCCACACCTCTTTTCAGCCCTTGGCTGCCAAACTTGGGCTTCAGGTGCCAGGCTTGGAAGGGCCCCTGCTGGGGCTGCTGCCTAGGCTGCTGTGGCTGAAAGTACCGGTACTGGAAGGTCTTCTTCTTAGGCTTCTGGCCCTTAGGGCCCTTCTGGGGTGATGTTACAGAGTCAAGGGTAGCATTGGACTTCTCTATTCTGGTGAGATGTCCCTCTACCCCAGGGATACAGAGATTAGTGTCCAGAAATGGAACAGCAGCCAGTCTGTGCTGGGTATCCACCACGAAGGTGGAAAGCTGCAGCCAGATCCTGTGACACATTGTGTTGGCTGATGCCATGGCATGGGCACAAGAGTCGCCCATGTGCAAAGCCATCTGGAACTGGTGTTTAGCCAGCACTTGACCCTAGTCCCCAACTTCACCTCACGTTGCTGGTCAGCAAGAAGGTGAGGGATGACATTATCCAGTACTCCCAACAGGGAGTGACCAAAGTTTCCATCATCACTGTGTAGCTCTCCTGGCAGAACCCAAGAGAAGAAGTGGCACAGGCCTTCTTGGTCATATGGTCAAGCTTCTTAGACTCCTTGTCAGGCAGCTTCTCCACATCCCCTTGGCTACTCCACTTCCAGAAGGCTGAGTCTGAGACCAACCCTTCAGCCAACGGGTGGTCCAAGAACCTTGAAAGGGACCCAGTAGGGACTGCATCCTTCTGGACCACATGGGTGGAGGAAGCAGGACAGGATGCTGTCAAAGCTCCAGGGCCAGTCCCAAGATGGCCTTAGCCATGGGAAAGGCAACCCCCGGGATTTGTCCCTATCCAAGATGTCAATGAAGTAGTACTTAGCCCTTTTTTGTACAGATACCAAGGGCACTCTCATGGACTCTGACATGAGGCAGAGAAGAGCCCCATATGACTCCAGCCCATGGTTGATGTTCACATCATTGACCGAGCCATGGTCTAAGGTGTGCGACCTTCATGAAAACACAGATGACCCCTCTAAGTCATCCGAGGAGTCCTTGAAAACAATACTTAACCATTTACCGCCATCCACAACCTGAATGTCCTCAGACTGGGTGATCTTTACTGACAGCTGGCCTAGCAAGCCGGCCACAGCACGGGAGTCCTTAGTGGAGGCTCCCACCAAGGGCTGCAGTGGTGGCAGTTCCACCCTAAGGGGTGGAGAAGCAGCAGCTAGTGACATCTACCAAAGATAGTCTGGCATGGGCATAAATGGAGGTTGCCAGGTGACCGATGGTCCAGTGAGTAGAACCCTACCATACCCTGTGACAGTCCACTGCTGCCAGAGGAGCTCCTTGTAATGCCTCTGCATCTTGTGACAGAGTCTTTTCTCATTCGGGGATGTCAAGGAGTGTTGATGGTGGTGTCTCCCAGTTGAGCAGGATTGAGAGTGTGAATGGCGCTTCAACCTTGACCATTGACCTGGGGGTCGATGTCAGGAGAAGCCTCTGGTGGGGTTATGACAGATCACATGCTGAGCCATGGTCAGTAGTATTGGTTTTGAAAATATCATCAAAGGCTGAGACTGGTCTGGGAGTTACCCAGTCAGGAACATCGACTGAGCCATGTCCTCCTGAGTGAGGACCAGGTGCACCAGGGTCTGGGAGACCAACTAATCATTGAGCTCCTCCAGCAACCAGTAAAAAGGCTCAGGAAAAATCTTAACAGCTTGCATGACTGGCATAAAGGTTCACAAGGCCAATGGGGTATCAAGGAGCTCTTGACCATACCTCCAACCAAAAGATTGCTTGACCACCAAACGGTTGGGAGAGCAGAGGGAGCGGGCAGGAAGGGGGGGATCAATGGGGCATCCACAAGGTGAGCTCATTTACAGGGGTACTAGTAATTTAACTTGTTATAACAAGTTATACGAAAACAAAACACAAAATGAAACCATTACTTGCATTTCCTTCCTTCTAATTACTCTGACCAGGTTATAAACCCAGCAGCTTATCTGGAATGGATATCATTAACTGCAGGTACTACAGAACACTTTTCAGAAGGACAGTCTTACAGGATTTAGGACACTGTACTACATGCTGGGCCATTGGAGATCTTAGAGCTCAGCTCCGGGTAGCATGGGCAGAGACTGCACGCCTCAAATTTCATATTCAAGAGGAAATACATTATAAGAACCACCCGCCATTTCCCCAACCCCTGTGACTGTGCTCTCCACTGGATTTGATCTCCAGAGGGGGCCTGTCCAACTCTTGATGCCTTCCATGGGGTGGATCTCTGTTTCCTGTCATTACCACAACATTTGGGGTTTCCATGACAACACCATTCCTTGGGACTAGACAGCAGGAATGTGGCTGCATTCAGAACTGCTATCCAGTGCTGCTCCTTGGTCAGCAAGCAAAGAATGCACATACATTGGACAGCCCATGTCCTGCCCCTGGAGCCAAGTGTCTTACCTTCAGAATGTGCTTGGCCCTCTGTTGGTGCCAGTGTAGGATCCCTCCACTTTCTAGGTGAACTTAGGGTCATGTGCCACTTAATATAAATATATGAGTCTGGCTGAAGGGCTTTTTCTGGATATAGGAGTGTCACCGCATGTTTTTAGGGTGAGAAAACTACAAACCAGAGCTGACCAGTTCTGGCATCCTAAGAATACAAGTGGTCACGTTCTTGTGTATGTTTATATGTAAGCAATAACACATGACGGGGTGTGGGTTATGCTCTGATAAACACAAG
Organism: Neoceratodus forsteri; assembly: GCA_016271365.2. Classification (NCBI taxonomy): domain Eukaryota; kingdom Metazoa; phylum Chordata; order Ceratodontiformes; family Ceratodontidae; genus Neoceratodus; species Neoceratodus forsteri. Next base: position 1,079,467,816 of record CM057454.1, on the reverse strand, counting down.
CCTAGGGGTTTAGTGAGGCATGAGGCCACAGGCTGCACTGATCCTACAAGTGTTATTGCACTTATAAAATGGTTATATGTTGAGAAACTGTGATATTTTTAAAAAAAATGGGTAAAATTGAAAAGTAATGTTATTTCATTTCAGAGTTCCTCTGCTTTCCCTTGGGGTACTGTTCTAGTTGCTGGTGTCACTAAGGGCACTGTGCTGAGCTGCAGGTCGCTGCCTTAGGCTGCCAGCAAGACCAGAGTTTCCTCAAGGTCCTGATGACAAGACTGTGTTTCCTTAAGGTCTGCTGGCAGCACGCTACATAGTGCATTTTTTCCAGAGTCCCAGCAGTCTCACTGTGCCGGAGTTCATGGAGCCCATGATACCTGCAGCTCAAGAGGGAGAGGAAGTGGCTCGGGAGTGACAGCAAGAGCATTTTAGTAGTACAAACAACAGTTTTTAAGTGTTGTAATAAATTTTTTTTTTTGTTAATTTTGTGGCTTCCGATTTCACTCGCTAAACAGAAACAAAAATGGTGGCAAAATCATTTACACTGGCATTGAATGGATCTGTACTATACTATGGGCACAGGTACGGGCACTTGCTATTTTCCATGCATATAAGCCAAAAAAGACATAGCTGGCAAGGGCTGACAGCCAATCAGATTTCTTTACTGTCTCTAACCATTTCATAAGTACAGTTACTTTGCCTCTCACGGGTGTAAGAGTGCATTCTCAAGTTCTTGGGTGAGAGAATTGTCAAGAGCAGCTGAGCAACTCTGGCTCACAGGAGACTTGAGAAGAAAGTCTTACAATCATAAGAAACACATAAACTGTACATATAAACATATTATAAATCATGTTAAACACCTCTGCTTAAAAAATAAACTTTTGTTTAAAATCAAACTGTTTTATTGTGCAGAATATTAGAGAATCTCCTTTGCTGGAAATGGACAGTGCCAACTGAACTTAGGGCTTCAGACTTTTAGAACTATGTGCATGAAATACCCTCTTTTGGTTATAAGAGTACCTGGAGTGTTTAGAAATAAACAATGCTGATTGGCTAAGAATGATGTAATGATCTATAATATTCATAAGAGGCCCTCCAACCAGACCCATAAAACTATTATTGATCACACCTACTTTTTCCAAGTACATATTTTCCTAAAATATTGATGCCATGAGCGGCCAGCAAGAAGCCTGTTAGTGCGGCACATGGCATGAGACTGTTACGGAAATAACAGTGTCTTGTGTGTAACTGAAGGAAGCGCTGAGATTAGTACAGAGCATCACATGATGCTTCCGTGATTATAATGGAAATATATGGAAACAGAAAACACAAGTAATAAAAAGTGCTCAGTGTATGAAAGCTCAGTGAAAGGACTGGCCGGGTGGAGTCACAGACATGCTATATTTAAGCTCGGGGGGGGGGGGATGCCTGTCTTACTGCTTAAGCACCTCGTGTGGACAGAGTAACAGCCCAGATGTTGTGGATGACCACATGCCAGCCCTCCACCACAGGCTGACATCAGCAGGGTAAGACTAGCGTTACAAGCAGGGAGAAGATGGGGACATTGTTTTTAGGAAAATCCCTAGCCACCGGTCACAAGAGCTGGTCCAGGTACCTCTGTTTAGTTTTATTTCTTTTATAATTTTTTGTCAGGAAAGACACACTAAGCCAAGGCTTGTTTCCAGGTGTGTCATGGGAGTACAGGGAAGTTAAGAGACTTGCTCATGGTCACACAGTATGTATGTGGTGGCTGTGGGATTCAAACCCACTTCTCCTGGTTTACAGCTCAGTGCTCTTAGCCACTGTGCCATACCGCCCGACATATTACAGGGCTTGGCACCTCCCATATCTCCTTCACCACCCTATCACTTCGAGCAAAGATGTCTTTCCACCTGGGCTGTCATAGGCTAGCATGGGATGCCTGGTGAGCAACAGTGGTCTAGATGATGCTCAGGAGGTATAGGACCAGTGTGTCCTGCTAGCCAAAAATACTCAGAGATTAACCCATGATTCAGTTTTTTATATAGGTGCAATCTGGAAGGCAACAGAGGAGAAAAAAGTGTGTAACTAATTTCAGATAGCAATAAGTACAGAGCACAGAAAAGAAAACTGGCACAGATTATCAGGGTGTGCTACACTGTAGTCAGGTTGCTACCCATTCATCTTGTTCAAGGTCTAGAAATGATAAATACTCTAGCTCACCTGAAGTTTCAGTGCCAGGGAGTCCCTCTGTTCCTGCAGCTCTCGGGCATGCTCAATGTCCATTTTTAGCCTCTCGATTTCCTTAGGTGACAAAACAGAAATCAGGAAATAAATATTTGTTGTACTGGCCATCACAAGATATGTGAGCACACCTATAAGAAACAAAGTTCTATCATGCAAGGACCGTTACCTCTTCTTTTATTTTCAGTGTAGACTCTAGTTCTTCTATTGTCTGGTTTAACTCTGTTTTGTGAGATTTGATTGCATTTGCTTGACTGCTCATACACTCCAGTTCAGTGACCTGCAGAATTGAAAGAATTATTAAGTTGTCTGTTTTGTTACCACTTGGGCACTGTTCAGTTTCCCAGCCATAACACTGATCACGCGATGAACAAATTGCTACATGTTCAGTCTGCCACACAATAATTATCTGAGGCAACTTTTGTAACGATTGCAACTAAACATGATTATTTAACCTTGTGAGGAGTTTACAATTTTTTAAAGGTAGCATGTTTTCGTGTTTTGGACACTGAACTGAGAAACAGAAGAATAAGACCATAGCCTCAAAACCCCTCCACAGCTGGTGACACGCAGGACGTCCCGGTCAATCCACTCTACGAGAACTATTAGCTCCAGCATCAGTTGGCTCCCTGCACAATTCATTCCTGAACTGCACCTCCTGGAGTTTATTTTACTAAATTTATATGGAGGGGGTTGGGGACTATCCAAAAAGCGATTTGTACAGGGGGCTGATTGACACTGGAGTTAATAGTACAGCACGAGTAGCCGTGGAGCACATTGAGTGGAGAAATATTAACATGCAGCCTCCAGATCCTGCAGCATAGCATCTGGCTCAGTCCAGTAGTCCCCCGAGCTATAAAACTGAGTAGAAGCAGGACACGTACTGAACATGGGATGATGGGCTCTCCTGACTAAATCAACTAAATAAATACATAAATAATGTAAATACTGATGCTAAATGCAGCCTGCTACTTCTCAGAGTGTGATCGCCACAGCTTATATTATTCTGTTTTTTTCTTAGACCTGAACCTGGTGCTTTCAGCCCATCTCTCCACCTTCTACAGTGATATGATACCACTGGAAGAGCCTTATGATGCTGCCCCCAACATCTGTATGGCTTTCCCCCCACACTGGACTTTCCTCCCCAGGATACAGTGTAGGTGCAGATTGCCAGGGAAGCCTGCAGTGCACACCATTCATTGTTGCATGGTGGAGCAATCCTGCTGGCCTGATCAAGTTTCTCCCACCTCCCACATACTGATGCCAGACTTTTTTTTTGGGGGGGGGGCTAATATTATGTGGTTCTTCTTGACAACAAGGCAGCTACACTCTTCTCTGGAAGGAGGCACTTAAACAACAGAGCTAGTGGTACCTCCCATGCAGTCTGACTGTGACAACTTTGCAGTGTGCCCTGGACTCCTCTGGCTATGGGCATGAGAATCCCTTTGCAGGCTTTCCACCCCTGTGGCAGAGCTCAGTCAAAGGTTTATCTGTGTGACATACAGATCTATTGGAAGGGGGAATTATTTGGGTCTCCACCTCATTCATCCACAAGTCCTTTTCCCACCTTCCCTTCTCCCGAAGCAGATCCTAAATCCCCTACCCATGCACAATTTCAGAACACATCACTTTGGTTGCCTACCAGCGGCAGTGCCGAGGTGCCCACCCACCAACCAACCAAAAGCAGAGACAGCATCCTGTGAGTTGTTCAGTCCTCCAATCTATGGCACTATCAGGCCGACTCCAGCAAGTGTTAATACTGCACTTCAAAAAACCAAACAAAACAAGGATTCTTTAAGAGACAATGTTTCTCTAATAGTGTACTCCTTGTGGGGCATTTCTGGGGAAGGGGCTGATGGATAGTCTTGGTATCCTACTGACAAAGGAGATAACAGTACTGTTTACATATGCTACAGCAATTTTTTTGGTCAAGGGCTCTGCAGATCACTGCTGTGTATTCAAAATGGGCATTCATACCCTATTTAGCTTCTCAGCTCAGCACCTCAACTGTGAAATTAGTCCCCAAAACACAGAAGTTGAGAAGGAATTCTGCTTTCCTAAAACAACTGAGGGAACTCTGAATTTGCACATCAGATTAAATCTGCGATTTCCTGTTCCACAATCCATTAAGTAAAGTTATAGCACTATACTTCAAAACATTTACACCATGTTAAATAAAATGGCAGGAAAAGCAACTCCTTTACAAGTTAAAATTCTGGGTGCCGCTGACCTGCTGTGAAACCAGCAGCATGAGATACCTCCTAACAACAGTGATTACATATCTGCAATAACTTGCATGATGATGCAGGTTGGCAGCAATATGCTTTTACAGCGGTGGGTGGGGGGCTTGTCAAACTAATCAAATTACATTTTTTGGCTATAACCAAGACAGACAAGGAAGACTGTCAAGCCTTAATATTTTATAGATTTTAGTAACGCCTTTGACAAGGTACCTCATGGGAGGCTAATACATAAAATCAATAAGCAGAGCTTGTCGGATCTATTTCTTTTTTGGAAAACTTCTTTATTGACGTTTTGCAAGTTGATGGTACAGGTTACAGATATAACATGCATTGCATACAACAAAATAAGTACAATGAATAATAATACTACATCTCTTTGGGTTACAGGTTATCAAGAGAAAGAAAGACCTGTCATTAAAAAGACAAGATACTGAATTATAAAATATAACATCGATAAGTGCATGACAAACAACTTATTTCCTGAACCAACCCAAAGTAGATTATGTTTCAGTTAGTGCGTGCTTTACTTCTGTTATGATGTAAAATTGTCACCTATACAATGTGTACATGGCAATTTCTACTCTAAATGTTGATGGGGTTGTACAAACAGTCTGTACTTGTGTTATATGTAAATGTTTTATTTTTTTTAGAAAATTAATACGTGTATCCAGTTAAAAAAATGTGATTATATTCCTTGTCATATTGAAAACTCCTTCTCTCCATGGCGAATAACAAGAGACCTTAGACTTCTTCAAATAACTTCTGACCATTTGCCCTATGCTGTGCCTGCTGCAGTTTTAAGCATCCATCAGATTGTGAGTCCAATTCACAATCGATGGGGCATCCACATTTGACTAATACCGGGCCAGAATTTTCCCTACAGAGGAATTCAATTCATGAAGATCAAGGGAGATCTCTGCTCCCAGCAGAAGTTCCAGTGAGGAATGTGGTAATGCAGTCTGCAGCACTAAGGCCATAACTGCATGGATTTCAAACCAGTAACCCCTCAGCTTTGGACATGCATACTGCAGGTCATATGGATGAACTTTCCCTCTGCAGCCTTAAATTTAAAGGGGCACTGTCAATCTCCTTGGGCCTCAAATTTTCCCTAGATTAAAAAACACATTATGACTGATCACATTCTGTAGAGATTGCTGATGTAGCTAACAGTCTGAATCTCATTAACACTTTTGTTTTGAAAGTAAAAAACACACTTCCCACTATACTGGTGTCACCACACAAAACTTGGGAATGCCCCTGACACAATCTTGCCACTCATGGTGCTTGCTGTGGGAGGTGAGGAGATGATTGCATTTTGTGTGGCTGCACTTTTTGGGGGTGATTCTAATGTTCTGGGTGTATGTAATAAGTGTAAATCAAGGATTTGAAGCAAAACAAGGTTGGGTATAATTGCACCATTCCCATGCATTTCAGTTCTACCAAAAAAGGAAGCAAATCTAATAACTAACTTCAACTTAGTTTTAGAGAAGGTAAGCAATAATAAGATGTAGAAATAATATGATGCAAAAAGGGATGACAGTGTCCCTTTAAGAAGTTTGATTGGTTATATGGCCACAGGCACTGGATGCATTCTGGGGGTGTAATAAGTTCAATAAATTAAGTCGAACTGTACCAGTTAAAGTCCATAACTCCTTGAGCAACAAGAGGCATGTACCATCACCAATTTCCACTGCTCTTTCATAATGCTGATACCCAAATCGCCCCTTCCCAAGTGGATCTAACTCTCCCTTTGGGTCAGGATCACTAATATGCTGAGATGGGTCAAGTGTTTGCTTGGGGATGCAATACTATATTTTGTAAAGGAGCATATTCTGGAATTTCCACATTGCTCTCATTTCCTTCCTGGTATAGCTGTCTGACTTAGGCAAAGAAAGCCCAAGGTCAAGTGCATAACTTTTCCTTAAGTCATATCTTTTTCCTTAAGTCAATAAAGAACATCAGTATTCCCCCCCTTACAGCTTTCTTATTTTAACAACCCCTTTTTTCTCCCAACAGAAGAGGGCTTAGTGCACACAAAAAACCCATACCCTTACAAACCTTAAAGGCATGGATCAGCATGGCCAAAAAGAGAAGTCCCCAGCATGACAGATAATTCTATGCACTTGTACCCATACTTGGACTATGCTTCGGGTGAAGGGATTGTCATTATTTTTGTTCTCTGTTCACCTGGGTCTAGGTACAAAGTGACCCTGAGAGAAAAGGCATCACCAGGGCAAGTTCCTGAATGAGGTGCTGTGGAATTAGGGCAAAATATTAAAGGAACTGGTAAAGTGTTGAAATAAAGGAACTGGTAAAGTGTTGAAAGGAAAAGAACTGAGAAACCACAGTAAATAAAAATGAGCTAAGAAATGAGAAAAAGGGTTATTCTATGTTAGATTAAGGAGACTGAGAAGGAATTAAATATGTAGAGATCAGATGGTATTTGTTTTTGTGAAGAAGCATTTGGACCCTGAAAACACTCCAGAGGGCAGGGTATTGTCTACTTTGATTCTCTGCATGCTTATAGCTATGACAGTGCTGGGCTGTCATCTGTCTAGTTTTTACTGTATTAGGGATCATTTTATTTATACAACAATAAAAATATATTTAATTCATAACAACTAAGCTTGAGCCTGAGTTATCTTTCTGGGCTGACCGGCCAGTGTCCAAGCTGAATCTGTCTGGAGTGTAAAAACTCTATAGTGCCATGTTGGAAGGCTGTCCTGATGTTTGAACTTGCAAGTGCCAATAGCTTATTTAATTATGTTTGCTTGTGCATGTGCAAAGCAAACATATTTGTAGCTTGCCAGCACTGTAGTGCTTTGGAAGGTGTGACCATACTGGGGTCAATGCAGTTGAGTACTGTGGAGGTTAAGCTGAGAGCAATGTATTACAGGCAGGCTGGTGATGTTGCCGGAAACTTCTTATATTTGAAAGGACATAGTTGCTCTTATTGTATGAAGTTTTCAATCATTAGCATACCAACTGGACTTGACCATCAGTTGTGTTTGTTCTGTTCCCAATTCCACTAGCTCCCTGGTAGAAGCGAAACCCTTTCCCCACTCACATTCTCTGCATGCTGTTCTGACCTTTATTCCCAAAATGCCATCGATTCACTGGTACAGTATCACCAAGCGGGCTCTCTCAATGCTGCCATTGATGGCTCTCCTCATGGCCTGCTGAGCAGGCAAGAAGTCACCCCCCTCCAGATTTTGCAAATGCCTGACCAGCATTTCTATCCCCCCCACATTACATTACTGGGGTGCCCACCCTGTATAAGTTAACACCCCCCAAAACTGAATGCAACACTGGGGTGCCCACTCCTGGTTCTATCAACCAAGTATCTGAAAAGAAGAAAACAGTCCCTCGTCATCTTGTCCCTCATCATTGTGGCCCCTCCTCTGTCTGCTACCCCCCCAACTCCCCAAACCTTTTACCCCATACACTGACTCACTTTAAGAACCCACCACCCCTTACTCACCCACCAGTCCTGCTTTGATGATGACCAGCATATCTGGCTGCTTCCAACATTGACTAAGACAAGGCACCTGTTCACTGCTGTGTAACAGTCACTGCTGGGAAGGGTGGAAGGTCAAAGGTAGGTCAAAACTGGGAATGGGAGTACCATCAGTCTAGGGTAGGAGCATAAAAAAGATTTAAACAAGGCACAGGGGAACACAAATAGAAACAAACAAAAAAAAAGGAAAACTAAAAATATCCTATCGGGGTAGAGGTACAAAAGTATTTCCAGGTAACATAGGGAGAACAGAAGTTGAAAATGCTGGGAGCAGTGCAGCACAGTGGCTGCGGGGTGGCAGTTTTCAGACACACCTTGCAGAGACTGCAGTGCTACCAGATATGCACACACCTCTCTGAGTTGAGGGAGGAGGCTGCTAGACTCCAGGCCGAGTTGGCTAGGATTCAGGAGATCTCTTTCCCCACCTAAGGGCCAGCAAGTCTGCCACCGTAACCTCAGAAACTGCCAGACAGGAGGAACAGCTGGACTATGGTGGACTCTGGAAGAGTGGGGGTGGTGGGACAGAAGCACATACCACTATGTAATTCCTACACCACTCTGGCAGGGTGGGACTGCCAGGAGGAGGAGGCACCTACAGTAGTCACCAGGGAAGATGTGGGGGCCCTCCATAGTGGAGACCTCAAGGAGGGTGGTTGAGGACCCCAGAGGATGAGAAAGCAACTTTTAGTGGGGGACCTGATTGTGAGAGGATAGATTTGGGAATAGGAAAAGGGGGGAAGCAGGCTAGGTGCATACCCGGCACCATGGCCAGGAAGGATGGGAAGTGAATCCTGAGGATCACTAGGGCAGCAGGATGGGAGGAACAGCTGGATATCACTGTCCACCTGGGGACTAATGATCTGGCTTGGGATGGGGCTAGGATAGTGCATGGGGAGTTTATGGAGCTGGGGAGGGGTCTTAGGTAGCTCTTTCTATGGCTTTTACTGAGGTGCTGATCTCCGCACCAGGAGCTTCAACTCATGGCTCAAAGAATGGTGCTGAGAGGAAAGGCTCAGATACACTGGGGACTGGGGATCCTCCTGGGAGGATAAGGGCCTATACGGGGTAATGCACTGCACCCATCAGGGAGGGAAACCACAGTCCTCAGTGGATGGTTTAAACGTTACTTCAGTGAATGTTTAAACTAGCTGAGGGGGTGACAGAAGGAATCAGGGAGTCAGAAACTGCACCACCCACAGGCTGAAGTAGAGAGTAAGGAGAACCCAAGAACAGAGGAATTCTCCGGGGCTGGCAGTATAGCCTAGAGGTTAAGAGTAACAAGCTGTGAGTGAGCTTGGTACATCCAGCAGACAGAGCTGGATTTGATTTCCACAACCTCTACTTGCATACTATGTGACTTCGTGGAAGTCACTTAACCTCTCCAGTGCTCTTGGGCTGCCCCTGAAAACAGGCACCTGTGCCTCATGGGCCTTACCAGGTTACCAAAGAATAAAAATACAAATCTGACAGATTTCTTTGACTGGGTGACAAAGGCTTTAGATCAGGGTGGAGCAGTGGATGTGGCCTACCTAGATATTAGTAAGGTTTTTGACATTGTTCCACATAAGAGACTAGTAATCAAGCTGGGTAGCTTAGGAATGGGTCCAAAGGTGGTAAACTTGAGAAGAAATTGATTAGGAGACAGGCAACAGAGGGGCTTGGTAAACAGTTTATTCTGAGGAATGGAGGGTGACCAGCAGGGTGCCTCAGGGATCAGTGCTGGGACAAGTCCTCTTTAATGTCTTTATAAGTGACATTGCAGAGGAGCGGTAAAGGAAGGCCTGCCTCTTTGTAGATGACACCAAAATCTGCGATAGGGTGGACACTCCGGGGGAGGGAGGAGTGTGAGCAGAGACCTGAGAAAACTAGAGGAGTGGTCAAGGGTGTAGCAGCTGGGTTTCAATGCAAAAAAGTGCAAAATAATGCCCTTAGGACACAGAAACCCAGGAGCTGAATACAGAATGGGTAGTGTGGTGCTGACCACCAAAGCAGGAAAGAGACCTGGGGGGGGTAATGATATCAGATGACCTAAAGGTGGCCAGGCAGTGCAAAAATGCAGTAGGGAGGGTTAGTGGTATGCTTGGGTGCATAGGGAGGGATATCACCAGCAAAAAGAGGGAGATGGTGTTGCCTCTGTATAGATTGCTGGTAAGACCCCACCCAGAATACTGTGTTTAGTTCTGGAGACTCTATCCCTGGAAGGACATAGACAGAGTGGAGGTGGTCCAGAGGAGGGCAACTGAAATGGTGCAGGGTCTGCATCAAAAGCCCTAGAAGGAGAGCGTAAAGGACCTCAATATGTATACCCTGGAACAGAGGAGGGAAAAGGGGGATATGATAGAGACCTTTAAATACCTCATGGGGTTAAATAAGGTACAGGAAGAAAGGAAGTATATTTCAAAAGAAAAGGTGCTCAATGACAAGGGGATATGCAATGAAGCTGGAGAGGGTTAGGTTCAGGAGAGATCTGAGGAAGTACTTCTTCACAGAAAGAGTGCTGGATTCCTGGAACAACCTTCCAATGGAGGTGATGGGGGGTTAAAACAGTGGTGGGGTTCAAGAACGGAAGGGGTAAGCACAAGGGAATCATAGTGGAAAGAGTTGTGGATCAGGCAGTCTACAGTAATAGTGTAGGTAGTGAGAAATGGGCAGACTGGATGGGCCAAGTGGTCCTTATCTGCCATCAAATTCTTTGTTTCTATGTTTCTACAAGCCGGAACTGAGGGAAACAAAGCAAGTCCAGTTAATGGCTTTTTTCATGTGTTTTGAACCTTTACTCATAACTCTCATTTATTAACATTTTTACTCCAAATTTTTAACATCGCCCTTTTGGGATTTAACAAATTCCACCTGTCTTCATCATAAAGTGTGGGTCACAAAAAGACAAGTTGAAAATTTGGGGTCAAAAGGTCAAAAAACACAATTATGAGGAAACGTTGAATTCATGAACATGTCAGCCATCATTTTTCAAATGCCCTCTGACACACATTTTCACAGTCACTATGTCAAATCCCCTTTCAGACAGGATTTAATAAATTCCACTTGTCTTGATTATAACTTGGAATCATAAAAAGACTATGTTGAAAATTCATGGTCAAAATGTGAAAAAAAAATAAAGTTATGCACATTGAATTTTTCCAATATTTACTCGTAACTTTATTATTTTTTGCAAGTTTTGCTCCAAAATTTTCAACATAGCCCTCATGTTACCCCACTTCACGAACATGGCAGGTATCGTTTTTCAAACCCCCTTCAACACATGTTTTCACTGTTTCTACACCGAATCACCTTTCATACAGGATTTAAAAAAATTCCATTTTTCTTGATCATAATATGGGGTCACAAAAGACAACATTGAAAATTTGGGGTCAAATGTGCAAAAACAGCTATTTTGTTCAGAAACAGTTGAATTTTCCATTTAGTCGTGAATTTTTGGGACCAAATTTTCAACATATCCCTTTGTGTCCCCCAGATTAACATGACAGGTGCAATTTTTCAAATCCCTCCAAAACACATTTTTGCAGTCATTCTGCACATCATCTTTTGGACTGCAATTTAGAAATGTCCACCTGTCTTGATTTTACTGTGAGAAAAAGACTATGTTGGAAAGTTGGGATCAAAATGCCAAAGCCCACTGACAATGAGATATTGCCTCTCAGCTGGCCTATCCAGGGTAAACACATTGTAAAAAATGGATAAACACTGGGCCTACACTGAAAACGAGATACTGCATCTCCACTGTGCTATCCTGGGTAAATAAAGTGTCAAAATGGGTACAAGCAGGATCTCATTTAAACTGAGATACTGCATCTCAGCTGGCCTGTCCTGGGAAAATACATTTTAAAAATGGATAAAAGCAGGACCCCACACCGGTCCAGTGGCACAGCAGTAGTATTACCCTTTGCTATGCCACTAACGTGCATTTTGAAATGGGTGCAAGCCGTCAGGGGTTGACTGGGGGAGGAAGGACTGAACGTTCCAGGGACTGCTCTTTTTTCTCAGGGAGGAGAGGAGGCTGTTCCTGCTATGTGACTGTCGACTGGTGGAGACCAGCTGCCAGCCCAATTGGCAATACCAGGAGGGGAGGAGTTGTCATTGGATGCCTGTCATGTACGGGTGCCACCCCTCATAAGCACAGTCACCTCACTGCATGCCACCATGCCAGGGAAGAACAGGTGACAGGAGAAAAATTGTGTTCATCCAAGCTGCTCTCCCCCCCAGGCTCTTGCACAACTGACACGGCTGGCCACCAACCACACTGTGGTCTTGGGTAAGTGAGGTCCATGAGAAGGTCAGTGACGGGGCTGGGGAGATACCACCAGATGAGTCCGAAAAAAGAAGCAGCTTTGCGGAAATAAAAATAAAAGTAGGACCCCACTGAAAACAAGATATTGCATCTTAGCTGTGCTGTGCTTTGTAAATACAGTGTGAAAATGTATAAAAGAAGGACCCCACTGAAAATTATACTGCTGCTGTTTTAACTTGTAACAGCATGCAAGCAAACATGTTTGGCATTGACAAATGCTTGTATATATTATACCAGTAAAAACTGGCAGTACAACGCTTGACAAATCACAACAACGATGGGAGGAGTGGGGAGGGAGGGCAGGGACATTAGCTCGAGCTGTGGACCCTGCAATGCGAGCAGACTTGATAGATCAAATGGCCTTCTTCTGCTGGCTTCTTTACATGTTCATATGTTCGTATGAAACGCTGCGCATTAGTGCTGCTGCCTGCTGTTTTTACTGCTGCAATAGAAACAGAACAAGCCATTTGCACTTGCAAGTTTAATCAGGAGTGTGGGTTCCTTACACTGGTCAGTGTGCAGCCTGATTTTATATACTGTATCCTGTGGTGTTGTTAGGGTTCCACTTGGTCACCAGAGCTAGTTTTTTTTTGTTTGGTGTGTCCTGTGGTTTGCCCTCTAGGAAGGCAAGCTGTGCTGCCAGGTAGTAATATTTTAATTTGGGCAGTTCCACGCCACTTTCCCTTATCAGGTGCTGCAGATGGCATTCTTGATTGAGCAGTCTGTTATGCCACAGGAAACAGCATGTGATGCTACAGGCTTTGCGAAAATGGCTACCAGGAACCTTGGGTTGATATAGGCTGAAACTGCTATAGTACTTTCACTAATATACTGTACACATCTTAACCATATTTAACTGGCCAATTAGAGAGAGTGGTGGTGGTTCCCATTTCTTGAAGTCCTGCTTTATTTGATTAGGCAGTATTATACGCAAGTTGTTTAACACTTCCACTTCTTTAAGGGGTAATGTTATTGAACCACGAGAGGCCCCCTTACCATCCCCAACACATATCGTCTCACATTTTCCGAAATTAATTTCATGGCCCACCATAGACCCAAACTGCTTTAGGAGAGATGCAGCCATGGGTATTCACATAAGTGGGTCTTGCAGGAGCAGATCATCAGAAAACAGTACGATTTTGTGCTGCTTGCTGCCCATCTCAAATCCCTTTATCTTCTCCAAACCCTTACAGCCACCGAGAAAAAGTCCAAAAGATAAGATGTAGAGTAAAGAGAACAGGTGGCACCTTTGCCTAGTCCCCTTGGTCAACTCAAATGGCTGGGACATGGTGCCATTAGTCATTATTTAAGCTGTTGGGTGATTGTAATGTGTTCAAACCCACTACCCAGGAACTAACCCAAAATGATTCAGGGTATCCAACATGTACCCCCTTCCATTCCATGCAGTCGCAGGCCTTCTCTGCATTCAAAGCCAACATATATACTCTACCTCTACACTTCTTTTTTGTCCCCATGTCAACTGATGGGTGGGGGATCTATTAGTATGGATTAGAACTGATGAAGTAACAGGAAGGAGATAGTGTGGGTAGAAGGCCATGTGCAAGGCAGGAAGGCAGTGCCAAGTACGGTTCCACTGGGGCTGGTTCTGGGACCACTCTTGCTCAGCTGGTTTATCAGTGATCTAGAATTGGGGACTGGTAGCCACTTAGTTGTGTTTGCAGATGATGTAAGGCTTGTAAGGTGATCTATAGGAAGAAGGCTGTGGAAAATGACAGTAGCACCTGGATAAACTATGCTGTTGGACTGCCACAAGGCAGAAGTAGTTCAGGGTGGAGACATGCAAAGTAATGTATCTAAAGTAGGGGCCAGAATAGTACATGGACTTATCTAAGCTAAATAGAACAGTATTGGATGTGACAGAGAAGGACAGGGACGTGGAGGTTATTATAGGCTCATCCATGAAACTGTTCAAAAAATGCTCGGCAGTGCTCAGCAAGGCTGACAGAATGTGAAATTCCATTAAAGAGGGAACAACAGGACAGAGAAGGAGACAACAGGCCAGTATGCAAGGCACTGGTTAGGCCTGATCTGGAGTAGTGTGTGCAGATTTGGGCATGCGTTATAAAAAGGACATACAAGAGCTAGACTAAGTTCAGCAAAGAGCTACAAAGACAACGGGGGACCAGAACATATGACATTAGGGGAGGCTGGAACAACTCAGGTTGTTCTCTTTAGAAAAAGGATATTGAGGAAGGGGAATACATCTGAGGCATTCACAATTATTAAAGGTTATACAAGCATATTATAGACCAGAGCAGACTGTTTAGCAAAATCCAGGATAGCAAATTCATGGGGCACAAGTATAAGCTTAGGGGAGGGGCAGGAAACCTTTTCACCTAAAGAATAAAAGGTCTGTGAAACATATTTTTAAACTGTTGTTGACCAGGAAAGCAGGGCTTGGAAATATTTTCTGTTTTGAGCCACAGGATGTGATAAATGCAGACAGTGTTCAAAACCAGGCTTGACAGAAACCTGAAGATGATAGGCACTTGTGTTTATTCTCTTGGAAAAAGCAGGAGGTAAACTTGTTGCCCACCGCCACTCCATCTTCACTTCATCTCACCACCCCTGTGCACCGATAGCTTGGGAGTATGAATCTCTGGGAACAAGACATGGCCAGTAAATTGCACTGATACAGTTGGTCCCCAGCCATTCTTTTAAATCAAGGTATAACAAGGTCCCATTGAAAGTAATAGAGTGGCTCAATGATCTTTTAAATGACATATGGCTGGGGTTTTGTCATAGGAACCTCTTCACCTATGGAGTTTCTCTTTCCTGAAGGGTGACACTACTACATGATCCATAGAAACATAGACAATGTCAGCAGAAAAGAGACCATTGGTCCCTCCAGTCTGTTGTTATACCCTATCCTACCCAGAGACCTGCTGTCTAGATTGGGATTTTGCCCCACCTTAGCACTACCCCTGATTAAGTATTAAGCCCTGAACTCTGTCCCAACCATGCTTGAAACCATTAATGGTTTTCGTGCCCACCATCTCTGCTGGCAGGCTGCTTCATGGCTCAACCACGCTCTCTCAAAAATAAAACTTTCTCACGTCCCTCCTGCTTCCAGTCATGTCCCCATGTTTTTGAATTGCTATTCCTGTTGAATAGTTACAGTTTACTCCTTTCAGGAACTTCAAGGTTTCTATTATATCACCCCTCTCCCTTCTGGCCTCCATCAGGTACATGTTCAGTGCCCTGAGCCGAGCCTCATAGATCTGCTCTGTTGGCCATGAATGATTTTGCTTACCCTGTGCTGCATCATCTCAAGACTGTCTTTGTCGTTCCTTAGGTGGGGACTCCAGAACTGAGCACTGTATTCCAGAAGGAGCCTCACCAGTGAGCTGTACAGAGGAACCTCCTCCTTTCTGCTACTGAAATCCATTCCAATACACCCCAGCATTCTGCCTGCCTTGCTGTGGCCTTGTTAGATTGGTTAGATTGTTTAAGGGAGTCCCAAGTTCATTCCCTCCAGAAGTAGTGCCCAGCTTAACCCCTCCCATCCAATATTCCAGCCTGGAGTTCTTATTCACTGTGTGCATCACCTTGCCCTTTTTGGCACTGAATGTCAAGTGCCAAAGCTTGGACCACCTCTCCAACCTCCGATCAAAGTGGGTTCCTCTACAGCTCCCTTATCCTCTCCATGCTGTTCATCCTGTAACAGAGCTTAGAGTCATCTGTGAAGATACACATCTTGTCCTGTACTCCTTCTCCAATTATGCTGATGAACATACTGAGAAGGACTGGACCCAGGACTGACCCCTGTGGTGCCCCACTTGTGACCTCCCTCTCCCCATGTGTACACCACCCTCTCTGTGAAGAAGTGATTCCTGACCTCCCTCCTAAACCTCCCACCCTCCAGCTTAAGACTGTGCCCCCTCTTGTTATGGTTGCCACTCAGTTTAAAGAGACTCTTCTTTATCCCTTTCAAGTACCTGAAGGTCCCAATCATGTCCCCTCTCTCTCCTGTCTTCCAGGGAGTACATGTTTAGTGCCCTCAACCTCTCCTCATATGCCCTACCTTGCTGATCTGCTATCATCTTTGTAGCCCTCCTCTGGACCTTCTCCAGCAGGTTAATGTCCTTTCTGAGGTGTGGGCACCAGTACTGAACCCTGTACTCTAGATGAGGCCTTACCAGGGACCTGTACAATGGCAGTATAACCTCCTCTCTCCTACTACTGATCCCTCTAGATGTGCATCCCAGCATCTTGTTTGCTTTTGCTGCTGCTTTCTTGCACTGCGTGAAGTGCTTCAGGTCACTAGCGATCATCACTCCTAGGTCCTTCTCCTCCTCTGATGCAGATATTCGGATTCTACCTGGGTAGTACTCTGTCCTGGGATTCTTGGCTCCAATATGAATAACTTTGCATTTCTTGGCATTGAAGCCAAGCTGCCAGATCCTGGAC
Organism: Neoceratodus forsteri; assembly: GCA_016271365.2. Classification (NCBI taxonomy): domain Eukaryota; kingdom Metazoa; phylum Chordata; order Ceratodontiformes; family Ceratodontidae; genus Neoceratodus; species Neoceratodus forsteri. Next base: position 1,079,451,102 of record CM057454.1, on the reverse strand, counting down.
CACCTTCCCAGCTTTTCCAGATCATCCTGTAGGTCCTGTATCCCTTCAGCTGTGTCCACTCTCCCACAGAGCTTTGTTTCAACCGTGGAATAGGCACATTTTGCCCTTAATGCCATCCCCAATGCCACTAATGAAGACACTGAAGAACACTGGCCCCAGCACCGAGTCCTGCAGGACCCCACTGGTTACCTCTTTGGTGCCAGACAACTCTTCTCCCCACAACCACCCTCTGGGTTCTGTCCCTCAGCCAGTTTTCAACCCATATGGCCATCTTTTCCTCAACCCCAAGATCCACCAACTTCCTGATCAACCTTTTATGGGCACAGAGTCAAAGGCCTTTCTGAAATCAGGATAGAGGATGTCTACCGCTTGGCCCCTGTCTACTGTCTCAGTGACAAAGTCAAAGGAGTCAATCAGATTTGTTTGACATGATCTCCCCCCCATGAAGCTTTGCTGCCTCGCATCCTGGGGACCATGCTCCTCTAGATATTCCACTAACCTTTCCTTTAGTATAGGCTCCATGAGCTTGCCCACAATGGAGGCCAGACTGACTGGTCTGTAATTCCCTGGGTCATCCTTGGGACCGCTTTTGTGGAGGGGCACTACATGTGCTGTTCTCCAGTCCTGCGGTACCACGCCTGACTCTAGTGAACTATTAAATAGGTCTGCCAGTGGCCCTGCCAGCTTCTCAGCCAGTTCCTTTAGTACCCTTGGATGTACTCTGTCCGGGCCTGGTGATTTGTCCACCTTCAATGCCCACAGCCCCTCACTCACGCTATCCTCCTCTACCACTACATCTGTGTTCCCCCCACCGCTCTTCTTTTCCCCTCCTGAAGGCACTGGTCCATCTTTCTCCTTGGTGAAGACAGAAAAGAAGTACTCATTTAGTATCTCTGCTTTTCCCACCATTATCCTCCATCCACTCCTCCCCTTTCTTAAGCCTAACAATCCCTTCCTTCTCGTCCCTTTTCTCACTTATATAGTGAAAGAAAGCCTTCTTCCCCTTCTTAATTCCTTTAGCTATCTGTAGCTCCTTCTGTGCCTTTGCTCGCTGGACTTCCTTACTTGCCTCACTAGCCAACCTTAGGTAATTTTCCCTATCCACCTATCTCTTGGTCTTCCTGAATTATCTATAGGCCAACCTCTTTTCCCTTACTACCTGGGCAACCCCAGAACTGAACCAGCTAGGCGCTTTGACCCTTGTATTCTTCCCCCTGAACCTAATGTACTCATCTGTGGCAACCAGTATTCCTTCCTTAATGAGGGACCACTTTTGGTCCACCCCATATCTGCTCTGATGCCCACCAGGTGGCTCCTTAGCACTTCGCCCATTTTCCTGAAGTCCGCCCTCCTGAAATCCAAGATTATGGTCTTAGCTGGAATGCTTTCCCTGCCCATATCCAACTGGAACCACACTGTGCAATGGTCACTTCCACCAAGTGGCTTCCTGACCATTATTTCCTGTACATGCTCCCCATTTGTGAGCACCAGATCAAGAACTGCCTCAGCTCCTGTTGGTTCTGTGACACCCTGAGTCAGGAACCCACTCTGCAGTCCTTCTAGGCTCACCTGATTCTTAGCACATGTTGTGGATGCTATGCTCCAGTCCACCTTGGGCAGGTTGAAGTCCCCCACAATTACCACCTCTCCTTTTCCCACAGCTTCCAATATTTGTGAGCTCAGTTCCCTGTCCCTCTCCTCATCCTGACTGGATGGTCTGTAAACCACCCCCAACCTCACCTTTCTCCCTCTATTGGACCTTAATTGAACCCATAATGCCTCCATCTCCCCTTCTTCCAACTCCTCACTTATGCAAGTTATTCCCTTCCTGATATAAACTGCCACCCTCCCCCCTTCCCAACTACTCTGTCCCTTCTGTACAGTTTATATCCAGGGATCGCAAGGTCCCAGTCATGGTGTGATGATGCCCAAGTCTCAGCTACTGCAGCTGTGTCCGCCTTCCTGTCTACTAATAGTACCTGCAGGTCATCCATCTTGTTTCCAAGACTCCGCGCATTCAGAGACACCACCCTCCACCTAGAATCTGACCTTCCTTCTCGTCCCTCTGTTCTTCTATTCACATTTATCCCCTCTGTATGCACTCCTCTACGTACCCTTGTTATGTGTTCCTCACCCCCTCTAGCGTTTGCTGTGTTCTTGCCCCTTCCACCTCCTCCCTTGCAGACCCTTCCATCACTGTGGCGGGGAGGTTCACTGACCTCCTCCTCTTGGAGTCTGTGGCCCTGCACACCAACCCCCAGTAGTAGTCTTGCTTCTGTGGCTCCCCAACATCAGTGTCCCCCAGTCTGGTTTAAATGTCCACTACTGTGGACATCAAACTCTTATCCAAGGGCACTAGCTCCCTCTCTTGTTAGGTGAAGGCTATCATCTTTGAGGAACAAACTAATTGCTGCTGCACTCCTTAGTCAATGTGTTCTGGCCCGGCATCTGGCCCTTGACAAGCAGGTATCAAATACAATGAAAGATTATACTTGGTTCTGAGTACAGAAATTGCTACAATATAATCACATAAGTCTTATTGCATACGCTGCTTCCTTTGTTACACATATGAAGAGCATTTTAACAAGTTAATATAATCATTCCTACATTCACCATGCAGCAGTGAACATGGACATGAAGCAAAATAATAAAGTCCAAAAATTCAGTCCTTGTGCAGTGCACAAAAAGACACCACATTATGCACTGCTATGGCCCATGTACCCCTGAACTGCTACAATTTCTTCAGGCTACCCTGTAGATATCCATACAGAAGCTCTTCCCTCCAGCCAAAGACCATATTTCCCCCATTAACAGTCAGTATGTATCATTAAGTAACCAGGATACAAACAGTCTCTGAGAATACATTTTAAATTGCAAAAATGAAAAAGTAATAAACACTGAAATATAATTGAAACAACAATGTTTAACCATTCAAACTTAGACTGAGCTGATGAAGTCCAAAAGTACTATATAAGAAAAAGTACATCTTACAGTAACAAACTGACTGGTTTCAGGTTCTCTGAGCCAATGCTTCACGAGGGAGTTCCGCCTTGCAAGCTTGTAGCATGGTCGTCTCATGGCAGCAGCCATTTTTAAATCTCTGACTGCTTGATGACCCCCAAGTGCCACCCCAGAGACTTGCCAAATTCTGATTTTCATAAATTGTACTGAACAACCCCCCATCGTTTAACGCAGCTGTACACAGTAACATTTAAGGGCTCAGCAATACTGTAAATCTGAGTATCCAGATCATTCAAAACGTTTGAGTAAGTGACAGTGATAGACAGAAACAATTAGGCATTTTTAAATACCATGCCCTCTCTTTTTCGGACTCCACCTCTGGTTGCTGATAGACAAAGTCTACTTTAATTGACTCCAGTGTCTTCTTGGCGTCAGCAGGATCGGAATAGAGATGAGTCTTGCCTGCATGTGTTACCCTTAATTGTGAGGGGAACTGAAGTGTACAGCTGATCCCCAGGGTGTGCAGGTCCAACCGCATCAAATGCTTTGCACCTCTGGTGGGTCACAGGGCTGATATCTGGAAAGCAATGAATTCGTGAGCCACAGTTTAATTCAAGATAATTTGTCCCTTAGCTTTCACCGTTGCTAGCACAAGATCTCTGATATGTGGCCTGCTGGTCACCATTAGTACAGTCTGGGGCTGATCTGGTGTATTAGGGTATCTCCTTGGTGTAATCTGGTAAGTTTTCGACATGCTCCCCGAAATGTTGACCTCCAGTGAAGTTTTAATAAAGTCTACCATGAAACCCACAAGAGCTGTCTCTTCGGACGTCTCTGAATTCCCTAGAAATTAGCCATCTGCAAATTATTCTCAAGATGCTTCATTCTTAAATGGAGCATCTTATTCCCCGACAACACTCCTGTGACCCTGGGATAGAAGTAGAAGGAACAGACAGGGGAAAGGACTCTAGAGGAATTCAAGGTTAAAATAAGAAGAGCAGCAGAGGCCAGGTTAAATGGGTAGGTAAGGAGGAGTTGGGGAGGAGTAGAGTGTAGAAGACAGGAGGCTGGGGAGGTAAAGAAGGGAATAAGGAGGATGAGGAGGAGGAGAAAGCATAGTGTTAGGTCCATGGCAAGCAAGAAAATAGATTGCATTAGTAGGAAAGGAGTAACAAGCAAAGCATCAACAAAGACACTGGGGAAACACTGGGTAACTGAGTAGAATTTCAGCTTAAAGACTAAATGTTAGAACCAATAAACTGAGGCTACCTAGAAAGGAGGCACACACAGCTTATTAAAGGGATACTGTAGCTGACTCCATGGTGCCAAGCAATGGGTGTTCGCTTGGAACACTGGTTCACACCCTGAGCACAGACATCAGGAGCGGAGTCCTGCAGGGAGGGAGTTTACACATTGGACGCTTCCCCCCTAGGGGTGGGTCCTGGACTGCTGTTTGATGACTCCTGGTAGTGGCTAGAGACTGGTGTTCTTGGTGGTGTGTGGGCTCGACACGCCGCTGAATGCCCCCGCCCCCAGGACGCCGTCTCGGACAGACCATTTCGTAAGGAGGTGGGGAGGGTGGGCTGGGGAAAAAATAGGAAAACCAGCCGCTCGCCCGACTGGAGGATGGTGACCAGTCCTTGCTCACCACGAAGCCTGGAAGTGTCCATGCTGACCCCTGCTGTACCCAGGATATGGTTGGAATGCCTACGGGGGGACTCTCTTCTCCCAGTCCTCCTCCATAGTGGAGGGGCTCTCCTGATGAAGGGATAAGTTGGGTTACCAGAGTTGCAGCAATAAATGGGCAGTGGATGGTGAAGGGACATGGTGGTGGGGTGAGGGCCTAGGCAGTTTGAAGAAGTGGCCGGCTCAGGGCTTGGGAGGAGCAAGATAAAAAGGGACACTGTCAACCCCCCTTAGGCTTCAAACTCTCACTAGTTTATAAAAACACATATTATAATTGCTCCATTCTGTAGAATGTGCTGCTGTAGCTGGTAGTTTGATTCGGATTCTTTTTTTTTTTTTTTAAGTGAAAAACAGACTGCCCACCATACTTGTGTTACCAACCAAAAACATGCTTGCTTACATTTCTTGATTAACTTCCACTGCATCTTCTGTGGACCTGGGAACACCCCCCAACACAGTCTAGACACTCAATGTTTAGTAGAAAGAGAGGAAATTATTGTATCATGAGTTGCTGCTCTGTTTGGGGGTGCTCCTAATGTTCAGGTAGTAAGCAGTAAAAGAAACCAAAGAACTGAAAAAAAGCGAGATTGGGTAGAATTACACCAATAGCATGCATTCCAGTTCTGCTAAGAAAGGAAGCAAATAAAATGATCAGCAACCTCAATGAATTTTAGAGCAGACGAGCAATTATAAAATGTGGGTTTTTAACTAGAACTAATATGATGCAAAAAGGGGTTGGATATAGTTCCTTTAACACCAAAATCTGATGCCGGCCTGGTGGCGCTGAGGGCTGAGGCACTGGATGCCACACACATCATGCCACACTGGTGACCCATGTTTGGGAATGGACATGGACCGCTGGGAGTTGGCAGGGGATGGTAGAGCATCTGGAGGACTGCTCTCCTTCCCTGGGGAGGGGGGATCCCGGCACCGTCACCTGAGTGCCCCCAGGCGGAGGCTGGGGAGCATGGTGTATGTGCACATACATGGGGGGGGGAGTCGGGTGCAGATGCCTCAAGGGAGCGTGCGCGAGTCGACTTGGCCGGCATCACTGCATGCATCTGACTCCAGAGGTAGCTAAAAAAAATATCCCACCGCAGCACCTCCATGAAGCCGCTTTGCCGACCCTCTATCGCTCCCAGGCTGACTCCCATTCCAGACCTGTGTCCATGACACCTTGGCCGGTGGCACAGCCCCTCCCTGGGGGGCAAGCCAGGGGGCAGAGAGGACAGCTGATTTGGAAGCAAGGACAATGAGGGCCGTGACCTGGCTGATATCTGGCGCTGGAGTGGACATAAAAAAAAAACACCAAAATTTGTTATAGAGCACATAAATAGAGCTTCCTAGAATAGGGAGCACAAGCAGGTTGTAATTACAGACCAAATAAAGATACAAGACACTGAACTAGTTACTATGCAGCTATGCAGGGGCTAAGTAGATAGGGAGAACAAAGCAGGTAATTACAGTCTCAGAACTAGTTGAAGTAAAACTAATAAGGGTCACCCAGAAAGGGAACATCAATAGGGAGCTAACACAGACTGTATATTGAAGCACGTTAGGTAAGGACACTTTTGCAAAAGCTAGACAGAACAAAGTCATTACCAGTAGCTAGTGTTAGCAGGTAGCAAACGGTGAATTGGCACAGTAGGAAGAATACCACAGCAACCTCTCAGCCATACTGAAGCAGATAGCAGCAGTGTAGCAGAGTGAATAAACAGTAGTCTACTTATTGGGGAGGTTGGGCAGGTGAACGATGGATGGGCAGAGTGGCCAGCTGACAGCTGACTCCACAGTGTGATGCCCTTGTGCTCTGGCCCTTTGACTCTGGACCACTGTGGAGGACTGCTGGAGAAAGAGCTGTTTAAAGGGGGATGAGAGGCATGCCCACTCACAGTGAAACACTCTCGAATGGAGCTACAAGTGGTGACACTGCCTGACTGATGGTAACAGCGGCTGATACAGAACACAGTCTTTGCTGCTCCTATGGAACAGCTGATTATATCAACAATTAAGTCTTTCCATGCGCGTTATTTAATGTGCACTCCTGATGCTAAGCCATGCCCAATCAGTACTGCATCTCTCAAATGGAGGAAAGGGCCAGCCCCTCACAAAGCCAGTTCAGTGGAGCAGCCCTTCCAAGTAAAATCCTACAGTTGAGAAGATTTTGACAATGCCTGACTAGTGGTAGCAGGAGTGGGACAAGCTGGAATTTTAGCCCACCAGGTACTAAGTCCCACTCCACAGTTGGCCAATGCAGACCAAATTCTCCGCATCTGCAGACTTTGGTATTTTCTGCAAGCGCAGCTGTGGGAGATGTTACACTTGGTCCCACCAGATGTAACATTTTGGTGCAGTTATGCTGAAAAAATGGCCGCCAGCTTCCGTAAATTGGGGAGCCAGTTGTAAACGAACTCCCACGTGTGGCAAAAATTGCAGCTATGCAAGTGAAGCCCCACTTGCAGCAGTTTTTCCTTGCACCTGTGCTGATTTTGGGGGAGTCTCAAAATCCAGCAGTAAGTCTCTCCACAAGTGCTTTTCAAATTGCACTCCTGCTGCTAGGCCATGCCCCTCAGTACTACATCTCCCGACTGGAGGAAAAGGCCAGTTCTTACAAAGCCAGTTCAGTGGAGCAGCCCTCCCAAGTAAAATCCTGGGACTGAAAAGATACTGATACTACCTGACTGGTGGTAACAGGAGCCAGCCATATAAAACAATCCCTGCTGCTCTGATGGAAAAGCTGATTACAGCAACAAAGAATAAATCTCTCCAAGAGCGGTATTCAAATCTCACTCCTATTGCTAGGCTGTGCCCCCTCAGTACAGCACCTCCTGACTGAAGGAAAGGGGCAGTCCCTCACAATGCAGGTTCAGTGAAGCAGTCCTCCCATGTTAAATCCTGGGGCTAAGATGATGCTGACACTGCCTGACTCATGGTAACAGGAGCTGGACACAGAATGCAGTCCTTGCTGGTCTGATGGAATAGCTGATTTCAGGGCACTCACCACCTACTAAAACAATACCACTCGGTTCTTCAAGATGTACAAAGATTATTTATTATATAAAAAAATGGACATACTGTATATGCCTGACGTGTTTCGGAATCAACGTGTCCTTTATCAAAGGCTTTGATAAAGGACACGTTGAGTCCAAAACGTGTCAGGCATATATGTCCGTTATTTATATAATAAAATAATATTTGTACATCTTGAAGAACCAAGTGGTATTGTTTTAGTGGGCGCTAAATGCCCGGGTTCACAATTTTTGTAGTACTGAAGTGCTCGAGAGCAGCACCGTTCCCAGCGCATCCCCCTTTTGGTTATGTGTGAACAGCTGATTTCAGCAACAACATAAGAAATAATGTATAGGTGACTATACACAATGAGCCTTTGTTTCCATCGAGGGGTTGTGATACCAATGTCTGGACCTTGAGGGAGAAGCTTGAGAGGTCCATGCTATTATCTCAACCCTGAGATGGAAACACTAGGCGAATTGTGTATGGTCACCCATATTTTATTTGTTATAGTATATGGTTTATAAATAATTTATATGCAGCAGACTACTGCACTTCCAATCCTACCCCCCCACTTTTTGTCACAATAGTACACTGTTGTTGAACAGAAAAGACAAAACAAGCATCTCTAACAAATGGGTTTCAAGTGCCGTTTCGTTTCTGTGAGTGAGAAAGATCATGCCTGCCCACACTTCTGCCAAGAGGACAGAGTCTAGCACAGACCTCATGAACCCATTGCAGGAGCATGTGTGAGCCAGCGTGTGAAGCCCAAGTCAGTTTCTCTAACCAACATCAAGAACACTTGGGCTTCACCATGCATTGGGGATTGAAAGAAAAGAAGGGATCGGCCGGCCTGGTGACGCTGAGGGTTAAGGCGCTGGACACCACAGCTCACGCCATGCCGGCGATCCATGTTTGGGAATGAGCACAGGTCACCGGGGGTCGGCAAGAAGGAGATGGATTGAGCATCCAATGGACTGCTCTCCATCTCCGAGGAAGGGAGATTCCGCAACCGGTGCTCACCTGACCCCTAGCGGAAGCTGGGGCTCGATGGCATGGAGTCGCACAGCAGGGAATGGGGATGTGGCAGCTGCTTGATGGGGGGATGCACGGGAGCATGCGCGGTCCCAGTCACTGGCGGCATTGCACGCTGCGCTCCCGCAAGGGGAGTAAAAAGCTGAAAATAGCCTGCAGATGATGACTGGGAACTTGCAGGCCTTGCAGCCGGCTAGCCACAGCACAGCACCACTGGATCCAGCTTCGGGCGGGAGGGACCCCTCTCCGACCCCATCGGGGGGGAGAATAAGCCCTGGGGGCAACTGCTGTGCTGGCTGGTAGATGCTAGGGTGATGGGGATGGGGTTCCCCCAGAGTGAGAGGGCTGCAGGGCTAGAGTATAAATAATACAATAAAAAAAGGAAGAAAAAAAAAAAGAAAAGAAGGGATCTCTTTGTCATTTAACTCAGGGGCACAAGAAACAAAGTGAAACCAGTAGGAATGAGTGCAACAGGGAGCAAGCACGTCTGAAGTGGATTAGTGCTGTGGAACACTGAACGCAGCAGCAGTCAGCCCCAGCGGGGTACAGGTGCTGTGATTATAGAACATGCACAGCAACTTTAGAACGTGCACAACAAGGTTTTTGAGATGCTTGATTTTAGTGCACAATAAGCTCTAACCATATACTATAATTAAGTTATGCCCCCCCAACGTCCTACTTGCCCTACCCCCTATCCTACTGCACTCTGCTGATGCCTTCAGACGGTCTGAAATGATTACTCTCAAGTCCATTTCCTCTGTAGTGCTTTATACTATTACTTCCACAATTCTATATTCAGTGTTAGGATTTTTTTGGCCCTGTGTTCATCACCTTGCACTTCTTTTTACTCTTTTTATAGTTTGTAAAATATAGCACCAAAACACCACCCAGAGATGCAGAATAATGCACACCTATTACAATAGCTATGATAGACGTGATAATCACATCTCGTAGGTCAGGTCCTTGGAGGAAAAGCAGGGATTGAACACAACCCCACGTGACAAGTTTATTAAATATAAAATTGAGCATTTTGCAACCAATTGGCTACTGCCTGTTCTCGAACTCTAAACATGTAAATATAAGTTTATGGACATATTGAGGCTAATGGGGCCATGTGAGCCCACCCAGTACATGCCACGACAAAACTTGTACAACTAGTAACTGTTGCATGGCTGCTTAGTACTGCTAAAATGTGCATCTAGCAAAATAATAAAACTGTTTAACAAACTGTATTTCTGAGTCTCTTTGTCTGAGTTGTAGAAAAGCAATTGAACATTAATTAATTAAAAATAAATCATGTTGCCCCTATATCCCGATATCTCCCACTGTAACAGTCCCTGCAACAGTATTAAAGAACATAGCAGTATCCGACTTAAATCGATTTAAACTTTGTACCTCTGTTAAAAGGAGGTGATATACTTTGCACTGTGTTTCTATTGTTTGTTGAGTGAGATTTTGGCCAAGTGGTGTGTAGCACTACTGCTGGGCACATTCTAATTACACCTTTCAAAATAGACTTGCACTTTGATGTTCTCCATCATTTTGGGCTAAATACACCCAAAATCCACCAGGGAGAGCCTTTTTAAAGGCTAAAAGTGCTTTTATTTTGTTTTCTGACACTCGCTATTAGGAGCGTGAAACCGGAAGCTCTGTCAGCTTAACACTTCCGGTTTTACGGTATTAAACCACTCGCTCTAGTGAGCGGGTCCTTAGACAGATTTAAACTTTGTACCTCTGTTAAAAGGAGGTGATATACTTTGCACTGTGTTTCTATTGTTTGTTGAGTGAAATTTTGGCCAAGTGGTGTGTAGCACTACTGCTGGGCACATTCTAATTACACCTTTCAAAATAAGACTTGCACTTTGATGTTCTCCAGCATTTTGGGCCAAATACCCCCCAAATCCACCAGGGAAAGCCTTTTAAAGGCTAAAAGTGCTTTTATTGTGTTTTCTGACACTCGCTATTAGGAGCGTGAAACCGGAAGCTCTGTCAGCTTAACACTTCTGGTTTTACGGTATTAAACCACTCGCTCTAGCGAGCGGGTCCTTAGACAGATTTAAACTTTGTACCTCTGTTAAAAGGAGGTGATATACTTTGCACTGTGTTTCTATTGTTTGTTGAGTGAGATTTTGGCCAAGTGGTGTGTAGCACTACTGCTGGGCACATTCTAATTACACCTTTCAAAATAGACTTGCACTTTGATGTTCTCCAGCATTTTAGGCTAAATACCCCCAAATCCACCGGGGAGAGCCTTTTAAAGGCTAAAAGTGCTTTTATTTTGTTTTCTGACACTTGCTATTAGGAGTATGAAACCGGAAGCTCTGTCAGCTTAACATTTCCGGTTTCCGTATTAAATCCACTAAGCTCTAGCCGGGGCGAAGGTGCGGGTCAAGGTATGGAGACGCGTTGTCGCTGCAGTCTACCGTGGTCCACTGTGGACATTAGACAAGGGCACGTCAGTATAACTGACATTATCCGTTGAACTAAGCTGATAATTTATATCTAGGGTTACTGGTTGTGAGTATCAACAATTATGAAACAAGCTAAAAATTGCTATGCCTCATGTAAAATGTATACCATTGGGAAACAATCTCCCAAGTTCATCTGTGATAAATGCCAATTGGTTACCACACTGCAAGAGGATATTAAATGCCTCACAACTAGATCTACTAGAAGTACTGAGATAGAAGCACTTAAAGGTTATATAGATCAAATGTCAATGTTGTTAAATGTTGAAACATCAACAACTTGCAGTAACAAAGTCATTACAGGACTAGAAATAGATTCTATATTACATTATGCCCCTCCTCTTATACAGAACTGTTTAATAAGTTCTACACCTGCTAATATAAACCCTGAGTTTAAATCTCAGGCATTACTACCCCTTGAAAGAGATGACTGGGTGACTATTCCAAATAATAAAACTAAGAAACACAGTAGTTGTAAGCCTATTGTTGCCCCCACATTACCAACGCATAATCCCTTTCATCCTTTGTCCTTTGTAAATGATGATGGATTACATAGCTCTAAAATCCTGAATGAGTGTCCTACTACATTGGGAACCAGTACAGTAGATACAACAAATACTAATTTCCTCCGTCCCTTAGTATCTTCAGAAATTGATGAACAGCCAGTCCTGCATAATACCCCTTCTATTTTAAACGAACATCAAGAGAAATGTTCCCCCTCCGAACTAAAAAACAAATTTTTGTCTTGGGCGATTCCATTATCAAATTTACTGATAGTGCCATCTGTAACCCAGATAAAAGCAATAGAACTTGTTCTAGCTACAGAGGGGGCTAGAGTATCTGACTTAACACCAATGGTAAAATCCATCCTGTCCCAAGCAGGAAATAATCCTCTTGTAGTCATCCATCTTGGGACTAATGATATCAATAAAACACCAATTGAACAACTGAAACAAGACTATGTTGCCATTCATAATATTCTTGAAGAAAGAGGGTGTGATATGTTTTTCTGAGATTTCACCAGTTCCTAGGGCATCCCCCCATACTTTAAGTAAAATCAAAGTTATCAATGAGTGGTTACGAAAATGGTGTCTTAGACAGGATCTTCCTTGCTTAACACATTGGGAAGAATTTAATGAGTTACCCATCCCTCTTTGCTGGGATGGTTTGCATCTCAGCAGAAGAGGGAGTACACTGCTTGGACGTAAGATCAGCTTTTATCCAAAACCATTTAAACTAACACCAATGGGGGAGATTGGATTTAAACCTAAATCTCTTAATACACCTAGCTCTGTTTATAAGAAACAACAACTTAATATTCTGTCTCTTAATGCTCGTTCATTAAATACCCCCAAACTGGCTGAATTAGAAGTTAAAATTCAACTCCATAATATCAGTGTAATATCTATATCTGAGACATGGGGGAATTCAGATATATTATGGTCAGTAGAAATACCAGGATTTAAACTTTATACTAAAAATAGATTAGGTAACAGGAAGGGGGGTGGGGTATGTCTCTATATAAAGAATGATATTCCATCATTTGAGATAGCTTCTAATGCCCAAAATGAAAGTATATGGGTTATCCTTCAACTATATGGTCAACCAAAGATGGTAGTAGGTACTTGCTATAGACCTCCATCTTCTGATATAGATTATACTTTATCCCTAAGAAAAGAAATATCCTCACTGGCTGCAAATGGTACAGTCCTCATTTTAGGGGATTTCAACCTACCATCAATTGATTGGGAAACCTTGACTGGTAGTTCTCAACATGACAAACTTTTATTATCAACAATTATAGATCTGGGTCTGGTTCAATTAGTTAGGGAACCAACTCGAGGGAATAACACCTTAGATTTACTCATCACTAATGATGAAAATAAAATAACTAATCTTACTGTAATAGACCCTCTGGGCAGTAGTGATCACTGGCTGTACAGTTCTCTATTACTTATGATTCATACACTCAGAACAATAAAATTACGATCAAACAATATGAAAAGGCAAATTTTTCTAAAATTAATGAAAATCTTAACAACATCGATTGGGCAAATAAGCTTTCATTGCTAAATACTGAAGAAGCATGGACATACTATAAAAAAAAAAAATTTATGATCTCGAACATCAGTATGTTCCAATAAAAAATAAATATAACAAAAAGGGAAAGATACCCTTGTGGTTTAATAACACCATTAAAAAACAAATTAAACTTAAACAGTCACTTTTTAAAATACTGAAAAACTGTGCTATCAATGTTAGAGAGGAAGCATTACACAAATACAGAAAATCAATTAAGGATTTAAAAAATTCTATAATTACAGCAAAACGTAATCTCGAATTTAGAATAGTTCATACAAAGGATTCTCATAAATCATTGTATTCTTACCTTAACGAAAAAAAAGGGAACAATAGATCGGTAGGCCCAATAGTTATTAAAGGTTCAACAATTGTTTCCGAATTTGAAACAGCAACAGTATTAAATGATTACTTTTGTTCTGTTTTTTCCCAACCTGATAATTGTACTCAATCTTCCAACTTCACTACCTGCCCACATGACTACAATATTTCCTCACATAATGTAATGACTGTACTTACAGCAATAAATAAAACTACTAGTCCTGGTCCTGACAATATTAATGCCAAATTTTTATTAGGTACACTTGATACCATTACTTTACCACTTACTATAATATTTAATAAATCCCTACAAGAAACAAAAATCCCAACAGATTGGCTCTCAGCTATTGTTACCCCTATCTTTAAACAAGGGACGTGTTCTAAAATTGAAAATTATAGACCTATAAGTCTTACTTCAATTCCTTGCAAGGTGATGGAGAAAATTATCAAAACTATCATTGAACATGAAATGGCCTCCTTAAATGTTACAGATACAACTCAGCATGGATTTAAACAGGGTTACTCTTGTACTACTAATTCACTCACTTTCTACGAATATGTAGGCAAGCATATAGATAATAATATTCCTATTGATGTTATTTTACTGGACTTCAGCAAGGCATTTGATAAGGTATCCCATGCAATTCTGGTGAACAAACTCACTTATTTGGGTTTCTCTCCAGTAATTGTTAGATGGGTCCATTGCTGGCTGACTGGCAGGACACAGAGTCAGGATAAATGGTGTGCTGCCTGAGAGTGGAAGAGTGATGAGTGGTGTCCCTCAGGGCTCTGTCCTGGGACCCACTTTGTTTAATTTATTCATCAGCGATATGAATATAAAATCAACAAATATTACCAAATTTGCTGATGACACAATACTAGGAGGAAGGGTGGATAACCAAATAAACCAACAAATACTCAAGCAAGACTTAACCACCATTGAGCAGTGGGCAATAACAAACAAAATGTACTTTAATGAAAATAAATGCTCGGTATTACATATGGGCAATAATAGTCCTAGACAGACGTATATACTTAACAATATAAACATCAAGTCAGTTATTAGTGAAAAAGATTTGGGAATTTTGGTAAATTGCAAATTGTCATCGAAAGATCATTGTAACAAAGCAGCTAATATCGCAAATTCTTTACTTAGACGAATAAATCATACTTTTTTTCTAAAACTGAGCAGTGTATAATCACTTTATATAGATCTCATATTCGGCCATATATGGATTATGGGTCACCATTTTGGAGCCCTTATTTAACTACTGACATTAAATGATAGAACAAATACAACATAGAGCAACAAAAATGGTTCCTTACTTATCTCACTTAACTTATGAAACAAGATTAGAAAAAAACCGGCCTATATTCACTTGAACAAAGAAGGGAAAGAGGTGATCTTCTTCAATTATTTAGGGTTATGCAGTCCCCAGTCCTAATGGACTCATATGGTATCTCTTATGCAAAAAGGAAGATAGTATCAAGACTACATAATAAACAGTTAAATATTGGAAAGGCAAGAACAAATAAAAGACAACATTTTTTTTCTATCAGGGCATCTAAATTATGGAATAAACTACCACAACATTTAGTGGAATGCTCAAATATAACTATCTTTAAAAATCAATTGGATAACTGGTTCTTTGATTAAAATTATCTTGGGAAACAATATCCCACAATGTGGGGGACAATCTCAATGGGCCTAGGCCTTCTTTTGTCTCTAATACCAAGTAGCCAAGTATACTTGAACTGAAATGCATAAGGGACCTGTACATTTAAACACTGATAATATAAAACATTTGCTATCGAATGACAGAGGAGAAAGTTAAATGACAGACAGTCTCAAAGCAAGTATGCAGCATGGAACTGGTGCTCCTGACAAGAGAACAAGATGCAAAAATGAAATGTCCCTGGTGCCATCTTTGTGGTAAATAAAATGTGCAACAAGATGTGAATCATCAGGGAATGAGCCTTAAGTTTGACGTTATATGCTGCTAAAAGTAACAGTCCACTGTAATTTACACCAGCAAAATATTGTCACTATAAGTCCCAAACAAGCATTGCTGCCAGCGTGCTTCAAGAGAAAAATGTTTATTTACTGCTCAGTCCCAGAATCATTGAGACACCTCCCAAGTCCTCCTCTGTTTCTTCCTGTCTTCTCCCGGGCAGGTCCTGTTTAATTTCATCAGTAATTTGTCAAGTCTTTGGGTGTCACGGTTAACATATGTATGCCCCCCATACAAGACATGGAGCTTTACTGGATGAACCAAGCTAAAGGGCATGTTGAGCTCCTGAAGTTTACATTTACCCCCAGCAAAGCTTTTTTGTCTTTGGTGAGTCCTATAGCTTAAATCCAGGAACATTTTTTTGATCTTGTTTCCATTAACTGTGAAGTTTTTTGTAGTGCATGCTGCTTTCAAAATGGCATCTCACTGTAGCACTCAGCTACATTTTACAAGCAAGGTTCAGGGAATGGTGGGTCCACTGCATGCCTGAGAGAGATGCAGTAACACTTTTCGATATCAAGATTGAAAGTGATAGTGTACAAGGCTAAAGCTTCTTTAAAGGTTAAATGTTAAGTAATTTGACACCTATCAATAGACTTGTATTGTCATAGACTGCTGCACAACATGGTACAGTAGCCGCCACTTATACCATCCTCAGTTATTATGGGCGTTTGTTTTATGTGGGCAAAAACTGAAAGCCATTTGCCATGTCAGTTGGTTGCAACAAAACATTTACTGTATATCAGATGTTGCGTGCCAGCTATTTCAGCCATTTCTCAGGCTGTCATGTGTCAAAATCAGCTGACTGACACTACAGTATTTAAAAGGCAGCATTGGCGGCAGTGGTAAAATGTCAGAACCCAATAACGATTTGCTAACAGAGTGCCACGTGAATGATAATGGCTCCTGGTGGTAAAAGAAAGCTTTTTCTTTATCTAAGAAAGTGGAGTTGTTAAACAAAATTGATGAACTGCCAGGAATGAGCCAGTGTAACGTCTCCCAGCACCTGTCTATCCCGAAGTTAACAACTGTTGACTTATTGAGACAGTGGGAACAGATTCTATCGGAGTGGCACACCAGCTGCAACCCAAATAGGAACAGAAAATGAGATGGCAAGGATGGTGAAGTAGAGGAGGCACTTCTCAGAAGTTTTCATAATGCAAGAGGGTGAGACACTCTCACAAGTGGCCCACTCTTATCTAAAAAGATAGAGCAGTTGGCACCAGCTTTAGGGAGGACAGATTTCATTCCCTCCAAGGGCTGGTTGGGATGCTGGAAAGCCAGACACAACACTAGGTTTTGCAGGACACATGGTGAGAAACTACAGGCCAATGCAGCCAACACAGATCAGTGGATCACCAAGGTCCTGCCTGGTCTGTTGGAAGGGTATGATGCCAAAAATCTTTTCAATGCAGATGAGACTGGCACCTTTTTCTGATGTGTGGGATATGGCACACTGACTTTTAAAAGTGAAAGTGTCCTGGGCCAAAAGAAAGTGAAAGTGCACATCTCCCTTCTAGCCTGCTGTAACACTGATGGCAGTGAGAAGAGGGAGCTTCTTGTCATTGGCAAGTCTGCCATCCCATGCTGCTTCCATGGTGTGCCCCATCTCCCCGTCACTTACAAATTGGACAGGACAGTGTGGATGACGGGGAGCATCTTTACAAAGTTTGTCAGGATCTGGGATAAAATGCTGAGACACCAAAAAATTGTCCTGATCCTTAACAATTTATCTGGCCATCTTGCCATCCCTGGTATAAAAAAAACATAAAGCTTGTTTTTCTCCTCCCAAACACAACATGTATAATTCAGCCCATAGACCAGGGCATAATCTGTTTACTCAAACAACATTACATTTTCTGTATATGAGAGAGGGCCCCTGAGGTGCTTGACTCCAGTGCTGATCTGAATGCAAGCCACTGCATTAAGAAGATCACACTCGGAGTGTGTGCGAGCGCTGGTTGAAGATGGTCGCCTGTTAACCGCGTCGCCGAGTCCGTTATTTTTTTATTTTATTAATTTTAACAGTAGATCATAACAACTCACTAAAAAAGCTGATAAAGTCGATACAGCTAACATCTGTGAACATAAATACTCTGTTTGTTTCACTTGGTATTTCCTTTTGCTTTGTGGATCCGCATTTGAAACTCAGATGGCTCATAAAACTAATACTACAAACAGGAGACTCACAGAATTACGCAGGCCAACAGCTGGGACTCGCAGCGGCACGAATACCTCAGTGACATCTACAAATGATCTGGCAAGTAAAACTGACATTTTTCAACTGAAGGAAATGATTGCCCATCTTAAACTAAATATAGCTGAAGCTAATCAGGCAAAGATTGAAATACAAACTAATAATGAGTCCATCAAAACAGACATTAACAATACATGCCAACAGCTCACAGAGCGTAAAGAGACAGTTACCTATCTTACTGATTTTACTCAAAAACAAAGTACACAGATTAAATATTTGTTGGGGAAAGTCGACGATTTTTAGAATAGAGGTCGGAGGAACAATGTCAGAATCATTGGGGTGCCAGAGGGTTGGGAAGGAAATAACATGGTCTGCTTTTTACAGTCTTTTATTCCTGAACTTTTAAGCTTTCAAGGGAATTATCCACTGGAGATAGAATGAGCCCACAGAGCTCTAGGTTCAAAAAATTCACAGAATAAATTTACAACCCATAGTTGCATACTTTCTAAGGTTTTCTATTGAAGAGGAAGTGTTGAGACTTGCCAGAGAGAGGAAAGCCTTACAGTTTCTGGGATTTTAAATTCTACTCTTTCAGGATTTCTCATCGGAACTAGAAAATAAAAGAAGTTTTTTTTTTTGAGGTGAAACAGAAGTGTCAAAGATTAGGAATTCTATATAATTTTAAGTACCCTGCTGTCTTCCAAATAAGGGAATGAGGAGGACGAATAGTATTGTGTGCTTCAGTTGAAGATGCTTGGAATTATTTACAAATGAATAAGGAGTTGAGTTCCACAACATATAATTCATCCTCTATCAACCGCCGAGATAGACTAAATCACCATGAAGCAGTGCGTGGTACGCTTGTCACTACAAATTCACATTCTTGTTCTGCCCAAGGACATGCTAATGAATTTGAATCCATGGAGGCCTTCCCCTTCCCCTCGGCTGCCTCACAATCAAACACAAACTCTATGGTCTCTACACCGCATTTATATTCGAAGGCTGTAATACCCAACTCTAAAAAAAGCAGCTCAGTGCAAACATCAAGCTATAGGAAAGCTAAACCAGTCTCTAAATCAATAGCAGCATCTCAAAGGCAGAGTAGGCAGCTTTTCCAGCCCTCACCCAGGAAAAGAAGTAGGAGTAGAAGTAGACAATGGAGTGCAATACATTTCAGTGAAGCCTCTTTTAATGATTCTTTCGAGGTGGAGGAAATAGAAGCTATGACTAAAATATTGGCAGTAGTGAGATCTAGATCGCACTCACCCATTCCATTAGGAAGAATTGCTGTGCAAAAGATGTCGGATGACACACGAGTGACTTCACCTTTACCCTCTAACTCCAACATCACATGACTCATGATTTAAAGAAACAAAGACGTGGATCTATCAGGAAATGGTATACTTTCACCTATTGCTGAAGGGTGAGATTCTCAGATATCGCTATCTGCATGGTCAGCATCATCTAAAAATGAGACTGTGCTTTGACAGCTTTAGTTTTCATTATTTAACTCTACAAAATTGACAATATATAACATTGTGTGCTAAGATACCTAATGCTTCTGAAAAAATTCATGGCTTAATACCTTAGGACGTACAATAATCTTAAGTTACTTTATGAAGCTCCTTTTTAAAATTATTTATGGGGATATCCTCTGTTATACAAAGAAGCCTGAATCTCTTTTACCTAAAGTATTTGTTAAGATGTTGGAATATACGAAACAGGGGTTATTTTATTTGCCTTTTTTTTTTTTTTTTACTATTTATCTGCCTAGACCTTCTCTGCTGATTTATTTTGCTAATGCTGAATCCAAACAAAGAAAACGGCTTATTTAGGGTGCAGCAATCAGATGCTTCATCTTGCTGTGGGTCTTGTTGGCTCCCTGGATTTAGGTATTTTTTTTTCCTAACTTTCGGTTCCTTCAGTGTGCCCTGTGCAATATAGTTTCCTTCTTGTGTTGGTATCTTGGTGATGAAATCCTGTAAGTTATGCATTGCCAATCTTTATCTTGGTCAGAGGGGAAATAAATTGATCATACTGTTAATAATAATACCTGTTTGTATTCCATGCTTGCATTGCTTTGTTGAGGGATATGGGGCCTGCCGGTTAGGTTTACCGGGGGTCTTAACAAACCTTTACATCACATTAGTAGATGTAGGTTGATCCTGCTAATATGGTAAAGTACAAGCTCACAGAACGCCAGAACGCACATTCTATGAGACAGGTATGGTTTATCCTCTCGATCAGATAGAGGGTCTGGCAAAGAAAACTGGAGATGTTGGCTGAGATGACACACACAAGATGGAAGGGACTTTTCAGATATTTAGTGCCAGACTGTACTAATACTAAAAAGAACAGGAGACAGGAAGGTAGAAAATTGGGAGGACTCACACTAACATTGGTCATGGGTTGAGCTGAATAGACTCTGATAAAGATTGCGCATGGTTAACTGCTCCATTTTATTTATGCCCTCTGGAGGTAGTCAAAGACTTTGTTTAGAGGGTTGTTCTAATTGGCAAAAAATAATCTCAGCAGACATTATTACCAACACTCAAAATGGATATGAATTAGCATGAGTTAATCAGAAGTATTCTTATTTTATTCATTATTTAGTTGTCTTAATTATAAAATAGATAGGTTGTATCTTTTAATGTGTTTTCCCTATAGACGACTTAGCTACAAGCTGTTTTCAAAGTTGTTACATGTATTTTTTATTTTTTTATTATATATAGCTGTTACATTATATTATTTTTATAACAGACTTGGAAATACGCTGGCAGACATACCCAGGGTTAGGACCATTAGTTACATCACCACCTTGGACTTATAGACTGGTGATTACAGGTTCATCAATAGGCTACATCTTACTGTTACTAGAATCTTTGGTTCTCTTACTTGTCACATACGGTAACTTATACACTGGTTTTATTATTTTTAGATATATTTAAACCTCCTTTTCCCCTTTAACTTTAATTTACCTAGAATTTTAATTTTTATACAGGGAGGTTTCTAATTATATTAAGTTAAGGTTCTATGCTTTTAGTGTTAAGGTTATATATTCTTGACAAACCTTTGCTGCAAGTACTTATTTTAGTAGATTCTAACTTATTGTTGAAATCAGAAGAGCTAGTTCTAGTCCTACTCTTCCTTATTGCAACCCTTAGAAAAAGCAATACTATATTATTAGGGATAAGGAATTTTCTGTGACACCAGAAATATCACAATATAGAACTGTGTCTTGGAATGTAAATGGTCTGGGATCCCCTATTAAAAGGAAAAAGGCTCTGTCTCAACTTAATAAACATAAGGTAGACATAGGGCTTATTCAAGAGACACACTTAGCAAATGAAGAGTCAGAGAAACTCAAAAGATCATGGGTGGGTCAAGCAGAAAGTTCCTGTTTTTCATCAAAAAAGTGTGGAACTTCAATTTTAATAAGGAAGGAGGTGAATTTTTGCAAAACATAACCACTATGCTGGCTCAGAAGGGAGATATCAAATACTTTCAGGTACACTCGATGGTCAGAAAGTAGCACTGTGTAATATTTATGCTCCTAATACAGTTAGGGATAAATTCTTTAACTCCGTTATGGTTACTCTCAGTACCTTTTCAGACTATGCAATTATTCTTGGGGGTGACTTTAATGAAGTTCTTGATCCTAGTCTGGATAGATCCACAACCCAGAAAATACATATAAATACATACTCTAGGAATTCCTTTACGAAGTTATTGGAGGATATAGGTCTTGTGGATGCTTGGAGAGTGGTTCATCCCACAGATAAAGACTACTCTTTTTTCTCACATAGGCACATCTCTTATGGCAGGATCAATTACGTGCTAGTACCCAACACTTTAGTCACAAATATTCTAGATGCTAGGATACAAAACATCATTATATCTGACCATGCGATGGTCACTTTAGATTTGATAACTGGGAAAGGGGAGAAATTACACAGGTGGAGGTTTAACGCAGACCTGCTTGAAGAGAAAGACTTTTTAACTTGGGTAACTACACAGACAAAGGATTACTTTGAGATTTATGATAATGGAGAGGTTTCTAATGTGTGTTTATGGGAAGCATATAATAAGGCATATATTAGGGGAAGAATAATAAGCTATTTTACAAATAAAAAGGGAAAGGGATAAAATACTCAAGCTTAAAGAACTGGAATTTGCACATCTATTTAAAACTTCAAAAAAAGATATCACCCCAGGTGGGGACATCTTGCACAAAATTGCGGTCTTGCAGGGTGAAATCAATACAATTTTGTCTCAGAAAGCAGAATATGCACTTTTTAGAAACAAAGCAGCGGTATTGGGAGGCTGGGGATAAAGCAGGGAAGCTTTTAACTTTAAGATTAAAAAAATGCAGCAGCAGAATGTTATTACAGGAATTAAAAATAAGACAGGCAAAATAGTCACAACTAATAAGGAAATCAAGAAGGTGTTCCACAATTTTTTTCAAAATATTCACTCACACCAGGAACTGCTGGATAAAGATAAGCTTGATAGCTTCTTTAAAAGACTCTACCTACCTGTGCTCACACAACAGAATAGACAGAAACTAGAAAGAACTATATCTCTTGAGGAAATTTAGAAGGCTACAAATGATCTTCCATCAGGTAAGACTCCTGGACCTGATGGTTTTACAAGTGAATACTACAAAAAAAAATCAGTCCTGCTATTCTCCCCTATCTACATAAAGCCCTCCTTGAAGCTTGGGAGGAAAACACCTTTCCTTACACTATGAGGCAAGCTTATTTAACTCTATTACTCAAAAAAAAAAAATAGCCTTGAATGTTCCTGTTACCAACCAATCTTGTTAATGAATACAGATTATAAAATTCTAACTGAAGTATTAGCAAAAAGAATACAGAATATTGTCCCAACTCTAGTTGGTTTGGAACAAGTAGGCTTCATTAAAAACAGATCGGGAGCAGATAACACTCATAGGCTTCTTAACTATGGTTTGCCAACAAAAAGAAGGAGCTGTATGTAGTATTATCATTAGATATACCAAAGACATTCGACTCTGTAAATTGGACATATAAGTCAAGAGCCTTGACTGAATTTGGTTTTGGGGGAAATTTTTGTAAATGAATGTCAATGCTTTATGATAAACCAAACACACAAATTTTGACAAATGGTACATTATCTCCACAAATTGAGCTAACATGTGGCACTAGACAAGGATGCCCCCTCTCACCTTACCTCTTTATCTTAGCCTTTGAGCCTCTTATTAAATTAATACAAAAACACCCTGGGGTAAAGGGCTTTAGATTTGGGAAAAGAGGAACATAAATCATTTGCATATGCAGATGATTTGCTATTAGCTCTTAGTAATCCGGTTCATTCTAGCTTAAGTGTGAAGGCTAGTTTTTCAGACTTTGGGGCAATTTCTGGGCTTAAAATTAATTGGGGAAAAACTCAAATACTATACAACTTAAATAAATACCATATGAGATACTTTGAAGGAATCCTTGATTGCAATTGGTTCAGACCCAATATCACTTATTTAGGTCTCCAGATTTCAACTAATTTAAAAGAAATAATAACTCTCAATTATGAACCACTGTTGAAAGCCATTGAGTTGGACTTATCTAGGTGGGGAAAGCTTAATTTATCCTTGTGGGGGAAGGTAAACACAATAAAGATGAATATTGCACCAAGGCTATTCTACTGATTCCAAAATTGACCAATATTAATGGGGAATAAGTTATTTAAAAAACTCGATAGGATGGTATGAAATTTTTTATGGCAGGATAAAAATCCCAGAATTGGGATAACAAAGCTTAGAGCACCTTGTGTTTCTGGAGGCCTTGCCTTACCATGGTGGGAACATTACCAGTTGGCTTTTATTCTTAAACAAGCCTTACAACATTTAATGAATATACCCACAATCAAGGAATCTCTGCCCTTATGGCTTAAATTAGAAAAAGACATGCTCAATCCAAGTAGCCTCTTTGATCATATTTACATGCCATTTGAAACATCTTTAAGGGATAACCCTTGCTTACAAGGCTCTATTAAAGCACATAAAAAGATAAATGTTATTATCAACCCTAAGCGAATATCCTTAGATATAACACCCATATGGAATAATGCTAAATGAATAGGTGTTAAATAACTCTGAATGGTGTAAGGCTGGAATGAAAAGCCTTGTGCACTTGATAGATCCCCAATCCAGAGTGATGGTATCATTCCAAGAATTAAAAACTAAGTATAGTTTATGTAGACATCACCTCCACTACTACCTGCATATGAGGGAAATACTTATGAACTTTAAGATATTAGATCAGCATTATAAACTGCCCAGTTGTGATAAATGGGATCAATTGATTTGATTATCAGTGCTTAAGAAAGGGACTGGTCATTTATGCAAATTCCTTACTAATGATCTATCCTCTACATGTATAACCATCAAGGCTAAACAGAAATGGAAGGAGGAGCTTCTTACTGATATAACTGATGAAGAATGGGACGCTACTTGGGGAATGGCTATCAGATCTCACAAAGAACTGCAAGGTAGGTTAATACAATTCAAATTTTTGCACAGGTACTATCTACGTCCAGAAAAATTGAATTCCATGGGGCTAACTGAGAAAATTAATTGTTGGAAATGTAAAAAACAAGATGCTAATCTAACACATATGCTATGGGACTGTTCCAAGATTAAAGAAATATGAAGAAATGTACAATCCATCTGTAATTTAGTTATTGGGAAATGTATTCCTCACTCACCAGTTATTTTCTGCTAGGGATTTACCCAGAATCTTTAAATTTAAATAGACAGCAAGAGATCTGGATTTCCCAAGCATCCCTCTCTCTAAAGAGAATCTTACTGAGAAAATGGAAAGATGCGTAAGCACCTACAATGGCAGAGTGGTACAATCAAATGGTATTTTTATATAATAATGAATGAATTTCCTACTCCCTATCAGATAAACTACATGTTATGCAGGATATATGGGCCCCCTTCTGGTCCCTGCAGTAGATGCGGAGGGTTATATTAACTTAAGTGATATATAATAAGAAGGTAAGAGTACTGGCTTCAGTTTTTATCCTTATGTACATAGAAAATGAATATCAAAGGCTTACGGATAATATTATTCTTCTCTAATATATTATTGCAGATTAGCTCTTATCCAAATGTGATTTAAGCTTAATTTAATAACTTACAAACTGCTATTATTTTTTATATTATGTTATTTTTGAGAATCGTATTTGATACTTTCCTCTGTTGTTTAATTGCTTGTTTGGAAAAGCCCTTTTTTCCTTTTCTGTTTAATGAGCAATAAAAATTATTATGGGGAAAAAAAAGAAGATCACACTCCTATATGCAGTCAGGTTGCTAAAGCAGTCCTGGGACTTAGTCACACAAGCAACCATTCAGCGCTGTTTCAAAAAGGCTAGGTTTTGGAAGCCTGAAATGTCAGAACTGCTCGAGGAAAATGATGAGCAGGAGACCAAACCTCTGCTGGGACTGACAAATGAGGTAGACCCCAGAGCAGTTGTCGGCAGTAGAAATAGTTAGTTGCAATTCAATGCAGTTGCAATTGCATTGGATTACAATCATAAAATACTGGAGTTGAAATCCACTGCAGATGACGATTCCGTGATCCATCCAGGTTTGTTTTTGTAGTGCACTGCAGTGTATTTTCTCTTTTTATTCTTTCCTGGTGGGAAGAGGGGGGTCAGGGGTGCCGCGAATATCTAATGGTCCTCAACCATCAGCACCAAGCCTTACAGCCAATAAAATGCACCCCTGGCTCCTGGACATGAACTGTCCACCAATTAAGAGAGGTAGAAGGAGGAGCCAGGAGCTTGAGAGTGCCTGTGACTGGCTGCATGAGGTGGCAGGGAGAGTGTGCCTAGGTAGGAGAGGAGACTGTCAGGAGAGGAGGCATCTGTGTTGGTGTATGGGCAATGGAGCAAGCAGTGTTTTTCTGCAGGAATGAAGTTTGGCGGTTTGGCCTTTAATTTAAAAATAAGTTAACTGTATCCACTGTCCTGATGTGTCCGGTGCCCAGAGAGAGACTAGTGTGTGGCTGTACAAGTCCCATTCAGTCCTCCAGCAAAGCCAGGCAGCGATTATGTGACGGCAGCAAGTCAGTGGTCTTCTGGTCATGGTTGGGATCAGCCAGTGACCCCATCGGCCGGGCCCATTGGGCGACTTTCACTCAGTCTTGGTCAGGTCTTCAGAGTCGGCAAGGAGGAAGAGTGGTAGGTGCACTAGTACCACCTCGCAGAACACCAGAGTGGGGATGTGGGTCTGGGTTGGGGACTGACTGCTTGGGTTGGGAGGAGGGAGCACACAGCTCCAAAAAACACCAGCACCACCACCGAGTAGAGCAGCAGCAGCCTGAGCCATGGAGCCACCTGACACCACTGACCGAATCATCACCTGACACCTGACCAAACAGGCAACAGGCTACTACAGTGAGTAAGGTACTGTATGGGATGTGTATGTAAGGCCCACCAGGGCTGGGCAGTGGGCAGTAGGAAGGAGAAGGATGGTGTCTCACAGACTACTCAATCTGTCTGTGTGTCTGCTGCGTGCTGGGCTGGCTTGTCTGGCTGGTTGAGGGCTTGGGGGCCGAACTTGAAACGCCAAGGTGATTGATCATCATTGATCTACTGCTGGCAGCTCAGCTGGGTTGTCTCTGACTGTGGTGGCATTGTGAGTAAGTCAGACTCCCCATAAGGTTGTGGAGCAGGCCAGGTGCAAGTGGTCAGTCGCTGAGTTCCCAGACCCATAGGAGGCCGGAGCATGAAGCATGGTCATTTGGGTCCAATGGACAAAATGTTTGTTGTTTGCCATTGTAGGAATTGGATAGACTAAATATTAAAGTCCTCATGGCAAGATGAATAAAATTTTACAAAACAAATTAGTGTACATGCTGAAAGCCAAAACAAGTTCAGAAACTGTGTCAGAAAATGTTTTTTTTTAATATGCATAAGTTTTTTTAGCTTTAAATTTAAACTATGGATACATATCAGTTCTGGTATACCATACAGGAGGTATTTCTAAAACATATATTGATGGTTAGCTCTGTTTGCAAAAGGGTACCTTCTAGCTTCTGTGGGGTGTCTAAGAGGCCCTACCTATACTGTATTTTAGACTCACATTTCTTTTTCTAAGTAACTAATATTACTGCTGCTTATTTTGTTATACTGTATACTGTTTTTTTTAATTGAATATGCTTTATTCATTTTATACAACAATAATAAAACAAACACACAACCATCCAACAATAGTTACAGGGCATGGAGCATTGACAAGGCATACAATACAGGTTAATATTACAGTATGAGAATTGCAGGGAATAAACTTAACTTAACCATACCCCCTAACCAACAAACAAACATTCCCTCCACCGCACCCCCCACCTACCCCATATCTACTAACCCGACCCCCACCCTGCCAGAGCCATATCTGCCAGCGCCTAAGGAGCAACTCACCACTGCTAGGTAATTCTACTACCCCAATGCATGACAATAAAAAGGCAAAGGAACCTCCTATGATAGTATCTCTAGATTAATGCAACAAAGGGCTCCATGTGATATAACCACATACCATGTTAACTACTCAACTACCTCCCCCTAGTCACTTCTATCTTATTGAGAGGTTCCCTGAGAGACTGGGCTGTATACTGTTTTACTGCCCTGCTTCAACTTGTTACTTTCAGGGACTTAGCATATTTTGTTGTTGTTTTGACTGGTTATTGTGCTTTAGTGGGTCCCTACTGTGTGTGGATTTGTTTCACTGCACTTTGTATTTGCATTTTAAAGAGCAGCCAGCTTCTTGGCTACTGCTGACTTGTTGCTGCTCCCTCCAAAAAATGCAATACCTCACCTGCCCCAGAGTTGAGGGGCATAAATAATTCCTTTTGTTGCTGCCCATTTATGTAGTTATAACGTTGCTAAATCTCAAATGCTAAAAACGGAGCTGCTTCCTGACCTTAACCCACCAACACACCCCCATGCAGGCACATGCAGCCCCGTTTTGTGATGTCAGAAGGCAAATGCTGTGTGTGTGCACACCCCATTGATTTCAAGGGGGGGGGACATTTCCATACATTTTATTAACTTTTATAGTCGAAATTTAAATTAAAAATTGATATGAAGTTTAAAAAGTATGACAAACTACTACATGGTAAAATTCAACGATGGTGAAAGTTGAAAAAATTGGTTGGATTTTATTCAGTTAGTTGAAGTCAGAAATTTCAAACTAGTTGAAAAAATCAGTCATAATGTGTGGTAAGTCAGTCATAATTGGTTTTTCAACTGACTCCGGGGTCTAAAATGAGGAGTTTACAGAACTCTGTCACCTTGGTGACGGTAGTCAGGAGCAACCTAATGATGACATTGAGGAGGTTGTCACAACAATGTGGCCCGACAATGATGAGGAGGAACCCAAGAATGAGGGTGGTGAGGAATAGCTGGAGAAGACTGCTGTGACCCACGTTGATGTCTGTGCTGTGCTTTTAATGTTGCGCCGAGCAATGGAGCAGAACAAGGATGTGCTGCCAGACTGGGAAGCACTAGACACTACCGAGCAAATCTGGCATCCATACTGCCATGTGAATACATAGAAACATAGAAGATGATGGCAGATAAGCACTGCAAGGCCCATCCAGTCTGCCATTTTTTCTACCTCATGAATGTGCCATAGGCCTTTACTCTGTCAATGGCCTATCTATTCATACTCATCTGTATTGTTCCCTTATGCCTATCCCATGCCTGTTTGAAGCCCTGCATTGTACTCATATCCACCACTTCCTAAGGTAGGCTGTTCCATGCATCCACCACCCTTTCTGTGAAAAAGAACTTCCTCACATTATCCCTTAATCCGCCTCCCTCTAATCTCATGCTGTGTCCTCTTGTCCTGCTATTTTTCTTATATTGAAACGTGTTAGACTCTATCACCTTGTTAATGCCCTTAAGATGTTTGAATGTTTCAATCATATTACCTCTCGGCCTCCTTTACTCTAGGATATACATATTGAGCTCAGTTAATCCATCCTCATATGTTTTCTGAAGCAGTTCCTGCACCATTTTGGTTGCCCTTCCTGTGGACTGCCTCCATTTTGTTAATGTCCTTTTGCAGGTGCAGCCTCCAGTACCGCACACAATTTACAATACCTTGCAGAAGAAAATAAATGACTTCTTCCAGTATGATAAATAACCAACATTTTCTTTTCTTTTCCTAGCAGGTTGTAGGTTAACAATTGCTGATTGCCAAATTTGCAAGCTTTCTTTCTGTATAGGTTTATGTACTGTATGCCGAGTGCTGTACTGTACCCATGTACTGAGTTTTTGTAT
Source organism: Neoceratodus forsteri (assembly GCA_016271365.2). Lineage (NCBI taxonomy): Eukaryota > Metazoa > Chordata > Ceratodontiformes > Ceratodontidae > Neoceratodus > Neoceratodus forsteri. Next base: position 1,079,422,009 of record CM057454.1, on the reverse strand, counting down.
TTTAGTTTTCTTTCTTTGTACAATATAAAAGCATTGATGAACAGATTTATTTGTGGTGGTGTACGATGTAGGTTGGTTGCTGATGCCTCCCCCATGATATATACTCTACCGATATGCTGACCACTCTGTATAGCATGCAGAATGGTAGAACATGAATGCGCCTGCTATAAGCAGTGTAGACTGTATTCATTTTTTTTTTTTCAAAACCTAGGTATGCTTTTGTGTGTCTTTTTATGTCTCAGTGTTTCTAACTCCCAATTGTGACCGGCAGGAGACTGTAATGGAGAAGCACTGAGAGATGATCATGCGACTGCCAAGTTATTTCCCTCTGTTATCAGTGCCACACCTCCTACTTTCTGCGGCGTGAACTCTGACAGCTTGTCCCCACCATCAGATCCTCACAGACTCACCATATTTTTAGGTTATAATAGAAACTCTTGGATCAGTGTAAACTCTCGCATGATGTCATTTAGCAATACAGAGCTGTACAAAGACAACCTTTTTCGGTAAAGGTGTATTTTTAATGAAACATTCAGACTATATTATCAGCGGCTGCAAATCTGACAGATATTCCCCAATTGAAGTCTTTGCTGTCTTACTGTTAAAAAGTTGTTTTGAAAAGGTTGTGAAACAGGAGTAGTATTTTGTTGTGATCTAAATACATTTGTAACCCCTAGGTGGCACTATCCCAAGGGCTACTACCCCTGCCTGCTTGGCTAGTAGCAGGTTAAGGGGCCTGGGTAATGAAACTGGTGCCTCCACCTGGAGGTCAGGGTTGTTAGTGGTCAAACTAACCTGGGAACAGCCCTCCGGGACACTGTAACCCCCTTCCCTTCTAGTGGCCTGAACCATATACAATAATTACTTTCATAATGACCCTTATTCACCAGGCAATTACCCACACTGTTTGCACTTACCACCAGGGCTGGTTCCTCTAGCTTGACCCTGGGGCCCCCCTGTAAAACAAGGTTAAACACAGCAAATAGCAACAGTACAATACTCTTGGCACAAACTGGAACCACAGTCAGGTTAAATGCAAACAAAGTTAAATCTGATTTATTCAGGGGACTTGAACAATGGAGGGGCGTAATCAAGTTGATTTGTTTAAAAGCTATATTAATCAGACAGTTACGCATGCAGTTCAGAGTCCCACACACTCTGGGTACCCAGGTAGGAAAATGGTGGGCTAGCCAGGATTGTTGCAGCTGGTTGGGGCCCTGTGATGGAAGAAAGCAACATGCACAACACATATTATTTGTAGTCTGGAGCCGAAGGGCTCAGTTCATGAAAGAAAAGGCAGCAAGACAATCAGATGACAACACTTTTAGATTTAGCTGTTGTTGCAGGTAGCTACCCTAATGTTTACCCACGATACCCAATACTGGACACAGGCAGGACGAAATCGAGACTGCAGGCTGTTGAGCTGGAGTGCCTGGAGAAGCAGGGCCCACACGAATCACCAAGGCGTTGTTTCTGTTCAAGGCACTGAGCAGGGGGCTGATCCCCAGGCCGGTCTTTCGTCGATGACTTTCTCTGCATAGCAGGTATTCTGGCTGGGCCAGTGTAGCAGGGCTCAGGCAAATGGAAATGGATACAGATTCAGTCCGTGGAGCTGGATACAGCCTCCAGCAAGCAAAACACAGTTCAGACACACAGTGGGGAACCAAATCACGACCCACTATAAGCACACAGCACATTCACATGTAAGGAAATTCCACTGTACCAGGCAAATGGCTCTCTGGTCACAATTACAGAGTCTCTACGCAATCCGGGAGTTCAGAGGTAGCTGGAAGTCCTGACAGGTCGATCACATTTAGCAAATCTTTGGTTTTCTTCAGGTTAAAGGCTGGTCACAATTCAGGGGCTTAATTCACTCTCCAAATACGGATTCAGTCCGAAAAAAGCACACGTTCCCTCTCAGGAACAGCAGGCAGGCATGCAGGCCAAACTCAGGCCTTTCCACAGTTCTCCCACACGAATCCACTATGGATTGCTGCTCAAACTATCTCAAGCTGTTACTTCTTCACTTCCCAACTCAGATTTAACTGAAACTGCAAGCAGTGTGGGACTTTCCACAAGACCCAAAAGGTTTGGTTGACTGATCTGTCCGTCAGTCACAACAAGGGCTCCCCCTCCAGATTATTTTAGGTGCCAAAAGCCCAAAACTACAATTCCTACAAGTTTTAGCCCCCACCAAGCCCCTGTAGGCAGGCTCCATTGTAGAGTCCCAAATGTACCGATTGGTCCATTCTGCAGTCCAGGACCAAGATGATGGAAACAAACAGAACTGTCCATGCTGCAAAGAAGGCAGGTTAGAACAAACTGCAATATTATTACTACTCTAACAAATGATCAGCAAACAAGTACATCTTCTAACAGAGCTCCCTCTCAGATTAATTATGACCGCAATCCAGGCAGCTCTTAAAGAGACAGTACACAGAGACTATACACGTACTCTCTGGCAATACATTTAAATGGCTAAAATGCAGAACACCAGCCTAGCAGTGAGCATTTAGGCAAGCTCAAGGAAGACTTTTCTGGGAACCCCCATTTGTAGGGTGGTTACACATTTAGTGAAACAAATCACATACAAATGACAGCAAGTCTGAGAGATGTGGAAATCATATCACAGTCGTCAGATTCTGAGCTGCTGATTATATGCAGTCCAAACAGGCTGATTTCTGGTCTGCTACTCCATGCTAAGTAATAAAATAAAATTTACAAGCTAGCTAGAACAGTATTTATATCATAACGCACTACTAACCATGTTTCACAACCTCTTCGGGTGCAAAACCACTTTTCAACAGTAAGAGAGCAAAGCGTTCAAATTGGGGAACAGCTGTCAGAGTTGTAGCAGCTGATAAGGTAGACTGAATGTCGATCAGCCGCTCTCATAAAAATCAACTAACCTTACTAAAAACGAATGTATTTGTGCAGATCTGTATTGCTAAATCCCATCATGCAAGTTTACACTGATCTAAGAGTTTGGCTTCCTATTATAACTTGGAAATGTAGCGAGTCTGTGTGGCTCTGACAGCGGGAACAAGCTGTCAATATTGGCTCCATAGAAAGTAGGAGGTGCAGCCCTGATAACAGAGGGAGTGACGTGGCAGTCAAATGATCATGTCTCAGTGCTTCTCTGTTACGGTCTCTTACCGGTCATGAACAGGGGGTTAGAAACATCAAGACATAAAAAGACACACAACAGTGTATGTAGATTTCTTTTTTTTTTTATTCCAAGTTTTTCTCCCCATGGTTGGTGTGGGCAGGCTTCTCCGCTCTGTCCATGCCTCATCTTGCCTGGAATCTGCCGCAATGGACCACCATGCCCGAGATCCCGCACAGATATCCCCCATGGTGGGACCAGCAAAGGGAGGGCCATCCTCCCCCCCACCCAGTGACACACATCCAGACCAGGCAGCGTGACCAGCAGACAGTGTGGGGCAGAGGCAGGCCGGCTGGGCTTCATTAAGCCCTGACCAGCCTAAGCCCACACCAACCTATTTTCTGTTTGCTGTTCCTGTGCTCCCCTATGCTGGGGCATGCTCGTGAGTGCATCCATGTGGAGACATGTGCTCATTACAGAAATCTACAGCTCTCCCTTCCACTGCCCTCCTTGACGTGCACTACCATCTGGTCTCCACCAGATGGTAGTCATTTGGCGGAGTGTGAAGGTCCCCTTCCCAGCACTTGATCCTCTCCCTCCCCAGCTGACTCTCTGGCAACCCATGCTCATGAGCGACCACGGGTCGCCGGTGTGGAAGGAAGTAAGGCACTGATGGTGCCTCAGCCCTCCACGCCACTGGGCCGGCTGATGTAGATTATTTTAATTGAACTTTGAGGAAACATCAGTCTAATAATCTACGACAATACAAGGCTATTGAAAGGTGTCAGATTACTCAACATTTCACCTTTAAGCCAGGCCAGTATTGTTGCTGTTGGTTCCATGCCCTTGAACTCTTTAGGCAATCTATTTACCCTCACGTTTCTCTCGAGGAGAAGATCCTATGAGTGCACCAATCTATTTCGAAGTAGCTGATTTTCTTTAGGTAGGTCTGCCGAGACAGAAAGCATCTTGCCTGCAGTGCTTTCCACCTCCATGACTCTGCCCTGTGGGCTTCAATGTGCTGATCGACAGCCACCAGATACTGTTAGAAAGAATCAAATCTGCCATTTAAATGTTTATTGCTAAAACCATGGAACTAATAGAGGGAGATATGTTAAACTTGCCCCGGGTACGGTTTGCCACCCCACAGCAGAAGGAGGGTCTCTCTCTTGCTAACCCATTCACTGTGGCAGTGCTGACAGTGTCGCACAAAATGGTAGGGATGGGACAATTAACATCGAGTGATGAGGCTGGGGTGTCGGTGGAAGGAGGTGCCTGCATTACAGCGTGGCAGACTAACTGATTAACTGCAAAATTAACTACCACTAAATTCTTGGTTTCAGCCCTTCCATATACGCCCAAGTTTCTTCCTGCTACACTTGATCATGGCTTCACTGCCTGGGCAAGATTAGGGTTGCGGTACTTATCTCAGTTTGCGCAAGGTACAGAAGTCAGATCATCTGAAGATTTGAAAAGCACAGTCCCACTTCTTCTGCTACCTGCAAGTCAGGGACTTACTCCACCCCTTGGCATCCCCAGGCAGACAGGGCACTCCCCCCACATCTAGTAAAAATAATTATAAATACACTTAGGGCACAAGGGTTCATGAAACATGTGATCTCCAGACTTTATTAGGCCTTAGCCCAGCTGCAGGGTCACTCAGTACAACACATCTGACAGGCCTGGAAGAGAGACCTGGCAATCACTATCCCAGACCAACAACGGGAATATTGCTTAAAGAATATACACAATGTCACATTTTCCTACCTTTGGAAGGAGTACATCTGGAAAAAGGTTATCTGTTTTTTAATTATACCTCACAAGTCAAGTACTGCCTGATACAAGGACCCTCCTACTGGAGGAGATGTGGCACAGTTTAAGCCACGCAGAACCATGTACTATGGACATGCCCAGTCTTGGGGTCATTTTATAGGGCACTAAACAGAGAGCTACAAAAATACCAAGGTGGGTACATTGAATTAACTGCTCTGGTGGTCCTGTTTATGGATCCCCCAGATGCTACAGGGAACCAGAAACCAGAAAGTTATTTAACATAGCCATGGTTATAACCTAAAAAAAAAAAAAAAAATTACGAAACTCTGGTTAGTTTTTTCATAAATTCATTTATTCTGCTTTGTTGAAACTATTTTTTTCAAAGTTTTGGAATTCTGTTTGATAGCCATTTAGCTAGTTCTAGTGGCTGCAGCTCACCCTAGCCTTAGAAATGAATCTGATGTTAGAGTGCAGGGGTGAGCGTGACCACACAGCAGAGTCTGAATTTATATTCCAAATTACATAATTTGCATAAAATCCTAAAAGATCTGGGGTTGCTCATTCCATGGGAATGGCTGCATCTGTTAAACCTTAGTGAGGAATCCCTTTGGAAGAAACACTACAAGGGTGAGTAATTTTCTTTTCTTCTGGGACAACCCATTCCCATTTACAATGATCTCCTATCCAGCCTTGCCACTGTCTCCCTTCTCCCCCCCTCTTATATGGTCTCCTTGTGGCCTCCGTTCTGTAACTTTTTCCAGCTTTCCTCTGTTTCACCTCCCTTTGTTTCAGATTGCTGCAGGTCCTCCTTCATATCCTACAAAAGGCTCATCATTCTCTTGTTCAAGGCTGAACCTGGCTTTAAACTCCTGGTCATTCAGATTCAGGAGGTTTATGTGTCCCCTGACTGCCCTTGGATGCATAATGCTTCAGGGGATATGTACTACAGCCTGCCAGTCCTCCTCAGCTGTCAGTACATATGCAGCACGCAGCAACACCCACGTCAGTGGTATCACACGGATCCCCTTTGCTGCAGGCATGTCTGTGCTATTTAAAGGGTCCTAGCAGTCCCCATTATTTATCACAGCTGCTTCATAGTGCTAGTGCCTCTTGGGCACTTCCTGACTCATGTGATATATGTCCCAGGAGGCGTGGCTCATATGCTAATCCAGCCCACACTACTGTATATCCCTATATGAGTCCAGAATGTGTCTTTTCCCCTGCTCAGGAAAGGAAGTGGTTGCTGGACTTGTATTAGGCACATTCTTTACATTAGCCTGTTGCAGGGACCTCCATTCCGGCAAAGAAGATTGTTACCAGACCACCTTTCTGTGGCCCAGTGCCCATCTGGCTACCAGCTCCATCTGAGGTGGTTGTGCTACTTTGCACTATGCTGTTGGAAGAGGCTCCAATTTCATAAATCACATGTTACCCACCCCAGTTCTAGGCTAGTGGCACCATGGGCATCTGGTAACTGCTTCCTGCATACCACTGTGTCAGGCACCACACATTATGACCATTTGCATGTGGTTAGCACATGCTATTAATCAGCCCTGTGTGTGTTACTGTAAATCTGTATGTAAAACTAAAATTGTGGTCTTTCTCTTACAACCAGGGTCAAAACTTCCCATGGAAACACCCAGCTATCCTTGCAATCAGGATCAAAACTCCCCAACGAAACCCTAGCTATACATGAAATCATGGCAGTAACACTGGTAACAGGGCTGTGATAAAGTGAGTAACAGGGCAGAATCAGCTGGTAATGGTGGTGTCAATGACAGCTGGTAATGGGAAGCCGGTGACACAGCTGGTAATGGGAACAGCAGGTGACACAGCTGGTAATGGGAAGCAGGTGACACAGATGGCTACCAGGAGGCAGGGATACAACTAGAAACCAGAGAGATAGTGACAGAACAGATCATTGAGATGCAGTAACACCTGGCAATAGACAAGCTTGTGATAGCAACAGGAAGGGGTGGCAATACGGCTGGTAATAGTAAGGGGGAGTAACACAGTTGGAAACTGAGGGGGGTGACACGGCTGGCAACAGGAGCCACAAGTGACTTGGAGTTACCTCCTCCACCTCAAATGGACTGCTGCTACTCAGTGCTACTAAATACATAATCACTATACCATTTTCACAAACACAGCACCAGCTACCATTGGTGCCAGCCACTTTTAGTTAGCTTGTGATTCTACCAGTAACTGCAGATCCATAAAAGAATGTGTGAATTAAGAGTCTTCAGTTTGTTCTGTGCCTGTCAGATGGCCCACTTGTACAGCAGGCTTCCTTAAATACTTCACCAAGAGCTCAGACAAAAATAAGTTGTAAAAATCCAGAAGTAACCTGGGGAGTCGAGCCCTGCAGACACTGTTAAAATATATATATTTTTCCCCTTTCTTTATGCTCCTCTCCCGGTTGCCTTCGATCTCCAGCCCGTCATCCAGCTCTTCTGGGACTTACCTTAAACCAGTGCTTTCAGTAAGTGTGGCATTTGCCCAGCCACCAGTGCAGAGCCTGCGGGGTTGGTCCTCATCCTGCCTCTAGGTTTTTCCTGCCAGTTTTTCTCCCTTTTATTCCCCAGGGCCTCGGTCAAACACGGGCACGCATGTACTCCGGAATCAACTGCAGCCCCAATCCACCTACCTGGCCTAACAACAGCCCCCCATTTGCTCAACGCTACCAAGGAGCCTCCACATGGTGGCAGCCAAGAGCCGGGAAGGCCTACCTCCCCAATCCGGGAGAGGAGAGCTGCCTGGTGGCTGCTCTATCCACTCCTAGTCCCCCCTCCCCATCTGACTCCCAGCAACCAATGCTCATTCCCGAACACGGGCCGCTAGTGTAGTGTGAGGTAAGGCATCCAGCACCTCAACCCTCTTCACCACTGGGCCAGCGACTGCTAAAATATTTTGACGAGATATCAGATAAGATATTAGCAGCAATCCAACCCACTCCTCCGATGAGGTCAACATAAAGAGCTGGTGAAGGATGACAACTCAACGCTACCATATATTTCACATAGGACAAACAATTATTCACAAACATGAGCTTCTGCAAAGCTGATAGCATAAGCCATCAGCTGTAAATTACCATTAAAGGCGAGCTACTGGCAGCAATGAAGCAGCGACTGCTGCACACATTGGAGCTAGAATCAACACTGCCTATAACTATAGGTGTAGGTTTGCTTCTTTGGCCCCTTTCAACACCCTCCGCTGCTCTCTATATCTTATACTTGACTGGCTATCCCCGCAGGCTCTCCACGACTTCCTTATGGACACCCTAAATGACAAGGCTTTTCGGGATAGGGAGAACTCCCATCATATCTCCTCATTGGTCGACTGCTGAGCACGTACTATGGTCGCAGAAGGGTAAGGAGGGCTGTGCCAGTTGCTGACTTGGGTCAGGTCGGGGGGGTGAAGGGTGGTGGGTCACTACCTACAGGGGTAGGGGTGGGGGGACCGCTAGACTACCAAGACATAGGTCATCTTGCAGTGGTGTACAGTGATTGGGGTGGGGAGGTTCCACAGTGCCACTAGGGGAAGGAGTGGTACTATTGGTATTAATAGGCAATCTGTGCACGAGGGAGGGGGGCCGCTGGACTACCAGGGAGGTGAGGTACTGCCATCATTCACAGGCTATCACAGCACGGGGTGGTACTTCCTCTACCTTCGGTTGGCTGGGTGCTGCTTGCCACATGTATGGGCAGTCAGGGAGTGGGGAGGGGGGAATTTCTGTAACACATATGTGCCAGGTGCTTGTGTATACATGTATGGGTGATGGGGGGGCTGCTGTGCCATATATGTGCCGGGTGACAGCTTATACATGTAGGGGCAATCATGAAGCAGGAAGGAGGGGGCAGTGCTATCACAGCAGTGTAACGAGTGCTTACTGTGCCCTACTGTATAGGTGTGGTTCACAGGCAATGCTATCTCAGCAATGTTCTACACCTGCTTTCTTTGGTATCATTGCATTGTGCTGGACGTTATGTGTCTGGTCAGCTTTGACAGGAGGGCCGGATTGATATTTCAGCCACTGTTGCTATACTACATAATATGTGTGTGTGTGTGTATATATATATATATATATATATATATATATACATACACATACATATATATATATATATATATGTATGTATATATATATATATACACACACACATATATATATATACTGTAATGTGTTTATATATATATGTAACCCCTAGATGGCGCTATCCCAGGGGCTACTACCCCTGCCTGATTTGCCACCAACAGGTTGAGGGGCCTGGATCCAATGGCGGGTGCCTCCACCCAGAGGTCAGGGTTTGCAATAGTTAAACTAACTTGGTCACAGCCCTCTGGGACACTGCAACCCCTTTCTTCCACTAGTGGCCCACACAATATATCAGAATTACCTTCACAGTATACACTTACCCCAGGTCTGGTTCGGCACTGGGACCTCCTGTGAAATGAGATACAGTGCAACAATCACAGTACAGTACTTTAACATAGACAAATACCTCAGGCAGTATAACTTTGCTGAAACAAGCAGCTCTGATTTATTTAGGGGATATAACAAGGACAGGGGAAATCAGGTTAATTAGCTTATCACTCTAATAATCTCATTTATGGCTCTGTGCACAGGCCTATCCCTATCAGTTACTGTCCCTGGGTACCCAAGCCCTAGTGGCTAGTCCAAACCGTGGCAGCTGGTAGGGGCCCTTTCACACAGAGAAAAGGAGAATTAAACAGTCAGCAGTACAGTAATTCCATTTGGATTTAATGTGGCAATTCAACAGGAGCGACCTGAATTAGTACTCCGACCTCCAAATAAGATAGGGTCCTTCAATGTCAGCAGGGCTCACTTGAGGTACACAAACCTCTTCACACATCCATATAAAAGAAAGCACTATACCAGGCAGGCTGCATCTGTATCCCGATCGCAATTACTGCACAATACCCGGAGAACACACAGCAGATTCAGTTCCTGACAGACAGAGTGCAATTAACAATTTCTCCAGTCTTCTACAGGGTGAGCCTGGTTTCTACTTCAGAGATCCTTGATTCTTTTCACAGGACGGATTCAGTCCTAACAAGCTGTTACACAAGCTGCAGACCGGAACTCTGGGCCTTACACACGTTTTTGACTAAACTGCACACTGAAAAGCACAGGGCTCCTTCCTCTTCACTGCCAAAGCTCAACTAAAACTCCAACCGACAAAAACTGGCACTTCCTTTGAGTTCCTCCCAGTTCTTGACTGGATTGGCTGTCACTCACAATAGACTGCTGCTGTTGGTCCAAAAGGCACTGAAGTCTAAACTACATCTCCCAGAGTCACTGCCCATACAATCCTCTTGTGGCTGGCTCAGATTATGAGTCCAAGTTCTGATTCGTCCAAGGCACCATTTTAGAGCTAGCTTACCCCACACTGATTGGTCCAGTTCAGCAGTTCAAAACTAGAATGGGGAACTAGACAGACACTGTTCTGACTGCAAAAGAAAGCAGGTTAGACAAACTGTAATTTCATTATCACTCTAAATAATTTCTGGCAAACAGTTACATCTTTCAGATAGGTTCCCTTTGCACCCTAGTGACTGCAAAATGGAGTGAATTGGCAGCAGTTCGAGTGGTACTCAAACAGAGAAACACACAGTCCCCCATATAACTAATTATGTCTGCAAGCAGACAGCTCTTAAAGAGACAGTACCAGAGGCTCTAAAACACTCACTGATAAATGGCTTAAATGCCAAACACCATTCAGGCTTGGAGCATTCAAGCAAGCTCCTGGAAGTCTTTTGGGAACCCCCATTTGCAGGGGGGTTACATATATATATATATATATATATATACACACACACACACACACATGTGGGTACTTCATTTGTAGCACTACTGCCTCACGTAATGGCACATAGCAGTATATCTGCATTCGGGGCTTGGTGGGGGTTGTGTGACCTGCCCTGAACTATGTGTTGGCTACCTGTCGCCCCCGTGCATAGTTAAAGTAGGGTCTGGAAAGCATAACTATGCGCTGGTGCAGCAAGCCATAGTTACGCTTGAGGGGTTGAATATTGTGATGCGGGGAATATGCATGAAGGAACCCTCATTTGCATTCTCGCATCGCAATATTCTGCATGGCAATGCAGTCGGGTTTGCAGGGCGCAGTGAGGGCTTCTGAATACTGCCACGCCCCCGATGGCCCTCGCAAGTCCGGAGATGCGTGGGCACATCTAGGGATGCTCCCTGCATCTATTCTGAATATGTGGGCCTATAGACATACAAACATGGCCACAAAGTATAAACAACATATGCACTGCTATTAACAGCTGCATTCAAGGTGGGTTGGGATCGGTACAAGAGCATAGTTACTGTTGACTTGGGGAGCAGGGAGGAGGGCAACGTTACAGTTGGGTTGGAGGTCACATCTAGGGGCTCAGACTAATCATATTCAGCGATAGGCTGCACTGTGTTCAGGTAGTACAGTGTAGACTCGATGGACTCCAGTCTTCTTCTGCCTGCAAAATGTCTATGTTGCTAGATTTCTGAGTTCATTTTAAGAGGAGGAACATTGGCCATATCAGACAGTTTATTCTCTACTGTCTTTAAAACGTACCCCAGAATTTTTTTTTACTTCAGCTGGGATCCCCCCCCCCCAGAAATGGGCAGAAGGAACCTCGGTGTAATCTTTCATCCAAAGGATAGCACCTTCAACAGTGTCACACCTCCCCTTCCCCCAATACTGCACTGCACGATGTATGAGCCCCACATGTTTGGTGTGGGACTGGTACCCATGTCCCTGTGGCCCCGTCCATTTGATGTACACTGTCACACTGATCTACTGATTCCTTCTCAGGAAGGTTATGCCTGCAGTCAATTATTCTTTGTACTTCACAAAATACAAAATAAACAAACCGTGAGCCTTTTTTATTAGTGATGGCATGAGACTTGGGTTAATGAACATTCAAATTAACATTAAAGTAACAAGCTGTTGTTTAGGACCAGGAAAATAATGCGGATAGTGAAGGAAGCCACATTAACCAAAGCAATAAAGTAACACGACGCACATAAAAATGTGCTGCTAATCCAGAAACTGCAATAAATACAAATTCATTCATTCACAGCGAGTCCTTTGGCTGCCTTCTTCTAATTTGCAGTGCATTTTACATTAATGTAATTATATTTGCATATCTTGAAGAGAAAATACCCAATCAAAACAGTAACTTGATTGTATTTTAAAGAACCCTGGGGAGTCAGATAACAACACAGTGAGGTCAGCATTCCACAACAGAAGTAAATTACAGTATGGGGGGGGGGGTGGCAGTTCTAACAGGAATCTAAAACTTAAAAGACTTATAATTAACCTTTGCAAGGCCGCGGACTGTTATGTCAGTCCAAAATTCCTATACGTTCTAATTCTGTTGGCAGCCTAAGGGTTAAGAACAATCAGGGAAGGGTGCAACTGTGTACATTACTGAATGAAACCATGCCAAGAAAGAACATTGGGCCAGTACTGCTGGGTGTACACAAGTTAGTGCCCTGAGCCTAGTACACCAGAAGAAGAGGTTAGCACACGAGGACTGATAGGACACATTCCTCCCTAAGGAAGCTGGGTTCCAGCTTGACTGACTCCCCATGTTAGATGGAGACAGCGTATGAAACACTTAAGGCTGGGGGAAGGTATGAATGTTGGCCAGCACTCAGACTACAGTGCTGTCACCGGCCCCATTCCCCTTGAAGTAAGAGGGAGAAGGAGGAGCAGAAAGTAAATGTAGGTTTATCAAGCAGAAGAAATGGCTGCTGCCACCATAGTTATAGGGGCCATTCAGGCCTCTCACCTGGTCTCCTGGACTGGAAGAGTTCACGGCACCATTGGTCAGATTATTCTCCAAAGAAGAAACCTACCCAGCCCTCTTGGAAGCTGGAAGATGGAGTAAATCCTTTGTGGGTGCTCCCTTCTGTGGAACTCACTCATTTATATTTCTGTAGGTGGAAAATAAGCACTAAAGGATGCCTTGACTGATGGCTAGGAGAAGGAGTTAAGTCTGTCCATGTTCCAAGATTAGTGAGAAGCCAACAGACAGAATGTTTACCTAGGCAGGCAGACCAAAAGAAGAGGACCTGGTCCTGGTCATAGGAGGAAATGGAAGGGTGGGGGGAGCGACTGATATGACATCACAGACTATCAAGATTGATAGCAAAAGTTAAAAGGAGGCCAGAAACCGAATTTTGTTTTAATTTACGGCTTGTATCCTCACCTTTTCTAAACTGGGACTGGCACAGGACATGATTAAACTGCAAAACAGAAACAACCCAGTACTATACAACTGTTCTTTGTTTTTAACAACTCATACATTAGAGTGTTACTGCTGCCTATCTGTGTTGAACCAATATTTAGATGCACAGTCCTGTTTTTAATCTAATGACATGCAGCCCCTGTAATTATTTTTTGAAGTGCGGAGAACTAAACTCCAATGTGGTGTTTGAAGAATACACAAATGCGGAAATTGCTGTTGATAGAGATAATAACTAAACCGATTTTCCGACATGTGTAAAGATAACTGCCATGATTTCTTGCTTAAATAAACAAGGCTATGGAAATGCCTCACCTTTGTTTAGTTGTTAAAACTGGTTAACTAAGCCAAGCCCAGTAATGCTGGTGATAGTATGCTGCACATCGTGCTGGAGACTCAGGTTTATGTCCCGAACCGAATGCCCATTCCTGAGCCAAAGAATCTGGGTAGCACTCTCAGACACTGGGGAAAGAGTGATGACCACCCCTACGTAAAAGCACCTCCTGCAATGGACTCAGGAGCAAGTTTGGCTATCATGGCTAACCACACAAATGATCTGCCTCTCACACCTGTAAGATAGGTATGGCAAGGGCAGTCTCAGCACTAGGTGGTGGGAGACTGAATTAAAAACGTATTTTTTCAGCCAGGCATTCTTGGATGGGAGTTAAGTCGAGTAGTACTGCCATTTGGTCTATATTTATTAAGATTATGTCTAACTGTATTTTAATAATTTATGCTTGTATTTTAACCTTTTAGTATGTACAGTGCTTTGATCAATGGAATTGCGCTGATAAATAAAACTTTGATTGATTGAGGATAAAAATGAGTGCTAAAATCATTAGATATATGACTTCTGAAGACCCCCACTGGATCTTGGCAAGACAGATGCACTCCATTGTATCTGGAAGCCATTGGGGTGTTGTACAGGGAGGATAACTGCTGCTATAGGGTGACTGAGAACAGCTGGGGAGTGTTGGGGCAGGGCAGGATGGTATGCAGTCAAAATCGCACAACTGAAATCGTGCATGACAAAATAGCGCGTACATATCAGCGCAGGATTAAATAGCACGAGTACAAAATGCTGCAAAACAAAGCGCGTTGCTGCCATCTAGCGGTCTTATGCAGAAAGTGCATTTGATTTAATTTTCAGGTACAATTAACAATTAAATAAAGTATAAATGGAAGCCACCCATTTGCCCCTCAGCTACTTACAATGTCTGCTTCTGAGTCTGCGATTTGTGAGAAGCCAGAAGGGTGGAGAGCTTGCTCTTCTACACGAGTTTCTGTACCGTCGCAAATGAGCAACACCATCCAAGGCATACTGCAAGTGCCTCGAATATGACAAGGGGCATTGCGCTGCAAGACTGCATTTAAATGGGAGATTGATTTGAAGAAGATAGGAGAACACAGTCATGTCCCTGATACTGCAGTTGTTTCAGTTAAGGAAGCTGTGGCTGGAATTAAGGAAACGGCAGCAACAAACAGTGAGACAACGCACCAGATAGTTGCTGCAGCCGTTGCAGAGCTGTGCCCCTCTGTTGCTTCCCAGCTCCCGGCAATGTCACTGATAAAACGAACTGTGCGTCGAACTTGCAGGGCAGCAGCCCGCACACCCCCAGAACCATCTAATGCAGCATCTCTAGTGCTTACTGCTGACTTGTGTGTTACAATGAAAAATGAAACATTTCTTGTCTATGATTTTTGGGCCATTGCCAGACTGAATACTAATTTTCACAACTTCTCAGGACTTGGAACACTTAAAAAACAGCAATCATTGGTTTGCTGATGGCACCTTCAAATGTTGTCCCACAATATTCCAACAACTGTACACAATTCATGCCATTCCTAACAACTCTGTAATCTGGTTTACATCCTAATGGCAAACAGAACAACAACATTACATATAATAGAGTTTTTCTGACCTTGTCTGCCTTTGCCCTACCTTGAGACCACAGAGCATAATGCTTGGCTATGAACAGGCAGCTATTAAAGCATTCAGAAATGCCTTTCCATTAGCACAAATTCGTGGCTGTTTGTTTCATATGTGCCAATCATTCTGGAGGAAAATACAAGAACATCAACCCATCTGTGCTAATTACATTTCTGACCCCAGCTTTGCCTTACATTTGCGACTCCTGCCTGCACTAGCTTATGTACCGGTACATGAAGTTATTAGTTCTTTTGAAGAGCTTAATACAACAGAGCTTTTCCAAATGAACGGAGAGTTACTAACCCCTGTTATGGACTACTTTGAAGATACAAGGCTGGGTCGGCCCTTGGCTAGAGGTGGACGTAAGAGACCAATGTTTGATATCAAATTGTGGAACTGTTATGATGCGGTAGAGCACGGAATACCGCGCACAACAAACTCTGTAGAGGCTTGGTACTGTAAGTTCAATCATTTTGTGGGCGCCCATCACCCTTCCATATAGAAGTTCCTGCAGTGCCTTAGAGAAGAGCAACATTTCAGCACCGTGCTGATGGAGCAGCTCATTGCAGGCATTGCAGCAACAGAAACTAAAACAAGCATTTGTCAGTGCTGAATGTTGCTTGCTTATAAGTGCTGTTTAGGTACTAGGAAGTGATAGTACCATGCCTAAGAACTGTCATGTGCCCCCCCCACCAAGACATCCACTGTGTTTTTCTGTTCAGTTTTCACAGAAGAGGGGGAAGGGCAAGGACCACAGCAGTACAGCAGTTGCCAAGGCGGTGAAGAGGTGGACAATAGTCCATTCACAGGCAAAAGAATCCTGCAGGAGCTGACTAACTTGAAGGTGAACAAAGTGACTGGGACCAGATGGCATACATCCAAGGATATTAAGAAAACTGTGAAGGAAGATAGCAGTACCTCTGGCAGCCATGTTCACTGTGTCATTCAACACAGGGGTGGTACCAGAGAACTGGAGGAGGGCACATGTGGTCCCTCTACACAAATCCAGCAGCAGGGAGGAGGCGGGGAACCATAGGCCGGTCAGCCTCACCTCAGTAGTGGGGAAGATCATGGAGTAAAGCTACCAATAGTCCCTATTTTCCCAGGACAGTCCCTATTTTAGGCAGCATGTCCCAGTGTCCCCACAAGTTTTGCAAAATGTCACATTTGTCCCTTTTTTTGTTTACTTGTCCCAGTTTTGTCCCCCTCCCATATTTTTTGCTGACTGCTAATCTGTGAGTGACAGTTATTTCAGCACCACTGTGGCGCTGCACAGGCTGGACAGCAGTTTGCAACTTCAACCCCTGTGCCTGTGTTGCACTGCAGGCATGTCAGTGGGAGCATGGTAAAGCATGTTCTTTCCTGTTAGATTAGGCTGGGTAGTAGCACAAATAAGCAAATGTGGATGTCTGCCTGCCTGCCAGCAGCTGAGAGGGATTCCAGACAGAGAAGAGACTGGCAGCAGGGAACTACGGTACCCAAACCTGATCAGCTGTAAAGAAGTGTGTGAAAACGATCTAGTGTGGTGGTGGGAGTCACTATAGTGAAGTTTGCTCAGCAAATGAGGTGAGTGGGAGCAGGTTGGATGGGGCTGTCAGGAGAAGCAATACACGCAGCTTGAATGTCTGATCACAGTTTAACGCAGGTTTGCTTCTAATGAACTTTCTGTACATCATGATTTGGAACTTGCTGCAGCAGAATGATGTATTGTTTTAATCTGAATGTTTGCTACTGGTGTTACTGTGGGGCGGCATGGCCAGAGCAAGCAGCAAAATGTAATTGAATGTGCGTGGTACTGTCTGCGGCGGTGCCTGTGGGAGTGACACAGTGGGGGGGGGGATCATGGTCAGGATGGACCGTCCCAGTTTTAGGCCTTGGAAAGTTGGTAGCTTTATCATGGAGACACTGCTTAAAGAAAGGATAGTGGGACATCTAGAAGCCATCGGAGCCCCGGACCACAGGCAAAATGGATTCACAGTTGGGAGGTCATGTCAGACAAATCTGGTTCATCTCTTTGACTGGGTGACAAAGGAAGCAAATCAGGTTGGGGCAGTGGACAACGATTACCTTGATTTCAGCAAAGCTTTTGGCACCGTCCCACATAGGAGGGTGATAAACTAGCTGGGTAGGTTGGACATGGGGGAAAGGGTGGTAAACTGGGTTAGAAACTGGCTAACAGACAGGAGGCAGAAAGTGGTAGTAAATGGGGTGAGGGGGTGACCAGTGGGGTGCCGCAGGGATCAGTCCTGGGGCCAGTCCTGTTCAATGTCTTCATTAGTGACATTGCAGAAGGGCTGAAGGGAAAGGTCTGCCTGTCTGCAAATGACACCAAGATCTGTAACACAGTGGATAGACCACAGGGGGTTGAGAAAATGAGGAGGGACCTGGGGAAGCTTGAAAAATGGTCTGAGGACTGGCAACTGAAGTTTAATTCAAAAAAGTGCAAAATGATGCACCCGGGATACAGAAATCCTGGGGAAAGCCACAGAATGGGGCGGGGGGGAGTTGCTGATAGTCACAAAGAAGGAAAGGGACCTTGGGGTTCTTATTTCAGATGACCTGAAAATGTCAAAGTGCTAAGGCAGCTGGGAGGGCCACTGACATGCTGGGGTGCATAGGCAGGGGTATCACCAGCAAAAGGAGGGAGGTAGTGATGCCATTATATAAAACCATGGTCAGGCCTCACATGGAGTACTGTGTGCAGTCCTGGAGGTCACACCTTCTTAAGGATATTAACAGGCTGGAGATGGTCCAGAGAGGGCGAATAAGATGGTACAGAGCTTGCAACACGAGACTTATGAGAAGAAATTAAGGGACCTCAATATGTACTCACTGGAAGAGAGGAGGGAAAGAGGGGATATGATAGAAACATTCAAGTACCTCAAGGGTATAAACGAAGTGCAGGGGGAGACATTTTCCAATACAGAAGGAGTGCAAGAAGAAAGGGACATGACATGAAATTGGAAGGTGGTAGGTTAAGAGGGAATGTGAGGAAGTTCTTCACAGAGAGGGTGGTGGATGTGTGGAATGGTCTGCCTCAGGAGATGGTGGGAGTGAGCACTGTGGATGGATTCAAGCATGCTTGGGACAAGCATACGGGAACCATAGAGGTACAGCAGTGAGTGGGTCAGAAGCAGTAATCCAATACAAGGGCTTACGAGCAGACTAGATAGGCCAGAAAGTTTTTATCTGCTGACAATTTCTATGTTTCTATGTCTGTGTCACTTTTCTCTTATGAATTAGACAGACACAGAGAGGCACATAAGCATATGCTGCTTGCATGTGCTGTTCCCCACTATGTCCTCCCCAACACACTACTATCCACAGACACAGAGAGAGACGACATAGCACACATTGTCTCTTCAATGCTGCTCCCCCAGTATCTCTGTCTCACTCTCTCTCTCACTGTTACTCTCCTTGTCTCACTTTCTCTTTGTCACTCTCTTTCTAAGCACTGAGCTCCATTCTTGAACGTCAGGGGGGAAAACACTGAGTTGCGCTCTCTCGTTCTCTGTCACTGGGATTGGGTGTTTGGCAGAATGGGACACAGAGAACTTATTGTATGGGAGGTGGGAAAGCAGCACATAAGTTCCCAAAGAAAAAAACAAGAGAGACACAGAGAGCGAGAGAGAGAGAGAGAGACACAGCAAATACACAGGTCTCTTTTGCACACAAATTGCAGTACTGTTCTGCACTAGGGAGCAAGGGGAGGCCACAGACAACACCCCCCCCCCAATGTTTTCTCTCTTGCTGTCTCATAGGACATTTCAGCCATGGTGCAGGTACGGATGAGTGATGATGCTGTCTCTCACTCTCTCTATCATCTGTACACTGAGAGTGGGGAACGGGCAATGGGGCAGCCACAGTTTGGGGGGAAGGGGTGCCAGGAAAGGAAACTCTGGGTGGCCACTGTCACACTTGCTCTCCTATATTACAGCCTGTCAGAGAGCTCTATACTGCTGATATTGCTTCCACTGTTTCTGCAGACAGAGACATAGACAGACAGACAGAGAGAGATGCAGCATATTGCCGCAACTTTGGTACCTATTGTCTCCCACTGTATGTGTGTGTGTGTCTCTCTCTCTCTCTCTCTCTCTCTGTCTTACACACCAGACTGCATGGCACTGTCACTCTCAACTACCTTCTTGCCCACTCGGACTGCTGATTATCTGCAAACTGGACAGGGTAGTGGCAGGCAGAACACACACAGGCACTCTGTCTCTGAGCTCACAGGCTACACAGCAGCCATGCGCATCTTGCTGTCTTGCACTGTGTGGTGTTTCTGTGACCCCTAGCCATAACTGGATATTAACCCAAGTGCCATACCAGACACTTGGGTTAATATCCCAATACTGACACTGCAGTGCAGCATGAGGGTGGGGTGCTGAACTCCTGAGGTACCATCTTTTAGATGAGATGTGAAACCGAGGTCCTATCTGCCTGTTCTAGTGGTAGTTCAGGTGGATGTTAAAGATTCCATGGCACTTCTCAAAAGGAGTAGGGGAATATCCCTGGTGCTCTGGCCAAATTTCCCCCCATTCACTAAAAATACCGCCAAAAACTTAATCTGGTTCAAAGTCAGTTGGAATTCATCTGTGTCCCTCTCCCCCGAGTCGTGCCTGAAAATAGGCAGAATTTGTCTAGTGCACTTACCCGGTCAACAAAAACTAAATAAATAAACAAACAACTTGTCTCACACACACACACACACACACACACACACACACACGAGATTGCCGTACCATTGCCTAACATTGTCTCTGTTTTGGTTGCTCTCTCTCTCTCTCTCTCTCTCTCTCTGTGTCAGACTGCACAGTGGGATCACTTCACCTGGCTTGTCCCCATTGCACTTCCTCAATTTGGGGACATAATCTGTCTGTGCTGCTGGACTGCAGTCTGAAAATGCAATCTGACTGCACACAGCATGGACTGAGGCCTCAGAAGCTACAAATTGTGCAGGACGGTACTTATTTCACTGTAGGCTCGGTGCCTGGTGGTCCGCGGGGTGGCTAGGTGTGTACACAGAAGTTAACTGTGCTCTAGTTGCATGGAGGTCTGCATTACCACACTGTCAGGTGCTGCCACACAGTCAATCAAATCCATTCCATAAGGAGCTTAATGTTAGAACAAGTTTGGGTATATAGGTATCTGGGAGTTTATATCGATAGTTCTCTTACTTTCTCTTTTCATATTACAAATAGAACTAAAAAAGTTAATTCTAGATTGGGTGTGTTAAGAAGGAAAACATCTATACTACCAAGAGAGACAAGAAAGAGAGTGGCTGTACAACTACTCTTACCAACATTAGAATATGGTAGTTTAATATATCAGTTTGCTCCTAAATATTTATTAAATTGTTTAGATAAAACATATTGTAGAATAGCGAGATATGTAATGAAATGCCCCATAACACCCATCATTGTAATTTACTTCAAGATCTTGGTTGGGATTCTCTTGCAATTCGCCAGAAAAAACTTGTAGGGTACAAAGCCTTTTGTGAATATGGAAGGAAGGTTAAACATGGTGCGATCTCTCTTGGTGTCCCTATTCCTGATAGGTATAACCTAAGGCATTTAAAACATAGATGTCAAAAGTTTCCTATAGAATTAAATGTTTATAGTAAAATGCAACAACATTTCTATTTACCGAAAATATGGAATGAAATAGATTCAGACATTAGAACTACTGATAGTTTCAACAAATTTAAGTACTCTCTGAATATTATTTGGAGAGACAGATGTGTTTGTTATGGTGTTTTTTAGATTAAATAAATTCCCTTTTTTTTACTTTTCTCTTCATCCCCTCCCTTTTTTTTTGTTTAGTTTGTTTTCATTTCCTTGCCTCTTCCTTTTCCTTGATGTTTTGTTCCAATATGATAATATTGAAAACGAAAATAATTTTCCTATATGTTATTAGACATCCAATCCTTCGATTTGTCTGGAAAATGCATACTTAAAGTATGATGAAATTGTTGAATTTCTCTGATATATTGTGTATTTGTGTATGTCTTTTGTAATGTATGTAGTGAAACTGTTTGTTATACATGTAAGATTTGTTCCTGTAATGTATTATTACATGATATTTTTGTTCCTTGAAACTGTATTCTTAAAACAGGACAACTTTGATAAACAGGGCCTTTGGTCCTAAAAGTTATTATCCTACCAAAAAATAAAAGTTTTTATCTATCTATCTATTCAAAAGAAGAATTACATGGATTTGCTCTAAGAAAAAATGTGTATTCTTAGAGCCGTGGGAATATCTGGAGGGCTACCGGAGTATTCTGCTGTTCACAAAATGCATGCACAGTCTGAGTTGGCCATCCACTCTGGCATATCAGGTTTCAGCTGTTACAGCAACGCTTGTCCCATGGAGCACTAGGCAGTTTTGTGGTGCATCGTTTATGCTAAAGCTTCTCTGGTTCCTTCCGCACAGCTTAGCCAGTCACGTTAGTGTGGTCACTGGAGCCTGGCTCGAGGAAATGCAAAACATGAGGAGACAGGAGGGTCAGAGGGACAACAAGGGAGAAATGAGGTATGGGGAACACACAAGACAAAAGACGTGTGCAGGGGAGGAGGGAGAGACAGCAAGGAAAACAGAGCGATGGAGAGGAGGGGGGACGGCTTTATGTATATGAAACAAAAGAAGTGTTCTCTCATTGGAGCGCTTCATTTGTTCAAGTACACAAAGTTTCCACCCATAAACTGTAAACCATTGTCATACATATCCTGCATGATAATTGGTCTGTCAAGGATGAGCCCAGTGCAGCTTGACCAGCATTGGGCTAGTCAGTGACACACCTCTGCAATGCCATTCTCTGTAGCAAAACATTTCTTGTGCAAGTGCAAGCAACGTAAAAAGGAAGAGAAAGGCAGACAGTGGATGTAATCAGGGAGTAGATTCAGTATTCTGAAGCTTTGATAGGTGGAAGAGGAGAAGGCTCCCACCCCCGAAGCCACCTCACATTTCAGATCAATGCCAGTATGTTTGATTGCCTTGCAAATGAACACACACATTTGTCAATGCCAAATGGTTGCTTGCTGGCATTAGCAGTGGAAGTGAAGGAGACAGACAGGTGCAGTATAGCGATGGCAGTGAAGTACTGAACTGATGCCAACTCCACCCCACCCTGCAGAGACTGGCTCAGGAAGTGGGGTGAAGAGAATGGGTTGGGGGTGTTAGGGAACTGGAATGGAGTTTGGGAGGATAAGGGACTATATGCCAAGGACAGGTTTCATCTTGCCCCATTAGGGAAGGAAGTCCTTAAACAGGGGATGGCTGACTACATACAAGCAAGGTGGGTTTAAACTTGTAAGGGGAAGGGATGAGGAGGGGTGACCAAAGCCCCTCCTCCAGATGAGGGGAGTAGTCAGCAAGCCCATGAGGGGAGGGGGGGAAACAGACTGGAGGTGGAGGTTCAGGAGGAGCAGGGGAGGATGGAAGTACAAGGAATCTGGGTGGGGTTCACAAGAGGATCAGGGATAAGGGGTGGGGTTGGTGTTAGTAAATGCCAGGAGCCTGGGAAACAAGTTGCCGGAGTTCCAGGCCATGCTGTTTGGGGTGGATGTGGGTGGTCACGGAGACGCACAACAAAAACCATGACTGGGACCTAAATGTACAGGGTACACTATGATTAGGAAGGATAGAAAGGAGGTCAGAGGGGTGGAGTGGCTATGTTCATTAGAGATGATATAGAAATTGCTATGGTAGAAGAGGCAGAGGGAAACGTGGAGGCCTTATGGGTCACTCTACGATCCCCAGCAGGAGATAAGGTCAAGCTGGGAGTAGCATATAGCCCCCGGGATGAGTGAGGTTCTAGAGGATGGTTTGCTGGACAACATCATTGCCCAGTGTGGTCCAAAAGGGAAGGAGTGGTGTTGATGGGGACCTTATATGCCAGGTACAAACTGGGGAACCATGTCCTCTAGGGTGGCCAAGGAGCAGAGGCTGCTGGATGGCTTCCAGGATGTGTTCTTAACACATCATGTGATGGAGCCCACAAGGGAGGGGCATGTCCTGGATGTGGTTCTGGCAGATGGGGATCTGGTAAAGGACATAGTTGTACAGGACCCCCTGACTGGGAGTGACCACAATACTGTCTGGTTTCAAATAAGCATGGGGGGAGTGGGGGTGAGATCTAGGACACTGGCAGTGGACTTCAGGGGGGCAGACTTTATGGGCATGGGAAATATTCTCAAGGATCACTTGAAGGGATTACCTCACGACAAGTGTGGAAAGGAGATGGGAGGTCATAAACGGGACTTCATGAGGCAGTCAGGATCTGCGCTAAGTTGAAACGTAAGGAGCAAGGTCAATGTAAACCATGCTGGTGGTCCAGTGAGGTACAGGTAGCAGTCAGAGAAAAGAAGGCGGCCTACAAAAATATAAAACAACAAGAGGATAGGGATAAGAAATGTACCAGCTTGCATCTAGAAAAGTCACCTGTATGGTGAGGGAGCAAAGTCCAGTAAAGAGCAGCGGCTGGCACAGGGGATACATGGAGGGGAAAAGGGTTCTTCCGTACCTTGGGGAGCTGGAGAAAACTAAGGGCCATCTCAGCAGATTGAGATCAGAAGGAGGGTGGTGGAAGAGGCGAGGACCAGGCAGAGGTATTTAACCAGTACTTTGCCTCTGTGTTCACTAGGGAAGTGGATGGGATATCTACAAAGCAAGGCATGAAGGGGATAGAAGCTGCAGGGAGTGGGATCAGGGGAGCAACAGAAATGGAGCAAGAGGGAGGGAAAGGTACCCCAGGCGTGTCACATCTGGATAAGGATAAAAAGACCAGTAAGGGGGAAGGGACGGATGATGCTATCTCCACCAAAAGGGTGTGGTTAGCCCTCAAGACCCTAAAGAAAAACAAATCTCCAGGGCCGGATGGCATTCATCCGAGAGTACTATGGGAATTAGTGGACATACTGGCTGCACCCCTGGTGGAGCTTTTCAGCAGGTCACTTGAGACAGGGAGGCTACCTAGTGATTGGCGAGAGGCACATGTGGTACCAATCCATAAAGGGGGGTCGAGGGAAGTACCAGGTAACTATAGACCCATCAGTTTGACCTCGGTGGTGGGAAAATTAATGGAGAGTATACTAAAGAAACGATTGGGGGTGTACTTGGAGGAGGTGGGAGGTCTGGATAGTCGGCAACATGGGTTTGTGCCAGGTAGATCATGTCAAACCAACCTTGTGGAGTTCTATGAATGGGTAACATCAGAACTGGACAGGGGTAAGCCTGTGGATGTATTATTCTTGGACTTCAGCAAGGCGTTTGACTCTGTCCCCTACAATGGTCTGGTGGAGAAACTGATGGGGTTAGGAGTAGGCCCTTTGATGGTCAGATGGATTGAAAACTGGCTAGCTGGACGCACTCAGAGAGTAGTGGTCTGTGGGGAGCTCTCGAACCCTAGAGAAGTTGGTAGTGGGGTACCACAGGGCTCGGTCCTGGGTCCAATCCTGTTTAATGCATACATATCGGACATCAGGGAGGGTATAGGGTGTGAAATGAGTCTCTTCGCGGATGACTCCAAGATGGGAGCAGTAGTTGAGGGAGAAGAGGGGAGGGTGGCCCTGCAAGGGGACCTGGACACCCTGGAAAGCTGGGCTCACACATGGAAATTAAATTTCAATATCACCAAGGGCAAGGTGTTGCATCTTGGTCGGGGAAACCCTAAACACAGGTACACCCTGGGAGGGGAGGTGCTGGAGGCCTCAATAGGGGAAAAAGACCTAGGGGTCATGGTGGATACATGTATGAATAACTCTGAGCAGTGCAGGAGAGCAGCTAGCAAGGCAAACATGATGTTGGGATGCATCGTAGGGGGATCACCTCTAGGAGCAAGGAAGGATTCTGCCACTGTACAATGGACTGGTTAGACACACCTTGAGTACTGTGTACAGTACTGAGACCACATTTGAAGAGGGACACACAGCTCCTGGAGAGGGTACAGAGGAGGGCAACAAAGATGATACGAGGGCTAGGGGATTTGACTTATGAGGACAGACTTGAGGAGCTCTGCCTGTTTCATTGGAGGAGAGGAGAGACAGGGGACATGATTGAGGTCTTCAAGTACCTCAAGGGAATAAATAGGGTAAACATGGAGGGGATCTTTAGACTAAAGCAGGGAGGTATCACCAGAGGGCATGGTTTGAAGTTGGAAGGTGGAAGGGTGAGGGGGGAAAAGAGGAGGAGGTTTTTCACCGAGAGGGTGGTGGACCCTTGGAATGCACTGCCTGGTGAGCTGGTTCAGAGATCCACTGTAGAGGGCTTCAAGAGAGGGTGGGACAGACACAGAAAGTGGATGTATCAGATGATGGCCTGTCCCGGTGGGGTGGGGATGGATGATAGAGGTTTCTAGAGAACAAAGGATGGGAGGGTCTAGGCACCCAACTAAGGATCTAGGTTCGAGCAGACTCGATAGACCGTAAGGCCTAATCTGCTGGCAAATAGTATGTTAGTATGTTAGATGGACAGGCATTAGGGTGTGCCTTTGGGTCGTTGCCCATAATGGTCACAGCATTTCACCTCACCCTACCCTGCAGACAATTACAAGTGTCGAGGTGTGCCTTGGGGTGTTTGGACTTTACACTCATTCCATAAGGAAATACGCTAAAATGGGTGCAGTATAGGAGAATGGGGAGAACTCTGGGACCAAAGGGTCCAAGGCGCACCTCAATGCCTGTCACTGGCTGCAGGGTGCGGGTGGGGGTGGAATGACATGAGCATTACTGTCGACAATCCCAAGTCACACCTCTGTCACCTGTCAGTCCCTACAGGGTTGGGCATTATGGAGGGAAACCCTAACGCCGTGGGTGTTTCTTGGTATTTTTACTCCAAGTTTTCAACATGGGCTTTTTGGGACCCCACTGCATGAACAGTGACACTATGAGTTTGTTAGCCGAAAGGTGATTTTGCACAGTGACTGTGCCATTTGGTACCACAGGTGCGAAAACACATTTCGAACAGGATGTGAAAAATGACAGCTGTACTGTTCATGAGGAGATGTAAAAAATGGTAATGTTGAAAATCTGGAGTAAAAATATTAAAAAACTGGTGAAGTGGGGTGTGTGGCTTGGCTAAGCTGAAGATGGCTGCTTAATTCTGTTGCTCCTGGGATCACCAACTATCATCATCCATCCATCACTACCCAGACAATCACCCTTTGCCAATAACTGGGACCTTACTCTACCTACATCATTGTTCAGCTCTGGTATAGTATTTTTGCTATCTCGCAGTTCTAGAACTTTATATCTGCAATCACACAGCTTCTCTACTTCCGGCCTGCAACAATGGCCGACCAACCTTTGCAAAGCAGCTCTCTCAATAGAATTGAATCAATGTTTCAGCAACTAATCAACGAATTAAATGACTTAAAAACCTCACAGCAAAATGTTACTAATGTACAAATGCTTGACCAAAAAGTCACTGCCACAGAAGCTAAAACAATTCAAAATGAAGGCTCTATTATGGATTTGAAAGCTACAATCAGGGAGCAGGATAGAGTAATTAAAAATCTTCAGGATAAAATTGATGACATCGAAAACAGAAACAGGCGTAATAACCTTAGATTTCTGGGGTTTCCTGAAGGTGCAGAGCTCGGAGACACCAGCGCATTTCTAAAGCATGCACTTCCAATG
The DNA here is from genome assembly GCA_016271365.2 of Neoceratodus forsteri. Lineage (NCBI taxonomy): Eukaryota > Metazoa > Chordata > Ceratodontiformes > Ceratodontidae > Neoceratodus > Neoceratodus forsteri. The sequence goes on along the minus strand of CM057454.1, from coordinate 1,079,395,293 downwards.
TTGCTTAAACTTCAACCCGGCCAAGACCTCATTATTGAGAGATCTCGTCGTACTCTAAACCCAAGGCCTGGTCCAACTCAGAAACCAAGGCCCATCATTGCTAGATTTCTGAACTATGCACATACAGAATTAATCATTCAAAAGGCAAGGCAAGTGGGTACGCTTACTTGGCAGGATCATAAAATATCAATCTTCAGGGATTTCTCAAGGGAACTATCTAATAAGCGCAGAGTCTACAACCCCATGCACCAGCGGAGCATTATGTTTGCTCTATGCTATCCAGCCACAATGCATCTATTTCTGGGTGATTCATTCAAGGACTTTTGCACACCTGAAGCTCTATTAGCATTTCTCGATATGCCTCAAACTACACTTACCACACCCGATGATTATGCTGCAGTTGATCTAAACATTAGTCCGAATCCCTCTCAAGAAGTCTGACAGTCTCCAGCTATCACCACCGAAACTAATCAAAAAATTACAGAGAAGTCTGAACAGACCACAACTAATACTTCAGCTCCTGCCCGAGTTTCAGTGTGCATACAAGAAAAAAAGTCTGCCAACTCTCTGCATACCAACCACTTGTGCTGCTCGAATGACACTCCTTCAACGTCCTACTCGCAATCTGAAAGGCATGTTGGTTTCTCTACTCCTCTTGCGCTGTCTAACAAATACACTCCACTTCGTGAAGACTCACTTTCGTCTCGTGAAGACCTTCAGGAGGATGACTTGGAACCACTCACTGATGCCCACGTGAATGTCCTGCCTAATATTAATTCCCCTGACTCCTCCTGGGCAGAGCTGGTAACTAGCTCCCCATCTAAATCAGCAGAACCCCCCAAAAAGAAAAGAAAGGGGAAACTGAAGAACAGAGCACATAATACTGCTTTCCAAGTGCAAAACCATAACAAGCATTGACTGCTACGCGTTTCTGATTCTATGTGTGAATATTTACGTTAAGCCCCTTTATTCCAGTAATATATCTGGTCATTCCTTTTTTCTCTTTTTTTTCAAACACGAAGCCTCATCCTAATATGTATAATGCTATTGCACCCAGTCGGTTTGGATTTAGTAAGGCTGTAAACCGCGTTTGAAACTTAGAGGCTGTACTCAAAGACTTTTGCTCACCTGAAGCTCTATCAGCATTTCTCAATATGCCTCAAACTGCACTTGCCACGCCCATTGATTGTGCTGCAGTTGATCTAGACATTGGCCAGAGTCCCTCTCGGGAAGACCTGCGGTCTCCAGCTATCGCCATCGAAACTGGTCAGGAATTGCAGAGAAGCTTTCATGGACCGCAACTAATACTTCAGCTCCTGACTGAGTTTCAAAGCATACGCTGGAGAAAGAAGTCTGCCAGCTCTCTGCATACCAGACACTTGTGTTATTTGAATGACACTCCCTCAATGTCTTATTCGCAGTCTGAAAGGCATGTTGGTTTCTCTACACCCCTTGCGCTGTCTAGCAGGTGCACTCCACTCCGTGAAGACTCGCTTTCATCTTCATGAAGCGCTTCGGGAGGATAACTTGGAGCCACTAGCTGATGCCCACGCAAATGTCCTGCCTAATGTTAATTCCCCTGACTCCTCCTGGGTGGAGCTGGTGGCTGGCTCCCCATCTAAATCAGCAGAACCCTCTAAAAAGAAAAGAAAGGGGAGGCTGAAGAACAGAGTACATAATACTGCTTCCCGGGTGCAGAACTGTAATGGGCACTGACTGCCACGCGTTTCTGATTTTATGTGTGAATATTTACGTTGAGCCCCTTTGTTCCAGTAACACATCTGGTCATTCCCTTTTTCTCTGTTTTTTTTTCAAACGCGATGCCTCATCCTAATATGTACAGTGCTATCACACCCAGTCGGTTTGGATTTAGTAAGGCTGTAAATCGCGTTTGAAACTTAGGGGCTGTATTCTTTTAATGAATCGAGTCTGCAAGTATACTTTTACTGAACTTATCTATATGTGCAAACCTACTCACATGGAAATACATGACTTTTTTTTTTATTAGGTCTCTCTCAGGTCCATATGTGTTCTACTACTTACTAGTTCATTAATGAAAAAAAAAAAAAAAAAAAAAAAGAGGGCAAAAGGTTAGCATAATGCTATGCATGTTCAGCACATTTAAAGATTCACTTTCACCTTATGGCAAGTGCTGTATATATACATACATATATATATATATATATATATATATATATATTTGCATAGTGGTTATCTATATCACTTCTAGTGTACCTACTGTCTTAAGCTAATAGTACACATATGCCACACAACCATTCTTTAATAAGGTCATGTGGATGACTACATAACTTACAAGCCTTTTTTTTTTTTTGCTTATGCTATTTAATGATCTGTGATGTTATATTGGCCTACTATCTGTTTTATTGAACTAGTACGATATACTTCAACAAAGATCACCATGTCTGGTTTCATTACCAACTCAAAAATGTTTTCTATATTCTTTGGTATGATGTTTATTGGTCCTTCCCAGGGTTCTAGCTTAACTATCTGAGTTCTAGTCATAATAATTACTTATAATATATTGTTATGAATAATTAATATCTTAGGACTATAGCATGTTGCTTTTTCTTAAGTGTTATCTACGTCTTTACATGCCTAGTAGTGTGACGAGAGTCTCTGGTATGTACGCCAACTCTTATCTCTCTACACATCATAAACGTTCTTACTATAATACACAAGTTTTTGTTGATTCTATATATATTCTCTCTACTATTCTTTCCCTATATTTCTCTTTAGCGAGGCTCAATAAATATTTTTATTAAATTATTTTGAATCCATGCATCCTAATGATCCTGCTCACATTTGTACAACCTAGTCACTTGCCTTTTGATCCTTTGACATCCTCTAATTTAGTTTTTATGAGTCCCTCATTCCTATTTGTAACGTCATAGTTTACCTTTTGCCATTATGAGTGATTTGATATTACATTCATGGAATGTTAAGGGACTCAATTCACCTTGTAAGTGCAAACAAATACTTACCTACCTTAAGAAGCATAAAACACACATTGCTTTCTTACAAGAAACTAAACTTATGTCAAAGGATGTTGACAGGTTAAAACAGGATTGGATCGGTCAAGTATTTGTATCCTCCTCCTCCTCCTCCAAAAAACGGGGTGTCGCTATTCTATTACATAAATCCCTTAATTGGACCCCTAATAAAACCATCATGGATTCAGACAGCAGATGGGTTATAATTCAACTAACTTCCACTGCAGGTATTTTTATGTTAGTTAACGTTTATGCCCCTAACTCCGATTCCCCTGAATTTTTTCACAACTTGGCTCAACAAATTATGATTAACAATAACAATAACTCACCTATTCTTATGGGTGGAGACTTTAATTTAACCTTAGAGGCACAACTAGATAGAAGTAATACGTCATACGATGCCCACCTATGAAGCATTAATTCCTTGACATTGCTAATGAATGATCTGGGTCTTTCTGACATTTGGAGACTTTCCCACCCTAGACAGTGTGACTATACCTTTTACTAACTCCGATTCCCCTAAATTTTTTCACAACTTGGCTCAACAAATTATGATTAACAATAACTCACCTATTCTTATGGGTGGAGACTTTAATTTAATCTTAGAGGCACACCTAGATAGAAATAATACGTCATACGATGTTCACCCACGAAGCATTAATGCCTTGACATTGCTAATGAATGATCTGGGTCTTTCCGACATTTGGAGACTTTCCCACCCTAGACAGTGTGACTATACCTTTTACTCCTCATTACATAAATCTCATAGTCGTATTGATTACTGGCTCTCATCCCCTCTTATTACAGAAAAAACTATTGATACAGATATCCTCTCAATTACCATATCAGACCATTCTCCTATAAGTCTACATTTACTCTGGGGTCCAACCCCTTCTAAATCTCCTTCTTGGCATTTAGATCCACTCTTACTGAGAGACCCAGAATTTACACCTTGGATTACAGCCTAGATTCAAGACTTTCTCTCATTTAATGATACCCCTGAGGTATCTCAAGGCACTGTTTGGGAAGCATTAAAAGCAACAATCAGAGACAAAATTATTAGTTTTGCAGCTCACAGGAAAAAGCTAAGAGAGCAACAATTAGCAAATTTAGAGAAATCCCTTAAAGAGAAAGAAACTCAGTACTATAAAACAAAAAAAACCAATCATAACTCACAACTACATCTTGAAATTATTCAGTTAAGAATTAAAATTAACGAATTAATATCTAGGAAAGTTAAACTTGCCCTCTTAAGGCTTAAACACCACTACTGGGAACAAGGAGATAGATGTGGGAAGTTGCTTTCATATCAGCTTAAGACTCAACAGATGGAGAGATATACTGCTGGTTTGAAAGACCCATCAGGACAAATCTATACAGATAACCCTACAATAAATCACATTATGCATTCTTTCTACCAGCAACTATATTCTCATCCAAATCCCAGTTCTTCCAACCAAATACATGAATTTCTTGATAAACTGCAGCTACCGCACCTCTCTCATCAAGACATGGCTATACTGGATGAACCCTTTACCCTACAAGAGATCCAAACAGCGCTATCATTTAAAAAAATGGTAAATCCCCTGGGAGGGATGGTTTCCCTGTTGGCTTCTATAAATCCTTATCCGGTACTCTCTGCCCTTTACCTCTTAAGGTCTACCTGGAAGCATTCACTAATGGTAAGCTACCCCACACTATGACTGAGGCCATTATTACTGTTTTACCAAAAAAGGATAAAGACCCCTCTCTTCCCTCAAGTTACAGACCGATATCACTGCTTAATACAGATGGCAAAATCTTTGCTAAATTATTAACCCTTCGTTTAGATTCACTAATTTCAAAACTCATCCATACTTCTCAAGACGGATTTATCAAACATAGAACTGATTCTGATCATCTTCGTTCCTTGTTTAACTTAATTTACAAAGCAAAAACTCTTAAATTACTAGCCGAGGCCATCGCCACTGATTTTGAGAAAACATTTGACTCCCTTAATTGGAACTATTTATACCAAGTTTTATCACATTTTGGTTTCACTAATAATTTTTGTACTTGTATCAAATTACTGTACACTCTCCCTTCTGCTCGAATTCTTACTAACTCCACTCTATCCCCTTCCTTTCATCTTGCAAGAGGCACCAGACAAGGATGCCCCCATCACCATATTTGTTTATACTTGCCATGGAGCATCTCTCTGCAGCTCTTCGTCAATCCTGCATAATTAAAGGCATCCCTATCGGTAACTCTTGCTATACTTCACTCTCTTATGCAGATGATGTTATTTCACTAGAATATCTCCAATCTTCAGGGCAACCTCTAGTTAAACTCCTTAACGAATTCACCTCTATCTCGGGACTTGCTCTAAATCTCAATAAATCTGAGACGCTACCATTAAATAACCTCTGTAAATTTTATATGAATGATCCTTTGAGCTTCTGCTGGGCTCCCCAAGGTACCTTATATCTAGGTATCCGGATCATCCCAGCATTGGATAAAGTATGGGTTGCTAATCTCTTTCCTCTACTAACATTAAAAATATACTTGACAGATGGAAATTGCTTAATCTTACCTTTAATGGGAAAATTTCTGCTATTAAAATGACAATAACTCCTAAAATATTGTATCTTTTTTCTAATATCCCTTTAAAACTTCCCTCTTGTTTCCTCATCAAAATAGACAAATTGATAGGTAATTTTATTTGGGACTGCAAAATCCCTTGATTTAGCCGAAACAAACTTAGATCCCATTGGTCAAGAGGTGGATTTGATCTCCCTTGGTTTCAAGCCTACTTTTGGGCTCTTCGCGCAGCCCAGACTATCAAATGGTTCATTCAACCTGACACCAATTCACCATTATGGGTTAATATGGAAGCCTCCCTTTGTGCAAACAACATTGCTACCTCTTTTATTTATAAACCCCTCCCCTCTAAATTAAAATCTCACCCCACCACAGCATCATCTACGCTCTATTGGAAACCAATTCATAAACACCTCAAATCAAACCCAACCCCTCTTGCTTATGTTCCTATTTGGGGAAATTGCCAAATATCTCTTGAAAATCATCCAATCTTCTGTTGAACCTGGAAAAATAGAGGCATATTCTTCTTAAGAGACATACTCAAACCCCATATGTTAAGAATAAAATCTTATTCTGATCTATGCACTCAATGGAATCTTCTCCGCCAGGATTTTTGGAAATACCTACAGCTTCATACAGCATGCACCTCTTATTTCCCACTTATGACAAAACAATCCTTATATGATCAGCATGTCTCCAAATGGATAAAAACAACATTTAAACTGAACAGTGTTATCTACAAAGATATTAGAGACTCATTACTGGACCAGTCCATTAGTGCAAAAAATAAATGGAGTAATCTGTTATATTATAACATTATCAATGAACAATGGCATAGGTGTTGGCTTTCTTGCCACAAATCTTTTCATGATAAACGTAGCTCGCTTATTCAGACTAAAATCCTTCATTTGTGGTACAGGACCCCAACTGTATTGCATAAAATGGGATTAATGGATAATAACAACTGCTGGCGCTGTAACTCTCCCAATGGCGATTTACTTTATATTTTATGGGATTGTCCCCTCATAAAAAAGCTTTGACATCGTATTCATATACTTGCAATGAAAGTGACCTGTCAATCCTTTGTATTGGATCCCAAACACTGTATACTTGGTATTTTTGATTTTCGTCCCTATAATATCCCCCAGTCCCTGAACAGATGGTTAACCATACTTTTCCTTCTAGTTAAACGTAATATACTTATGCATTGGAGATCTAATATAATCCACACTCTCTCTGACATTCTTAATCATTTATCTCAATATGCCTCCCTGGATCGTATGACACATATTTCTTTCGACCGACTCAATATATGTAATAAATGTTGGCAGGACTATTTTAAATATTTGGATTCATCTAGCCCTTCTGGCACTTAATGTATGGATAGAAATACTTTGCATATTATCTTTCTCTCTCCTCCTATTGATATTCTTTTTTTTTTTTTTCCAAGCCTCAGGTTGTGGTCTCGCTCTTTCTCTCTTCACTTTATACTTTCTCTCTCTTCTCTATTTCTTCCATTTCTGTTTCTGAAAAGCTGGTTTGTGCAGTGAGCAGATTGACAACGAGTCAGCACTAGAGCCAGATCCAGAGACACTACCCCCACCCACTGGAATGTTACCTGAGGACTTTGAAGCTTATCTTTTTTTTTTGTATATTTTGTTTGTACACCTACCTAACGGGGCATCTCTCTGGAATCTTCGATCAGCACTGTAGCTCCATACTGCCTGTCTGAATCACTTCACCCGACGAATACATCGGGTTCAGGACTCTGGTTCTCCTGCCTCCTTGGAGAGGCTCGGAGTCCCCGGGGGGGAGTCGAGTGTCGCAGCCAACATTGGGCGTGTGGGCCCATGCCACTGGAGGTTCCGACGCCTCCCCCCAGAAATAGGGGATTTTCTAATTTTCTCCCCTTAGTCCTGCCTACCCAGAGCTCGGACGTGCAATGACGCCTCCCTGACGTCTGCCGCAGCTCTATCCCTCTACTTTGTGCCTGACCATGCGTAACTACCTCTGATTGCCACCGGAGGTCGCTGCTACATCGGGCAGTCCCTGGATCCCTCTCCTGAGAAAGGAAAGTAGTCTACGGATGCTCAATCCTCTCTCTCCCTACTCACCCCCGGCAGCCTGGGCTCGTTCCTGAACCCGGGTCGCCGGCGTAGCGCGAGGTTTGGCATCCAGCGCCTCAACCCTCAGCAACACTGGGCCGGCTTCGAAACCTATCTTGCTATAGACACATACAAGCCCACCTCGAGAGAACTGACTGATGCTGAAATCTGTGACTCTGTGATGGGGTCTGACACTGGAGCAGAGGAAGATGAGGAGGAGGACAAAGAGCCAGCGCCAAGCAAAGGGGAGATGTGGGCACTTATGTGCAAGGTCCGACAATACACTGAGACTAAAGAGGACAGAGACTTTGGGTGGTTTTACACCTTTGAGAAGAATCTTGAAAGATTCTCAGCTGAAAATGTAACGCAAAGTAAGACTGCAGATTTCTTGCACAGTTTGCACTACTCAACATCGCGCCGCACATTAATGTACTGTACTGCCTTTTTAATTTTTAAAAATGTTTATATAGTAAATGTTTGCACAGCAAATGTTTTTAAAGATTTTAAAAGTTTTACATTAAATTATCAGACTGGATTAATATTAAAATATGTTTTTCTACATTTAAATACGTGTACATGACATTTACTGCAGTCAGTATTAATTTCTGAGCACCAATAAACATCATTCCGGATAAGTGCATTTTTGGTTGTGTACACACATTTTACGATCCCCAAGCATTGGCACACAACCAAAACTGACTGTAGTATACAGTAAGAGCACATTAAGAATTTGAAACAAAACAAGGTTGTTTACAACTATACCATTAGCATACTTTTCAGTACTACTAAGAAAGAAGAAAGATAAAGCAACCAGCAACATCAGTGAATTTTAAAGAAGGTAAGCAATCATAAAATGTGGGTTTTTGACTAGAACTATAATGCAAAAAAGGTTGACAGTGTCCCTTTAATGTAGCCACTAAATATATTGTATTACCCAAAATAATTCAACAGTTGTATTTTATTACAGAATCGAATATATCATATATAGAACCATACTTAAAAAGGAAGAAAACTGAGTTTATAAATAAGAAAATAATTTCAAGAAGATAGATATAATAATAAACGCAAATATAAATAAAAAAATTGACAACTTATATATGTATATGTAGGGACTCGTTCTCTATTGTAATGTTAGCACTAGATTATGTAACTTTCCCAAATTTTCCTGAAACTTGGGAAGATTATTATTAATATTCGTAATAAGTCAACAAAGTTGAAGCCCATTCTTTAAAATTAGGAATATTATTATCTAACCACTGCCTTAAGATAACCTGTTTAGTAGTCAAATCCATAAGTGCCATCATTTCTCTATCAAATTTTTTAGGTAAAATATCATCGTTACCAATGAGACAACATTCAAAACCAAATGCACATTGTAGATTGTTTAATTAACACTTTCTTTTTGATGTCTTCATAGAAACATAGAAAGTGACAGCAGAAGGGGACTGCAAGGTCCATCTAGTCTGTCCAAGAACCTACCTGGTGCAATTCCCCCTTCCCTCCTATGCCTTTCCTTATGCTACCTTTATGTCTATCCCATGCATTCTTGAACTCACTTACTGTTTGGACACCCACTTCCTCCTTGGGTAGGCTATTCCATGGGTCCACCACCCTCTATGTAAAGAAGAACTTCCTTGTATTACTCCTGAACCCCCTCCATTCAATCTCATGTCATGCTCACTCGTTTTCCTTCTTTCTTTCAATTGGAAAAGCTCCTGAACATTAACCTTATTTATATCCCTCATATATTTAAAAGTCTCAATCATGTTGCTCCTCTCTCTCCTCTGTTCCAGGGAGTACATGTTGAGTTCCTTCAGCCTGTCCTGGTATGCCATATGGTGCAGTCCCTGAATAATTTTCGTGGCCCTCCTGTGCACCATCTAGATTCTGTCTATACCCCTTTTGAGGTGCAGTCTCCAGTACTGAACACAGTACTCCAAGTGGGACAGCACCAGCACCCTGTAGAGTGGTAACACCACCTCCCTCCTGTGACTCATGATTCCCCTCCCGATGCAGCCCAGCATGCCATTTGCCTTTAGTGCTGCCTTTTCGTACTGTTTACCCACTTTAAAGTCTTCTGATAAAATGACCCCTAAATACCTTTCCTGGCTGGTGGAGGCTAGCTTCTCTCCTCCAAGGTAGTAATCCTCTTTGGGATCATTTCTGCCCAAGTGCATAACTTTGCACTTTTTGGCACTGAATTTCAGCTGCCATGTTTCCAACCACTCCTCCAGTTTCTTCAAGTCTTAAGTCAGACTCCTCACACCCTCGGGGAGTTCACTCTGTTGCAAATCTTGGTAACATCAGTAAATAGACACACTTTACCTTCCAGCCCATTTGCAATATCTGCTATGAACACACTGAAGAGTAGGGGACCCAGTACCAAACCCTGTGGTACCCCGCTGGTCACTTCCCTCTCAGCTGCAATTACCCCGTTTACTTGAACCCTCTGTGTTCTTCCTCTCAGCCAGCTACTCCCTTCCCAGAGAGGTCGAACTAATGGACAACTCCACAGATGTGTCTCAAAGTTCCAATATCCCTATTACATTGAGCACATATATCTGATTTTAAAAGACTGTATTTAGCCAATCTGAGAGGTGTCATATATGCATTGTGTAAAATGTTTAATTGCATTAACCTCAAGTTATATAATGGAATACATTTATATATATTGATCCAAATTCTAGTCCATTTCTGAAAGTTATAATCCAGTTGTGTATGCCAATTATTTGGTTGAATTGGATCGTCAGAAAATTTTACAGAAAGAATATTTTATATATATATATATATATATATATACACATATATATATATATATATATATATATATATATATATATATATATACACACACACACACACTATAGGGTGCCTATTAGTATTAACATTCTTAAGCCTAAGAAAATGTTCTTGGCAATCATATGCCCATGGAAAAAGGTTTATAATGTATTTTTTTACTAATCCTCACAAACAGACCCTATAAATTCACCCACACAGCAGTCTTCCACAATGATGTCAGTGATCACTGCGCTGTGGCCTGTATTAGAGGACAGCCCCCATCCAAACTGACTAATAGGTTTATTTGGAAAAGGAGCTTCCGTAAATTCAATCTCTCTCACTACCTATCAGACCTCAGAAACATTGATTGGACAAACTTTTACTTGGCCCCATGCATCAATGCTGTAGCTACGTTCTTCAGTAACACACTAAGTAACATTATCAACGGACGTGCCCCCATGATTAAATGCAGAACCCGGATGTCTTCCTGCCTCTGGTTCACACCTGAGCTAAAATCGGCACTAAACAGGAGGGACCCTCTCAGGACAACAGCCAGACGAGCCAATCTACATGCAGACTGGGCAGCTTTCAGAGCCTGCTAGACAGACTGTATCAAAAAGATCAGAACCTCAAAAGCAAACTACTATCATCTCTAGAGTCAGCGAAGGGCATCTCCACCAAATTCTGGAAAATCACAAAATCAGCTGAAGGCAACAAATAGTCTTCCTTGTTACCCAGCAGTATCTCGTTCAAGGGTAACACCTTTTCCAATAAGTCCAATACTCTATTCAGTTTCAATTACCACTTTTCAACTGCGGGCCTGGCATTCAATACCTTCAAAGCGGCCACACTTATCTCCAGCTTGCCAAGAATTCCCCCGGCACCAACCAAATACAGCTTTTCCTTTGCACCATTCCAGTTCAAAGAAGTTGAGGACCTTCTTCTTCATCTAAATGTTAGCAAAGATGGAGGTGCGAATGGAATAGGACCTTTCTTCCTCAAAGCTGGCTTCCGGTACCTTACTGCTCCCATACTGCACCTGTTTAACCTGTCCACCAGCACCAGTTCTGTCCCCAAGGCATGGAAGATAGCTCAGGTCCTACTGCTGTTCAAATCAGGTGACCCTATGGACCTGAACAACTACCACACCATATCCATTCTACCACTTCTGTCAAAACTCTGAAAAATTAGTAAATGCCCAGCTAAGAGACTATCTAGAAAAAACAAACCTAATAAACCCTGCCCAATCTGGATATAGACTGTCCCACAGTACTACCTCAGCCCTAGCTACAGTCACTAACAATTGGCTCCTCGTCATGGATAAGAAACAAGTGACAGGAGCGTTTTTTCTGGATCTCAGTAAAGTCTTCGACACCATCGGCCATGCTATACTACTTGACACTCAATATTGCCATGGCATCTCCGGCCCTGCAGTGTCATGGTTCAGTAGCTACTTGGCAGACAAATGGCAACAGATGAAAGCAGATGGTTCACTCTCCCTGCTCCTTCCATAACAAGAGATGTTCCACAAGGCTCAGTCCTTGGTCCTCTATTATTCATGCTATACAGCAATACTATTGAGAATATCACCAAAGCAAAACTTCATCTGTTTGCAGATAATACTGTGATATGCATATCCAGACCCTCAGTAACCAAAGCCCAAATGGAGCTCCAATCCGAATTTGATCTTCTCCATCTCAGCCTGGCCCAATCAAAACTTCTCTTAAATGCCAAACAAACAGAAGTCATGTACTTCTATTCTAGCCAGCTCACTTCTAGCACAAACGCACTAGCATCCCTACCCCCCCCAATCAAAACTCTCCTGGACGATGACCTTGAGGTTGTTAGCAACTTCAAATACCTAGGTTGTGATCTAGAACAACACCTAACATCTTCTGTATGGATTGCTCCTCTTGTTAATAAACTGTGCCAATGAATTGGCTTCTTCTTCAGAAAAAAATTCCTATTTACTATTGAGGCCAGACTATGATTTGTCAACTTTCATGTCCCTCCTCGACTATGCTGCCATAGTTTATGGCCGAAGCTCAGACTCCCTGCTTCAGCAATTGGACATGCTTTACCACAGAGCAATTAGATTCATTTCTAATGCCCATCGACAGATGCATCACTTTGAACTAGATGCCTATTTGGGTTGGACCTCATTGTCGACTAGATGCTTCATCCACTATCTCACCTGGTTATACAGATCTCTGCTGTCTAAGCTCCCCTCCTATATTTCTACTCTCTTTCATCATACTGCCTGCCAACACACATTATGCAGCAATGATCACATCATGCTAGAAGTCCCATGCATACGCACTCGGTTCAGTGAAATGGCTATAATCCATGCACTACCGGCAGCCTAGAATAAAGCCCAATCTAGCCTCAAACTGCAAATCCTAATACCCCTACGAAGTTTCAATAAACTGGTCATCAACAAAATTGGTGACTCCTGTGCATGTCACTGACTTTATGTTATATACCTCATCCGCCTCAGTCTCGCCCCCCTCCCTAGTTTACGTTCCTCCTCAATCACACTTATCTACCCTTTCATCCCTCCCCCTGCTCTCTCACCTTTCTGCCCTCCTTTCAGCCCCTAGCTCCTCCCACCTTCCCCCCCCTCCTCGCTCATGCCCTCACCTACCCAGCCCTGATTCAATAACCTTCCCCCTCCTGACCCTCACCTATTGCCCACTCTCTCTCTTCTATGCCTCCAAATCTTACCAATTCTTACTAATTACCCTCTGTTTGACCCATGGTGTAGCCCTGTGAGTACAAAATGCTCCAAATGTTTATCAAATGTTCTCCCATGTCCTAACCTCATTGCTCTACAGCACTTGAGGACTACTGCATATATTTTTTTTGTATATAATTCTGTATTTCTTTTCTTTTTTCTCTCTTATTCATGAATATTTATGTAATACCCTAACCCTAAATTTATGTAGTAACCTAAAGCCGCTTGAGCTATGACTATTTGCTCAGGACCTCCTTGTAAATGAGCCTGCTCAATGGAGTATTTCCTGCTAATAAATTTGAACAAAGTGTATGATTTTTCTAAAATTTCATTAAAAGGTAATAGAAAGCCATTTTTAATAAAGATGCCACCATTAAGGCCTCAGCTTCTGGGAACCATGACTTTATAAAGACTTTATTATTAAGTTTAGAGTTATGGCTATTAATAAGAAGCTGATTAATGTCATAAGAGAAATGAATATCCAGGAATTTGGTCATTTGATTATGTACTCTGAGAGAAATCCCTATATCCATACTTTTAAGAGTTGTAGGTAAATTAGAAACCTTCATGCAGAATAAAGCCAAAGGGGATATTTAAATTTTTTTAAGAAGGTATAACTTCATGTCCAGACAAACTGGTTTATAACTACAAATATTAATATCATGGGTGATCCATTTAAAATATTCCTTGATGCAAGTGGACATTCAATAAAGTATACAATTAGGTATTTTAATACCACACTGGGATCTAGGAAACATTAATTTGTTTAGAGAAATTCTAGGTGGTTTATTCCGCCATATAAAATCATTAATTATACTATGTAATGGGACAAACCAGGGAGAAATGAATTCATCGTATTTAAAGGATGAAAAAAATCCAGGAAAGATATTCATTTTTACAATACTTACTCTACTTAATAAAGAACGAGGGAGTAATTTCGATCTATTAATATCCTGTTTCAATTTAACAATTAAATTACTAATTATTAAGATTTCAGTTAACCATTTGGGCATCAGCTTGTGATAAATTCCCCAGATATTTCATATGATTAGGTGACCATAATAAACCTAGCTTTGTATTATCTTCTTTGAATAAGCCATCATTCAGTGGCATGACCATTTTATCTTTATTCAATTTATTTTTTTTTGCATTTTTTTTTAGAATTTCAAAAAATTCCATTTACATATAGTAAAATAAAAATGCACAGTTCATATTCATTTTTCTTATTTACCACTCACATTAATGCATTCAATAAAACTCTTATTAGTTTATGGTTAACAGACCTATTCAGCCTTAACAAAGCTGAAATACAAAAGATAAAAACACAATAGTCCAAACAGGACTACAAGGGAGGCATTATAGCGCAGTGGTTTAAGGCTCTGAACTGCAAATCTGGAGACCTGGGTTTGAATCCCACAGCCCCCACTTGCATACTGTGTGACCCTGAGCAAGTCGCTTAACTTCCCTGTGCTCCCAGGTTGCACCTGTAAACAACATTTCAACTTAGTGTGCTACTCCTGGTTAAACAATTGGAAAAAACAACAGTCCAAACTGAATATGTTAAGATCACATAATCTGGATACATAGAAAGAAAAAGGATTCTTTTGCTCAGAATATAATTCTATCATCACATTTTTAATATTGTGCAGGTTCTCAAAATTGTAGCCCATCAACATTTGTTCAGTGCCCCTTATCTATTTTCTGAGGTATGCCCTCCCAGGACCCCCCTTCCCCTCAGCTTACACAAGGCCTATGCTGTTCCCCCCTCTCTCAACATCAACACTTCTCCCGGAGAAAGGACCATCAAAAATGTGTCCCAGTCATTCATAAATCTCTATTCCCTGCCCATTAGCACATATGTCAAACTATCTATTGCAAGTACTTTTATGGCCAGTCCCCTCCATTGCTTCACCATTGGGACCGAGCTGGTAATCCAGAGATTCTGTATTCCCTGCTGGGCAACAACTAGCAACATTTTCAGCCATCTGGGGTACAAGCCCCATTCTCCTTCCCCCAGGTCCTCTACTCCCACTAATAGCGACTGTGGGGTTATCTCAATTGTGTGCCCTTCCATCTTGGTTAACTTGTGTGCAATTCTCCTCCAATATACTGCAAGATGGGGGCATTCTCAGTAATAGAGAAATAAGTACCTCAAGCCGCCCCACATTTGCCACAGTATGGAAACTTGTGGACCATACTGGGTAGGTAATACAACCTATGTAGGAATTTGTATTGCATTTCTTTAAACTTATTGCAAAGGAGGAACCCCATATGTGAGGTCAGTATTAACTTTCAATTGTCTTCTGAGATCAGAATACCAAAGTCACGCTCCCACCATTGCTTCACCCTCTGGGTATCCTCCTGGAAGAAGTTCCTATCCAGATTTACCACCCTTCCCATCAGCCCCTTTTCATTCCTTTTAGCCCCCCAAATTTCTCTCTCCACCCCTGTCAAGGGAGTGTCTGCTGTCGACACCCTATTTAATCTCTGTCAACAATTCCTTACCCGAAAAAATGTGAACAAATGTGAGGTGGGTATCCCCAATCCCATCTGAATTTCCTCGAATGTATACATCCCTTCCTGGGTAAGGAGGTCACCCACACATCTAACCCCCTTATCTTGCCATATTTGGAACCCTTAATCTTTAAACCTTGGCAAAAAAAATCCAGGTTACCTGTCACTAGTACCAGTGTGGTGTGTACTTGTTCAGCTCACCTCCTTTTCTTAATATGCCCCCATGCTTCCAGTACCGTGACTACTAATGGATTTGGGTTTCTTAATCATCTACAGGCTTGTGTCCCTCCTTCTCCTAGGTAGGCAGAAACTCTTCCTGGGCACCCTTCCTCCTATAAGCCAAGCCAAATGGCTGCTCCACATTTATTAACCCAATTATGTATATATTTGTGCTGTGCAGCTAGAAAATATCCTTTAATATCTGGGAAGTTCATGCCCCCACTCTCCACTGAGGCCTTAATCCTTTTCAGGCTGATTCTAGATTTCTTACCCTGCCAAATAAATGTAAAGCCCTTATCTATCTTGTTTATGTCTTTATTAGTTGGGTAAGTGGGCACCATCTGCATCACATACAAAATCCTATGAAGGATGTTCATTTTCAACAGGTTAATTCTACCCAGCCCCAAGATCGGAAGGGCTCTCCACCTACAAAGGTCCTTCAAAATTGTTTCAAACATGGGGGTACAATTTAGAGCATATGAACTACCCAAATCCCATCTCACCCTGATACCTAGGGGATCCACGATGGGTCGTCGACAAAATATTTGTCAAATGACCTGACAGCGAAACCGGCAGGTTGACTGCATTTTGCAGTCGGCTACCAGTTTCCAAAACACATTCAGCTTACTTCGGGGGGCTTTGCCCTCGAACCCCCACATGGGGGCTGTGCCCTGAACCCCCCACTTAGGATTCTCAACTCTGAGTTGGAGCTGATTCAGGAGGTACTGGATCCCCAACAGACAGTGCCAGGTTCCAGTGGGTTCCCTACAGCGATGTGGCGCTGTTGTCACGGTAGGAGACTCCACTGTTGAAATGTCTATGTCGGGGGTGTATAATATACCTAGGTATGTGAATGCTCTATCTACTAATTTTAAGCCCCATGTAGCCCCCCTTCCCCATTCAAGTATATGATTTCTGAATTGTTAATATTCAGTTTATACCCCGAAGATTTCGCAAAAAGACTTACATTCTCCAGGAGAGCAGGTATAGATCTCTCCAGGTTTGTTATGAAAAGTAAAATACTATCTGCATGTAGTGTAATGGTGTGATGTACCCCCCTTACCCATAACACCCATAATCTGTGGGTCAGATCTAATTTCTATAGCCAGCGGCTCTACTGCAAGAGCAAACAAGAGGGAGGAGAGAGGGGACACCCCGCCTGGTGCCTCTCCCAAGTCAAACTCCTCAGATGGTAAACCATTAACTAGCACCCATGCCCTTGGTGCTTTGTAAAAAGCTCCCACCAATTTTATAAATTCCTCCCCTAGTCCAAATCTCTCCCAAATCCTCAGCATATACGGCCACTCTATCCTATCGAATGCTTTCTCGGCATCCACAGACAGTACACAAGCTTGTCCAGGATGCCGAGTGCCCCACCATATCACATTCAGCAATCTTCTCCTATTGCGATATGACAATCTATCCTAGATGAATCCCCGCTGGTCGGGGTGAACGATCAGAGAGAGTACCTTTTTTAACCTCAGGGCAAGGACTTTTGTCATAATCTTATAATCATAATTTAAAAGGGATATTGGCCTATATGAGGAGCATTTTGCATGGTCCTTGTTCAGCTTGGGAAAAACACAAATGTTAGCATCACAGCATGTCCTAGGTAGTCTCCTCTCTCCCCCCCTGCCTCTTCCAGCAAATCCCTGAGTGGTGCAGCCAAGTCCCCTTTCAATTCCTTATAGTACTCTACACCAAACCCATGTGGCCCTTCCACTTTTCCTCTCTGTAGGGTCCCTAGTGCCTTAGTTATTTCTGCTACCGTGATCTTACCCCCATATAACTCTCTTCTCTTCATCTAGAGCTGGGATATTTAACCCCTCCATGAATGTTTCCATAAACTGCTTTGAGCCCGTGCACTCTGCCTGGTACAGCATCTCATAATAATCTTGGAAACATTTTCATATTTGTGAGTCCTCCTGTACAAGGTGTCCCTCCCTTGTTCTAATATGTACTATCACCTTCATAGATACATACATAGATACATAGACAGTGTCAGCAGATAAGGGCCTATGGCCCACCTAGTTTGTCCATTTGAGTTTGTAACTTCAGTTTATGTTTTCCTAGAACTCTGTTGCCCCTTACCCCTGACTTCCAGAATTCCTTTGTGTCTATCCCATGCATTCTTAAATCCCGTGATCGTTTCAGCCCCCACGACTTCCTCTGGCAGGGTGTTACACTTGTCCACCACTCGTTCTGTGAAGAAATTCTTCCTCACATTTCCTCTGAATCATCCTCCCTCCAACTTCATTCCATGCCCTCCAGTCCTGGAACATCTTTTTCACTTAAAAATAGTGTATTCATGCACCCTGTTCCTCCCTGTAAGATACATGTACGTCTCTATCATGCCCCCTCTCTCCCTCCTCTCCTCCAGGGAGTACATATTCAATTCCTTCAACCTGTCCTCATAGGACTTGTGATGCAATCCATGTACCATCTTTGTTGCCCTCCTCTGAACCTTCTCTAGCCTGTCTATGTCCTTACGTAGGTAAGGTCTCCAGAACTGTACACTGTACTCCACGTGGGGCCTCACTAATGTCTTGTATAGTGGAATTATAACCTCCCTTTCCTGCTGGTGATGCCCCTGCCTATGCATCCCAGCATCCTATTTACTTTACCTGTTGCCTTGTCACACTGTTTCCCTACCTTGAGGTCATCAGAGATGATAACCCCAAGATCCCTTTCCTGCTTGGTGCCTACTATATCCTCACCCCCCCAACTGATATATTGTGCCAGGGTTTTTGTGCCCTATATGCATTATCTTGCACTTCTTTGCATTGAATTTCAACTGCCAAATCCCCTGACCATTCTTCAAGTTTCTGCAGGTCCCTTCTCATTCTGTCTACACCCTCTGGTGTGCCTACTCTGTTACAGAGTTTTGTGTCATCAGCGAACAGTAAAATTCTGCCTTCTAGGTCCTGCGCAATGTCACTGATGAAGATGTTGAATAGGACCAGTCCCAGCACTGATCCCTGTGGTATCCCACTAGTCACTCTTCCCTCTGTGGAGTGACAGCCATTTACCACCACCCTCTGTGTCCTGCCGCCCAGCCAGTTACCTACCCACCACACTACTGTCCTGCCCACACCCATATTCCCAAGTTTGTACAATAGTTTTCTATGCGGCACAGTGTCAAAGGCCTTGCTGAAGTCCAGATATGCCATGCCCACTGCCTTCCCCTGACCCACCTCCCTAGTCACCCAGTCAAAAAATTCAGTGAGGTTGGTCTGACATGACCTCCCCCTAGTGAAACCATGTTGCCTTGGGTCCTGCAGTCCATTGACAACCAGATGTTCCACCAATCTCTCCTTCACTAGTGCTTCCATGATCTTCCCCACTACTGAGGTGAGGCTGACTGGTCTGTAGTTCCCCGCTTCCTCTTTGTTCCCACTTTTGTATAAGGAGACTACATCTGCTGTCCTCCAGTTTTGGGGTACCTCCCCTGTTTCCAGTGATCGGCTAAACAGGATAGCCAGAGGTTCAGTTACCACCTCTCTTAGTTCTTTAAGGACCCTGGGATGCACCCCATCTGGCCCCATTGCTTTATCAACTCTTATTACTTCCAGTTCCTTCTGGACCCTTTCTTATGTAAAGGGACTTGTGTCCATTTCTGCACCATTCTCGTCCCTTGTACTCCCTTCAGACCCATTACCCTCCTCTTACTCAGTAAAGACTGAGCAGAAATACCTGTTCAGTATGTCAGCTTTACTGTTGTCATCCTCCATGTGGCCCCATCCTCCCCCTTCAGTCTCACTATTCCTCCCTTTGCCTTTCTTTTTTCACTTATGTACCTGTAAAAGGTTTCGTCCCCTCTACCCACTGATTTTGCAATGTGCTCTTCTGTCTGAGCTTTGGCTTCCCTTACTGACCTCCCTGCCTCCCTTTGCTTCTCCTTGTACTTCTCCCTATCCCCTTCTGCCTGTGTCTTTTTGTATTGCCTAAATGCAATATTTTTGGCTTTCACTTTCTTTGCTTCCTCTTTGGAAAACCATAATGGCCTCCTCTTCCTTTTCCTCTTGCTAACCTGCTTAATGCATAATTCTGTTGCTCTTGTAATCCCTGTTTTAAATACTGCCCACTGTTCCTCAACCCCTGATTCCTGCCCCATTCCCCTTAATGCCTCTTTCAAGTATCTCCCCATTTTCCCAAAGTCTGCCCCCTAAAATCCAGGATACGTGTTTTTGTGTGGTTTGGTTCTGCTCCTTCTGTGATTTCAAACCACAGTGACTGGTGGTCACTGTTCCCCAGGTTCTCCCCCACTGTTACCCCCATCACACTGTCCCTGTTTGTGAGCACAAGGTCCAGTATTGCCTTCTGCTGAGTTGATTCCATGACCAGTTGCTTGAGGAAGGCACCCTGAAGGGAGTCCAGGATAAATCTGCTCCTAGTTGATGCTGCTGCTGGGATGCTCCAGTCCACATCTGGAATACTTAAGTCTCCAACCAGTACTACCTCATCCTTGTCTGCCATCCTTTGGATGGCTAGCATCAGCTCCCTATCTGTTTCTTCCTCCTGGGCTGGTGGTCTATAGATCACACCTGTGCAGATGGATGACCCCATTTTCCTTTCCAGCTTAACCCACAGTATCTCTCCCCAATTTTGTTCCTCCTGGATCTCTGTGGCCCTTATGTCATTTTTCATATACAGTGCCACTCCTCCTCCTCCCTTCCTACCTGCCCAGTCTCTTCTGAATATGTTGTAGCCAGGAATGGCCATCTCCCAGCGGTGGTTATCAAAACTAACAACAACTAAATAAATAAATAAAACTAAAATCATTACACCAGGTTTCTGTGATGGCCACAATGTCCAAGTCTGACTGCACCATGACAGCCTCAAGATCTTCCATCTTGTTGCTAAGGCTCCTGGCATTGGCACACATGGTTTTCCATGATTTGACCTCCCTAGACTGTTTAGCTGTTCTACTCCAGCCCCTTCCCTGGTTGTCCTTTATCCCTGGTTCTCCTTGCTGTCTGCCCTTCTGCTGATTTTTTGCCCCTTTTCTGCCTATCCACCTCTTGGGTGCTAATCTTCATCTTTTGCACACTGTTTTGTTGAGATATCCACTCTTCCGGTTCACTGGTTCCACTGCTAGCTGTGGGGAGTGAGAAAGTAGGCACCCTCCTTGTTGGTCTGCTGCCCCCCTTGGCTAGTTTAAATGCTTATCAATGTAGCATTTAAACTTATCATTGAGTGCTTGGATTCCCCCTCCAGGATGGATGCAGGCCGTCAGGCTTGAACAAACCTCCATCCCTCCAGGTGGGTCCCCAGTCACCAATGAATCCAAACCCTTCCTCACAGCACCAGTTCTTCAACCATGAGTTAAAGTTCCTGGTGCATGGACCCCTATGCTCTCCCATGCCTCTCACAGGTAGTACTTCTGAGAAGGTGACAGAAGTAGCTACTTGCTTGAGACCCCTTCCCTATTTCCTAAATTCTTCCTGAACTTCCTTTGGCTCCCCATTTGCCAGGTCATTAGTACCTAGGTGGATAATGACATCCAGCTCACCCTCCTGTCTTGCCTTCCCAGCGATCCCCAGGATCTTCCTTCCATCCCTTCATGATGTGGCACCTGGTAGGCACCTCAGCTCCCTGTCCTCCCCCTCCTGTATTCCTAGCTGGATCCCTCTTATGATGGAGTCCCCCACCAGGATTTGTTTCCGCCTCCTCTGGGGTCCACTGCTCTCCCCACTGAGATCACCTCCTTGGCTAACCTCCACATCCTTTCCTTCCACGTCTCTGGGTACCACTATTTGGTTGCCCCCATTTGCCAGTGTGGCATATGAGTTCTTGAGTGGAATAGGATCTGAGATGTGCCTCTGCCTGACCATCTTAACCTACCCTGAGCCCACTGTCATCCAAGTGCTTCTCGTTCTCGGCATCCTTTGAGGCAGCGGCATTGGACTGGGTGGTCTCTGGATAGGGGTGATGGTACTCCTGACCCAGGTTACTTCCGCTCTGAGTCTGGCTACCTCATCCCACAGTCCAGAGAGATACATGCAGATAGGGCAGCACCTCAGTGTCCAGAAGGTCTGCCTGAATATGACTGCCCCGCAGCCACTGCATTGCACCACTCCCCACATTATACTGCAATTATACTGCTATTCCACTACTTGTCTGTTACTGAAGCTCTCCTAGTTCCCTTTCTATTCATTTACTATCCTAAAAATCCTGCCACTGATCCTCAGATACTTAAAAAAAAAATATATATATATATATATATATATAAATAAATAAATAAATTAGTCAAAACACTTGTGCTGAGGATGGGCTTCTTCCCTTATGCCCTCCTACTCCACACCCTACTGTCCCTGTGTTTAGCTCCTGTCAATCAGATTTAACAGGGCATATAATTAAGAGTCGGGGAAGGGGGGTGGAATTTGCAGCAATTAAAGACAGCAAAGAAATACACCACCACTACATTTTAAATTTTCAACTGCCCAAAAACAATTCTAAGTAAAGACAGCAAAGAAATTACAGTGTCACTAAAAGCCCACAATCTAAGTTTAATAACAAAAATAGCAATTACCAGTTATTGTAAAGCAATGAAATGAATATGTTTCCTTCCCCTTCTGGCTTCTTCATTGTTTTACCCCCATTAGGTGCACCAATAAAGGCCCCAGTTTATTTCCCCATTCTTATATTTTTTGCTGGGCAAAGAACATTCTTGCTTTAGCTTCCTCTGTCAGGCAAAGGTTCAGAGCCTCCCTAGCCACCTGCAACTTTTGCAGTGTCCCTTCATCCCTAGTATCTATGGCTCTATCTTCTAAATCCACAGTTTTCTTCTCTAGGTCCAGCTGTTTCTGTCTCTTTTCCCTTTTAACCCTGGCTGTGTATCCAATTATCACCCCCCTCATGTAAGCCTTCCCTGCTTCCCAGTAACTACCCACTGTGTCCACTGTTCCTTGATTATGTTCCACATAAGATTTCCACTGTGTCTTGATGTATTCCCGAAATTCTTTCTTCGCTAACAAGTAAGTAGGGAACTGCCATCCTCCCCTTCCTTCCTCCATCTGTGTGAGACGTACCTCTGTTTGTACCATAGCATGATCTGATACAACAATTGATCTATGCTTCGCATTCATTACTCATGGATATAATTGTCTGGGAATATGTATACAATCTAACCTAGACCAATAAACATGTGGGTGAGGAAAAAATGTATACTCTCGGGCCCCAGGGTTGGAAGTCTGCCATGTGTCCACCATATTCAAGTCTGATAACTCCATTTGCCACTGCTGGATAGCCCCCATCATTCTAATTCTTGTCCCAGAATAATCCAACTTGGGGCCAGCCACACAGTTAAAATCTCCTCCCATTATTAGGTTGGGAAACTGCTCCCTAGTAAGCACATCTATGATTGTCTGGTAGAAGGCTGGGCCAGCGCTGATGGGGCATATACACTTTCAAATGTCAATTCCCTTCCATATACCTACCCTACTATAAAAATGTAACGGTCCTCCAAAGGACCCTTAACCGTGTGATGTATCGTAAAAGGAAAGTTCTTGTGTAACAATACAGCCACCCCTCTCTTATGAGAGTTGTATGATGACGCATGGCAGGCTCCCACCAACTTGCCGTGTTCCCTCAGAGTCAAGTGAGTTTCTTGGAGCAGTGCGACACTAGCCCCCTTTTGCTTAAGTGCTGCTAACACCTTAGTTCTCTTAGCTGTGGAGGTGAATCCCTTCATATTCCATGATATGACAGTTGTAAACTGACCCTTCACCATTTTTGTTTCTGATATAGTCCCTTAATCCCCCCTTAGGCACCAGCTGACCCCTGTACTGCACATCATACCTCTTATTTCTGAGCATTTGAACACAGTACATCATGTGATCCATATGAACATGAAACAGAACTATGAACATCAAACAGATAAATATCCAAACACCCCCACATTTGCTGCTTCCTGCTCTACCCAATTACCTCCAATATATTACTTGGTTTCCTACAATTTGCTTGTTCCCCCAAAGCTGTAAATGTGATTCGCAAATCTGGTTGTCCACATACCCATCCCATATACCCTCCTTCCGCATTACAAATGATTAGCCCATTACTTTTGTGTTTGCATTCATTCCTTGTTTCCCACTGCTATCACCAATACTAATGCTCCGAGCCCTTGGTCTGAGCCTGATATAGCGTAACCCCTCACAGATGACAAATCTCTTAACTAGCTGCCCTGTTTAAGGCAGTTTGGGCCCCTCCCCCTGGGTAGACTCTGAAAAGTATAGCCGCATCCTGGCAGCCCCAACCAACCTCCCAGGACTCCAATGAAGATCCTCTTCCCCCGACTCAACTCCAATCCCACAACCTACATACAGCCATATATATGCCCAATATAACAAAATCACTGATACCCATTAGGTTCTTGATTCTCTTACCCCCTTCCCCGCCATAATGAGCAAGCAGGGAGCAGCACATACACCTTGGCCACTCATCCCCCACCCATATCACATCAACATATTCCCAGTTGTACCGCTCTCCCAATAATAGGGTTCACAAGTCCTTTACTTCCCCTTCATGCTCTATGCCATCAGACTCTCCCCCCTCCCACCTCCTATGGTAATCCCATCAAATCTACAGTCTATATTTTCAACTCTCGCATCCGTGTTTTGAGTGTTTTCCTATATCTTGCACTTACTTATACTTGCCTCCTATCCTGCTGTAAATAGTGCACAGACTTTTTATTTTTAGATTCCTTAGACTCCTTATTTAAATTTTAGCCTGATTACCTGTTTGTCAGATATATTTTGTACAGTCACCATTATTTGCTTTTCTCTTGTACCTTACTTTTGTTTGTATATGCATCTGTTTCTGGACTCTTTGTATTTCACATTTTCTCCTGTGTTGCCACCTGCTGTGGCCTGGGTTGTGCATGAAAATGGTCCACTGGATCAGTGCACTTATCTGGTTAACAAAGACTTACATAAATAAGTAAATAAATATTTTAGCAACCAGAGTCCATTCAGTGTTGTGAGCTGCTCCCGGGAATCCAGAGCATGGCAGGGGATGAGGCCAGTGCCTTCAAATATCTGCACAATGCCCCCCTTCCCACGCCCCGAGAACTCACCATTGCACTGCAGCTGCCACTTCTCCCTTTTGGACTGTGTCCACCTCTGTTGGTGATCGGGTTGTTTCTTTTTCAGTCCATCCTGCTGGCACATTGGGATGTGTACAGTCCATTTCACTTACATACATGTCCGAGTCATTTCCAGACCATGATCCTGTTGGGCCTATCAGGCACTAGTCCCGAATGCATAATCCGCCAAATTGTTCACTCTGCATGGCAAGTTCAAATCCCCACCAAATATGTTGCCCCAGTATCGCTCGAAATGGGCATGGGTGATGGGCGTCACAAAATGACAAGTCAGACCTCTGGGCATCTAAGGCAGGAGTCAAGGTGGAGCAAGTTCAGATCACCCCAAAGTCCCGCACGTGGTCAGTCAGGTCCCCCAGAACAAACGCCATGCCCTGGTGTTGGAAAGAAAAAAGTTAAATCAGTAACTGTTCAGTCTCTATTTCACCCTTTCTTATTCCTTTTGTCCCAATCATCAATGAAGGCTTGCAGCTTCCCCGGTTCCCAGAATGAATATGTGGCCCCTTCCAAATTTACCTTCACTGTAGCTGGGTACATCATGAAGAATTCTAGGCCTCTTTCCCTCAGACTGTCCATTTGGTTATGGAATGCCTGTCTCTTCCTCTGAACTCATGCAGACATGTCCTGATGCAGCAAAAGTCTGTGTCCATCAAATATGAGCTCCTTTTTCCTTTCTATATGCTGCCATGAGTGCTTGACAGTCAAAGTGATGCAGCCGAAATATCTCTTGTCTGGGCGGCTGGTCATTGGTTGGATGTGGAACCAGGGATCTATATGCCCACTCAACTTTTAGCTTGCCACTTGTCAGGGACGTCCCCAGTAATTAAGGTAGAGTCTCTGCACAAAAATCCAGCAAGCCTCCTCCTTCAGCTCCCTCCGAGTGGCCTCGTATCCTCAAGTTGTTTCATCTGCTATAATTCTTCTGAAAGTCCAGGGCCTCTCATAGCTCCTCCATGTCCTTCTCCAGCTTAGTGACTTTGTCTGGTACTACCCGTGTCGTATCCTCTATGTCCGACACTCTTTGCTCCAACTCATCCAGTCGAGTAGAATGCTGCTTTATTTCAGCCATCAGACTGGAAATTGAGCGTTCAGACTGGTCCCATCGCAGATTAACATTGTTGAGGATCTAGTCTGTAACCGCTTTGCAGATTAGAGCAATCTCCACGGCCAAGAGGGAGATCGGACCTACTCCACTGGTTGTCCTGCCATCTTGTGAACCCACTTTCTTTGCATTTTTAGATGACTGGCGGGATGTTTTGTCCAAGGTAAGGTATTCATCCATGTCAGTGCTAAGTTAGCAGTTCAAGGAATATAAAATATCTGTATTTACCATGGAAAAAGTATACTTTTATTAATTTATAATGTGAAGCATGGGAGAGATGCATCTTGTTCTGCTAGCTGCTCATTAGTGCCCCCTTTATTCAACTTATAGTAGGATATCTGACTGAAATCTTTAATCATGTCTAGGGCAGCTAGTATGGAATTAGTCGGATTAGAGACATGTTAAAGCACATCATCAGCGTATGCTGAAAGTTTTAAATGGAAAAAGCCCACCCTGATTCCTTGGATACTTGAATTAGTTAACAAGTGAAAAAATTCCCAGCTCCCAGATCTATGTTAACATTGGTCTGAGGAAGGGGTCTACCAGAAACGTCACCACGTACATCATGGCACCTGTCTCTGTTGGCAGTGGAGCAGATGGCTAATGGCAATTTTTTGGTGTTCTTCACTGCGAGTTTAGTTTTGCATTATGAGTGTTTTAGCTTCTCAGTAACACATGGAATTACTTCTCTGTAGTATGGCGTTTTTCGTACTGGTACAACAGCGTTATTAGAGCTGAGCTCTGACAGATAAGTGGCAAGAATTTTTTTTTTCTAAAATATGAACTGATGATTGTGTGGCCTTAGAGTGAGCAGGCAGATGCTTTACTAACAGATAAGAACTTTGAGCGCTTTGGGAATTTACCAGCTGGATGCAATTTGGTTAGAACGAACTGAGCACTGTGCTTTTTTATGAATTGACTATGCAATGAAAGGTAAATTTGATGAGAAATTCTGTCTTCATAGCTTGTGAGCAGAGGGGAGATGTTTTGAATAATTATAAACCCTCTTTGCACAAATTGCTCACTATTTTGCATTTCAGAGAGCAGCACTTTATGTGAAGAATATTGCCCTCATAGCCTGTGAGTAGAGGGGAGCGTTTTCCCAACATTTGGTTTTCCCAATGTAAGTACGGTGCAAAGAAACATTTTCGCACTTTTAAAGGGAGTGCTTTCACATAAGAGGCTTGCCGTCATAGCCTGTGAGCAGAGGCGAACAACGTCTAAATATACAGCTTGCTCAGATATAAGCACATCAGTAAGAAGTAATTGATTGAGCTTTGCTTTTTCCAAAAACAGCTGATGTGTTTAAGATTGCCCTGGATTATCACAAATGGTTCTGAACCTTTTTTGTACTTCGGGACATACGTGTTACAAGCAGTATTACACATGGTGCTCATTCTCCGAACAAGGAAAACTGTTTCTGATTTGCATAAAGCACAACTGCACTTGTTGTACTAAGCACTGTACTTTCAAGGTTGCTATATATAGGTATTCCTTTTATAAAATCGCCATCTGAGCAAGGAAGATTGGGATGAGTTTCTACCCTATAAACAGAGCTCCAAGATATAATTTCTGCTGACAATATGAAACTGAGTTTTAAGTGCATGATCTGAGATCTCTGCCAAGTTAACGATAACAAAGATAACTACAGATCTGAACTAATAAACAAGGTTTATCCTATTTTTGTGTTGCTTTGGTGCTGGTATTCTACTCAGATACAGTGGAGGAGGGAGTAGCTGTTTCCCATGTTACTTGAATTAGTATTCAAGAAATATAAAAGCGGTTCCAGATAAAGACAGAATAGAAATAGGGGACAGTGCGCACCCTTGACGTGTTCTGCAAAATAACTAAACACAGAATGAAAATACACCATTCCATTACAAAAATATTTGCTGTAGGATGTGAATATAGAAATCGTAACCATTCAGTAAATGTATTCAGAAAACCGAATTTCTTAAGTGTTACAATAAGGAACTCCAGATTGACCCTATCAAAAGCTTTCTCAGCACCCAGGGGCACTTGAGTCGCAGGGGATCTGAGGTACCTGGAAGAAAACATAAGATAATTCCTACTATGATTAGAGGCTTGTGTAAATGACATAAAGCCCACTTGTTCTCTGCATATCAACGGATTCCAAATGTTTTTAATTCTTTGAGTCAATATACAGTAGATGCTAAAATTTTAATATCACAGTTTATGAGTGAAATAGGGCGATAACTGCTAACCTTATCTCTAGGTTTATGTGGCTTTGGTAATAAAATTAGTAGTTTCCAATAATGTATAATCGTTAAACCCAGATTTTAAAATATATATGAATAAAGACTGTAGAACTGGTCCCACAGTATCTTTAAAGATTTTATAAAAGTTTTCCGTGAACCCATCAGGACCTGGTGATTTGTACAATTTTTAAATTACTGATAGCTTCAATAATTTCTAGATTACTAATGGGTTTAATTAAAGCCAATGCCTGCTCATGTCCAATTTAGGGACATTAAGATTACTTAAATACCCATTGATATCAGTCTGTGAAGGAGAGTTGGGAATAGGTCCATAGAAACGTTTATAAAAACCTTCAGATTCTGGCACAATCTCATACGGGTCAGTTTTAACTGAACCATCTCCTTCAGAAATAATAGAAGCAATATGTTTGGACAATTCAAGATTTTTAAGTGTATTAGCTAGAAGTCTGCTAGGTTTCTCACCTAAACCAGTATACTTTATTTTTGTTCTAAATGTGAGAAATTCTGCTCTTTCTTTAAAGTTTCATACTGATGTTTGCATATATTCAGCTCTTGAGAACTGATGGTTTGATTTTCTAAATATTCAATTCTGTTAAATATTCCAACCTTTCTTGATTTTGCTTTTTTCATGTTGAGATTCTAACAAATTCTCCTGTGATGTAACATCTGCAGGCACCCATATTATGTCCAATTTGTCCATAGACTTCAGGATAATTTCCATAAAATTCAAAATAAGCTGGTTAATATGATTTATAATATATTCATCCCTAAGAAGCTGGTTATTCAGTCTCCATATAACCTCTCTTTTGTAACTAGCATCTATTCTGTGCTTGATCCATACCAAGGAGTGGTCTGAAATGGCTTTAACTATAATCCTAGAGTCTATAATGTCAGGTATAAGTGACGGGTCAACAAAATGCAATCAACAAATAAGCAATAAAGTCCCTATAAAAGGTGGCTATATAAATCAGCTCCCTTATTTAGTAATTAGATAAACAGAACTTATCTTGCTTTTATTATAATAAAAGCCTAAGAAGCATAAACAGTTCCAAAAATGAAGGATATCAAAACGTAAAATCCCTACTTAACTATTGTAATGTCAGGTGTATCAGATTTAAATAGTATAAATCTTTGAGGGAGCATGTTATTAAGAATCCCATTTTAAGATGTATATATTGAAAACAGATTTTAAAGAACCATGGAGAAAATGAAGAACCTACTGATAGACCCCCTCATTTTTATCTTAATGAATTTTCAGGGTATAGATTCATTCAATCCTCACCAGAATCACAAAAATAAAAATCTTCTCTACAAGAAAAATTATAGTCCTAAAATTGGGCAGTCACAACTTTAAATCCTGCATTTATATGTAATTATTGCATGCCAGCAGCTCATTTAAAACATAAAAGCCCGATATATAAATACAATGAAAATTAAACAAAGGTAAAATGATGGCTGTTAATCCTTCCCATTTTAAAACTTTGACAAAGAAGGGGTTATCAAAGAGAGACTCTCCTAAATAGTAAAATTCTAATCCACTGCCATAGTGCTGGCATGCCACATGAAATAAAATATATTGCCATTTACTGAAATTCTATGCTGGCAAGGATACCTCCCTACATAAGCACTGCATGTATACCTATTAGCAAGTTAAGCTTTTTCGAAACAAAAAAAAGCACACAGAAATAAGATTTACTTTGCCATCGTCAATGAAAAAGGCTCCTAATCATAAGCAGCCACCCAACCTTGGAATATACAGCTAAGCAGAAACATGGATGTAACCCCTAGATGGCGCTATCCCAGGGGCTACTACCCCTGCCTGATTTGCCACTAACAGGTTGAGGGGCCTGGATCCAATGGCGGGTGCCTCCACCCAGAGGTCAGGGTTTGCAATAGTTAAACTAACTTGGTCACAGCCCTCTGGGACACTGCAACCCCTTTCTTCCCACTAGTGGCCCAACACAATATATCAGAATTACCTTCACAGTATACACTTACTCCCCAGGTCTGGTTCCGCACTGGGACCTCCTGTGAAATGAGATACAGTGCAACAATCACAGTACAGTACTTTAACATAGACAAATACCTCAGGCAGTATAACTTTGCTGAAACAAGCAGCTCTTGATTTATTTAGGGGATATAACAAGGACAGGGGGAAATCAGGTTAATTAGCTTATCACTCTAATAATTCATTTATGGCTCTGTGCACAGGCCTATCCCTATCAGTTACTGTCCTGGGTACCCAAGCCCTAGTGGCTAGTCCAAACCGTGGCAGCTGGTAGGGGCCCTTTCACACAGAGAAAGGAGAATTAAACAGTCAGCAGTACAGTAATTCCATTTGGATTTAATGTGGCAATTCAACAGGGAGCAACCCTGAATTAGTACTCACGACCTCCAAATAAGATAGGGTCCTTCAATGTCAGCAGGGCTCACTTGAGGTACACAAACCTCTTCACACATCCATATAAAAGAAAGTACTATACCAGGCAGGCTGCATCTGTATCCCGATCGCAATTACTGCACAATACCCGGAGAACACAGCAGATTCAGTTCCTGACAGACCGAGTGCAATTTTCAGCAATTCTTCCAGTCTTCTACAGGGTGAGCCTGGTTTCTACTCTTCAGAGATCCTTTGATTCTTTTCACAGGACGGATTCAGTCCTAACAAGCTGTTACACAAGCTGCAGACCGGAACTCTGGGCCTACACACGTTTTTGACTAAAACTGCACACTGAAAAAGCACAGGGCTCCTTCCTTCTTCACTGCCAAAGCTCAACTGAACTCCAACTGACGAAACCGGCACTTCCTTTGAGTTCCTCCCAGTTCTGACTGGATTGGCTGTCACCACAATAGACTGCTGCTGTTGGTCCAAAAAGGCACTGAAGTCTAAACTACATCTCCCAGAGTCACTGCCCATACAATCCTCTTTGTGGCTGGCTCAGATTATGAGTCCAAGTTCTGATTCGTCCAAGGCATCATTTTAGAGCTAGCTACCCCACACTGATTGGTCCAGTTCAGCAGTTCAAAACTAGAATGGGGAACTAGCAGACACAGTTCTGACTGCAAAGAAAGCAGGTTAGACAAACTGTAATTTCATTATTACTCTAAATAATTTCTGGCAAACAGTTACATCTTTCAGATAGGTTCCTTGCACTCCTAGTGACTGCAAAATGAAGTGAATTGGCAGCAGCTCGAGTGGTACTCAGAGAAGCACACAGTCCCCATACAACTAATTATGTCTGCAAGCAGACAGCTCTTAAAGAGACAGTACCAGAGGCTCTAAAACACTCACTGATAAATGGCTTAAATGCCAAACACCATTCAGGCTTGGAGCATTCAAGCAAGCTCCTGAAGTCTTTGGGAACCCCCATTTGCAGGGGGTTACACCCTTCCTGGTTTGGGAAAGCTTGACGTCCGGCACAAGCAAGTACCCCCATAAGTTTCAACTGCAACCATACACATTTGCATTAGGCTCGCATATGTAATCATCTGTACAATATATCATTTTACCAAGAACACATTTCTGAAACATTGCAGTACGTCACTTTACACAGTATTACATACACATTGTACCATAACTCAAGTTATTACCTCTTGTTACATGAAACCTGAAGAGGGGGGCCCTTCCTATCAGTTACCTTGGGGCTGGATGGGGCAAGGGCACCATACTTAGAGGGCAACACAAGTAACTTGAGTTAGCACTGATGCTCAGTTTGGGCAATGAGCCTGGGACACACACTCCTTTTATGGACAACATTGAGAGGCAAGTCCACAGGCCTCCCAAGTGAATCATAACTGAGGTGCACCACAGGCTTTACAGCTCGACCAGTCTTTCTAGGGGAACTGTTATAGTCTCTGCACTCTGAGCCTCATTTTCAGCATTGTCCTCACTTGTCAGGAGTCTCCATTGGGGTAGAGAGGCTAGAACTTGGGGCACTTTCAGCTCCAGGAGTTACAGTTTCTGAGTCCACAACATTTGGCTCGATGGAGAGCTTTGGACACTGGCAGTGGACTGTCAGGGCACTCAAAATACTCTTCTTGTTCGGTGTATCACCAGTCTGCCCCAATCTATCATTTTCCTCCCCTGAAAGCTCAAACAGTTCAACCATGCACAATGATTCCATTTCATCTTGATCTGATGCTTTGCACTTCACTTTCTGGGAGCATTGGCTCCAGGGATGAAGCTGGGGGCTTAGACAGTCCAGAAGGCCCAGCTTTGTCTCCAGTATTGACTAGGATTGCCTCAAACAATTGACTCAGTTCGTAGAAGGATAGTATTCAAAGTCACTCTCACTTTCTTCCGATATGGACTGACAGTCATGCTCAACTGGACTTGTGGAGGGGAACGCTTAACTCTTTGCTTCTAGGGTGCAGACTTTCTTGATCTTTTTCAGCAGCAGCTCTAGTCACTGGTCCAGAGGGGCATCTCTAGGCTCAGACTCAATTAAGATTTGTCCAATGGGCAGTAAATGATTTCTATGCATTGTTTTTACATCTTTTGAATTATTCTCAGGCCTTACTTTGTACACTGGCAGATCATCTAGTTTGCTCACTACAATGTGAGGGAGATGGTGCATCTGTCAGCAATCTTGTGCTTGCCATGCAGTCCCAGATTTCTTAGCAAACCCCATCTCCTCCTGGAGTTCCTGTGCTTTCACCTTTTATCATACCTTTCTGTTGGCCAGATTTCTTTTGGCAGCCATGGTTTGAGCCAGTTGGCACGCATGTGTTAGCTGGGCCTTTAACTTTGCACATACTGTAAATAGTTGTCAGCTTGAACCCCATCAGGAGAGACCCCAAAACACACATCTACTGGTAGTCGAGCTTCTCTCCAAACATCAGGCGGTAGGGGGAGAATCCAGTGGCATCACTTTTGGTGCAGTTATAAGCATGTACCAGGGTGCTAATTTGTTGGCTCCATCTAGGCTTGTCCCTTGGGTGCAGGGTGCCCAGTATATCTAGCAAAGTGCGGTTGAAACGTTTCTAGGCTGTGGGTCTCCTGGGGGTGGTAAGGAGTGGTTCTGGACTTTGCTCCCCACAGAGAAAGCATCTCTTGATCAGACGACTCTCAAAGTCTCTCCTTGATCAGAATGGATTCTTTGGAGCCCCATAGTGAACAAAAAGTTTTCACAAGTACTTTGGCTACAGTGGATGCTTTCTGGTCTTTGGTGGGAAAGCTTGGGCATATCTCGTGAAATGGTCAGTGACCACCAGCACATTACTGATATTTCTTTGATCTGACTCCAAACTTAGAAAATCAATACAGACCAGCTCCATGGGTGCACTGGTGGTTATGTTAACAAGGGGCAGCCCTCTGGGGCAAAGCTTTCCTCTGTAAGCAGCCATCACAAGTTCGAATGTGTTGCTCCACATCAGCCCCCATCTTAGGCCAATAGAATCTGGATCTCACCAAGTCAAGTGTTCTGTCTATACCAAGGTGCCCCATTGGTTGTGCAAGGACCTCAATACTGAGTCTCGAAGGCAGTGGGCAGCACTAGTTGTTGTTTGTCTACTTGTCCCCTCTGTCTACTGTTTCTCTGTATAACAGTTTATTGATCAGTTTCAACTTAGGACCTTCTTTGTATAACAGTGCAGTTCTCAAATCAGTGGAGCGTAATTTGGACACATCTTTCCTGTATGGGCTTCTAAAGCTGCTTTGATCATGGGATCGCGGGATTGAGCCCGCGAATACTGTCATTGTCCAGCTGAGGCAGTGCACCAATGTCTATTGCAGAAAAGTGGCAATAAGCAGCAGGTATGCACTTCAGAGGCCCTCAAGCAATCCACCATGCAGTCCACTGCGTCCAGGACATTTGTTCCTCCCTGTCAACTCCGCAGAGTTCAATGTCAGGTTCTGCCAGTCGGACCCAATCATTCTGGGGAACAGGCCTCCGGAGAGAGCATCAGCATCTATGTGGTTCAGACCTGCTCGGGTATTCAGAGCATAGTCATATGTAGATAATGCAGAAAGCCACCTATGGCCAGTGGCATCCAACTTAGCTGAGGTCTGCACATAGGTCAAAGGATTATTGTCAGTTTTACTAGTATTTTAGCCCCATACAAGTACTCATGGAATTGGTCAACAATAGCCCACTTCAAAGCTAGGAACTCTAACTTATGTACAGGATAGTTCTTTTCGGATGGGTCAGGCTTCTACTGGCAAAGGCCACTGGTCTCACGCCATTCTCGTGTCTTGGTACAACACAGCCCCCAACCCTTGCAAGCTAGCATCAGTGTGCAGGACGAGGTTTTTCTTGGATCGGCATAGGCCAGCACTGGAGCATGGGTAAGTTGATATATGATCTCATGGAAGCAGTCTCACAATCAGGAGTCCAGCGGGCCCAAATACTTCACTCGGATGAAAATACACTCTTTTCAGTCTTGAGGATGCTGACTTTTGGTATTTTTGTGGTTGGGGATACCCTTGAGTAAGGTTACAGATGGCTGGATCACTCTTGAATAGTCCTTGATGAAGTACCGATAATAACCACAGAATCCCAGGAATCTTTGCAGTTCTTTTAGATTTTTGGGCTGTGGCCAGGTGGTCAAGGCCTCAACTTTACTTTGGGTCGGTTCTATTCCCTCGGTGGATACTATGTGTCCCCATACTTACTGATGTTTGAAAAAATTGACACTTATCAATGGACAGTTTACACAAAGTCCTCCAGTCGGTCCAATACCTTAAATAATCTGCTCTCATGTTCCTCCAGTGAGCTGCCAAACACAATAACATCATCTAGGTATACCAGGCACTCTAGTAAGTTCATGTCCCCACTGCACGCCCATCAATCGCTGAAAAGTGGCTGGGGCACCTGAAATCCCTTGAGGCATCCTCATGAATTCACAGAAGCTAGCGGACAGATAAAGGCTGTCTTTCACGGTCCTCTGGGGCCATCGATCTGATAGTACCCACTGCGGAGATCCAGCACAGAGAACCACTTGCTCCCGCTAGGCAGTCCAAAGCATCCTGAATGCGGGGCATTGTGTACTGATCAGGATAGTCCGCCGTTTAAGGTGCGAGTAATCCACACACTATCCTACTGTTCCATTCTTTTTCCTCACTACCACAATGGGGAAGCATAAGGGCTTCTGATTTTGTATTACACCAGCAGCTAACATCTCTTGCAGATGCCGCCTCACATCATCTATGTCAGCAGGTGCCAGGCGCCGAGACCTCTCACAAATGGTCTTTCGTCATGCAGCCGGATATTGTGCTCAGCTCCTCGTACCGATCCTACATCCCATTCCTTTAAAGAAAACACCTGGTCTCTCTGGGCAAGCTTCTCACTGATCTTCACTTTCCATTCAGCTGGCAGCGGGAGTCGCCAAATCAAACAAGTCAGGCTGCTACTCTGTCATTCTTCCTTGAACTCTTGTTGCTGGGTAGCACTGCAGTGTCTGCACAATGCACATTAGCCAGGATGCAACCTCTGTTTACTCGAATGTCTCTTTCAGACACATTATGAACTTGGACCATTACCCTTCTGGCATAAGCATGGGCTCTAGCGGCAAAATACTAGGCTTGACCAGCAGTCCCTCTGGCAATTTTCCATCGCCTGGTGCATCCAACATTAATATTTTATTCTTAACATCCTTTCTGATACGGACCTCTCCCTGTAAGGTACATCGGGCATTTGGCGCCAGGTGATCAGAGACTCAGGATCCTTCTTCCATACAATTCCACTGGTTCCTCTGGTTCTGTTTTTTCAGCATCTCTCTGTGCCTCATAGGCCTTCTTAATTAAAGCTGGAACTCTTAAAGCTTCTACTAGTCTTTGACCCTGTTTTTCATAACACAACTGTGCCAGCCTTCCTAACATATGAGCATTTGTTCCAATCAACAAAGGGACACCATCATACAGTTCAGTGGGGGACACTAAGGCTAGGTCTCTCACTTGTTCGCCACTCCAGCCACGGAGGTGGGGAAAGACAGCCAAATTCGGATATACCCGGAATAGGGTAGGCCTTCTCACTTAACCCCATACATGCAGTCCTTCTAATGGTTGTAGGGTACGCTTGACAAATGCTTCTGATACCAATCTTGGAACATAATTGTCACTTGGGAGCCACTGTCTATTATAGCTCTTGTAGACACTCCGCTCACCTTTACAGTGGTCTCCATGGAGGACCCACTATTCTGGACCAGTCTGGAGAGGCGGTAGTGGGGCCTGGCAACTGACCTGCCACAAAAGGACGTGAATTAGCATTTTTGGTGCCTCACTGGACTCGTCGTGGCACCTCTTAACCACTGATTTCTTCTCCGAAGCTCTCCTTGTAGCCTATATGCAACTTTGTCAGTGTCTTTTGGGACTGGCACTTCCCTTCATGTGCCCATCTTTCCCACAATTATAGCAAAACATACTTTCTGGAGTTTGAGCTGGCAGGCGCCACACTGGGAGCCAGGGCGGGGTATTACTAACTGGAAACCTTGTTATCTCTGTCTGCAGGCTGATAAGCATTTGGAGACATCTCGTCAGTTTCTCCACTTCCATGGTCAAGGAATCGAGTTCGGAGCTGATTATCAGTAGGAGATACATGGTGGGTACCCACCCCCATAGCAGATGCAGTCGGATATAGGTCAGGGGTCTGCATTTGCAGGCGTGGCCTTCTAAAGGACTGTTTTGAATTCTGATCTCTCTCAACAGTTCTGCCCATTGTGACATATCTTTTTCTCTTTCAGAGCACTCATTGACTGCCAACCTCTGCCCTGAACTTCACTTGATGGGTCACCCTCAGTCACTCGGGTCGTAGCCGCAGCTATTGGTGCAGGTCCCTCCCGAGGTCGCCTTTTTCTCAACTCCTCAATTCTCTCATTAACTCATCATGAGGTGGGGATTCCAGTCGATCTGCCAGGTGTAACTGAAGCAACAGCAGTTCTGAGAAGGGGCAGACTTAGGATCCTGTCCAGCCTGGTTCGGGTCCAGTTCAATCGCTGGCAAACTACCTTTTCTGAGGCATTCTTGCAACAATTTTTCCAGCCGAGATATACACACAGACAACAACTCCCTTGGTACTGTTGTGCATCTCTTACTCTCCACCATAGGTCCTCATCAGAATCTGGGCTCCATACACATTCTCCAAGGCCTCAAGATAGGCCTGTGCAGTCGCTTCAGGTTACTGGGCTGCTTAGCACGGATGGTAGCCAGGGCAGGACCTCGGAGGCTCTCACTAACCCTCTTTCGCATTTCCTTCCGAGCATTGCCATTCTAGCACTTGGGGCAACATAGTTCTATCCAGGTCTCCCAGTCATCCTCCCTTGGGGTGGGAGGGTGCCAGAGAAGATCCTCAACCTTCGGTAAGAGTCGTGACTAATGGCAGGTGCAGAAATAGGAGTCTGCATTGGTTCAGCCACCATTACGGGCACTGGAGCAGGAGAGGGTGTTGGGGAGGAACACCTCAGGTGGCAAGAATAGTTTCTTCAAGTCTCCACAGTTTTCCCTCTCCCAGCAACCATTCAGCAAATTTCTCCTCAAAGTTTCAGATAGTGGTGGGGCTGATTCCCTCGGTCTTTACTGTCCTTAGTTATCACTCTCAAGCAGTGAGGGCTCCTCTGGGGTAATGGTCTGTGGCACTTTGGAGCTATCTATGGGATCCTTAAACTCTACTAGGGCCAGGAAAGTGTGGGTGAGCAGATTAGCATGCCGACCCACCACCACAGGGTTTTGTAAACCTTCCACCTTGGAAAGTACTCCTGCACAGTGTCCGTATTGATACCAGAGGGATGTCCAGGATAAGCATAGCATTTTGGGGTCGATCTCCTCCTAGTACACCACTCCACCAGCCGGGTGCACAGCCACTTGTCGGGTACCCATTTTTTCTTTAACAGTGGTTCGTAAATATGGCCACTAGAGGACACACAATCCCAGCGGTGAGCCTCCAAGATGTAACCCTAGATGGCGCTATCCCAGGGCTACTACCCTGCCTGATTTGCCACTAACAGGTTGAGGGGCCTGGATCCAATGGCGGGTGCCTCCACCCAGAGGTCAGGGTTTGCAATAGTTAAACTAACTTGGTCACAGCCCTCTGGGACACTGCAACCCCCTTTCTTCCACTAGTGGCCCACACAATATATCAGAATTACCTTCACAGTATACACTTACCCCCAGGTCTGGTTCCGCACTGGGACCTCCTGTGAAATGAGATACAGTGCAACAATCACAGTACAGTACTTTAACATAGACAAATACCTCAGGCAGTATAACTTTGCTGAAACAAGCAGCTCTGATTTATTTAGGGGATATAACAAGGACAGGGGAAATCAGGTTAATTAGCTTATCACTCTAATAATTCATTTATGGTTTCTGTGCACAGGCCTATCCCTATCAGTTACTGTCCCTGGGTACCCAAGCCCTAGTGGCTAGTCCAAACCGTGGCAGCTGGTAGGGGCCCTTTCACACAGAGAAAAGGAGAATTAAACAGTCAGCAGTACAGTAATTCCATTTGGATTTAATGTGGCAATTCAACAGGGAGCAACCCTGAATTAGTACTCACGACCTCCAAATAAGATAGGGTCCTTCAATGTCAGTAGGGCTCACTTGAGGTACACAAACCTCTTCACACATCCATATAAAGAAAGTACTATACCAGGCAGGCTGCATCTGTATCCCGATCGCAATTACTGCACAATACCGGAGAACACACAGCAGATTCAGTTCCTGACAGACCGAGTGCATTTTCAGCAATTCTTCCAGTCTTCTACAGGGTGAGCCTGGTTTCTACTCTTCAGAGATCCTTTGATTCTTTTCACAGGACTTGATTCAGTCCTAACAAGCTGTTACACAAGCTGCAGACCGAACTCTGGGCCTTACACACGCTTTTTTGACTAAAACTGCACACTGAAAAGCACAGGGCTCCTTCCTTCTTCACTGCCAAAGCTCAACTGAACTCCAACTGACGAAACGGGCACTTCCTTTGAGTTCCTCCCAGTTCTTGACTGGATTGGCTGTCACTCACAATAGACTGCTGCTGTTGGTCCAAAAGGCACTGAAGTCTAAACTACATCTCCCAGAGTCACTGCCCATACAATCCTCTTGTGGCTGGCTCAGATTATGAGTCCAAGTTCTGATTCGTCCAAGGCATCATTTTAGAGCTAGCTTACCCCACACTGATTGGTCCAGTTCAGCAGTTCAAAACTAGAATGGGAACTAGCAGACACAGTTCTGACTGCAAAGAAAGCAGGTTAGACAAACTGTAATTTCATTATTACTCTAAATAATTTCTGGCAAACAGTTACATCTTTCAGATAGGTTCCTTTGCACTCCTAGTGACTGCAAAAATGAAGTGAATTGGCAGCAGCTCGAGTGGTACTCAGAGAAGCACACAGTCCCCCATACAAACTAATTATGTCTGCAAGCAGACAGCTCTTAAAGAGACAGTACCAGAGGCTCTAAAAACACTCACTGATAAATGGCTTAAATGCCAAACACCATTCAGGCTTGGAGCATTCAAGCAAGCTCCTGGAAGTCTTTTGGGAACCCCCATTTGCAGGGGGGTTACATGGAGAAAAGGGAATGTGCAAAAACCTTTGTATCCAAGTGGTTAAATGAAAATTAAAAGCTGTACCCCTTTTACTCATGTGTTATAGCTTAATTGCCTTGTGAAGAAATAACACAGCCATACAAAATATCCAAAGATGATAAATAAATTGACATTGCTCCAGTACTTTAAAGAAATTAAAAGCTGCATGTTTCACAGTAGTGCCTCTATAATAGGGATATTAACATAAGAAATCAAATAAAGGTAAAAAACCCTTCTTCACCACTCTGCAGTAATCAAGCATGAGCACCTGTACTCAGCACCAAGATTCCAAAACAGAAAATAAATTCAACGTGGTACAGCCAAAAAAAGAGTTGTTGCACCTAATGTAAAGAATGCACTAGCACACAATAAGAAACACACCATTACATTTACAGAAAGAAATACATAGCACACAAATTCCGCTATCAATCAGAGATTGCAACATAAAAGTAATAGATGTTCATTTAGATCATCCAGATTTAAACAAATCTGGAAATAAGTCCATGAGGGTTTTCCTAGATTGATCTGGGGATTTAAAAGAAAAGGTTTTATTTTCCTTATTCACAATCAGTTTAGCCTGATACATCATTTTAAATTTTATACCAGCTGCAATCAGTTTGGCAATGAATGGAGCAAACTCTCTCTTC
Organism: Neoceratodus forsteri; assembly: GCA_016271365.2. NCBI lineage: Eukaryota > Metazoa > Chordata > Ceratodontiformes > Ceratodontidae > Neoceratodus > Neoceratodus forsteri. Next base: position 1,079,354,747 of record CM057454.1, on the reverse strand, counting down.
TTAGCTCTCACAGCCTGGGGTAAATCCTGAGCGACCAGAATTTTCTTCATGTCATAACAAACTCTGAGACGATCTTGTTTTACTCAGTACATGTTGTCAATCCAAGTAGTTAAGAAATGTTAAAATAAATGGCCTTGGTAGTTCACCAGGACCTGGCATAAGTCTAAGAGTCCAATAAGCCCTTTCAATAATGTATACTTGCCCATTTTGTGATGAACCTGCCAGGTTTCCACAAAGGATTTGAGCAAAGTGGAGCACATTAGAGCCTTCGGATGTTTCACGGATACCGTAAATGATGATGTTATTGCGTCTACTTCTCCCCCTCCAGATCTTCCAAACTTTAATTCCAATTTAGCTATTTTATGTTGTAGGGCAGGAAGTTCGGGATCTGTTTTATTGCGCCAGTCCTCCATTTATGAAATTCTCACTTCGGTGTCACCAATTCTTCTGGTCAGCTCCTCAGATTTTTCTCTTATCGCTTTAGTGTCCTCTAGCAAAGTAAGTACTGCCTCCTTGATGAGATTTAAGGCTTGAAGAAATTTCTCTTCAGTCAACATTGTACAAGTAGCGGTTGATAACCCCTCCCTCCCCTGATTTCACCAGGGCCTGTTTTGCTCTCTTCGATCCACCAGCTCTGTCTGGGGTTGGTGGTGGAGTGTGTTTTGCTGGTGGATTTTTCATCTTCACTTCCATTTTTCATCAAAAATTTATATCTCCCAAGCCATTTTGGTGATATAATACCGTCGTTTTAGAACAAATTAGCTGTTATAAAGGCTAAGGAAACTGGAGTTTGGTAAAAACACTCCTATCCCGGTCAAGTCATTACGTGACCTCCTGTTGATGATGAGGCTGAAGCAGGGAGTTTGAACAGTCCTGTGTCTGTTTCTGCATGCAGATAGGTAAGTGGATATTGTATTAGCTTTTAGTGCAATGTTTGCAGTTTTGCTGATGGTTTAGTGGTTGGGTGTGTGTGTGTGTGTGTGTGTGTGTCTGTCTGCTGTTGCGTAGAATCATAGTTTTGGAATATATTTTGTGTTTTCATTATTTATTTATTTATTTCATTTTTGTTGACCGGGTAAGTGCACTAGACAAATTCTGCCTATTTTCAGGCACGACCCGGGGGAGGGAGATACAGATAAATGGCAACTGATCTTGAACCAGATTGAGCTGTTGGTGGTATTTTTAGTGAATGGGGGGAAATTTGGTCAGGGCACCAGGGAAATTTCCTTATTCTGTCAGGCGGGAGAGCTGTTAGCCAGCCTGATGGAGAAGCCAGAATCAGAGGAGCTAGAGAAGGGGCAGCAGGCTGTGTGTCAGTCTTCTGGACCAGTTGTGGAAATGAAGGAAGATGAGAAGGAAATGTTGTCTGCAGTGTCAAAAGTGGACACTGAGGTTTCTGATGCCGAATCGGTGAGGGAAGATGACTTGGACGAATTGGATGCACCCTCCGGTGCCGGTGTGAACACCACAGAAGAGGATATTGCATCCACTGAGGCACAACTTCAAAAGGAATTAGACGAATGAAGAACAGTGCTGTTTACCTTACTGGTAGAAGATGAGGAGTGTTATGCACGATGGAAAATTGCGACCCGTCCTGTGTCTTTTGCTGGGACTACTCCTTCTGTGACTGAGCAGCCTGGGCCTAGCGTAGCGTAACTTGACTGATGGATCCTCTCCAGGTGGAACAGAGTATTGCTACTCGGCCACAAGATGGAGCAGACAAAGACAGACCAATGACAGTGCAGGAACTACTTCAGGCAGCGTTCTGTATAAAAGAGGTTCCCCCTTGCACTGGAATGGTCACCTGAGTGGGTGTTATGTGAGGCAGAATGGAATCAAATATCCACAGGTCGGTGGCTACCAGATTCCGATCTTTAATTCTTAAACTCAAATGTGGAAGAACCAGATTTAAACATGTCAACAGAGAATGGCGACGGGACTGTACAGCAGATTAAGCCTGAAACCGGAGGAGCTTCAGATATGCAGAGGGACACCCCACAGGTACCTGGGGAGCAGGGGAAGGTGACAGAGCAGTGTGGGGAAGTCTTGTCCATGGAAAAGGATGTTGCCAGAGGGCCTGGCGTACTGGACTATAGTTCTCCAGTTCAGTCCAGAGAGGCAGAGGGAAGCGAGACACCCACATCGGTGTCACAAACTGCTTAGGGCCTGTCACGACCACGGAGACTGCCAGAAGACACCAGACCTAAGGGCACAGACCATAGTACATTTACAAAAGTGACTCCTGGAGTGTTGGGATCGAGGGCAGGGGCTCGCTCTAAGTCCCTGTTGGATGGTCGTCCTCCCCCCTCCGGGGACCTAGGCCATGATATTCAGATTTATTTTCCAGAGCTGAGCCAGCACAGCAAAGGAACGCAGTGTGGATCTGCTACAGAGGGGGTATGGCAGACAAACCTGACAGATGTTTTGTGGGTAAAACCCTGATTAAAGAGTCTATGCGGTTTATGGCTTTGGAGGTGTATGCCCTTATCCGTATATCTGGAGAGGACACCTTTGATATTAGCTTTAGCTCCTCACATTCTTTGGAGCGATTCTGGGTAAAATATGGGCAAGTAAAGTTTTCACCCTTGTAGTCTCCATTTATGTGTATCCCGCAGTCTAAGCCAACTATTAAACAGATCACAGTTATGTTTCAAAATGAGGGGGTACATGTCAATGACATTGTTTTCTGGCTGCAACAGCACTGTGAGATACTCGGTGCCCTTGAGACTGTACTGGACAGAGACAATTTTTGGACTGGAGCTTGGTCAAGTTATGACAATCCGAAGAAAGAACTATACATTTGTCCAACAGTTTTTTTTCTGGGCTGGGACAGAGGGGTCTGTTACTAAGCAGGGCAGCTTAAGGCATGCCACAAGTGTGGGGCTTGAACACATTTGGCAAATGTGTGCGACAGATTGCCATGTAGTATCCATAATGAGATCGACCACATTTTATTTATTTATTTTATTTTAGTCTTTGATAACTGGGTAAGACCCACTAGGCACAAGTGTCTGTTTTCAGGGGCGACCTGGGAGCACTGGGGGGGGTCAAATGACTTGCTCAGAGTCACACAGTATGCAAGTGGAGGTTGTGAGGATCAAACTCAGGTCTGGGCAGCTGGATGTACTAAGCTTGTTCACACCTCGTTCCTCTAACCTCTAGGCTATAAAGCCAGCCCAGATTGGCCATCAATGTGCCAATATGACCAAATGCAATCTGTGTGAAGAGTTTGGTCATGTTTTCCAAGAGTGTCCCTGGGCCGCTCGTAATAAGGCCCACCCTATGAATCTGGATGAGCTGATTAGAAAGGCTCAAACCAGGGAGAAGCCCTCAGAGGCAACTGTAGTAACACCAGCCCCCAAGACTCGTTCTGCACCAACACTGGCTAAACGAATGATTGTTTCTCAAGGCCATTCTGCCCCACTGCTTCTGTTCCACCTCCAGGTGGAGCATCAGACCCACCAGTTCCTTCAGGTCAACAGGAAATGGAGGGTGCAGTACCAGTGGACTTAGTTCCAGATGCCTTGGGTTCTGCCCAGGAGGTGGCACCTTCTACTTCGGCAATGGGAGAGTGAATACCTCCATCCTTTCCCCCATGGAAGGCACCCCTACCCAGGTGAAGAAGCATGCGTACCCAAAAAGTTCATTCTATGGATACTGAAATATCCAACTCTTATGAAGTACTTTCTAAAACTAGCAGTGGAGGGTTGGACCTGGGTGGTCTAGATTTGGATGCTTCTTCCTCCCATACCCTGTCGCTGGAACAAGACGAGGTGGGGCTGGAGGAAAAGAATGAAAAAAAGAAGAAAAAGAAGAGGAAATGAGAGAATTTTTTGTTTAATCAGTAGTCCTGCCATTTTCCTTAGCAACTTTAAACGTCCATAGCATTATGACTGGGATTAAACATCAAGCTGTATTCTCTCTACTACATGATCGTAGAATTGATGTGATTTTCTTTACAAGAGACATGGTTTAACTCCAGTATGTATATGTCCCAGGCTAGGAGGGAGTGGATATAGGGACCCTCTTTCTGGTCACTTGGGGAGGATACTGCTGATTGGATGGGCATTCTGTTTTCTGGCTCCATTTTTTCTTCCAGAATTTGGTAGATCTGTTATCAGGCAGGGTGCTACTTTTTGTTGGTATCTGGCAGGGGTGGCCTAGTCACTTTATAGGGGTATAAGCGGCTCAAAGCAAGGCAGAATGGGTAGAAATGCTGGGGGTAATTATAACAATAATAAACTTTATTTATAAGTGCAATATCTAAAACCAAGGTGCTGTACAAGCCTTAAAACAGTTAAAACAGGTAAAACAATAACCAATTGATTCAGAACGAAACTGTAAATACAGATGGAAGCAGAATATTATATGGAATCACCAAAGGCCTGGCAGACCAGATAGGTCTTCAGAGCTGTCTTAAAGCTCTCCATGGTCTAGCACTCTTGTAATTCAGCCATATTTGGCAACATCCAGATTGGTGTTCCTGGCAGGAGCCAACTGCAGTTTAGAGGTGGAAGGTAGATGGGAACAGGGCGAAAAGGTTTATGGCGATTCCAGAGCCTTAAAGGCCTGTGTCACAACTGCTGATTTGGTGGACTGCAGCATACATTCAGTTCCAAGAATTACATATAAGTACGTAAGAAGTCGCTTTACGTCTAAAATACACTATATTGTTGTGTTTAAGAGCTTAATATGCACCAGATGAATATTGTCCCGGTGGAGTGCTCAGATCATGTGTTGGTGAGGGGGACATTTTCTACAAAGCTTGATGGGGGGTTTTCCCCACACTGGTGGAAATAAAACACAGAAAGCTTACAACTTCCAGAGGTTCAAACTGGCATTTTAGATGTATTATTAAATAGAGTTTTGGTGCTGGGATTATATTCTAACATAACGAATTGGTGGATTCAAACAAAGGCAGATGTGAATAAATGGTTACAGGCCTAAGGAAAACATTACGCAAATGTTAGACGCCTTAGGTATCTATCATTGCGAGAACAGTTATTCACTCTGTTATCGAATACCTTTTCTAGTGGAGAAGATTTCTCGACACAGATTATAAACATTAAAGATGAGATGAAAGCATTACAATATGATAGAGCAGCCACTCTACAGGCTGAACTTAGCTTCGGCATTAGGAGAACCCCCTTCTCAGATCCTTGTCAAGCATGTAAGGAGAAGAGACACAGGGCCCATTTTTCCAAATTACGGGATGAAGGTGGGTACTCCGATCTGATGCAGAGGGAATACAAGCAGTGGTAGACAGACATATGGCCCGCCTGGTAAGTCCGGTTCACCTGGAAGAGGACAGGATGGCAGCATACCTTGAGGAGCTGACTGTCCCGCCCTAAACTCAGGATCAGTTGTCTGACCTTGATAAACGCATCTCTGAGGAGGAAGTACTTAGGGTCATTCAGAATTTAAAATTGGGAACCACACCGAAGGAGGATGGACTTTCAAACAAATTTTATAGATTATTCCCTACCAGCATGGCTAAAATCTTGATGAAGGTTTACATGTATTTAACTTTGCTACCTGAATTACCGGATGACTTCACTAGGGGATTGATAACGTATTTGTACAAAGTGGGAGACAGGACTTTTTTTTTTTTGTTTGTTATCATGACTTTCTTTATCACTCCTACTGTGGGATGGTGGCAACTGTCCGTCACCGCACCGCAGACCCTGGACCTGGATCTGGTTTGCCAGCGGCACGCTCTCCTCCACACAGGCTGGCACGCAGATCACCCCCCTGGACCTGGATCCTGATACCTGGGGGGTGCACCTCTCGTGTCCGGGGGTGCAGCCACCATGATCACCCAAAATTTTCCATCATTTTTTCCTCCCTTGGAGCTGGTCATGCAATGAGGTCAGCATACTTACATGCCGATGCCTGATGCACTCCAGCCCTCAACTGTACATGCTACTCGCATGCCCCTGGCTTCCGCCAGTTGTCGCTGCACAGCACTGCGATCCTCCTAACCACCCCAGAGGAAGGAGAGCAGTCACAAGATGCTTGATCCTCCCTCTCCCCTGCCAACCCCCAATGGCCTGAGTCTGCTCCTGAACCCGGGTCGCCGGCGTGGCGCAAGGTGTGGCGTCCAGCGCCGCCGGGCCAGGAGACAGGACTTTAATAATTGGTGGCCTATCTGCCTGCTAAACTCATATTTTAAAATCTTAACCTTTTTATTACAATCCAGGTTGAAGCAGGTGACTTCTGCGCTTAGTCACCCGATGAAAACATGTGCAGTGCCAGGTAGATACATACAAACTAATCTGTGTCTTATACGAGATGTGGTTTAATTTTGTGAGAAACAGGGGATCCAGGGATTTTTAATATCTCTGGATCAATGCAAAGCCTTCGACCAGGTCAATCATGTGTTTCTGCTGCAAGTACTACAGAAATATGGATTATCCAGCTTTTTTTTTTTTTACTGTGGATTAAATTGCTGTATGGGAATGCGGTCATTTCCTCAGTGTTGACATTTAAGGGTGAGACTCAATTCCAGGTGTGTAAAGGGGTACATGACAGGGCTGTCCCCTGAGCCCTTTATTGTATATATATTTTTTTAGATCTTTTGATTAGGAGGATACTGTCATTAACAGATTTCCAGGGTATCTTGGGAACTCAAAGAGGGGATGAAGTCAGGGTATTGGCATACACAGATGATGTGTATGTCCTTGTACACACCCAGGAGAGTGTGGCTTCTGTCTTATGAGAGATAGAGGCATATGGTGTGGTGCCCGGATCATGTTTGAACCTCCAGAAATGCAAAGGTGCTTATTTAGGACCTCGCGTTGGGAGATGTATGGTGGAAGGTATTAAAGTCACAGAGAACCCTATTACAATATTAGGGGTAGAGAATGGTGGAGAGGACTGTTCAGGGAAAAACTGGGACTCAGTTTTACAGAAGGGTGAACAAAGGATAGGGAGATGGAAGGGGTGGAGGTTATCAAAATTGAAGAGGGTACATGTAATTAAACAGTTTCTTTTGCCCCTTTTTTTATACATTAGTGTGGTATTCCCACCACTGGCTTGTTTGGAAACCAGACTATACAGGGTGTTCTTCCAGATGTTGTGGGGCAGTCGTTTGAACCCCATTAAGCGGGAGATAACTTATTTACCCAAAACAAAGGGGGGGGCATCGGAACGATTAACCCCACTGCGTTTTTCCACACTATTTTTTGGGTGAATAATCTGAAACCTGTACTCTGTATGAGGGGGAGCATTCCCCAGAAATGGTTAAGGCATTCTTTTCAGGATATTTTAACCAGCTGGGTGAATGCCCCCATAAGGATGTTTGGGGCTTGTAAAATAGAGGCCTCTTTGAAAGTAACTTTGCAAAAATTATTTAAATGGCAAATTACGAAGCAAATGGTGATTCAAAAATCAAGAAAAGATTTTTTGTACACGCTAGTCCTACAGAATTTGGGCCCTGAGGAACCAACGTTTAAACACTGTTTAATGGGGAATAATCCTCTGGTATATAGGCAGTTGACGAATACACGAGTACCCCCCAAAATGTGGGACACACAATGGTTAAGTGCTCATGGCAGACTGAATGAATGGGGTAATCAGAAGCATAAAGTTATGGAGGAAAGGAAATGTCAATATCCAGGCTGTCAAGATAGTGTGGAAACACAGGAACACTTTCTGGTAGAATGCTCGTATGTTATAGGGGTATGGAACATTTTGGCGCACAAGTGGAAGATGCCTTGGTTGACCTTGCTCACATATGGGAAACTGGCTTTGGGATATTTTTCAAGATTACTGTGCAGATATGATTCAGGAGCCTTAATTGTGTTTTTTACAGTGCTGAAATATTTCCTCTGGCAATGCAGATAGTTTTTGTTTCAACAGAAGCTTATGTCCTATGATGTATTCTGCATTATATGTGAGAAGGCTTTATTGGGAATTTACAGAGGAGAAGTTAAGTTACATCCAAGAGCACGTGTAATGGTGTGGTGGAGGGGTCTTTCATTTTTGGAAAAATATGCTTAGAATTGGGGGGTATTGGTTTTGGGGGGATTAAGAGTCACTGTTTTCCTTCAGTTTCCAGTAAAATGACATGAATTTTCTTTGGTTTTTGTATTGACTGTTTTTTTTTGTGCATTATTCAGTAAAAACACCCCTAGTCTTTTCGAGAAGTGCCATGGGATCTTTAACATCCACCTGAACTACCACCAGAACAGGCAGATGGGACCTTGGTTTAACGTCTCATCCGAAAGACGGCACCTCAGGAGTGTAGCACCCCCCTCATGCTGCACTATAGTGTCAATATTGGGAGTTAACCCAAGTGCCTGATGTGAGGATAGAACACACAGCCTTATCATCCCCTGGCCTCAGAGGCGTGTGTGCCACCTGCTGAGCCACTGACACTAACTAGGTGTTTAAGAATCTTTTTTTGTGTGAGCAGTATCAATACATTTTCAGTTTAGATTTTTAAGTATGTTGTTGGATGGCTTTCCTGGGTAGTTTTTGACTCTTGAGCAATGTTACTTTAGGAAGACAGGACCTATCTGCTGCTTTATGCAACAAATATGTTTTGACCTGGAGGTACCTGAAGTGTTCCCATCCTGTCAGACCAGATTTTTGTTATAATACTTCAAATGAAACAACACCATGGGCTTCTAAAAAACCCAGTTTTCTCCAGTGGGGAAAGGCATGGTCTATATGGCAAAATCACTGACAAGATGTCAGAAAATGGGGAGGTGCTGCTTTTGGGGGACTTCAATCTGCTGGATGTAGACTGCTGCCTCCCAGCTTCAGCTTCAACTAGAAGCAGAGACATCCTAGACTCTCTGCAGGAGGCATTCCTCGGGCGACTAGTCAGTGAACAAATTCATGATGGGGAAATACTGGACTTGGTACTCACTAATGGGGACAATGTTGTAGACATCAAGGTGAGAGGCCACCTGGGGGCTAGTGATCACCGTGCAGTGGGTTCAATATAAGGATGGCTGTGGAACTGAACCACACAAGGTCAAATGTCCTGGACTTCAGGAGGGCAGATTTCATAAAGATGGGTGAATGCCTCAGGAATGACCTGGCGGGGGAAGGGGTGATGACCAGTGTGGGGTAGATGAACAGTGGGTGAAGTTAAAAGGGGGCATTGTGAAGGCAGCAAACCTATGCATTAACCGAGTAAAAGTAAGAGGAGAAAGAAACTGCTATGGTTCTCGAAAGAGGTGCCTGAAAGGGTAAAGGCTAAAAAGGTGACATTCAGAAAATACAAACAGATGCAGAGGGAGGAAGATAGGGAGGTGTATCAGGAGAAACAGGGAAAGCAGTAAGGAGCACAAAGGCACAAACTAATAAGAGAATAGCTCAAGCAATAACAAAAGGGGATAAGACATTTTTTAGGTTACATAAGTGAAAAGAGCAAGACCAGAGAAGGGACTGTAAGGTTAAAAAGGGATGGGGAGGCAGTGCGGCAGGGACCAGGAAAATGCAAACATCCTGAACAAATACTTTTGTTCAGAGTTCACAGCGGAAGGAGAAGGGTAGGGCCACAAAAAAATAAAAGGAGCTCTGAAGGGAGGGAGGGAGATGGACACTAATCCATTTTCAGAGAAGAGACTCTATAAAGGGACTTGCTAATTTGAAAGTGAACAAAGCAATGGGACCAGACAGGGTACATCCTAGGGTATTGCGGGAGCTCAGGCAGGTGCTGGCTTTACCTCTGACAGTTCCATTTACAGCAAGAGCTCACTCGAATCAGGAGTGTTCCCAGAGGACTGGAGGAGGGCAGATGTCTCACTTCGCAAAAGTGGTAAAAGTGAGGGGACTGGCAGTTATAGAACAGTCAAGCTCGACATCGATCATGGGGAACTTAATGAAATCATTGCTGAAGGAGAGAACAATGGAATATCTTGAATCTAATGTGATACAAGCCCCAAGACAGCACAGATTCACAGGTGAGAGTTCATGTCGAAAGAATCTGATAGATTTATTTGATTGGGTGACCAACGAATTAGATTAGAGCGAAGCAGTGGATGTGGCCTGTCTAGATTTCAGCAAGGCATTCAACACTGTTCTACAGAGGAGACTATTAAACAAGTTGGGTAGCTTAGGAGTGGGTCAAAAGGTGGTAAACTGGTAAGAAATTTGTTAAGGGAGAGGCAGTAGAGTGTGATAATAAACAGAGTTCATTCAGAGGAGGGAAGGATGACCAGCAGGGTGCCTCAGGGATCAGTGCTGGGACCGGTACTCTTTACTGTGTTTATAGGTGACACTGCAGAGCAGCTGGAGGGGAAGGTCTGCCTCTTTGTGGATGACACCAAAATCTGTAATAGGGTGGATACTCCAGGGGTTGGGGGCGGTGGAAAGGATGAGCAGAGACCTAAGAAAACTCAAGGAGTGGTGATGGTATAGCAGCTGGGTTTCAATGTGAAAAAATGCTAAATAATGCAGTTGGGGCACAAAAATTAAGGAGCAGAGTACAAATTGGAGGTAGTGTTCTGATGACACCACACGGGAGAGAGACCTGGGGGTAATAATCTCTGATGGCTTAAAGGTTGCCAGGTAGTGCGACTAGGCAGATGGAAGAGCTAGTGGGATGCTGGGGTGCATAATGTGAGGTATCACCAGCAGCAGGAGGGAGGTGGTGCTGCATCTGTACAGATCGCTGGTAAGACCTGACTTATAATACTGTGTGCATTTCTGGAGGCCACATCTTCAGAAGAACATTGACAAAGTGGAAGTGGTCCACAGGATGGCAACTAAAGGGGGGTCTGCATCAGAAGCCCTATAAGGTCAGACTTAAAGAACTCAATATGGAAAAGAGGTACAGGAGTAAAGTATTTTCAGGAAAAGAGGAGCTCAAGAACAAGGAACATGCTTTGAAATTGGAGGGGATATATTCAGGAGAGATGTTAGGAAGTACTTCTTCACAGAAAAAGTAGTGCATTCCTGGAACAGACTACCAGCCAGGATGGTGAGGTGAAAACAGTGTTGGGGTTCAAGAATGCATGGGATAGGCATAAAGGAGTCTTTGCGGAAAGGAACTGGGGGGAGAAAGAGCTGCAGATCAAATAGGGTCCACAGTGATATTATAGGTAAGGAAAAATGGGCATACTAGGTGGACCAAGCAGTCCTTATCTGGTAACAAATTCTTTGTCTCCATGTTTCTATGGGCAGGCAGAAAGAACAGTTACATAAGAACTTACTGTAACAATAGATCTTCGAGGGGATCTCAGTCATCAGGTTACACCATAGGATTCTTCGCTGTTGGTGAAGGGGACTCCACATGGAAAATCTTCAGCAGTACAACTGGAGCCGCCCATCACATCGATGTCAGCTGATGTCATCAACCCTATATAGGTGTGGGTGGCCCCGTTCCCTCCTCAGTCCCCCCCTTCCCCGAGATGAAGGGAGCGAGGCTCATGCCCTGGGGAACCTAGGAGAGAAAGAGGTACCCAGCTCTAAAATAAAAAAGACTGGATACACCAGATAGTCAGTTCCTAGATAGGAGCCCCAAGAAGGGGGAAGGTAGGAGGGAAATCATACCTGATGACTGAGATACCGTCGAAGATCTACTGTTACTGTAAGTTCTTACATAACTGTTCTGTCTTCTTCGGGGGTATCTCAGTCATCAGGTTACACAGTAAGAAGGAGTACCACACAGTGACAAGTGGAACACAGCTGAGAGGGTGGATCTCCATAAACGTAAGACAGGAATCCTTGTAGCACAGCCCTGCCAAATCTTGCACGAGCTCTTGAGGCAATGTCCAAACTGTAATACTTGGTGAAAGTGTAGGCTGTACTCCAGGTGGCAGCCGCACAACTGTCAGCAGCTGAGAGCCCTTTGAAACAAGCCACTGAGGTGGCCATGAATCTGGTGGAATGAGCTTTGACAGCACCCGACAATTGTTTGCCATACTTGTAGCAGAACACAATGCAATTTGCCAACCATTTGGATAAACACTGCTTAGAAACTGAAGCACCCTCTCTACCTCGAGCGAAGTAAACAAACAACTGCTTTGACTTTCTGGACTCTTTAATCTGAAGCAGATAGTACTTCAAAGCTCTGCGCAAATCTAACATATAGAGCAGTGCTTTCCCTGGATTGGCATGCTCAGGAAAATAAACAGGATGGTGGATAGACTAATTAAGACTTCAGGGAGTGCAACGGTTCCTGGCTGTAGACGGGTCACCCTCGCTCCTGTCTGCTAAATTACGACATTCTGACCACAGACTGAAACGGCGGTCTGAAAAGAGACTCCTCGCCACCCCCACCCCCATCCCCAACCACCCCGTGCTACTCGCCATATATAGGCACCCACCTATCTCCTCTTTCCTGCATTTGCACAGAAAAGGGCATGACCACCTGTGTAGCTGCACAATCCTACACATGGATAGGTATGGCATACAAAGAAAGGAGAAGAAGGAGAGCATAAAAAAGTGGGGATGATACCTAATCCTTTTCTCTTTTGTCCAATTCACAGCACACTGAAACTGTGTCCCTTCTGCTCTTTTTGTCCTGATCAAGGCACACAGTAGTGTGTTCATTTTTGTTTCTTCTCTTTCATCCTTCTCTCACTTGTCGCCATTAACTACCTTTGGAGATCTATAGCCAGCATCTTCTGATTACTACCCTGTGCTTCCCTAACACACAGACCTACCATAACCTTGGTATCTGCACAACAAAAAGAAATACAACAAATAGGCATTGACAGTGTAGACTGTAATCGCTGTGGAGCACTCTTCTACAGGGACTGGGTCCAGGAGACAGAGCATTACCCCATGTGCTGGGCCACAAATGACCTCTGAGCCTAACTCCAGGAGGCATGGGCAGCAGGAGTTACATTAGGCTACAAGGAATTGGAAATCACCCCAGCACCAATACCCTGGCACTATTCCTCTACCACAGAGGTCAGCCCATCCAGGGGGTTGGCAAGTCATGCAAAGGGGCCAAACCCACCTCAGCAGGACCCAATGAGTGGGCAATAATCAAAAAGCAGTTATACAGCTACAGAACAGAATTACCCACTGGCAAAAATATGTAAGGACTCAGGAAGCTGCTTGAGACAAGAAATTAGAGTACAGAAGCAGCAACCTGGCATCAGCCCACAAAACGATCGATCACAAAACAGGACCCCACAAGTGCCTGAGTCAGGTAAAGAAGTAGACACAGACTTGGACCAAAGGGAAATGGTGCGGGTGCATCAAACACATTGCCAAGACAAACCAGCTAGGGCAAACACTCCCACCAAGGGAAAAAAAAAAACTGATCATTGTGGAGGACTCCATGATTCATGGAGTCGAACCACACTTAAACAGAACCAATCAAATGGAGATAATGGTCAGATGTCTCCCTGGGGCCACAGCACTAAGGCGTGCAGGCCGCATACAGAACTACGTCCGTAGGGAGGGAGACATCAAGGCCATCGTCATCACCTAGGAACAAATGATATCGCCAAACCATTCCATTGAACAAGCCAAGGTGCATATCTGAAACCTACGGGATAGACTAACCTCTTTTTTATCCACCCTAGCCTTCTCCGAGGTACTCCCAGTATGGGAGAAGGGAAAAGGACAAGGAAAAAGTAGGGAAACCGAAATCAAAGAACTCAATTCATGTCTCAACAAATGGTGCTCAGAAAAGGGCCACACCTTCATTGGTAACTGGAATGATTTTTGCGAAAGAAGTTACTGTAAATTCAATGGCCTGCACCTCACCAAGAAGGGGGTAAAGGCACTAGGACAAAAACTCGACATATTCGCCAGTGGTTTAAACTAGCAGATGGGGAGGTGGGTAGTGGCTGAACTGGAACAAGGAAACAGAACCCTGGTCACCACCCCACCTAGAACCAAGAAGGCCCCCCACTGTTCACAGAGGCAAAACAAAAATGCGATTAGTCAAACAAGAGAAACAAAGCTCAAGGGGAAAAAAAGGGATAAAGATTACAGTTTCTGGAAGGCAATGGTGATAAATACTCACAGTCTGGCTAACAAAATCCCAGAACTCTTGGCCACAATGGCAGAAGCAGGACTGGACTGGGTCGCAGTAACCGAAACATTGTTAGATGACAACCATGATAATGGGATACTTCAACATGCCAGATACAGATTGGTCAATACCAGCAGGAACATCTGCCAGAACTAGACACATAGTGGATTCCCTGCAGGGGGAGGGCCTCAAACAACTGGTACAACAACCCACAAGAGATAGGGCTATCCTAGATCTAGTACTGACTAACAGGGAAAGGATCACAGATCTCCAGGTAGAAGGTCACCTGGGGGCCAGTGACCATCACAAGGGTATGGTTCAATTTGGCCACTAAAACTAAATCATCCCATTCCAAGGCAAAAATATGGGACTTCAGAGGAGCTGACTTTGATAAGATGACCAACAGAGTTAAGCTAGCCCTGGCAAAAAGAAACACAGGTGAGGGGGTACAGGCAAAGTGGGCAAGCATTAAGGATGCTATACTTGAAGCAACATCCCATTGTGTTAGCGAGAAAAGGAAGTGCAAAAGAAGAAGGAAACCACTTTGGTTCTCCAACACAGTAGCAGAAAAGGTCAGAGCCAAAAGGCTGGCCTTCAGGAAACATAAGGGAATGCAAGGCAAAGGGAGGGATAGTGAGACTGAAGGGGGAGGATGGGGGCCGCGTGGAGGATGACAACAGTAAAGCTGACATACTGAATAGGTATTTCTGCTCAGTCTTTACTGAAGAAGAGGAGGAGGGTTATGAGTCTGAAGGGAGTACAAGGGGTGGGAATGGTGCAGAAATGGACACAAGTCCCTTTACATGAGAAAGGGTCCTGAAGGAACTGGAAGTAATAAGAGTTGATAAAGCAATGGGGGCCAGATGGGGTGCACCCCAGGGTCCTTAAAGAACTAAGAGAGGAGGTGGCAGAACGTCTTGCAATCCTTTTTAGCTGATCACTGGAAACAGGGGAGGTACCCAAAGACTGGAGGACAGCAGATGTAGTCCCCTTATACAAAAGTGGGAACAAGGAGGAAGCGGGGAACTACGGACCAGTCAGACTCACCTTGGTAGTGGGGAAGATCATGGAAGCACTACTGAAGGAGAGATTGGTGGAACATCTGGTTGTCAATGGACTACAGGACCCAAGGCAGCATGGTTTCACCAGGGGGGAGGTCATGTCAGACCAACCTCCTTGAATTTTTTGACTGGGTGACTAGGGAGGTGGATCAGGGGAGGGCAGTGGACATGGCCTATCTGGACTTCAGCAAGGCCTTGGACACGGTGCCACATAGAAGACTATTATACAAACCGGGGAATATGGGTGTGAGCAGGACAGTAGTATGGTGGGTAGGTAACTGGCTGTGCGGCAGGACACAGAGAGTAGTGGTAAATGGCTGTCACTTCCACAGAAGGAAGAGTGACCAGTAGGGTACCACAGGGATCAGTGCTGGGAGCGGTCCTATTCAACATCTTCATCAGTGACATTGCACAGGACCTAGAAGGCTGAATTTCCCTGTTTGCTGATGACACAGAGCTCTGTAACAGAGCAGACACACCAGAGGGTGTAGACATCCCCCTGATGACGCACTAGTTGCAAAACCAGTTGGGGCTTTTAACATTTTTTGCCTTTGTAATATGTTGTGGGCATTTCACCATTGATATTTAATCAATAAAGCCTTTTTGTGTCTCACGAAGTCCAGAGTGGTGCTGGTTTTGCTGCTTGCCAGAATGAGAAGGGACCTGCAGAAACCTGAAGAATGGTCAGGGGTTTGGCAGTTGAAATTCAATGCAAAGAAGTGCAAGATAATGCATATGGAGCACAAAAACCCTGGCACAATGTATCAGTTGGGGGGTGAGGATATAGCATGCACCAAGCAGGAAAGGGATCTTGGGGTTATCATCTCTGATGACCTCAATGTAGGAAAATAGTGTGACAAGGCAGCAGGTAAAGCAAATAGGATGCTGGGATGCATAGGTAGGGGCATCACCAGCAGGAAAAGGGAGGTCATAATTCCACTATACAAGACACTAGTGAGGCCCCACGTGGAGTACAGTGTACAGTTCTGGAGACCTTACTTACCTAAGGACATAGACAGGGTAGAGAAGGTTCAGAGGAGGGCACCAAAGCTGGTACATGGATTGCATCACAAGTCCTATGAGGACAGGTTGAAGGAATTGAATATGTACTCCCTGGAGGAGAGGAGGGAGAGAGGGGATATGATAGAGACATACAAGTATCTTACAGGGAGGAACAGGGTGCAGGAATACACTATTTTTAAGTGAAAAAGATGTTCCAGGACTAGAGGGCATGGGATGAAGTTGGAGGGAAGACGATTCAGAGGAAACGTGAGGAAGAATTTCTTCACAGAATGGGTGGTGGACAAGTGGAACACCCTGCCAGAGGAAGTGGTGGGGGCTGAAATAATCACGGGATTTAAGAATGCATGGGATAGACATAAAGGAATTCTGGAGGTCAGGGTTAAGGGGCAACAGACTTCTAGGAAAACATAAAGTGAACTTACAAGCTCAAATGGGCAGACTGGGTGGGCTGTAGGCCCTTATCTGCCGACACTGTCTATGTATCTATGCATACCAAACTTCCCTAAGGGAAGTAGGGAAGGCAGTAAGGCAGGCAAAGGTCCAAACTGAGGAAACACTTGCACAAACAGTAGAAGAGGGAGACAAGACTTTCTATAGATACAGTAGTGAAAGGAGAAAGTCCAGAGCGGGTATTGCTAAGATCAAAGGGGAAAAGGGGGCATGTGAGGAGGAGGACCATGTAAAAGCATCTATCCTAAATAGATACTTCTGCTCAGTATTTGTTGAAGAGAAGGTAGGGCTGGGCCCACAGCTCAGCACCATGGACACGGGGGGTGGGAGGGAGGTGTGCAGTAGTCCCTTCACAAAAGAAAGGGTCCTACAAGAGCTCGATAAGCCCAAGGTGGTCAAGGCAATGGGACCTGATGACATACATACCAGGGTACTAAAGGAGCTAAGGGTGGAACTAGCAGAGCATTATCAGAACTGTTTAGTGAATCTCTGAATACAGGAGAGGTCCCAGAAGACTGGAGAAGGGCTCATGTGATCCCACTCCACAAGAGTGGTAGCAGGGAGGAGGCAGGGAACTACAGACCAGTCAGTCTTACCTCAGTAGTGGGCAAAATTATGGAGGTATTCCTTAAGGAAAGGATAGTGCAACACCTGGAATCCATAGGAGCACAGGATCCAAGACAGCATGGGTTTACAACAGGAAGGTCCTGTCAAACTAATCTCATAGATTTCTTTGACTGGGTAACCAGAGTGGTGGACCAAGGAGAAGCAGTTGATGTCACCTACCTTGACTTCAGCAAAACTTTCGATACTGTTTCATATAGAAGATTGATTAATAAGCTGAGTAGGCTTGGGGTGGGTCAGAAATTGGTCAACTGGGTGGCAAACTGGTTGACGGGCAGAAAACAGAGAGTGGTGGTAAACGATATACAGTCAGAAGAGATGCTAGTCACAAGTGGGGTACCTCAGGATCTGTCTTCGGGCCAGTCCTTCAATATCTTCATCAGTGACATTGCAGATGGACTGGAGGGCAAGGTTTGTCTGTTTGCAGATGACACCAAGATCTGCAACAGAGTAGATGATCCAGATGGGGTGGGCAGAATGAGAAGAGATCTGGATAAACTGGTAAAATGGTCTGCAGAGTGGCAACTGGGGTTTAACGCAAAAAAAGTGCAAGATCATGCACATAGGGAAGAGAAACCCTGAAGCCACCTATAGGCTGGGAGGGGAGTTGCTGGCAGTCACAAGGGAAGAAAGAGACTTGGGCATCATCATCACAGATGACCTAAAATCATCCAAGCAGACTACTAAAGCAGTAGGTAAGGCTAGGGGGATGCTGGGGTGTATTAGTAGGGGTATCACAAGTCATAAGAGGGAGGTAATAATCCCTCTTTACAAGACACTGGTTAGGCCCCATCTGGAGTACTGCATGCAGTACTGGAGGCCACACCTTCACAAGGACATTAACCAAATTGAGGCAGTCCAGAGAAGGGCAACCAAAATGGTGCAGGGACTGCATCAGAAAACATATGAGGACAGATTAACGGAGCTCAATATGTATACCCTAGAGCAAAGGAGGAGGAGAGGTGATATGATTGAAACATTCAAACACCTTAAGGGCATTAACAAGGTGAAAGAGTCTAACATGTTTCAGTATAAGAAAAACAGCAGGACAAGAGGACATAGCATGAGATTAGAGGGAGGCTGAGAAAGGGGTAATGTGAAGAAGTTCTTTTTCACAGAAAGGGTGGTGGATGCATGCAAAGGCCTACCTCAGGAAGTGGTGGATATGAATACAGTGCAGGGATTCAAACAGGCATGGGATAGGCATAAGGGAGCAATACAGATGAGTATGAATAGATAGGCCATTGACAGAGCAAAGACCGATGGCACATTCATAAGGTAGAAAAAGAAATGGCCAGACTGGATGGACCTTGCAGTCCTTATCTGCCATCAACTTCTATGTTTCTATGTATGAGATGCTACTATCCCAGGTTATAACTTATTCAGAAAAGACAGAAAGGGATGTAGGGGAGGAGGAGTGGTGTTGTATATAAGAGAGGACATAAAAATTATGGAGGTCCAAAGAACCCAGGATGAATCTGCGGTCCTCTGGGTCACTCTCGAACCAGGTACTTGCCCAGCCCTCAGACAGAGTGTGGTGTATAGGCCACCCTCACAAACAGCAGAAGGAGACATAGTACTGCTGGAAAGCACACTAAAAATGACTGATAAAGGAGAAGTTGTGCTGATGGGAGACTTTAACCTCCCAGACATAGATTGGAATTCCTGCACAGCATCCACAGCTAAAAGCAGGAATTTCCTAGGCACCCTGAGAGGGGCTGGTCTAAATCAGCTCATCATGGCCCCTACAAGGGAAGGCACAATCCTAGATCTGGTGCTCACAAACAGCAGCAAGGTCAAGGAGGTAGAAGTGGCATGCCATTTGGGGTCAAGCGACCACAAATCTTCCGTACAGTTGAGCAGTCAAGCCACTCCAGGACTTGGGTCCTACACTTCAGAAGAACAGACTTTGAACAAATAAGAATATGCTTTAGGGATAACCTGAAGAAAAAGGCAAAAGTATGGGTGGAGAAATGTTGGATAAGCATAAGGGAAGCAATAGCAGAAGTAACTGAAAAATGTTCCAGATTGGTCAGTAAGGTGAGGAGAAAAAGGAATCCATTATGGTTCACAAAAGCAGTAGCAGCTGCAGTAAGGGAAAAGAGACTAGCATTCACAAAACACAAGACCTCAAATAGTGACGAAGATATGGAGGCATATAGGAGCAGCGTGAAGGAGGCAGGGAGGGTGATCAGAGTGGCAAAAGTGCAAACTGAGGTGGAGACAGTGAAGGGAGTAAAAGGAGGCAAAAAGACCTTCTTCAGGTACATACAGTAACTGACAAAAGGAAAATCAAGGGAGGTATTGTCAGCCTCTTAAGCAAGGATGGGAGGAGGGCAGAAGAAGACAAAGAAAGGGCAGAAGTCTTAAATGAATACTTTTGGTCCGTCTTTACAAAGGAAGAGCCTGGAAATGGACCCACCCTAAAGGGGGATAAAAATCATGAAAGGGGTGTAGACAGAAGCCCATTCACAGTAGAGAGGGTAAGGGCAGAATTAAAAAAGCTGAAGGTTGATAAAGCCATGGGTCTGGATGGAGTCTACCCACATATACTGAGGGAACTCAGTGATGAATTGGCTACACCTCTAGTGGATTTATTTAGCAGATCCCTGAGAGAGGGAACAGTTCCCCAAGACTGGAAAATGTCAATAGTGACACCCATACATAACAGTAGTAGCCGGGAGGATGTGGACAACTACCGCCCAGTCAGTCTCACTTTGGTGGTGGGAAAGATGATGGAATCACTGCTCAAGGAAAGGATAATCGCATTTGTGGAGGAAACTGGGCAGCAGGACACTAAGCAGCATGGCTTCACAGGGGGTAGGTCTTGCCAGACAAACCTGATCGAGTTTTTGACTCAGTTACTAGAGCTGTGGACCGGGGGGAGCCATGGATGTTATCTAGCTTGATTTTAGCAAAGCCTTTGACTCAGTTCCACACAGAAGGCTGCTAAATAAGCTCGAGCATACAAGAGTAGGGCAAAAAGTGGTAGCGTGGGTGGGTAGCTGGCTTGAACAGAGAACTCAAATGGTGAAAGTAAATGGGGCAGCATCAGGGGATAGGGAGGGAACCAGTGGTGTACCACAAGGGTCCGTCCTGGGACCATTGCTCTTCAGTGTTTTCATCAGTGATAACATAGAGGAGAAAGGGTGGAGAAGGTTCAGAGAAGGGCAA
This sequence comes from Neoceratodus forsteri, assembly GCA_016271365.2. NCBI lineage: Eukaryota > Metazoa > Chordata > Ceratodontiformes > Ceratodontidae > Neoceratodus > Neoceratodus forsteri. The sequence goes on along the minus strand of CM057454.1, from coordinate 1,079,334,464 downwards.
CAAAGATGGTACAGGGATTGCATCACAAATCCTTTAAGGACAGGCTGAAGGACTTGAATATGTACTCCCTGGAGGAGTGGGGGTATGATAGAGACATACAAGTACTTTACGGGGAGGAACAGGGTGCAGGAAAACACTATTTTCCAGCAAAAAAGATGTTCCAAGACTAGAGGGCACAGGATGAAGTTGGAAGGAGGGCTATTCAGAGGAAATGTGAGGAAGGATTTCTTCACAGAAAGGGTGGTGGACAAGTGGAACACCCTGCCTGAGGAAGTGGTGGGGGCTGAAACAATCACGGGATTTAAGAATGCATGGGATAGACATAAGAGAATCCTGGAGGTCAGGGGTAAGGGGCGATAGAGTTCAAGAAAAACGTAAAGTGATCTTACTGGCTAGAATGGGCAGGCTGGGTGGGCCATAGGCCCTTATCTGCTGACAGTATCTATATATCTATGTATCTATGTAGCAGAGTGGGAAGGTGTGTCTGTTTACCAATGACACAAAGCTCAGCAACAGAGTGGACACTGCACAGGGGGTTGAGCAAATGAAAAGCAACCTACTCAAGCTGGAAAAGTGGTCCACTATGTGGCAGTTAAAATTAAACGCAAAAAAAGTGCAAAGTTATGCATATGGGCAGAAACAACACAGGGACAGACTACTACCTGGGAGGGGAGAAACTAACAGCTACTCGGCAAGAGCGGGACCTAGGGGTTATTATTTCAGACGATTTGAGAGTAGGCAGTCAATGCAAAAAAGCATCAGAAAAGGCCAGCAAAATGCTAGGATGCATAGTAAGGGGCATCACAAGTAGAGTAGGGAGGTGATCCCGCCACTCTACAGGTCCCTGGTTAAGTCCCACCTCGAGTACTGCGTCCAATTCTGGAGGCCTTATCTCAAGAAGGACATACTGTATATAGATAAGAGGCAGTGCAGAAGAGGGCAACTAAAATGATACATGGTCTCCAGGAAATGCCATATGGAAGCAGGTTAGACAAGCTCAACATGTACTCCCTGAAGCAGTGCAGAGATAGAGGGGACATGATTGAAATGTTCAAGTATCTAAAGGGTATAAACAGAGTCCCTACCCAGGAACTCTTTCTGGCCAACAGCTCCACAAGGGCAAGAGGTCATGGTATGAGGCTGAGAGGGGGAAGATTCAGGGGCAACATGCAAAAGGTTTTCTTCATGGAAAAGGTGGCTAATCCATGGAATGGACTACCTACCTAAGTCACTGACTCCAAAACAGTAAGGGAATTCAAATCAGCTTGGGATACTCACAAGGGGATTGTATTAAAAAAACACTAGGGGAGTAGGGCTCAAAGGGCAGACTAGATGGATCTTTGGTCCCCATCTGCTGTCACTTTCTGTGTATCTATGTACGTGAACAAAAAAACCACCCTGGGTAAAAACTTAGGATTAGTGCTCAAAGATACCCTGTCTTTGTGAAAAATCAAATAAGGCTCCTCATACCAGAGGGCCTGAAGCTCTGAAATTCTTCGCACAGATAATTGCAACTAAAAACAAAGCTTTCCAAGAAAGAAAGAAAGCAACGATTGGCTCAAAAGGAGACAGGGTCAACTTCTCCAAAATAAATTTCAACTCCCAAGCTGGGACAGATGAATGGATTGGAGGTTTCACATGCAGGATGCCCCTAAGAAATGTACAGGAGACATCCAGCTGAGCAATCCTGCGGTCACCCACAGGCTCATGAAAGGCAGAAATAGCAAAAACATGGACCTTGAGGGAGGAATACTGGAGGCCTGAGTTGGTCAATGAGATCAGGTAGTCCAGGATATGATTCATCGAACAGGTGAAAGGGTCCAAGTGATGTTTCCAGGCCAGATGGCAAACTGCTTCCATTTCATGGCATAAATGGCTTGAGTGGAAGGCTTCCAGGTGTCCACTAGGATGTCTGCTACCCTGTTAGAGACCCCCAACCTGGTGATGGCTATGCTCTCATGAGCCAGGCATGCAGATGGAGGGACCTGAGGTTGGGATGGACCAGGGTCCCCTGATCCTGGGTCAGCAGATTCCTGCAAAGAGGAAGAGGGACCAGAGGTTCCTCTGCCAGCTGTTGAAGTAGAGGGAACCATATCTGGTGAGGCCAGAATGGAGCCACTAGAATCATGCTGGCCCCTTCCATCTGTAGTTTGATCAGCATTCTCTGGATCAGAGGAAATGCATACAGAAACCTCCCGTTCCAGGAAAGGGACAACGTGTCTCACCAGAAAACTCCAGGCTAGCGAGTAGAAATTGGGGGAGTTTTGCATTGAGTGGGGACGCAAAAAGTTCCAACTCTGGACAACCCCATCTGTCGAACAAGTCTTCTGCGACTTATGAGAGAAGCTCCCACTCATGCATGCTGGACTGAATCCTGCTGAGGCTGTCGGCCAGAGTGTTTAGCATGCCTGGAATGTATACTGCAGAGAGTATCAGACTGCAAAGGGGGTAAGAGCGAGTCCTGCCCTGCTTGTTGACGCAGACTACACTCAAATTGTCCAACTGCACCAACAGTTGGCCTGGAGTGAAGTGCTCCTGAAAGGCCTGCATGGCATACAGCTCCACTCTCATCTCCAGGACACTGATATGCAGGGCGGCTTCCTACTGGAACCAGGAGCCCTAGGTTTGGAAAGGATCCAGTTGCGCTCCCCAGCCCAGACCCCAGGCATCTGTAGTTAGGCTCTGATGCGTGGAAGAAATCTGGAAGGGATCACCTTGAAGCAGATTCAAGGGATCCATCCATCACTGCAGTACCTTGTGTACTGGAGAAGAGACCAGGACTAGTTGATCCAACTTGTCCGTGTGCTGGTACCATTGTACCCTGAGGGTCCTCTAGAGGGTATGCATATGAAGCCTGGCCAGTGGAATGGTGGTAACGGCTGCTGCCATCAGGCCCAACAATCTGAGGTGAACCCTGGCAGGGATGTATCGGTTCTATAGAGTGACCTTCTGCGCTTGGATGATGAGGCACTCCATCCTTTTTTGGGATAGGAAGCCCTTCCCCTGCTCAGAATCCAGAAACACCCCTATATACTGCAATCTTTGGGATGGTACTAGAATTGACTTCGGCAGACTGACAGTAATGCCTAAGGAGCAGAAAAACTGGAGGGTACGCTCTAGAGTCAGCAAAAGCTGTTCCCTGGATGGGGCCTTGAGGAGCCAATCATCCAGATAAGGGAAGACATATAGTCCCTCTCTTCTGAGAGCTGCTGCGACCGCTGCTAAGCACTTAGTAAAGACTCACAGCACAGAAGAGAAGCCAAAGGGCAGCACTTTGAACTGATAATGCTCACCCTGAAAGGCAAAACAAAGAAACCTCCTGTGAGGAGGAAAGTCTGAGATGTGCACATAAGCCTCCTGAATGTCCAGTGAACAGAGCCAGTCTCCGGTCTTGAGAAGGGGCATCAGGCCTGGCAAATCTACCATCTGGAAGTTTTTGTACTGGACAAAGAGATTGAGTTCCTTTAGATCTAAGATGGGCCTCAGATCTCCATTTATTTTGGGGACCAGGAAAAACTTAAAATAAAACCCCTGGTTTTTCTGGTGCACTGGCACTAATTCAATGGCCTGACTGTGCAGAAGAGACTGTACTTCCTCCCAGAGAACAGACAGATGAGCCGGAGAATAGTTGGAGGGTGGGGGAAGGGTGTTTGGAGGCCACTAGATAAACTCCAGGGTATTACCATTTTCTATGATCTGCAGAATCCATGTATCTGAAGTGTGGTCCTCCACTGATTCAGACAGAGGAAGGACTGACCTCTGACCACTGCCTCATGAGTCTGAACCAAAGGAGAAGGGTCTGGCAAGGAGTCAAGCTGAGGTGGAGCCAGCTGCAGAGACTGGACCATCACTTCTGGGGCGCTTGGATGCCTCTCCAGCATTGGAGGGGGTGGGCAAGAGAGCCTGGGCTGTATACTTTCCATGGGTATGGGGAGCGGATCCAGGCCTACTGGTCTGTCTACAAAAAGTAGGCTGCACTCTGCCCATTGGCTTGGGTATGGCAGAGGGAATGGACTGACTTAACTGCCATGCCGGAGGCCTGCAGATCATTAATGAGATCCTGAACATCAGGGCCGAACAGCTTAGTGACACGGAAAGAGGCTTGAAGCACCTTGTTCTGCACATCAGCTGCAAATCCAGATACTCTAAGCCAGGCGTGCCTACAAAGGCACATGCCTGTGAAAGCTGCCATGGGAACTGTATCAGCCATGTTGTACAGTGCCCTAAGGAGGTGTTTGCTAACATCCTCTGCAGTCTGTAAACACTGAAGCAATTCCTGCTTCTGAGAGCCATCAGGAAGGGCTTGAGTGGCAGCTTTGCCCTTTCTCCAGTTGGCATTTTGGTATTTAACCATGTGTGACACATAATTTGCAATCTGCAGGCCTAAGGTGGAGGAGGAGGAATAAACCCCTTTTCCCCAGAGGTCAATCCCATTGGATTCCTTTGCATGGGGGGAAGGAACTAAGGTGTTTGGACACCTTAGATCTGTCATGAGCTGCCATGACATCCACTGAGTCAGTTTCGGCATGGGCAGCAAAGTAAGGGAGACCCGGATTGGAGGTGTAAAGTTTGTCCGCCCTTCGTGCCATGGGTGGCACCATGTCTGGCCTGTGTCAAGCTGCTGTGGTTGCATTCTTCAACACTGGATGCATTGGAGGAATGATCCTAGGGGGAGATTCAGGGATCTCCAGGAAATCCACCAGGTCTTTCCCGGTGACATCCTCTTCTTTAGTCTGGAAGCCCATAGTGGAAGACAACTTCATAATATTAAAAAATGTGGCATCCTCAGGAGAGGACCTTGGAGTATGCTTCCCAGAGTCCTCACTGACTGACAAGGTAGTGGATTTTTCTGAGATTAGGATCTCCTCCTCTTCATCCTCTACATCATCAGGGAGGATGAGATCAGGATAGTACTCCTCTTTGATGTTGACTTCTTCATCTGGGCCTGGTGTCAGATTCGCCGATGGTGGCCCACAATGGGTCTGGATAATGAAGCTGCCATCAACGGCGTTGGCAAAGTGGGCCAGTTCAAGGTACCAAGCTGCTGAACGAGTACGTTCATGAACTTTACCAGTACTTCATTCAGGTCTATAGAGGACATCGATGGAGGGGATTAGACGGCATGGGTGTCGATGACCCTCCAGTGGTGTTGTGGGAGCCCATTGAGCCTGTAGTCCTGGATGGAGATGGGGCAGGCCTCGACAGGACTGTCGGGCCGATGACCCAGAGGTTAATGGCCAGGCTCCCTGTGTGTCGGGCGGAGGTGCTGTTGGTATGGGTCTGGTAGGAACAGAGACCTGGACAGTTGGCCTCTTCATCGGAGTGGCCATAGCTGATGAAGAGCCCCCTGAAGAAGGAGAGGCCAATGGGGAGTGGGATTGCTGCTGGGGGGAGTGGTTGGGATCACTGCCGGGGGGGGTGCAGTTGGGATCCCAGTCTTTTTTATGACTTTTCCCTGAGGACTTGTCTTGGGCCTTGGAGGCCTAGGAGCTCAAAGAGCCCGTCGGCGACTGGGCAGCCAGGGCCCCTGAAGACCCCTGCCCGGAGCTGGCTACCTGTTGTTCCATGAATTCTCTGAGAGCCTTCTTGCGTCACCAGAGGGTTGTTAGGTTAAACTTCTGGCAGAGCTCACAGTCAGAGACGTTGTGGTCAGACCCAAGACAGCAGACACAAACTGAGTGCTCATCTGTAGAGGCAATGTTCTTACTGCAGCAGTAGCAGCAATGGAAAAAAGAAGAGGAAGGATTAACTCTTGACATAAAGAAAAAGGAAAATCTCTTAAAAAAGAGATTTCGGTAAGTATTAAAGAAAAGGGCGATAAGCCAAAAAAGTCATGAACACTGCGATGGAGCTTCCATGGAGACTCATGCAAGTCGATGTCGGGAAAGAACAGAAGAAGGAGTGGGGCCACCTAGGCCTATATAGGGTTGATGACATTGGCTGACGTCTGTGGTGCGGGCGGCCCCAATTGTACTGCTGAAAATCTTCCATGTAGATTCCCCTTCACCGATGGTGAAGGTTCCTACGGTGTAACCTGATGACTGAGATACTCCCGAAGAAGATATTCAGAGTCTGCAGCCAGCATTCTGCAAAAATATAAAAATCAGAGACAGCTGCGGAAGTTGCTGCAAGCTGAACCAAACAGAGAGTGCAGGCAGTAAATTTTGTTTAATCTTTCAAGTGTAAGGGTCTGGTAGTATCTGGAAAAAGGAGGCAACCCATGTTGAACATATCATTAGTAACAAATTCAAATTGTTGCCATGGAGGATTAATCTGAGGTCAAAGTCAGCAATAGGCTATCTGAAGACAACACACTGGCATAATTATGGAGATTTGGTAAGATGACTCCACCCTGTGAAGTTGACAGTTGCAGCAAGGAGAAGTGAACCCTGGAGGATGCCAACCCCAAGTAAAGCAAAAATCAGTTTGTTCCAGGAAGAGAAGTAGCATGAGAAAGGAAACAGGGGAAGCATCTGCAGGAGGTATAATATGCATGGCAATATGTTCACGTGGACCATTTCCAGTCTAGAGAAAAGAAGAGTGGTAGCTGGGTCCAGCAGGAAAGATCCTCAGTTAACGATACAGTGAGAGGCTCAAAGTTCAATAACTTGAGGTTGCCAAAATCTTCAGGAATCTGAACACCCAAATATTTAAATTTAGTAACCCTCATTTCAAGGGACGATTCGGTCAAAAAGGGGGGAAAGGGAAGTAATTCAACAACAGAACCTGTCTTCTGCAAATTAAAGGGGAACCCCACTAAGGGACCAAATGTATTTAAAACTGACCAAGCAGCTGGAATAGAGGTGTCTGGGTTTAGAAGCATCAAAAGGATGTCATCTGCATATAGTGCAGTTTTATACTCAGTACTATCCAATGGAATTCCCTCTACTGTCAGAGTTAATCAGAGGGTTCTAGCTAAGGGCTCTATGTATTGAGCAAATAAAAGAAAGTATGGGGGCACCCCTACCTGGCACCCTGTTGAAGTGGAATGGGGGGGCTTGTGAACTATTAACATGGACATAAGCCTGGGGGCACTCATAAATATTTTGAGGCCAAGTGAGGAAGGGGTCTGGGAATCCAAAGACTGACAGGGTGACCCAGAGAATACCCCTGACACCATGTTAAATGCCTTCTCATCATCCAAACTAAGTGGCGCTACCTGGATGGATCTCTAACACATTCCATCAGAATCAATGTATGGTGTATACTGCCCATAGCCTGTCATCAGAGGATAAATCCAGCTTGGTCTGGATGTATGAGGGATGGGAGGTTCTGGTCTAATCTATGCACCCAGATAGACAGAAAGGATTTATAATCCACACTGTGTATGGATATAATGCGATTTGAGGAGGCACATGAAGGATCCTTCCCTGGTTTAGGGATGGCAGAAATCGTAGCAAATCTCCATGGGGAGGGGGAAGGGATCCTCTTCACTAATCACCATGAAGGCTCTATGCAAGTGGTGAGCCAAAAGCTCTGAAAAAGTTGTTTCAGCAGCTGGTAGGGCAAAGAGTAGTTCATCCCGATGTATGGGGAAGTTAGATTCCCCTTCATGGAGTTGCATAGTTTGGGAAAGGAGAGGCCAGAGAGATAGGCTGAGATATGAAAAATATACGAAGGCGAAGATTTGGACTGAAGATCACGATAATATTCACTAAAAATAAACCTAATCTGGTGTGACTCATTGCTCATGTGGCCCTTACAAGGGCCCTGAAGCCAGAGTAAACAGGCAGCCCATCTTTTGGCCCAAAGTTTACGGGCCAGCAAGTAGATTTCTCTAGCACTCTTTCTTAATTAGAGTGCTTAAGAAAAGTCAGGAGTTGCTGGACCTGCAAATGTTTTTTTTTTTTTTTTATTTACATGATTTCGTTTTTACGTTGCTGGGTTGTTTGGTTTTGCATTGTGACCTTTTTTAACCTTGCGGATTTGTAATTAGAATATTGATCTTTTTGACCCTGACAGGTTGTGCTCTCGATTAATGTATCCCTACCATGTCATGGGAGCAAAAGCATGTGTTAGGTTATTGTGTACCACATGTTGGAGTCTGACCCAATGAGGAGCCAATATTGTCCAGACTTCATTTTATTAATATGGGTGTGTGGGGTGTGTGTGTGTATACAGATAAATGTAAAGGATATGTAATCGGAAGCTGTGTGACACATCATTTATCTGCACAAGGGCAGTTTGACCTCAGGTAACCTCACGAGTGTTGTAAGCCACGAGTGATGTGCCCGAAGTCAGACTGCCCAAGTGCAGTAAATTTATTTCGTTTTTGTTTACCAGGTAAGTACACTAGACAAGTTTCATGCCTATTTTCAGGAACGACCCGGGAGAGTACAAAAGGGTACAACAGGTACATTGATACAGTAATTGGTTCAGACGAATACATTCAGGTACAAAAACAGGAGAAAAGACAATTTTTACAGTTTTTACATGATGTATTACACGAGCTCCCCATTGCATGTTTCATTCATCCAATAGGGTCTAAGCTTGCATGTTTTTTTAAATTTGGTAATTTTTTTTTTTAATAAATTCTTTTTGTACTTCTTGGTGGTCTGTTTTGTGGTCTGACAAGTCATTGCGCTTTCAGAAGTGCTGTTACTATGGGCGTTGCCATGCCCGAGATGTCAGGGTGTTGCACCATCATTACAACATTTGTGCCGATTGACTGAGCTGTGTGAGCTCCAGTGAAATTCAAAAGAAAGTGGCTCACTTGTTTAGTGAGCGGGAGGAAGGAAAAGAGCAAGTCTTTTTAGTTAGCTTTTCCTCTTTTCTTTGTACTGTGTTGTGGCTGGTTAAAGAAAAAAAAACACGATACCCTTTTTGTAACTTACAAAGCTGCTTGCTTTCATGTTTGGTGGAGCTGGGACACTAAAAGACATCCGGCAGGCAGTAGGTAGAGAGGGTGAGAGACCAGAGAGAAGTTGCAGGAAGCTTTTCCTTTTTACTTTGTACTGTGTTATGGCTGGTTAAAGACCAAAAAAAAAAAAAGATAGAAACATAGACTTTGACAGCAGATAAGGACCGCTAGGCCCATCTAGTCTTCCCAATTCCCTACCTACAGGATAGGCCGCAGATCCTAGTTAACCAACAGCCTATTTCTTCCTACCCCCCACAAGACTTGCCTTATGTCTGTCCCATGCTTTCTTGAATTCTCCCACAGTTCTGGACCCCACAACCTCCTCAGGAAGGCTGTTCCATGCATCCACTACCCTCTCTGTGAAATAATACTTCCTCACATTGCCCCTGAACCGCCCTCCTTCTATCTTTAAATTGTGTCCCCTTGTTCTTGCAAGTCTCTTTTTCTGAAAGATGCTAACCTCTTGGACTTTGTTGATTCCACTGGGTACTTAAAAGTTTCTATCATGTCCCCCTCTCCTTCTTTCCTCAAGGGTATACATATTAAGCTCCTTTAGTCTCTCCTCATCGGCTCCTCTTGCAGACCCTGCACCATTTTAGTTGCCCTCCTCTGGACTGCCTCTATCCTGTCTATGTCTTTGCGGAGATGGGGTCTCCAGAACTGGACACAGTACTCCAGATGGGGTCTCACCAACTGTCTGTACAGAGGGATAACAACTTCCTGTTTTCTGCTGATGATGCCTCTCCCTATACATCCCAGTATACCCCCAGCCCTCCCTACTTTTTGTTATTCACAATGCCATTTCCTTTTATGTTCGGTGGAATCAGGAGACTGAGAGACACTGGGCAGGCAGTCAGAAGAGTGGGCAAGAGACCAGAGAGAAGTTGAAGGGAACAAGAAGGTACTTTGTTAAAAAGGAATCTTTTTGCTGCAGAAATGAAAAGCTTTTTTTAGGTTTTCTGAGGGAAAGTTCAGTGGGTGGCATGAAGTGGGAGCGGCGCCGGATGACTACATGGTGAAACAGTGTGGGGAACATAGAGAATATTGGATGGGCAACTATGCAGAACCAGCGTGTTCTGCCACAGAGGGGTTCTGATTCCATATGACCTCGAGAGTGAAGCTCAAGAGGTCCTTGGGAATCAGAACCCCGAGGTGGCAAAACACACTGGTTGTGCATAGAGTCGCTCATCCTGTATTTTTTATAGTGTATAGTACTGTGTGAAATGTGTGTTTTGTGAGTTCTTTTGCTTTCAAAATGAAACTGACTCATGCAGTCTCTAGAGATTCTAGAATGCTGTTCTATCACAGTAGGGTAGAATCACATTCCATGACCTTTGAACTGTGATTGAACATCATTCTGAAAGAGATGAAATTCTATATAGAACAACACTTAAGCAATAAGTCACAAGGGGGTGTGGGTTATCGGGGGATTTACCACGGCTGGCGAGGAGTTGCCCACTCGGCTACGCCTGTGGGCAAACCACGCCAACCGTGGAAATCCGATAACCCACACACTAACTATGCGATGCCTATTACATTCTGTGAGGGATATAAGTTTAAATGGTTTATTTTATTTATTTATGTCTAAAAAATTATTTTTGTAATAAATATCCTTCCATGAAAGAAAATAGTACATGTCCTTTCCACCAAGCAAAACCCGATAGAAGCGCAGATTTAGACGCTTTGAAAACTATCTCAGAAGCAGAGATATCCCATTACATCGCTCCTTTCCCAGCAATAAACCCGATACTGTAGTCACACATACAGCCGAGCACATCACTTCGACCCTCCGGACTGCCAGCGAACTGGCGCCTCTCTATACGTCTGCGCAGCAGCTAATTTGTTCCCTAGAGATTGGCTGCTGCGTGCGATAACAGAGCGCCGGTCAGCAATCGCTCGGAGAATACGACTGTCGTTTCAATATCGAGACCACAACTGGTGGGTAGACCAGGCGATGTCACGACCTTCTGGCTAACGAAGTGCGTTCGATGCGAAAATTTCGAGTTGACTTTCGTTGTTTTCATTTTTTTAAATATTAGGCCTACCGGTGAATGTTAGTGAGAGGAAAGATGGCGGCTTTGAAATGTTGGAGGGGGGGGGGTCGGAGTGATTTTTTTACCGGGTGGCACGAGGATGTGGCAGGCTGGCACCTTTTGCGGTGATTATCAGAGGATTTACAACAGAGGCAAGGTGCCAGCCAGCCGTTTTCATTGGTCAGTGTCCAAGGTCCATGGTATAATCCACTATACACTATATAGACCTGAAAGTACATGAAGTGTAAATGATGAAAGTAGTGCCTGCCGGCAGGAAGGGGAGGGGGGCAGCCGGCAGAGTGATGACGTAGTAACTATATGTATAGATTGGTGATGACGTACTTACGTACTTACTGTTTGTATAAATTCGATTTCTGCATACAGTTGCTCTGATAAATGCATTCATCACAGCGCACTTATTTCCACCCCATTGCATAAATATATATTCAGTATATGCATATATGGGATATACAATAGGATGACTCAAAATATGCAATTTATCTTCAAGTGTTAGATGGCAAAGGCCAGCCGAGTGGCGTGGTGGGGGGGGGGGGGGCTAAGGCACCTCACCTTCTGCCATGCAGACAACCAAGGTTCAAAAATAGACATGGGTCACTCGAGGCTAACCGAAATAGGGAGGACTGAGCGTCCCAAGGACAGCTGTATTCCTGCGGGGAGGCAGGAATGTGAGTCCTGCTCGGTGGCTGCTGGCAGAAGGATCTAGTTGGCAGCACAGATGGATGCCAGGGAAGGCGTCCCACCCACTTGACACTAGGAAGCAGGGTGATGGGGCTGAAGGGCCCAGTCCAGGATGGGTCGAGACAGCAGCCAAAGAGTAAAACTACTAATTATAAAAAAAATTGTGAGGGGGCAGGACCATAACTCAAGAGTGTCAGAGCCACGAGTGAGTTATGAAGGTCCTGTGCACTCACAAGTGGTGATAAATTGCCTATTTTGAGTCAGGCTATTATATATTCAGTATATACCACAGTAGTTTACAAGTTACAGCTTTTAAATCTGCAGTTTGATTGAAGATTGTGCTATTTTTATTCTAACAGCTGGCTGAAATGCTGCACTAGGCACTGTGATGTCATTAGCATTGTGAAACCTGCTCTCTGATTGGTTCAGTATTGCACTGCGATGACATTAACCTTAAAAATATTCATTGTGACAACAGTTAACATCTTTTTGATATGTTACTGATGTCAGCAGGTAAGATGCATTTTTTTATCTTGCCATTTTAAAAATGTACTTTCTGGCTGTTTTTTGCTCACCTGTAGAGCAAAGACAGTTTGGAATTTTAATCCAAAACCTTTAGGGTAGAAGGATCCTGCCCCAAGAGTGTGCTTGTCAAAAGTTTCAAGAAAAAATATCAATTGATTCTCAAATTTTAAGGTTTAGAAATGTGGCTTCTAAGCTTGCTCAGTAGGTTTTTTTTTTTCAATAACCCTCTAATATGAAAGGAGAATTTTATTCTTGCGAGCTGTTTTACTTTCACGAGAAAATGTGTTTTATTTTTGTGAAAAATGTTTGTCATGAGTGCCACTGCCTTGTATTTTTGGGGTGATAAAAAAATTGAGAAACACCTAAAAATTGAACTTTTTCGAAAAACAAACAGGTTGGGCTCATTTAGCTAGATTCTGAGGTTAAATACATTTTCTGGCCACCCCAATATTCTTTGGTTGCTAGCTTAGTGAGGGCTTTGATTTTATTGTCACAAACTGATAATTCTTTATTCGCACATAAAGTGTGAACATAGAATTTTATGTTAACACATAAAAGAATTGGTATTTACTGCTGTATACCCATTTTTATGTTCAAATGAAGCTACTAGCAGAAGGGAATCAGTCAGTTCCACTTAGGGGGATGCTAGTCCTGCCAAGGGGATGAAAACTGCAGCAATCTTAGCAACCTTAACAAACAGCAGCAGACCTCAGCAACCTAGTCAAGGAACCAAGAAGATTCTGGTAGTCAATGACTCCATGATCAGAGGAATGGAATCTAGGATGCACTAGTACTCACAGAAGAGGATGACAGTCAGATGCCTTCCCGTTACCTCAGCAGCAAGAGACTGGAAACGCATAGGGAGAATTGCAGACAGGAAGGAAGGAGACATGGGAATACTGGTACACACACTGGAACAAACAATCTGGCTGCCCAGATGGTGGAGGATGCAAAACGGAGTATTGGGAAGCTGGGAGATAGGCTTTCAACAACTGCGACCACAGTAGCCTTTTCAGAAGTCTTGCCTGTATGGGATAAAGATGGCAGCATGGAAAGAATCAGACTGGAGGAAATAGATAAATTCAACAACTGGTTGAAGAGCTGGTACCAGACAAGAGGCTTCTTCCATCTTATCAGATCCTGGGGGAATTTCTGGGATAGATTACTCTTCAAACGAGATGGACTTCCCCTGACACAAGAGGGAACAAGAGCACTGGTCCAGAAGATGGAAGTATACTTGGACCATTTAAACTAATCGGAGGGTAGGCTAAGGCATGGAAACATGTAGTGTGCCATGCCAAACTCCCTCCAACATTAAAACCGAAAGCAAACGTAAGTGCACCAATCACATTAGGATAAACAAAGTATACAACAAAGGGCCATCATCAGAAAAATGACACAAGGGATCATCAGCAGGAAAAAGAGAAACAGAATCATCCAACAAGAATCATGATGCTAGCTCATGGAGAGGAGTCTGCCTCAATACTAGGAGCCTGGGCAACAAGATCGGTGACCTCCAGGCTCTAGTGGCAGACACAAAGGTTGATCTGGTAGCTATCGAAAGCTGGGCCATGGACAGCAATGAATGGGACCTGATCATCCCAGGCTAAACACTGTTTAGAAGGGACAGACAAGTGGGGAGAGGTGGGGGGGGGTTGCCTTCTATGTGAGGGAGGGCATCGAAGCATCGGAGGATGAAAGCACCAAGGCTGGGGGGAGAGCCTGGAGTCACTCTGGATCAACTTAGCCATCAATGGAAGAAATAAATTGTGCATGGGTGTGATATACAGGCCCCCCCCAAGGCAGGAAGAGGGAAAACATGAACAATTAGCTGAGGAGTTACAAAAGATGGCTGGTAAAGGTGACATAGTGGTGGCAGATGTGGACTGGAATATCCCAGCAGACAAGAGCTCCAGAAGTCAGCCTTTACTGGACACATTCCAGGACTGCCTGCTTTCTCTGCTAGTGAAGGACCCGATCAAAGGGGATGCCATCTTGGATCTGATCCTCACAAATTCTGAAGAAATTAGATCCGTGGGGTGGAAGAACCCTTGGCAAATAGCAATCACAATACAGTCTGGTTTGAAATAACCACAGGCGCTACTAAAAACACATCAAGCACAGAGGTGCTGTGCTTTCAGAAGGCTGATTTTGATAGATTGAGGCAGATAGTGAGGGATAAGTTAACAATCAGTGACACGCCAGACATGGAGGAAACATGGAAAGATATTAGGGATACCGTTCTAGAGGAAATAAGACTCTGCATCCGGACTACAACAAAGAAAAATAGGTTTAAAAGACCACTGTGGTTCTCCCATCCAGTAAGAGAGGCAATCGGGGCCAAACAGAATGCATACAAATGGTTCAGGCAACATAAAGGGGACAGGGAGTAGGAAGATTACACTCAGAAAAGTAAGGAGGCCAGGAAAATAGTGAGGGAGGCCAAGGCAGCAAAAGAGCTGCAAATTGTTCATGGAGTCAAATCAGGGGAGAAAACCTTTTTCTGTTATATCAGCAAAAAAAGGAAGAAAGGGGGAGGAATTGTAAGGTTAAAAGTGGGGGAGGGGGTGAGGCTCTGGAGGACAGCGAACAAAAAACTGAGGCCCTAAATGAATACTTTTGCTTGGTATTCACAAGGGAGAATCAGGCCCACTGCCAGACAATGGTATCAAAGCCAAGACCAGAGGGGTTCAGAGAATGTGCACTCAGGAGTTCACCACAGACAGGGTCAGGAAGGGCCTTTCAGACATCAGACACGACAAGGCCCCTGGCCCTGATGGTTTACACCCTAGAGTGCTCAGGGAGCTTGAGAAGAGCTGGCAGTGCCTCTCACGCACCTATTCAACAGGTCACTGGAGTCAGGGGTAGTTCCAGGCAACTGGAGGGTGGCTGACATGGTGCCACTGCACAAGAGTGGAGACAGGGAAGATGCAGGTAACTATAGGCCAGTCATCCTCACATCAGTAGTGGGTAAACTTATGAAGGCCCTTATCAAGCAAGATCTAGTGGAATACCTCAAAGTAAATCACCTCCACAACTACAAACAACATGGGTTTGTGATGGGCAGGTTATGTCAAATGAACCTTATTACATTCTTTGACGAAGTGACCAAGGAGTTGGACTGGAGTCATGCGGTGGACTTTCTTTACTCTGACTTCAGTAAGGCATTTGGCACAGTCATGCATAGATGCCTCTTAAAAAAGTTAGAAGACCTTGGGGTAGCATAACAGATAATAAAGTGGGTACGGAGTTGGCTGAGGGACAGGAAACAAAGGGTGGTAGTAAATGGGGTGAAATCTAACGAGAGGCAGGTCAATAGTGGGGTGCCTCAGGGTCAGTCCTGGGACCGGTCCTCTTCAATGTATTCATTAGTGAGGGCATGAATGGCAACATCGCCCTGTTTGCAGATGACACTAAACTCAGTGGAAGAGTGGATAGTATGGAGGGAGTCAGACAATTGCAGGAGGACCTTAAGAAGTTGGAAAGGTGCATCAAAGGTGATGGGTTCCCCCAGCAAATGTTTTCAATTTTCAACACTGTATACCAGGGAAACAAAGATATAATAGTAAACACAGGACTATATGTAAACAGCAAACAAACAAACAAACAAACAAAAAAACCCTGTCAATTAAACAATTACCAACCTATAGCCTTCAGAACAATGGGGGTCAAACAGATCTAATCCATAACCTATATAAGTAACATGCAGATTCTTAGAGCCCGCCCATAGCACCATGCAAAACCAGATGTACATTGCTTGATGCATGAGAGAGATCCCCATACAGTGATCAGATCCATATTAGAGTTTGCTATACAGATGTTATTATAGGACCAATAGGAGTAATAGTATACAATGAATTGATGCAAGGGTTAAGAAACTAACATGACGAAGTCACTGGTGTGTCAGATAACATTTTCTGTAGTGATATTACAATATGGTTATTTCCAGAGTAATGTACACAAACAGTTGTTTGTATTATATACGTTTTGTAACCCCCTCCTCCGCTATTCTTTCAAGTTTTGCCCCCCCCCCCACACACACCTACTCTCCTCCTCCAGATAGGATCAAACAACAGAGTGACATCCTTGCAATAAATATGCTTGCAGGACTTGAGAAACTGATCATATTCCTTACTCATTAGGGCATTTACCTACAATAGAATGTGTCCAAACCCATAGGCTGTGGGTTGTACAGCCAAGTGATAAGCAAGTATGGACACTACAGTTTAAGAGCATGGCTTATCGAAAGGATGGTGGAGGTGAATTGTTTAAGCAATAAACCATGACAGTGTGTGAGTGATACTGGGTTTACCCACACCTGGCATGGTTAAGTCACGAGACTGCAGGCCAAGTGACCAAACCATGCCAGGTGTGGGTAAATCCCAGCATCACTCACACACACACACACACACACACACACACAGGAGTGGTTTATTGTGATTATACAAATGACCCCCTTTATTTTGGGTAATAAAAAAAAATAGTTTTTTGTTGTATTTTGAATAATTTGTATTTACTTTATTCCCGCACAAGGAAAAATAGTTCCGGGTTGCTGCTTACTGCCCTGCTTCTAATACTGCTCCACACAGACGGAGACACCATGTAAAATTCTGCCATGCTGAACTAAGGAGCATACACACACACAAAGGTGCAGGCATGTTTGTTTTTGTAGCGATTTCTTTTTTTATATGTAGATAGTGTGCGAGTCTTCACTTTGTGTGGTGTAGGGGTAATGGGTACTACGTGCTTCCGGGTTTTCTGATCAGGAGGAAGTAATTGCAATGCCGATTTCAGAAAGATGGCTGATCACCGGTGTCCGTGAAAAACAGTTTTTAGCCAGTGCTGTTTTTGGCTGTCCTCTACCTTGGCCCTCGGAACAGTGGAGAGGGTCCGAGGTCAGAGGGTTCTGAGCTTCAATGGTTGTAAACTTGAACTGTGGAGCCCTGCTTTATATCAGGACTCCTACACCGCAATCATTTTTTTTTTTTTTTATTTTGATCGGGACACTGGGCATTTGTCCTGGATTTAACCAGAGCATTTATCATTGGATAAGGAGCTGCGAGGTAACGATGGCCTGGGGACTTGGAGCCGCCGATACTGGCGAGGACTTGGGAAGAGCTCAGGTGGGTGCACGAGGGAGCTGTCATGGAAGACTGTTAAAAAAGGAAAGAAAAGGTTCTGTGACTGGAAAACAGTGTTTGGAGACTGCTCATGATTTTTATAACTCGTGCTGTTTTTGGGAGATTGATTAGCGAGAGGACAATATGGCGGGTAAGGTTTCTTGTTTTGGGGGTTGGAGCGATTTCAAGAAGGTGGGGGTTCCAGATGCGGCTGACTGGCGCCTTTTGCATTGGTAATGCCAGGATTTATCATGGCTGAAAGGTGCCAGTCAGCTAATCAGATTTTCCCATTCTGAGCACCCATTGTATAAATAATGTTAACAGGCAGAGAGCACTACAGGAGATGTTGGATGCTGTTGTCTCATATATTCCTTGTATGAAATTAATAAAATATTATTTTTTTAAATATAATCATCTATTGACCGATTAAAGGAACACCTAGTAGAATTCCTGGAGGCAAACAGTGGTGGATGGGGGCCAGGCAGTAGATGTGCAAGGTCTTTGATTCTGTACTACACAAAAGGCTGATTAAAAAGCTGGAGGAGGACAAACTCACCAGATGCACATGGAAGTGGTTATGGGGCAGAACTCAGAGGGTGGTAGTTAACAGCAAATTCTCTGAAGTCAGGAAAGTTACGAGTGAGGTGCCACAGGGATTGGTCCTGGGATCTGTGTTATTCAATATTTTTATCTATGACATAGGGGGAAGGTATTGTGAGCAACATCTGTCTCTTTGCTGAGGACACCAAGATTTGCGGTACAGTGGACACTGAGGAGGGATAAAGGGACATGAAAATAGATCTAGAAAAGCTGGAGAAGTGGCCCAAGGTATGGCAGCTTAAATTTAATGTCAATGATTTTTGGCCAAATGGGATCATTCTGAAGCCTTGGTTGGATCTAACAACTTTGACACAACAGCATCGTCTGAAACATGGCTAAATAATAAAATTGACAAAAGTGAAATTACTCTTGAGGGTTATTCTATTTTCAAGCAGGATAGGGTTGAGAGGAGGGGAGAGGGGACATTGATTTACAGGTACTGTATGCTGCTTCCAACTCACAGTCTCTGGAGATACCCCCTCCATATAACTGTAGTGCTTATAACTTTACCACTGTTGAAATGACCCTTGGTCAGGCAAAACATCCTTTAGTAAGTGTAGTCAACATCCCACCTGGTCTGAGTGAACAAGGGTTAGATATTATTTCTAGATTCGATTGCAACATTCCCTTAAATCATGAATGGATCTTGGTTGGTGATTTTAATGTTAAATGGGTCCAGGATTCTTCAGCTGAAGCCAGAGATTTGCTTCTTGAGCTTGAGGTACAGCAGCTGATCCAAGAAGTAACTAGGTATAACTATAAGTCAGGTGCTGGTACTGCCCTGGATTGGATCATGGTCACTCATCCTTCCAAGGTGGTCACACCTTTTATCCTACTGGATTCGATGAGTGACCACTGTCCTATTGTTTTGTTTGAAATTAAATATACTTTATTGAGAAGAAAAAAACATATAAAATATACAAGTACAAACAAGCACTACCACTATGCAATAAAGAAAAAAAATAAAAAAAAAACACCCCAACACCCCACCCCCCCCCAACCTCACCTCACCCACTCCTGGCAGAGTGGCATAACATACTTAGCTGAGGGAAAAGTGAAAACATATATAGACCTAAACCAATGCATCTGCTACCAATAGAATCAAAACTAAAAGGGAGCCATACACATTGTTCACACTGTATACAGTGTGCACAATTTACTCCATTTCTTATTGAAGGATGACAGCTGGTTATGCAAACTGGTGATCATCCGTTTCACTCGAATACTGAATAAAAGTTCCTGCAACAATTCACAGTAAGACAGGGCATTAGTGTCCAACCAATGACGAAGAAGCAACCTTTTAACTGAAAGAGAAATTAGAGCCATAAAAAATATATGTTCTTTCACCTCAGTACAACTAAAATCTCCCACTAAGCATACTTCAGGTATAAAATAATCCAATATCCCAAGAAGGGGATCTGCCTTATCCTTAATTGAAGTCCATAGGGAGATACTTTGGGACAGTCCCAGGAAATATGTAGAGGTGACCCCTCAGCTTGCCCACACTTTGTACACAAGATTGGACTCTACCCAATTTGACAAGTTTAGTGGGAGCAAAATATTAATTATTCAGAACATGGAATTGGATAAGCCATAACTTATCTTGAGCAATATAAATACAAGTATCCTGCCAAATTTTACACCAATTAAAGGTACACTGTGGGAACTGAACATTCTAATATTGAGAAACGCCATGAATCCCTGGGAAAACTTTAGAAAATAAAGCTGAATGCAGTTTGGAGACCGAGTGGGGTAGGGAAACCAAACCTTGTAATGTTTGCAGGAACTCTAATAAGTCTGTAGTCCCAAAGGCAACCTCAAACCACTGAAAAACAACATAACAGAGTTGATAGATCTTAAAAATGAAGGTACCATCCAACTGAAAAAGTTGCATTATTTCCTGAGAGGAGAACAACCTGCCATTTTGGAGCAAATCACATACTCTTAAACATACTCTTACATTCACAAGTGGTTGTAGCCATGTAGCTATAAGGACTCTTCTACCAATTAGTTGTAAGTGAACCTGAACAGAGAAAACAATTAAAGAAGTACGAAGGCAGCTGGGTAAATCTTTAGGGGAAATGTATAGTAGAGCCCAAGGAGAGAGTCCGGCCTCAGCTATTAACTTTCTCTAGGGCTAACCAAATAGGAGAATAAATAGAGGATTCGTCTTCCAGTAGTGGGCAACACCACCATAGGTATTTACTTGCGTGGCTGGCCCAGTAATGCAGACCGAAATGGGGGAGCCAAAGAACCCCCACCCCCCAGCTCCTTTGGGGCTGCTAATTTATTATAAGCACATCTAGGCATCTTACCTGATCAAAATAAAATCTGAAATTAAACTACGGACTTTCTTAAACCAGGAGAAGAGAAGCCAAATAATAAGCATATTAATAGGATAAAAGTGGCGAGGTAGGACATTCATTTTGACATGGTTAACTCTGCCCCAAAGAGTCAAGGGCAAAAATTTCCAGCACTGCAAGTCATGCTGGAGAGTAGATACCAGATTAGTAAGACTAAGCTTTTTGGTTTGAGACACACTTCTTGACAGATACATACCTAAATATATAATTTGATCAGGGGACCAGGACAGCCCAAGAGTGAGAATGGACAATTTATGGACAGTGGAAGTTAACGGCATAACGGTAGTTTTATCCAAATTAAGTTTCCAATTCGAAAGGGTGATAAATTCATGGATCATGGTAAGAGCTGCAGGAAGAGACGACTTAGGGCTTGAGACATGTAATAAAATGTCGTCCACATAAGCGGAGAGCTTCAACTTCCAAGAGCAGACTCACACCCCCATGAGGTTTGTGTTGGCCTTAAGTTTCAGAAGAAGGGGCTCTAAATAAAGATTAAACAAAAGGGGAGATAAAGGACACCCCTGTCTAGTACCCGAATATAGTGAAAATGTAGAGGAAAACACCCCCATTGCAATACATTCAGGTACTGGGAAAAGGGCATAAGATCTTAGTCCAATGAAGGAATGGCAAAGGGAAACCAAAACATTCTAACGTAGTAAACAAAAATTGCCAATTAACTTTGTCAAAAGCCTTCTCTGCATCCAGGGAAACCAATGTTGCCAGAGTAGCCGAATCCCTGGATGCGGAGAAGATGTGAGCGAGCTTGCCCAAATGGTCCGTCAAGGAACAACAAGACATAAAACCAACTTGCTCAGCACAAATGAGACCAATCCAGAACTGACTAATCCTGGTAGCCAGAATCTTAGCTCATATTTTAATATCATAATTAAGCAAAGAGATAGGGCGATAACTAGTGACTTTATTTAAGGCCTTATCAGGTTTGGGAGGCAAGACAGTCATAGCTTCCAGGAGGGCTCTGTCTGAAAGACCAGATGTATATGTATATTGATACAAATGATGTAACCGTGGAGCAAGCTCTGCCACAAAAAGTTTATAGAAATTCAGAGTGAAGCCATCAGGTCCTGGTGCTTTATCTAACGGTAAGATTTGAATGGTGGCCAAAATTACGGCTTCTGTTAGCGCCAGTAAAAGGGATTGGTAAACTTCCTTCAGGGTAGGAAGGGGAATAGTAGCTAAAAAGTTCTTAACTGTAGAAACAGAAGAGGGGTTAGGCATAGGGCCATAAAGTTTCCTATAGTACTTTAACTTAGTAGTAGTAGCAATGTCCTTAGGGGATGTTTTAAGAGCACCATCCTCAGACGACTGAATAACTGATATCAGCCGTGATGCCTCCTGTTTTTTGAGGCGTAGAGCAAGAAGACGGACTGCCTTCTCACCTTGATCAATATATTTAACTTGGATTTTAAAAATGGCATATTCTGCCTTCTCCCGTAAAAATTCAGTATATTGATCCCTAATCAACAGAAGCGCTAAGCAAAGGGCATCAGGAGTGGTAGGAGCCAGAGTCTTTTCCAAGTCCTGGATATGGGAAAGCAAAGCCGCTGCCTCCTTTTCTCTCTTTTGTTTACATGCTGAGGCTAGATGAATAAACTCCCCATGGAAAAAAAATTAAAGCACTCCATTCCACATCAGCTTTCCCAACAGATCCAGCATTATGAGAGGGGAACAACTTGATTTGTTCTTTAATTCAAGTCACAACATACTCCTCCTTCAAAATCTGGTTACTCAACTTCCATGAGGTCTCTCTCTAGATGGAAGTAAGTAAGGAAAGTTTGACCCAAACCAAAGAAAGGTCAGAGATGACCCTGGGGGCTATCCTGTAGCTCAGCACTCCACCTAACAAGGTCTGACTAATAAGAAAGTAGTCTATTCTAGGAAAAAGACCCATGGGCCAAGGAATAATTCAATTTCAATTCAGTTTCAATTTCAATTCACTTTATTTACTGGGTAGGATCACTGGGCCAAAGCCCTTTTTCAGAATCGACCCGGAGCTTCATTCAAAATAGAAGCCAAGATGGTATACAAATAATACAAGCAAATACACAGAATAAATTACAGTACAAACAAGTATACATATATGAAGCCATACAATAATGATTGCCAGATACAGTTATCTAAAAACAATTACACACTGCAAGTGATTGCAGGTAACAGTACAATATTTTTTTTAATATTTTTTGCTTAGGAGTATTAGTGCAATTAGCAGGCAATGTATTTCATGACTTTGAACATTATATGGAAAAAGCCCTATCCCCCATACAGGTAAGAAACCTTGGAGTGGACAACTGTAGTACACTGGATGATTGCAGCAATCTAGTTTCACCCCTGATTTTAAATAAGTTAAACAAAGGTGATTTACAGCCTCGTACTAGTGTATTGTTGGTCAAACAACCCAAGTTGTAAAGGTAAACCAACCTAGGAACCAACCGAGAATAGAAGGTAAATTCTTTAAGTCGGGGGTTCAGAACCTGCCTAGGATCACAAAGACCTAACATATCAGACATTTCTCAGATGGAACACTGAGCAGGAGACAAACCAGCCCTGGGCCTATCCATTCTATCCGGATCCTGAGTAAAAGATATTCCAATCTCCTCCCATTATCATAGGGAGAGAAAGGAATGGGGCTAACATTGATGACAATTCAACAAAAAAGGATGGGGAATTGATATTAGGACCATAAACACAACCAAGTACTACTTCAGTGAGTTCTGATATACCTCTGAGAAATAGAAACCTTCCATGGGGGTTCCCAAGACATTGCAAACACACAAAATTGACATTCCTAGAGAACAGGATAGCTACTCCCCTTCTATTAGTACTATCCCCAGTGGCAAAAACATGCTTAACAAACTGTCTCCGAACCAGGTTACCTTCATTCGCACGGAAATGGGTTTCCTGTAAGAAAACAATTCTACATTGAAGCTGCTGCATATGCTTAAGGAGCTGATACCTCTGTCTTGGAATGAGCTACCTTAATGTTCCATGAAGCATAGTTAGCAATGGTAGCCATGGATACAGATCTTTAAAGTACCTAATACGGGAAAAATGCCCCTCAGTTGCAAAAACCAAAATATATCTTAAGAAAAGCCACTCTGCCTCCCAGCCCCCCATGAAACAATGGCCAGTCCATGAGCATAGAGACCTGTATCAGCCCTGGGAAAGGAATGAAGAAGCACATAATCCCTCCCAAAACAGAATGCCAGGTAAGACCTAACAGGCATCTTATGTTACAAATCATAAAGCCTAGTTTCCGCTCCCTAATAAAAAAAACTCATAAGCCCCCTGAATAGCATATGCCACAACTAACAAACATCAACAATCATCCCCCAACAAGAGAAAAAAAGGTAACCAACCCTCCCCCACCCCCAAAAAATACACAACAGACACTAACAGGCCCATGGTGAACCCAAACCAACAACCTCCTCCCATCTACGCCCTCCCACCCCCCAGCCTGAAAATCCCAGACAAAGGGGTTGTATATAGACCATTAAAACAATAACATAACAAGGTCACAACTGGCCACCTCCAGCAGCTAAAATGGCAGCTGGTGAAGTATCTACCATAATGTCCAAACCGTTGTACATACGAACCGAAATAATGAAAAAAACATCACCCTGATAGGTAGGCAGAATGTTAACATATCCCCTATGCAACCATAACAACTGCCCATACCCTCCTGTCAAATACTGTATATAATAAGTTATAATATCAATCAAAACTTAAGAATAAAGAGTAACTGAGAAAATGGCAGCAATGAAAACCAGACCATGTAACAGCAATATTTAGCCCAATATACGAACCAGTCAATAAACATGTATTCCAATATTAGGGTACGAAACAAAACTAGTGACATGGAGTCTGTGAAGCCATGAGGCATCGAGGCAAAGATAAATGAGATAGCAAACCTCTCTATGCCACTTACTGTGGCCAAATACAATTTCGGGCACCACAGAACGGCCAGTCTTTAAGCAATGCCCCACAATCAGAAATCACACATCAATGGAAAATTCCTGGAGCATTAATAATAGACATCCTTATAATAGTTCCACATAAAGTTAACTAAGCACAGGTGACATCCAAGTGACTAAGTGAACGCATGCTATGAAATGTCCCCTACCCATGGCCGGATGAGTGAGTCTTCACCAAAAAGTATGTGCTACAGTTTCCCAAGAGACTCATAGATGCTGTCCATACAAGGTCAGCAAGAACAGCGGCTGCCAGAGATCTTTAAGGTAACAGAACCTGCTGCAGCACAAGTCAGGATTCAGGGCACCATAAAAGTTTGAACCAGGATTATGGAGTAAAGCCGATGAAGACCTTAAAATCAATTGCCTCAGCTTGAAAAAGAGCAAGTCCACAGTCCTGAGTTGGCATTGACACTATAAATCCCCTACACCAGCACTTAACCCTTGACAAAGCTTGGCAGATGGAGAGGGTGAGCTGAAAGATGAGTGGTGAAAAAGGCAAATTGTCATGACCCAACTCTTCTGGAAAAATTGGAGCCAGCACTTGCTCCACCACACTGCAATATGGAAAGGCACTTCAAACCAGGATCACAGTTCGGTCCAGAAAGCCACTCCACCATAAATCTGGAGCAAACCAAGAAAACTCAGCATAAGTGACTTGTCAATAGATGACTCCTTAGTGATGCTGGTATTACATTATTTAGAGATTCTGGAGAGTCCTGTAAGATGGAACCAAGCAATATAGGTAGTCGTAGGGTAAAGTTAAGGCACAGCAGAAGTCCGATGATCACTATAAAGTACACATGAACCCTTAACAGATCATTGCAAAAAAGGCGATGTGGTTTCAAAACCCAGATTGAAACAGGAAATCAGACATAGTAGAATTGTAGACTGGACCAAGAACAAAAACCACAGGAAATTCCAGTACAATCAACACTCTGAAAACAAGTTGGGCAGGAGAGCTTTCAGGTCTGGTGTTTCTTTCTCCATGTTTTCATAATGCTTCCAAGATCCATTCAGCAGAATGTGAAGGAAGGCTGGGAAGAACATCTTAAACTTAATATCAACTGTAATCAACTTTGTAATGATAGGATGGAATGCAGCATGCCTTTGCGTCACTGTAGCTGGCAAATCTTGTGCTATCCGAAGACGGGTGTCCTCCCAAGACACCTCCTTAAAATCCCTGACTTTATTCAACAAATGTTACTGATCCAAGAAATTCAGGAAGCGAATGATGAAGGGTCTTGGAGGCGAGCCATCTGAGGGCATCGGATGCAAGGAATGCTGTGCATGCTCAATTAGGTAGTTTATGCCATAGGGAGAAGGACCAGCTATTTTGGTAACCACTTTCTGCACAAATAGGAGAGGGTTGGAGCCTTCAGCTTTTTCTGGCAGACCAAAGATGACTATATTATTCCTGTGGCTCTGACCCTCTAAGTCCTCAAGTTTAGCTTCCAGCTGTGTACTCCTTTGCCATAATGCGGCCAGTTCAGGATCAATACCATTCTTCTACCGAAATAATGCGTGCCTCATTGTCCCCAACTCTGCTGGTAAGTTCATCAACAGAGACCTGCATTGCCCGTAACTCTCTTGTAAATCCTTGCAGTTCCTCTTTAAAAGGGAGAAATTCGGAGAGAAAACACTCCTCTGATAATGGCGCCGGTGTCGATATAGTAGTAGGCGAGCGCCCCGAGGAGGATGTGTGGGCCTTGGATCTTTTAGTGTTCTTATCTGGGGTAGATGGAGGCATGTGCTGAGGTGGCGTGTTCTTCATTTCGGTGTCCACTGGAAATATGAAAGACAATCCAGTGCTCAGCCAAAGATGTGGGACAATAATGCCAATGATACTGAGAAGATTTATTGCAATAAACAATGAAAAAATGGGATTTAGCTAGGGGGAGTGGGAGCCCCAAGGAGAAGCTGATAGCTAGTTCTTTGCATCACGTGACTCCTGCCCTATCATCTATTGTAAATGGTCTGCTAAAAAGTATAGTATTACCCCAGTTTATATCTGTTCTAGGAATCTTAAACCATCAAATACTGAACAACTGAGAATGACATCTGACATGACTGGTCCTTTTTGAATAATATCTCTGATATTGACACAGCTTTGGATAAGTTTAGTTGCTTGTTCAATATTCTGTGTGGCAGAGTTATTCCCAAAAGGAAGATGTGCGTAAGAGCAAATAAAAAGTATTGGGTTACCCCCAATTTATTGAAATTCATGAAACTCAGAGATACAAAAATGGAGAATGTATAGAGTTTCTCGGAATTCTGTTTCCCTCCAAACATTCTGTCAGCTTAGAAACAGATATAAGTCTGCAGTTAGGACTACTAAAATTATATATTTTAGACCCAGGCAGCTTAACTACCTTGATACTAGAAGCGCCTAGAGAGTTTTGAATACATTGTTAGGAAGGGAGTGTTATGTTAACTCTTTTTCAATTCAGGGTGACAAAAGCTTGGTAACCGATCCAGGGAAGGTTGCAAAGATATTTAATAATTACTTTGGAGATTTAGAAATGTATAGGACTGAGACCATTACATCTGTGCTCCCCCCCTCTCAAAATTGGAGGAGCTGGCAGACCTGAATTTACCCAAATTCTATTTTCGCAGTGTTTCTACAAGGGTGGCTATTGATACAGTATGTAATGAAGTTTGATCCTTGTCCTCTTATTGGTTCTGATAATTTGGATTATAGAATTTTGAAGCTTCTAATTTCCCAACTAGCCGGTTCAACAGCCTCTGTATTCAACTATTCCCTTTCTAATGACATGTTACTCAGTAAATGGAAAATGGTTCGATTCCAAAACCGCAAAAGGAAAAACACTGTGGTCATATATAGGCACCATGAAAATAAATGAATAAAATTCACCAGGAAGAATTTGCAAGGGGCTTTAGCAAAATTTGTCGGATACAATCCTCCTGAAATGAATTCTGCACTGAAAATGGAAGTTTCTAGAATGATCCTGTGAAAATAGTCACTCAAAATTAGTTTATTTGACCACACACTTTTTCAGATGCATGGTCTTGACAGGATATGATGGAAAAATGACATTATTAAGCCTATTTACAAATATGGTAACAGGGAGGTGGTTTCAAATTTTTGCCCAATTTCTTTACTGGCCCCTCTTTCTAAAGTTTTGGAGAGGATAGTTTATGACCAAATTGTTTTATTTTTAAACAACAACAATTTGTTAACTCCTTCCCAACATGGATTTCGAGAGGCACGTAACACTGAGACAGCCTTCGTGAGGATCACTGATGGTGTACATGATGTACTCTTACACAAGGATGTTGTGTACCTTCTTCCTAAATGTCTCTGGCACATTTTGCATGCCTCATAATTGCCATGGGACTAGAACCAGGAATATTAGATCCTTCATAATTCCATTTTTTTTATTCTCTTCTCAGAGGTCTCATTTATTTAGGGCCTCCCAATTTTATAATACACTGCCAAATGAACTCATTAACTGTTCTACTATTACGATATTTAAAGACAATTTGAAATCATAGCTACTTCAACAAAACATTTGACCTGTTCTTGATGAAGTGTTTAGTTTATTTGAATTGTTTGTATTTTCTTTATTGTTTGTTGATCTTGTCACTAATAAAAATGGGCAGTTATACTCATTAGCCTACAAGTATAAAAAATAAAATAAATAAAATAAAAATAAAGAAGTGTAAGGTTATGCATACTGGAAATGAAAATCCTAGAATGGACTACTGGATGGTGGGAGGGAGGGTGGTTTAAACCTTTGAGGAAAGGGACTTGGTGGTCATTATCATTATATTATTAACAAAATGACACATATGTTCATGAGGTTCAGTGCCATTTTGGGGTACATTAATGAAAAGATACTTATGTGTCCATAGTGCGGGATGTCGATATGCCTACCCTGACATTTTGGGGTTAACTGGACCCCAAATTACCAAGTTATGGCCAAAGGCCAAAAGTTTAAACTCCCCTGAAATGATCATTTTTGTGTCTTATAACAAGAAAACACAAACATTCCCCCTCTTGTTTGGCCATGGGGGTGTGCCCAAGCCTGGTGGCCCTTAAGCAACCCCCTCCAACAGTTACTGCATCCCCCCTTCTTTATTTTGCCACAGAGGTGCCCAGCCTCAGTGGCCATTGCTTTCTTTATATTTATTTAGCCACAAGGTTGCCCAAGCCCAGTGGCTGTCCTTAATGATTTTATGTGATAAAGGTGATCGCTGTTATCAAGAAGTCAAGAGTGTCAAAAACATTTTCGGCCCTCTGACACCCCAGTGCACAGCAAAACGGCACCGGGGACTTAGTTTTTAATGTTTTCTGTGGGGTCTGTCCCCATCACCGGGGCTTCACTCCACCGCACCCCCTACTAAAGGATTCTCAGCTCCAGGGGGACATTAAAAAAATAAAAGGTTCAGGCTGGGCCCAATAAAATGCACCAGCGCCTGGACCCGAGCCCGTGCCTTGCCTGCCAACGCTAGCAACCCACCCACCTCACCACGGGGTGGGCTCGGCAACCACTGCAGCACAATCCCTCACGTCCCCTTGCTGTGCATGCTCACTTCCCCTCCACACGCGTACGTATACCAACATCCTGTCACTATACTTGCCGACCTCCCCCCATCCGGCTGCCCTACCCTACCATCACCATGATGGATTTGCTGAAGAGCGGGTCGCCGTTATTATCGGCACCCATTCCTCAGCACTCTCATCATGGGATACTGTCCTTAATACATGTGACCACCAGGATGCCCCAGCCAGTGGCCATTTTCTTTATGTAACCCCCAACCGCTTAGCATCATGCCCCTCACCTCCCGCCCTCTCTACACATTAATGTACCTATAAAAAAGGAAACCATCCCACATAGTAATTTTATAAACTTTAATACATTTTTAAAAAAAGAAAATGGCCCTTCATCATCTTCTCCCTTCCAATAAACTTATTATAAAGAAAAAAAAAACTGGTCCTTTGTTTTCTCCCTGCAATTTACCTGTAAAAATGCAAACAGTCCATTGTCATGTCCCCCCAACCCATTCCCACCCCCACCTTGACACCCCCCGCAGCACTCTGCCACTTATCACTCCCTAGTCACCCACTTAACTGTATAGGGTCCACTGTTGTATTTCTCTAAGCATCAGATGATGTTTATACTACCGCATCATGTTTGTTCAACTTTTGTTCATACCTTCATTGTCTTTTAATATTTGACCCCACACTTTCAATATGGTCTTTTTCTCACCCCATCTCATTAACCTGACAGCCATCATTTTTCAAATCTTGGCTGAAATGTCATTTTGTGGGCACAGTGCAAAACGGCATTTCAGATGGAATTTGAAAAATGACAGCTGTCAGGTTCATGATGTGAGGTACACAAAAGGCCACATTGAAAACCTGTGGTCAAAATCTCTAAAAAAAATTGTGAAGTCATGAGCAAAAGTTGAAAAAACATGAAAATGAAATTGAATACCCCCCATAAAACAATAGTTGGCTAGTGCCAACAGTGAAATACCTTTTAACTTTGAGTCATAACATTTGTTGCATTTTGAGATTTTGACCCCAAATTTTCAGTATGATCCTTTTTCACCCCACCTGATGACCTCACAACCATTATTTTTAAAATCTTGCCCAGTTTGTCATTTTGTAATCATTCTGTGAAATGACATTTCAGTTGTGATTTGAAAAACTGACAGCTGTCATGCATGGTCATGAGTTGGAGTGAAAAATAGACCATGTTAAACCTAAAAAAAAAAAAAAAAAAACAAACCCTAAGTTATATCACAGCACATTTGTGCTCTGCACGAAGCACGTTAGGACTTGCCTACTGACATGCAGAGGGCCCAAAGACCTGTGCCTCTCCTGCTTCACAAAGGGCCCTAGGACTTACCTTCTGATTTATACAGGGCCCTATGCTCAGCAAGTTAGGAATTATCTCCCAAAGGGCCCTGCATGAAGCAATTTTAGACTTCTTTCCTCTTTTTTGTATTCGCACATTGTGCGATGATGCATCCACCAAGGTACTATGGCTATCTAGGAACCGCACTGATCGATTGTGACGGGGCACCTTGTGCACATCAGTAGGGGGTGGGATAGGGGTAGTCAGGTGTGGAAAGCGCCCGGGGGTTCGTCAGGCCCAAGGGAGAGGCCAGATGTGTTTGGCGCCTATCCCCAGGGTTCCCACCAGATCGAGTGGGCAGGTAGCCAATCCCCTTCGGGCAGTACTCTGCAATACCAGATCGATTAGAAACAAGACTGCAATTATGGCGGACCTGGTTTAATCAGTCGATCTGGCTTGCATCACGGAGACCTGGGTGGTTGACGATGCCAGCCTGGTTTTTGAGGTCGCCATTCCCCCCCCCCGGGTACTCTATTGTGCACTGCCCTAGAGTGGAATGCAGGGGTGGGGGAGTGGCCATTTGTTTTAGATCCAAGCTGGGATTCACCGTGCACCCAGTGGGAAGACTGGGTTCTTTTGAATGTGTGGCTGTTCGTGGGGGTCAGGGCACAGGCTGCAGAATTTTCCTGATTAATCGCCCCCCTGGGGCCGTGGGAGAATTTCTGTAGGAGGTAGCTGATTTCATCATCGTTGTTAAGACATCAGAGGCCCCCAGATGCTTAATTCTGGGGAACATCAATGTTTGGGCCAACGACAAATCATCTAGGCTTGGTTACAACCTCCTCCAGACTATGTCATCTCTAGACATGCAGCGAAGTAAAATTTTGCCTCATGTCCACTTCAAGATAATTTTCCGCTATGCGAAGTGCCCATTTTAAACCTTCACTTTGCCACTTCACATTGTAATTATGACTTCATGTTGTGCACTCCAGCATATTCTGCTTTAAGGCTGGTGAAATTCTGGGCCTTACGCATCATGGCTTCGCGGTGTAGGTCATATGCTTCAGGCAGGAGGTTACAGCCAGCAAACACACTCTCCAACATGGGCTGACTTGCACGGTTTGCACAGGGTGTGACAAATGGCTCTACTCTAGACTGCGAATGGCTGGGTGTGGGGTGTGGACATGTGATGGAGAGGGCTGCACAGGTGACAAGTCCCCAAATGAAGTTATTTTCTCTGTTTTACGTACAGGGGTTGATGCACCACTTGCACTAGACATACTGCATTGACCACCACTTGACAAGATTTCTATATCATAATCCTTCCTCTCATCATGCCTGTAGTAATCCTCTGGTGTTATTTCATCAATACTGCAGACATTCCTACTTGGTCTAACACTCATGGAAGGAGATAACATGCTCAGTAAAGGTTGATGATGAGGGTGAATGCCCCACTGTGGCATTAGCTGCCATCTGTTGCTGGGGCCACAGTACCATGTGCCTATTGTTAAGATGTGTATGCTGGCCCACCATGCCCAGATGACTCCCCTTTTTTACCTCGACTCACACATGCATGGCAAAGCTGGCAGATTGTAACTGACTCATCATTTGCATCTTGGACAAAAAAAAAAAAAAACAAGGGATTGTGATCCCCTACTTTTAACATGTCCCTGATGCAGCTTATTGGACTCCGTTTTTTTAACCCCTGAAATGGGGGGGGTGTGCTACATGATTTTTCAGACTGGACACACTTGGACTCTAACTGACCACCATAACTAGAGATGCGGCGAAGTAAAATTCTACCCGAGAAGTGGGCACTTCGTGTTACTTTCCCGCAGTGCAAACTGACCAATTTGTGAGTCCACTTTGTCACTTCACATTGTGATTATGACGTTGTATTGCTTGCTCCACCTTAATATGCTTTAAGGCAGAGTAAGAAATCTACTGGCAGTCCACACACATCATGTACGGGAACACGAATGCCTATGGCTATACTTCCCGATGACCTGTACCTGTACGATGACAAAACTACCCGATTTGAAAACTCATACAAATGAGCACAATGGTGAAGCCGCGAGAGATACTACGAAACAGGCTTACATGCAACTAACTACAAAAAAACTTTGTTTTGTTGTGATTCGTGACATGATCATGAATCGCGACTATGAAGATGAAGAACGTGACTTGTCTTGGAGTTGGAGTTGTGATGAGTGTCTGTGTGAGATAACCAATGACAATAAACTGTACGGTAACGTGAATGACTATGGCTGTTCTTCCCCAATGACCTGTACCACACAAAATTATCTGAAAAACTACCCGATTTAAAAACTCATATAAATGAGTACAATGGTGACGCCGCAAGAGATACTTTGAAACGGGCTTACATGCAACTAACTACAAAAAAAACTTAGTTTTGTGATTCGTGATATAGTGATGTGAATCGTGACTTGTGGGGGCAGTGCACTGCAGTAACAGTCCACTGCCAGTAAAGATACCACAACAAAGCAATACAACAAAAGGATGCAGGGGCAGTGCATAGCAGGTTCACACTGCTGCAATTACTGTGTGGCACAATAAAATGTGTCTGATTTGATGGCACACGTCGCACACACACTAGCATAGCAAATTGAAAATTTCAGTAATATAACCAAATATTTTAAACTAACTGAAATTATGCACTGCTGCACCACAACAATCAGCAAAACAATGTCAAGAATTACTGAAAATATCACTGTGTGTACATTAACAGTTATACAAGAAAACTATAACCAAAACAGAAAGACTGCCTTTTTCTCCCAGTTACTCTACCTACACCACAGATATGCCCCTGCCTTTTGGCTAGGCAGATTTACTGTGTTTTGTTGCTTTTATTTTGTACTCGCAGGGATTGTTACTGTTTGTTGATAACATTTTATTGCTTTATTTTTCTCTGATTCACATTGCTGTTGCAGGGTATACTTTCATCTGCTGCGTTATTACAAGGTGTGCCTACATGTGTGTGCTAACAGATTACTGCTGTAATCTTCTGATTCAAATTGTCTTTTGCAAGGTATATCTTCTGTTACTGCATTCTTTTTCTCTGTAGCAAAGTGTTTCTTACAGGGTATATCTTCTGTGAAATTATTACAGGTGGTGCTGACATTTTTATGACTTTTTATCATTAGGTTAAGCAAAATTACTGTTTGCTCCTATTTTATTTAGTTATTTTTTGCTGAAAAGGTGTTTTTTTGTCTCAGAGGTGTTGCAGTCTCCTTCTCACATTGAAGACAGGGAGAGTGAGAAAGCAGTCACAGCTTCCTTGAATCAAGGAGGTTATTTTCTAGATTACACTGAACTGAATTATTACTTTTTGGACCTGTGTAAGTAACTAGTATTGATTTTGTTTTTGGGGTGGACTTTTCTTAGTTTTAACTTTAATTTGCCTAGGAAGATCTGTAGCTGGGAGATATTTGCAGTCAGTTGTGACTAGACCTATTACTAAGCCTTTGTGAAACAGGTGTCTGAAAGGAAGGAAGGCACTCCCTGGGGTGGAGGGTAAGAGTTGTAGGTGATTGTTTCTGGTTGCCAAGAAAGAGGAGTGGTTGGACCACGGTGGGCTCAGGGAGGGTGAGGGTGGTGGATCAGAGGCACATACCTCCAGTTGTGCCTCTCCACAATCCATTCATCACTCTGGCAAAGCATGGTTCCTCTATGGAGGCACCTGCAGTGGAGACCAAGGAGGACATTGGGAACCCACAATGGAGACCACAGTGAGGGTGGCCCAGGACCCCACAGGGGAAGGAAACAACTCCTGGTGGGGGACTCAGTTGTTAGGGGGGTAGAACTGGGGGAGGGAGGGGAAAGGGAGGTGAGGTGCCTGCCCAGTGCCAAGGCTTGGAGGGACAGGAAACGAATCCTCAGGATCGTGGGAGCAGTGGCAAGGGGGAGGGAGCTGGATGTCATTATCCACCTACAGACAAATGACCTGGCTGAGAATGGGATCAGAGCAGTGCAACAGGAGTTTGTGGAGTTGGGGAGGGGCCTTAGACAAGTAGCACATGGTAACTTTCTTGGAAGTGCTACCTGTCTATGGCATGGATGAGGCTAGGGCACTCCGCACCATGGTATTCAATGACTGGTTGAAAAGCTGGTGCAGAGCTCAGGGATTTGGCTTCATTGGGGACTGGGGCTCCACCTGGAGGGATGCAGGCCTATACAGACGCGATGGTCTGCATCTATCCTGGAGGGGAACCAGGATCCTAGGTGATAAGTTTAAATGCTTCAGTGGCAAGCATTTAAACTAGACAAGGAGAGGCACTGAAAAGGAGAAGGGAAATCCTAGCCCCCCTCCAAAAATCAGGGTAATTAGTGAGGTAAACACCAAAATAGAGCAGTCGATAGGGAGAAGGGCAGGGGTAAATGGAGAAAAAGACAAAGGCAGAAGGGACAGGGATGGGGCAAAAAGAAATAAAGCCATAAAAAAATGGAGGGTAATGAGTACCAATGCCCATAGTCTAGGTAAAAAGTTCCCTGAAATGGTGGCCTTGATGGAAGAGGGATACCTGGATATTGTGGCAGTCACAGAAACATGGTACACAGAGAACCATGACTGGGATGTCAACATACCAGGGTACACAATCTACAGGAGGGACAAGGAGGGAAGAAGAAGAGGAGGAGTAGCTCTCTATGTAAGGGAAGGGATAAAAGCAACAGAACTAAAGGGTAAACGGGGAGGAGAGGAGGCACTGTGGATCACCCTGGAGACTGGAAATTGCTCCACAATCCGCACAGGGGTTGCATACAGACCCCCGTCTCAGGGGAGGAAATGGACAAGGAAATGATAGAAAGCATACTTTGGATGGCAGAGAAAGGGGAGATATTGCTGATGGGGGACCTGAATATGCCAGATATTGACTGGAGCACCTTTGCTGCAGCCACATCAAAGAGCAGGGCCATTCTCGATGCCCTACAGAGGGCATGCCTCAGACAGCTAGTTTTGGAACCCCCTCGGGAGAGAGCAATCTTAGACCTGGTACTCTCAAATGGGGATGGAGAGAGGATCTCTGATCTTGAAGTGGTAGCCATCTGGGAAAAAGCGACCACCAAACAGTGTGGTTCACGATAAACTTAGCTGTAGAGTCAAGCCACAAAAAGTGAAGGTACTGGACTTCAGGAGGGCTGATTTTGACAAAATGGGAGAGTGCCTCAGAAAAGCACTAGCAAACAGGCAAGAAGGTGGGGTGGAGCAACAATGGGGAAACATCAAAACCGCCATCACAGAGGCAACAAGTCTTTGTGTGAAGCAAATGAACAAATGAAAACTAAAGAAAAAAACACTATGGTTCTCAAAAGAAGTGGCGGGGAAGGTGAGGGAAAAAAGATAGCATTCAGGAAGTATAAGAAACACAGAAGGAGCAGGACAGAGAACTGTACCAGTTAAAGCAGAAGGAAGCGGGTAAGGCAGTCAGAATAGCAAAGGCCCAAACCGAGGATAAGATAGCCAACTCGTTTAAGAAGGGGGATAAAACCTTTTATAGGTACATTAGGGAGCAAAGAAAGACTAAGGCAGGGATACTGAGGCTGAACAAAGAGGAAGGTGGTTGGGCAGAGAGCGACAGTGAAAAAGCAGGGATACTGAAGGAATACTTCTGCTCAGTATTCACAATGGAAAAGCAGGGGGAAATACCTAATCCAGTCAATAAAAGTACTCTGGATAGGGGGGGGTTGATATTAGTCCTTTCACAGAAGAAAGGGTTCTAAAAGGACTCTTAAAACTAAAGGTGGATAAAGCAATGGGGCCTGATGGGATTCACCCCAGAATTTTAAAAGAACTAAGGAAAGAACTAGTAATACCACTGAATACCCTTTTTAATAAATCATGGGAGGATGGGGTGGTACCTGAGGACTGGAGGAGGGCGGATGTGATTCCCCTTCACAAAAGTGGGAGCAAGATAAAGGCAGGAAACCACAGACCTGTCAGTTTGACCTCAGTGGTAGGGAAAATGATGGAATCACTTCTGAAGGAAAGAATTGTTGAGTACCTAGAGGCCAGTGGGGCACAGGACCCAAGGCAGCATGGATTCACAGCGGGAAGGTCGTGTCAGACAAATCTAATTGATTTATTGGACTGGGTGACCAAAGCAGTAGACCAGGGAGGGGCTGTGGACACGGCCTACCTAGACTTTAGCAAGGCATTTGACATAGTCCCGCACAAAAGATTAACAAACAAATCAGCCAGCCTGGGAGTGGGTCCTAGGATGGTAGCCTGGGTAAAACACTGGTTGGACAACAGGACACAGCAGGTAATAGTAAATGGAGTCCACAGTGAAGAAAGAAGGGTTACTAGTGGGGTACCGCAAGGTTCAGTACTGGGGCTGGTCCTTTTTAATGCCTTTATAAGTGACATTGCAGAGGGACTGGAAGGGAAAGTATGTCTCTTTGCAGACGACACAAAGAACTGCAACAGGGTTGATACACAAGGTGGGGTGGAAAGGATGAAAAGGGACTTGGCAAGGTTGGAGGAATGGTCAAATGTATGTCAGCTTAGATTCAATGCAAAGAAGTTCAAAGTAATGCCCCTTGGAAACAAAAACCCAGGGGAAGAGTACACAATTGGGGGTGAGATACTGACAACAACAAAAATGGAAAGGGACCTGGGGGTAGTCATATCAGATGACCTAAAGGTGGGCCAGCAATATGAGAAGGCAGTAAAGAGGGCTGGGGGTATACTGGGATTCATAGGGAGAGGCATCACCAGTAGAAAACAGGAAGTTGTTGGCCCTCTGTACAGACAGTTGGTAAGACCACATCTGTGTACAGTTCTGGAGACTCCATCTCCACAAAGACATAGACAGGGTGGAGGCTGTTCAGAGGAGGGCAACCAAAATGATGCAGGGTCTGCATCAAAAGACATATGAAGAAAGACTAAAGGAACTAAAGATGTATAGCCTTGAGGAAAGGAGGGGAGAGGGGGGACATGATAGAAACTTTCAAATACCTCAAGGGAATCAACAAAGTCCAAGAGGGTAGCATCTTTCAGAAAAAGAGATGTGCAAAAACAAGGGGGCACAATTTGAAGAAAGATTGGGGATGGCTCAGAGGTAATGTGAGGAAGTATTTCTTCACAGAGAGGGTCGTGGATACATGGAACAGCCTTCCTGAGGAGGTCGTAGAGTCAAAAACAGTGGGGGAATTCAAGAATGCATGGGACAGACATAAGGCAACTCTAGTTGGGGGTAGGAGGAAGCAGGCTGTTGGTTAACTAGGACCTGCGGCTTATCCATTAAGTAGGGTAATGGGCAGACTAGGTGGGCCAAGCGGTCCTTATCTGCCGTCAAATTCTATGTTTCTATGTTTACCCCAAAGCACACTTCAAGTGTCTGTCAGTACACAGACTGAATGTTCTAAATTAACATTCAAAATTCACACACAAACAATAAACACTCGAAGATATGAGCAGAGGAGGGTTTCCTACAATTGATGTACTCAATTTTGAGCAAAAAAAGTTACTCAAAAAGGCCTTTTTAACAGCTTT
The DNA here is from genome assembly GCA_016271365.2 of Neoceratodus forsteri. Classification (NCBI taxonomy): domain Eukaryota; kingdom Metazoa; phylum Chordata; order Ceratodontiformes; family Ceratodontidae; genus Neoceratodus; species Neoceratodus forsteri. Next base: position 1,079,296,937 of record CM057454.1, on the reverse strand, counting down.
TAGAGGTTTTGAATAGCAGAGCTGTGAGAGCACACTATATCCATCTACCACTACACACACACTACCCAGAACTGAGGCTGTGCAGAACAATGTAGAGCCCATGTAACCTGCAATCCCATGAATTACTACAAAGTTTGTCTTGGAGCTCAAAAACAAGGCAAAGTGATGTGAAGTACATTGATTTCTATGTACTTCACCTTAAAATTGGTGCAGAAGTGGTTGGAAGAAGGCAGAGTAATGTGAAGTCATTGTTTTCAATGGACTTAGCTTTCCTCGATATGACTGATACTCCGCTTACGCGAGGTTACTTATGGATTCTGCATTACTCACAGATCACTTTGCGGTGAGAATTTTGGTCTCGCCCACCTCTGGTCATCTCTGGGCCTATCGCAGGAAGTCTCCTCCATGACCCATCAGGGCGGTCACATGTTGGACCTGGTCTTCTCACTGGGGCTTGAGATTAATAATCTCAAAACAGATTGGGTCCCATGGCCCGATCATTGCACGGTGGAGTTCTCATTCGAGGCACTCCCCCCCCCCCAAGAGCCCTCCCCCTGCTGAGATGGTGGCTACTGCCCTTTGAGGGTTTGACCCGGGTCTTACAGCAGTGGCCGATCTATCTAGTGTGGACACTGCATACGACGAGGGTACGTGCGCTGCAGTTGCCACCTATAATAAGGTTATGTCTGATGTGCTTGACTCCCTTGCACTGGTCCATGTACAACCCAAATCTTCTCACTTAAGGTTCCCATGGTTTGATGGGGAGCTCAAGGCGATGAAGATTTTGGGTCAGAGGTTAGAGCACTGCTGACGGAGGACTGGCCTGGAGGCGGACAAGCGGGCCCTGTGTGCTCATTATGGTGAGTACCAGGGGGCAATCAACCGTAAGAAGGCAGAGTTCCTGTCCAGGGAGATGGCTGCCAGTAAGAATCAACCAACTGTGCTCTTTCAGACTGTAGACAGGCTGCTAAATCCAGCCTGTCTGCAGCTGAAAAAAGCATTTTCTAACACTTTATGTGAAGAGTTTTCTCGGTTCTTCTTGGACAGAGTGTCTGCCATCAGGTAGGGAATTCCACCACTGAGCCAATCTTTGGCCAGTAGTGATCACCTTGGATGCCTGGATAGCACTCCATATGGTTGGGGCAAGTTTAGACCAGTGGAGGTGGATAAGGTCACTGGGGTTGCTTCCAAGCTGAGGTACACATATTGTGAACTAGGCCCGGTGCCGACGCATTTCTTGATGGGATGTTGACTCTGTTGGCCTGGTGTTTGCCTTGATTGTCCAGTGCTCTCTGTCTTAGGGGGTCTTCCCTGATGCCTTGAAGGAGGCACCAGTGAGACCCCTTCTGAAGAAACCATCTTTGGACCCCGAAGTCAAGGCAAATTACCGTCCTATCTCCAACCTTCCATTTTTGGGTAAAGTTGTTGAGAAGACTGTGGCACTTCAGTTTGAGAAGCACCTAGTGGCCTTTGATCTATACGAGCCTCTCGAGTCAGGGTTTCGGGTGAGACACAGCACAGAAACTGCGTTAGTTTGGGTACACAGTGACCTTCTCAGGGCGAGAGATCAAGGGGAGGGGACAATTCTCGTTCTCCTTGATCTCTCCTTAGCCTTTGATACGGTGGACCATTGTGTGTTACTTGACTGCCTGAGGGAATTTTGTGGACTCGCTGGCAAAGTCATCTGCTGGTTTGAGTCCTTTCTCACAAACAGGAGGCAAAGGGAAGTGATGGGGAATTTCTCCTTCTCCCCTAACTTTCTGTCTTGTGGAGTACCTCAGGGTTCGGTCTTGTCAACAATGTTGTTCGCCATGTACATGCTGCCCCTGGGAAGGCTCATTAGGAAATACGGCTTGGGTTTTCATTGCTATGCCAGTGATGCCCAGCTGTATATTTCCTTTACATCGGGGACATCCAGTGCAGTGGACGTCCTTAACAACTGTCTTGCTGAAAACAGTGATTGGAAGGCCTCCAGCTGGTTGCGACTGAACCCTGATGAGATGGAGGTACTGGTGGTGGAGTCAAACAGAGGGCATGATAGGATGGTCTCGGGTGCAGAGATAGGACTTGTCCTGGGTTCTGTGCCTTTGAAGGCCTCCTCCAGGGTATGCAACCTGGGCAATATTCTGGACAGCAGACTGACACTTGAGGCTCAGGTGTTGGCCATGGTCCGTACCAGTTTTTACCACCTGAGGAATATCTCCAGGATTAAGCCCCTAGTTCCACCCTGGACCTCCCTGCCTTAGTGCATGCCTTTGTGATGTCGAGGCTTGATTACTGTAATGCGCTGTACCTCAGGATCTCGGGAGGTACCCTCCGCCAGCTTTAATTAGTGCAGAACACAGCTGCCAGGTCGTTGACGGGGCGGTCAAAGTATTATCACATCACCCCGGTGCTGTGAGAACTGCACTGGCTGCCGGTCAGGTGGAGAGTCCTCTTTAAAGTGGGCTTGCTCACCTTTAGGGCCCTACATGGCCTAGGTCCTGGTTACCTGGTGAACCTTCTCACAACTGCTACCTCAGTCCGCTCCCTTCAGTCCTCCTTGTGATTCCCAGGACAAGGCTAAAAACTGCCGGTGACAGAGCCTTTAGTGACGCCAGCCCTGTCCTGTGGAAATTGCTCTCTCCATCTGTAAGGGAGGTCCCCTCAGTGGAGGTATTCAAGGCATGCCTCACGGGCATCCTGTTTGCGCAGGCTTTTCCTGACCCAGTTTTATAAATATTGCTATGTTCTGACTTGTTCTATTGCCTGTCCCTGACTTTTTCATTTCTTTATTTACTGAATTCTTATTTATTATTACTGTAGTTTTTATGATTATTGCTGTTTATTGATGTGTTTCTTCTGTTGGTTTTTACGTATGGCACCCAGAGCCTCTGGGATTGGGCATCTTTTAAATAAAATGTGCCTTGCCTTGCCATCTAAAAAAGATGGAAAACTCATGGCAAAAACCTATGTTAATGCATAAGTTAGGGTTTCTGAAACATCAAAAGGAGGGAAATCCAGTGTTGGGGATTTTTTTGAACCCAAACCACCCCAACCCACATCAACCATCCCCATAAACTCTACCAAATAGAATGCAAAAACCTAATACAGATCCCAATCAATCAATCAAATTTTATTTAACCAGGCAAAATCATACTTGAGCAAGCTCATTTGCAAGATGGTCCTGGACAAGTAGGACATATACAACTACAGAAAAATTACCAGATAAGCAGTGTACACACAATGAGCAAATAAAAGACAGTTACAGAGAAACAGATAAGATCAGGGCTGGGGAGTACATATGGTGAACACTATCCGGGTTGATAATTGACTGTATATATAAAGGATTCCCTCAAGATGTGAGAATATTCAGACAAAGGTCACAACGTTACAATAAGACGAGGGATGCCAGGTAGGGGTAAGTGAGGGAACAACAACCGAAGGTTTATGGGCTGGGGAAAAATAAAGGAAAGGGTCGGTGAGGGGTGGAAATATATGTAGTTAAACAAACAGGTGGGAGTTGGCAGAATAAACCCAAGGTGGCAAGAAGAAGAGAAGTGCTAGGGGAATACATGTAAGTGCCAAGAGTTTGGGGAGCAACAGGAAATGGAGGAGGTGGCTGTTTGTGGCATACACACAGGACTCTCAGTTTGAAAGCGAGCAGCCTCCTGAAAGAGTGAGGCCACTGGACGGAGGAAGGCCTGAGAGTTTTTTGCATAAAATTCCAAAGGGTGGACAGAGAAAAGATTATAACCGTTGAGCCATGTCGTGTCCTTATTTTGGGTACTTTAAGAGAGACAAGAGACAAACTCCTTAGACTATATGTTCCCTCAGTACACTGAAACAGCGTAGAAATGTAGGTCGGTAGTTTATCGGTTAGGGCCCAGTATGTCCACATGAGGGCATTTTTTTGCCTCCTCAGAGTGAGGGAGGGCCAGTCTAGTGCCTGATAGAGCAGGCAGTGGTGGGTGCATAATGGCATGTTTAGGATAACTCTCAGCACGCGATGGTAGAGGGTGTCAAGTTTACATAGTGCCTGAACAGGACAGTGACTATAGAGAAGGTCAGCATAATCCAGCAGCGATAGAAAAGTTGTTTGGACAAGTCGTTTCCTTGCTTCAAGTGTAAGGAGGTGTCTTATCCGATGAAATATGCCTAGACGTTGTCTTAGCTTTTTAAATAGTTCATTAAAGTGAGCCAAGAAGTGGAGCCTGTTATCCAGCCAAACACCCAGGTACTTGAATTTTTCTACTAGTTCCAAGGCTTCGCCAAGCAAGGTATAAATCTGGAGGCTTGAAGATGGTCCTGTGTATTGGGCAGCACAAGGTGAGATACTTATAGCTTTGGTCTTTTTGGCATTAAGCAGAAGATTGAGCCTTATTAAGTTGCATTGAAGGATGTCAAAGTCTAACTGAAGCTCCTTGTGGGCTACATCTAAGGAGGTGTTAGTAGTATAGAGCATGGTGCCAATCCCGAAAGGCCCTGCGCAAAGCAAGTTAGAAACTGGGTCTTGATTAGCACAGGACCCTGCATGTGCTGCTTTCCAAACAAGCACAAAGCAAGTTAGGAATTGGGTCCTGTTTTGCTCAGGGCCCAAAGAGCTCTGTGTGAAGCAACGTAGGGTTCAGCTCCTGTTTCACAAGGGGTCCTGTGCATTTCCTGCTTTGAACAGTAAAGGAAGGGCCCTGTGTGAAGCAAGTTAAGATGCACCTCCTGCTTCATGCAGAGTCCAGAGGGACCTACATGAAGCAAGTCATAAATCTGGTCTTGCTTCACACAGGGCCCAAAGGCCCATGCATTGAGCAATTTATGATTTTACATTTTAAAAAACTAAGTATGTAGGCCCCTTCAGCACTAGGATCTAGATTGAGCTTTGGCATTCAATTCAGTGGAACTCATAACGGAAGTGCATAGGATTGGGGGGGAGTTTGGGTTCAAAAAATCCCTAATTGGATTTCCAGACTTTTGATGTTTCAAAAATCCTAACTTATGCATTAATATATATTTTTGGCATGAATATTGGATATGCAATAGTGAGCTGTCAGATAAATTATTTATCTGCACAAGTGCTGTTTGACCTTGGGTAACCTCACAAGTGGCATAAACCACAAGTGAGGTATCTGAGGTTAAATAGCATAAGTGTAGATAAATCATTTATCTGACAGCACATCACTGTATATTTCATTTATGCAACAAGGGATGCTTTCTGTCCATGCAGGGACATTTGCTTTTTACTTTTTTTTAATAATAAGTTCTGTGACTTTTTGTTAACTTTCCTAGTGTAGGTGTGCCTTGCATAGTGATTGCTAGTAAATGAAACACTACTAATTTTGTAGATATTTTTGTGATGAATAACTTTTGTGCTCAAAGTACCATGCTATCACTTTTTATTTTAAAGTTATTTGCATTTGTTTGTTGCTAAAAGTGGAAAAAATTCTGCTGTTTTTGCTACTTATAAAAAAAAAGTTATCTATAAATGAGACACCGCTCATTTTGTAGATATTTATGTGCTGAACAAAGTTTGTGCTCACAGTACCATGCTATCATTTTTCATTTTAAAGTTATTTGCATTTGTTTGCCGAAAAAAGGTGAAAAGAAATCAGATTTTCTGATTTGTGTTTTGCTAATTATAAAAAAAAATAGGTATCTATAAATGAAACACCACTCACTTTGTAGATATTTTTGTGCTGAACAACTTTCGTGCTCACAGTACCATGCTATCATTTTTCATATTAAAGTTATTCACATTTGAATACAGGGGAATGTGACGTCACTACTATGTAGATAAATGGTGATGACATCAATACTGTGTAGATAAATGGTGAAGACATCACTACTGTGTAGAACATTTTTTTATTTATTCAATGGGCGTGAAGATAAATGGATTTATCCAATGGGTTTTGTGTCCATGCCTATTACAAATGTGTATATATATATATATATATATATATATATATATATATAAAAAAAAACTTAGTTAACACACCAGTTAGGGTCTCTGTCATGCCCTTGATAGTATGGAAATATCAAGTTAGGGTGTAGAATCATAATAGCACACCCAGACTCACAACACAGTTACACACATGGCTAACATACAGAACTTTAACTGCAACACTTACAACAGCTTATGTTATACACACTCATAAGCGTCAGCACTTTTAAACGAACTCATGTCCCTAACGCTCAGTTGAATAGGTAAGAATAGAAAGTCTGCAGTACTGTTGTGATTTATATTACTGACTAATGTGTTCTACTTAGCGTTAGGGACATGAGTTGTGAGTCTGGGTGTGCTATTATGATTCTACACCCCAACTTGATATTTACATACTATCAAGGGCATGACAGAAACCCTAACTGGTGTGTTAATGAAGTGTTTTGCATTTAATTTGCATACTTTTTTAATGGAAAAACATGCAATTATATAAGTATCCATATGTCACAGTGGGAGCTGCACTCCCATCCCTCCACAGGTGCACATATGTATCTAGCTGTGGAAACACAGGGGTCTCTGGCCCCGTGCTTCCACATATAAAGTTACGAGCAGACGTAGAAAAATCACAGCAAATAGTCATAACTGTACCATCTTAAATAATTTTCACCCCAAATGTTCAACATAACCTTCTTATCATCACCTCGCCACATGTACCCAATACAGAAAACTTACAAATCCCTGTTGAAATATAATTCTGTGCAACTATAATGCCGTTGTCCACCACAGGTGCAGAAAAACATTCGTGGCAGGATTTGAAACATTACAGCTGTAATATTCATGAGGTGGTGTGGTAAATGGAAATGTTGAAAATCTGAAGTGAAAACATGAGAAATTGGCGAAGTTATGAGCATGCGTAGAAACTGCACAACACACGTTTGTAACTCGGTAATTTGTCGGAATTTTTTCACCAAATTATCAACATGGGTTTTTGGGGACCTTCCCTGATGAACAGTTACACTGTGATTTCGTTACTCAAGCCAAAATTTATTTATTTATTTATTATTTTTTACTTACTATGCCTTTGTTCTTCTTCTGGTAGACAACCTCCTTCAGCCATGCTTTTGGTGCTGCAGTTGAGCCGGGAATCACCCACACGCAGTGCCCCCTGGATTACCTCCCAGGTGGAGCCACTGGATCCTCCACCTACAACCTCAATGGTGCTCTGCCACGGATGCGCCAGGGACCCCTTCGCATCTGCTGCAGCTGGGAAGGCATCATGAGGCACAACAGAGGCATTTTTCTTCCTTTGGAGAGTGGGGTGTGTGTCACATTGAGCTCTGCAATGCAGCCACATCATTCATTGTAACACGCCCCCCATTAAGGAGCAGCACTCAGGTGCTCCAGTAACGGTGCGTACCGTGGTCACCCAGGAGCCCAAACTGGAAACATATACCCCCCTTCCCTCCCGCGGAGGTGAAGAACGTGCAATGGTGGCTCAGTTCACCCCTGCCCTCCTGCTGGCCCTCGAGCATTCTGAGTCCATTCCCAAACCCAGGTCACCTGTAGTGCAATGGTAAATCCTTCCAGTGCACCGGCGGGCCGGTGCATCCATGCCGAAAGCTGATTTTGCACAGGGACTGCACCAATCTGTGGCATAGGTGCAGAAACACATTTTGGGCAGGATGTGAAGAATGACTGCTGTATTGTTCATGAAGAGGTGAGAAAAAATGCCAATGCTGAAAATCAGGATTGAAAATATGAAAAATTGGTGAAGATACGAGCATGCATATAAACTGCACAATGCACACGCTTGTAAGTCGGTCATTTTTTGGAATTGTTTCACCATATTTTCAACATGGGGTTTTTGGGACATCCCCTCATAAACAGTGGCACTATGATTTTTTTAATCTATCCCAAAAGTTGATTTTGCAGAGCGACCATGCCGTTCTGCACCACAGGTGTGAAATCATGTTTCAGGCAGGATTTGAAAAATGTCAGCTATACTGTTCATAAGGAGGTGTGAAAAAAATGGCAATGTTGAAAATCTGGAGTGAAAATATGAAAAAGTGGTGACCCTGCACAATGCACGCTGTTAACGCAGTAATTTTTAGGAATTTTCGCACCAAATTTTCAACATGGACTTTTTGGGACCCTAACCTCATGAACAGTGGCACTATCATTTCATTAATCAGTCCTGAAAGGTGATTCTGCGCAGCAACCGCGAAATCACCTTTCAGGTCTGATTAATGAGATGACAGTGACAGTGTTCATGAGGTTGGGTCCCAATAACCCCATGTTGAAAATTTAGTAAAAAAATTCCTTAAAATGGCTTAGATATTGACCCAGGTTGAAACTCCCATTGTGTGCCATTATACATTGCTTACCTTGATTCCTCAGTTCGCAGTTCGGCTTTGAAGAGTGCAGACATGTCCCGGTCCAGAGAAAATGGGTGCACCTGTCCTACCGAGGTAAGTATGGGTAAGGGGGGTGTGCGGGAAGGTGGATGCTCAGTGGAAGGGTGGAGGGGGGGACTGAGGAAACGACAATGGGCCATTTTCTTATTTACAGGTTATAAAAAGAAAAAGACATTGAGGACTTTTTTCTTTTTCATTAAAGGGGGACCAGAGAATGAGGGTGGTGGGTGATACTGCACAGAGGGAGCGGGGGGGGTTTAAATATGTATAAGAAAGGGGGACTGGGCTACAAGGGTGGCGGGTGGGACAGCACAGAAGGAGGGAGAGGAAGGGTAATTTATTTACATGGACCGGGAACCAGGGAACGAAGGTGGTGGGTGGTACTGCACAGAGGGATGGATCGGGAGGGATTTATATATGTATAATAAAGGGGGACTGGGCTACAAGGTGGTGGGTCAGATTGCACAGAGGGAGGGTAATTTTTACATGGATCGAGGAGCGAGGGTGTGGGACTGCACAGAGGAGGTAATTTTTACACGGACCCGAGGCGAGGGTGGCGGGTGGGATTGCACAGAGGAGGGAGGGGCGAGAGGATTTATATATGTATAAGAAAGAAAACTGGGCTACAAAGGGTGGCGGGTGGGATTGCACAGAGGGAGGGAGAGGGAGGATAATTTTTTTACATGGACCAGGGACCGAGGTGGCGGGTGGGATTGCACAGAGGGAGGGAGGCGGAATGGATTTACTTTTAGGAGCGGTGTACCAGGGAATGAGGGTGGCAGGTGGGACTGCTCAGAGGGAGTGGGAGTTGTTTTTTTTTAAATGACAACCGTGCTGCTGGGGGGTGAGCTTTCTATGGGGGGGGGCATTTTGTCCATTTGTCTCCACTTTAATGTGGCCATACATGGCTCTTTGATGAAGGATTCTGCCTCTAACATGGCAGTTAGATGCAGGATTCTGCATCAAAAAAATGGCACTTCGATGCAGGATTCTGCATCTAACATGACAGTTCGATGCAGGATTCTGCATCAAAAAAGCCTGGAATCCTGCATCTGCCTGACATATATTCTTTTCCCATAGGAAATACCCAATTTAATAACTTTGGAACAGATTAATATTTTTACACCAAATCTTCAAAGAGCACATCTGTGAAGCCAAGGCTTTCTACCCTGAAAATTTTAGCCACTAATTTTAACCTGTTTTTGAGATACAGGTGAGAAAAAAAAAAAAACAGCCAAAAGAGCAAAACCCTCTGTTTTTTCAACACTCTGTATCTCAAAAACTACAAAAGGGAATGAAACGAAGTTTGCCACATCAAGTGACATTCCCCTACCCATAAAGCATGCCAAATTCCGAGCAAATCCCTTGAATGGTTCCAAAGTTATTAAAGTGCAAAGTTTGAGGTTTAAGAATAAACACCCTATCAATCCTAACTATACTGGAGCTACTCGCCACTATTATATATATATATATATATATATATATATATATATATATATATATAGCTATATCTATATATATATATATTTTTTTTATATGTCTATATATAGGATACGCAATGGGGACAAGTTAGTTAAATAAAGGATTTATGCGCACGAGAGCAGTTTGGCTTCAAGTAACCTCAGGAGTGGTGCCTGAGGTCAAACTGCTCGAGTGCACATAAATCATTCATTTAAACAATTCCCACTACATATTCCATTTATGCAATAGGGAAGGAGCTTTTTAGAAAGATTTTTATTTCTAGTGTAGTTTCTCTGTTTTTGAAATATTAAATTAGCAGGATTATATTGTGCTGTGCCTTGCATTGCTCCACAGGTGGCTATGGGATGGTAGCATTCTTGTTGTAGTCATCATATCCCTACGTTGAAAGCATACATCCTGATTGGGCAATCTACTTGTATGGGAAGGTCGGTGAGTTTCAAAAACATGGCGGAGGTATCTCTTGCTTAACGAGAGTCAGACTGCCCCACTCTAGTTTGCCTTTTTTTTTTATTTTTTTTGTTACTCCAGGTGTTAATTTATTTATGTGGTTCAGCCTGCTTTTGGTGTTTGGATTGCTTGTTCCTGACCAGTATACTTAGAGATTTAGGGAACAAGCAAGTTGGACCATGAGAGTGCCATTACAGGCACTCAGCAACAATGAGAAAGTCGAACCATAGACAGCGCAGTCAGCGGCTTTCAGTTTCATTGTTTAAAAGTACAAATAAGTTTTCTGGTTCTGTACTGTAGGATCACATATCTGTCTCATCCCGCAGTTTGTAACAGGGTCCAGTTTTCCTTTTTTCTCCAAGCGAGTGTGCCAGCCTGCGACGGGATTGGAACTGAGTGAGTGAAAAAGTGGCCGGTGATCTCAAAGCAAGTGGTGCAGGCGGCAGGATAGATTACACGCTTGGCTGAAAAGTATGTCCGGAAACAAAACGCCGTTTTAGAAAGGTGCTGTATCTGACTGGATTATATACTATGCCACAGGAGAAGAAAAGAAGGGAGTGGTGTGGGAGCTACAGAGCAGAAGCCCTGTGTGTGTGTGTGTGTGTGTGTGTGTGTGTGTGTGTGTGTGTGTGTGTGTATGTTGGGTGGGGTGTGGGGGAGAGGAAAGTATACTGTATGTACTTTTGGTTTTGAATTAAAAAATGAAATGTTCTGAGGACTTTTGGATGCTGTTGTATAGAGAACTAACTGGCAGACATTAGGAGTTTTGTGTATGTAGTGTGTTTTTAGTGTATTTTTTACATGGTGATGTGTGTTAGAACTGTGGAAAGTGAAGTGTTATTGTGTAAGTAGTGCTGGTAGAAAAGGGGATGATTGACCGGGGGGGTAATAATCCAAGGTTCCATGATTAATTTAGTACTAGTGGAAATAAATGGATTTGTTACACTCCTTTTGAGTCCATGCTAGGGTTGTCAGAACTAGTTCGGAAAAGGAAAAGATTCAAACCCATCACGAACCCTGGTGTTCGAGTTCTAATTCAGAACTCGAACACTAGTGGGTTCGCAAACGGGTTCGAATCTAACCGCAAAGCAAGCTTGCCTAGCCCAGTGTCAGCTCCAAAGGGACGGGACGGAGAGAGGTTGAAGGAGCAGGATGGGATCGGGAGGCACAGTGCCACAGGAGGCAGAAAGGAGGTGGAGGGAAGGGTCACGGGTGCATGATGGCAGCACGCACAAACTTGTGGGGGCTGATGTGGACTGCACTGAGTCGGAGTCTTGGACTGCGCGCCTGCATATTTCATCCCCACAGTCGTGTTACCACCTGACCATCTGCTCTGCGGTCAGGTGGTGGAGAAACGTAAACCGGCGTGAGTTGCTCCGTTCATTACCCAGCCAGTGCCATAAAGGAGTTGCAGAGGCAGGCTGCAGCAGCTTGTGCGTCATGCGCTCCCTCTGTCTGGGCTAGCTCTGGCAAATGGCAATTGCTTACTAAACTAATTAAAAAATCGTGTGTTTGGGCAAACTAAAAAATAAATAAAAAGCTAAGGGTGGGGTGAAAACTAAAGGTAGGGGCCGGGGGGACTCAGGGTTGGGATTGGGAGTGGGAACCGAGGAAAAGAAAGGGCCTGAACAAACGTAGGAACAGTTGGTGAGAAAGCTCAGCCTCAGGATGAGACGGACAGAGCAAGGGAAGGAAGTTAAAGTTGCTGAGTATTTGAGTGAAACTGAGAGAATTTTATCGTAGTCTCAAACAACAGTTCAAAAACTTCATTTCTGCGTGGCATAGTTGTTTCACACTGGGAAGAAGGAGCGAGCATCAGATGGCTGGGGGAGGGGTGAAGAAATTAAAACAAACAGATTGTGACTCGAGGAAAATTAAGTTTAACTTTAATGTGTGAGTCTCTGAGAAGTTGAAACATTTGAATTTGATGGCATTTTTTTATTTTTTACTTACTACTTTATACTACGTCACAAAACAAAGTAAAATAATCAGGAGGACAGGGAGAGGATGGGATTCTGTGGTATTGTGCTGCTGAGCGTTCCTCTATTCCACCCTATAAAATTATTGATAGAACAACACCAGGCTGTTTTTAGTTTTTTTTTTTACACAGTACTCCCTACTTGTGTGTTGTGTGTGTGACTCCACTACACTGTACCTCTCTACTCTCCTGTAGTGTTCCCATCACCCTGCTGTGGCTGCTGACTGTGTATCCTACCCATTCTGTGTTACTGCGAGAAGCCCATTGTTGGGCAGTCGTGTGGTGGCATTATCCTTAAATGCATGACAGAAGCCCAGAAATATATTTCCCTGTTGGGAGGAGAGACAGAAAAATCGCTTTCCTTGGGTTGTATATGTGTGTGTGAGTGTGACTCCATCTCCCATCTCCTGTGGTCAGCCCATCTGCTGTGTGCCTTATGACTGCACTGTACCCTACCCAGTGTGTGTTACTGAGAGAGGCCCAGTAGTGGCCAGTTGTCATGTGGTGGCATTATCCTTAAATGCATGACAGAAGCCCAGAAATATATTTCCCTGTTGGGAGGAGAGACAGAAAATCTCTTTCCTTGGGTTGTATATGTGTGTGTGAGTGTGACTCCGTCTCCTGTGGTCAGCCCATCTGCTGTGTGCCTTTTGACTGCACTGTACCCTACCCAGTGTGTGTTACCGAGAGAGGCCCAGTGGCCAGTTGTCGTATGGTGGCATTATCCTTAAATGCATGACAGAAGCCCAGAAATATATTTCCCTGTTGGGAGGAGAGACAGAAAAATCTCGTTCCTCGGTTTGTGTGTGTAACTCCGTCTCTTGCGGTCAGCCCATCACCCTGCTGCTGTGCGCCCCTTCACTGCTATGTGTATGCCTATGCCCAGCAGCCCAATCATTCTGTAAGCCTTGAACCTGGGATCCTTTAGTTGCAAACCGTCATATTCTTTAATTACTTTCAGTCCACTGCATCACAGTGTCACATAGCCAAAATAAAATTTTGGAGTTGTAGCCAGTGATCATAGGTCACATTGCTTTCTTACACAGGAATTGTGTGGGTGTATTCCCTGCAGTATACTGGTTCTGTTATGGCTGACACCAACATAGATGAAGCATCTAGTGCTGGTGTTGGAGCAGGTGTTGGTGGTAGTGGTAATCCTGGTGCTAGCAGAAATAAGCAAAATGTTTCACGTAATAAAATTCAACAAACAGCAAGAGCAACAGTGAAGTGTGGTAAGGGGACCTTTTAAGAAAACCTGTACAGCTGCTGGGGTCACACGGACAGGCACCATAAGGTATGCCATTCATGCTGTTAAGATCCCTGTGACTAGCAGCAATAATGCAAGTGACAGTGAGTCCCTCTCTGACTCGGACAGTAGCTCTTTGTCTCAGTCCGACACTGTTGTGTCTTGCGACGAATCATTACTTCCTCAACAAAGTGAAATAAGCAAGTCTGCTGACAATGAATCAGGTAGTGCACTTGCAAATACATCCAGCACTGTTGGCAATGAAAAGGACATATCCATTGAATCCACCACTTCTGTGTTGGCCAGCAATGAAAATCCATCAGAGTCTTCTGCCCACTCTTCTAGCACCAAGGAGCATGTCCCAGGTTCTGTTAGGACAGGTGAAAAGACACAAACAGTCTTTAGCTATCTTTCTAGCACTCAAACAAAATCTGTCACATCTGAGGTGTGAAATTATTTCTCTGTCAGTAAAACTGATCCATGCAGAGCAATTTGTTCCCTGTGTACACAGAGTGTAAGCCATGGTAAAGTTGTGTCATGCCTTGGCACTACAGCTCTTAAACGCCATCTGAAAAAGCATTCAGTTTTGCTTGATCATCCAAAACCCATGTCCTCCATCTTCCAGACCACACGTGAGAAGGGTCAGAATCTGAAATGGATACTGAATTGTCTGAACTTGATGCGGCAGAACCACTGCCAGCCCTAGGATCACTGTTACCACCAATGCCAGCACCATTAGTACCAGTTGCACATCCAGTGATGGCACTGAATGTATAAGTCCTAGTCCACCATCTCGCGTCCATCTGCCCATCGAAGCGGTGTATAATAAACCAGCAGGGACATGTTGTAAACAGCTAACACTGTCTCAGGCATTTGAAAGGAAGAATACCTTTACTAGAAATCATCCAAAGACCCTTCATCTTAATCACCAAATTGGTGAACTGTTAGCGGGAGCCCTTCTCCCATACTCTTTGGTAGATCATGAGGATTTTAGGGAGCTCATGACATTAGCAGAGCCTCGTTACAATGTTCCTCATCGAAGGTATTTTTCCTATGTTGAAATACCAAACATTTATCAAGCTTTAAAAGAGACAGTGATGCTTGCACTTAAAACTGCAGAGGGTGGGGTTATTCATGTCACAACAGATATGTGGACCAGCACTCAAAACATAGATTACATGTCCCTTACCGCTCATTGGGTCACGTTTTCTTGTGCTTCTTCAAAACAAAGACACCCCAAAGATGAAGCTGCTGCATATAAAAGAAGTTTGGGCAAAGTCATACTGCTGCAAACATCTTGCAGGAACTAAATGACCTCCTTGACGAATGGGTTTATTCTCACGGTCTAAAATGTGGCTTCATAGTAAGTGACAATGGAGCCAACATCTTGAAAGCAGTACAGGATGGAGGATTTCTGCATGCTTCTTGCTTTGCACATTGCTTACACTTAATTGTCACGGGATTTCTCAGCAACGAAACACAAGTGGATGGTATGATTGCTGTTTGCAAAAAAACTGTGACTCACTTTTCACATTCAACAAGGCTATCGGACATTGTCCGAACTGCAAAAACACAAGCTGCCCCAGCAAAAGCTGATTCAAAATGTTTCCACTCGTTGGAACTCAACGCTTTATATGCTGCAGTGCCTCTTGGAGCAAAAGCAAGCTGTACATGAATATTGCTCCAGTTACATTATTGGAGATGGCATTATGCTGTCTGTGCTGCAGTGGAAATTAATGGAGACAGTGTGCTGTATCCTAGCTCCTTTTAAGAAAGCTACAAGGGACATGTCTTCAGAAGGAGCATCTGTGAGTCAGGTTATCCCACTCATAATGCTCATTTCACATCATCTTAGTGTTCTAAATCTACAAATAGAAAAAGACAGATCTGAAGCGCAGACAACATGTCGCCTGTATCATGGGAATCTCGTAAAGAGAATGAGTGAGCGCTTCAAAACCAATGACAAATTAGTTGCAATGACGAAATCAAAACACTACATCCTTGCAACTCTCTTAGATCCCAGGTTCAAGGCTATACATCTTCCAAAAACAGATGATATAGAGCAGTACAAATGTATGTTGCTAGATGAGCTGCAGCACTCACAGGAGTCAAACACAGACACGCACAGTACCCTCAGGTTGTCATCACCACAACATGCAGGTTCATCTTCACAAAGGGATACAGAACTGGAAAAGTCACCAAACATTAACAGTAGTTGTTCCACAACTGCCACTTCTTCAACCCTTAGTAGCAAGCTAAATCTGTGGCAAAACCTTTCCCAAATTGCTGCCATACCAGCTTCTGCCGATTCCTCTTCTGAGCGGTCTCTGTCCATCATGGTAGACAGCTACCTGCAAGAACTGCCTATTCCTATTGATGCATGCCCTTTTGAATACTGGAGATCAAAAAAGTCAATTTGGACAGAGCTGTATGATGAAGCCTGTAAATATCTTGGTTGTCCTGCAACAAGTGTCTCTTCAGAATGCATGTTTAGTACAGCTGGCAATATTGTGACAGACACCAGAAATAGGTTGCTGCCAGAAAATGTACACATGTTAACTTTTATTAAAGTTAATAAGTCAAGATTTTCATATCCCTACAAGAGTATACAAACTGATCCTGAAGTGATTGGTGTTGTGGATGTTGATGGTGATGACAACTCAGATGGTGGTGGCTGGTAAATACTGTGTGGGACAGAGTCTCTCTGCACCAAAAAGGAAACTTTTACAGACTGTGATGACTTTGGTTGTCTCTCTCCTTTCTCGATCTACTACCTTGGATTATATACCCCCAAAACTTTCACCATTTCATAGCAAACTGCTTTGTAGCTAGGGTCTAAACTAAAGTCAACAAGTTTTATATACAGGGCAATTTTAACATCAGTGGGAACAGGCCCAAATTTGGCATAAAAGGGACACTGTCATGTCAATCCTTTCTGTATCATATTATTTATAGTTAAAGTGCAAACATATATTTTTGGATTTACCTTCTGTGACTTTGTGGTGCATCAGTATGGGCTGGGACAGGAGATGGTCTATTTTTCAATTTTAAAGAGGACAAAACAATGAGTTCTAATTGGTAGCTGTTTATTATTTTTTCAATTATAGAAATGTTAGCCATAAACCAAAAATGGATGCTAGTACATGGGTGAGGGATGTGGGTTGGTTTTAACATGGGTGTAAGGGTGGCATGGGTGCTACTGCACAGATGAGGGTGGTGGAAGAAAAGTGGAATGGGTGATGGGGTGAAAGGTGGGTGTTGTTTTAGTCCTTTCATTTACAGATTCGTGATCGGCTGGGGATGGTGAGGAAAAAATGATGACAGACCGAACCTACTGTACACATAATATATTCTTATTAAATACATTGCAAACTGCTGCCACCTAGCACAATTGTCCTGTCCCTTTAAAAAAGAATAAAGGAATCAGAAATAAAAGAAAATCTGCATTAGCAGTTTCACAGAATGTGACCTATCATAAAGTGTTTTGCTTTACAAGTAGTGATAATTTGATACATAATGGGGTTGACAGGCGCTGTCCTAAACATCACATGCCAACTGCTGCAGCTACATTAAATGTTCCTTAAGTTAGTATGTGGTGAGGAAAACACTTTTTTCATTTATGTGACTGAAATATAGATTTTATTGAAGTATCAGCTGCAAAAATGCACCATCTTAGAAAGTTGTATGTATTACTTCAATTTGGCAACAAAAATGTTGGTATATGTATGCATTATCTTAGAAAATTGCATGCATTTTTTGCCAGCAACAATGACTGGCATATTTTTTTTATTCAAATGTCTTGACTGACTACGTTATGACATAATATGTTTTGCAACAGTTCCACATGCTGCTGCTGTAGTACTTGGCTTGACTTTGTTATAAAAGCTTTCTTTTAAACATAGCAACTTTTGATTTACTCATTTAAAACAGAAAGCAGCAAATAGCTGAAATTAGGTAATATCAGTTATTTTTTCTCATAATTCATGACGATGCGTATATATAACTGAGTACATAAATGGCTAATGTGCCTCTTTCTTTCACTAAGGAACTATGATGCAGTTGCAGCAGGAAAACTTTTAACATATAGGTGGGTGGGCCTGTTACGTATTAAGTTGCTGGCTTTAGCAAACAGAAGAAACCATAGATAAACCTAGTTGTATTCCTATCAATGTCACACATGATAATTTCTCTCCCCCTTATATTGAACAGTTTTTCCTTTACATGTATTTTATTACTATCTTCATTACTGGCAGCACAATCAAAAAATAGGGTTCGAGTTCTAAAAAGTTCTAAAAAAGATTAGAACCCTAGAACTTTTTCAAAAGTGCTAGACGAGAACTAGAACCCAGAACTTCAGAGGGTTCTGACAACCCTAGTCCACACCATTAACTTCCTTGTGCTCCCAGGTTGCACCTGTAAACAAGCTTTCAGCTTAGTGTGTCTCACCTGGTTAAATAATTCGAAAAAAATAAATAAATAAAATATTATAGCTGCACAGTAGTGCACCTATAGTTAGGGTTGCTCGGCCACTTCTATGTTAAACCCAAACTTTTGCACTTTATTAACTTTGCAACCATACGATGGAGTTGCCTGAAATTTTGCATGCACGGTGTGGCACCATAGTTCTCTGGATTTGGCAAGTTGCGTAACAGTCATTTGAGCAGTTGCGGAGCAGCGGAGTGCCAAAAACACGCAAAAACAGGGGTTTTGCATGTTTCTTTGATCGGGCCTATGTTCCAAATGATTTTCATAGCTGACACTGCTGAGGGGATTAAGAGCAAGTTCAGTCTCTTGCAGATGACACAAAGATTTGTGCCGAGGTGGATGGGGGAGCAAAAGTACTTCAGGAGGATTTGGTGAAACTGGAGAAATGGTCTCACACTTGGGGTCTTGGTTTAATCCCAAGAAGTGCGAAGTGATGCATTTAGGAGGCAAGAACCCACAACACAGTTACTGGCTGAAGGGTGTCCCGTTAACAAAATCCAAGGAGGAGAAGGATCTGGGAGTGCCAGTAACCGGGGAGATGAACCACTCTGCTCAGTGCAGGAAGGCAGCAGAGAAGGCAAAGAGGATGCTAGAGTGCATAGCAAGGGGGATTACTTCTAGAAGTGGGAAGATCATCTTGTCCCTGTACAGGTCCCTGGTGAGACTGCACCTAGAGTATTGTGTGCAGTTCTGGCACCCTTACTTGAAAAGGGACATCAAACTATTGGAAGGGGTACAGCGCAAGGCAACGAAAATGATCCTGGGGTTGGGAGACAGACCACATGAGGAGAGACAGAGAGCACAATATGTATAACCCGGAGGAAAGAAGGGAGAGAGGGAATATGATTGAGACCTTCAAGTACCTGAAGGGTTTGAGCAAAGTAGACACCAGGTGTATGTTCAATCTGAAAGGAGGAAGGGGAACCAGGGGACACTCTATGAAGCTGGAAGGTGGCAGGTTCAAGAGGGAACTGAGAAGGCACTATTTCACAGAAAGGGTGGTGGCAGGGTAGAACATCCTGCCAGAGGAAGTTGTATCATTGCAGAGTGTTTGGGGCTTCAAGGGGGATGGGACAGATTCAAGGGGAAGGTGCAAATCGGGAGGGGGTGGGAGATGGAGGGGAGGGCATATGAGGGAGGGGGGCAGCTGCAGTCTAATGGACTGAAGTGCTGCACACTCGAGCAGACTAGATAGACCGAATGGCCTGTATCTTCAGGCAATTTTGTATGTTCGTATATTCATATCTGTCTGTCTGTCTGGTCTGAAATCTTCAGGGAAGATGCAGTCTGGGTCACTGATGTGCCTTTTGAAGATTTAGTGAAAAAATATTAATCCATTCAAAAGTTATTCAAATGTTAATTTTCCCATTATAGTCAATGGGGAAAAAATACATGTGCCTCATGAAAGCTGCCACCAGTACATTTTACTGTTGCAAATGGCCCTTTTACTGACGTGCTGTTGCCATCTTGTTTCAGTTTGTGGTGAAGAAAAACATATGTAATTCAAATTCTACTGCCCCTAGGTAAACACTGACAGTTGTGTTTACCTAAACGGGGCCCGAGGAACACAGTAGTGCCATCAGTTTGTTTCTAGGACCCCTAGAAATACCTTTTTTAAAACTGGGTCCCCCGTAGTGTCGCAAATCACGACTGCACCAAAAAATACCATTTCTTTGCCACACCACTGCAACTAAAATTGTTCTCTGTATGAAACCATTTGTGTAACGTTTGTCTGCTACTGTCATGAACTCTGTAAACTTGTAACTCTGTCTGTCCTCCCTGTGACAAGGTACCTTTGTAAACGAGCCTCTGGCTCAAAGGTTGTAAATCCGAAACTGTACAAATAAATAAATAAATAAACAGGGCTTTTTGGCAGAAATCTGCAGGGTGGCAAGCCCTGGTCCCACATGTGTGCCTTTTGGTGGTTTGGTAAAAAAATGTAAAATGGTTACAAAGTTACAGCTCTCTGAAGTTGAGAAATTTCCCATCGGCTAACATTATGGTGCCCGCGGCACCTGTATCTCGTAAATGATTTGAGATACGGATTTTTTGCTACCCACAGCTTAGTTGGACTAAACTTGTGTGGAGGTTTTCAAAGTCATGATTACAACTGCAGTGTAATTATTTTCATAGTTGCTACAGTTACTGAGATATCGCCATATAAGTGTTATGAGGGTTCCTTTTCAGTACAATGGAGCTGCTGTATGGCTCCATACTTACATAGAAACATAGAATTTGGTGGCAGATAAGGACCACTTGGCCCACCTAGTCTGCCCATTTCCCTATCTAATGCATAAGCTGCAGATCCTAGTTAACCAACAGCCTACTTCCTCCTACCCACCCACTAGAATTGCCTTATGTCTGTCCCATGCATTCTTGAATTCCCCCCATTTTTTTTTTTTGCTTCTGATTTCTCCCCCAACCTGGCCCTGGTCGGCTCTCATCTGGCCACCATCCAATGCCTCCATTCTTTCAGGCCCTCATCCCTGTAACCTCCACGGCTTACCCCCCATGGAGGGGCAGCAGGGACTCCCACCTGTCGACAAGGATCCAGTTTCGGGGTGTTACCTTGGGAATGGAGTGCGACAGAGACAGCCATCAAGCGCAAACGACCAGCCAGCAGGGTCTTTCCTCTTTTTCGTTTTTTCTGCGGAACCAGGCATGCAGTGACGACATGGCCCCACCTGCCAGCCTGCACGCCTCCCACCCCACTACTGTTGCGGCAGCGCAGTGCAGCGCCGAGCCCCAGCCTCTGCCTGGGATCAGGCATGTGCCGACCGATGAAACCCCCCCCCCCGGAGATGGAGAGCTGTCCATTGGACGCTTGATCCATCTCCTCCCTGCCAACCCCCAGCGCCTCACGCTCGTTCCCAAACGTGGGTCACCGGTGTGGCGTGAGGTGTGGAGTTCAGCGCCTCAACCCTCAGCTTCACCAGGTCAGCTTCCCCCACTGTTTTTGACTTCACGACCTCCTCAGGAAGGCCGTTCCATGCATCAACAACCCTCTCCGTGAAAAAAATACTTCCTCACATTACCTCTGAGCCGTCCCCCCTCTGTCTTCAAATTGTGCCCCCTTGTTCTTACACATCTCTTTTTCTGAAAGATGCTACCCTCTTGGACTTTGCTGATTCCCTTGAGGTACTTGAATGTTTCAATCATGTTCCCCCTCTCCCTCCTTTCCTTGAGTGATACATATTAAGCTCCTTTTACTCTCTTCATATGGCTTCTGTGCAGGCCTGCACCATTTGGTTGCCCTCCTCTGACAGCCTGCATCCTGTCTATGTCCTGCAGAGACAGGATCTCCAGAACTGCACGCAGTATTCCAGATGGGGTCTCACCCACTGCCTGTACAGAGGGATAACAACTTCCTGTTTTCTACTGGTGATGCCTTTCCTATGCATCCTAGTATCCCCCAGCCCTCCTTACTGTCTTCTCACATTGCTTGCCCACATTTAGGTCATCTGGTATGACTAGCCCCTGGTCTCTTTCCATTTTTGTTGTTGTTATTATCTCACCCCCCCATTGTGTACTCTTCCCCATGGTTTTTGTTTCCCAGGTGCATTACTTTGCACTTCTTTGCGTTGAATCTAAGCTGCCATACATTTGACCATTCCTCCAATCTTACCAAGTCCCTTTTCGTCCTTTCCACTGCACCTTGTGTATCAACCCTGCTGCAGATCTTTGTGTTGACTGCAAAGAGACACACACTTTTCCTTTCAGTCCCTCCGCAATGTCACCTATAACAACATTAAAGAGGACCGGTCCCAGTACTGAACCCTGTGGTACCCTGCTAGTAACCCCCGTTTCTTCAGAGTGGACTCAGTTTACTATTACCCTCTGCGTCCTGTTGTCCAGCCAATTTTTTACCCAGGTTACCACCTTGGGAACCACTTATGTGTAAGTGGGAGCGCAGGGCCCAGAGGGCCCGCACTCCCACAAACACATATGTTACCAGTTATATTATACTTTCTTAAAAAGAAGGGAAATTTATTGCAAACAACTTCATTAATGCATCAGTTAGGGTTGATAGCACAGCGACAAAAGTATGGAAATGTGATGTTAGGGTTAGCACCACACCTCCACACACCATCAGACATCGGGGTGTGCCATGGGGTCATCAGGCCTAACTCTCACCCTATTTTCCTATACTGTAGCATATCAGCTTGTTTACACATGGAATGGGGTGAGAGCTGTGCCCAGATGACCCCATGGCATACCCCGGTGTCTGCTGATGGGTGAAGGGTGGAGTGGTAGGGGTGGTAACCCTAACATTACATTTCCATACTTTTGTCGCTGTGCTATCAACCCTAATTTAATACATTAATGAAGATTTCTGCAATGAATGTAAATATATATATATATATACACACACACACACACATATACACCACACCAGTGGTGAATAAATTGGGTAAATAAAGCATGTTATTTTGGGATATTTATTTTCACTTAGAACACCATTTATTTCATTTAGAACACAATTTATTTCACTTAGAACATGTTATTTCCACTTAGAATCTGGAAATAAAACACAGAGAACAATGGGTCAGACAGAGAATTTACAATGGAAAGAAAGGCAGTTCTAAGCTAGAACAAAGTAACACAGCAGTAAAAACATTACAAACAGTATGGTATACTGTATATCAAATACATAATGGGTTGCAGTGGAATACCACATTTATCTCCACACATGAGTGGTAAGACCTTTATAACTAACTCGTGGCTTCGCCACTCATGAGTTATTGGTCTTACCACTCACTAGTGAAGATAAATGTGTTCTACTGCAACCCATCATGTATTTCCTATATATGTATGCATATGTATTTATAAAATGGGTAGGGAAATTGCAGCAATGTCATTAGCTAAACAGGCAAGGCAAGGCACATTTTATTTAAAAGACGCCCATCCCGGAGGCTCTCGGTGCCACAGCATCACATGACTGTGCGTATATCAGAGCACGACCACACAGCTGCACTTTTACCCCCTTCCAAAACAATTCTGACATTTTATAAGATAGATAAACCACTCTGAGGTGTGCGGTCGCGCTCCAATATAGGCATGCCTTGGGCGGTTGACACACAAGGCATGTGTATATCAGGCGACTGCACACCTCAGAGTGGTTTATCTATGCATATATGTGTGTGTGTGTGTGTGTGTGTGTGTATATATATATATATTATAAAATGGGTAGGGAAATTGCAGCAATATCATTAGCTGACCAGCATCACATGACCGTCGCGTATATCAGGCGCGACCGCACGCGCACACCCCCCCTCAAAACAATTTTGACATTTTATAAGATAGATAAACCACTCTGGGTTTGTGCGGTGGCGTTCTACTGACCTCATACGACTTGGGCGGTTGGCCTTGCAGGCCTTGACCTCGTCGTATATCAGGCGTGACGCACACCTCAGAGTGGTATATCTATTACATCTATGGCATGTACCCAGAAAGAGTGTAACAAATCCATTTATTTCCACTAGTTTTAAATAAATCATGGAACCTTGGAGATATTATATATATTTATACACACACACCTCACAGTTTTCACTCTCACTCCTGGTGTGTGTGTGTGTATATTTTATACCTATATCTATATATGTATGTATATATATGTGTATATATATATATAGAGAGAGAGAGAGAGAGAGAGAGAGAAATATATACACACACACATATACACACTGGGAGTGGGAGTAAAAATGGTTACATAAACAAGATAGCTTTTTTTTTCTTTACCCCCTCATTCTTCATTCTGCACCTGGACATTCCACCCAGTGTACCGGGTCATAATGTCGCACGTCATAATAGCGTGTGGCATTATGGTGAACCAGACATGCGCACCTGAGTTGGACCCCGGTTGAGAATCATTAGTGGGAGGGGGTCTGGAGGAATGCAGCCCCTGTACAGGGGGGTGAGGCGGAAACCCCTCACAGAACAAGTGATATATGCCTCATGACATCAATCATGCAGCGCGATTAGCCATGCGGCATTATGTCGCGGACATAATGACCCCTGCCCCACCCAGCATCCCCCATGTTGCCTGGACAGGGAGGCCCAAAGCTGGAGCTCCCTGAGGGAAGAGAATGAGATCCACCTGTGGCCCCAGCTGAGACTTACACCTGAGGTATCATTCAAGTGGAGGTCCAAGGGTGTTATCGTGCAGCCAGCCCCAAGGGATTTTGTTTCCTGTTTCTACTAGGAGGCGCAGATGTGCAGTGACATCAACACGGGATGTACTTACTCCCACACATGTCCTGCAGACCTCCACTGTCACCTCTGCCTGTATACTTGTGGTCCTGGCCAGTGTACACCCAGTTGCCACTGGGTATCACTCAGTCACTCATGTGCCAGGAATTTACAACCCCCCCCCGGGCGGAGGAGAGCTGTCAATGCCACACTTATCGCACTCGCCAGCCCTGATGCTCTGGGCTCATTCCTGAACCTGAGTCATCAGCACTGAAAGCATTGCTACTGCTGTACCAGCAGGCCAGCTATAAATAAGATACCTTAGTTAGTGACATCAGTAACATCTGTACTGTAGCTGTTAGCACCATAGTTTAGTAGCACTACTGCACTGAGGACTTTTTGATTATTTATCTGTGCTGTTGTATCACTGTAGCATGAGTACCCCTTTAAGAAAGGATGTTACCATCAGTTACCAGGTGCATATATAAATGGCCAGGTAACACTGGGATGCCACACCCCACTGATGAAGATCGAGATGATCGAAGCGCTGGGGTCACAAGAGGCAGCACCTAAGCTGGTCACTGGGAAACTTAAGTATATTAGACTGCCTTTATTTCACTTGTTCCTTGCAAATTGCACTGAATTTAATTTGTATCTTCAACTTGAGCACTTTGTAAACGTATTATGTTGGACTTGCTTAATTTATGTTAGTGACTGTGCCACAAGAGAATACCTTGAAAATTTAATGCCACTTAAAAAAACAAAATAAACGAACTGAAATAAATGAAACAGCATTATTTCCAGCTGACAAATCTACAGACTTGAGAGTGTGTCCTTACCAAATACTGTGAGTTTTCAGAATTTTATTTGTAACTATTATACCTGGGTGTGGGGGGCATGCTGTTGGGGAAACATTTGTTGTATTAGGGGATTTAGCCAGCCACTGTCCCGCAGCACAACCCTCATTAACAAATTGAGCCGCTCACTATGTACACCTATTGGGAAGAGTGACATCAGTAACAGCAACATATCAAAAATATGTTGTTACTGTTGTCACAATGGCTATTTTTTAAGGTTACTGTCATCACAGTGGAAAACTGAACCAATCAGAGAGCAGCTTTCACAATGATGATGACATCACAATGCCTAGTGCAGCATTGAAGTCCGCTGTAAAAATCAAAGAAAAATTGCGAAATCTTTGAACAAATTGCAGATTTAAAAGCAATAACCTGTAAACTACTGTTGTTTATATCGAATCTGTAATAACCGGACTCATAATATAGAGTACAATGCCTGAATAACAGTGGTTAACCACAATGTCATCACCTCAAGCAGCTGCCAGGACAATCAAGTAATCCTCGAGAGTGTAGCTCGAGAGGTTTACAGTTGTCATGGCAACCGCAAGAGGTGATTACGTCCGTGGTTGACCACCATTACTCAGGCATTGTATGTTATAGTGTATGGAAAAACTAGCCATTGTGGGAAAAATACAGTTTTTTCAATGTGTGTTTGTTCTCCTGCTCAGCTATGAATGTGTCCTGGTTTGAAAGTTGAGCAACTGAAGTGCTGAAATTAGCCACTGTGATCTGTATTGCAGTGGGTCTGTAACTGTCTCAATGGAATGTGTGTGTTTTGAACGAATATCCAAGCAGCAGATCACCTTTCCTTTCCAAGAATTTTGACAGGTGGTAACATTCTATCCTGTAATCCCATCATTATGACATAGTTAAGCAAGGTTTACAGCATACTGATGTCATAACGATGGGTTTATCAGGTTATAAACTGATTGAAAACGGGTTAATAGACACTGTCCATACATTATATAAAATAAAACATAAGCTAGTGTTCATTGCTTGAATTTTATACACACCCTTAGTGTGTGATGCTTGAATAAACCCCTCAGGCTTCACTCTCAGGGTTTATGTAGCATCACGCACCTTGGGTGTGTATAAAATTCTCATAATGCACACTACCCTATGTATTATTCCATATTTCTTGTCACATACTGTATGGTGTATACATGTGATATCTTCAGTCAGGCCTTGCCATGTTATGTTTATACAGACGTATGTTTTGGGATAAACATGACTGGGAATATGTAAAAGTACTTGTGACCCCCGAATGTGTGACTTTCTTCTTCTCTTATAATAGATGCAGGGCTTAGAGCTGGGGAGTAGGAGTCAGATACTTGCCAGTTGCAGCATTTTATTTGTGCTTGTTTGGGATTGGCTAGTTCTGAGATCTACTACTACTTCTGTTTAAGAATGCACTATGATATGGTGCAACAGTGAAAGATAACAGAATGACACGTTATATCATGAAAAGATATTAATAACTTTTCATAATGCTTGTGATAACAGTTTTTATCTGCCTAGTCATATGAAAACGTATGTTGAATAAATATGGGATGTGCAATGGGCTGACTCAAAATACCTAGTTTATTTTCAAGTGTGAAGGAGCAGGACCATAACTCAGGCGTGGCAGAGCCACACGTGAACTAGTTTAAGTCCTGCCCGAACACAATGCTGATAAATTGCCTATAATGTATGGTGCGCCCTTATTACCGCTAAAAAGCGGCAAAATTATGTCTCGATAATCCCATCTCTATGACGTAAATGGTTATAAACCTCGCTTGAGTATGTCATAGCGATGGGATTACAAACGGAGCCCATCTGCACATGCGTGTATTTGCGATCTAGCGCACCGACGGCATTCCCGAAACCAGCGCAGTGGCCAGAAAATGACCCAGAACGTCCGCAGTGGGGCTAAAAGTAAGCCATAGTAGTTTGTTTTGGTAGTTAATTGGGACATACACTATAAAATATAATGTATGGTCCCTCTATCGTTAACCGGTTTGGATAGCTTGCTCGAGGCTGCCATGGTGACGTAAACCTCTCGAGCTTCGTTCTCGAGGTTTACATGGTCACCCTGGCAACCTCTCGATGGTTAACAAACCTGTTAACGATAGAGGACCATACATTATCCTCTATATAGTATCTGGTCATCAATTTTTTCCTCACAGTTTTTAGCTCTGCGTTTGCCCCCACCCTCAACATATCTGCAAGGTACCTTCTGAGCTTCACCACTGCCACCAACAGACCCCGAGAGCCCCCCAACTGAACTGCAGTGCCATTACTTGTTTTAGTTAGCAGACTAAAATGTGGTTTAATGCTTTATGTATGTGCTTATAAGACGTCTTCATTGAGCGCCAATCTTTTCAGTTCATAAATGTTTGCACCACCGCTTTCATTCTCGACCAGGGTCTGAGGCAGCAGAGTTTACAACAATGAACAAGGTCAGGTTTTCCATGTAGTGTTACCTTTTTTTATTTAGCTCACCACTCTGAAAGTTTTTATTTTATTTTTTTTTACACCACTGAAAGCAGCAACCAGGAAAGAAAAATATAAAAACGTTCTGTGATACTACAGAGCTGCGCTCGAGTGTCTTGAGCACAGCTGCTTCTGATGTGCGCGTGTTTGCCGTAATAACTCGTTGGTTATTACAGCAAATAATAACTGGCCATCCCCACTGAAAGAACTGATGGCCAGTTATTATAGTACATTAATAAACTGATTTGATCTGATGAACAGTGCATAAAGTAGGGAAATGAAAAATTAGGGTCAGAAGTCCGTGGAATCTTGGGAATTGGTGGTGTGGTGTTTCTTAGGATTTGAACAATCATGAGATACAGTGCTGGTGGTACCCCACTATTGGCACCCTCTATGCAAGCACTGCTGTTTCATTTACTTTGTCTGACAAGACAGTGCTGCTATTAGGGTAACTGCAACATTGCATCACATGATCATTCAAACCCCTAATAACACCACACCACCGATTCACAAGGATCCCGGGGCTTTTGACTCTGCTTTTTGATTTCCCTGCTTCATACTCTTTGTTCTTTGGCCCTATTAAATACATTGACACCATTTTTTTTCAATTTCCTTACTTTAAAAACAAACTTGTATAACAACTAACACCTTTTTCTTTACCTTTCTTACACCCAATGATGAACATTGCGTAGTCACACGTATTGCACTGGACCTGTAGCTTGCTTCATGAGTGGCCTGCCAGTGATGCTCACTGCGACAGACCTGTAGCTTGCTTTGTGAGTGGCCTGCCGGTGATGCTCACTGTGACAGACCTATAGCTTGTTTTGTGAGTGGCCTGCTGGTGATGTTCACTGCGATAGACCTGTAGCATGCTTCGTGAGCGGCCTGCCAATGATGCTCACTGTGACAGACCTGTAGCTTGCTTCGTGAGTGGCCTGCCAGTGATGCTCACTGCGACAGACCTGTAGCTTGCTTCGTGAGTGGCCTGCCAGTGATGCTCACTGCGACAGACCTGTAGCTTGCTTCGTGAGTGGCCTGCCAGTGATGCTCACTGTGACAGACCTGTAGCTTGCTATGTGAGTGGCCTGCCGGTGATGCTCACTGCGATAGACCTGTAGCATGCTTCGTGAGTGGCCTGCCAGTGATGCTCACTGTGACAGACCTGTAGCTTGTTTCGTGAGTGGCCTGCCGGTGATGCTCACTGCGACAGACCTGTAGCTTGTTTTGTGAGTGGCCTGCCAGTGATGCTCACTGCGACAGACCTGTAGCTTGCTTCGTGAGTGGCCTGCCGGTGATGCTCACTGTGATAGACCTGTAGCTTGCTTCATGAGTGGCCTGCCAGTGATGCTCACTGCGACAGACCTGTAGCTTGCTTCGTGAGTGGCCTGCCAGTGATGCTCACTGTGACAGACCTGTAGCTTGTTTCGTGAGTGGCCTGCCAGTGATGCTCACTGTGACAGACCTGTAGCTTGCTTCGTGAGTGGCCTGCCAGTGATGCTCACTGCGACAGACCTGTAGCTTGCTTCGTGAGTGGCCTGCCGGTGATGCTCACTGTGACAGACCTGTAGCTTGTTTCGTGAGTGGCCTGCCAGTGATGTTCACTGCGACAGACCTGTAGCTTGCTTCGTGAGTGGCCTGCCAGTGATGCTCACTGCGACAGACCTGTAGCTTGCTTCGTGAGTGTACTGCCGGTGATGTTCACTGCGATAGACCTGTAGCTTGTTTCATGAGTGGCCTGCCCGTGATGCTCACTGTGACAGACCTGTAGCTTGCTAAGTGAGTGGCCTGCCAGTGATGCTCACTGTGACAGACCTGTAACTTGTTTTGTCAGTGGCCTGCCGGTGATGTTCACTGCGACAGACCTGTAGCTTGTTTCATGAGTGGCCTGCCAGTGATGCTCACTGTGACAGACCTGTAGCTTGCTAAGTGAGTGGCTTGCCAGTGATGCTCACTGTGACAGACCCGTAGCTTGCTTCGTGAGCGGCCTGCCAGTGATGCTTACTGTGACAGACCTGTAACTTGTTTTGTCAGTGGCCTGCCGGTGATGTTCACTGTGACAGACCTGTAGCTTGCTTCATGAGCAGCCTGCCAGTGATGCTCACTGCGACAGACCTGTAGCTTGCTTCGTGAGTGGCCTGCCAGTGATGCTCGCTGCGCCAGACCTGTAGCTTGCTTTGTGAGTGGCCTGCCAGTGATGTTCACTGCGATAGACCTGTAGCTTGTTTCATGAGTGGCCTGCCAGTGATGCTCACTGCAACAGACCTGTAGCTTGCTTCATGAGTGGCCTGCCAATGATGTTCACTGCGATAGACCTGTAGCTTGTTTCATGAGTGGCCTGCCAATGATGTTCACTGCGATAGACCTGTAGCTTGTTTCATGAGTGGCCTGCCAGTGATGCTCACTGCGACAGACCTGTAGCTTGCTTTGTGAGTGGCCTGCCAGTGATGCTCACTGTGACAGACCTGTAACTTGTTTTGTGAGTGGCCTGCCGGTGATGTTCACTGGGACAGACCTGTAGCTTGCTTCATGAGCAGCCTGCCAGTGATGCTCACTGCGAAAGACCTGTAGCTTGCTTCGTGAGTGGCCTGCCAGTGACGCTCACTGCGCCAGACCTGTAGCTTGCTTTGTGAGTGGCCTGCCAGTGATGCTCACTGTGACAGACCTGTAGCTTGCTTTGTGAGTGGCCTGCCAGTGATGTTCACTGCGACAGACCTGTAGCTTGCTTCATGAGCGCCTGCCAGTGATGCTCACGCGACAGACTGCTTCATGAGTGGCCTGCCAGTGATGCTCACTGCGACAGACCTGTAGCTTGCTTCATGAGTGGCCTGCCAGTGATGCTCACTGTGACAGACCTGTAACGCTTCATGAGTGGCCTGCCAGTGATGCTCACTGTGACAGACCTGTAGCTTGCTTCAGTGAGTGGCCTGCCAGTGATGCTCACTGCGACAAACCTGTAGCTTGCTTCATGGTGGCCTGCCAGTGATGCTCACTGCGACAGACCTGTAACTTGTTTTGTGAGTGGCCTGCCAGTGATGTTCACTGCGATAGACCTGTAGCTTGTTTCATGAGTGGCCTGCCAGTGATGCTCACTGCAACAGACCTGTAGCTTGCTTCATGAGTGGCCTGCCAATGATGTTCACTGCGATAGACCTGTAGCTTGTTTCATGGGTGGCCTGCCAATGATGTTCACTGCGATAGACCTGTAGCTTGTTTCATGAGTGGCCTGCCAGTGATGCTCACTGCGACAGACCTGTAGCTTGCTTTGTGAGTGGCCTGCCAGTGATGCTCACTGTGACAGACCTGTAACTTGTTTTGTGAGTGGCCTGCCGGTGATGTTCACTGGGACAGACCTGTAGCTTGCTTCGTGAGTGGCCTGCCAGTGATGCTCACTGCGACAGACCTGTAGCTTGCTTCGTGAGCGGCCTGCCAGTGATGCTCACTGCGACAGACCTGTAGCTTGCTTTGTGAGTGGCCTGCCAGTGATGCTCACTGTGACAGACCTGTAGCTTGCTTCATGAGTGGCCTGCAGGTGATGTTCACTGCGACAGACCTGTAGCTTGTTTCTTGAGCGGCCTGCCAGTGATGCTCACTGCGCCAGACCTGTAGCTTGCTTCGTGAGTGGCCTGCCAGTGATGCTCACTGCGACAGACCTGTAGCTTGCTTTGTGAGCGGCCTGCCAGTGATGCTCACTGTGACAGACCTGTAGCTTGCTTCATGAGTGGCCTGCCAGTGATGCTCACTGTGACAGACCTGTAGCTTGCTAAGTGAGTGGCCTGCCAGTGATGCTAACTGCGACAAACCTGTCACTTGCTTCGTGAGTGGCTTGCCAGTGATGCTCACTGCGACAGACCTGTAACTTGTTTTGTGAGTGGCCTGCCAGTGATGTTCACTGCGACAGACCTATAGCTTGCTTCATGAGCGGCCTGTCAGTGATGCTCACTGTGATAGACCTGTAGCTTGCTTCCTGAGTGGCCTGCCAGTGATGCTCACTGCGACAGACCTGTAGCTTGCTTCGTGAGGGACCTGCCAGTGATGCTCACTGCGACAGACCTGTAGCTTGCTTCGTGAGTGGCCTGCCAGTGATGCTCACTGCGACAGACCTGTAGCTTGCTTCGTGAGTGGCCTGCCAGTGATGCTCACTGTGACAGACCTGTAGCTTGCTTCGTGAGCGGCCTGCCAGTGATGCTCACTGCGACAGACCTGTAGCTTGCTTCGTGAGTGGCCTGCCAGTGATGCTCACTGCGACAGACCTGTAGCTTGCTTCGTGAGTGGCCTGCCAGTGATGCTCACTGTGACAGACCTGTAGCTTGCTATGCGAGTGGCCTGCCTGTGATGCTCACTGCGACAGACCTGTAGCTTGTTTTGTGAGTGGCCTGCAGGTGATGTTCACTGCGATAGACCTGTAGCTTGTTTCATGAGTGGCCTGCCAGTGATGCTCACTGCGACAGACCTGTAGCTTGCTTCATGAGTGGCCTGCCAATGATGTTCACTGCGATAGACCTGTAGCTTGTTTCATGAGTGGCCTGCCAGTGATGCGCACTGCAACAGACCTGTAGCTTGCTATGTGAGTGGCCTGCCAGTGATGCTCACTGTGACAGACCTGTAATTTGTTTTGTGAGTGGCCTGCCGGTGATGTTCACTGGGACAGACCTGTAGCTTGCTTCATGAGCAGCCTGCCAGTGATGCTCACTGCGACAGACCTGTAGCTTGCTTTGTAAGCGGCCTGCCAGTGATGCTCACTGTGACAGACCTGTAGATTGCTTCATGAGTGGCCTGCCAGTGATGCTCACTGTGACAGACCTGTAGCTTGCTAAGTGAGTGGCCTGCCAGTGATGTTCACTGCGACAGACCTATAGCTTGCTTCATGAGCGGCCTGTCAGTGATGCTCACTGTGATAGACCTGTAGCTTGTTTTGTGAGTGGCCTGCCAGTGATGTTCACACGCGACAGACCTGTAGCTTGCTTCATGAGTGGCCTGTCAGTGATGCTCACTGTGACAGACCTGTAGCTTGCTTCCTGGGTGGCCTGCCAGTGATGCTCACTGCGACAGACCTGTAGCTTGCTTCATTGAGGACCTGCCAGTGATGCTCACTGCGACAGACCTGTAGCTTGCTTCATGAGTGGCCTGCCAGTGATGCTCACTGTGACAGACCTGTAACGCTTAGTGGTGGCCTGCCAGTGATGCTCACTGCGACAGACCTGTAGCTTGCTTCATGAGTGGCCTGCCAGTGATGCTCACTGCGACAGACCTGTAGCTTGTTTGAGCGGCCTGCCAGTGATGCTTACTGTGACAGACCTGTAGCTTGCTACGTGAGTGGCCTGCCTGTGATGCTTACTGCGACAGACCTGTAGCTTGTTTTGTGAGTGGCCTGCAGGTGATGTTCACTGCGACAGACCTGTAGCTTGCTTCGTGAGTGGCCTGCCAGTGATGCTCACTGTGACAGACCTGTAGCATGCTTCGTGAGCGGCCTGCCAGTGATGTTCACTGTGACAGACTTGTAGCTTGCTTCATGACTGGACCTGCAGGCCACTGACTAAGCAGCTGCTATGTACATTATGTAGTTATGTATCGACTTCAATTGCATGCTCACAGACATGGCCCTACAAAGCCACCTATATTTTCCTCATTTTAAAACGAAGCCACACAAAAGTGAGGCTGTATCTCAAGAAAGTGGTTTTAGGACTCAAAAAAAAAAAAAAAAAGACATGTTCTCAAGGGATGACAGCAAAGCCTGGTTTTGTGACATGCTTCACCCTAATTTGATTGCTATTTTAAATGGTATTAAAAAAAAAAAGACAACCTTACACTGTCGACCACACAAGTTTCAGACTTAACTTCCAAAAGAATGCCTTATTTTTTTATGCGCAACCCTTTCTGTTACTTTCCCCACTTTCCTGACTGACTGCAAAGCCTCACAAAAAGTGGTTGGTGAGACACAGAAGCAGCTGCACTTGTCTTAAAAGCGAGCCCTGCTTTTGTGCCTTGCAAAAGCCTAATTCCATTAACATTTTAAAAAGTATCCTTTAACAAAAAACTCTTGAAGAATCAACCTTGCACCCTACACTATCAAATACACAACCTTTAGACTTATCTTTCAACACATTTTCTTGTTTTCATGGGCAAATGTGTCTCTTATTTTTCCCACTTTTGAGACTGCAAAGGCTCATGAAAGCAGGTGTCATATCTAACAAAAGTGGCAAAATGTCACAAAAGTTCAGTTATGAAAAATGTAAGAGAAAATGAACTGCACATGCAGGAAACCAGCATTTTGTTTTCTTAATTTAAAATTTTTCATTAAAGCCATCTATTAAGGGATCATCCTTTGGCCAATTTCTAATGAACCTGAAAGATTCAGTTTCATCTTGCAGCCATTTGCGTGCTATTGATGGGCAAAATGTCTTAATGACCATATTTTCATGTCTTTTCAACTTTCTAGAACTTCTAAACCTGTGAATAGAATAGTTATCAAATTTACAGAATCCAGAAATCCTGGCACCGACTATGTGCACACTGAATTTCAGGTTACACCATCCATGGATGGGTACATTATTGAAGTGCCAAATCTGGGTTTAACATAGACATGCCTACTCAACCCTAATATTAGTGGTGCCACTGCATCACTTTAATATGAGTTTTGTTGCCATATATATAAATATTGTTGATATCTGTGTGTGTGTGTGTGTGTGTGTGTGTGTTGTGTGTTTGCGCGCGCGCTAAAATAGCCTGCACTTCTTAAACAGTAATTGGAGATAGCATTTATGTGCACGTTCCTTCCTTAAATATTCATCTAGTATGGATTTAATGCTACCAGAGGCAATACATTCATGCAGATGAAATGGACCTTCATTCCAAGAAATACAGCCAGCATACAAGAATGTTTTCCCTCCCCCAATTCTTTTTTTTTTTTCTTAGGGGTTGGCAGTATAGCTTAGTTTTTTTCTTAGTTGTTTAACCAGGAGTAGCATACTAAGCTGAAAGCTTTTTTACAGAAGCAACCTGGGAGCACAGGGAAGTTACGTGACTTGCTCAGGGTCACACAGTATGCAAGTGGAAGCTGTGGGATTCAAACCCAGGTCTGGTCTGCTGGATATTGCCAGATTTGCAGCTCAGAACCTTAAACCACTGCGCTATACTGCCACCCTAGTGGTTAGAATAATGGGCTGCGAATGAGCTTGGTGCATGCAGCATATCTGGGTTTGATTCCCACAGCCCCCACTTGTATACTGTGTGACTCTGAGCAAGTCACAACCACCCCAGGGCTCCTAGGTCACCCCTGAAAACAGGCACTTGTGCCTAGTGGGTCTTACTCAGTTACTAAAGACTAAAATAAAAAAAATTCACTCTGTTTACTGATCTCAGAGAATCAACACCCTACTAGGTTAGATCATATTATGACACCACTGTAAGACTTTTGTAGTGTCGGTATTGCACATTACCTTTATAAACTAAGCTGAAGAATCCTGTCCCTGACTACCAAGTCAAATGCTTGGACATTCACAGTAATCCCAAACAACGCCCTTAAGTCCTCAGTATTAGGGTCACCTATGTGTGAAATAACTGAACACATCTGTGTGCTGAACCATTCTGTGCACTACTCGTTACTGAGCCAAAAGCATTCAAATGTGCTCACCCGTTTGTGTAGCCGCTCTGCTTCGTCCTGATATGCCGCTAGCTGCTGTTTCCATTGTTTGACATTGGCAGTGGACTCAAGGAGGGCTGCAGTCAGTTTGGCATTGTTACCCTTTAGCGTGGCTAGTTCTGCCTCCCAGTGTTTACTCATCGCAGCACTACAATAGAAAAGAAAGTTAGTTGTAATACCAAATGCAATACTACAATATATACGAGTTTTGTTGCTTTGCTAAGTTACTAATAAAATGAGAAGTTATCTTTAACCAGTTTAGTCTTTGGTTGACTCAGCTGATGTCAGCACTTGGAACTTGTTTACACCTTGCCAATGAATTATATGCACTGGTGTCTTCTTTGTCGTGGGGCATGTTCTATGAAGGAAGGCACCTGGCCATCTCTAGCTGGGGGTTGCAAGAATGTAAGGCCTGGGTCTTACAGGAATTTCTGCTAGCACTAATAGGGAACACAGCCCTGAAAATATTTACATTTCCCATGCAGAACCTCTAATGTGGACCCTGTTAAAATACTATGAAGAGCAGATCAGGTAAGATATTACCTTTGTATGACCACTAAGTAAGGGACTATTTTGATCATTTATTCAGTTTTTGTTGATTGGAAAGGAGGGCTAGGCAATTTTGCCTGTTTTTAGACTCATCCGAGGAGTGGCTGAGGGAGATACAGTTGTGAAGTGACATACTGAATCAGTTTAAGCTGTTGGGGGGCATTCTTTTTTTTTCTAAATGGGGCAAATTCAGCTAAGACACAGGGGAAATTCCTCTACTCTTTTCAAGAAGTGCCATGGGATCCCTAACATCCACCTGGACAATCATCAAAACAGGCAGACTGGACCTCGGTTTAACATCTCATCCAAAAGATGGGACCTCAGGAGTGCAGCAACCCCTCCCCCCATACTGCACTACAGTGTCAGTATTGGGATTAAAGTACAGTTATGTAAGAACTTACCGTAACAGTAGATCTTCGAGAGACGCTCTTGCAGCAGGTAACACCGGTAGGACTGAAGCTGGCAGGCAGCAGTATCCCACATAAACTTCTAGCTAGCAATCTATAGCAGAGACCGCTCCCAATGTCAGCCCACCCCTGACGTCACCCATGGTATAAAGGGAGGGTGGTCCTCTGTGTCCCTCGTTTCTTCTGCTGGAGACTCTGGCATTGAGGATGGAAGGTGATCTAGAACAGAGAACCGAGGTGAATTCCATATAGGCAACAACAGTAGTGCTGAGAAAAGAAGAATGCAGAAAGAGACCTCGAGGGGGAAGGTGGATGGGAAGCAGTACCTGCTGCAAGAGCCTCTCTCAAATATCTACTGTTATGGTAAGGTCTTACATAACTGTATTATGTTACTTTGAGAGTCAGCTCTTACTTTGAGAGTATAGCCTCGAGGAAAGGAGGGAGAGGGGGGACATGATAGAAACTTTCAAGTACCTCAAGGGAATCAACAAAGTCCAAGAGGGTAGCATCTTTCAAAAAAAGAGGTGTGCAAGAACAAGGGGGCACAATTTGAAGATAGAGGGGAGGCTCAGAGGTAATTTAAGGAAGTATTTTTTCACAGAGAGGGTTGTGGATGCATGGAACGGCCTTCCGGAGAAGGTTGTGGAGTCAAACACAGTGGTGGAATTCAAGCATGCATGGGACAGTCATAAGGCCATTCTAGGGGGTTGGGGTAGGAAGAAATAGGCTGCTGGTTAACTAGGATCTGCAGCTTATCCAGTAGGTAGGGAAATGGGCAGACTGGGTGGGCCAAGCGGTCCTTATCTGCCGTCAAATTCTATGTTTCTATGTTTGCAGCAGGTAACACTGGTAGGACTGAGTCCCAAGCAGTAAAGGAGACCCAGACTGATCCCGGGTGAAGGAAGCAGAGAGAAACAAAGAGAGCACTGCTCTCAGGAGAGCACTCCCTCCAGAACAGTAAGGCCAAAGCCTGCTCTGCATCTGGAGGCAATGTCAAGACTGTAGTGCCTGATAAATATATGGACAGAGTTCCACGTGGCAGCCGCACATATGTCAGAAGTGGACATGTTCCTTAAAGTAGCAAAAGACGCTGCCACTCCCCTCGTGGAGTGACCCTTCACCCAGCCTGGCAAGGGTTTGTTGTATTTCTGGTAACAAAAAGAAATACAGTTTATCAGCCATTTGGAAAGAGTCTGTTTGGCTACAGGAGCCCTATAGATTCTGGGAGCAAAGGAAACGAAAAGCTGGTTGGATCGCCTAAACTCCTGTGTTCTGGAGAGGTAGCACTGCAAGATATGGTGGACATCCAACGTGTGGAGAAAAGCCTCGCCCCGGTTTGAGCATTCCAGATAGTAAACCGGAGGGTATATGTCCTGAATCAGAGTCAACTGAGACACCACTTTGGTAAGAACTTAGGATTGGTCAGCAAGGCCACCCGGTCCTTGTGCAATACCAAATAAGGCTCTTTACACATCAGAGCCTGTAGCTTGGAAATCCTCCGAGCCAAAGTAATGGCAACCAAATATAATGCTTTCCAAGACAGAAAGCGAAGCTCACATTCTTTGGCTGGCTCAAACGGGGGTAAGGTGAGCTTCTCCAACATGAACGAAAAGTGTCAAGGGGGAGGGGACAGGGACCCTGATGGGGGGGCTTTATGTGAAGAATGCCCCCACAGAAAGGTGTGGGCCAGGTCCAACTGTGCCACAGTTCTGCCTTGAACAAATGCATGGTAGGCAGAAATTGCAGACAAATGGACCTTAATGGACAAGTAGCCCAACCCCGAATCCAAGAGTGACAACAGGTACTCGAGGATCGAGCTCACTGGACAGGCCAGGGGGTCTAGATGGTGGGCAGTAGCCCAGAGGCAATAAACTTCCTTTCATGGTGTAGGTAGCTCTGGTGGAAGGTTTTCGGGCAGCCACCAGAACACTGGCAACCATGTCTGAGGCTCCAAAGCGTGACATAGCTAAGTCCTTAGGAGCCATGCACGGAGATGCAGTGACCTCAGGTCTGGGTGCACCAAGGTTCGATTGTCTTGGGAAAGCAAGTGAGAACTCAGTGGCAGTGGTAGTGGTGGCTCTGCTGCCAGCTACTGCAGCAGGGGAAACCAAATCTGTTGTGGCCACAATGGGGCCACCAGGATCATTACTGCCCCCTCTGCCTGTAGCTTGAGAAGTACTTTCTACAGGAGTTGGGGGAGGAGGGAATGCGTAGAGGCACTTCCTCCTCCAGGAGCAGTACAATGCATCTCACCAGAAAACACCAGGCATGGGTTCTAGTGAACAAAAATTGGGCAACTTTGCACTGATAGGGGATGCAAAGAGGTCCTGTTCCGGTCAACCCCATCTGTCGAATAGATCTTCTGCGACAGATTGTTGAAGGGCCCACTCATGCACTCTGGACCTTATCCTGCTGAATGTGTCGGCCAGGGTGTTTTGTGCCCCTGGGACATGAACCACCGAAATATCCAGGTGG
Source organism: Neoceratodus forsteri (assembly GCA_016271365.2). Classification (NCBI taxonomy): domain Eukaryota; kingdom Metazoa; phylum Chordata; order Ceratodontiformes; family Ceratodontidae; genus Neoceratodus; species Neoceratodus forsteri. Next base: position 1,079,258,383 of record CM057454.1, on the reverse strand, counting down.
TGAGCTGTGACCCAATTCTATACCCGCCAAAGGGGGTTCACAAGTGAGTGCCGCCCTGTTTGTTGAGGTAGAACACCACTGCCGTGTTGTCTATCCGTATCAGGACATGTTCCAGGGGGAGTGTGGTACTCAATGCCTACAAGGCATAGAGAATGGCTCTCATCTCCAAGACGTTGATATGTAAGAGCTCCTCGGACATGGACCAAGTGCCCTGTGTTCTGTGGATGCCCAGACGTGCGCCCTAACCCATGCTGAAAGCATCCAATGTCAGGATTTGGGCCAATGGTGTTCTCTGGAAAGGCAGACCCTCTGAGAGAGAAAGGGATGTCATCTGCCAGTTGAGCTCCTGACGGACTGGTTCTGGGATAGAGACCGGTTGGTCCAGGTTGTCCCATCGTTGGTCCCACTGGACTCTCAGAGTCAACTGAATTGTCCTCATCTGCAGTCTGGCTAGAGGGACTGTAGTGATAGAGGCAGCCATGTGGCCCAAGAGCTTGAGAAGCATCCTGTCTGGTAACCTTGAGAGTGACGAGATGTGGTGGGCTAGACTGTGGAGTCGGAGTTCCCTGTCCTCTGGGAGGAAGGCCTTTCCTCGAGTGGTATCGAGCAACACCCCAACGAACAGGAGAGACTGGGTCAGGAGCAAGGATGACTTTGCTGCATTGATGGTGATTCCTAGTTCCCTGAACAGAGAACAGGTCCATTGGATTGTACACCACAACCGCTCTCTGGATGGGCACACTAAGAGCCAATTATCCAAGTAAGGGAAAATGTAGTGACCCTTCCTCTAAAGGGCTGCTGTGACCACTGCCAGACATTTTGTAAAGACCCTTGGGGCTGAGGACACGCTGAAGGGCAATGCCCTGAATTGGTAGTGCCTTCCCTGAAACTTGAATCTGAGGACGCTCCTGTGCAGTTTGGCTATTAGAATGTGAAGAAAGGCGTCCTGCATATTCCGCGACGCTTGTCAACCCCCCTGATGCAGCATGGGCAGCACGTCCTGCAAGGTGACCATCTGGAAACGTTTGTACTCACCAAACTGAGTGAGGTCACTGAGGTCCAAGATGGGGCATAAGTCCCCTGTTTTTTGGGACACTAGGAAAAAATGTGAATTGAATCCCCTCTGGGAGGTGGGGGGGGGGGACAGGCTCAATTGCCTTCTTGAGTAGGAGAGCTTAAATTTCCTCCCACATCAGCTCAGCGTGAGCCAGGGAACAATGGGAGGGTGGTGGTGGCCTGCCTGGTGACATCTGTAGGATTTCAATCAAGTGCCCTCTGTTGATCATTTGCAGAATCCATTGGTCAGAAGTGACCTTTCACCAATCCAGGGCGTAAAGAGAAAAGTGACCTCTGATGTCTCCCATTTTGGGCCTATGGGAAGAGGTGGGTCCAGCAAGGAGTCAGGCCATGGTGGGAGGGGGGAGATTGGTCTGGGCCGGTTTTGCGGCCCTAGACCCGGAGCCTGTTGAGCCTCACAAGGGGCCCTTGCAGTCGTTGCCACTTCTGTGCTGTTGTTGAGGCTGGAATCTGGACCGTTGACTCACTTTGCCACAAAAGTAGAGCTTCCAAAAGAGCTTCTGTTTTGGCTTGTACACAGAGTGTACAGAAGGAATGGCCTTGCCTGAATCTTGTATCTTGGTGATTGTCCTCTCAGAATCCTCACCAAAGAGGATGGAACCATTGAACGGTGCATCCAAGATATTGGTCTGTGCATCTTGGGTAAAGCCTGAGACCCAGAGCTATGAATGGTGTCAGACACATACTCCTATGGCTGCTGCCCTGGCTGCCATGTCCACAGAGTCATAGCTGACCCGAGGATGTGCATGCCAACATCCCAGCCCATTTGCAGGAGCTTCTCCAGCTCAGCCTTCTGCAGGCAGTCCAGGATCTCCTGATAACGCCCATCCCCTGCTCCCAAAGGGCATTTTGGAATTACACCATATGTGTCAGAAAATTAAGACATTGTTTGGTGCATGTCGCTAAGGAATATACCTTGAGCCCCATAGTGTCCAGCTGTTTCGACTCCCAATCTGGAGGCTGTGTGCTAAGGTGCCGTGGCCTCTGGGATTTGTCATGGGTGGCCAAGATGATGATGGAGTCCACCGTAGGCTGCTCAACCAGGAAGGGTTCCTCCTTTGGGGCTCTATATAGGCAATCTACCTTTTTTAGTACCGTGGAGGAGGTGTGAGGGTCCTTCCAGGTAATCTTGGTGATGTATGTAAATGTGTCAACCAAGGGCAGGATCACTATGGCTTTGGGTCCTTTTGGCGCAGATACATGGCCAAACGAAGTCTCTTCAGGTCAAGGTCTTCCGTGTCCCAGCCCATATTCTCCTGTATGTGATGCATGATCTCCATAAAGGGAGGCTCATCAGGTGGTAACTTGGGAGTATCCCTTGGGTCTATAGGGGGATGACCTGCTGCAGATGAAGGTACCAAGGAGGAGGAGAAGACTGAGGAGTGCTCTGAGTTCACGGGGGAGGAGGACCGAGACCTTGTGTTCCTAGTCTGACGTTTATGTCTGTAATGCTCAGAGGAGCCGGAGGAACTACGGCTCCTGGTTCTGGAGTGATGTTTGTGGTCTGTTCTGCCCGTACCCAAGATGGGAGTGGACTCCCTCAGGGGTTGAGCCCTAGTGTCGAGGGAAGAATCCTCTGCCTGTGTAGGTTTTGGTGGCAGGAGATCAGACTTGATGGTCTCCTACCAATATCCAAACAGGTCTTTGAACTGGGACAAATGGAGCTTGGGAGTGGAGTAAAGGGGGACGTCCTGTGTGTAAAAGCATGGAGCAGCTAAGGGCTGAAATAAGGCTGCTCAGATGGGATCTGGGGAGGATAGTGTGGGAAGTCAGAGGAGCAGAGCAGTGGAGGGAAAGGCAAAGGGGTGATGCCCAGGGGAGTGACATCATCAGGTAGGGGATGGGAGAAGGAAGGAGCAACCAGTATACAGGAGTATCTCTTCCTCAGAGGACCAGGGAACCCAGGGTGGAGGAATGGCAAGTGGTAAGGGGAAAGGGTGGGAATGTGAGAGTAACATCAGGGGTGGGAAATTCTAAAGGGGTGCCTTTATTGAATAGATTTGCACCACTGTCTGGAATGAGGGAGGGGGCAGCAGGAGGTGGGGTAGGAGGTCAGGTTGAGCCAGGGTTGAGACCAGGAGTACAGAGGAGGGGGGGAGGGAACCCATCAGGGTTGGCAGGGAAGAAGATGCAGGCAAAATGGAGTGGAGGATGGGGGAGAGGGAGAAAAAAGGAACAGAAGAGGGGAGGGAAAACTGAAAGCAGATACAGATAGTCAGAAGGGGAAGGGCAGATTGGGATGTGGAAAAACATTTATGGGGACAAATTGTGGATGTGTAGATAAGTTCACCAGGGTGCAGAGGGAGCAGTTAGGTGGGGAAGCAGCTAGTACCGAAGGTAAGAAAGGAAGGACGGGGAGCACAGATCCAGGGGATGGAAGGGTGGTAATCATAGGGGACTCCATAAATTAGTGGTATTCACTGGGGAAAGGGAAGAGGACTCAAATGCAAGCAGGAGAGTGGTTTGTATGCCAGAGATGACAGTGGGGAAGGTGGGCCCAAGAATAAGGGAAATAGTAAGGGAGGTTGGAAGAAAACCTAATTTAGTTATACATTTGGGAACCAACGACCTAGCTGGGGTGGAGGTTGAGATAGTGCAAAGTAGGTTCAGGGAATTAGGGAAGATCTGCAGGGAGGAAGGAAGTTTGCTGGCCTTCTCAGAGGTGATACTAGTACCAAGGGCAAGACCAGCTAGGAAAAAAAGAATAGAGGACTTTAATGACTTGCTGAGGAAATGGTGCAGGGAGGAGACGTTCATCTGTATTGGGGACTGGGAAGAGACCTGGTCAAACAAAGCACTATTTTCACCAGACAGGCTACACCTCAGTATGGAGGGTTTGAGGGTAATCAGGGACAAACTGGGGGAATATAGAAAAACTACACCTAATTTAAACTACTGGGGGGACAGAGGGCGTGAAGGCCCACAGACTCCAAGAGGAGGTGGTCAGTGAACCTCCCTCCCACAGTGATGGAAGAGGTCTGGAGGGAGGAGGTGGGAGGGGCCAAAACACAATTAGTAAAGGGTGGGGGGGTGAGGAACACATAATAAGGGTATGTGGACAGGTGTACACAGAGGGGATAAATGTGAATAGAAGAAAAGAGGGAAGAGAAGAAAGGTCACACTCTAGGTAAAGGGTGGTGTCTATGAATAAGTGGAGTCTTGGAAACAAGATGGATGACCTGCAGGCACTATTAGTAGACAGAAGGATGGACATAGCTGCAGTAACCAAGACTTGGGCAACAACACACCATGACTGGGACCGTGGGATCCCTGGATATAAACTATACAGGAGGGACAGGGTAATCGGGACGGGGGGAGGGGTGGCTGTTTATATCAGGGAGGGAATAACTTGCACAAGGGAGGAGTCAGAGGAAGGGGAGGTGGAGGCATTATGGGTTCAGTTAAGGTCCAATAGAGGGAGAAAGGTGAGGTTGGGGGTGGTTTACAGACCACCCAGTAAGGATGAGGAAAGGGACAGGGAACTGATCTCACAAATATTGGAAGCTGTGGGGAAAGGAAAGGTGGTACTTGTGGGGGACTTTAACCTGCCCAAGGTGGACTGGAGCATACTATCCAAAACATGTGCTAAGAGTCAGGTGATCCTGGCAGGACTGCAGAGTGGGTTCCTGACTCAGGGCATCACTGAACCAACAAGAACTGAGGCAATTCTTGATCTGGTGCTCACAAATGGGGAGCAAGTACAGGAAATAATTATCAGGGAGCCACTGGGTGGAAGTGATCACTGCAGAGTGTGGTTCCAGTTGAATATAGGCAGGGAAAGCATCCCGACTAAGACCGAAATCTTGGATTTCAGGAGGGCAGACTTCAGGAAAATGGGCAAAGTGCTAAGGAGCCATCTGGCGGGCATCAGAGCAGATATGGGGGGACCAAAGGTGGTCCATCATTAAGGAAGGAATACTGGTTGCCACAGGTGAGTGTGTTAGGCTCAGGGGGAAGAACACAAGGGCCAAAGTGCCCAGCTGGTTCAGTTCTGGGGTTGCCAAGGCAGTAAGGGAAAAGAGGTTGGCCTATAGAAAATTCAGGAAGACCAAGAGAGAGGTGGACAGGGAAAATTACCTAAGGTTGGCTAGTGAGGCAAGTAAGAAAGTCCAGCAAGCAAAGGCACAGAAGGAACTGCAGATAGCTGAAGGAATTAAGAAGGGAGGGAGAGAAGGCTTTCTTTCACTATATAAGTGAGAAAAGGGGCAAGAAGGAAGGGATTGTTAGGTTTAAGAAAGGGGTGGAGTGGGTTGAGGATAATGGGGGAAAAGAAGAGATACTAAATGAATACTTCTGTTCCGTCTTTACCAGGGAGGACGATGGACGATGGACCAATGCGTTCAGGAGGGAAAAGAGGAGCGGGGGGGGGGGACACAGCTATAGTGATAGAGGAGGATAGAGTGAGGGAGGGGCTTCTGGTATTGAAGGTGGACAAACCACTGGGCCCGGACAGAGTACATCCAAGGGTACTAAAGGAACTGACTGAGGAGCTGGCAGGGTCACTGGCAGATCTATTTAATAGTTCACTAGAGTCAGGCAGGACTGGAGAACAGCACGTGTAGTGCCCCTCCACAAAAGCGGTTCCAAAGCGGTCCCAAGGATGACCCAAGGAATTAATTACAGGCCAGTCAGTCTGACCTCCATTGTGGGCAAACTCATGGAGACCACACTAAGGGAAAGGTTGGTGGAATATCTAGAGGACCATGGTCTCCAGGATGAGAGCAGCATGGGTTCTAGTGGGGGGATCATGTTAAATAAATCTGATTGACTTCTTTGACTGTGTCACTAAGACAGTAAACAGGGGCCAAGCAGTAGACATCCTCTATCTTGATGTCAGCAAAGCCTTTGACTCTGTGCCCCGCAAAAGGTTGATAAGGAAGTTGGTGGATCTTGGGGTTGGGGAAAAGATGGCCAGATAGGTGGAAAAATGGCTGAGGGACAGAACCCAGAGGGTGGTTGTGGGGGAGAGTTATCTGGCACCAGAAAGGTAACCAGTGGGGTCCCACAGGGCTTGGTGATGTTCAATGTCTTCATCAGTGACACCGGGGATGGCATTAAGGGCAAAATGTGCCTATTCATGGATGACACCAAGCTCTGCGGGAGAGTGGACACAGCTGAAGGGATACAGAACCTACAGAAAGATTTGGAAAAGCTGGGGAGGTGGTCCAGGATCTGGCAGCTTGGCTTCAACGCCAAGAAATGCAAAATTATGCATACTGGAGCCAAGAATCCCAGGACAGAGTGCTACCTGGGTGGAGTCCAAGTATCTGCATTAGAGGAGGAGAAGGACCTGGGAGTGATGATCACTAGTGACCTGAAGCACTCTACGCAGTGCAAGAAAGCAGCAGCAAAGGCAAACAAGATGCTGGGATGCATATCTAGGGAGATCAGTAGTAGGAGAGAGGAGGTTATACTGCCCTTGTACAGGTAACTGGTAAGGCAGCATTTTTAGAGTATGGAGTTCAGTACTGGTGCTTACCTCCAAGGACATTAAACTGCTGGAGAAGGTCCAGAGAGGGCTACAAAGATGACAGCAGGTCAGCAGGGTAAGGCATACGAGGAGAGGTTGAGGGCACTGAACATGTACTCCCTAGAAGACAGGAGAGAGAGAGAGAGGGGACATGATTGGGACCTTTAAGTACTTGAAAGGGATAAATTAAGTTGATAAGGAGAGTCTCTTTAAGCTGAGTGGCAACCATAACATGAGGGAGCACAGTCTTAAACTGGAGGGTGGGAGGTTTAGGAGGGAGGTCAGGAAACACTTCTTCATAGAGAGGGTGGTGGATACCTGGAATGCACTGCTGGAAGAGGTCATCTCGTTGAAGACAGTGGGCAGCTTTAAGAGAGGCAGGGATAGGCATGGGGGGAGGTAAGGATCATGGGTAGGGGGGATGGGAAGAGTGGGGAGGGAGGGCAGGGACATTAGCTCAAGCTGTGGACCCTGCAATACGAGCAGACTTGATAGACCAAATGGTCTTCTTCTGCCTTCTTCGTATGTTCGTATAAATTGGTCGTTGATCCTGATGCCGGCCTAGCTTCCTGGTCTGACGGTAGCACGCGTCCGGGGAGGGGGGAGTCGGAGATGTAGGAGTAAGACCGACATTAGTAGCCAATGCCTGGTCTAAGGCCAATGACCGGTTGTTCCCGGGAGGGCTGAGCCCTGTGTGTTGGTCGGACGGCAGTGGGGACTGGACCGGCAGCACAGATGGGCCATTGAATCAGTGACAACAGCACAGTGTCATTGGTGGGTATTGCCCACTAATGATTGTCAATCTGCTGGACATTTGTCTGATGGTGGCTTAGGCGGCCAAAGGGGCTGTGTGGCTAATCTCCCTGAGGAGTGCCCCAAAGCCTTATGTTTGTTCTGGGAGTTGGCACCAGAAACAGAGGCTGACCGGGAGTGGGCTGACGGTCCTGAGGCTTAAGCAGACCTGCTGAGGTCAGAATGTTGGCCCGAGGCCTGCTCAAATGGCCTGACTTTAAGCGGCTGCATGGCTGGATCCGAGGACTTAGAGCTGAGGTCCTTACCATCCGGTGCCCACATCTGGGTGGGTGGTTTCCCTACCGCTAGCTGGGTAAAAAAATGGGTCACCTGGGAGGCGGAGTTTGAGCTACCCTGGGAGGCAGAGAGGGAGCCTGAAGACCTAAACTTCAAGGGAGATCTCTTCTTTTCCCTCTCCTTCCTCTTCTCCTTATGATGGTGCTTTCCAGATGATTTCTTGTGGGAGGAGTTCCCCTGAGAAGAGGAATCTTTCTGCATAGCAGTGAATTTTTGTTCTGTGAGGAAAGCTTGAAGGGACTTTTGGCGACTGTCCTGCTGTTAAATTTTTGGCCGTGCGGGCAGGCGTGAGTATTGTAATCAGGGCCTAGGCACAGTAAGCAGGCTGAGTGCCCATCCTTGGGTGGAATTTGTTTGCCGCAGGTACACTTAGAAGGGTGCCGTTCGATGAAGGATATCAGAGAAGACGACATATAGAACTGTGGAGCCCTGAAAAAGTGAACTTTTTCGTTGAAAAAATAAAGAAAGTGGAGCTAAGGATTAGCACAAATGGCAGTTGAACTAGCAAGAGGTGTCTGTGGAGCCGATGTATGCAAGTCGACAGCGGGAAAAGAACTGAGGGACACGGGGGACTGCCCTCCCTTTATACCATGTGTGACTTCAGGGGCGGGCCGACAGGGGGCGGTCCCCGCTATAGACTGCTAGCTAGAAGTTTTCTGTGGGGTTCTGCCACCTGCCGGCTTCAGTCCTACCGGTGTTACCTGCTGTAAGAGTTGACTCTTGAAGTAAGATCCCCAAGTTTCTGCTGTGGGGCTAGAGCCTATAACCTTCTGATCTTCTGGCCTCAGAGGCAAGTGTGCACTCTGTTGAGCCACTGACACTGCTACACCTACACCTGGATTCTACATCTAAAAAGAGATGTTGTAGAGCATACCTTCCTTCTCCCTCAGAAAAACATTTGTTTTTGGTTTTGCAGGATATATTGTTGGGGCTGGGGATTCACTGAGTTAAGTTACACCCATTGGAACAGACAATTAGATTTAAGTTCTAAGGTTAGAACTGGCATCCAACCCTACTCACACAAACTTAACTCTAAGGTGTAATAAATTATTTTACCCCTAAAATATTCCTTTTATTAGTACAATGAGATCCCCACTGGAATTTTTCTAACGTGACTCTGCAGTCATCACCACGCTGATAATCTAATATTATGAAGAAAAGCAAAACTGTAAATGTATTTTAAAATTCAGATTCTGAATTAAATTATGCCTTGGTCTGCCTAGTGCTCCTACCTGGTAAATAAAAAGTAAACAAACAAAAATGTGGAACAAAAGAAGTGTGGCATCAGCTTGTGGGCTGCAGGTAGAACAAAGGGGTTATCTAATACACACTAAATATAGAAACTATAGTAAGAAGCATCTGATCAGTAATTGAAATTCTGCAAGATGGTATGCATTCCATATCCACTTTTGCAATATTCTCTCACATGTGCAAAGGCCTTGTAAAGTCCATAGGATGAGACTTGCTCTCGTGACTGAACCCTATATCCTAGAATCCTGTACCTTTTACCTCTTATTTTAAGCCACAGACATGTAGGAGGTGAGTGAAATTAATCTCCATGGTGCTTTTAGTCAAGGGAGGATGGAAGGGCTTGTGTGGCTAAGTAATGAAAGCCTTCTAGCATAACTACAGTTAGACATTCCCTGGTGTCTCAAATTGGCATTTTACTGATGCAGTCAGAAAAGTTAGCAAGGCTGATTACTGGCACGATACATTCATATATGTATGGAACTATTATTAGATTAATGGTATACCCTGTTAAGCTATGTCCTGCTAAGGATCTAAATACAGGGGTGTCCAACCTTTTCGGGGTCATGAGCCACATTTAAATTTCTGAGTACGATGTGAGCCACAACGTGCGACCCGTACCATAGCCAACATGCAGCCTAACCATACCCATATTTACTCATATTTATCCATATTTGGGAGTTAAAATAATAACACAGTCATAATAAATAGTCAGTAATCATATTTTATTAAGTTTTATTAAGGTACAGTATTTTTTTAAAATAGTTGTAATTTTAAAATAATTATTTAGAGCAGCCATGGAGCTTTAGATTTGCTTGCAGGCTTAGTAAAAGTAGCTTGTTGAGCACTCAGGGTACTTTTCAGCTCCTGTACTTTGACTGTCCTCAGATTTAAAAGACTGTGACGTGTACTTGTCAGTGTCAGTGGCTCAGTAGGTAGCACACTCGCCTCTGAGGCCGGGAGATCAGAGGGCTGTGGGTTCAGTTCCCACATATGGCACTTGGGTTAATATCCCAGTACTGACACTGTAGTGCAGCATGAGAGGGGTGCTGCACTTCTGAGGTGCCGTCTTTCGGATGAGACGTTAAACTGAGGTCCCATCTGCTGGATTGGTGGTAGTTCAGGTGGATGTTAAAGATCCCATGGCACTTCTCGTAAACAGTAGAGTGTTTTATTTTGCAAAAATAAACATAAAATACAACACGTTTTCAGAAATCAAATAATAGCCAAAAAGACTACAACACTATATCCATTTAACTTCTTAGATCCACTTCTTGAACACCTGCTATCAAACTGTTTTTCACATTTATTCTTGCTTCTTCAGTTTCTTTATTTATACTTAATAAAATGAAAAAACCCTTTCCATAATTTCTTTAGTAATCCTGGGGATACTCTTAACATATCAGAGGCAAAAATGTTCTCCAACTCTTTAACAATTAGCCTACTAATGCAAACATACGACATTTTCTTTTGATATATAACCCATTGTATTCTGGCTTGCCACAGGAAGTATTTGAGACATCCCAAAAATAAAGTCAAAGTCCCTTATGCAATCCGAATGAACCCACTGGAGACACTCCTAAAGCTAAGAATTATATGTCATATTTTCCAGCCATGTCAGGTTCCATACATCTGCAAAAAACCCCACAATCCTGAAGCATAGGAACAATCTAGTAAAAATGGACCATGGATTCCTCCTTATTAATGCATTCAAGGTAAGGCATAACCTTTCCTGTAAGACTTTATATTTGCATTCCCCTAACATTCAGTCTTCCATAGAAAATTAACCACTGTACCTCCCATTGATTTTTGGGCAACCTAGGATTATTCAATTGAGCCACTACGATGGGGTTCAAAGTTAATGGGCAGTTTTAAATTCCGGCTCTTGTGGGTATAGTTTTTCATTAGATGGTGATACAAGTCCCTTGTACTATATGTGAGTGCTACTGTCTTCTGTATTTCCCATTTATATAATTTTTGTGCCGTTGGCCGAAGTGCTCTGGAATATGTAGATATTTATTAAGTTTAGGACTAAAAGTCCAACACTTAAAGTATTTCCCCATAATTATTAAATTCCATGAATTTTCAGATCTGGATTCCGATATCAACCCTTCTTTCAAGGAGTTGGTAATAAAAGAAAACATGGCGTATACCACTGGTCTATCATTCCTAAACCCCTCTGTTTTATTGTTAGGTAAGTAAAACTTCTTTTAACGGGGTTTAGGCGGTAACCCCAAAGCATCTGAAAAAGATGCTATATAACTTGGTTTCAAATTCTGTTGGTAGTGGAAATATCATTGCCACAAATTGATTAATGGGCAAAAGGAATTGTTTAATTATCTGAACTCTTTTAATTTTAGACAAATGCCATTGCTTCCATCTAGAAACTTTATTTTCAACACTCCTAAGTACCTCTGCCAATTTTCATTAGGAACATTCTGAAGCCAAAGGTAATGCCCAAAATTGAGCGGTCTCTAGAAAAATGAATTTTCTCCAGCCATAGTTCCAAAATCCCACACCCCCCAATAATCAGTCCTTTTGTTTTATTTATGTTTATTTTTGCGTTAGACACTGTAGTAAATTCCTCAAATGCTCTCATAAACCCCGTAACTGATGAACAGTCCTCCAAATATATAACCAAATCATCAGCATAAGCTTGAATATGTAGCTGTGCTAGACTGTTTTCTCTATATTGTATCCCCTTCCATTTCTTTGCCTCCAATGCAGTTCGTAAAAAGGGATCAATAGCAAATGTATATAAAAGGGGGCTTAAAGGGCACCCTTGCCGAACCCCCGTGGTTAAGGGAAATCCAGCAGCCGTTCGGCCTCTCACAAAAGGAAAAACCATCCCACTCTGGTACAATTGCTCAATTAAATTTGTCAGCTTAACCTGCACCCCATAATGCCTCAAAGTTTTAAAAAGAAATGGCAAATGGACCCTGTCAAATGCTTTATCCAGATCAGCTGCTACTAAACAACCTGTTAATCCCATCTCATTGAAATAGTCAATTACATCTCTTATCTGCATGATGGCAGATTGAATTCTTCTCCCTGGCAAGCCACAATATTGATTCGGCGAAATCACTTCCTAACGATGTTTAAGCTTTCATTCAATATTTTGGCGCAGATTTATAGTCAGTATTTAATAGGGTGATTGGTCTCAATTCCCATATCTTGCCTGTCACCTGATTTAAAATATAAGTTAATAAACCTTCTGAAAAGGAGGGGTAGATGCGATTCTTGTCTAGAAAATCTTGAAATAATAGGCCCAGGCATTGACTTAGTTCATCCGAAAACTGTTTATACAAGTTATTTGTGAGACCATCTAGACCAGGTGAAATATTTAATTTTAGAGACCTATAGTTTCCATAATTTCTTTCTGGGAGATAGTATCCCATTCTGCTTCCTTGTTATGCCTTATACATGATACCGGAATCTTGTTTAAATAATCCTCTATCTCTGTTATAGAAATAGTTTTTTTAGGATTAAGGAACCAAAATGTTCCTTAATTACCTCTCTTAATTCCTGCTCTGAAGTTACTACACCCATCAGATCTTTTTAGCTCCTCCAAACCCATTGAATCTCTAAGTTCTTTGCACATCTGAAAGGGGTCCCCAAGAGGTGATTTCTTTACTCCATTAAGTAATATGGCCTGCATTGTTTTACTTCTGTCGTACTGATATTCTTTCATAGCATCTTTTAATAAGGAGATTTGATCTGAGTAATCCCACCTAGATGTTTAAGCTGAGGACAAAATTCTCTGAAGTTGCTGTCTCAAACTTAGATAGCGCAGAAATTTTTCATTTTTAATTTTCCTCCCAGTATTTTTGAACAGGTTACGTAGATCTGCTTTTGTGTCTAACCACCATATACATATATCTGTGTATAAAAAGGCTACTGAAAGCCTAGCCTTCAATAGGTTTTTTATCCTAATCTGGATAAAATTTAGTTCTAGCACTGAATTATTAAGCTTCCATCGTATGTGTCTTATTTCTGTCATCTCTGGAAGGAAAAAGGTGCTTACCAAAATGAATGATCTGAAAATTCACAGGGAAAAATTTGGAATGAGTTTATGTGAATGTTTGAAGAAACAAACATATGGTCGATGAGAGAAAAGATTTCCCTTTTGAAAAGAAAACTTATTCTTAAGATTTAAAGAGGTATTACAACTCACTAAACCTGCATCTCTAAGATTTTACCTAAAGCGTTAGTATCGCAGTAGGTTTTCTTGCCACTTTGTTTACCATGTATAAGATCTGGAACTGTGCAGTTAAAGTCCCTCCCATAAAACTCTGACCGTCGTGAATAAAAAGGCTGCACCAGTGTTAGGCAGTTCACCCTACCTGATTTAGTTTGAGGATTGTAGATATTAATGAAACGAAACAAAACCCACACCATTTCCCATCCAAAATCAAACTCTCCCTGGTACCAAGTCTATCAGATTATGCAACTGAAATGAAAAGAGTTGAATAAAATCCCACTCCATCCATAACATCCTCCCCAAAGACCAATAGGATGGGCCCCACAGCCAATCTTTTTAAATGTTAACCTTTGGTCAATGGTAGACATCCATGTCTCCTGTAAAACCAGACTGACAAAGGAAAATCATGTATAAAATTAAACACAGCTAGCCGTTTAGCTTTATTTAATAAGCTATGAGTGTTTAATGAACCCCAGGAGCACACCATAGTCCTTCATAATGGTCAATACCCTTCATTTTTTCCTTTTTTTCTTTTTTTTATCCTTATAGTTGTCTAGTATCTGAGATTTGGTTGAAATAGTGGATTTTTGGGAGTCTGATTTGTCCCCTTCTGTCTTACCCCAAGATGTAAACAGAGCCGCATAAGTATTGCTAGTCTCCATCTGGCAATCTGGGGGGGGGGGACCTTTAGCATGCAGATTTCTTGCTGATCTGCTATGGAACTGCACAAAAGTATCTCTGACCTTTTACCATTTCTGTTTTCCTACTTTCTCATCAGAAAAACAAACCGGGAATGTTTAAGATATTCAGAGGACCCATTCCATCCTTTTTAAATGTCCTTTTGCTTACATCAGTACCCTGCTTATTTCTTTGATTTTCAGGAAACACTTTTTCCCCTAGGTACCACCATTTTTGAAACCAAGCTAGTTTTCCTTTCTGTTGTACCTCTGACCTCAGGGTTGTACCACAGAACTAGGAAGAGAAATGGAACCCTTCTGCAAGGGGTGGATAGAACCACAGCTTCCTGTGCTTTCTGTATATAAGACTCAGAACCAGAACTATGTGACAAATTATGTATGCGCCCAAGGGCAGAATTTAAACACATGACCTTTTGCCTCACATAAATCGCAGCAAGATGGATTACCACAAAACATGAATTCGTGCCCTACCTCCCCACAATTATCGCATCTGGGTTGGTCACAACGCTAGACAGGTGAGTCTTTGCTCCACATTTATAGCAGGCACGAGGCTGTCCACTGTAAAGCACACTCCTCTGTCCTTTCCTAACAAAAGAGTTTGGAATGTGCTCAATTCCTGCTTCATTTTGCTTAAGCTTAACTTTATATTTCCACCCTCCGTCCAAAATTGTTCTGAGTCTAAAATAGGCTCAGGTTCATAAAACATCACACCTTTTTTAGCCAGAATGTAATATCTTCTACCCAGACCCCTTCATTCCGAAACATTATAGTGACAAATTTAATCAAGGGCTTTGACAATGGTATCACAATAAAGGGGGTCCATGTTGGGGAAAATTTTACTTGCCCATAGCGTAACCAGAAGAGGTCAAGTGCTTGTTGAGACCTAAAGCTGATATCAAAATTATCTTCACCCGAAATGTGTATAAATGCATAAACATCCTTAGGAGAAAAATGCAAAGAATCTTTCAGTAAAACTTTCCCTACGTAATGTCTGTCGGGTCTGACTTCCAATCCCCCTTTATACCGTAAACGCACTGCATTCCTCCTTGGAGCAGCTTCTCTTTGTGCATTGGAAAAGAGCTCTGACAGCAAAGGCTTTTTATCTGGTTCCTTTTGGGGGGGGGTACTAACAATTCCACTGCAGGTTTAGGTAAGGCCTTATGAGACACAGCAGCCTCAGCTGAATCACTCAAGTTATTCAGGTTACCTGCAGTACCTAAAAACATACACTCCTCTACCTTCTTATCTGTACCTGAAACATTTTCCTGCAGTTGCACCTGGAGCCCACTCAGGAGAATCCTGAGAAAGGATAACTCGGGCTCCAAGTGGGGTCAGGAATCCATCCACCTGATTCCAACAGAGACCAACCTGCCCACTTAGAGCTTTTTCTGGCGTCCAATCTTTTGCCCCTCATTATTTATAATAGACGCTGTTTTATTACCTAAACCTAATGCATTTGGCATGGGAATTACATTTTTCCTTGTGTGCCCTCAAAAAGAAAATTCTGTAACCCCTAATTGAGAACCTACATTAGACTGATAAACCACATTTTATTTGCCTCTACTGCATCCCCTGCTTCATATTGTTATTCAACACAAACCTTTTATTTTATCCATAGGGACAGCAAAGTCAGTAAAATCCATAGGCAAAGTGGTACAGCTCTTTTCAGCATTAGTGGAAATAATGTCCTGTTCCTCCTTCCTTTGTGCAGGCTGACAAGACAGGCTGTTTTTTTTTTTTGAGGCTTTCAGGCATCCCAGACTTTCTTCTTTTAAATCCTCCCGACTATATTGCAGCAGAGCGCTTCAGAGCTCGGTCAGTCATAGCGCTATTTTCTGTCATTAAAAGCCGAGATCTGAGCTCTGTTTTACACCGAAACAGTAGCAGTGTTAATTTTGGAAAACGAGCTTGGCTGCAAGGCGACAGGCAATTCTACCTGTTTGGACAACTTACAGTCATTTCTGGAGCTAGAACAGGCAAATTCTCGATGTTGGGAAAATAAAAAGTACCTGTTTGAATTTCGGCGCCTTTCACCCGGGGCACAGTTCCATTGGACAGCCGCCAGCTCACAGACTCTCCCAATCTCTTCCCTTCTTCTTCTTGCTCCATGACCACCTCTGGTTGCCTTGTTTCCACCATTTTTTCATCCTTCCTTGTATTGCCATTGCAAATCGCAGGTTCCAGGTTCAAATCCTGCTGCAGCAAATAAGGGAATTCACAACCCGAAGTTGTAATCTTGTGCTCAGAGCCACTCTCTTCCTCAATATCTGCAGATGCCATTACAGGCAATACCTCTGGCTGTAGTTCTTCAGTAAATTCCTTAGTAAGCTCCCCTGAAGATTCTCCTTTCGAGAGCTTAAATTCTGAAATAAATTCAGCCGAAACACCGGCTGCAGCCTCTAACATAATAATAGTAGGAGGACGAGGCTATCTCTCCTACCAAGCAGACATCCTCCTCCTCCTCCGCCATCTTGGTCCCACCAGAAAATGGGTCCCCCCTGCTCACAGGAAGCAGTCAGTAGGGGAGTTTCCCCGGTGTCCTGGTCAAATTTCCCTCATTCACTAAAAATACAACAACAGCTTAATCTGGTTCAAGGTCAGTTGGCATTCATCTGTATCCCCCTCCCTGGGTTGTGCCTGAAAATAGGCAGGATTTGTCTAATGCACTTACCCGGTCAACAAAAACTAAATAAAAAAAAAAATACTTGACACATAATTGACAAACCCCTCGAGAGCCACATCAAACTGCTCTGAGAGTAATATGTGGCTCGCGAGACACAGGTTGGCCACCCCATATCTAATACAAATAGGAGGACAGTGAGGAAATATACTCCCACAGATACAGTTGTTGGCATTTTTCATTACGCTATTTACAGTACGTGTCTGTCTGCCTTGGGTAACTTTGCTTCTTTTATATTAAAGTCTTTGTCAGTTTGTATGTACAGTGGTAATCACGCAGCAGTAGACTGGTGTTGTGGTACACCATGGTTTTTGCATTGGCAAACAACAGTGTTTGCATGAGCCAATGCATTTTATTCAAGCACTAATGCTATGCTGCACTGAAGTTTGCATACGATACACTGCAATACTGTACCAGTCGATTTCTGTATAACTATCACCGTACTTTTGTACCGTATGAATGACTTTCTGGCATGTTTTATTTTTATTGGGATTTTTTGTTACTGTTATCCTGACTTGACTAGCTCAAAAACTGCCACTTTGAAAGCAGATACAGTATGGCCAAAAGCAACACGGTGACCACTGCATTTTTCTCTTTTGCTATATTCACAACCTTATTTACATCTGTCAAAAATGCTTATGAAATGACATGGGATTTACATGGTTTTATGCATGAAAACATACAAAACATACCCACATGTTTGGAACATGTTCAAGGAAGTGTCATTGTATTTGTGAGATACACTTAGTTTTGAACTGGTGGAAACAAAAATTTAAATATTTAAAAATGATGTTTCCTTGTTTCATTTTTACATTCACATGTTGACACCTAAAAAGAATAGTCACCTATTGTACCAGAATATTTTCAAAAGAATCTTCTCCATTGAATCACATAATGGAACTGTAAGCTGTCAAGCACCAAGACAGCATGGACATTTTTGCTAACTGGGGTCACACACGTTGACATGCCTCATCGGCACCTGTACACAGTGGGCATCCCCAGCATGCCTCAGGTCCCTACCGGTCACAAGCTCGAAGGACCATCGAACTGGTAGGGACCAATTTGACCAGGACCAAACCACGCATACGGGAGAGGATATAGAATCCTGAGTATAGGTGCCATATGAGGCAGCACAGGAGAATCAGTTTGCAAGAGCACACAGTATTGGCACCATCACCCCTTCTGAGGTGCCGTCTTTCGGATGAGATGTAAACCAAGGTCCCATCTGCCTGGATTGGTGGTAGTTCAGGTGGATGTTAAAGATCCCATGGCACTTATCGAAAAGAGTAGGGGAATTTCCCCGGTGTCCTGGCCAAATTTCCCTCATTCACTTAAATACCACCAACAGCTTAATCTGGTTCAAATTCAATTGCTTACCATCTGTAACCCCCACCACCCAGTCGCCCCTGAAAAAGGGACTTCTAGGCCCAGTGGGCTTACCGGGTCAACAAAATTCAACAACAACAAAAAGGGGTAAGGAGGGAGGGAGAGCTGTGGTTAGTGGAGGAGAATCTCTCGAAGATCTACTGTTATGATAGGTAACTATTCTATCTTCTTTGAGGAAATCCCCCTCCATTTAGCCACATCATGGAACCATTCCCAAGCAGTACCAAGCACAGAGGAAGGACATAATGATCCTGAGTAAGGAGGCTTTCAGAAAACTGAGGCAGAAATCGGTACACCTGAAAGAGATGCTGTCCAGACTAGTGTGCGCAAATGAACAGTATTTCCAAGGGGCAGCTGCACATATTCCAGCAGCAGACGCAGTTTGGAAAAAGAAAAAGAAAAAAAAACAGAGGAAAGAGTAAGGATTCCAAACAGTTAAGGGGCCAGGAATAAGACATGATGGGAGTGGTGCAGTGCAGTGGCTGTGGAGCAGCAGTTTTCCGGGAGACGTTCTGGAGGATGCGGTGTTGTCCCATCTACAGGCACCTCTCTGGGCTGAGGGAGGAGGTTGCTCATCTCCAGGCTGAGTTGGCCAGGATTTGTGGGACCTCCTCTTCCATCCAGGGACCACCAGTGCCACTGCCGTTGCCTCAGAGGTTGCCAAGAAAGAGGAGCGGTTGGACCACAGTGGGCTCAGAGAGGGTGAGGGTGGTGGAACAGAGGCGCATCCCTCCAGTTGTACCTCTCCACAATTCATATGCCATTCTGGCAAAGTGTGGTTCCTCTATGGAGGCGCCTGCAGTGGAGACCAAGGAGGATGCTGGGAACCTTCAAAAAGGAGACCGACAGGAGGGTGGCAGGGGACCCCACAGGGGAAGGAAACAACTCCTGGTGGGGGAATCCATTGTTAGGATGGTAGAACTGGGGGAGGAAGGGGAGAGGGAGGTAAGATGCCTGCCTGGCGCCATGGCTTGGAGGGACAGGGAGCGAATCCTCAGGACTGCTGGAGCAGCTGCACAGGGGAAGGAGCTGGATGTCATTGTCCACCTAAGGACAAATGACCTGGCTAAGAAAGGGATTAGAGAAGTGCAGGAAGAGTTTGTGGAATTGGGGAGGGGCCTTAGACAAGTAGCACGCACGGTAACCTTCTCGGAGGTGCTGCCCATCTATGACGTAGGAGAAGCTAGAGTGTTCCGCACCATGGGATAATCAGTGGTGAAAAACTGGTGTGGAGCTCAGGGATTTGGCTTCATTGGGGACTGGGGGTTCACCTGGAGTGATGCAAGCCTATACTGGCATGATGGACTGCATCTGTCCAGGAGGGGAACCAGGATCCTAGGTGATAGGTTTAAATGCTTCATTGGCAAGGATTTAAACAGCCCAAGGGGAGGCACTGAAAAGAGTAGGAAATCCTAGCCCCCCAAAAATCATGGTAGTAAGTGCGGTAACACCAACATAGAGGTGTCGATAGGAGAAGGCAGGGTAAATGGGAAAGCGGACAAAGGCAAGAAGGACAGGGATGGGGCAAAGGAGTAAGTCCATCGGGAGATGGAGGGTAATGAGTACCACTGCCGGTAGTCTGGGCAACAAGCTCCCTGAGCTGGTGGCCTTGATGGAAGAGGGATGCCTGGATATCGTAGCAGTCACAGAAACATGGTACACAGAGAACCATGACTGGGATGTTAACATACCAGGGTACATAACCTACAGGAGAGACAGGCAGGGGAGAAGAGGGGGAGGAGTAGCTCTCTATGTAAAGGAAGGGATAAAAGCAACTGAACAAAAGAGTAAACAGGGAGGAGAGAAGACACTGTGGGTCACCTTGGAGACTGGAAAGGGCACCACAATCCGCACAGGGGTTGTGTACAGATCCCCATGTCGGGGGGTGGGGGAGAAGGGAGAAGGATATGATAGAAGGCATTCTTAGGATGGCAGAGAAAGGGGAGATACTGTTGATGGGGGACCTGAATATGCCAGATGTTAACTGGAGCACATTTGCTGCAGCCACATCCAAGAGCAGGGCCATTCTCGATGCCCTACAGGTGGCAGGCCTCAGACAGCTAGTTTTGGAACCTACTCATGAGGGAGCAATCTTAGACCTCGTGACTCTCAAATAGGGGGCAGTGAGAGGATCTCAGATCTAGAAGTGGGTAGCCATTTGGGAACAAGTGACCACCAGTGTGGTTCACGATAAACTCAGCTACAGAATCAAGCCATACAAAAGTGAAGGTTCTGGACTTCAGGAGGGCTGACTTTGGCATGATGGGAGAGTGCCTTAGAAAAGCACTAGCAAACAGGCTAGAAGGAGGGGTGGAGCAACAATGGGGAAATATCAAAACTGCCGTCACAGAGGCAACAAGCATATGTGTGAAGCAAATAAATCAAAACGAAAGAAAAAGCCACTAAGGTTCTCAAAAGAAGTGGTGGTGAAGGTTAGGGAGAAAAAGACAGCATTCAGGAAGTATAAGGAAACACAGAAGGAGCAGGACAGAGAACTGTACCAGTTAAGGCAGAAGGAAGCAGGGAAGGAAGTCAGAATAGCAAAGGCCCAAACTAAGGAAAAGATAGCCAACTCAGTTAAGAAGGGGGATAAAACCTTTTATAGGTACATCCGGCGTAGAAAGACAAAGGGAGGGATAGTGAGGCTGAATAGAATGAACGGTGGGTGGGTAGAGGGGGACAGTGAAAAAGCAGGGATACTGAACGAATATTTCTGCTCAGTATTCACAAAAGAGGAGGGGGAAGTGCCTAATCCAATTAACAGAAGCACTCTTGATAGGGGGGATCGATCCCAGTCCTTTCACAGAAGAAAGGTTTCTGCAAGAACTCCTAAAACTGAAGGTGGACAAAGCAATGGGGCCTGATGGAATTCACCCCGGAATTCTAAAAGAATTATGGGAGGAACTAGTGAAATGATTGGCTACTCTTTTTAATAAATCATGGGAGGATGGTGTGGTACCCGAGGACTGGAGGAAGGCAGATCTGATTCCTCTTCACAAAAGTGGGACCAAGACAGAGGTAGGAAACTACAGACCTATCAGTTTGACCTCTGTGGTAGGGAACGTGATGGAGTCACTTCTGAAGGAAAAAACTGTTGAGTACCTACAGGCCAGTGGGGCACAGGACCCAAGGCAGCATGGGTTCACAGCAGGAAGGTCATCACCAACCGCCCCAAAAACATCCTGGATATCCAAGTCCTCCCTGACTCACTCCGTGACCATTCCCCCATCCTGTTCCACTGGGTGACCCCCTCACCCCGTCTCACAGCCCAGCCCACACTCTGCCGGCATTTCAGACCAGGTGGGCTGAAAAACCTCAAGCGATTTCTTGCCCAGATAAACTGGTCCCCCATTCACCATGCTCCTGACATAGATACTGCCCTTGCCTTCTTTTCCCAAACCTTTAACAAAGCCTGTGACTTCTTCACACCCTTCACAGCTGCCCAAACCAAAAAACATAACATGCCCTGGATTACTCCAGCCCTATTACAATTGCTCAGGCTTAGGGATAACCTATGGCACCTTGCCACAGAAACAGGTCGGATGGCTGACAGAGAGGCCTACAATACTGCACAGAATAAGTGCACTTGGGCCATCCAAAAAGCCAAGGCCGACCGCTACCAGGCCACGCTCACCTCCTCCTGGGGGTGTGCCCGAACTATCTGGGATAATGTCAAACAACTAAATGGGAGCGCACGCTCCCCTTCCCCATCCCAGATCACCATTGACGGCACAACCGTTATGGACCCAGCAATCATTGCAAACTACCTTAACACATCCTTTACGGACCTTAGCTCTGTCCTCCCCAGTAATTTCTTTGACCCACCACCCTCCCTACCGGCCCCAGTCCTCCAATGCCCTAGCTTCTACCTATGTAGGGTAACTGCCCAGGAAGCCAGACCTCACCTGGTCAGAGCATTAAAGAGCAATAGTCCCGGCAATGACTCCCTGGACCCCAGCATTCTCCGTCTGGTACTGGATCGGGTCCTAGCCCCACTCACCAGCCTTCTCAACAAATCCCTCTGCCTCGGGCAATTCTCAGCTGCTTGGAAAACCGCCATTGTTACTCCCATTCACAAAGGTGGTGACAGGTCCTCTGTCGAACCACCGTCCTATCTCCATACTCCCACCCCTCCAAAGCCCTAGAAAAGCTGGTTGCCATGCAAATTACTGAATATCTGACCAAACAAAACATCCTCTGCCCTGAACAGCACGGTTTCCGTGCAGGACACAGTACCGCACTGCACTAGTTGAATTTTCAACTTTCCTCCACCCTCTCTGACTCAGGCTCCTTGCCGGGCAGTGTTCATTGACCTCTCAAAGGCTTTGACACTGTCTCCCACCCCTCCTGCTGGATGCCCTCTGCCACACTGGCTTCTCTACTGGGCCTCTCACCTGGTGCACCAGCTACCTATCTGCCCGCTCCCAATGTGTCAGAATTAATGGGACACTTTCTAAAACTTGTCCCATCTGCTCAGGGGTTCCTCAGGGCTCCATCCTGGGACCCCTACTCTTCTCACTCTACCTTAACACCCTGCCCAGTGCATGCAATGGAAAAATTCTGCTGTATGCATATGACGCCGTCATTTTTGCCACCCACCGTAACCCTAGCTCCCTCCACGACTCCCTACAACTATCCTATAATTTATGCTGGAACCTGGTTTAAAGAGCACAGACTGGTCATTAATCTCAAAAAAACAAAAACAATGCTCTTTTCCCACCCCCGAAACAAAGCCAGCAACTTCCCGCTCCATATCCTCCCCTGCTCCAAACAACCACTAGAGCAAGTCCACTCCTACAAGTACCTTGGGGTCTCCTTTGACTCAGCCCTCACCTACCACACCCACATTGATGCATTTGCTTCAGCCACTAATGTGCGACTAGGTATCTTATACCGCCATAAAAACCGTCTCCCCCCCGCTGCCCTCCATCTAGCGGTTACATCCTCTATATTATCCCTTGTTGACTATGGCCTACCAGTATACGCAAAAGCTGCTGACACGACTGCCTCAATAAAATTCACCTCATCCCAAATAAGGCATGCAGATTAATCATCAGCCCCCAGCTCACTATTCATGCCAGCTCTATGACATGGCAATACTGGTTGAATCTAGACGAACGCCTCACGATACCAAACCTGCCTGATAACAAAAAAACCCTTCTCGGGCTATCCCCACCAGGGCTGGCAGCCTCCCTCCACCAAGCCCAACCTTTGGTCTGTACACAGACCTCCTGCAAGGCCATTTTCTGGTCCCCAGATCCAGGACCTCCCTTGGACAGAGGTCCTTCTGTTATAGAGCTCCATCCTGGTATAACTCGCTCCCTGCCCCCATCTCAGATGTCCCCACGCTCTCCAAATTCAAAACCGCACTTCGTAGCCAACTATTCAATACACGTAGCTGCACCTGTCTATAATTGAGGTATAGCTCTCTGCGCCTTGACAATGCTCACTGGGCGGCATCCACACCACACCTCTTTTTAATCCTCACCCATTGCTGACTGAACTGCTATTATCCCGCTGCTTGCACCTACCATCATGCAAGAATGTGCCATTGTAACTAAACTGGCTTATCTGTTTAACTGTTGTAATCACATATGCTTGCTAAATATGTAACCCATATGCTGTAACCTAAAGTCGGTTATGTATGTGTCCTCAATGTGACAAGGTACCTTTGGAAATGAGCCTCTGGCTCAAAGGCTATAAACTGATGTGCAAATAAATAAATAATAAATAAATGTCAGATGAATCTAATAGATTTCTTTGACTGGGTGACCAAAGTAGTAGACCAGGGAGGGGCTGTGGACATGGCCTACCTAGACTTTAGCAAGGCATTTGACACAGTCCCACACAAAAGATTAATAGTCAAATTAACCAGCCTGGGAGTGGGTCCCATGATGGTAGCCTGGGTAAAACATTGGCTGGACAACAGGACACAGAAGGTAATTGTAAATGGAGTCCACTCTGAAGAAAGAGGGGTTACTAGTGGGGTACCGCAGGGTTCAGTACTGGGTCCAGTTCTTTATAAGTGACATTGCAGAGGGACTGGAAGGAAAAGTATGCCTCTTTGCAGATGACACAAAGAGCTGCAACAGGGTTGATACACAAGGAGGCGTGGAAAGGATGAGAAGGGACTTGGCAAGGTTGGAGGAATGGTCAGAAGTATGGCAGCTAGGATTCAATGCAAAGAAGTGCAAAATAATGCACCTGGGAAACAATAACCCAGGGGAAGAATACACAATGGGGAGAGGTAGTAACAACAACAAAAAGGAACGGGACCTGGGGTAATCATATCAGATGATCTTAAGTTAGCAAGCAATGGAGAAGGCAGTAGGAGGGCTGGGGTATATTGGGATGCATAGGAGAGGCATCACCAGCAGAAAACAGGAAGCTGTTATCCCTCTGTATAGACAGTTAGTGAGACCCCTTCTGGAGTACTGCGTCCAGTTCTGGAGACCCCATCTCCCAAGGACATAGACAGGATAGAGGCAGTCCAGAGGAGGGCAACTAAAATGGTGCAGGGTCTGCAAGAGAAACCATATGAGGAGAGACTAAAGGAGCTGAATATGTATACCCTTGAGGAAAGAAGGGAGAGGGAGACATGATAGAAACTTTTAAGTACCTCAGTGGAATCAACAAAGTCCAAGAGGGTAGCATCTTTCAGAAAAAGAGATGTGCAAGAACAAGGGACACAATTTAAAGATAGAGGGAGGCAGCTGAAAGGGCAATGAGGAAGTATTTTTTCACAGAGAGAGTAGTGGATGCATGGAACAGCCTTCCTGAGGAGGTTGTGGGGTCTAAAACTGTGGGAGAATTCAAGAATGCATGGGACAGACATAAGGCAATTCTTGTGGGGGTTGGAAGAAATAGGCTGTTGGTTAACTAGGATCTGTGGCCTATCCTGCAGGTAGGGAAATGGGCAGACTAGATGGGCCAAGCGGTCCTTATCTGACATCAAAGTCTATGTTTCTATGTTTTAACTCTGGATACAGAAAAGACAGTCAACTGTGTTGAATGGAACTTCATTCATATAATCTTGAATAAGATGGGCTCTGGACCTGATTTTCAGACTTGGGTGAAATTATTATATTCCAAACCAACAACTCAGATCAAGACAAACCATAACCTTTCTCCTAAAATTCCCTTAAAATGTGGAAATTGTCAGGGATGCCCTCTCTTCCCCTTTGCTGTTTGCTTTGGCAATCAAACCCCTTCTCATAGCTATAAGGAAAAAAAATCAAGCAATAAAAGGAATCATGGTGAAGAATGATGAATTAAAGATGTGTTTCTGTGCTGATGACATCCTGCTTATGATATAAGAAGTCTCCCTAATACTACTATATGCTGTGGTAGAACAATTTGGCAACACTTCAACTTACAAAGTAAATTAGGGTAGATCTCAAATGTTATACCTAGGGACACCAGACAATAACTTGGTAATTTTGGCAGCTAATCACCCTTAGGAGGCTGAGGTAATCAAATACTTAGGTATAAGCCAGCCCAGTGGAGCAGAGGGTTGAGGTGCTGGACACCACACCTTGAACCATGCTGGCAACCTGGGTTCGGGAACAGACTCAGGTCGCCAGGGGCTTGCAGGGGAGGAGAGGATGGAGCATCCGGAGGACTGCTCTCCTCTCCTGGGGTGGAAGCTAGGGGAGGGGCTTTGCTCTGTAGTGGCCCCCAGTGGAGACAGGAGGCACTACAAGGAGCATCACAATGTGGGCTCTCCAGAAAAACGTGAAAGATGGCACGTCTCCAACCGGATGACGGCAGCCCCACCTCCCCACGCCTCACTGCCGCGAAGCATCCAGGACTGCAGTATCCATGCTCCGCCCAGAAGCAAGAGAGTGCTCAGGCACTCTATACTCCCCTTCCCGTCATCCTCTCTGGGGCAATGGGGCCCCCTTGGCGAAGGGATATGCTGGGTCAGCACAGCGTTGGAGCAGCAGGATGGCGGGTCGGCGGCAGAGGCAACGGCAGGACTGTCTGCTCGAAGGAGTGGACAGAACAGGCCCGGTAAGGCGGATAAAAAAAAAAAAATACTTGGGTATCAATTTGTCTAAAAATCATTCTGACCTCTATAAGTTAAATTATATACCATTTATGCAGAAAATCGCTAAAGATTTAGAGAAATGGTTGCTACTACCACGGACATTAATAGAAAGGATGAATTATTATTAACATCAGTTCTTCTAAAGTCTTGTTTTTATTCCACTCCTTAAAAATTTCAGTTCCTGACTGCTTTTTAGGACCTTAGATTCTGAGATAACTATGGAAAAAAGGCCTAGAATTTCTCTAGTAAAGTTAAAACTGCCTAAATGTGAAGGGAGCCTTGGTCTTCCAGATTTCTAGTTGTATTATTACTCAGCACAGTTGAATCAGATTGTGAATGGTTTAGAAACTCATGATCACCTAATTATCTCTTAGAAATCAGAAAGACACTATTTACATAGTTACTTTCAGTTCTACATGTAGGTTTATCCAAAGTGAAATATATAGAGAATAATGCATGGGGTAGTGTATGTTAACGAGAATTTAATGTGCACCCGAGGCATGGGATGCTACATAACCCCCCAGAGCAAAGCTTGAAGGGTTTTAATGCATTCCACGTGAGGTGCAATAATAAATGCCACACTGCCCCATGCTTTATTTTTTATAATTACTGGGGATCAGTTTTTTCCAACTTGATTTCTCTGCCCATGTGTCTCAGATACACACTGAAGAGATACTGTAATGCTCCGAATTACCCTCCTCCCCCGTACAACCCAGGCTGACACAGATACACACACACAGAGAATCACACACTCACTAACACACACAAACAGTGTGTGTCTCTGGTACTCGCCCTGCCTTTAGTGGATGAGGATTTTCTTTTCTCTCTCTTTTTTTTTTTTTAACTTACTGTTTGTGAGTGCTGCAGTTCATGTTGGCTTAGCTGTAGGTTTGTCCCAAGGCAGTGCAGCAGACAAAGAGCAGGATGAACAGGATACATGTTTTTCAAAGGTAACAGCAGGATCAACCAGATAGGAGGTTAACAAAATTGTAAAAAATAGTAGATGAGACCGACGGTTTAACCGGGCGAATGAGTCTTGTGGCGGTGTGGCAGCTCCTCGCTAACCAAGAAATGGAGCCGCCATGTTTGTGGAATTGTTCCATCTGCCCACACATAGAATGTGAGCCAGTGAGGGGGCAATATGCTCTGAGTGGCGTTGAGCATGAATGCTGTTATAGCCAGCTGGTTATTACAGCAAATAATAACTGGGTAAACCCTAAGAAAAAACTGATCCCCAGTTATTATAAAGATAAAATGCCATCCAGTGTAAATACATGTATAGTGTGGCAGAAAGTTCATACTAAATCAAATGGCATAAAAAAATAAATTCAGCTACCCCCATAATTGCAAACTATCATTTCAAACCCTCAATGTAGGCCCCTGAATTCAATCTCTGGCATGCAAACTGGCTGAATCAATTAATTCAGTGTTATGATAATTGTTTAAAACCTTTGCGCAGTTACAGGAAGAATTCCTAATACCACACTTTATCCTTTTTAGATATTTCCAGCTGCGTATGTTAAAAAAACAAATGAGTCATTAAACGTAGGTTTACCCAAAGTGAAATATAAAGAGATGTTGCCAGCCGCTGTAAATACAGGTATGGTGTGGCAAAAAGTTCATAATAAAATCAAACAGCATAAAAAATTAATTCAACTAATCTCATAATTGCAAACTATAATTTCAAACACTCAATTTGGGCCCCTGAGTTCAATCTCTGGTATGCAAACCGGCTGACCCAATTAATTCAGAGTTACGATAACTGTTTAAAACCTTTGCACAGTTACAGGGAGAATTCCGAATACCACACTTTAACCTTTTTAGATATTTCCAACTACGTAGGTTAAAAAAAAATAAATCATTAAACTCCCCACTATTCTCACCTGTTCAGAATTTAATGCTATAAAAATCCACTTTTACCAAAACTGATATCTAGAATCTAGTATACCCTACAATCTTATAATAGCATGAATTTATCCTTTTTGAAAATTAGGTGGGAATTAGATCTTGGAATCTCCCTATCAGACACTGACTGGAAGGAGATTATGAATTTACCATACACGTGCTTCATTTCATCCAGACTACAGCAGATCAAATACAATATACGACATAGAACATATTATACTCCAAACAAACTTAATAAAATGAACCCCAGTATTCTGGATAAATGCCTTTGATGTGCCTCTTTGAATACCAACCTGGTACATGTGTTTTTGGCATGCACTAAATTACAATCATTCTGGAAAAAAAATGTTGAGGTAATTACATCCATATTGGGCAAACCTGTGGATGTGAATAATGAAATGATTCTACCCAGTTTTTATAAAGATGCCAGTTTATCTACTCCCCAATTAAAACTGACTCAACAGTGTAATAAATGCAAACAAATGTATTCTTTTAAATTGGAAGAGTACTATATAATCAGTGGATACATTTTTATGGTCGATCTAATTACTTTGGAAAAAGTACACATTATAGATATAAAATAAAAGCTGGGAAGCCATCTGGGATCCCCTTAGCAAAACAATTGAAGGATCTTAAAATGCATGCAGATATATTTTGTAAGAATGATCTCTCAAACTATATATGCATCTGATTCATGCTAGAAGGTCATTGTACATGCCTATATAATATGCTAAGGAATGTAAATGTATTCAAGTCCTAACCTCCTCCTACTATTGCATTGCACTAGACTGTATATGTGTTATCCCCTACAATCTATATTTTCTGGTCTTTTTGTAATATTGATACTAAATAAACATTTAAACAAAAGGACACATTTTGCAAACAAGCCACTGAGGTAGCCACCCCAAGGGTGGAATTAGCACAAAAGGGACCAGGAAGCTGCTTACCGTACTTCTGGTAACAACATGAAATATAACTGGCCAGCCATTTGGACAGGCCTTGTTTTGAAATCGGAGGCCCACCATCCTAGGGCAAAAGGTAGAAACAGTTGTGAGGATTTTCTACAATCCATGATATGATCCAAGTACCAATGCAGTGTCCTGCAGAAGTCCAGCATTTGTAAATGATGTTCCCCACTATCTGTGTGAGACGAAAAATAAACAGGTCAACAGTCTGATTTAGTGCTCTCTCACACACTACCTTCATAGGGAAACGAGGCTTAGTATGCAATATAACCCTGTCCTTGTGAAAAATAATAAAAGGAGGGTCTGCAACCAGAGCCTGCAACTCTGAAATGCATCTTACAGATGTCATAGCCACTAGGAACAGTGTCTTCCAAGAGAGGAAGTGCAACTTACAAGTAGGCGCACACTCAAAGGGAAGTGCACTTAGGCTCCCTAGGACCAAACTAAAGTTCCACACCAGAACTTGAACCAGATCGCAGACCGGGGGTGCAAGAGTAGGAATCTTTGGGAAACCTCCATCTGGGCCACCATCTTGCGTTCTATGACTGCATGAAAAGCCAACAGCACAGCCAGGTGGATCTTAATGGAGGAATACCCCAGCCCCGAGTTCTTAAGGGACAAGAGGTACTCCAGCACCATTGGAACTGGACACATAAAGGGATCCAGGGCAAGTTCAGGTACACCAAACTGTAAAATATTTCCGTTTTTTGGGAGTAGCTGTACTGCATAGACAGTTTTCTAGCTACTAGTTGAACATCAGCATCTGCCAGGGAGACCCCAAAGCAGGAGGTGTAGGGAACACAGATCCAAGTGCACCAGAGCACCCTGCTTCTGTTGTCAGAAGTCTGGCTCACAGGGGAGTGGGATGTGATTCTACTGCCAATTGCTGGAGCAGAGGAAACTGAATTTATCTAAGCCATTAGGGAACTACCAGAATCAAGGAGGCTGGTTCAGCCCGTAGCTTGATAAGAACTCTCCATATTAGAGGAACTGGGGGAAAAGCATAAGGAAACCAGAAGAGGGACATTGCGTTTCACCAGAAAACTCCAGGCTCTGGAGCCAGCAAGCAGAAAAGGGTTGGTTTTGCATTGTATGGAGATGCAAACAGGTCTATGTCTGTCCATCTCCATATTTCAAAGAGGTCATCTATGATGGAGTCAGAGTTCCCATTCATGGCACAGTCTTAGCAATGACTGAGACGATCAGCCAGTATGTTCAGTGTACCGTGTAGGAACACTACTGACAGAAATATTATGCATTCCACCGCTCAGTGCCAAACTCTCATTGCCCCATTGCAGAAAAGATATGAATGAACTCCATCCTGTTGCTTAATGTAGTACATCACCAAAATATTGTCTGCATGGATCAGCAGCTGGTTTCCTGAAAGGAAAATGGCAAAGGCCTGTAGGCCACACAGAACAGCCTCATAACCAGTGTTGCTATGCAGAACTGTATCCAGAGGGGCCCACTGACCCTGAGTTCTGAAGGGGCCCAGACAGGCACCACAACACAAACCCGAGGTGTCCGTGGTCATCACCAGGAGGGGGGATGGCCAGAGGAATAGGAACACTGTCTCTAGGTTGGAGCGGTCCAACCACCAGAGCAGGGGGCAACAGAGTGAAGGAGTCACTTATATGAGACACTCCCACTCATTTGAATACCCACTGTGCTCTGAAGACCATTCCGGGATCCTCATGTGAAGGCGTGCCAGTGGGATGGCCAGTATGGCAGCTGCCATCTGGCTGATTAACTCTAAAAGGCATCTGGCTGAGACATCATCGCTGATGAGACCATCTGGGCCTAGGCCACTAGTGCCACAGCAGTCAGAAGGCAAAAATGCTTAACCCAGTCCCGTGTCCAGGACAGCCCCTATGTAGTAGGGGAGGACCAACTTCAGTTTGCTGACCAGTATATCCAACTGTTCAAACAACTGGTGGGTTCAAAACAGTGTGTATACTATGGCTTCCCGAGATGGGGCTTTCGGCAGATAGTCGTCCACATAAGGGAAGACACTGAGGCCCTCACTGGAATGCAGCTACTACTGTGGCAAAAACATTGGTAAATACACGCATACTATATCTGGACTTTAGTAAGGCCTTCAACTCTGTTCTTCACAAAAGACTAATAAAGAAGTTCAGAGACCTCAGAGTGGGGGAAAAATGACTACCTGGGTTGGGAAATGGCTGGAGAGTAGAACACAGAGTGGTAGTAAATGGGGAACACTTGAGCGTGAGGGATGTCCCGAGTTGTGTGCTGCAGAGTTCTGTGCTAGGGCTGACTGTCTTAATGTATTCATTAGAGTTACTGATGAAGGCATCGAAGGCAAAATCTACCTCTTGACAGATGACACCAAGCTGTGGCAGGGTTGATTGTGAAGAGGAGACAGAAACTTGACAGAAGACCTACAGAAACTGGAGAGATGGTCTGGAATTTGGCTGCTGGGCTACAAGACCAAGAAATGTAAGGTTATGCACCTCAGGATGAAAAACCTGAGGGCGGAGTACAGGTTGGAGAGGGGTAGGGGTTGTCACTGTGTCAGATGAAGAAAAGAACTTATCATGAGCATCTAAGTCATCTGCTCAATGTAGTAAGGCAGAGGGGAAGCCAACAGAATGCTGGAATGCAGAAGTAGGGGATCAATAGCAGGAGAAGAGAGGCCATACCTCCCCTGTAGGTATCCCTAGTGCAACCACACCGCCAAACACTGTGTTCAATTCTGGAATCCCCATCTGGGGAAAGACGTAGGCAAACTGGAAGCTGTGGAGGGGACAGCCACCAAGATAATTTTGGGTCAGAATGAGAACACCACTCATCAACTATTGAGCAGAAAAAATATTCCAAATATTTGGGCAACTGGCTTGATCAACACCTTCCTCCTTCTCAGTCAGACAAGGAATATTCTCTTAACGTGATCCTCCCCATTTTAGACTTTGAGAATGTCATTTACAGGCCACCATTAAATCATCCCTTACCAGTGTGGACACAATCTGTAACTAAAGCAGATGGTATTTTGCTATACTGTCCCAAAACCTTGGAATGACTTTCCTCAGGACTGAAGTGGGTAAACAACCAACCAATGTAGTTTTTTAAAATGGGCATTTTCAAAAATATGCAGACTAAATTTGGATGTACACATTTTATCCAAGTGTAAAGTGCCTTAACTCTAAGTCTGCGATGATCAGTTTAAATAAGGTTGACCATGAAATATTTTGGCTCATATGCGTTTAAGGATGGAATGAGTTGTAATAGCACGGGGTCATAATCCTGCATACAAAAACAGTGCGGCACACAGTACTGCAAGCAAAATGCCGAAACCAAGTAAAAGGTCGGTAAAAACACCGACCGGCACAAAATGCCAAAACAACATAGCAAATAATACTGCAACGAGGACTTTTTTGTTTTCTGGGGGTCTCTGCCCCACCCCCAGAATATAATCAACTCTGAGGGGGTGTGGACCATGGGAACGGGGAGAAACTCGGGAGGGGGGAATTTCTTATTTATAAAAAAAAAAAAAAAGTCCAATACTGAGAGATGGGGAGCCAAATCCTGGTCCCCAGGTCTCCTCCGCTCCAGGCGCTAGTGCATTACCACTCCACCACAGGAGTGGCTTAACCAGGCACCACACCCACAGTTACTTCACCCCCTTCCCCATCTGTGCATACAGTGACAGGGGTAGCGGTAATTCCCTAACGCTATTATACCCCTGTCACTGTACATGGTTTCGAGATTTGTGCAGCGTGTTTTTTGCCACGCTATTCTTCCAGCAACTTTCTTGACCTGGTACCAGTTGTAATATAATGCAATTACATTTGTATCTTTAACTATTTGTTTCTACAGTATATTGTGCAGTACGGTATGCTAATTATTGTATACAGTAGATATATATTTTTATTGTACCATAAGGCCTGGGTCGTCCCATAGCAAAGGACAGCTGTCCCAGAGAAGTTTACCCAAATTGCCCAAACCATGGCAGTATAGCCTAGAGGTTGGAGTAATGAGCTGTGAATGATCTTATTACATCCAGCAGACCTGGGTTTGATTCCCACAACCTCCATAATGGGCAGACTGGATGGGCCTTGTGGTCCTTATCTGCTGTCAACTTCTATGTTTCTATATTTCTTTTGTAGTTAAACTTTTTATTAAGTTTTCCATAAGATGTACAGACAAACCTCTTAAAATACAATGTGAGATTTTATAAAGGAGTTAAGGCAGCATATAATTAGTACACTACTAATAATAATATAAAGAGCTTATAATTCAAAATTAGAGCAAACTATACAAGTCCTGTAATTAAGATATGCTTGACATTATAGTGGACCTGAGGTGGGTAGTATGATTAGATACGGTTTACATTAAAATGTTTCATAATCACATATGATGCTGCAAAAAGAAACAAAATACATATGTAAGAGGAATGTGGAGTAGTTAAAAGACATGTAAAAACAGTGTACAGGAAAGGAGGGATGTATAAGAGAAGTAGGAAGAAAAAGAAGGAAACAATAGAAAAGGGGACAGAAAAGCGAGATAAGAGATATCTGTGAGGAGTTAGTAAACGAAAAAAAAGCTGTATATATTAAGTCCATACATTGGTGTTGGAAGATTTAGATGATTCCAGAAAATTAAAAAAGCCCTGCCAACAATTGTTATATATCATGAGTCGGTCAGACGAAATACATGTCATACGGTCCAGGGAGGTATATTGAGATAGTTGTTTGATGATATCGGGAAGGGTGGGGATTATATTAGATCTCCAATGCATAAGAATTGTGCGTTTAACTTGAAGGAAGAATATTTAACCATCTATTCTGCAAATATAAGATTTTATAGGAACGGTAATTAAAAA
Organism: Neoceratodus forsteri; assembly: GCA_016271365.2. Lineage (NCBI taxonomy): Eukaryota > Metazoa > Chordata > Ceratodontiformes > Ceratodontidae > Neoceratodus > Neoceratodus forsteri. The sequence goes on along the minus strand of CM057454.1, from coordinate 1,079,224,771 downwards.
TACCAAGAATGCAATGTTTAGTGTCCAATGTAAAAGGTTGACCAATCACTTTCATTACAAATCTGTGAGTATAGTGCCAAAGCTTTTATATGAGGGGACAATACCATAAAATATGCAATAAATCTCCATTGGGGGAGTTGCAGTGCCAGCAATTGTTATTGTTCATTAAACCCATTTTCTGTAACACAGCAGGGGTTCTGTACCACAAATGTAGGATTTTGGTTTGAATGAGAGAGCTACGTTTATCATTGAAAGATTTGTGACAGGAGAGCCAACACCTGGACCATTGTGCATTGGTTATATTGTATTGTAGCAAAATACTCCATTTGTTTTTTGCATTAACGGAATAGTCAGGAAGTATATCTCTAATATCTTTGTAAATAGTGCTATTTAAATTGGATGCTGTTTTTATCCATTTAGAGATGTACTTATCATACAGGGAATTGGTAGAGAAAGGTGTGAGGTAAGAATTGCATGCCGTACAAAGTTGTAGATATTTCCAAAAATGCTGATGGGGAAGATTTCGTAAGACACGTAGGTCGGTATAAGACTTTAATTTTAATGTCTGAGGTTCAAGTATATCTTGCAAGAAGAAAATACCCCTATTTTTCCAGGTACGACAGAAAATTGGGTGATTATCGAGCGATATATGGTGGTTATCCCAGATGGGGGTATAAGCTAAGGGTCTGGGGTTCGATTTAAGGTGCTTATGAATTATTTTCCAGTAGAATATAGATGCAGCTATGGTGGGGTGAGACTTTAAAGTAGAGGTAAGGGTATTATAAAGGAAGGAAGTAGCCACATTTCCCAGGACATAAGGATGCTTCCATACTGACCCATAAAGGTGATTGGATGTTGGATTTATTAAACCATTTGATTGTTTGAGATGTACGAAAGGCCCATAAGTAGGCTTGGAACCAAGGAAGGCCAAAGCCGCCTTTTGACCAATGGGATCGAAGTTTGTTGCGGCTAAATCTAGGGATTTTGCCTTCCCAAATAAAGCTGCCAATTATTTTATCTATTTTGGTAAGGAAACTAGAGGGAAGTATCAAAGGGATATTGGAAAAAAAGGTATAATATTTTAGGAGCTATTGACATTTTAATGGAAATTTTCCCATTAAAACAGAGTTTAAGTAGCTTCCATCTGTCAAGTGTTGATATGATGCTGGTTAACAGAGGGGGGAAAGATTAGCATCCCATAATTTATTTACTGTCGGGGTGATCTGAATACCTAAATAAGATATACCTTGGGGAGCTCAGCGAAAGCCCAGTGAATTGTTCACGAGGGATCTACAAAAGGTATTCAATGGTAGCGTTTCGGATTTGTTAAGATTTAGAGCTAGTCCAGAGAGGGAGGCGAAATCATTCAGTAGTTTAACTAGAGGTTGCCCGGAGTTTTTGAGATTTTCTAGTAAAATAAGGCGATCATCTGCATATGAGAGTGAGGTGTAGCGAGAGTTACCAATAGGGATGCCTTTAATTGTACCTGATCGACGTAGGGACACAGAAAGGGGTTCCATGGCTAGTATAAACAAGGAAGGTGATAAAGGGCATCCTTGTCTGGTGCCTCTTGCTAAGTAAAAGGAGGGGGACAGAATGGAATTGGTGAGAACTCGAGCTGAGGGGGGGTATACAATAATTGAATCCATGCACAAAAATTATTAGTAATACCAAAATGAGATAAGACCTGGTATAAATATTCCCAATTGAGAGAGTCAAATGCTTTCTCAAAGTCAATGGCGATTGCAGCTGCAGGGGGTTTTACGAGTTTTTGCTTTATGGATTAAGTTAAATACTGAACGAAGATGATCAGAACTATTTCTATTCTTGATAAATCCGATTGGGAAGTATGGATGAGTTTAGTCATTAAAGATTCTAAGCGGAGAGTTAATAATTTGGCGAAGATTTTGCCGTCTGTGTTAAGTAGTGAAATCGGTCTGTAGTTTAAAGGGAGAGAAGGATCTTTGTCTTTTTTAGGTAAGACTGTTATAATGGCTTCGATCATTGTGTAGGGGAGTTTATTTTTAGAGGTTGCTTCCAGGAAGACATTAAATAATACGGGACAAAGACTGTCTGATAAAGTTTTATAGAAATCAATACGGAAGCCGTCACTACCGGGTGATTTACCATTTTTTAAGGAAGATAATGCAGTTTGGATCTCCTGTAGAGTAATTGGTTTATCGAGCATAGCCATGTCCTGAGGGGGAAAGGTGGGGTAAATTCAATTTTTCCAAGAAGTGTTGTATTAGGTTGGGATTCGTGGTATTTGGGTGCGAGTATAGTTGATGGCAAAAGGATTGCATAATGCGATTGATTGAAGGGTTGTCTGTGTGGGTCTGACCTGATGGATCTCTTAGACCTGCGATATGTCTCTGCATCTGTTGAGTTTTAGGCTGATATGAGAGCAACTTTCCGCATTTATCCCCTTGTTCCCAATAGCAGTGTTTGAGCCTTAAAAGGGCAAGTTCAGCTTTCCTGGATATCAACTCGTTAATTGTCATTCTTAATTGTAGAATTTCCAGATGAAGTTGTGAGTTATGGTTGGGTTTTTTTAATTTATAATATTGGGTTTCTTTGTCTTTAAGGGATTTTTCTAGATTGGCTAATTGTTGTTCTCTTAATTTCTTTCTATGCGCTGCATAACTAATAATCTTGCCTCTGATAGTGGCTTTTAATGCTTCCCAGATAGTACTTTGAGATATATCAGGACTGTCATTAACAGAAAGGAAATCTTGAATCTGGGTTTTAATCCAAGGGGTGAATTCTGGGTCTCTCAGTAAAAGTGAGTCTAGACACCAAGATGGGGATTTAGAAGAGGGTGGGCCCAGAGTAGATGTAAACTTATAGGAGAATGATCAGATATAAAGGCAAAGGCAAAGGCAAATTTATTTAAAAGACGCCCAATCCCGGAGGCTCTGGGCGCCATACAAATTTTTTATAACATTTCATACAGCATAAACATTTAAGTTAAAATAAAACATCCTATAAATAGTCAATATTAAACACCAAACGCTTGCAGAAATAGGAGTGTCTTCAGGCGGACTTTAAAAGCGGCTACAGTGGGGGCCTCCCTGACTACAGTTGGTAAAGAGTTCCAAAGAGCGGGAGCGGCAACACTAAAAGCTCGGTTGCCTGCAGATTTTAGCCTCGCTCTAGGAACAGTCAGGAAGCCACCACTGGAAGAGCGGAGATGACAGGTAGAGGAAGAAGGTACCAGGAGCACTGACAGGTAACCAGGGCCCTGCCCGTGTAGGGCCTTATAGGTGAGAAGACCCACCTTAAAGAGTATTCTCCACCTGACAGGCAGCCAGTGCAATTCGCGCAATACAGGTGTAATATGACAACATTTTTTTTGCCCAGTCAAAAGCCGGGCAGCAGCGTTTTGCACCAGCTGCAGTCTATGAAGAGAACCCCCAGAGACCCCGAGATAGAGGGCATTACAGTAGTCAAGCCTAGATGTGACTAAGGCATGTAGCAAGGTAGGGAGGTCCAGAGGCGGAACAAGGGGCTTAATCCTGGCAATGTTTCTGAGATGGAAAAAGCAGGTACAGACCACGGAAGATATTTGAGCTTCCATGGACAAGTTCCTGTCCAGAATCACACCAAGATTTCGCACCCAAGAGGAGGCCATCAATGACGCAGCTCCCAGCACAAGTCCAGTTACAGAGTCAGAGAACTCTGTTCGACTCCACTACCAATACCTCAGTCTTGTCAGGGTTCAGTCACAGCCAACTGGAGGCCATCCAGTCGTTAATCTCGGCCAGACAGATATTTAACACATGCACTGTGCTAGATGTTCCTGGGGCAAAGGACAAGTATAGCTGAGTATCATCAGCATAGCAATGAAAACTCAGACCATACTTCCTAATGATCCCCCCCCCAGGGGCAGCATATACACTGCGAACAACATTGGGGCCAATACCAAGCCCTGAGGAACTCTGCACAAAAGGAGGCAAGGTGTAGATGAGAAATTTCCCATCACAACCCATTGCCTCCTGTTGGTAAGAAAGGACTCAAACCAGTTGATGACAGTACCAGTGAGTCCGCACAGCTCCCTCAGGCGGAGAAGCAACACACAATGGTCCACAGTGTCAAATGCTGAAGAGAGATCAAGGAGAACAAGAATTGTCCTGTCCCCTCGGTCTCTAGCCCTGAGGAGATCATTCTGCACCCGAACAAGCACAGTTTCCGTGCTATGTCTGGCCCAAAAAGTTGACTGGAAGGGATCATACAACTCGTGAGTCATGGGGTGTTCTTCCAATTGAAGAGATACCACCTTCTCAACAATCTTCCCCAGAAATGGGAGATTGGAGATAGGATGGTAATTTGCCTTGATCTCCGGGTCAAAAGATTTCTTTAAAATGTGTCTCACCAGAGCCTCCTTCAAGGCATCTGGAAAGACACCCTGAAACAGGGAACACCGTACAATCGAGGCAAACACCGAGCAAACAGAGTCAATGCATTTCATTAAGAAACGCGTTGGCACTGGGTCCAGCTCACAAAAGGTATGCTTCAAATTGACTGCCACCTCAATAACCTCATGAACCTCCACTGGCCTAAACTCCCCCCAACTAGGCGGAGTGCACTCAGGACACATCTGGCAACCACTGTCAGCAATGGTATTGCTGGCTGAAGAAACCTCCCGCTGGATCAAGGACACCCTGTCCGAGAAAAACCGAGCAAACTCCTCACAGTCTCCATTAGAAGAAGCCCTCCCGGGCTGCAGACAGACAGGATGGAGAAGTCTATCGACAGTCCGGAAGAGTGAGGCTGGTCAGTTTCTCCCTGCAGCAATCTCCCTAGACAGAAACGCTGCCTTCTTATGGTTGATTGCCTCCTGATATGCACAATAGTGCGCACGCAGGACCACTTTGTCTGTCTCCAGATGGGACTTCCTCTAGCAGCGCTCTAATCTCTGACCCATCTTCTTCATTTCCCTAAGGTCTCCATCAAACCATGGAGACCTCAGGTACGAAGTTCTGGGTCGTACACGGATAGGTGCGAGGGAGTTGATGGTGTCAGATAACACCTTATTATAGGTGTCAACCCCAACATCAACACCTCCGACGCATGCACCACCCACACTGGATAATTCAGCTGCCGCCAAAAAACCCTCAGGGGTAAGATCCCGTAAAGGGTGGCAGCAAATCATCTCAGCAGGGGAAGAACTTATGGCGGGAGCCCCATGCGTGAACTTCACCGTGCAATGATCAGACCAAAATACCTGATCAATCCCGAGATCAGCAATCTCGAGCCCCAGTGAGAACACCAAGTTCAATATGTGGCCGTCCTGATGAGTTGGTGCAGCAACGACCTGCATCAGCCCCAACAAGGACATGCTCTGCAGAAAATCGCTGCTGCATCTTTGATCTTTATCATCGGCCCAAACATTGAAGTCCCCCAGAAAAACACATCTGGGGGAACCCAATGTTTCACCGGCAGCAAACTTGGCAAATTCCTGCAGGAAACCCCCCCATCGGGCCAGGAGAGCGATAGATGAGGACGATCCTGCAGCCCATGACGAGTCCTCCACGAATGGCCACACACTCAAAAGAACTTGGAGTTCCCACTGGGTGCACGGTGAAGGTCAGGCTAGATCTAAAACAAATAGCTACACCGCCACCCCTGCGGTTTTCTCTGGGGCAGTGCACCACGGTGTACCCTGGAAGGACTGCAGCCTCAAAAATAGGGCCAGCATCATCTCCCACCCAGGTCTCCGTAATGCAAGCCAGATCGACCGATGAAATCAGGGCGGCAATAATTGCCGTCTTGTTTCTGATCGAGCTGGCATTGCACAGCAGTGCCATCAGAGAAATAGAGGGTGGTGCAGCCCCTCGGGTTACCTGACCACTTGGTCTGGTGGTCTCCCTGGAAATGGGCACCAACCACGTCTGGCCTCTCCCAGATGCCCGACATAATCCAGGGCGTCTCCTGGACCTAACAACCTCTATCCTTCTATCAACCAACTCCAGGTCATCCCACTGCCAACAAGCAACACGGCCCTTTACAATCCCCACTTCCCTACAGCGTCTGACAATAGTATCAGACACTGGGAGAGGGATAAAGGGATGCAAAGCGTGTAGCTGTGAGCTCCCATAGATGATCCTAGCCCCCAAAAGTCCTCTCGTATACCCCCTACACATTTCCAATACTAACCCAAACTATTACTAACACACTTAAATAATACAAAAATAAATAACTAAAGTAATAAACAGCTAAATCATTAATACAAACCAAAAAACCATAACAATAAACAATTAAACATTCCTATCACAAACTATTTAATTTTACACACAATTAAAACCATCCATAAACTAACCCGATTCCATCCTGATTCCAGACAGAGAATTCCAACACCGAGTGGCGCTCGCGCTACGCTCGCACTTGTGAGCACTGCTTGAATTTAAACAAAATTGTCCCCGCCCCCTCAGCAGCAAAGCCCCGCTCCCCCTACTCACACCTCCAGCTGACAAACAGGTAGTCCAATTGTATGTTCAGCACGGCCTCTCTCACACCGTGCGACTCAACACTTTAGGAGGGCAAAGCGGGCAGTCAACCCGCAAGCAGGAAAGCAGGCACCAAGCACAGAATTAAAAGTCCAGACACTATTCAGCCCGCTAACGAGTGGCGTTCCAAAGGTCACAGGTTCAGATATATATATAACAATAGGGAGAATCGCCGTATCAATAGTTTTTTCAGTAATAAGGGGAGAAGAGAAACAGTAATCAAGTCTACTCTAAGATCTATGTAAAGAAGAGTAAAAAGTATAATCTCGTTGTCTAGGATGATGTAGTCCCCAAATGTCAGAGAGTGTTTCTATGTTTCTAAATAAACTATAACCCCTTCTGGCATTTTCCCTTGACCATCCCCCCAACTCATCACTGTATGATATATAGCAACCATGGCTTTCGCTTGAGGGATGCTACCTCATGCATATTGAAATGCTGCTTTTCACGTATTTGGGAATCTCCACTCCTGTTTCTTCACTGTTCCATAGCCTGTTACCCCCATCTGCCCATTTCCCTGGGAAATAAGCATCTTGTCTCTTTCACAACTCCTAGAGGCTCCAAGACTCAGGCCAAGCAGGCTTCTCTTTCAGGCTTTGTGTATCAGTCTCACAGACCAAGTGCAAAATGCCTGTCACCCTTCCACTTCCTTACATACACTTTTCTGGGAGCTAAATAAACTAGGGTGCCACTACTTCTAATTCTTCTCAACCAACAAACGTTTTCCTTTTCTACTCCTCGGTTTAGAAACTATGCACTTTCTTGCAAATTTTGCATCAGGGGTGCCATTTCAGATTTCAACGGGGGGGGGGCAACAACCCATGGAGGCTGGTTGCCAGTTAGGCCCCTAGAAGGTAAACTCTGGAACCTCTAGGTACTTAGGCAGCCTTTGTTTCTTTCTCTCACATCACACACAAGCCTGGAGCACTGCACAGGGTTTTGTAAACCTACCCACCCAGCTAACCATTTATTTTATTTTCTGATAAATCCTCCTGACCTGAACCCCCCCCCCCCAAAAAAAATGATCGATCTCGCCATTTTATTCCGGCTGTACTAAGGCACAGAACCCAGAACAAAAGCAAATCAAATCTTTGTCATGACAGTTGTGAGTTCCTTAATGCCATACTCTTTAGAACTCATCAACATCAGCAAGAACAAGTTTTGGTCAGAGCCAATACGGCTGTGGAGAGCGTTTTAGGAGTGGCAAGAGCGGTGAAAAGAATATGCGTGCTCTCACTGGACCGGAGTCAGCCATAATTTTTTTATTTTATTTTATTAGTTTCACCAGGAAGGTGGATTGGATCCAAGGACCCTTTTTCAACCACGCCTGGGGGAGAGGGTAACAAAAATATAAACACGATAACAAAATAACAATTAACATAGAATCACTAAAAATATTTACAATATCACAACCTTTTGTACCATACACTATACAAGTCACATATTGCATAAAACTCTAATAGTGTTAATTTATTATTCAGATTTCATCATGTCACACCTACACACTTATATCTCGATACTCCAGTCAGATAACTCTCTAAAGCCTTCCTACTTCCTAGTGATTACAGTACTGCACATGCGTGATACTCGCACATGGCAGTGCTGACATATCTACGTGTAACAATCCAGTCCCTTTGGGTTACTAGAATCCAATTAGTACTAGTCTTAGGCAGGTAGGAAAAGGCAGCTGGTGGGGAGCTCATTAGAAGTTTTCTGCCTAATGGCATCGCTTACTCAGCTAGCTTGAGAGAAGGATGATTATGTCATAAGAACTCTCACAGCAGCATAACCATTTTAGAGTCAGCTGCTCTCAGAGAGCTTAAATTGTTCATCAGTAAGTTTAAGTGTAGCAACCAGAGTGGCAGGAGGTTTACCACTGGGGCTCTGTCAAAGGCAGCCCTGATATTTCTCACCCAAGTTTGGTAAAATCTTCAGTTTGCCTGTACGACTCTTTAGTTTCACTCCAGGGGAGTGAGAGGGAATGCAGTTCTTGTGGATCCAAAGGGCAATCCCCTTAAGTTCACAGCTGCCTTAAGGAAGAAAAACCGGTAGAATCTGACAGCTACCAGAGAAAGAAAGGTGCCTTTTGTTCTTTCCATGACTGGGAGGAAGGAACAACTAATCTTTGAGTACATATTTTGAGACTGTTCTCTGAGGTGTGTGTGCCCTAGATATCAGAGGTGTGTGTGCCCTAGATAAGGCTAGATCACACTGGTCAGGACCCCTTTCACCACAACTGTGCTGAATTTAAAGTTAAAGTTGGGAGTCTTTAGCAATTCACTGGGGATTGGAGACTCATTTAGTGTAACCCTAAAGAATGGACAGGGCTGTTTAGGGCAAAGGGTGGGAGGAACGCCATCTGGAGTTTTAGGCAGGGCTAAGTGGTTCATGGATGGGCACCACTGTTCCCTAGGCAAAGACCATGCACCAGGAGGATTTTAAAGCGTGTGGCACATCCTACAGATATACACTTTGGAAGAGAGATAGAGATGTTTTTGTGGAAAACAGTACTGCCTAGCAAAGTGTCCTGCAAAAGAGAATGTGCCTGTATTGCAGCGACAAACCTTTTGGGGACCACCCTTGCTTTAAGCAACATCTGTAAATAAAGCCATACTGCAAAATCCCAGTTACTGCTTTGGACATTCCGCTTGTTGCTTCTAATGTGAACATTATTGGGGCCCCTCAACAGTTCGGTCTAGCATATGTCTAGCATCCTCTCCCCTGGACCTAGTTGTAAATAAAAAGTTTAATTTTAGTATGTACCCTCACTCCCCATCCTCTAGATAATGAGCCTGGTATACACTCCAATGCTAGGGGTGGTACCATGAGTGCAGGTCTGCCAATAGAAAATTGTATGCCATATAGTTGGCAGTAGTTATTTTAAGGTGGGGGGGGTGCCTGCTAGCCAGAGGTGGCATGGGGGTTATATACGTATGCATGATACTTGTGCATGCACATGTTAAGTCAGCGCCACCATGTTGCAGTCACTTCCACAGTTGTGGAAAGGAAAAGTAGTACACCAGGAAGTGGGTATATTTGTGTGGCCTGCAGAAGGGAAGGGCTGCACAAACAGAAACCCTGGAAACTATGCTGGAGCACTGTGGCAGAGCATCAGGCAGTGGTCCAGTTATGTGCTTCCACAGTGCTCCTATACAAATCTGATGATGGCATAACATCTGAGGAGCTTGGCCCACACAGCCATAAAAATCAGGCTCAGGAGGAGACCACTGAACTAGAGATCTGGTCTGGAATTTGCTCATCAACACAGTCACTTTCTTATTCTTTTTTTTTTTATTTTCTTCTTTTTGGCCCTACTACTCCCATCGGGGTCTGCTCTGGTCATGGACCCCCTTTGCCTCCACCTTCCGTTATGCCTGCACCCCCAGTTATCCCTGGCTTTCCCCAGAGAGCGGTGCTTTCATGTCTCACTCTCGGGGTCGTGGTACATGTATCTGGTCGGGGGATCAGCTCTGGAGGCTAATCGAGGCGCATGGGGGCAGAGCGTCATGTAGACAGTGAGGTTCGGGAATTTTTTCCCCCTTTAAGCAGGACGGGGACTTGCAATGACAACCTGCATCCGCCTCATCCTGACGTTCTGTTGAGTGTTGACATGGTGCGGCTACCCAGCCTCCGCTAGGTGCCGCTCATGCACCAAATGCTGCCCTGCCCTCCCCACAGAGAAGGAGAGCTGTCCTAGGGATGCTCAATCCTTTTCCCCTGGCCAGCCCTTCAGCGATCTGGGTTTGTTCCCAAACCTGGGTCGCCAGCGTCGCAAACGGAAATCCAACCACTGCGCCGACGGGCCAGCCCTTATTCTTTTCTAAGCAGTATTTTCTGGTAAATGTGCCTTAGCCATACTGATCTCAGTGCTGGTAGGCTACTTCTGGGTTTCACCTGATTGTATTAGGTGGGGGTAGTAGCATTCTTTAAGTGGTAGCTGACGGTGGTGGCATGCTCTGAAAAAAAGTGGTCCCCATGTTTGTCTGCACATTTTAGAAATGACCCCTTTCCTTGGTTTTGCTGTAAAAAAAACTGACCCCTTTAACACAAAAACAAGAAGTCAGTTATGGCCTCTACCCTTACCCCTTTTCGCTTCAAGTGAGGAACGTGATTATGGGTTTGCATCAGATGTACAGTGGCAGCCATAGATGCATAATATTGTTAAACAGTAATCAACAGTAAGTAAAAGTTTGTTTTTTTTGAATGTATGCTTTCTTAATGTTGTCAAAACTACTCCACCCATTGTGTACTCTGCTCCTGGATTTCTGTGCCTCAAGTGCATTATTTTACATTTTTGTTTTCAGGGCAAAAGGCTTTTTAAATGAGGTCAGTTACTATTTTAAATTCTTTACTTTTTTTTTAAAATTGCCATCAGAAATGTGAATTTTGTAGAAACAAGAATGGAAATACAGGTAATGAGATGACCATATTTTACAAAATATAAGAAATTCAGATTAGTGACTACCCTCATTTGAAAGGTCTTTTTGTCCTGAACAACTTTCAAACTGGTTGTTTTGGTGCACCTGGAATAGTTTTAAAGATATTTAGATTTTTTGGAATGTATGCACATTTGCCAAGAATTTTGCACAGTGCCTCATGAAGATTCTCAACAAAAAGCAGTTTGGAGTTCTGTCTCCAATGTTCTAAACACACAGTGGGTCTGAATGAGTTAAAGGGGACAGGAATTGATTACTTATGTGCAGGTGATTGAAATGTCTCTATTTTCATAAATTATATTCATACCTCTAAAGGATCCCTATTTAATTGTACCTGAATAAGAGCTTATGCTGTCAGTTGTGTTTTGTTTTGTTTTTAGATTTCTAGAACTGTTATTTAATACAACAGCAGATTAAGTACATATGGACACATGTTGACACGTGGACATATTAGGATAACAGTATTTCAATTACAAGGGGGTTTGTGTTAGGTTTGGGTTTTGAATATACACACACACTAGTCACTTGTTTCAGAATTGCAGATATATCATGTTCAAAGTTGTATAAGTTTGACTATTCATGAGTAATATGGACTTATTGTACACAGAGTTTAAGAAAAAAGTATGTGAACAATACACTGTGTAAAATCTGATTGACACCACTGTGTGAAACAGCTGGTAGATGCTTAATTTATACTAGGGCAGGTTGTTTTCCTAACCCATTTTTTACTTAACACATAGATATTTTCATATAGACTTTGTGCATTATTTACCTTGTATTGCTGAAAGAGCTACTGATGCCTGAAAGAAAACTTTGAAAAACATAATAAGTAGGTAAAATTCTGCTTGTATTTCATAAATATTCTAGATTTCTCCTCCCATTATTTATTACTGAGGAAATGTGCATGAATACATTATTTTTATCCCTTACAATTACTTTAAAGTTAATCTGCCTCTATAGCTTACTCCCTACTTCAAGTCGTAATGCTGTTATAACATCACAATCTGTTGCCATGAGAGTAACTGTGATGTCACAAGCAGTGCATTATGATCTCAGGTAGGGAGACAGCAACAGAAATAGATGAACTCTTCCGGAGCAAAAACCTTGTTTTCATACAGTTGACCTCAGCAATAAATAATGGGGAGGAGGAATAAAGAACTAATGTGAAATACAAGCTGGACTTTATCTAAATATTATGTTTTGTTAAAGTTCTCCTGAAGTTGTCAGCTGCTCTTTAAGCTTATTTTTCCTTGTGGTTTTTAATCTTTGTCATTTACTAATGCTAGCACAGACACACACAGAGGGTTTCAAAATGAAGCTTCAGTTGATTTACAGCTTTTCTCAGGGAGTGAACTTTCAAGTCAGTGTCATTTGACCATGGGATAGCTTTATTTTGATGGAACGTTTGCTGTCTTTATATGGGTATGTTGTTTTTTTAATGCAGTTTTAACTAACGGGGTCCTTAACAACTTTTCATCTGTTTTTTTTTTTTTGATATGATCTGGGTTTTGAGAAAGTATATTTTTCCAAAACATCTGCCAGTGTTTTCTGATGAAGGATTCTGTGAAATCCAAAAGCTAAAAGCACCTGTGTTCTTTTGTAACAACTCTGTTGGTCCAATAAAAGGTATCAAATCTGTTTCTGTGGATCTTGTGTTACAAGGATCAATACGGCAACACGTTTTTCTGTGGCTTCCTGGTTTCAGAAATGTTAGCAGAAACTTATCAGTACAGTGCCCACGGTTCTGAAACCATGAAGTGACATAGTCAAAATTCCAAATTTCTGGTTCCATGAATGGAACTGCACAGAATGTTGTCCATACAAAGAAAACAATACAGAACACAACTGACAGCTTCAACTTTTATTCAGGCACAGGGATCCTTTAGAGTAGTGGTGCACAACTTTTTCTGGTGTGGGACCGGACTGGGATCAATGGTCAGTGTCGAGGGTCACTGACCGAGGGTCAATGACAATGGTGACAGCAACATGACCAATGATAAACATTCTCTTTGTGAAAGAAAACAAACCATAAGAATGTTTATTATTCTATTTATTCGAATTGTGTTTTATTTAATGAACGTATTTAAAAAAATATTAAATTACTGCAGATATCAAAAAAATAAAGTTGTCATTCATTTCTTCTTTCTGGTCACTGGGACCATAGAGACACCTCTCTGAAACTTGGAAAAATGACTTACTCACCACTTTTAGACTTTTAAAATTTTAACAGACATCAATTTATTATGGTAGAAGTTGCTCCACATATGAGTTATAATGCAAATTGTCAAAAGAGTTTTTCAATAATCAGTTCAAAATAACAGGTACCCATACACACAGAGTGAGTGCAGCTCATCACAAGCTGCCAGAAAACACGCCCTACCCCAACGAAACGCCAAAAATTTTGCATTCCAGCCAATGTAGAGAAGCACAGCACTAGTGGCAGCCTGGATTGTCGATCAATTAATTACAGGCAGGTGATTGACCCCGATGTCGGTGAGGGGAACAGGCTGAGTTACTGTCGCCATCACTGTTCGAGAGTACCACAGAATCGGTGGAAGTTTGAAACCAACCACTACCCCCCCAGCCAGGAAAACAGGCACAGGAATCCCCGTCCAGCTCCACTGGAGATAGCTGTTGGAGAGAGCAATAGCATCGACGTTGATCTACCTGAGTTGCCAGCGCCATGGAAGAGAAATGGAGAATCTGTGCCAGTACAACCCCACCCCATATGGAGAATCGGAGAATGAAGATTGGGAAAGAGGTACATTTGCCAAAAAAAATCCCACAAAATATTAGAATAATACAATTAATGAATGAAAAGTAAAAAAAAAATGTAACTTGTGGATGTGTCTGCAGTCCACAAAAAAACCTCTTGGGGCCAGCTGTGGCCCATGGGATGTATGTTGTGCACCTCTGCTTTACAGGTATAAATGTAATTTATGAAAATAGAGACATTTCAAACAGCTGCACATAAGTAATCAATTCCTGTCCACTTTAAATTAGGCATGACAAGAGATGAACAAGGTAGTCTGGTTTAGAATTCCACTTAACTGGCATAGTAATTTGCAAAACAGGCTGATTAGAAGTGCAATAAGAGTTATGCTAAACAAATGTAAATAAAAATTTTACAAGTTACAGATAAAAAAAACAGTATGAAAACTGTTCAGGACAAAAAGACCTTTCCAATGAGCCTATTCAATAAGCTGCACTAATTATATATTTTTAAACTATGGTCATATGACTACCCGAATTTTCATTTTTCATAGGAATTATGCCAAACAAATGTAAATAAAAAGTTTACAAGTTGCACATAAATCATCAGTATGAAAGTTGTTCAGGACAAAAATACTTTTCCAGTGAGCCTATTCATTAAGCGGCACTAATTATATTTTTTAAACTATGGCCATCTGATTACCTGAATTTTCATTTTTCTTCATAGTTTTCACCATTTGGATGCTATATTCAAACAAATCTAAGGAATTCAGATTAGTGACTACTCTCATTTGAAAGGTCATTTTGTCCTGAACAACTTTTATGTTGGTTATATATTGGTAACCTGTATACTTTCCGAGTTATTTATATTTGTTTGGCATGACTCCTACTGTGTTCACTCAGAGGGCGACAGAGAGAAAAGTAGGTTGTTTGGAAGACCATATTTCACAAAATATAAAGAATTCAGATTAGTGACAACCTCATGTGAAAGGTCTTTTTGTCCTGAACAACTTTCACGCTGGTTGATTTTATGCACCTTGAACAGTTTTAAAGAGATTTAGATTTGTTTGGAAGGTGTGTACTTTTGCTCTCAGAGAAAAGCAGCTTGGAGTTCTGTGTCTATCATTCTAAAAAGAAAGAAGGGAGTATTTTTTAACTGCCTTAGGGATTTTCAGTGTTATGGAAGGATACACTGAAAACTACTAAAAAATGTGTTCCACGGAAACCCCTTTTCAACCTAAAGCTATATGGCTGTAGGCTCTGCCCACTGCCATAAAAATGAGATGAGATGGCACAAGCCATTTATTTTTGCACATTCCTCTTCTTTCTAGTCTGACACTTACAGTGCCTCTAATATGAGTTTCATGAAATGACAAAAGCACATTCACATATTAATTTACGACCACGACAGCCCACGTACTAGCTGGTGGATTTGTTATTTAGTCACACAGTCATGATAACCTGATTGTACAGTTCTTGTGCTTCTAAGTAGTTCTGCCTCTGAAACTCAAACTCAGCTCAGTCTAGCAAGCTGCGATCAAATGGATCCATACTGACATGACCCCAGCCATTTCCTGCTTGTGATATTCTGCATGTGCATGACATCTCTTAGCACTTATCAATTTATAATATTTTGCCTCTGTCCCCAAATGTAATCACTTTCACTTACCCAGCTGTGGTGTCCGGACAGAACCTGCTGTGGTTTCAGCAGCCTGTCCTGCCAGTGGGCCACCAGCAGCCCAGTTTCAAGCCCTCTCCAGGTTCTCCTCCTCCTCCTTTGACCTTCTTTCTGCTAACTAGTCTGCCAGTCTTCTGCCTGCCAGCTCCAAGCTGGAACATTGTACTGGAATCCGCCGAACCATCCCAGGTCCTGACGGATCGGTGACCACGTCCAAGAGAGTCACTTGGCTGCCACGCCGATTTGCAAGGCCTGTGAAGACCACATCACCATTGCTCTGCTGCTGGCTGGGCCCACCATGCTGCTTCTATTATGAGCCTCAGCTTATATAGGCTAGTGTTGAGCTACCTAGCTCAAGTCCCTTTGCCCCTTCGACCACAACTACCAAGGGGGAGTCAGAGTATATTATAAAAATTCAATATGCCAGGCTGGCCATTGTGCTGCTACTGCAAGCAAACTAAGCGAGAGTCTATGCTCTGAGCATGAGCTAGCTGTGGCAGGAAAGACAGTGTCATGCGACTCACACACTCTTGCTCCTCCAGGCAGTCATGTGACAGCACTGCTGCTAATAGGTGGAGAGACTCAGAGAGGATAGCAACAGTTGACTTAAGGGCGCACACCTGCAGGCCGCAGCCAAAGCATGAGTGCACCTTGGCGGGGAGGCAGTTAGTTATTGTGGCAAATGAAATTCTAAGAATGCCACATATTACCATACCATGAGGGGACTGCCCCCCCCCGTGAATGGCACCCCTGTTTTGCATATTTATTTATGATTGTATAATGTCAAGGTGTCTAATAATTCTTTGTAACTATTGCTGTGCACTTTATTTTACTGAAATTCTCTATCAAGCTCAATTGTTAATAAGCTGTATATACATTTGTGTATGGACTTTGCCATGGCATATAAAAGTTGTTCTGTTTTTTTCCCCCAGGATGCTTCCATCTTCTCATGTCAGTATGCCTTTCCTGGTAAATATTTTTAGAACATACTCAAGACTGGAAGTTTAAAGATTTGGCCCCATATATCTCAAGACTGTGAAGCTCCAAATAAATGTACTCAAGAGTCTCAGACCCCAGTATTACAATCCAACTAGAGAAAGGGTTAATTCTAGAACTGGCCTCAATTCAACTGGCAAAGGAGTTCCTCAGACTGGGAGAGTTCAGGACCCAAATCACAAGGTAATGTTGAATCCCCCAAGGTTATATCTACTCCGGCAGTTGCAAAGTACGCCCTAAAGTTAAGCAGAAGGCCTGAATAATCCAGCTTCATCTAATGAGATGGGAACTGCAGGCATGTCATAACTTTAACAGCCAAAAGCCAGTTTCTGGCAAGAATCCTGAAGCAGATGAAATGCACCAGCAATACTTTCAGTAGAAACAAAGATATGGGGAGAGGTAGGAGACAAGGATACAGACAGTCACATTGGTGGGCCACATCCTGTGAACTCTGAGACACATGCATGTGCAGTACACTTTTGCAAAAATGTAGATAACAGAATTAATCCATGTTGGTAGGAGTACTGTTAGCAATCTCTCCAAACTGAAAAGTCACAGAGATGTGACCACACGTGTCTTGGGTACAGTAGTTGCTCTGAACTATACTGGACTAAATGCAGAAGCCTGTGACAGTCAAAATTTGATTTTTCTGAAGCCTTGCCTGATTGCCCGACCCACCAAACAGTGACTTGCATATTAAAACCCATAATTATTTTCCTGTACTGAGAAACTACCTCTTGTGTTCTCCTTTGTGGGGAGTAATGAATCTTTTGAAGAGCAGCTGACATCATCCAGGGAGATAACTCACACCAAGGAGTTGCCTGTCCAAGGAGCTAATTTAGTCCACTGTATGATATTTTTTTGGGGCTAACATAAATATTTAATTTACAGTGCTGCTCTCATAACTTTCTATACTAAGCTGAGCGCTGCAACCCTACTCCCAAACTAAGCAGGACCAGGAAGTAGAAACAAAATCGCACTCATGGAGAAATTACCCAACTTCTGGAGATAGTGTGAAAATCCAGCTTTATTACAACAACATAACAAAAGTAAAAGGGACAGAACAAGCTGTAAACCACTGTAGCCCCAGTGCTTTGAGTATCCCACTTTTCATCAGGGGGTGTGGTTACTGGAGATGCACGTCAGATTAAACAGTACATCTCATAAATATTAAAACATTACAAACAATGACATGAAGAATTTAGTTACGTGAACAAACTGATGATGTGAAAAATAAATCAAAACAGTTCAATAAAAAATAAATGCATACTAGAATGTCAGGAATCATAACTGAGCTACAACGTATTACGCTCACTTTCCCAGTACTGTGTGATAGTCTGTCATTAAGTAAAACATCAATTAAAAAAAAAAAAGACATTCAAAAGGTTTATAAAGACAGAACAGAGTAAGGCAACTGTGATCCATGAGCTCCTGAATTTCTATACATACTCTATGTGAATATGGAGCAGACATGTACAACATGTGGGAAGGAAAGGGAGGGAGAAGGGGTAAGGAAGCTTGATGTCATGGATCTGCTATATGCCAATCTCATCGGTAAGAGAAACAGAAGAGGTAAGCAGCACCTCCAAAATAGAGTACATTATATACAATATGTACATATACACTTCACAGTGGCATAACAATCAAAACCTTTTTAAATCCCATTGGTCACTCAGACCCAGTGGTTTAATACTCTGCAGTGTGAATATCCAAAAACTTTCTCTTGCAGCAAAGTGTAAGTTCTATCCCCTCCCTTAGAGGACAACTAAATAGGATTTTAATGAAAAATGAAGAGGGGAAAATCTGAAAACATCGGGCTGCCGTCTAAGCCCTTACCTGCCTTTTTTTGCTTCTCATTTTGTGCCAAATATAGATTTAACAGTGTTTCATTGCATTTCCAAAAATGTAAAATCCACAAGTTCTTCAAATTGCCTGCTCCAGTAGCAGCCTGGATGGCTGTGACGTGCGTGCGTGATGATGTCATTGGAGTGACAGTGCTCTGGAGCAATAATGGGCTGTCTATAGGAGCCTGTTAAATATAGGTTATTTAACACCCTTGCACTGCATTATGGGTAAAATCATTTACTGTGCATGTGTGTATAGGGTATCACACATACTATATATATATATATATATATATATATATATATATATATTGCTTAATCTCTACCCCTTTTGTACCACCCCTGGGGTATGAAAAATTACTGCCTGGTTGTGCAGACTTGCATATACAGCAACACATGCATTTGTAAAATCCCTTTGGTCTTGGTGGTAACCAGTTTGCCCTGAATAAAATTTTAGGTAAGTGGCTATGAACCAGTAGATCTTTTAAACTTGTAGCCCTCTTAAATGACACCCTGGAACTATTTCCTACTGAGGTGCCCACTTTTCCATCACTCATAAGTATTAGCCAGTTTTGCTAAATGATATTACCAATTCTACCTGCCACACAGCTGAATTTTGACAAAAGTAACTGGACCAGAGATGCTATCTGAAATTTCTGTTGGAGCTTCACCTTTGTGTAATAAGGACCCTCTATCTAGATTCTGTGCTTTTTGTTTAGACTTTGCTAATAATTCCTTGCTAGAGTCTCGTGACAGAAACCTAGAGCATGGGAATGGGGCTGCAGGTGCTAGTATACATATTATAAAATATAATGTATATACTAGTCATATACATATGGAACTGCTTGCAAAGTTAATAAATTTAACTTTAGACAGACCTCCTCCCCGATCCTTGTAATACGTATAACTAAGTGCCTGTAGCCCTTTTTTTGCTATTTCACACCATCAAAGTGCTGATTCTGTGGACAGGACTGTAGAGTGCTGTATAGTCAGACTATGAACTTTAACGTGAATGCAACAGCAGGTAGATGCGGTAGTCTAATCACTATGGTAGCACACTTCTAAATTGCAGATAATACTTAAGGCATATCAGAGTTTGCTTTTGCTGATGGTGACCACGCTCTTTAAGACAACCCCTAATGCAAAATATTTTCTGTGTTGCAAAATGTACTACTTGCTACAACTACAGTAACTATAAATCCTTAAAGACCAGCTGACACCTTTGGAAAAACATCAGAAAACATAATATTTAGACACAATTCAGCTAGTATTTTATCTATATTTTATAGATTTCTTATCTCCACTATTTAATACTAAAGAAAGTCCCACAAAAACAAGGTATCTAGCCCTTAGAGTCCCTTAGCTTTTATAGCTTATTCCCAACTTGATATCACAATGCTCTGTTGTGACATCATAGTTTGCTGCTGTGGGAATAACTGTGATGTCACAAGCAGAGTATTATGACATCAAGTTTGGAAGAAGCAATAGGAGCTTGTAAACTCTCAGGGAACAGCAATCCTGTTGTCATGCATATGACCTCAGTAATAAATAATGGGGATAAGAAATTCAGAGCTAATGAAAAACATAAGCTGCTTTGTGTCCAAATATTATGGTGTTAAAAGTTCTTCTCAAGACATTGGTGGCTCTTTAAATACTGTATGTGTGCCCGTATGTATGCATATACGTTTGTGAGTGTACATGTGGTGGTGCTGCTGCTGTTGTTTTTGCTTCTGGGAGGGCATTTTATTCATTCAAATGCTACATGATGAGATCAAACAGATTTCAGTATTTTATAACAGACTTCACATAAATGTTTAGGACATGTAGCTAGGACACAGCAGATTTCTTCACAGAACATATATGTCCATTTTGCATGACGTTTTCATTAACTATATAAAAAAAAAAAAAACAACACCCTGATTGAAGATGAACAGAAAGAAGTGAAAGTAAAATACTAAACGAGCCCAGCAATAGCAAGCAAAAAGAGAGGCCTTGCAGAAACAAGGATGAAAGAAGGTCAGAGAGGACAGCACAGAGGCTGACAGGGAAAAAAAACTGAATGATAGAGTATACAAAGAGGTAAGAAAGAGAAAAGTGGTTACCCCTACATAACATTTCAAATATATAATATGTATTTTTTCCATTAAAGAGTAATGCATAATTTGCCACTTGGGTATAACAATGTGCCCATTCTGTCTGGGAAGGTGGTAAGTACAGCAGTTGCCACAATTCTTTTTTTAATTTAATTAGGCTGCCGACAGAATCAGAACGCATAGGAATTCTAGACTGATATATCAGTACGTGTCACAGCAAGGGTTAAGTGCAGAACAAAAACAAAACAAAACTTGTACCTGGCAAGGATTTGTGAGCACTACTGTTAGCCTTTTCTGTGAAAAAAGTTCTATATTTACAATATTTAGACTTAGAGGCAGCATGAGACCAGCGACCAGCATGTCTGCGCATCTGACAGTTTCAGGACACATTAATGAATGAATGAATTTATTTATACATGTTTTTGTTTATTGGGTCAGTACACTGGGCTAATATAGCCCATTTTATATCAAACATGGGCAGCTAAATACAGAAAACATAAGAAGCAGACAGACAAGTGAGCGAGACACTGAGGGTGGTTAGAATCAGTGATCTCCAGGCATTGGTTGCAGATACTGAGGCAGAGCTCGTAGCCATCACAAACATGGGCCACAGAGAATAATGACTGAGACTTGTTAGTCCCAGGTTACACAATGTTTAGACAAGAAAAAGGAATAGGCAAAGGGGGGGGGGGGTGTAGCCCTCTCTGTCAGGGAGGGCATAGAGGCTATACTGGGTAGACACCTCAAGGGAAGCAAAGGGGAAACAGAGTTGCTGTGGGTTCACCTTACGATACTCTCAGGCAAGAAAATACAGATAGGGGTGATCTATAAATGCCCCGGACAAGGAGAAGAGAGAGAAACAAGGAGCTTGTGGAAGAGATGGCGGGAGGGTGGGGTGAAGAAGGGTGAGGTGGTGATGGTGAGTGATCTGAATCTGCTGGTTATCAATTAGGACATTCCAGTGGCCAGGTGCACAAGCAGTCAAGCCCTGTTAGATATACTGCAGGACTACCAGCTGGTGCAGCCTGTTAAGGAACCCACTAGACAAGTGCCCACTCTCGATTTGGTGCTTATCAATTTGGAGATGGTGGGTGGAATGAGGATAAACCCCTAGTAGTGCTCTTCAGTAGCTTAATTCAGACAGGGGTAGTTTTGAAGACGGGAGGGTAGCGGATGTAGTCCTGATACGCAAGGCGGGGGGACAAGGAGCAGCTGGGAATTATAGACCTAGCAGCCTTACCTCTGCAGAGAATAAACTGATGGAGTCACTGATCAAAGAAGACCTTGTGGACTACCTAGACAGCAGTGGTATACAGGATAGTAAACAGTATGGGTCTGTAGCAGGGAGGTGTTGTCAGACCAACCTGATAGTTTTCTTTGTCTGGGTAACAAAAGTAGTAGATAATGGAGATGTTGTAGAATTACTCCACTTTAATTTCAGTAAGGCTTTCCACTCAGTACCACACAAAATACTACTAAAGAAGCTGGAGGACCTAAGTGCAGCTAGAGACATAGTTAGATAGATAGGAAACTGGCTGAAGGAGAGACAGCAGAGGATGATTGTAATTGGGGTAAAATCAGAAGAGTGGGAGGTCATGAGCAGGGCTCCACAGAAATCTCTCCTGGGTCCTGTCCTCTTCAAAATGTTCACCAACACCGGAGAGGGCATCCGGGGCATGTTGTATCTCTTCATAGATACAAAGCTTTCTGGTAGGGTATCTAGTGATGAAGGGATCAGGTAGATGCCAAGGTATCTAGGGCAGGTCTAAGGTTTTGCAGTTGAAATTCAGTGTCAAAAAATGTAAGGTTATGCACCCAGTGGAAAAAGCACTGGATGGGAGAGGTTAAACTGAGCACTTGGGCATAGAAAAGGGACCTGGGAGTCATCATTAAGAAATCCCTCAAACAATCATGCCAATGTACGAAGGCCTATAGTAAGGCTAATAGAATACTGTAGTGTATTGGAAGGGGTATTGGCAGCAGGAAAAAGGAGGTACTTTGACCTCTATATAACCCACTGGCGAGGCCACACCTGGAATACTGCGCTCTGTTCTGGAGTTCGCACATAAGGTCGGACAGGGATAGACTGGAGATGGTGCAATGCAGGGTGACCAAGATGACTCAGGGCCAAAAAGGCAGATCTTTTATGTATTCATTTCATTTTTGATAACTGGGTGGGTGTGCTAAACATAAAATGCCTATTTTCAGGCACGACCCAGGAGAGTATAAGTGAAAAAAAACAGTCCATAGAAATACCAATTACAAGTCCAAATAAGGTAATAAGAAATACAGCACAAATACATTAAACAATGTCGATAGTTCATAAGTAAAAGTTACATCATCAATGTCATCAGTTTCATCACTAAAAGTTGAGACAAATCAGAAATATAGAAAGCATACATCATGGAAAAGACATCAGTGAAGTAAATGAAGAAAATGTACAATATAAGGTCAAACGCATCTGGTTCAAAAGTTACAATCAAAATACAAAACAGAAATAAATATCGCATAACTGTGAGAGCAGAAGTGAGAATGTAAGCTATTTAAATTGATAATAGATGAAACTGGATACAGGATCTAGAAATTACAGTGCAACAGGTCTTAATAGCTCAAATGTGCCAGTTATGGGAAGATATAAGTCTATGAGGCAGTCCAGCAGATGAGAGGAGAGAAAGAGAGAAACAGACCAGGATAAAGTTAGACAGAAACTGGGGCACAGTTTATGAAGGACTTAAGTAGAGAGAAAGCAGAGATTAAGTGCAGAAGTTGATGAGACAAGGAAAGGAGAGAGGCAAGTGAAAGTGGTAGAGAAGGAGGGAGTTCAAGGAGGATAAAAACAAGTGCACAAATAATTTTCCAAGAGGTGAGCACGTAATAATCTTTTGAAAGTAGCATGGGTTGGGAGAGCCTAAGGCCTACAGGAAAAGAGTTTCAGAAATTGGGTGCAGCGTGGAAAAAAGCCAGGGTCACCATTTGATTTTACAGCTAGGTATAGTTACTAGGGATTTATCCCCAGAACGAAGATTATAACTAGGATTCATGGGTGCCAGCATGTTGGCAAGAGAGGCGGGAATGCCAGTGCGAATGATATTAGCTAAAAGGCAGCCTAAGGATTGGGATCGGTAGGATGAAGGGGAGAGCCAGTTTAAATCACTATAAGTCTTACAGTGGTGAGTAAGATGTGGTGATGCTAAGGCATAACGATAAATGCTGTTATACGTGACATCCCACTTAAGAAGGCTAGTTTTAGCAGCACCAGCATAAGTTACTGAACCATAGGCAAGGGCAGGAAGTAGGACACCCTGCGCAATGGCAGTCCTAGTGGAAGGGGTAAGAGTGTAGCTAGTACAATAGGCGATACCTCTGACACCCAACATGGCTTCTGTAAAGGTCACAGTACGTCTACAGTGCTTCTCAAATTCACTACTGATATACTTACCAGTATGGACACTGGCCAGCTGACAGGTGCAGTTTTTTATAGACCTTACAAAGGCCTTTGATCTTGTTGATCACCCCCTGCTCCTCTCCACATTTTGCTATCTGATCTTTTTACCCCCAGTTGACGCCTGGTATGGAAGCTATCCATCAAATAGAACTCAAATTGTAAAATTCAACTCCTCTTTATCTGATGGTGCTACCATCAATATTGGGGTTCCCCAGAGCTCTATATTGGGACCTCTCCTTTTCTCACTTTTTATCAATAACATAGATGAGGTTTCTTTTTCATGCTCATCTATTCTCTATGCAGATGATCGTGTACTCTATTCAAGCTCTTATAAGGTCGCCAGCATAAATGTATCCTTTTCTTCAGATTTCACAAATGTCCAAAATTGGCTTTCTGCACATAAGCTTGTACTTAATGCTAAGAAAACCCTAGCAATGTTACTTGGATCTGCCCCTAAACTTAGGACATGTCAAACTCCCCTATTGGTGCACGACCACAGTGGCACACAAATAGAATGTGTTGCATCTTTTAAGTACCTGGGAATTCTTCTGGACCAATCCTTGGACTTCAGCCTGCATACACAATCTGCCTGCAAGGCAGTGAATGCTAAACTGGGGGTCGCTCACAAGTCCAGTTTCATGCTGGCTCCCTTTGCTAAACTTGCTATTGCCAGAGGCATATTACTCTCTGCCCTCACCTATGGCATGCCGACCTTTGTTGCCACACACAAAACCATCCTTCATAAGTGGGATGTCACTTATAATAATAATATCTGTCGATATGCCTCCTCATCACCATGGCTTAAGCACCACTGTCAACTGTACAGGGACCTGGGCTGGTTATCCCCCTCAGCTTGCCGTCAATATTCTCTTGGCTCTCTGATTGACTCTATACTCAGAAACCAGACTCCTTCAGCGCTCGCAACACTGCTGGTGCCTCAAACCTCCTTCTACAGACTGCGATTGGTAGATAAATCCCTGCTGAATGTAGCTAGATGTAAAACATCAAAAGGCTCTGTTGCCTTCAATCACTCTGCTCCTAAGCTTTGGAACTCTCTCCACCAAGCACTTCGAATATCCGGATCCCATGACAGCTTCAAAAAGGAGCTGCGCCTACATCTATCCCTTGATGATCTCTACACTTGTTTTAATCCTCCTTAATCCACTCACCCGCCAGATGCTGCCTGGCCTAACTTTAACCCCTCTACCTCATAGCACTTCTTACCCTTACTATCTCCTTGAGAGCTAATCTACCCCAACCCCCCCCCGACCTAAGTCTTGTTTTGGAGGCTGTGACGATGCATTCTGCCCAGTCAGGAATTTGCCCTTGCCTTGTTTTGCTGCCTATTTGAATCTTCCTTGTTGTGACTAATTCGAACAATATTTCTTTGCTGCTATGTTGTGGTATCTCCTCTTAGACTGTGTAAGTTTTTTATGCCTAAAAATTCTATGTGAATTTCGTTGATTGTTATTGTCCTGGCTGCATGTATTCATTACTACTGACTGTTTTGACCTATGCTATTGTAATGTCATTGTACTCATGCTATGTATCTGTCTTTGATTGTTGTACTCTCCTGGGTCATGCCTGAAAATAGTAATTTCATGGCTAGTGCACCTACCCGGTTAACAAAAACTAAATAAATAGAATTGACAGCTTTGCATGTAAAGGTGATGTGGAGATCAGAATCAAGTGAGGGGTCAAGCATAAGCCCGAGATATTTGATAGAGATCATATTTTCCAGAAGGGAACCATCTGCACAGGTAATTGACAGTTTGGCAGCACTTTTCCTTAATCTGGCTGCAGAGCTGAATAACATGGACTGGGTTTTACTAGCACTTAGAACCAGCTTGTTTTGAGTGAGCCAGTTTTGGATCTTTAGGAAGTCCACTGTAAGAATGGTATCAAGATTGGGGAGAGATTTTGTACAATGGTAGAGAACCAAATATTCCGCATAGAGCAGGGACAAGTAAGAGGAGGGGATTTTGGGGATGTCATTTATGAACAGAGAGAAGAAAAGGGGACCAAGGATTGAGCCCTGGGGGACACCAATATTTATCATAGAGAGACTTGAGATAGCAGAGTTAAATATGACTCCTTGTTTCCTATCAGACAGGTAACTGGTATACCAAGAGACAACGTCAATGGAAAATCCTAAGGATAGCATTTTATCTAGGAGAAGTGAGTGATTAACTAAATCAAATGCCTCTGTCAGATCTATGAAGACTGCCCAGTTAAAAGACCATTGTTCATAGCAACTTTGACATTGTCAGTAAATTGTAGAAGGGCAATGGAATTACAATGTCCCTTTCTAAAGCCATGTTGGGAGTGGGAGAGCAGGTTATACGTGAGTAAGTAGGTAATGGTTTGTAGTAATACCAATTTCTCAAGGATCTTGCTTAGAACTGAGAGTATAGCGATTGGTCAGTAATTGTTAATAGACTTAGCCTTGCCATTTTTAAATACTAGGGTAATATTAGCAGTTTTCCAGATACTTGTGACAGTTGCACTACAGAGTGACAGGTTATAGATTCTTGCAAGAGCAGAAGCTAGGAGGGGGGCAGCCAGTTTTAGAAGTCTGGGTTCAAGACCATCTGCACCAACACCAGTGCTATCAGGGATAGTCTAAAGCAGTTTTAGGACTTCATTTCTGGTAGAGTCGAAAGCAAAACAGTGGACGAGAGAGGGAGCTGCCAGTGGAAGAGTGCACAGAAGGGGGCTGCAGAGAAGAAAAATATGCAATATAAGAGGATAGATCTGAAAAGTGCAAATTAAAGGCTTCAGCTGTGGTAGATGGGTCATACACTGCACACCATTTATAATCACATCATTTATTGTCTGGATTTGTTTAGTGCCCAGAATGGTTTTAATGTGTGACCAGAACTTCTTACAGTCTCCCATGGCAGTAGTTAACAAGTCTTTGCAGTAAGAGCTTTTAGTCAGACGAATAAGTAATTTACAGGCATTTCTCTTAGCTCTATAGTCATAGAGATCAGGGAGGAGGCCAGAGACTTTATAACAAGCCCAACATTTATCTCTGGCTTTTAGTTTGGTGAGAAGATCCGTTTTTAGCAGTCTTGTAGGCGTGCCACATATCCGGCGGGAGTTTTTGGGAATGTTCAGGTCTTGAAGAGCACAAAATTCATTTAAGAAGAAATCCAGTGCAACTTAAGTGTTATTTGTAATATAGATACAGGACCAGTCAGTCCTGGAAAGATCAGCCAGAAAGGCTGACTAGTTGAAATTAGTGAAGTCACGGAATGAGATGATTTTCGGGGGAGGGGGTAGGTCGCGCACCATATACAGTAGATAGGGAAGTGATCAGAGAGTGTGTCTGCACTGGATATTCTATACAATGTGTTGGTTAGGACTCAATCTATTAGTGTATGAGAGGTAGTGTTGGGCGACAGTCAAGTTGGATCAGAGATGAGTTGATGGACGTTAAATCCCTTAATAGTAGTATCAAGGTTTTGTTTAGATTTGCAAAACCAATCCAGGTTTATATCATCAAGTATGATAACCTCATTATGAGTGGCAGATCTAGTTGTGTAGGTAAGAAGCTCAGTGAGACCTGCAATCCCACCAGCAGGGGGGTTATAGGTAGCGACAATGTGAAACTTCTTTGTATTCCCCAGACAGAGTACAGTATGAAGGGTTTCACAGTGGAAGAGCGAGGGGGGAAGGGAGAGCAGAGAGATTTAAGTAGGATTTGTAGAAGACAGCAACCCCACCACCACGTTTGGGAGATGGGCGGTCATTTCGCAAGAGATTGTAATTGGGTAGGGAACAAGCAGAGACAGGAATAGACGGTTTCAGTCAAGTTTCAGAGAGGCACAGGATATCAGGTTGGTATAAGGCAACCCAAGCCTCTAGGCAAACAAAGTTATGACGCAGGCTTCTTATGTTCAGGTGAGCAATTTGGAGACTGTTCCCACGTAGCCAGAAAGGATCAGAGTAGGAGAGGGGTGCTGCCACACCTGGGTTTCATTCAATGTCACTAGCCAAGATAAGTGCCAGAAAGCACAAGTACCAGAGCTTTCAATGGACATAAGGGGGGAGCAACAGAGGCTTACAAGTCAGGAATTTTCTTTTGACATAGGCCACAGAGAGGAGAAAGATCGTGAGGGAGATTAGCATAGTAATATTCAGGCGATGGTTATCAGAGATAAGCTGACTGAAGAAGGTGAAATCCTTAGGGTCATGCATGAAGGTAGATGCAAATAAACAGCAGGGGGCAGGTGCAATACACAGCAAAAGGTAGGGGTTTAGTACTAAGCAGGGGCACAGCACAATAATGAAAGCAGGGGGAGCCATGAGAGGAGGGGGGTGTGTTTCAAGAGGTAATTCCCTACAGGGTGGATTACTGGATAAGAAATAATGACTAGTTTAATACCAGTTAATAAGCACAGAAACGGAAAGTGTTACTATTTGTGGCAAGGCAGGACAATTAAGTGGTAAGGTAACCTATCAGGAGTAGTGTTTACCTGAGAGAAATGTCTCTTTTACAGAGAAAAGCATAGTAGAAAAACATAAGGCTTTGTGCAAGTAAATTGTCAGAGTTTGTCATCTGTACTCGGCCCCAGAGCAAGGCTAGAACATTTAAACAAAGACCGTGGATATGAGAAAGATGACTGAGGGGAGGTCAATTAAACTAAAGTTACAGACTGACTCTCGGCTAAGACAGCTGACTCTGTATCTAGGAAGATGAGGTCTCAAGATAAATCAGTGCCACCTATCAACGACAGTGTATAAGGAACCAATGCGAGTTTAGGGAGATAGAAAAACGTCACACACCGTATATCATCCTTAATAATAAAAGGAAGTGCAGCCAAAGGTGGGTGTGGTGGGGGGCAGGAGGGGAGAGGGAAAGTTTCTTCACTCGATATGCTTTAGATTTAATGCTATGTCTGCCCTGCTTAGATTTCAGTTAACTACAATTCTTCCCTAAATACTAAAATTCAATTGTTAAAAGAGCAGTAATTGCAGCAACATAAAACGATTTGTGGGAAACTTCCACTGGGCTGTGACATCTCCCAAAATCCAACCAAAAATCGCACCAGGAATTAAGTAAGGCTGGAAAAGCTGCTCAATCGAGAACAAAGAACTGGCGCCAAGATTTAAAACTTGAGCTGAGCACTTCTAAGTCGGGCGAGCATACTTTGCTTGCGGTAGTCAAAGCACTGAACATGAACTTGCTGAAGACCAGGCAAGAGAGGGGGCATATGATAAAGAATGTCAAGTTCCTGAACAGAATTAACAAGGTGAACTGCAGGGAACTATTTAGCTTGAGTATAGAGTCAAGAACTCAAGGCCGTAATGGAAACTGGCAGGACAGGTGAACATTTAAGAGGGATACAAGGAAGTTCCGTTTTATGGAAAGAGTGGTGGAGCCGTGGAACAGTCTGCCAGAGGAGGTGGTGGGCACCAAGACCATAAATGGTTTCAATCAATGGTTGGAACACAGTGATTGGTCTGGTGGTTGCTCAGGTTGGTATCAGCAGGGAAAGGAGAAGTGGGGTGGACCAAAAGGGATAAAACACTGCATGGACAATAGGTCCTGGGGCAGACAAGACGGACCCGTTGTCTTTTTCTGTCGTCACTGTCTATGTATGGGAGAGTGAGGGTGGGGGAAGTGGGGAGCGGCAGTGGGATGACAAAGGGGAGGGGGTGGGGCAGCTGCAAACTAGGCATGCTAGCTGCACACTCAAGCAGACAGACAGACTGGATGGTCTGTTTCTTGCTGGCACATTCGTATGTTTGTATGTTCTATGATGGATAATTTTACTGAGCAGTGAGCAGCACTAGGAGGAGAGCAGCCATGGCATGCAGCCAATTAAATTGATGTTAATGACAATGGTGCATTAGCCTGGAGGAGGAGGAAAAGAGAAGAGAGCACCAACAGTATGAAGATGGACTTGTGGTACTAATATAACTAATAGAGGCCTTCACTATCCACCTCATCATCCTCCTGTGTTGGAACTGGGCAGACTGTGTGGGCCAGGAGGTCCTTTTCTGCTGACAAATTCTCTTTTTTTGTTTCTGGTAGCGTAGGAGATTCCATCATCCACAAAGCATTGAATAAGGGAGAGCGAATGTGGAAACTGGCAACATCAGTTCAACTTTGATTCGGACCCTCTGTCTTCAGTTCAGCTTTGACACTCAGGTCCTTGGTACTGGGATTCAGCAGGTTACAGTTAGAGAAGTGGCACCCTTCACCACCTCTCCACCATCCCAGTCAATCTCAAACTCTTCCACCCTCTCCTTATCTTTCAGTCAGCTCTTAACAAAAACAGTAAGCACCTGGCACAGTACCAGGACTAGAAAATGTTTAATTGTTTTTCCATAACAAATGTCTGGGGAGAGAGAGGAGAAGGGTTGGAAATGACAGAGGTGGGTGGAATGTGGTTATGGGACTAACTGTATCCACCACAGAAAGGCTAAAGTGTTTTTTTAAATTAATTGTCTGAAGGTCGAACTGAATTGAAGGTAAAAAGACTGAATTTCAACACATCTGCCGAATACAAATTCAGCATCACTCAAATTTGCCATAGAGTGGAGTAGGTCTTGTTAAAAAGGGGCACGTTTACTTTTAAAAACTGAGTATCTTTACATTATAGTATTTGTGGAAAGGCATGTTTTCCTGTTGCTGACGATGCTGCATGCAGCACTAAAGAGTCTCTCCCAAGTATTTACTTGCAAGTGACAACTGAGGTACTCAATGGTTACATCTCACAAAGGGCTGGCTGGTCTTTTCTTTTGGTACCAGTCCAGTACAATAGAAGCTCATCTCATTCTGACAGTGCTACATTCTCATCCAGCTAGCCCGGCACCATTTTCTTTGCTGGCATTACTGGCACCACTATGGAACAGCATGATATGCCAATCTTCTTCTCTTTTTTTTTAAAGTTTCTTTTTATTCATTATGCATCAAAAGACATTATAGATATTTCCTGGTAATACAGTACACACTGAAAATGTAACACAGTTATGTGATGGTAGGTGTGCCATCGCATTAATTACCTTAGGTACTAGATTCAGGAGAAACCACAAAACTAATGCTATTATAGAAAAACACATGAAATGTAATCATTAGGCTAAAATGCCATGAAATGTTTGGGTGAATGACTAATATTTAGGAATCACATTGCAACTGACTAATCCAATTAGCCTAACAATACTCAGTTATCACTACAATGTCTCTTGGGTGAAAATCTGAACCCCAAGCACCTGCAGACATTTTATAGTTAAGAAACTTCAGAATCTGATAACTGACACCAAACAGTGAACACTGAATACATCACACTGGGTGTTCACATATTCCACATAACAGTTCAGGGCTATCTTATTGCAGCAAAGTCCCGAGTTAATTTATAGAGTTACTGTAATGGTAATAAGAAAGAAACCCTCACCCCACAGTTCAAGGGTGTGCATCTTGTTTTTGTCCTTAGAGCACCATGCTGAAATGTGTCACACACAGCCCGTCTCAGAGAAAAATGCCACAAAGTAGTGTCCCCCCTCAGCACCATCCTAAGAATTACTAACACCAGCAGTATTCCTGTAATTAAAGCTTATACAAAATTCTAATGGCACCTTTTGATCCTAAAACAGACAAAAGATAAAATGTACTCACCCGTGACAATTTTTTTTCCATTTTATTTATTTACGGTTATAACCACTGATCAAAGCTCATTTACAATGGTGGCCCATGTGAAGCAAAAACATACAATGCAGACAATATACATACAGAATTTAAATTGGACATGTGATTTAACACTAATTGATAGAATTATACAAAGCAGAGACAAACATCCGGGTGGGACAGTCAAAGGGGTTCTGCATGGCGTAACAGTGTTGCACCATGCGCAACCCACTGATGTGCCCCAGCATGATATTCAAAAGGCGTTGTTGTGCTGCACAATTCCCATCGCTGGGCGCACCAGTAATGTATCGGCACGTTGGGCGGTCGCCCATATGCGTGCACATCCTGATATTCAGCCCAGGATGTTCGCGCAGACATGTAGGAACAAACCCGCCTTTGCGCCACATGGGGCAAAAGATCCACCCCTGAAAAAGCAGGAGCAAGTCCTGGCCACCCACAGGTGAGTTGGCGTATTGCAGGGTGCAACACGGCAGCCGCCAGCTGTGGGTGGCCATCCGACCACCCCAGGCACAGGCCAGGCGTCGTGCCCCCCACCCAAACATGGGTGTAATGAATCCAAATCCCAGGTGGTCCAGTGGACTCTACCCCCTTGCCTGATCGTGGGCATAATTGTGCATTAAACCCAGGTGGTCCAGTGGACCTGATCCTGAGCCCGATTGTGGGCAAATGAATAATTTAATTTCCCTGGTGGTCCAGTGGACCCGATCCCCAACCTGAGCGTGGGCTTCAGTTGTAAATAAATGCCCAGGTGGGCCATCGGTACCCCCCTCCCCAACCGCCTACTCAGACTCGCCACCCCACTCCCCCCCAGTCAGCGGCGGGCGACAGCTCCCCACCCGCAAGCTGCCTGGCTGCCTGCCAACTGACAGCGTACAGTGCGGCTGTATGCCCATTGGTCCACTGCGTGGGCCAATGGGCATGCAGACCGTACTGTACTACACAGTCCCGAAATGTGAATGTGCAAGTTGCCAGGGATCGGCGCACCTGCATGCAAATGGGGCCATAACGACATGCAAATGGCCTCATCTGCACCTTGCATGCATAATGGCCTCATTTGCATGCCCAGCGTTGAATATTGCGGTTGTTGCGCTGGCGCATCCCCCTGCTCCTTACTTGCTACTTGTGCTGGTGCAGTGCCACTGTGCCGAATGCAGTGCGGGCCGCCCCAGTGCCATATTCAATGGTGCTGAGCCATGGCGCAGCACCATTGAATATCACCCAGGCCATGCCCTAGCGCATCCCAGTTGTGCTGTGCTCAGGCATGCGCCCATGTCTGGCGCATTTCTGAATATCCCACCCCCTGTGTAGAGATACAGTGCAAAAACTAGTGTTTCAAAGTTACAACCAAAGGAAAATTCGAGTCTAGTAGTCTGAATTCAGGCGGGAGTTGGTTCCATAAAGTAGGCACAAGCTGTCTAAAAAAGTGCATGAATCTTTTACTTTTTGTTGTTGGTACCACCATTTCCTGTAAACACAAGCTCCTCAGTGAGGGATCAGTTTTCCTCTGGAACAACCTTTTACTTAATCTGGAACTAAACCTAGGAGACTTTTATAGGCTAACACATACTTCTGTAATTTTCCATCTGTTAGGCAGGGAAATCCAGCCTAATCTAGAATAAAGTTCACAATGGTGACTCTCCCTAGGGCACCTAAGGATCAGTCTAGCAAGATGATTATGCAATACCTGTAACTTATGCAGCCTATCACTTGAGCATAATCATAAAGAACATTTGCATAATCAAATGGTGGAAGCATCTGTGCCTGGAGTATTGTTTTTAGAGTTATTGTTTCTAAACAATGTTGGTTCTTACACAGCAGGCCAACCCTTTTACCGACCTGGACAATCAATGTGTCTATGTGAGTATTACCTGATCCTGTTGGTTCCATCCAGAAACCCGGGTATTTATATGAATCCACACATTCCAAAGGAGTTCCACTTTGATCTGTTATCCATATTTCTTTTTAGTTTTTAAGTTTGAAAGCTGGACTGAATAACATAAACTTAGCCTTGGAGGAATTAAGTTTTCACTTAGAATCAGTATAAAAGTCCTGAAGCCCATCAAAGCTACTTTGTAATGTTGCTTGGACCTCCTGTACTGCAGAACTAGATGTATACACCATCGTATCATCAGCGTATGTCTCTGAGGCTATTGTTACTTACACTTTGATTTGGGCTTGACTACAGTAACAACCTAGGCAAATATGAATAGGGAAACAATCAAAATAATACAGAAATGAAGGGACTTATGCAATTTATGTCCAGTTAAGTGTTCTCAGCTTCCGTATCCATCTCTCCCTCTAGCTTGGTAGATGATGCCCGTTCCTGAGAAGTAGCTCCAGATTTGTTCAATTGTTCAAGCAATTTAAATACTTCTTTGGGGTCAGGAAAAAAGTATGGCTTATTTTGGATGGTTAAGTGGAGATCAGCAGGTGACAGTAATGAGAATGGAATTTTCCCATAGGTGAGGTTCACATCTGATCCCATCAAACCCCTTGCGCCACTATCTTGTCGCATATGACCAGTCTTGGAAAAACAGCACCATGTGCCCATCCACAGTTACTGAGGCTCTTTGGACTTCAAGAAAGACATGATTCTTCTCCATAACAGGCATAAGAGTGCAGAAGTGCTGTGAGGTGTTCAGACTGTGCCAGTGCTCTCCACTGCCAGTCTTTTTAATCAAGCCATAGTCATACAGTGGTTCCCACAGTAGCTTGTCTTTGACTGATATCTTATGTTCCTTCAACAGCAGCAGCAGGTCTGAGCTCACTTAGAAACAAGCAGCTCCCTCACACTGAGCAGCAGCAGTAGCACCTTGAGATCCACGGCTCCCTCCTCCACCTCCTCTATCTATCTGGCCTGACACTGGTGTGAAAGTGAGAACTGTTTCTCTTCTGCTGTGTTGTAGTTTCCACTCTTTACAGGCCATTCATGCAGAGACCAGATGGATAAGCCAGGCTTTATAAGACTGCTCCTCCTTAACGCCTTCTTCCATGATGGTACTTTCTTGGAACAGACCTCCTGTGCAACGATGGCAGATTCCTACCCAAGGAGTTTTTTTTTAGTAAGCCACTTTAAAATGGTTACCTTCTGAATGTTTAACTGTGTTTTTTAATGCTGGCACTTAATGTATTATTTTTAAATGTAAACTATATAACTGAATGAATAATTAATGTACAGTATGTATTGGCGAACAACAGGACAGTCCTGAAAACAGGCCTACACACAGTGGTCCAATCTTGTCTAAATATAAATACATTTCCTTTAATTTCTTTCATGTGAAATGAATGTCTCAAATGTGTCCTCAAAGTAAGGATCTAATAGAGTGGCCAGGAAGTAATGGACAGTGGCACATATTTCCAAAATGAGTTTGTCACCCAAAAACCATGTTGTTAGTCTTTACATGACAGTAATAGAAGTGATACCTTCCTTCTTCTCATGTTGGAACTTCATGCAGCCAAGTCACAAGTTAGTCAGGTCTATGAGGGGATGTACTTGGCTTAGACTGTCTGCATCAGCACTTACTACCCATGTGGCCTCCTCAAAGGCCTTCAGCACACAGCAGAGGGTCTCCATCCATTGTCACTGATTAGGGCCGATATTTACCTTGCCCTTACCAGTACTGTGTTCAAATGCATACTGGTGGACAGCATTCTATTGTTGTAGCAGCTGCTGCTTCATGTAATAGGTGGAATTCCACCTTGTTGGCGCATCTTGTTTCAGGTGGTAAAGGGGCGGTGGTTCTGTTGCTAAATCTAGTGACTTGCAGCAAGACTTCGACAAGGTTCAGCTCTGGTTTGCTAACCATCAACTTCTTCTCAACGCCAAGAAGACTGTCTCCATGACCTTTGACACAAGGCAGAGATTCTCTAGGCTTCCCTCCCTGCCCACTTTCCACACCCTTAATGGGACTTTACTTGAGGACACATCCTTCCTCAAGTACCTAGGAGTTTGGCTGGATCAACACCTAAACTTCTCCAGACATATTGACGCCATCCAAAAAAATTGTGCCCCAAGCTTGATGCCCTGTTCAGGAACTGTAATTGTATCCCCTCTATAGTTAGGCAAGAACTTTTTATTTATTTTATTTATTGAAATTTCAGATAACATCTTTGAGAACAAGTTCATTTCATAGGTTCCACGTCAGATGAATAATACATATTGGGAAAGTATGAGATGGAGAACAAACAAAACAAGGAATTATACAAGACATTACAAGAATGTATAACTAGAGAAGTTCCAATACATGTGGCATTGTACATTATACAATGGCAAGAAAAAATCCTGGACTCTGATTGGTCAGTCTTGGGCTGGATCCGTGATATTATCCCAGTACAACATCACGGGTCTAGTCTCAGCCTCATTGTGAACCTGTAGATGAACTTTTGGATGATGAGCTAGGTGAGCTCTTTTTTTGCATCTCCTCTTCAGAAACAAAAATATTTTTCCACACTAATAAAAACATTCTTTAAATTTTTTTTTATTTTATATATAACAACGAGCCACTGTATAATAGCAATAATGCCCTCCAGGGTGTGTGTCATTTGTGATAACGTCACTCCTCAGTTGTTGGACGCACTCAGCCTGCGGCCTCGTGCCCAACCACCTGAGAAGTGACGTTATCCCAGCACGATACACACCCTGTTGGGCATTATTGCTTAAATGTATGCCATGGTGCATATTTGATTAAAACCTGGAATTCAAAGGGTCATATTAGAGGGGGTAGGGTCTTATGAAATGACTCTTTACAGGAAAATGAGAACAGACTCAGCCTAACATCTAATAATCAACAAGGTAAGGGATGGTATCAGCCCAGGGGCCTCGTCAGAGGTTAGAAGGTATGGGACAAAGCATTTTAAAGTGAGCAAGGGAGCTCAGGAGATATAACAGGGGAAGGGGGATGGGGGAAAGCCACAGAAGGGTGAGGGGAAAGAGTGGAAGGGATCAAGAGGAAATGTGAAGGAGAATGATTAGCAACTTAGAACAGTTATTTACATGCTGAGAACAGTTATGCATAAGGTCAGGATAGCATAAGGTTAGAATAAGTGTTGGTCACAAGAAGCAAGGTTATTGGAACCAGTCACAACTGGCATCAGCAACTAGTTGTTGCTTAAGTTTAACCTTGAAGGAGCCCAAGGTGGATGCTGAAATGATGTCATGATGCAGCGAGTTCATCCATAGCGAAGCACGGTAGACAAAGGACCTTTGTCCCAGAGAAGTGCGACTGTGGGGTATATTAAAAATCTGGCTAGTAGAGCTTCTGGTGCAATGACGGTTGATAGTGGGGGTAATAAGCTTTTGCACTCCTGGGGACATTTTGCCTAAGCTTACTTTTTTGTTGTTCAGAAGATGATCCTGCCCATCTTCGACTACTGTGATGTAGTCTACGCTGCTGCTCCCAAGTCCTCCTGGCTAGACTGGATACCCTCTTCAGTTTCTTCTGCTATTTTGCCCTTGATGCTCCCCCTAGCACCTACCACTGTGATCTCTATCGTGCCCTATCCTTCCCCTATATTACAAACAGATGACTCTCCCACTGCGCTAAATTCACCTCCAAGCACCGACTGGGTTAACTCCTTTCCTACCTCTCCCCCTCATTTATAACACCCCCCACTCCCTCTCACTCCCTTAGATCATCCAACTCCCATACTCTGGCAGTCCCCCACAGAGCCCCATCATTGGCCAATCCGTTTACTCTCACCGCCTCCCAAAAATGTGGAATTCCCTCCCCCCTCAAATTCATCACTCATCCTCCTATTATTCCATCAGCTCTGCCCTCAAACACTTCCTTGCACCTCACTGTTCTTGCTACGATCCTCCCTAACTCCCCCCTCTAAGCCCCTGACAAACTCTACCCCTCTTCAGTACCCATGCAATGCCACTGCTGCAGCTCCACCTCCCACTCACCTAAAAAATATGCATTCCTTCCCTTCCCCCGATTCCCTCCCTTCAGACATTCCATTGTTCTCTTACTGTAATTTCTCAATCATCCAAAGTTGTACCAAGGGCCTGTCCCTACCCTATTCTTATACCATTAACCTAACTCTTCTCTCCACTTCTCCACATCCTGAAGGGCTGGGATTTGGCCTCTCTTCTCTCTCACCTTCATCCTCTCGTCTGTTCGTCTGAAGCCTATTCCCCCTCGGCCCACAACCTGCTTCCCTCCCATCGCATTTACCTCGCTGCTACAACCTGCTCCCTTCCTGTCGTGCTTGACCTCTGCCTTGTGCAGGCAGGGTCTTCAGCATACTGGAGGGGTCAGGCCCCAGCAGACCTTTCTTCTCCTACCTCTTCCTTCGCCTTCTCCTTCCATCACCCCCGGCTTCTCTGCCTATCGTCATACCTACCTCTCACCTTCCCTTCTCCCCTATACGTAGCCCTAGCTATGACTGATCTTTAATCTCTACTGCACTTGTAGTTAACTTGCACTTCTGTTTTATCTTAGCCAAACTGTTCTGCCTGTGTTTACTCCCCACTAACTTTTGTAGATCAAACTACAACAATTCTATTCAGCCATTTTCTAGCTACACTGTTATGTGACATTTAGTGCATGCCTAAATGTTATTTTGTGGTGCTGTATCTCTCCAGTCCAAAAGTGTTGGCGTAGTATCTATCTAGTTCAAAACTGTTAGCATCCTGCTATTTCATTATTCCTGTACAGTCTGCTCAAATTATTTGAATGTAATCTACTGTAAATTTATATTGGGTACCAAATCCCTGGAAACTATCCTCATGTTCCCCTACCCCCAGGTCGCACCAGGAGACAAGCAACTTGTTGCTCGGTGTGCCTTCCTGGCAAAATATTTCAATAAATAAATAAATATCTTCCACCTTCTTCACTTCCAGTGCCTGCTGCCCTTTTGGGGGGCTTGTGCCTACAACTATTATTGTCCGAGCCCCAACTCTTGCAGTGCCACTGCGAGTTGTGTGACTGTTTGGTTGGTTTCCATACTTTCCAGTAAGGAGCTTTGCCTAACACAACTCTGCTTTGTTTTTTCTTTCCTGCTTCTGAATGATTCTACACTCCCATCTTCTCTCAGATTCTGCTTCACTACAGCAGGCTGCCAGCCCAAACCCACTTGTTGCTCACTTCCCAGGCTCAAACCCTAAGCCATCCTACGCACCCACTGACTGACGACAGCATTTCCCAGCCCCCAGCCATGGGATAGGCAAACCACGGCACTTAGCCCCATCTCCAACTCCTTTATCCCAGCCAACCCCCTGCTGTCCACACTGTCCTGACTACCCCACCCCTTCTTCCCCTTTCCCCCTACTTCTCCTTCTGATGCAGACTTACTTTGCACATCGCCACAGTTACTGGTTTGGCTTGGATTTCTGTACCCTTATGTTAATGTTTTCATTATCTGTTTACTGTACTCTCAATGTTTTATCTGTATATTGTCCTGAAATCCTTGCATTGTTGTTTATGTACATGACATGGAACCTCTCAACGAGCATCCGCTCACAGGTGTATCCAAGATTTCAATAAATAAATAAAATAAAATAGATTCTTCCTCTAGGCTTCAGAGGTTTGCACAGCTAAGCTTGACACATGTAATAAATGCTGTACTGATTTTTGTGAATGTAAAAATTGATTTCTTTTGCATTTATATATATATATATATATATATATATATATATATATATATATATATTTATTAAATCAAAGAAAAAGTGCCCATTAATAGTGGGCACTGGCAGGCTTCCAGCTCACACCCATTTCCTGTCTACCGACGAGGCTCCTTTCCTAATTATGTTCTACCACAGGCCTTAGAGGCTTGCACAGCTGAGCATAATTCACAACAAATCCTCTTACAGCTAGACATAGCAAGTGTTTTCTGAATGTCCTTTTTCCTCATTTTGAGTCTGTTTTACCACTTTTAATTTACAGTTGAAATAATAAAAAGAGCACTCCTTGAAGTATGGACCAGGCCAGGTTTTCATCAGTATTCTCTGTGGTTTTTAAACACCCTTTGTTTAAGATCCTTTTTTTGTGACTATAGATAACTAGCATTCAGCAGACACTGCTCCCTGGCCTTATGGGCAATACGTGTACAAAAACAGCTGAGAATACTGGTAAAACCTGGTTCCAGCCATATTAAAACCATTTTAAAACTAGCACTCCTTTTATTAATTCAAATGTGAAAAAAATTGCTAAAGGAGACTCAAGTGAGAGAAGATGGGTATCATACAGGTCAGGAGATGGGGCACTCTAAAATAGAATACAAATGTACTGGTCAAAATTTTCAGTGCTGTCATGCACTGCTGCTTTACTTCCTAATGCCAACTGTAGCGATCTGCTCAGCACTGTTACTTGGAAATCAAAGTCAAAAGTCCGTCAAAAT
Source organism: Neoceratodus forsteri (assembly GCA_016271365.2). Lineage (NCBI taxonomy): Eukaryota > Metazoa > Chordata > Ceratodontiformes > Ceratodontidae > Neoceratodus > Neoceratodus forsteri. Next base: position 1,079,185,061 of record CM057454.1, on the reverse strand, counting down.
ATTAAAATAATCCACTTCAAGGGAGTAGCCACCTGAACATAGCAATCATGTTACCAAGACTGAATCTTTGCTTCAATTCAAACAACATGGCCTTCATTTTAATTTTTATTTTACACTCATTTACATGTATTATCAATTAGCCAATCTTACATGTTTCCATAATCGTTAAAGTACAAATTCAGTTAATAAGTGCATTAAATTGACACAGAAGATCAAATCATCAGCACAAAGCAGTGTGCTAAAGTTACAGGGTTGTGGTAAGCTATTGAGAAATAATGACAATAGCAGAGACCCTAATTTAGAGCCTTGTGGAACTCCTTCATTAACAGTTGCTATGCCAGAGAAACTATTTCCAGTTTTTACTTGCTATGATTATTCAAGTAATTTGCAAACCAGCTCAAAGTAAGGAGGGATACACTTGTGTCAGAAAAACTTTTGTTGGCGTACTTTATGACTAACAAGGCTGGAAGCCTTAGTCAGGTGCACTAACACAGCCCTTGTAAGCAAACCCTTGTCCAAAGCAGTGTTCACATATTTTAAAAACCTGAGCGAGGTAGTTGATGTACTATGTCTTTGTCTGAAACCATGCGACCGAGGTGCTAGTAAAGCATGGAATTGAACATACGAAAATGCCAGCAGAAACAGGCCTCACAGTCTATTGAGTCTGCTCGAGTGCGCAGCTAACACCTTATAATGTTGCTGCCCCTCCTTTCCCCCATCCTATTACCCCTTACCTTATCTCAACCCCTCTTGAATATGTGTTAAGGCAAGCTGATTATATGCTGTCCTTTCAACTAACTTGCCTAAAGGAGACAAAATGATTTAAGGTTGGATGATAATTATCAGGTGTTTGTAGTATGGTTTAGTTTATTTAACACATTGCAGCCAACACCCAAAGAATGGGGGCAGCTGAAGTTGTATACAACAAGCAAACACAAAAATACACACCATTTTTAAAAATACTCCTTAAAACCAAAACAATAAAAAAAAAAAAATATATACTACACAAGATATGCACAACACAACACAGTACTTTACTTGAATCTCCTGTGGCTTATTCCTGTTTGGGATGGGAAACTGCAATGTTGCTCAAGTGGCATTTACTACAGAACTGCAAGGAGGATTGCCAGAGCTTGAACTGGGGTGGGGTATGTGCTAGTATGGCACATAAGCACTTTTAAAAACAATGCTTTTTCCAGCAGATCGCAAGTCTCAGTGAAATTTAATAATCAGTGTTCAAATATATAGGAGAATACTGATGAGAACCTGGGGGAAGTCATATTTAATGGTGCTCCTTCATTAATTACGTCAGATCAAGAAAACTGCTAAAGTAGACTCACGTAAGGAAAAAGGGGGCGGATTATCAACCAGGCAATAACGGGCAATCTAAAATTGAATAAAAAGGTAGATTTGCAACACTTCACCATAATATAGACTGCTGCTTTAACAGCTTAAGACAGGAAATAAATACATTGTTTTTATCACACATTTTGGCACATAGCCATATTTTACTGCGTTTTTGTTGTGTTTTTCAACTTAAATTTGTGTTTACCTACTTATTAAACTCAAAGTGGTGCCCATTTTCCTGTCCATCTGTGACAGGACTACTCTGTGATTAAAATGAACAGGAAAAAAATGGTCTCTTAGGCTGGTATCACTATAATTTTATTTTTAACCTAAAGAAAGCTATTGCTTTCTCTCGCTCTCTCTGCCTATTACAGTTCAATCAAAGTGGAGTTGATTTGCATTCATGTAAACACGGTCCCCATGATATGACCAGCAACCTTAAGAGAGTATATCAGTATGATATTATTATAGGGGTAGGGTTGAGTAGGCTTTTTAATGTTAAACCCCAATTTTTGCACCTTAATAACTTTGGTGTCACTGGCTCAGTGGTGCTGAGGGTTGAGGCACTGGATGCCACACCTCACTCCACACTAGCAACCCGGGTTTGGGAGTGGACTCGGGGCATTGGGGTCAGCAGGGGAGGGAGGGGATTGAGCATCTGGAGGACTGGTCTCCCTTCCCTGGGGTGAGCTGTGGGGCTACACCGCTCTCCAGTGACCTGCGATGGAGATCAGGAGCACTGTCAGAGAGTGGCACTGCAAAGAGGGGTGGAGCAGTGGCAGATGCCAGCAGGCTAATGCCCGGGCATCATTGCATGTATGCATTCCAGAGGGAAACTCACGAAAAAATCCCTGGAGGATACGGGGAGGCAACAGAGGCTCCAGTGGCTGCAGCTCACATCCTGGTGCTGGACCATCTTTCAGCCAGGCTCTTCCAGGACCCTTGACCCGACCCAAGGTCCGACCCTCTACTGACAGAAAGGCCGCCAGGTAGGTGAGGTGGGCCCTCCCCCAGGAGGGGTGATCCGGGGGGCTGGAAGGTCATTGGGTTTGGGGAGAGGGTGCCCAGCAATTGTACTCCCCGGTTAGAAGGTGGTTTCAGGCAGGGAGTAGAGGCTGGAGTTGAGAGGGCACTCCTGAGAGATGCCCCGATGCCCGGTGCAGAAAAAGAGTTAAAAACAAGAAACAAACTTTGGTGTAGTTTTTGATTAAATATTATAACATTTGGCATCTGCAGTCAGGCTGTCAGAGTCTCAAGATGTGAAACGTTTTGTAATGGTATCTTATTCAGTTTTTGAGATACGGAGCACCAAAAAAAACAGAAAGAAAAACCCTTTGGTTTCCCTGTACTTAACATTGCCTATTTTTTTGTTCTCATCTACAGCCTAGACAGTGTTCATTTTTTCATGAAATTTTCAGGGTTGAAGGGGCCTGTGCTAAGGGTGTGCCTTTTGAAGGTTTCGTGAAAAAATATTACGTGATTCCATAGTTATAAGAATTTTTTGAAATTGAATGAATAAATGATAAATGCAAATCATAAGAGCTTTATTTTCATGATTTACTTGTTGTGTGGAAATAATACCAATCATGTGGTAAAAAATACCAATAGTGAGGGCCGCCATCTTTTTTTTTTAACTCAAAAATGTTGAAAATAAATAAAATGATGTCTTTTCAAAAAACAAACACCTGAACCTGGTAAACAGGTTCTATTTAGCTAGATTCTGGTGTTTGTTTGTTTTAAGAAATTGCCCTTAAAATAATGTTTCTGGGCACCCAAAAATCATGGGTGCTTGTCTTAGCGAGAGAGACCTTTCACCGGCATTCTCAGTATTAGGACAGTGGGACTTTCTTGAATTCTGAAGCCGCAGCTGGAGTTGTGCTGCTGGTTTCAGTTGAATCAGTGACCCATTGAGACCCTGCTCTCTCTGTGTCTGTCTGTCTCTCTCTATCTATTTAATGAAGTGGGGTGCCCACTCCGGTACTGCTTCCTTCTCCCCCTCCTCTCCAGGTCACTGCCCCCCACTTTTCCATGTGTAGTTTATTAATATTATTTCTATCAGTGGGCTGGAGTACCCGCCCCCATTACTGGTTTACTTCACCCCTCCCCTCCAGGTCGCCCGACCCCCCTTCCCTATACTGTATATGCCTGGTGGCACCGGGGTGCCCACCCCTGATGCTGCCCAACACTAGTGTGACACTGGGGTGCCCAGTCCCCAGTGTCAGAATGTCCCCATGCAGTAAGGAAAATCATCCATCATTGTTTTTAACCTATAAACCTCCTCCGTCCAAAGAAGAATTTGCCTGGGGCGGCGAGGGGGACCTCCTGAAGCGGGTCCCCCTCCCACTACCTCATCTCCATTTAGAACTGTACCTCGGGGTTGAGGCACCGGCTAGCTGCTACTTGCCGGGTGGACCTCCCCCGATGCTCGAACCGCAGCAGACACTGGGAGCTTGAAGAGCTCTGGGACTTTCTAATTCAGTCGGAGGATCGCTGGAAGGACTTGTGGCTCCATACCGGAGTCTTTGTTAAGATTGGCGCCACAAGTTTTTTTGAAAAAGGCACAAGCGCCTATTGGTTGGGAGGGAGCCGTGACGCTGGGCAGTCCTACACAAAAAGGCTGCAACCCAGCTCAGCGGCTAAACCTCCTCCGTCCAAAGAAGAATTCACCAGGGGCAGTGAGGGTGACCTCCTGAAGCGGGTCCCCCCCCCCACTACTGCATCTCCATTTAGAACTGTACCTCAGGGTTGAGGCACCAGCTAGCTGCTACTTGCCGGGCAGACCTCCCCCAACGCTCAAACTGCAGCAGACACTGTGGAAGTTGAACTTTACCACCCACCCGCCCTGTTCCCTCCTCCCGTTAAATGCGCAGTTGCCCCACCCACTACTCTTAAGAGCCAATAGAGTGGGCTGAGGTCAATATACTAGGCGGAGTTTCAGTTGACTCATCAACAAAATAAGCTCCTCCTTACTGACACTTCACTGCCTAGTCGTTGCCACACGAGCCGATTCATCTGCTTGCAGGTGCTGGAATCTAGTTCCTTGTCTTTGAACTTGTTTGTATTTGCCTTCTAACAGACTGTAACCTGACTTGCCATAATGCATGCTTCCCTAATTTGATGCTAGCCTGACTAATGTATCATATGAATTAGAGTATTCCTATGTGATCTAAGACTAGCTATAACACAGACATAGTGAGGGCTGCTTTTGCTGGATGTTGTTGTTAGCTAGTTAACTATTAGCATATCCCTATGTGATCTAAGACTAGTGATAACACAGACATAGTGAGGGCTGCTTTGCTGGCTGTTGTAAGGAAATTAACTGTTAGGAAGGTAATTGGGGTAAACCTGTGTACTCTTCTAGTATAAAAACAATTTTGTCCTGAACCTCACTCTGTTTCCCTCCTGTCATCTTTGCCCGGTGACTGTCCCCCTGCAGAAACTACATGAGACCCAACTGCTTTTTTGCCAGGTTAAGGCATGAAATCACAGCGTCACCACTCCGACGTAAGGATGCCTAGCCAGCGGTCAACGTGGATCTGCAAGCTGTGTTCCAGTAAACCAAGCAGAGGTCTTCTCATCTCTACCACCTATATTCTTGCTGTACTTTGGGTGGACTGGCTCACTAGCCTACATGACCCTAGCACCTATGGCCCACAGGGACCTGCTACACACCCTACTAGCCACTATTACTCCCCCTTCCCTGCGAGCACCATCTCTCTCCTAGTTGCCTACGAATTCACAAGAAACGGGATCTGCTACAGGTCACTTCTCCAAACCAGGAGAATACCCTTCAAAGTGAGGCCTCCCTCTCTTACCTTAACCCTATGTCTCCTGTTAACAGCTCTTGCTTCTTGCGGGTGATATCCAACTGAACCCTGGCCCTGGAATTACAAACCTCTCAATATCCTCCCCCCAGGACCAGACCTGGCTGTCATCGAAGGGGCTAAGGATCGCTCATATGAATATATGTAGCCTTTGGCCAAAGATACATGAAGTACAAGCGTGGCTTGACCTTTATAAACCAGACGTGCTAGCCATCTCAGAGACCTGGCTAAAACCCCTTGTCCTCGAGCACGAAGCAGCTGCCTCAGGGTATGTCCACTACAGAAAAGACAGAATAACGAGAAGGGGGGCCGGGTGCTCATCTATGTGAAGGACACCCTAATCTCCTCCCAGATCATCACACTGCCTAGCACGTCCCCTGAGAATGAACCGATCTTTATACAGCTCACCCTAGGTCGTGCCAAGCACCTTACCATTGGGTGTGTTTACAGCCCCCCCTAAGAATGCTCTCCAATCCCTAGAGACTCTCACTAAATCACTAGCCAATGCGGTCTCGTCTGAACTCCTCATACTGAGGGACTTTAACCTGAACTGGGCTCAGGAGGCAAAGTCATCAATCAATGGCCTGCTACATGAGGTAAATCTTGCCCAGATTATTACTGAACCCACCAGAATGAATCATAGAACGGGAAGGCACTCAACCATCGACTGGGCTCTGGTGTCAAACCCAAAGAATATTCAGTTGGCAGGCACTATGGCCGATGCCCTGAGTGACCACTCACCGATCTTCTGTGTCCAGAAGAACAGGGCAGACAGGATTCCACCTAGAATCCTCACTTTGAGGGACTACTCTAAATTCTCACCCGAGCAATATAATACCGTTCTCATAACATCGACTTGAGTCCGCTACGACGCCTCCCTACCCTGGACAGGGCTGTCGCCTTCTTCCAGAAATCCCTCATGAGTGCTGCCGATCTCTTTGCTCCAGTGAAGACCCATCGTGTTAAAGGTAGTTGCTACAAGTGGATCACTCCCCCCCCAGAAGCCCTGATGATCTGCCACAACAAAGCCTGGAAAAAGTTCAAGAGCTCCTCACTCCTAACTGACCTGGAGTAAACCAAAGTAAGCATGCAGTCAAACTGGCAAAAAGGGCATACGTCAATTACCTCCAGAAAACTAACCTAGGCAACCTGCAGTTATTCTGGTGTCACATCAACGAGCTGATAAACGGAAAAAGCAAGGCCCCATAGAGGCCAATGGGCAGTTACGGAGCGATGGTACCCTCATTGCTGAGACCCTCAATCGCCATTTCATGAACCTTGATGATTACAAGACTGGGCTCCCAGTGACTAAAAACATGTCCCCCTTACTGGAACCTCCTAACCTAGACCACCCATCTTTTCATCTTATGCTAGATAAGGTTAAAGAAGTCCTCTCCTTACTAAAGTCCTTGAAAACCAGAGAATCTGGTAGGCCGGATGGTATCCAAGCTAGACTACTCAAGGACGGTGCGCCAGTACTCGCAAGGCCTCTTACCTGACTCATAAACAGGTCCCTTCTAGAAGGGACTGTCCCAGAGCTGTGGAAACATGCACATGTGGTCCCTATTCACAAGGGTGGGCCTGCGGAACCCATTGGCAACTGCAGGCCAATCTCCCTGCTTTGCACCCTTGCAAAAATCCAGGAAAAACTGGTGTACATTCAACTCCGGGAATACTTAGAGACATACTGGCTTCTTTCCCTGGCTCAACATGGGTTCAGAGCTAAGCATGGGACAGACACTGCTCTAACTAAGTTCTCTGCAGATGTGCTTAGAGAACTTGACTCAGGGTCCAACACGGGTGCGGTCTTCATTGACCTTTCCAAGGCTTTCAACTTGGTCAACCACCAACTCCTACACCACAAATTGAGTAACATAGGCCTGGACACTCATGCTCTCAGGTGGTTTGAAAGCTACCTTAACGGTCGCTCTCAGAGGGTCAAGTGGAAAGACAAGATCTCTGATCCACTGCCCCTTAAGGAGGGGGTACCTCAAGGGTCCATACTCAGTCCCCTCCTGTTCTCCTTGTTTATAAATGATCTACACAACCACTGTGGGAGCAGTAATGTCATACAGTACACTGATGATGCTGTGATTTACAGATCCTCTGATAACCTGAGTGACCTAAGTCCAGCCCTCCAAGAGGACTTACTCACTATGGAGGACTGGCTTACTAAGAATAAAATGGTCCTTAATACTACCAAAACCAAGCCATGGTGTTCGGACCCAGATCCCTAGGCCAAAACAGATCACAACACCCACAACTCACTTCCAGGGCGGGTAACAAACTTGAAGTGGTTGCCTCCACGAAATACCTTAGCCTTACTTTGGACCAAAGTTTCACTCTAAAACAACATGTTGACCAAGTCACCAAAGTCATTCACGGTAAACTTGGTACACTCTATCTTCTCAAGGATCAGCTGATCCCTGAAGCCAGGAATGCCATTGCCTCAAATGTCCTTCTCCCAACACTCACCTATGCTGCCCCGATACTTCAGGGAATGGCCAAGCTTGAGTTCAATAGGTTACAGGTCTTGTATAACAAGGTAGTCCGGTTCGCCACTCAGTCCCACTCTAGGAGCCACCACTGTGACTCTAGCACTTCTCAGTTGGCCTTCATTTGAAGCCCGTCTCAGGTACCCAGTGCTCTGCCTAGCACATAAGCTAATTAGCCCAGCACCTCCCCCAAGCCTTGCAGGGCTCATAACTGCCAAGCGAAATCCTCGCAACCTACGGACCTCGGGCCAAACTCTTCTCGAAGTCCCTAGGGTAAGGACCAAGACAGGGGGCATGTCCTTTTCCCACACTGCCCCTTCCCTATGGAACAACCTTCCTCCTGAGGTTTGGGAAGCTCCATCACCTGTGAGCTTCCGAACAAGACTCAAGGCACACATACTTGCCACGAGTCAGTGCCATTGCAATGTTAGCTGACACTTCCACACTACCCTACTACCTGAGCACTTACCTCACTCCAACCTGAGCTGGGAGCCCCAACCCTTCTCTACCAGCTCTCCTCCAAAAATACTCTACTCGGGTAATTGTGACCCAGGTGCTGCTCAGGCTCTCCTCCTTTGTTTCACTTTGCTAATCTTTGTAACATGTTATGCAATATGTCATTGCTATATATAGATATTCACCTGTTTATATGCAAATAATTTACGTCTGTAATAATTGTGTATCCTACTAGTCCTGTAACTCCCGGGTTGCCCCTGAAAAAGGGACATCCGGGGCCCAGTGGGCCTACCCGGTCATCAAAATTCAATAAATAAATAAATAAATAAGAAAAATATCCCTCACCAATCTGACCCCCATACACACCCCGCCCACACCACCCTGACTTCCCACTCAGCACCCCACCCTCACACACACCCTCACTCACCTGAACATGTCCCACAACGTGTTTCTGCCTAGCTTAGCCAGAGGAGTCATTCACCAACATTATCAGTATGAGAACAGATGGACTTTCTTGAATTCTGAAGCCACAGCTGCAGGCTTTAGTTGAAGTAGGAAGTCAGCAATCCCCTGCTCTCTGTCCATCTGTCTGTCTGTCTGTCTCACTCTCTCTTTATTTGTATTTGTTTGTCTGTCTATTAAATATCTATCTATGCCTGTCCCTGGTATTACCTTCCTTCTCACCCCTTCCCTCCAGGTCTCCAGCCCCCCCACTTTCCCTTCTGTGATTTATTCATATTTTTATAGCAGACTGGGGTGCCCATCCCTGGTATTACTTCACTTCACCCTCCTGCCCTCTAGGTTGCCTGCCCCCATTTCCTTTATATGCCTGGTGGCACTGGGGTGCTCACCTCTGGTGCTGCTGAACACTAGCCCAATCCCCACTGTCAGAATGTCCCCCTGCAATAAAGAAACCATCCCTAATTGTTTGTTTTTTTAACTCTGAAAAAAGAAAACAGTTCCTCACTGACCTGTCCCCCCACACTCACCCCACACACCTCACCTAGACCTCCTGCTCAGCAGACAACACCCCACCCCCCACACACCCTTACTCACCTGAACATGTTCCACAGTGTAGTTTCACTCTATGATCGAAGACACATCTTACTGCTGGAACCAGTGATGCAATATGAGAAAATGAGGTGAGTCCGGTTTAATGTATTTCAATGAAGTTTGAACTTTTCTTCATTACTTTGTCATTTTTGAATATTTTTACACCAAAGTTTCATCATGGTCTTTTTTTGAGACCCTACCTCATTACCAAGAGCAGTGGAATTATACAAATCTGGCCTGAAGGGCAATTTCACTGTTGCTGTGCAAAACCACTTTTGGGCAGGTTTTGAAAATTTTCACTGCCCTTGTTCATGAGGTGGGGTCATAAGAAAGCTATGTTGAAATTTCGGGGTCAAAATATTGAAAAATAACAAAGTTATGAATGTACATTGAAATTTTTCTACACTGGCTCATAACTTTCGTATTTTCAATATTTAGACCCCAAATTTTCAACTTAGCAATTTTTTCACACCACCTCATGAACATAACAGCTGTCATTTTTCAAATCTAGGCCAAAAAGTGTTTTCACACCTGGGGCACGAAATTATGTTTTGGTGGGGTTTAGAAAATGTTCACCTACTGAGGTCATGCCGCGGGGTTAGGAAAGGCTATGATGAAAAGCTGGTGTACAAATATGGTTAAATGACCAAGTTATGCGTGAACATTGCAGTATTTCAATGTTCACTCATAACTTCCATAATTTTCAATATTTAACTCCAAACTTTCAAAATAGCTATTTTTTTCACACAATTTCAGGAACATGAGAGGTGTGACTTTTTAAATCCTGGGTGAGAGATGTGTTTTCACACTTCTGGTGTGAAAACGCATCTCGTAACAAACGACACGACAACTCAGTCATTTGATACTCCTGCCAGCTCGTTCTGTAATTTGCTCAACTGACCATCAATTATTTACTTGTTCTCCTTGTAACTTCTCGCCTCCTGTATTTCAGTTATTATTTATTGTTATCCTACCACTGTCTTGACCATTCTGATGTTCTACCATTGCTATTGTTCTGTTATACCTTTACCCTGTAATCACTGTCTGTATATATGCCTTTTGGCTCGGGTCGTGCCTGTAAACGGTCCATTGGACCAGCGCACTTACCCTGTTATCAAAGTAATAAATAAATAAAATGAGGTTTTGGCCAATACACTACAAGTTCTACAAGTCATATTTACAAGGGGAGTTGTGAAACAACTGTCTTGAAAATTCCAGGTCAAAATTAAGAAAAATAATTATTTATTTATTTACTTTTATTTAGTTTTTGTTGACCGGGTAAGTGCACTAGACCAATCCTGCCTATTTTCAGGCACGACCCGGGAGAGGGGAAGACAGATGAATGCCAACTGACCTTGAAAAAGATTAAGCTGTTGGTGGTATTTTTTTAGTGAATGAGGGAAATTTGGCCAGGACACCGGGGAAATTACCCTACTCTTTTCGATAAGTGCCATAGGATCTTTAACATCCACCTGAACTACCACCAATCCAGGCAGATGGGACCTCGGTTTACCGTCTCATCCGAAAGACGGCACCTCAGAAGTACAGCACCCCTCTCATGCTGCACTACAGTGTCAGTACTGGGATATTAATCCAAGTACCAGATGTGGGAACTGAACCCACAGTCCTCTGATCTCCCGGCATCAGAGGCGAGTGTGCTACCTACTGAACCACTGACACTGCAGTACAATATACATTATAATTAGTAGGACATTTGTGTGTAGTGCCAGTCTTGACCTCAGTGGGTATGCTTTGGTATCCCATCCCAGTCAGCTGAGTTCAGGAGCAAGCTCAGTGACACAGCTGGATAGGGAGAGGGTGGGGGGATGGTGCTGTTATGAAACAAGCTCCCCGCAGCCAGGGAATGAAAGCTGCAGGGCTACATGCATGGGCCCAGGTACCATATAGTGACAACTCTTCTCTTGGCACAGGGCCCTGTACGTCTGCACCCGTGGGTGGCAGAGGGTCCTCTGCACTGACTGACTGACTGGCATAGGACATGTACGTCTGTACCTGTGGGTAGCAGAGGGCCCTGTGCTCTGGCTGATAGATGGACTCCTTGCCCTGTGCATCTATATCTGTGGCCACATGGAAGCAAAGGGAACAGAAAGCCTTGCGCTTCTGCAGCCCACCAGACAGCCCCATGAATTCTTAGCATCCATTGCTACATGGAACTGAAGGCCCGTAAAAGGCCCTGCACTTCCATAGGTAGATGGAGTCTTTCCTTTCTTCCCTTGTGCCCTGAGCATCTGCATGTGTTCATGCAGGTCCTGAATGAGGTATGATTCCACTATCTCAAAAAGAAAGGAAATTCTTTGTAAAAAAAAAAAAAACGTTTCGTTAATGCACCAGTTAGGGTTCAAGGTAATGCCACAAAAGTATGAAAATGTGTTATTACTGTTTCCAAACCTAACTCCCCATCACCACCACCTGAGCAGCAAAAGGAAAAAAGTTAGGGTTTTGGGCCTCCAGAGTCTTGGTGTATCAATGGTGAGGTCTTCCTTGGGGATGTCAGCCCAAATGCTCACCCTGTTCCCTGAGCAAACAAGGTAAGACATGATCTCCTTTCTTCACAGAAGGCCTGTAAAAAAAGCTGCAACACATTTTATTGGCAACATGTGGCGAGACATACTTCTCTACTTTTGAAAAGTGCATCAGTATGAGGCACTGGCTTGGAGCTGTATCTTATACTTCAGAAAAGAGGCTGTGGATTGGGAGAGGTAAGCATTTGGGTCAACAACTCCAAGGAAGACCCCACAACTGATTTGCCAAGACTCCAGAAACCCAAACCCCTAATGTTTTTTCCTTTTGCTGCCTGGGGATGGGGGTGGGGAGTTAAGGTTGGTAAACCTAACTCCACATTTCCATACTTTTGTGGCATTACCTTGAACCCTAACTGGTGCATTAATGCAGTTTTTTTGAAACGTATATACAATATAATTTAGAAAAACACTAAGAGTAGTCTATCTGTTGTGGTTATCAGTAATGTAGTTCTGCAAGATACACTTCATTCTGTTTCTGCATTTATATGATGAAGGAGCTGGTCCAGGACAAGCTAGTTGGAGTGGTCAGCATCAGGGGTGTGGAGGAAAGATGGAGGGCAATTAAGGGCTATTCTCGAGGCAACAAAGTCATGCATGTGAATGGTAACCAAAAGAAACAGTTACAAGGGACCACTATGGTTCTCTAAAGAGGACAGGAAAGCAGTGAGAGCAAAAAGAAGGGCCTTCACCAGGTACAAGGAAAAACAGGGGGAGGAAGAATGGTGAGAGTATCAAACGAGAACAAGTGAAATGAAGAGGGTGGTCAGGGAAGCAAAGGCAGAGCAAGAGCTAAGTATTGTGGAGGGGTCAGGGGGAAGGAAAAACAGTTCTTCACATATTGTAGGAAAGAAGAAAGGGGGAAATGTTAGACTTTCAGAGGGAGGTAGAGTGATAGACGAGGACAAGCATAAAGCAGCCATCTTTAATGATTACTTTTGCTCTGTCTGCACAAGGGAAGACAGGGGGCCTCTTCCAGACAGTGGCATTAAAGCAGCAGTAAGGGGGATCCTGGAGATGAGATAGCAAGTATTTACCAGTGAAAGGGTCCGGAAAGGGCTAGCAGCCCTCCAGATAGACAAGACTCCGGGGCCTGATAGGATGCATTTGAGGGTGCTGAAGAAACTGGCATTTAATAGCTCAATTCAGGCAGGGGTAGTCACAAAAAACTGAAGGGTAGTGGACATAGTTCTGCTCCATAAGTGTGTGTGTGTGTGAAGGATCAACTGGATAATATAGGCCTTGTCAGTCTTACCTATGTTATGGGTAAGCTAATGGAGATACCAGTCACAGAGAGGCTCTTGTGGACTACTTTGGAGCACAGTGGACTCCAGGATAGTAAACAGCATGGGTCTGTGGCAGGGAGGTCTTGTCAGACAAACCTGATAGTATTTTTTGACTGAGTAACAAAAGTAATGGATAAGGACCACACTGTGGAATCACTGTACTTTGATTTCAGCAAGGCTTTTGACTCAGTGGCTCACAGCAGGTTGCTGAGAAGCTAGAGGATATGGGTGCAGCAACGAAACATGGAAACAGAATTTGTTGGTAGAAAAGGACTGCTTGGCCCACCTAGTCTGCCTAGAAGGTCTCTGTTTAGTCTGTTTTCACAGTCTCTAAATGGTCTCTGGCAACCCTCCGTCCTCCCTGCCAATTTACTAAAACTGTATTCCCCATGTTTATCCCAAGCATGCTTGAAGACCCCTGCTGTTTTCACCTCCACCACTTCTGCTGGCAGTCTGTTCCAAGCATCTTCAACTCTTCATTGAAGCAGTAATTCTTTACATCCCTTTTACCCCCCAGCTTGATTTCATGCCCTCTGCTCCTGGTTCTTTTTCTCATTTGAAAAAGACTCCCCTCCTGTATCCTGTTTACCCCTGTGAGGTCTATATCATGTCCCTCTTTGAAAAAAGCATTTGAAGACTGTTTATAACTTAGTACTAGTAAACTGCTGCACTATTTGATTTTAATTTAGGATTTATTTATTTAAATTGTTTTAATTTTTAGGAGGTGTACCAAGTAAAACAGAGGGAAGCAGAAAAGGCAGTGTTTGTGCCTTTGCACTCCTCACTGACTTTTCTGCTTCCCTCTGATTTGCTTGGTACACCTCCTTATCTTCCTTTGTCTGCATTTCCTTATACCTGCTGAACACCACCCTTTCTTCCTTTACCACTTTGGCTACTTCCCTAGAGAACTACAATGGTCTTTTTCAGTCTACCTTACTAAAATACAGATACAGTATGTCCACTGCCATGGCCTTTATCCACTGTCTTTGTCATCCAATCAAATAAATCGATTAGGTTGGTTTGGCAGCAATGCCCCGACACAAACCCATGCTGCCTATCATCACAGAGGCCATTCTCATCCAGAAAGTTTACCAGTCTTACTTTAAGAATGGTCTCCATAAGCTTCTCCACTATCGATATCAGACTAACCATCTGACAATTACCCAGGTTGTTCCTCAGCCCACTGTTATGTACTGGCACTACATGTGCAGTTCTCCAGTCCAGGGGAAATGCTCCTTTTTCAAGTGAGATGTTAAATAGGTCTGCCAGGGGGCCCATCAGCAAGTCAGCTAATTTCCTCAGAACCTTGGGTGTATGCCATCTGGTCCCAGGCACTTATCCACCTTCAGGGCCTTTAAACCCTTCTTCACCCTATCAATTTCTATCTCCCCATCTGTGGCTCCTCCATCACCCCCCCCCCCTTTTCCCTGGGATACTGGTCCATCTTTCTCCTCCATGAAAACTGAACAGAAGTATGCATGAAGTACCTCCACCTTTTCCACACTACCTTCCACCCACTCCTTCTCCTTCTTCAGTCTGACTATCCCATCCTTGATAACCCTCTTCTTCCTGACGTACTGGAAGACGGTCTTTTTACCCATTTCCACCCCTCATCCAGCTGCAGCTCCTTCTTGGCCTTGGCCACTCATACATCACTGCTCACTTCTTTTGCTGTTGTATTCCTCCTTGTCCTCGCCCCTCCTGTAACCTTTGTACCTTTTGAAGGCAGTCCTTTTGCTCTTAACTGCCTGAGCAACCTCCCTGTCAAATCAGCTGTGTTTCTTGGCTCTGGCATTTTTGCTCATCACTTTGGTATATACATTGGTGGCTGCCAATAGCCCTTCCTTGATGACAGTCCATTTCCGGTCCACCCCATTTTTTCTTTGATTCCAGCAAGGTGCCCTTCTAGAATACCCCCCCATCTTTTCATTGTCTGCCCTCCTGAAGTCCAGCACTTTAGTCTTAGTTCCTATAGTCTCTTTACCCATGTCCAGATGAAACTACACCGTGCTATGGCTGCTTCCTGCCAGTAGTGCTTCCACCCTCGCCTCCTGGACATTCACACCATTCGTCAGAACCAGGTCCAGCACAGCCCTGGCCCTGGTGGGTTCTTGAACACACTGTTTCAGGAACACACTTTAGAATGCCTCCAACAGTGCCTGTGACCAGGTACAGGTTGTAGTAGGGATAATCCAATCTACCCTAGGTAGAGTAAATCTCCCTGATCACAACCTCCCCTTGCCAGCCATGTCCACAGTTTTGGACCCAAGTTCCTTCTCCTGGTTTGGTGGCCTGTACACAACTCCTAGCCTTAGTTTACTGTCTTTTGGGGACTGCCCCTGCACCCACAAAAATTCTATCCCACTGTCTCCCCCTTCCTAGTGCAGATGATACCTCCCCTTACGTGCAGAGCCCTCATCCTCATGTGGTTTGCCTCTGTTTCTGTCTTACTGATAAACCACACTGTATGGTAATCACTTGTACTTAGGGGACTGCCCACTGTGATGTATGCAATGCTGTCCCTGTTTGTAAGCACCAGGTCCAGCACTGCCCTGTCCTTAGTGGGTTCATTGATTAGCTGCCTGAGAAAAGCCCCTTGTAGGTTGTCAAGGATGGTCCAGCTCTGTGCCAAAGCTGCAGCTAGAAGGCTCCAATCCACATCTGGCAGATTAAAGTCACCAACCATCAGCACCATCTAGACAATGCCCCCCAAGTGTCTTATCCAACTCCTCTGGAGGTCTGTATACCACCCTGTATGGACAGTGGTCCCAGTGCCTGTCGCCAGGATTACTCACAACACCTCAAGCTCTTCCTTTCCCTCTGGGTGCTCTGCACATCTGTGACCTTGATTACCTCCCTTGTATACAGTACAACACCCCTTCCCCATCTCCCTTCCCTGTTTCTCCTGAACAGAGAGTAGGCTGGTATGGCCATTTCCTAATAATGACTGTCAGTGCACCACAACTCCCTTATGGCCACCAAATCTAGGCTAGTCTCCTCCATGATGGTCTCCATGTCTGGAATTTTATTTCTTCAGACTCCCTGCACTGGTGCACATGGCTCTCCATACCTTACTCTCTCCATGCCTGCTTCCCTGCCCCCCAAATGCTGTTGCCTGACACTCCCATGGAACCACTTCTTCCCTTGTTACTTTCTCTGTTACATGTCTCTTCTACTCCTTCCATCTTGCTTCCCCAATTTATACCCCATCTGTCCTCTGCTTTGTTCCACCTGTCTTCTTGTGGTGCTGCCCCGGGGGAGTTTACTACCTTTGGGCCCCTCCCTCCCTGCTGCTTCATCATCTGGGGAAGGCAATTGTTGCCTCCCTTAGTTCTACAGCCCCCACCCTGGCTAGTTTAAATGCTCATCCAAATAGCATTTAGGGGGCTGGCAATATAGCCTAGAGGTTAGAGTGATGAGCTGTGAATGAGCTTGGTACATCCAGCAGACCTGGGTTTGAGCCCCACAACCTTCACTTGCATACTGTGTGACTCTGAGCAAGTCACTTAACCTCCCCAGTGCTCCCAGGTCACCCCTGAAAACAGGCACTTCTGCCTAGTGAGCCTTACTTGGTTGCTAAAGAACAAAATAAATACAATTTAAATCTCTCACTAAGGACTGTGGTCCTCTTCCTGGAAGAATGCAGATTGTCACCCCTATAGAGGCCCATATCTTCCCTGTAGCCCTCCTCCATGCACCATGCCTTTGACCAATTGTTAAAAGTCATGGAGCAGCATGTTCTTTCCTCTCCCTGGTTGTATACTGATAACATGTTGGCAAAGGCCACTGTACATGCCACCTGCTGGAAATCCCTCCCCAGCTCCCTGAAGTTTCCCTGTAATACCCAAACTCTGTCCCTTGCCAGGTCATTTGTCCCCAGGTGGACAATGACATCTAGCGCCCTCACATTTTCCGCTGCCCTAATAATCTTCTGGATCTGCTCTTCATCCCTTCATGCCAAAGTACCTCTCAGGCACTTCACCTCCCTCCCCCTGTTCCCAAGTCTATCCACCCAACAACAGAGTCCACCACCACCAGCTGCTTCCTCCTCAGCTGAGGGCCTCCCCTTCTGAGGACCCCCACTTCCTCCCTTCCCACTGCAATGGGTGCCTCCTCCCACCTGCCCTGTCCTACCAGTACATTGAAAGGAATTCTGCAGTGGTACAGGCTGAGGAGTGTGTACTCTTCCTGCCACCCCCAACCTCCTGCAGCCCACCATGGTCCAACCACTTCACCTCTAAGTATTCTTAGGGGGAGCGGGGACAGACTTGATGACACCTGGGTAGGGCAGAAGGTTCTCTGCACCCTTGCCAGTTTGGCCTGGAGTCCAGCAACCTCTGCCCGAAACCCAGAGAGGTGAGTACAAATGGGGCAGTTTCTCAGTCTACAGAACGTGTCCCGAAAAACAGCGACTGCACACCTGTTGCAGTGCAACACTCCCATGCTCTTTCCTTTTTTATCTCAGTGCCTGTTGAAACTTTTCTGCACCTTAGTGACTCCTTTCTATGCTCACTGAATACTACCTCTCTCTTTGCTTGTTTGAAATTTATTTGGTAACCTACACTAGATAGGGTGTCCCTTGGCTTCCCTTTTTTAACTCATCTACCTGTGCATAACTTGCTCTGGGTGTCTACTAGTCCTTTCCCACTTGGCTGAATATATTCATTACCCTACCCTAGGTAGGGGGTCTCCTACTTTCCCTTTTCAACCCCCTTACCTGTACCCATCTTATCCTGATTCCTACTACTCCTTACCCAATAGATGTTTACCCACCACCTGTAGCTATCTACCCTGAAGTGGACTGCTTCAGTATAACAGAATACAGTATTACTGTGTTATCTCCTACCTTGGCCTAGTGTTCCTCCTGCTGAGTCTCCTGCAGACTGTGGACTGTTTGCAGCCGCCTGCAGATGTCTCAGTCTTGCACTGTTCCACTCTAGTGATGAGAAATGCGGAACAATGGAAGATTTTACAGTGCTCTTGTTAGAAGACACTAAGCCTCTGGCATCTCCACCCGTCAATCCCACACCTGATTCACTAAGCTTTCTTAATTTACTCACCCAAGACTAATTTCCAGAGCTACAGTAGGTTCAGCACACTACTTTTTACAAATTTAAAGACACATCTCTATAGTGCCCCCAAACAATGACTAAAATATCTTTCCTTCACCTACCCACTTGCACTGCTACTTTAAGTATGGAAGTTAAGCAAAGAATTGACTAAATTATTGGAAAGGATGGTAACAAAAATAAAACAGTTATATTACACTTAGGAACAAATGATGTGGGAAAACTAAACAAAAAGGACATCTTTTACAATCTAACTATGTTAGGAAATCACTGGAAAACAAATGGTTACAGCGTGGCCATCTCAGGCATTTTGCCAGTACCCACAGCCAAAGCAGACAAAAATCATACAATACACTGCATAAATATAAAGCTTTCTGATTAGTACAGAGAGGACGGTATAGCTTTCATCAACAACTGGGGAATGTTTCACAAAAAAACACCACTTGTATGCCAAGGACGGGGGCAGAACTTCTACGTAAACAAATCCTCAAATGCCTAAACAAAATGGATTTAAACTAAATAGGAGGGGGCATACCCACAGTCAATATCGCCACATGAACAAGAAATCAAAGTAAAACTTGCACAAAACAGCACTCAAAACATAAACAAAATAACATTAACTGCATACTGATAAATGCAAGAAGCACTGAATTAAAACAAAAAGAACATTAACTGCATATTGATAAATGTCTGAGGCACTGAATTAAAAAAAAATCTAATGCCATAGCAATTATGGGAACCTGATGGAAAGAGGGCTGTACCTGGGTAAAAATCTAAAAGGATACATGTTTTTGTACTGAGACAGAACAGAAGGGTGAGGTGGGGGAATCGCCATGTTTGTATCTGAGAGTCTGAAACTAGTCGAAATATCCAAAATAAAAAATGATATTAACTAAAGCCCAAACGGAAACCTTGTGGGTTAAGTTAGCTGATTCCACATCTTCACCTCTAATTGTCGGGATATGTCACAGACCACCTGACTCCAAGCTAGACATTACCACTGAATTTTATTAGAAATAGGAAAGGCAAGTGAATCTGGTGATATTGTCTTCATGGTGGTCGTAAATCTAGGTGACATAAATTCGGAAAATAACACAGTGCTGTCTGTTGCTGGGAAGGCTTCATTAACTACCATGGAGCAACTTCCGCTGAAACAAAATGTAAATAAACCAACAAGAGGAGATAAAATATTGGACATCATTCTCACTTCAGAAAATATAAATACAGAAAAATGCAACATTGGAGCCCCGTTATGCAACAGTGACCATAACATTATACTCTTTAGCATAATAACATGAAGACCTACAATAAGATGATTATCACCATGGTTTTCTTGTATAACAAAGCAGACTTAAACAGCATAAATAAAGAAATAAAAAGCATAAACTGGCACAGATTGTTGGCAAACAATGAATTAAACTGATTGTGCACTTTGTCCCTCACAGTTGTTCACTGCTGTATAAAAACGATTATACTGCATTAGCACATTCACTGATGCCACTGTATGTACTCATTATCCTGTTATGTAATGCTGCATCTGTATCTATATTTGTTTTGTAAGTTGTTACTCCCCACAACCCACTTCCCCAGGCTACACCTGAAATAACCCCTGGCCCAGTGTGCCTTTCCTGGTTACCAACTTTTAAACAAATAAATAATAAATAAAATAAATGACACGTGGGAAACTTTTAAGAAAATTCTACTTAACTGTACTTAATGTATGCACTATGTAATACAGCAACAAACAGAGAAGGCCAAAATGTCTAACAAGAAAAGTCAAAAATATAATTAACAACAAGAATAGAGCATATAAAAAAAAACACATGAATAAAAGAGACAACATCTCATGGGCCTTACCGTATATAAACACTTGCTTAAAAAAAATCTGCCGGTGCAGCAGTTGGATTCCGCGACAGCGCCAGCGACCCGGGTTCGGGAACGAGCTTGGGTCGTTGGAGGGCCGGCCTGGGGGAAGACAACTTGAACATCCCACAACTGCTCATTGTCTCCAGGGAGGGAGGGCCATGACCTGGTGTCGAGTGACCGCTGGTGGAGACCAGGGGTAGGACTACACGTTGGATTCACTGCTGGGCAGTGCGTGACAGACGTCGGCTAATGCCTTGACATTCGGACGTCACGCACCTAGGAAAAAAACAGGAAATACCACTCGCTGGCCGCTGGATGATGGCTCTCTGTCCCCGAATGCCCCCAGTGCCTTCCCGGGGCCTTCTTCTCTGCGGCAGCATCCCTGGGCCCTAAGTAGAGAGAGTATGCTGGGATCAACCCCTTTCTCCGGTGCCTCCCCCCTTGGAGGAGGGGGACCCGCCCGGCGAAAAAAGGATACGCCGGGATATCCCAGGGATCAGCTGAGATCCATGGAGTTAGAGGAGGGCTGGATTGGGACAGCGGGGGACTTGTGGAGCCTGAAGGAGTGGGGGCCAGCGAGTATGTGGAGGACGGAAAAAAAGAGTACACAAAAAATTAAAATCTAAATATGCAGTTAAAAAAAGTGTAAGTAGATTTGGAGACAAACATTGCTAAAAATGCAAATAAATAAAACTATAAAGCTTTTTTTGCTGCATCAATTCACTAAAGAATCAAAGAAAAACTATTGGTTCAATCTCAGATGGCTATATTACAACTAGCAACCCAAAATAAATGGCTAATATATTTAATAATGATTTCTGTAAAACATACACAATAAAATACAAAAACATAACTGAAAGTAATACTTTAAATTCTTCAAAAATGTTGAGCCCCAGAGAAACTATTCGGAAAAGTTTACAAAAATTAAAACCAGACTAATAGCCTGTTCCCAACAACACAACATGAAAAATGTTGAAACTTGGGTCTAAAAACAACCCCAACGAAACTTATTTTCAAAATCAATCAACTCAGGACATATACAAAATGACTGGAAAAAGCTAACATCATCCCAATCTATGAAAAGGGTTGTAAGTTAGGTTGTATTGCACCTAGGAAAACAAAATACCCCTACTCCCTCTGTGGAACAGTATTAACTTGTACCCCTCTAATGAACTGGATCTTGATATAACAATTTCTGAAAATTTTGAGCAATCTGAACAAACAGCAGGAGCAGTTACACAAGCAAAAAGGGTTATATTGGCAATAAAAAGAAATATTAGATCTAGGGTCAAAACCATATTTTTTACTCTATATAGAGCATATGTATGGCCACAGCTGTCTGGTGCCCTTATAAATGTAAAGGTATATACAAAATTGAGATGGCACAATGGAGAGCAATCAGGCAATGCACAATCCAATGGACAAACCTTACACAACTAGACGTACAGAATTAAAACTGGAACAGAGATGATTAAGAAATGTATTAACATTATATGATATAATGATATATTTCAAGACACACACTTTCTATTAGAACAAATATCGACAAAGCAAGGCATTATGGGGATAGAAGCAGCAGTGAGTGGGATCAGGAGAGCAACAGAAATGGAGCAAGAGGGAGGGAGAGGTACCCCAGGGGTGTCACATCTGGATAAGGATAAAAAGACCAGTAAGGTGGGGGGACAGATGATGCTATCTCCGCCAAAAGGGTGTGGATAGCCCTCAAGGCCCTAAAGAAAGACAAATCTCCTGGGCCAGATGGCATTCATCCGAGAGTACTATGGGAATTGGCGGACATTCAAGTTCAAGTTCAAGTTTATTGCAGGAAAACTCCATTGAGCAAGCTCATTCACAAGGAGGTCCTGTGACATAAACACTTAAAGTACAAACACAGATAGGTAATAACAGTAGATACATGAAATACACTTTACATGATGCAGGCTGGATATACATACAAGGGTACCACACAGGGTGACCGAAGGTGGTAAACATTGATATGAGACAGGGAAGCTACTTATAGGTCGCATACTGATAAATGAAACATGATGACTGGTGTGATTTGATTTAATCAAATCAAATCAAATCAAATCAAATATACAGTATTTTGGCAGCTAGGACAAACAACAGTCTACAACTGATATGGGAGGGAGGAGAGATTTGATAGAGTAGCAGTGGAGTGTAAGCAAAGATAAAGCCAGGAGTAGAAGGGGAAGGGAAAGCAGTTAATATGACAAATCAATTATACCTACCAGTGGATAAATATGGCACACATGGGGAAGGAAGAGACTTAATGACAGTTACAGGTGTCTTTTATTTTGGCTGAACTTAGCGATTTGTAGAAGTTTATTGAAACTGTGCTAGTTAGTTTCAGTACGGTTTGTAATTGATTCTAAATGGAGGAAGGGCATATGCAATAGCACGTTTACCAAAGGAAGTCCGCTGCCCTGGTATGTCAAGCATAATAAAGTCAGATTTTCTTAACGAGTATGCACTATGCAGATACTAATAAGGGAAGAGAGATAGCTTGGCAATTTCTGCAGGAGCAGTTTAGAGTCCATAGCCCAGCATGGAGCAGGCGTCTAGTAGTAAGGGTGTCCAACCAACAGCTGCATATAAGTTACAGGTGCGAACGGTAAGGGAGTTGGTAATAAACCGTAACGCACGGTGATAAAGGATGTCCAGTTTACTTAGATTTGCAAGAGTGGTGGAGGAATAGATTACATCGCCATAGTCAGTAGGGGAGAAAAGTGGCCTGTACAAGCTTGTTTCGAGTTTCAAGGGGGAAAAGGGGCCTATTTCTGTAGAAGAAACCTAACCTTGCTTTTAACCTTCTAGAGACATCTTCGATGTGGTCACTGAAATATAATTTATTGTCGATCCAGATACCTAGATATTTAAATTTGGTTACAACTTCCAGAGGCTCGTTTAGCGTGGTGACAATGAAGTCTTGGGCAAGAGTATTGGGGGGGCCTGAGACAGCACTGCAGGAGAATATCATCGCTTTAGTCTTCTTGGCATTGAGCAGAAGCTTTGCCTTTATTAAATTATGCTCAAGTTGTGCGAAGTCCGCTTGAAGCACTCCCTTGACTTCAGATAACGATGAGCCAGAAGTATACAACACAGTATCATCTGCAAAAAGTGCAGATTGGACGGATATGTTAGCATCTAAGTCATTGATGTACAGAGAAAACAAGATAGGGCCTAAGATGAATCCTTGGGGACTCCTCTGCAACTGGCAAGGCAGCAGAAAAAAGCCTTCCGCTTTACTTTTGGAATCTTCCAGTTAGGTAGCTAGAGAACCACTGGGTGGTATGGTATGTGGCACCCAACTTTGCAAGGCAATTGACTAATAGTTTGTGATCAACAGTATCAAAAGCTTTGCTGAGGTCCAAAAGACTGCACCAGTTACCTTCTTAGCATCTATAGCAGAGATCCAATCATTGGTTACTTTGCTAGTGCAGTGATTGTGCTATGATTAGCCCGGAAGCCAGATTGAGCTGGGTTAATGAGAGAGAAGGTTTCAAGTGAGATTTTAACTGAATATGGATCAGTTTTTCGTGAACTTTAGAAAGGATAGGCAATATGGAGATAGGCCTATAGTTGTTTACATCGCATGGGTCACCAGATTTAAATAGAGGGAGGATATGTGCTGATTTCCAGCAGGACGGCACAGCAGCAGATGTAATGGAAAGATTGAAGATGTGGATAATTGGGGCAGTGAGATGGGCATAGCCTGACCTTAGGAAAAAGGGTTCCAAGCCATCGTCCCCTGCACTTTTTGGTGTCTAAGTTAAGAAGAGAATCTCTACTTTTTAGTTATCTCACAGAGTTGGAAGGGACTGGGTCCAGGACTAGATGTATGGGAGGGTATGCTGGCTCACCGCAGCACCAGCATAAGGTGACGAATCAAAAGCTAATCCAGCTGTGGCAAAGTGGGAGTTAAGTTCCTCCAGGATTAGGGACTTGTTTTCCACATCTTGCCACTTGTGACTATCTTTGTTGGGACAGAGGGGCCATGGGTCATCCTTCTATAGCTTTGATAGTCTTCCATATTTTATGAGGGCTACTTAGCTTGTTCAGAGTAGAAATATAATAGTTAGCTTTAGCAGAGCAAAGTTTTTCACACAGTTATTCCTGGCTGTTCTAAAGGCCTGCCAATCCGAAGATTCTTTGGAATGTCTAGCTTTAGCCCAGAGCTTATCTCGAGCTATAAGGGCTGCCTTGAGATCCGAGGTGAACCAGGGATTGAACTGTTCCGCACTTACTTTGATGAAAGGGCATGCTTATTTATTATTGTAGTGAGTTTGTCATTAAGGATGCAAGCTGCCTTGTTGACATCTTTGGCTAGGTAAAGATCTTGCCATCTGATCATGCTCAGGTCAGATAGGAAGTTTACTGCACTGAATTTGCGAAAGGATCTTTTGTTATAAAGATGGGTTGCAGCCGGGCCTTAATTTGAGATCCTATGCAAGCAACAATTCCATGATCGCTTCATCGCTGTGAAACACTGCCAAATGAGATATTTTGTGTGGATGGGTGGTTAGTACCACATCTAGAATGGAACTATTGGCAGTATTTAGAGTGTTGTTCCTAGTAGGTTCTCTGACTAATTGCCCAAGACCTAGCTCGTCACAAAGGGATTTGAGGCCATGTGATTTAGGTGACAGCCAGTCCATATTTAGATCTCCTAGAAATATTGTTTCAGTTTTTGCATCTGCGAACACGGATTTCAAAAGATTAAGGACTTCATCACCACCAGACGGGGGTCTATAGCCACCTAGGATAGTGATACATTCCGAGGAGGGAGATGAAGGCTCATGCTAAACTAACTCAAATTCCTTGGCTAGAGATTTGCAACTAATATTGGTGACCAAGTACTTAGATTTGGCATAGATAACCACACCTCCGCCTCTAGACTCTCTATCTGCTCTAAATAAATTGTAGCCCTGCAGTGATATTTGTTGATCAGTGTTCGTCTTTTTTAACCACGACTCAGTAATTATGATAAGGTCTGGGTTAACGTGTGCAGCCCAGGCTTGCAGCTGTACAAGTTTTTTAGGCAGGCTTAAAATGTTGACCATCATCATTTTGAGACCTGTGGCCTCAGCAAAATCGATAGGCGAGGTAAGCTGTAGGGGGGGGCCAGGGTTGAGCTCCACATTTCCTGAGCAGAGAAGAAGCAGAAGTATAACTTTCTTTAAGGAGCTTATAAGAATGGAGACTGCTTTTTTATTTCTTTGCGGCAACCCATATCGTGCTGCGCAAGAGGCGGCGCCACTGTAATGACAGTTGATTGTGATCAATGTAAGTGCTTGGGTAGACATAGGTGAGGACAGTAGCAAAGGGGTGTAGGCTAACCGGGGGGAATAGGCTAAAAGGGGAGAGGAGAATGACAGAGTGTCTGCACGGTAGACTGTTATAACATTAGGTATTGATGAGGTACATTGGGAGAACTGAATTGCATTGAGGTACTTCGAATTGTACTGTATTGCTGAAAACTCTGCACCTTAGGAGCAATAAAAACACAATAAGGAGAGCCATGGTCCCAGATTGAGTGGTCTCGTGATTTGTATTAGTGCAATATTTTCTAGGCAAGATATTTGCCCACCTAGGTACCCATTTAAAACATAGATGAGAAAATACAGCAGAAAGGGGAACAAGGAGATCAGGAGCAGCTTAGTTAGTGGCCATCCACCCTTCAGACTCAAGTCCCCTTGTAGCAGAACCGGGAAAGAAGTAGAATGATAATGCAGGCCATATTGCCCACGAAAGAATACGGTGATTTATGTAGAAGACCAAGAATCCCTCTAGTGGCAGGTCTGTATAACCTGCTGATGGAAAACTAGCCAAAAAAAAAAAAAGGTAGGACATACTGGCTGCACCCCTGGCGGAACTCTTCAACAGGTCACTTGAGACAGGGAGGGTACCTAAGGATTGGCAAGAGGCACATGTGGTGCCAATCCATAAAGAGGGGTTGAGGGAAGTACCAGGTAACTACAGACCCATCAGTTTGACCTCGGTGGTGGGAAAATTATTGGAGAGTATACTAAAGGAACGATTGGGGGTGTACTTGGAGGAGGTGGGAGGTCTGGATAGTTGGCAACATGGGTTTGTGCCAGGTAGATCATGTCAAACCAATCTTGTGGAGTTCTACGAATGGGTAACATCAGAACTGGACAGGGGAAAGCCTGTGGATGTATCATGCTTGGTCTTCAGCAAGGCGTTTGACTCTGTCCCCCACAATGGTCTGGTAGAGAAACTGATGGGGTTAGGAGTAGGCCCTTTGATGGTCAGATGGATTGAAAACTGGCTAGCTGGATGCACCCAGAAAGTAGTGGTCTGTGGGGGGGCTCTTGAACCCTAGAGAGGTTGGTAGTGGGGTACCGCAGGGCTCGGTCCTGGGTCCGATCCTGTTTAATGCATACATATCGGACATCAGGGAGGGTATAGGGTGTGAAATGAGTCTCTTCGCTGATGACTCCAAGATGGGAGCAGTAGTTGAGAGAGAAGAGGGAGGTTGGCCCTGCAAGGGGACCTGGACACCCTGGAAAGCTGGGCTCACACATGGAAATTAAATTTCAATATCACCAAGTGCAAGGTGTTGCATCTTGGGCAGGAAACCTAACACAGGTACACCTTGGGAGGGAGGCGCTGAGGCTCTCAATAGGGGAAAAAGACCTAGGGGTCATGGTGGATGCACGTATGAATAACTCTGAGCAGTGCAGGAGAGTGGCTAGCAAGGCAAACAGGATGTTGGGATGCATCATAAGGGGGATCACCTCTAGGAGCAAGGAAGTGATTCTGCTGCTGTACAATGGACTGGTTAGACCACACCTTGAGTACTGTGTACAGTACTGGAGACCACACCTGAAGAGGGACATACAGCTCCTGGAGAGGGTGCAGAGGAGGGCAACTAAGATGATACGAGGGCTAGGGATTTGACGATGAGGACAGACTTGAGGAGCCTGCCTGTTTTCATTGGAGGAGAGGAGAGACAGGGGATATGATTGAGGTCTCAAGTACCTCAAGGGAATAAATAGGGTAAACATGGAGGATCTTTAGACTAAAGCAGGGAGGTATCACCAGAGGGCATGGTTTGAAGTTGGAAGGTGGAAGGTGAGGGGGAAAGAGGAGGAGGTTTTCACTGAGAGGGTGGTGGACCCTTGGAATGCACTACCTGGTGAGCTGGTTCAGAGATCCACAGTGGAGGGCTTCAAGAGAGGGGTGGGACAGAAAGTGGATATATCAGATGATGGCCTGTCCCAGGGGGGTGGGGATGGATGACAGGGGTTTCTGGAACACAAGGGAGGGGAGGGCCTCAGCACCCAACTAGGGATCTGAGGTTCGAGCAGACTCGATAGACCGTAAGGCCTAATCTGCTGGCAAATAGTATGTTAGTATGTTAACTAAACCTCGATTTTAAACGAATGAATATATGAGAGGTTATCCACCTCAGTTAGCTGGAACATTCTTTTAAACAATAAAAAGAAAATATTTTTTATGCACCACATTTTAAATCCATGGTACTTGATACCACTAGCAATAATAATAAGCAAAAACAAAACATAATTCCAAAATAAACTGGATGTTAACATATTATAGCTAAACCTGGAGCAGTATGGGTTAACTTTCTTTTTGTTCCCAAACTCCTTAGTATGAGTACACACTGAGGGACAGACGAGAGAAAGAGAGAAGACATGACAGAGACCTTCAAGTTCTAGAAAGGAATAAACAAGGTAAATTGCAATGAATTATTTAGCAGGATTAGTGGCTCAAGAACACAAGGGCACTAGTGGAAACTGTTAGGGGAGGTTCAAAAGGAACATGGGAATGTTTTATTTTACAGACAGGGTGGTTGAGCTGTGGAACAGTCTGCCAGCTGATGTCCTGGGCACCAAAATCCTAAATAGTTAGAAGCATGGTTGAGACGGAGTGAAGGGCTTTAGTGATTGCTCAGGGTGGTAGCAGAAGGGCAGAAAGCATGGGAGTGGATAGTGTGGGTTAGAACCCTGTATAGTCAGTAGGTTACCCCATGGTTTATAAGGGATACAGGCACACTGGATAGACCATTGGTCATTATCTACGTTTCTATGTTTCAGTTATGCAGTATTCCCCTGGGCCTTGAAAAGTTCAGAAGATGTAAACACGCCCACAGGACTGGAACTACTGCATATCTGTTCCTAGACTCAGTATCCCTACTACTCAAGATCTGACTACTTTGTTTCATGGGAGGAGCTGAGAGATTCCAAGATGGCTGCTGCATGCTATGTGTGCTGAGGAGTAGCTGCAGGAGCAGAAGCTGCCTAATGCTTTCTGAGCATTGTTAACGGCTCTGTAGACAGCCTTTCCAGTCTTTCTTGTGCAGTCATTCTGAGCAATTTGTTCTGCCCTGTGTGCTTCTGTTTCCCCAGGTGAGCAAGCATGAGGAGTCCTGAGGTGGAGGAACCGATGCCTCCAGAGCGTCAAGCAGTGTGCCTCACGGGAGGTTGCTACACTAGGGCTGGAGCATTGGGAGGAAAATCTGAGGTCTAATGGAATCTGTTTTTACCACTCCCTTGTGTTCTGTATGCCTGAAACTATGAGACCCATTGGAATTACTATCTTTTCTAGTTTTTTTTAACTTCTGTGCTGCTGTGCTACTGGTTTACTGTCCTATCGTATTATTGACCTTCTGAAAAATATTGAGCTTCTGAGTTATCGAGCCGTTGAGTGATTAAGCGATGCAACTGAATGGGACTCTTCTTCTGTGGTTGTGTGTTATACTCTGCTAAAGAATACATTGGTACTCACTGGTCCAGGAGTGGTGGGGTGGAGCAGTGGAGAATCCTGGGTTTGCAGTTTGTTAACTTACTGCACCTATTGAGTTTGCACTTGAATTTGGAGATTAAGCCCCTGTGGATGTACTCTACATGTCCTGTTTATATATTTCATTTTTTTTTATTTACTTAGTGCGGGTAATTATATTTATGTTATATTCATATTTTCACAAACTCCTGAGGTTCAGATCAGGTGAACTACAGGTGACCTACGAGGGGTTTAAAGTACGTATGCGTGGCGTTCTGAAACAAGAATCGCCATCTTGCCTGGAAAAGTGTAGCTGCTTTTCTGTGAACCTCTATGTTGAGGTCTCTAATTTTTTTTTATCAAAATATAATTAATGGGTCCCCATTTTTTCCCACAGGGAAACCATTCCATAATTGGCCATTATAAGGGAGCGTTTATAATAGCAAACATGCACACCGTTTCCCTCGCTCTGTGCATGAGCCTAGTACAGTGTGTCCCTTCCTGCCACTTGCTGCTTCCTTGTCACCCGAAACAACTGCCAGAGGAACTCAATGGTACGTTATTTTAAAAAGGAAAAAAAAAAACGTTATTATTTTCAGCACATAGGGAATGACAAAACGTCTTCTATCTCAGACAACGAAAGTGTCAGGAACTGCCGAAAAATGGAACCGGAGCGTGGCCACACTGGAACTTCTGGTATTTCATATAATTGCTGCGGTGAAAAAGGGAAGACCCAACAATTATAAAAAATAAAATATGGGGTAGTGTGTGTACACTTGAAGTTTACACACCTCCTCGGTGTTAGATGCTTTATAAACCCCTCCAGCTTCGCATTCGGGGTTTATGTAGCATCTAATACCTCATGGGGTATAAACTTCTCGTTACACACACCACCTTACCATACTTTATTCTTTTTATAATACTTCACTGCAATTTTGCTGTGACTTTATGGCTGCAGCTGTGCTCCTGAGAAGTCTTGTGAAGTGCTCACTGCTTTTTAACTTCAATTTCTCTTCAGTGCCTTCATTGTTTCTAGTAAGGTAACTTTATTTTAACTTCGTTCTGAGACATACGTTTTGATATCATTAGTTTTCCTTTTTGTGTTAAGATTAATGCAACTTAATGAGCCTTGTATTTTCTGTTTGATTTTTTTTCAGTTGCTAGACTTTAACAATTATTATATTATATGCTGTGCTGCTCAGAATTGTGACACAACAGAATCAACAGAACTGGATATTAAAATAGGCAATTTAAGTTGATATATTCACCCTGGCAACCTTAAGGTATTTGATCAAAAGTTTCTTTTATGAATACTAAGCCTTTCTTGAGACACTGAAGACAAAGTCTGATATAGTTATTCTTTTTATGTTAGGCATCTGGTTGTGGTTATGGCTGTGGCCCTAAACCTCCCCCTTGCTGGTGTGGAGTGTTTCTAATTAATTTCTGCAAGAGTTACACTTTCTCTAGTGTATGGAAACGGTGCTATACACTGGTTAACAAACTGAGAAGGTTTTATACAACTTAAGGGACCTGCATTCGGACATTCCTTAAAGCTGCTCTTCCTTCGCTGTCATGCCACTGCATTTCTCTTTCTATCCTGGGTTTCTAACTAATCCTACCTTGAGAGAGAAAACTTTATTTTTTTGCATTTTTATATTAATTTTAAACAAATATGTACAATGTAACTGAGAGCTCTACTCCTTATAGCTCTAAGTCTTATATGATGAGGGCTAGAAGTGGTAAACTATCTTGAAAGGAGGGTGAACAGGCATTTGAGGATGTAGCTGGTGATAATGGAACCAAAAAAAACCAAAACAAAGATACAGCTAAGAATGAAAAACTAGCTGTAAAAAATAATAAAAGTACTTGAAATAGTAACAGGACCTGCATCAATTCAAAGAAAAGTGCTAAAAAATCAATCAGTGTTGTTCCAATTGATGCAGCTCAGAAGTTGATGGCAACACATTTAACAAAGCAAAAAAAAAAATACTGATTTAGAAGCAAAGGTTGCTAGAGTCACCTCAACACCTTGTCAGACTAGTGATAATAAAACCCTATAAGTTGACTTAATTAAGGAGGGAGTGAATATAATAAAAAATACTGAGCACATATATACTTTTGATTCAAATTCAATGAATAGATCTCCTGACCTGTTAATTAATAGCTTTAATGACTGCCTCTCCCCAGTTTCCTCCAATCAAAGGCTAAAAACAGAAAAAGGTTATTTTGGGGGAAAATCAGAACTCACTTGACTCCAATCAAGACTCACTGGTAACCTCATTATTTTACAATAGTCTCCCTGAGGTTACAGTTATTCATGATAAATCAACAGCACATAGTAAGAACAGTTAGTGAGATTAGAGATTATTTACAAGATACAATAAGTGGATTAAAAGAACTGGCAATCAGAGTACAGTGAATAACGAAAAGAACATCTGCCTACTCACATATTCTCCTGTTATAGGTGAGAATCTTGTGGAAGTACCAAAGAACCCCCATGTGGCAAACACTGCAATTATGAAACAACTAGTTATTCTCAAAAATGAGATAACCGATCTAAGGCAGGGTTTTATTTAACTCCAAAAATTGATTAGTGTTTTGGTCATAAAAGTGCTAAAACATTGTGAAAATGCATAGCACTTGCCTCACTGTGTTTAACAAACATAACACTTCTAGAAAACCTATATAAATACTTTCTGTACAGTTAGCATTGTCCCAAGAAAAAAACTGCTAATCAATTATTTAAAACCCTGTAAGGGGAGAAGTTGCCCTAAATGCAGTAAGATTAGAAGAGCTCTTTGCATTTCAAAAGAGAAATCAGAGAGCATGTGACTCTCAGTCTCTGTCTGTGATCCTATACAGCAAATTTTGAACTTGGAAGATGCATTCATTAATCTTACTGGAGGGAAAACTGTGAATACGACATCTGAAAATATTCACATGAACCTTGTTTCTGACAGTGATAATAGGGATGATTGTTACATAGTACCAATAAAGGAGAGGAAAACAGCTGATAGGGCATTAAAGGAGCAAAACGTGTAAAACTTAACTGCCCTAAAAAAAGGGTAATAAGGGACAGGTAGGGGAAAAAAAGAAAATACTCAAAAAATCTGTGTGGTAAAAGTGTGGCAAGAATAAGACACTAGAACAGAAGCAAGATATTTCACCACAGCATGTTAATGTGAAAGAGACAGTTACTCAAACTGTTTCTCGTATTAATCAAAGAACACCCATTAGTGCTAATACTAATTTGTTAAAACCCTTCCCCCTTGTTGACTCACAGGCAATTATTACTCTTAGGGGGTTCATTATGATCCTCTGGAGAACAATGAGGCACTCATAATCTTGGTTACTATGCTATGCAATGACTTACTGAAGCTGGACATAGTTATTGAAGACATAAATATTTTTTTGGTTTTGTTAAGTATTGATTTTCCTATTTGCTCGTTATAGCATTGGGCCACAAGGGGCAACATAAGCCTCATTATCTCATTGCAGTCTGCTTACTTAGTGAAGATGATATATCTATCCTTTCACTCTTTTAACCCCTCTCTTAGTAAGGCTCCTAATTTTCTTTCAGCACACTTTTTCTTCCTTTTACTCAATCAATACCTATCTCACTTACGCTAATTTGATATCTTGACATATTGATATATTTGATATCAACGCTGAGTTGATATCTTGGAGGTAGAAAACTTGGTTTGCTGGCCAAGGCACCTAGCTTCACCTGAGCTCTTTCCTTCTAAGACTGCTTGAAAGGCAGAGTAGAGAAACTTACCAGAGCAAGGGAGAAGGATTAAGACTTAGTTTGGCTAAACAGATTTACTGTGTGGTGGTGTTTTTATTTTCTACTCACAGGGATTGCTACTGTTTGTTGCTAACATTTCATTGCTTTATTTTTTCTCTGATTCAAATTGTTGTTGCTGGTATACCTTCTTCTGCATTATTACAAGGTGTGCCTACAGGTGTGTGCTAACAGATTACTGCTGTAATCTTCTGATTCAGATTGTCTTTTGCAAGGTATATCTTCTGTTACTGCTTTATTTTTCTCTGGAGCAAAGTGTTTCTTACAGGGTATATCTTCTCTGAAATTATTACAGGTGGTGCTTTACAAGTTTTACAGTTTTATCTAACATTAGGATAAGCTTTCAGGGTTACTGCATTTGTTGTTGACTGATTGTTTCTGCTCTTACCTCCTTGTTCTTTCGTCCGTGGTTCTTCTTTTAGGCAGGGGAAGGGCCCAGCCACCCACCCCATCCCCAACCACCCCATGCTACACTCCTTTTATAGGGTACCACAGTTGTGACATTTCCTGTGGCAGAGCAGGAAGGGCGGATCAGTGGGGCTCCACAAGGTGATCTCATTTACAGGGGCACTAGTAATTTAACTTGTTATAACAAGTTAAACAAAGCACAATTAAACCATTTACTTGCATTTTTTCCCTTTTTTTTTCTTCTAATTACTCTGACTAGGTTACAAACCCAGCAACTTATTTGGAATGGATTTCATTAACTGCAGGTACTGTGGAACAATTTTCAGAAGGACAGTCTTACAGGATTTAGGACACTGTCCTACATGCTGGGCCTTTGGAGATCTTAGGGCTCAGCTCCGGGCAGCATGGGCAGAGATTGCACGCCTCAAATTTCATATTGAAGAGGAAATACATTATAAGAACCACCCACCATTTCCACAGCATCCAACAGAAAAACCTCAACCGCAGAGGGTAGTTGGTCCAGGAGGTTGGCAGGTGGTTAGGAGGAGCAAATCAGGTGCCCCATCACTCTCTGCTCTCCATCACATTGCCTCCAAAAACCATATAAACACTACAAACAGGTATCTGCCTCTATCTCTGAAATCAAATAAGGACGCAGAAGTCACTGCAGAGCAGGACACTGCAGCACAGGAGCTAGCACAACAAAACTCACCCAAATCAGGAACCAAAACTAAACAAGCACAAAGGAAATCCAAAAACTTCTGATCATAGGAGACTCCATGATTCGGGAGTTGATACCCATCTCCAGCCAGGGTGATGGTCAGATGTCTCCCAGGTACATCAGCATGGAGAGACACTGACCGCATTGCTAAAATTGTTCACAAAGCAGGAGAAAACATTGATGTCCTAGTACATAGGGACTATCATCTCGCCAGCCGTCAGTTGTGGAGACCAAGGAACACCTGACTAGGCTGGGTGACAAACTATCATCTATTTCATCGCATCTCCTCTCTGAGATCCTGCCAGTCTGGGAGAGGGGAGCAGATGGACGGAAGGTCAGAGAAGGGGAGATAGGGAGCTAAACACGTGGCTCAAGGACTGGTGCCAGGAAAAAGGACACAGATTTGTAGGAACTGGCAACAGTTCTGGGAGCAAAGTTCTTTAAATTTGATGGACTGCATCTGACTAAAGAGGAGTCAGTTTATTGGGGCAGAAGTTTGACGTCTTTGCAGAATATTTAAACTAGCAAATGGGAGAGGGGTGCAGCACCCCATACGTCGAATGGGAAGAACACCCCTCTCCCCTCAGCTAGTGGTCAAACAGGAATTCAGCGTGTTTGCCGCTCATTTGCATCACCAGGTAAGAAAAAGGTTTGTCTCCCCATACTATGCACAGGGTAATGCCAAACTTCACCCAACAACTAACACACCAAAATCTGGCCAATGGAAAATCATGTACAAATGCTCACAGCCTGGGAAATAAGATCCCAGACCTGCAGGCAATAATGTCAGAGGCTAAACTGGACATAGTAGCAATTAGTGAGACATGGTTTACCAGTAACCACACTTAGGAGACTTCAGTACCTGGCTATGTATTGTTCAGAAGAGACTGAGGTGCAGAAAGGGGGAGGAGTGGCCCTGTATGTTAATGAAAATATCAAAGCTACAGAAATTCAGAATACACATAAGGAGCCAGAAGAACTGTGGGTCACCCTGAAACAAGAAATGGGACAGCCATAAGAACTGGGGTTGTCTACAGGCCCCAGACCAGAGGGAGGACATAGACACATTACTGTTAGAAGATATACAAACATGACAGCTAAAGGGAGGTTCTGATAATGGGAGACTTCAACATGCCAGATACAGATTGGTCAATACCAGCAGGAACATCTGCCAGAACTAGACTCATAGTGGATTCCTGTAGGGGAGGGCCTCAAACAACTGGTACAGCAACCCACAAGAGACAGGGCTATCCTAGATCTAGTACTGACTAACAAAGAAGGGATCACAGATCTCCAGGTAGAAGGTCACCTGGGGGCCAGTGACCATCACATGGTATGGTTCAATTTGGCTACTACATCTAAATCATCCCATTCCAAGGCAAAAATATGGGACTTCAGAGGAGCTGACTTTGATAAGATGGCCAACAGAGTTAAGCTAGCCCTGGCAAAAAGAAACACAGGTGAGGGGTACAGGCAAAGTGGGCAAGCATTATGATGCAATACTTGAAGCAACATCCCATTGTGTTAGACAGAAAAGGAAGTGCAAAAGAAGAAGGAAACCACTTTGGTTCTCAAATACAGTAGCAGAAAAGGTCAGAGCCAAAAGGCTGGCCTTCAGGAAATATAAGGAACACAGCGGGATGAAGATAGGAGGCATACCAAACTGCCCTAAGGGAAGCAGGTAAGGCAGTAAGGCAGGCAAAGTCCCAAACTGAGGAAACACTAGCACGAACAGTAAAAGAAGGTGACAAGACTTTCTATAGATACATTAGTGAAAGGAGAAAGTCCAGAGGGGGTATTGCTAAGCATAATGGAGAAAAGGGAGCATGTGAGGAGGAGGAGGACCCTGTAAAGGCATCTATCCTAAATAGATACTTTTGCTCAGTATTTACTGAAGAGAAGGTAGGGCAGGGCCCACAGCTCAGCATCATGGACACAGGGGGGAAGGAGATGAGTACTACTCCCTTCACAAAAGAAAGGGTCCTACAAGAGCTTGCTAAGCTCAGAGTGGATAACGCAATGGGACCTGATGGCATACATCCCAGGGTACTTAAGGAGCTAAAGGAGGAACTAGCAGAGCCATTAGCAGAATTGTTTAGTGAGTCTCTGAGCACAGGAGAGGTCCCAGAAGACTGGAGAAGGGCTCATGTGATCCCGCTCCACAAGAGTGGTAGCAGGGAGGAGGCGGGAACTACAGACCGGCCAGTCTTCCTCAGTAGTGGGCAAGATTATGGAGGCACTCCTTAAGGAAAGGATAGTGCAACACCTGGAATCCATAGGGCACAGGATCCAAGACAGCATGGGTTTACAAAGAAAGGTCCTGTCAAACTAATCTCATAGATTTCTTTGACTGGGTAACCAGAGTGGTGGACCAAGGGGAGCAGTTGAGTGCCTACCTTGACTTCAGCAAAGCTTTTGACACTGTTCCACATAGAAGATTGATAAATAAGCTGGGTAGGCTCGTGTGGGTCAGAAGTTGGTCAACTGGGTGGCAAACTGGTTGACTGGCAGAAAACAGAGAGCGGTGGTAAATGGTATACAGTCAGAAGAGATGCAAGTCACAAGTGGGGTACCTCAGGGATCAGTCCTGGGGCCAGTCCTATTCAACATCTTCATTAGTGACCTTGCAAATGGACTAGAGGGTAAGGCTTGTCTGTTTGCAGATGACACCAAGATCTGCAACAGAGTAGATGAGCCAGATGGGGTGGGCAGAATGAGAAGAGATCTGGATAAACTAGCAGAATGGTCAGAAGAGTGGCAACTAGGATTTAATGCAAAGAAGTGCAAAATCATGCACATAGGGAAGAGAAACCCTGAAGCCACTTATAGGCTGGGAGGGGAGTTGCTAGCAGTCACAAAGGAAGAAAGAGACTTGGGCATCATCATCACCACTGATGACTAAAATCATCCAAGCAGACCTCTAAAGTAGTAGGTAAGGCTAGGGGTGTTATGGTGTATTAGTAGGGGTATCACAAGTCGTAAGAGGGAGGTAATAATCCCTCTGTACAAGACATTGGTTAGGCCCATCTGGAGTATGCGTGCAGTATTGGAGGCCACACCTTCACAAGGCATTAACCAAATTGAGGCAGTCCAGAGAAGGGCAACCAAAATGGTGTAGGGACTGCATCAGAAGACATATGAGGACAGATTAACGGAGCTCAATATGTATACCCTTGAGCAAAGGAGGAGAGAGGTGATATGATCGAGGCATTCAAACACCTTAAGGGCATAAACAGGGTGAAAAGAGTCTAACATGTTTAAATATAAGAAAAAAGCAGGACAAGAGGACACAGCATGAGATTAGAGGGAGGCCGATTAAGGGGGAATGTGAGGAAATTCTTTTTCACAGAAAGGGTGGTGGATGCATGGAATGGCTTACCACAAGAAGTGGTGGCTATGAATACAGTGCAGGGCTTCAAACAGGCATGGGATAGGCATAAGGTAGCAATACAAATGACTATGAATAGATAGGTCACTGACAGAGCAAAGGCCGATGGCACATTTATAAGGTAGAAAAAGAAATGGGCAGACTGGATGGGCCTTGCGGTCCTTATCTGCCGTCAACTTCTATGTTTCTATGTTAATTCTCTTACATCACAGTTTTCTTCGTTTTACTCAGTCACTACCTATCCCACAAACAATTTTCCTTTGTCACCTGGTTTTTACCACAGAGTCATTTCTCTATCCACCACTAAAATAATACCCCAACAGGGGTAGGGTTGCCGACTTCAGAGTCGAAGGTACTGGGATCTAGTCTCGGGCAAGGAGGAAACACATAGGCACTACAAGGGTGTGCTGTTTCCTGGTAGTGATGTATCAATATACCTGTGGCTTGTTCCTGGTACTGATTTGGTCTAAGATTGAGGGGGGACAGCTCAGTGGTAATGTGAGGAAATATTTTTTCATGGAGAGGGTTGTGGATGCATGGAACAGCCTTCCTGAGGAGGTTGTGAGTCAAAAACAGTGGTGGATTTCAAGAATGCATGGGACAGTCATAAAGCAATTCTAGGGGGTGGGGGTAAGAAGAAGTAGGCTGTTGGTTAACTAGGATCTGCAGCTTATCCATTAGGTAGGGAAACGGGCAGACTGGCTAAGCGGTCCTTATCTGCTGTCAAATTCAATGTTTCTATGTAACCCTCTTTGCTACAGGCTGCAACCCCAGCAACTACACCTCTGCATCAGCCACAACTCACTAAGCTGTTAGCTTACCTTAACTTCTTAGTTTCAACTTTTCATGTCTCCTCTCTGATCTTCCTGCCACCCCCCCATCTAGTACCCACGCCACCAATCTCACTTATACACTAACTAGACATGTCGGCCAGTAACAACATGGCCCCTTTCCACTTTCTTTCTTCTCCTATCTGCCTGGTTTAGCACCCAACTCACAGTGCCATATATAATTTACACACAGTATATGGTCACACCTCAGGGCACGCTACCACTAAATACAACACACACCTGGGCCACTGAACCCACCCCTCTCACTTGCAGCCATACAAACCAACTCCCTCAAACTGCATACCACCTACTCCAACTATTTCTCACCCCCATTATCAATACCTCTCAGAACTCAGAAAAAATTTAACAGTCAGAGACAACATAATACGTTTGAGTCTCTTGTGCAAATATTTATATAGGATTGCACTGCTTCTCCTACTATTATCTGGCAATGTTCACCCTAACCCTGGTCCCCCACATGCCCCTAAATGTCAAAATAGCAATCATAGGCCCCTAACAACAGCCTCCATCAACATTCATAGCCTAATACCCAAATTTGATGACCTAGGAAACACAGCATTGACCTGATGTTCTATCCCTCAGTGAAACTTGGCTCTCCCCAAAGATCCCTTACACTGCTATCTCCCTATCTGGTTACCTCCTGTTTAGGCTAGACAGGATTGGAAAAAGGGGAGAGGGTTGTGCTATATATCTAAAAGATACCTTAAAAGGCTACGCCCTTCCCCTAGCACCCCTGCAAACAACTCCCAAGCACTAGCAGTCAAAATAATCCTTGGCCAACATGGCAAATCACTTACCATATCATCTGTCTATATCCCTCCACATTACCAGGTACCTGGCTTTAAAATGATAATTGACTAGATGGAAAACCTTCCCCACCGCACAGAGACAGTGGTACTGGGCAACTTCAACATTAACTGGCTTGCCCCTGAAGCAGGCCCATATAAAGATACTCTTGCAGCCATCGGCATTACTCAAATGGTACCCACTCACACAAGAATCAACCACAGCCTGACCAGGGGCCCTCCAAGCCGGGTAAGCTTGCTGAAAGCCTCGGGGAACAGTTGTGGAGCCCCGATTGGCCCAAACACTCGCCGGGAGTCCTGCTGATTGGCTGCCGCTTTATGGCTCGCCTCGTGATTGGCTGCCTGGAGATTCAGTTTTCCGCTGCTGTTCTCTCAATTTTGCCCTGCTTGTGCACTGTACCTGCCTCTCTAAATTTTCTTCCCATACCACCCCCGGCCTCTATTAAATGCTCTTCCCCTGAGAGCTAGGACAACCCCTCTTACTCCTATTGCAGCAAATCATGTTAACCACGCCCATCCCTTAGCCCCCTTCACCAGCCAACCCTGCCTCTTAAAGCAGTCACCTTATATTTGGTCCTATCCATCCTGTATAACAAACTCTTCAAGGTGGCATTTTTACTATCAAATAATGCCACGTAATGGAACTATTCTGTTGAGCTGCCTCTTCCTACTAACCTATGCTCTAGTCAGAATCCCAGTTGCCAAGATGCACCCAGGCCAAAGCTCCTCCCCTAGCGACCACCACGCTCTGCCAACTCCTAATAAACAATGGCAACACACACAGAGGGGATGAACACCATAGGGCCTTGCCCTTCCACACAACAGGCTCCGACCAGAGATTATGTGAGAGTGCCTCTGAAGCTGTCAGCTAGAATGATTATCAACGTTGTTTCCCCAATCCACTATGCTGGTTGCCCTCATTTATCCATTACCAAACATACCCGGATCAGGCAAAGCCACAAGCGGCTACTAAGCAGGCTAAGTCAATACTTCAAGAAGCTATTATTGCTTCTCCTACTCTACTCTGGAAATGTCGAACTGAACCCAGGCCTGCCTGCTTCTCTAAGGACCCCTGCAAACCTCCATTAATACAAAGGTATCAGCTTCCTCCACATGAATGTTTGTAGTCTCCTCAAGAAGCTTGAAATGATCCAGACCTGGGCCTACATGCATCTCCTGATTTCCTTATATCAGAATCTTGACTTACACCATCAACCCCAGACAAACATATCAATTTACTGGGTTAAACACCTACTGATGTGACAGACCCAATTTTCGGTCACAGTTGTCGATTGCACCTCTAAGGCCAAAGAATTTGAATGCCTGGCACTAAAGTTAGCCCTTTCCAATGAAAGGCTCTCCTTGTTGCTGCATGTTACTGCCCGCCATCTGGTGGCCTAGCCCTCCTGCTGCATCTCCAAAGCCTAATCGATTTAACTAACACTGAGCTTATCATAATGGGGGACTTCAACCAAAATTGGAATAACGAGAGTTCTAAGAAGCTCAATGACTTCTGTGATACAAGTGGGTTGTCACAAATAACACCCAAAGTCACCAGACCCAATGGAAAGATCCCTGAATGAAGCTACCTACTAGATCTCATGTTAGTCATCA
Organism: Neoceratodus forsteri; assembly: GCA_016271365.2. NCBI lineage: Eukaryota > Metazoa > Chordata > Ceratodontiformes > Ceratodontidae > Neoceratodus > Neoceratodus forsteri. The sequence continues at coordinate 1,079,144,748 of CM057454.1, read as the reverse complement.
AACCCCACAACTTTTCACACACTGGAGTCTTCGCTAATGACCTAAGTGATCACTGTGCCATCGCCTGCATCAGACATACACCCCAAATAAAATCTGCCTCCAAATTCAATTTGAAAAGATGTCTGAAAACGTTTTGCCATAATGCCTTCCTGAGAGACCTGGGTAACATCAGATGGCAGGATTTCTACCTAACCCCCTCACTTACTGAGGCCTTTAATATCTTCCATAGCCTTTTAAAAGACCTAATAGACAAATATGCTCCCTAAGGCTGATCAAGACTAAAAAATGACCGCCTGGTTGGTTCTCTCCTACTCTGAAGAAAGCTCTCAAGGATAGAGATTTTTGGTGGAAAAAGGTGAGGAAATCCCGACTGGAGGCTGACTGGATAGCATTTCATACCTCCAGAAATGCTTGCACTAAATTAATTAGATCTAAAAAAATCTAAGTACTTCCAATCTGAGCTGGAAGACAACAAAAATGATGCTACCAAATTTTGGAGCATCCTCAAAGAAGTTGAAGGACATACTACTGACGACTCCCTTCCACGCAAAATAGTGTCCAAAGGGTCTACTTGCCCAGACAGGTCTGCAATATTAGACTGACTCAACAAACACTTTGCTACAGCCTGGTTGGCCTTTGATGCCTCGCCAATCAACAAGATCAGCCCATCAGGGGACCACATTGCTGTCCCTAATGCTAACCCCAGCCACAACCAATCTCATCCCTCCTCTTTCAGCTTCAATACAGTCACATTTAAACAAGTAGAAGATCTTCTACTGTCATTGGATACAAAAAAAGAGTGCCGGAGCTGACAATATTGAACCTTACTTCCTAACACTGGGCCATTGCTACTTAATGGCCCCCATCACCCACTTATTCAACATCTCCCTGAAGCAGGGCGAGCTACCTGTGCTCTGGAAAACTGCACATATCATACCCTTGTTTAAAGCTGGTGATCAGAGTGACCTGAACAATTACAGACCTATATCCATATTATCTACCCTATCAAAACTATTGGAAAAAAATCATCAACACCCAAATTAGAGAGTACCTGGAGTCACAGAAACTGCTAAATCCTGCACAGTCCGGATTTAGAGCCAAACACAGCACAGTTTCTGCCCTTGCAAAAGTAACCACTGACTGGCAAATTGCCCTAGACTCCAAGAAGTATGTGTATGCCCTCTCCCTTGACCTGAGTAAGGCATTTGATACCGTGGACCACGATATTATGCTTACCGCGCTGTGCAATATCGGCCTTGATAGCTCTGCCATTAAATGGTTCACCTGTTACCTTATCAACAGGTTACAACAAGTTCAAGCATCAGGTGATTTTTCCCCATTAAAAACACTTCTACGAGGTGTCCCCCAAGGATCCATCCTGGGTCTGATCCTGTTTGCAATTTATATCAACAACCTTGATGCAACAACTGTCTACAGCTAAGGTGCACATATTTGCAGATGATACTGTCCTCTACACTTCTAACTCATCCTTGGATTCAGCCTTCGAGGACCTACAGCAAGACTTCATCTCTCTCCAGCATAACCTTATCAAATATAAGCTCCTACTCAATGCAAAAAAAAACAGCCATGATCCTCTCACCTAAGGCAGCTCTGGGACCAACACACAAGCACATGATTCTAACGATATTGGATGAACCCCTTGAAATAGTTGAGCCCTCAAATACCTAGGGTTCTGGCTTTATAACAAGCTCAATTTCCTGTGCCACCTAAATGAGGTTTCAAAAAAATTAAGGCAGTGGTTAGGCGTGTTCTACCATATTAAGCACCTACTTACCAAAGAAGCTAGAAAGAGATTAGTGCAATCCACATTTCTACCCTTACTGGACTATGCTGACTTTCTCTACATCCATTGCCCTTCCACTGTGTTCAGCAAACTTGACATGCTCTACCACTGGGCCATAAGGTTTATCCTAAACCAGCCCTCTCACAACCACCACTGTATACTGTACCAAGAGTTGGCATGGTCCTCCCTCTCTACGAGGAGGAAAAGGAACGCTGTTCTTTGGTTCTTCAGAGCCTTGTCCGACAAACTCCCTGCTTATATTTCGAACTTCTTTGAATGTGCCAAGGAATCTTATGAGTTGAGATGCTTCTCCTTACTCTGCTACTAGATACCCAGAGTAAAAACAGCCCATGGCGTGGCTGCAATCAGTTTTTCCCTTCCGTCCTTATGGAACGCCATGCAAAGTACATTTAAATTCTCATCCCTTCCCGGTCCATTCACTTTCAAAGCTCTATTAGCTAAATACCTTAAGGAAACCTGTAGCTGCTTTAAGTGACCGGGTACCTGTAGCCCCTAGTATCGCTCCCGCATCTGACATCACTGTTATCACCCCACTTATCTCCATGCGTGGGGGGTGCCTAGCACTTATTAATCTCTCTCCCCTTTCCCCTGCCCTCTCCCTCCTTCCCCCCTCCCGCTTTATATACATGCTCCTCTCTTACCACCAGTATCGCCTACGATTCCAACATCACTGTAACCCACTCAATGTCATCTCCCCATGAGGGAGCACCTAGCACTTATTAGTCTCTCTCCTCTTCCCCCATTCCCCCTCTGGTCCTTTACATTCTCCCCTCCTCTCCCCCCTGCATACTTTTCTTCTTAACGTTATAGCTGATTTTTACCGACGACTATCTAAGTATTACATTTTTTACCTCTTGAATTTACTAATTATGACCTTATTAACAATGTTAGTTATGTATGTATTGGCCTACTAGTTATGACCTCACATTTACATCTCCTATGTTATTTACGTATGTATAGGCCTAAATATTCCTCCAAATGTACTATGTCCTTTCCTTGTTTTCCCTACTTTTTGCCCTTGTTTTGTATTTATGTCTAGGACCACTTTGAAAACGAGCTTGCTCAATGGTGTCTATGCCTAGTTAAATAAATAAAGTTTGATCGATTGATTAACAGCTCCCCTCCTTGACCTGATCCTCACCACACACCCAAATAGAATCGCTAACACCATAGTTCTCCCAGATTCAATAGTGATCACTCACCAGTTATGTGCCAATGGTCCAACAAGACACCCAAACCTCTGGTTAAATTTACATACCAGTGCATCCTAAAAAAGGGAAACTCAAACAGTTTCAAGCCTTCCTTGCTCAAAGTGACAGGTCCCCCCAGGTACATCCAGTAACATGGATCAAGCACTAAACTACTTCATCGCACAATTTAACGAAGCATGTGACAAGTTTGCCCTATTCCAGAAAAGAAAATTAAGGGGATCAACGAACTCTTGGATCACCCCAATCCTATTAAATTTGATGAAAGACAGAGACAATCTCGGACACCGTGCAAAGGCAACTGGCCGGCAGGGTGATATACAACTCTACAGAGCAGCCAGAAGTTTATATACCTGGGAAATTTGCTGAGCCAAACAGGCCCACTATAAGAGTGAGCTCACAAACTCCTGGGGAAATAGCCATAACTTTTGGGATAACATTAAAGATATTATGGGCAAGCCTAATAAAACACTCCCCCCACCTTGCATGACTGAAGTTAACAGAACTGCTATACAAGACCACAAATAGACTCCTTCAGCGTCACATTCACGGATCTTAGTGGTGTGCCCCCCTCGACTTCTTCAATGTTTCTACTTTGACAGGCAATGATAAAAGAATGCCCCCCCCCCACCAGTACCCCACCCTCCTATTTTGGGAGAGTCACCTTTGCAGAATCCAAAAAATACCTCCAAAAGGTGCTTGGTAAAGCCAGGTTTAGCAGTGTCTCCCTGGACTTAAAACTTCTTAACCTTTCATTTGATGTTGTCCTGAAACCTCTTTCCAAACTCTTAACTTTATCACTCTCCCTTAGGCAGTTCCCCCAACAATGGAAAGCTGCCATTGTAACACCTGTTCACAGAAGTGGTGGCAAGTCACAACTCTCCAACTATCGCCCCATATCAGTCCTTCCCCCTCTTTCTAAAGCCCTCGAGCGCATTGTCTTGGACCAGCTGTCAGAATACCTGGACAAACACAACATTCAATGTCCACAGCAGCAAGGCTTTAGAAAAGCACACAGCACAAACATTGGCCTTCTTGAGTACACTGATCAATTTCATAGGGCCTTCAATCGTGGCCACATACTTGGTGCAATTTACATTGTCCCAAGTAAGGTCTTCGACACCATTAATCACCAGCTCCTTCTGAACTCCCTCCCTGCCCTAGGCCTCTTGCCCCAAGTCACTAGTCAGTTTGGAAGCTACCTTGTGGGTAGAATGCAGAAAATCAAAATTTGTGATACTCTCTCTCTTAGCCTCCCTGTGCAGTCCGGGGTCCCACAAGGGTCCATTCTTGGACCCCTACTATTTAACCTCTTTATTAATAACCTTCCAACTGCCTGTAACAATAATATGATCCTTTATGCAGACAATGCTGTCCTGTTTTCATGCCATGTGGACCCCCTTGCTCTTTCCAGTGACCTACAGTCCAATTTTAGTTTGATTCACACCTGGTTTAGTCAGCATAAATTAATCATGAATTATAAAACAACAAGGCTATGCTGTTTTCCAGCACACACAACATAAATTGATCAGCCAACCTAACCATTCTGAACAGTCAAAGCCAACCTCTCAAGCAAGTGCTGGAATTCAAATACCTGGGGATTACCCTTGATAGCTCCCTTTTGTATAAACATCATGTCAACCAAATCGCTAAGGCTATAAACTCTAGGATAGGGATCCTCTACCAACACTAGCACTGCCTGACACCTGAGGTTTTGCAGTTAGCTGTAACCAGCTCAATCCTGTCTATCATAGACTATGGGTTAGTCGTCTATGTATCTGCTACCAACTCTACACTAAAAAGAATAATGATTGTGCTGAACAAGGCCTGTCAGCTTGTAACAGGTGCCGAGAAAAGAACCCATATGTGCGAACTCTACAAACAGACCAACTGGCTCCATCTAAAGGGTAGGATCTCTTGCCAGACCTGCCTATTCGTGAAAATAATTAGCCTTAGCCACACTCCCCCTGCCACCCAGTCTTTGCTAGTGTCTACAAATAACCCACGCTGCACGAGAAGTGCAACTAAACAGTCACACTGTGTTCCATTCTGCAGGGCATCCCAGGTGCAGTGCACCTTCTGCTTCAGAGCTCTTGCCTGGCTAAATGGCCTCCCCCATGAAACTGCTGTGGAGCAAAAGCTTGGCCCCTACAAATTTAAACTTTGGCATTACCTCACCTCTCTTAGTAGCTGTGATTGTTTCCACTAAGATGGCACGTCGTTCCTCTGACTCTTTACACTATATTTGGCCACCTTCCTCAGGGTCTCATACCCTCTTTCCCCCAGTTCTCAAACTGCACAATCCTCCTACCAACCCTCCAAGAGGCTCCCTCACCCTGTTAACTCCCCTTCCCCTTTTTTCTCTCATCCTCTCCTCCTCCTCCTCCCCTCCACACCCTTCTTTGTACCTCTTGCCACTACTTGCCCTTATTGACAATGTCACTGCTATGAATGCAATTTGTTGTTTATGGACTACATATCCTATTTATTGTTTCCTACAATCCTACTTTGTTTTATCCATTTCTTTGTCTCCTGTAAGCCTGTTACCCCCTTGTATTTACTTTTGCTGCATTCCCTACAATGTATGACCCTGAACCTTGTAAATGTGTAACACCTGCACTTATTAACAATGTCACTGCTGTGATTAATATTTGTTGTTCTTAGACTGCATATCCTGTCTCCTGTTATTCTGTAATCCTGTATCTGTACTTTCCATTTTTTGTCATACATACCTGTTACACTACTGTATTTATCATTACTGTTTACACAGCAAGGTTTGACGCAGAACCTTTGTAAATGAACCTCTGGTTCAAAAGTACTTGTAATTCTAGAACTCAGTAAATAAATAAATATATGATGTCATAAGAACAAATGAATCTGAAAAGATGACATAGTATTGGCCTTTTTAAAAAATGCTCGAGTTGCTCACCATGTCTGGAGGAATTCAGAAGAATTAAGTAACCATCATTTAACCATGGATTACCCAGTGCTCACAAAGAATCTTATTCAAAATAAAGTTTGGGCAACAGTGACAACCAATGAGCTATCTTAACATCCAGGATCTGGTATTTCAAAATGAAAAATTGACTAGTCCCACAGATGTAGTCCTTTCAATCTTTGGATTAGCATACACAGGATGGGAAAGTACAGAAAAACTGAAAATGATGGTAACACATGCATTCTGCAACATTTTAGGTTTAAATTTTTATGAAAATGATATAGTGAATGTTGTGAGGGTTTTTAGATCTGGTTCAGAAGGTGGACAAATTGATGTTACCTTGGTGCATAATCAGCTAGCAGGCAGTATACTTGCTGTGAGTGACAAACTAGATAAACTTGGGATCCGAATAACTGATTTTAATTATTGCTGGGAAAGTTTGAGAGATGATTGTTCCCCAAGAGGGTCTGTGGTGACAAACCCAAAAACTACATTTGGAGTCGAAGTTAGTAATAGATTCCAAATGCTTGCTGAATGTGATAATTGACTGGTAGATACACATGAGACTATCAATCATGAGCTAGACAGTAGGGTAGTCAATCTGGTACGTGAGGTGAAACTGGGCACTGAAGAACCTGATGATTTCATTCAAAAATATTCTAATAGATTGAAAATAGTTACATGGAATGTTGCTAGGCATATCATAAAACTTTCTGATTCAGAATATGTAGATTTTTAAAAACACTTACATAATAAATCTTCAGGGGAACATAAACATGGCATAATAAGGAACAAGTGAAAGATATCCACATAAATGGTTATCAAACTATGCAAAGCATAGCACAGAAACAGGCAAACATGGGTAGATGTTCTGGTGGATTAATTACATACTGTATATTAAAATCTCAGATTACATTATGGTTATACCATATAAAGTTTTTAAATATTATATAATGTTAGCTTGAAGCTGAATAAGGATATAATAATATTAGCAAATGTATATAATCTTCCTAAGAAGTCAGTTAATTATGAACATACACTGACAGCATATCTAGGGAAATTGTGAATTTTCAAGCTACTTACATTATGGGTGATCTAAATATAAGATATGGTAATACTATAAGTCAGGTGGATAATGACCCGAGGAATTATTAAAAATCCATGAAAGGGTTTCTTCTGATAAAAAAAAAAATACAGACAGTAATCATAAATTGGAAAGTTACTTGCTAATCTAGATTTAATAATATGTAATGGAAGATCAGAATCTGACAGAAAAGGGATGTACAGTTGTATCAACCACAGAGGTACTTCCTTGGTGGATTATGTCATCTTCTCGCCTTATGATTATTATAAATATCAAGATCTAAAGATAATAATAAGATCAGAAAGTGATCACTTCCCAATAATTACAGTATGGAAAATTGAAACAACACTGCCTACAGTATGCCAAACCTCTTTTGAAAGAACAGATAATAAAAAGATCAGGTGGAATACACTTAACTTGGAAATTATAACTAATGTAATGACCTTGTTTCAAGAACAACTAAATACAATAATAGATAAAGAATTAGACCCTGAAAAAAATTTATGAAGCTATTATAAATACATATGATCTGGTTATGGCAAAATACAAGAACAATTCTACTTAATCTATTCCAAAATATGATAACTGGTTCTGTAAGACCTGCATGCAGAAAAAGAAAGAACTTGCAAAGATAACTCATACAGCTAAGAAAAATCCGACAAAAGTTAATTTACTGAATTTGAAAAATTATAGAAAGGATTATAAAGAGCATGTTAAAATACAAAGAGCCATAAACCAAAAAGATTGTTGGGGAAAAATGCTTACTGCTGTAATGAGAAGGATGACAGAACTTTCTGGAGATTAGTATCTCAAAGAACAAATATAAAACACAATCTGATTCGCATATTACCCCAGATCACTGGATTAACTATTATTCTGACATTTTTAATAATAAAAATTCGCAAAATGCTAGGGATACTAATTATGTTAGCAATCATCAGATCCAAATGGAAATTGATGAACATTTTCAATGGATCACAACCCAGGAGGTAATTACTGCTCTCAATAGTTTAAAAAAAAAACCAAAAAAACAAGGCTCCTGGCACTTATGACATTTGCTTGGATTTTTATTTAATTGATAGAGAATGGTGGTCGGAAATATTAACTGACTTTGATAAAAATATTATGTATGGTTATACACCTACTACATGGTGTGGAAGTCATATCATACCAATATATAAGAAAGGCAATGAATCCCTACATGAGAACTACCACCCAGTTAGTTTAATTGATACACTGGACAAAGTATATGCCAAAATACTACTTAACTGATTATTAGAATGGTTGACAATACGTGAAATTATTTCTCCTTTATAAGCTGGCTTCAAAAAGGGATGTGGTACCACTACCCAAATGTTTTTGTTGAACCATCTGGTAGAAAAATATTGTGTGATGAAAAAACAAAAACTTTTCATTGCCTTCATGGATTTTAAATTCACATTTGATTCTATTAACTAAGAACCTTTATGGTTACAAATGTATAATCTTGGTATTGATCCAAACTTGATCATTCTAATCAAACATCTTTATACAAACACATGGACAAAAATTCAGTATACCAACACTGGGTTACTCACTAATGAAATTCCAACAAGTATTGGTGTCCAGCAAGGCTGTGTACTAGCACCAGCATTGTTTAATATGTATATTGTTGAGCTGATGACCTTGTAAGCTCACATTTTCATTCACCAAAAATTGGTCAACAAGTGGTACCTCTATTTGGTATATGCTGATGATTTGGCTATTGTCTCATTATCCAGACTGGGCCTTCAGAGACATTCAAATAAACTAGATTCTGTGTGTAAAAAATTAAACCTCAAACCTAATCCGCAAAAAACCAAAATGATGATATTCGGTTCAAAAAAGAATTACAGTAAACTAATATTGGTGGGGTCCCTTCTGGACTTTGTCAGGGAATGTACTTATTTAGGAACAACATGCCTATCAAATTTATCTTGGAATAAGCATATCAAAATAATTGCTGATAAAATATCTAAAACAGCTTCAGGTTTTAAAAGATTTAATATAAAATATGGTGGATCTGCTATGTTTCCAATTATTCTGATTATTAAAGCCATAAATGCGAAAGTTATTTCCCAGGGGTTATATGCTGCAGAAACCTGGGGGTTTGCTGATACAAAAAAATATTGACATAGTTGACAATAATGTATATAAACAAATACTAGGGGTCCCTGTAGGAACTCCAAATACACTGGTTAAAACACAAGTAGGTCAAATAGCTTTGAAAGAATTATTCACATAAGAATAATTAGGTTCTGGTTAAAACTTAATTTATTGTCAGAACAGTCTCTACTAGCAAAAGCATTCATGGAAAATAAATTTTAGACCAAAATTAAAAAGCAAAACTGGCTGTTTAAACTTGAAGAATTGTTGAACTATTACAATCTTACATATTTAAATAACTGGCTGGATCTAGGGATTACCATTAGCGCAGCATATTCTAAAATTTTAACTGATATTGTAATCAATAAAGCAAAGGAACCAGAGTTACAATTAGTCAAAAGTATGAAAGTTTCTCCTTTGTTAGTGAAGAACACCAAAGAACACAAATTAAAATGTTATTTAACGCAAGTACACAACCCAGAGCATAGGAATATTATTACTCAATACAGATTCGAGACATTCTCTAGTAATATTCTGGCAGCTAGGTTTTCTAGGGACTCTACAGTCTCTGGGAATTGTCAGTGTGATGTAAAGGAACCTGAGAACTTGCATCATATAATTTTTAAATGCTCTTGGTATAAAGACTTTAGAGCAACATATCTTGGTGATGTCATCGGTTCTTTAGTGATGCCCATGCATTACATATTACATTTATTATTTAATTCAGAAGATCTACATATTTTGGAGAAATTATCTACTTATTTAATAAAGGTAACTCTGTTTAGGACAAAGAACATTGTATCTTGGGTAACTGAATGACTAATAAAATAAAAAGTATTGGAAGAAGTAAATAATTAGTCTTAGCTAACTTGATAGATATGTTATCTATTGGAGATGGTGATGATCTTATATGATGTTTTAAAAATCTATTTGTATAATTCTGCTGTTTTATTGACGTTTTTGTATAAGATATATGATGTCTTGTTTTATATTGTAATAGCGTGAATGCCAGTAATAAACTTTACTACTTACTACCCAAGATCTTTAGTCACAGAAATGTAGGAGCCAAATAAAACAGATCCCAATGGAAGTCATAACCAGGGGAAATATGGTGGGCTTCTGGGTATACCGAATGAACGCCATCTTGTAGTAAGAACTTACCATAACAGTAGATCTTCAAGAGAGGTTCCTGAAGTAGCTCGTCACATATAGGACTGCACCCCATGGCATCAGGACCACACGGCAAACTTTTCCAGCAATATCTGGCAGGGGTCCACCCACCTGCCATCATGTGATGGACGTCAGCATGACCCTATATAGTGGGTTGGTCCCCACGCCTGCTTTCCAGTTCTCCCGCTGGAGATCCAAGGAGGATGAGACAGGAAAAAGGATGAAATCCTGGAGCCCAGTTCAGAGTAGGCTGAAAGAAATGCAGAAAACTGAGGGAAGGAGGGAGGGAGGGAAAAGGTGATCTACTGCAGGAACCTCTCTCGAAGATCTACTGTTACGGTAAGTTCTTATGTAACTGTACTATCTTACGTCTCGAGGGTTCCTGCAGTAGGTCATCACATATAGGACTGAATCCCAAGCAGTCACTCTCAGAGAGACTGAGAGAGTCATGGGAGGAGGGGGAGCAACTGAAAAGGCAGAACAGGACTGGCCTAAGACAGTAGGACCTGCTGAACGGCAATGCCAAACCTGGCCATACACCTAAGGGCAATGTCCTGACTATAATGCTTCATGAAGATATGGACCAAACTCCAGGTTGCTGCTGCACATATTTCTGCTGCAGAAACATTCCTTAGGAACACTGTAGAGGTAGTCATACCTATGGTAGAGTGACCTCTGACTTCCCCCGGAAGAGGCTTGTCATGCTTCTGATAACAGAAGCGGATGCAGTTAGTGAGCCACTTGGATAGACACTGCTTAGATAGTGCTGAGCCCAAAGATTTGGGGGCAAAGGAGACAGAAAGCTGATCAGACTTTCTGGATTCTTTGGTTTGATGAACATAACACCTCAGGATCCTATGTACATCTGAAGTGTGAAGGAGAGCCTCTTCCCTATTCATGTGAACAGGATAATAAACTGGGAGTTCAACCATTTGGTTTAAGGTAAACTCAGAAACCACCTTGGGAAGAAACTTAGGATTTGTACGTAGGACCGCCTGGTCCTTGTGAAAAATCAAATAAAGCTCCTTACGCATCAGGGCCTGAAGCTCAGAAATCCTGCGAGCAGAAGTAATGACAATCAAAAATAGCGCCTTCCAGGAATGGTAGTGCATGTCACAGCTCCTCGCTGGTTCAAAAGGAGGAAGCGTAAGCTTCTCTAACACAAAATTCAAATCCCAAGGTGGGGTGGGGTTATGGATGGGGGTTAAAGATGGTGGATCCCTTTCAAAAAGGTCATAGAGATCTCCAACTGTGCCACGGGTCTCCTCTTCACCAACACATGGTAGGCTATAATGGCCAACAGGTGGACCTTAAGGGATGAATAAGACAGACCAGAATCAGAGCGGTGCAACAGATACTCCATAATCTGGGGAACTGAGCAAGTGAAGGGATCCAATCCTTTAGATGCTGCCCAAATGGAAAAACGCTTCCATTTCACTGCATAGGTGGATCTAGTGGAGGGTTTCCTCGCCTCCACCAAGACCTGAGTGACCTTCTAGGAGACCCCAAAATGAGACCTGATTATGTCTGAAGGAGCCATGCAAGAAGATGCAGGGTCCTGAATCCCAGGTGTACCAGCCTGTCTTGATCCTGAGTCAACAGATCATACTGGAGAGACAGAGGAGCTGGGGGCTCCACTATGAGCTGCTGCATTAGCGGAAACCAGATTTGCCTCAGCCAGAGTGGAGCTTTCAGGATCATTCGTGCTCCCTCTGCCTGGAGTTTGAGAAGTACTCTCTGCAGAATGAGAAAGGGAGGGAAGGCGTACAAGAACTTCCTTGTCCAACATAGCGACAACGCATCATGCCAGAAAGCACCAGGCTCTGGAACGAGCAAGTAGAAGCTGGGAAGCTTTGCGTTGAATGGGGAGGTGAAAAGATCTATGTCTGGGTGACTCCACCTCAGAAAGAGAGAGTCTCATACTTCCTGACTTAGTTCCCATTCATGAGTGTGGGATGACGTCCAATTGAGGCTGTCCGACAGGAAATTGCAAACACCTGGAACGTGCATGACTGTGAGAAACAGGTTGTGTTGGACTGCCCAGTTCCACACCCACATCGTCTCCCCGCATAGGGGGAACAATTGGGTGCCTCCCTGCTTGCTGATGTACCAGACCACCGACATGTTGTCCGTCTGGACCAACAGTGTTCCCTTTGATAGGATGGACTGAAAAGTCTGATGGGCCTAAAGGACTACCCTCATCTCCGGGATGTTGATGTGGAGAGACATCTCTAACAGGGACCATGAAACCTGAGTCCGGTGGTCCCCCAGGTGAGTCCTCCAGCCCAGACAGGAGGCATCTGTAGTGAGGGTCCAAAGAGGTGGGGGACTTCTGAAAGGAAGACCCCCCCCCCGAGACAAATTCAGGGGATCTAACCACAAGAGGAGATCCCTCTTGAGTGCACTGGATACTAGAACCATGTGGTCCAAGTTGTCCAAGCATTGATCCCATTGAATACACAGTGTCCACTGGGTGATGCTCATATGCAATCTGGTGAAGGGGACTGTGAAGATGGAGGCCACCATCAGGCCTAAAAGACGTAACAATGCCCTGGCCAGAAGAAATATGGAAGAGGCCACTAGGTTGACCTGCTCTCAAAGCACCTCCGCCCTGTCTGGGGGGAGGAAGGCTCTGCACTGGACCATGCCTAAGATCCCTCCGATGAACTGAAGGTTCTGGGAGGGGGTAAGAATTGACTTGGGGAGACTGACAGTGATCCCCAGTCATGAAAAGAGGTCCAGAGTGCATGAGAGTGAATCCAGAAGACTGTCCCTGGACAGGGCTGTCAAGAGCCAATCGTCCAGGTAAGGGAACACTGCTATACCCAGACAGCGTAAGGCCACTGTCACCACTACTAGGCACTTTGTAAAGACCCAGGGTGTCGAGGAAAGACCAACGGGGAGGGCTGAAAACTGGAAGCACCCCCCCAGAAGCAGAAATGCAGGTAACGAGGTGGCCCGGGAACACCTGAATATGCAGGTAAGCATCCTTCATATACAGTGCGCAAAACCAATGGTCTTTCTGCAGAAGAGGTAGGAGGCCCTACAATGTCAGCATGTGGAACCTTTTGTACTCAACAAACAGGTTTGGTCTGCGAAGGTCCAGTATGGGTCTGAGGTCGCCCATCATTTTTTGGGACCAGGAAAAAATGGGAGTACAAACCTTTTCCCCGTTGAGATAGAGGGACTGACTCTATGACCACCTTCTGTCTTAGGGCCCAAATTTCCTCCTTGACTAGAGGAACTTGGTGCGGGGAGTAGCTCGAGTGACTTGGGAGGAGATTCTGGTGGGAACTCCAAAAACTCCAAAGTGTGCCCTTTTGAAATGAGCTGGAGGACCCATGCATCTGAGGTTACATCCCTCCACTCTGGTTCAAAGATTCCATGGCCTGGATACAGGCCTCAAGCTTGGCCATGGTCGCTTTTTGTAAGGAAGCCATGTGCGCCACATAGTTAAGGGAGCAAAGGGCATGCGCAGTGGAGGAATAGAGCTTTTTTCCTAATTGGTCAAGCTGCCAGGGTTCCTTGTCAGGGAGGAAGTGCTCATGTGCTTTGGGGTAGCCGAAGTGATCATGAGCTGCTGCTATGACAAAGGAATCAACTTTGGGGTGAGCATCCAAAAATGAAATACCCTCAGGAGCATGATATATCCAGTCTACCTTCTTAGGGATGGCCGGGATAGAGTGGGGCAGCTGCCAGATAGTACTGGTGAGGTCTTCATGGGGAGCTGTCCAAGGGGGGAGACAGGGATAGGAGAAACAGTCTCTAAATACAAGTGTTCTGCAAGACGTTTCCTCTTTGGGTCTTGCTCTTCTGTATTCCAGCTGTTGGTCTGCTGGATAATACATAACAGCTCCGTGAAGGAGGGGTCCTCTAGGGGAGATTTGGGCGATTCCTTGCCTTTAGCAACAGAGGAATTCTCATCAGAAGATTCATCTGAGGAATCCTCCTCGGAGTCCAGAGTGTCATGATCAACAGGGGTTCCAAATTCCAGAAGAGTAACCTCTTGAGGCATGGTCCTGGAAGTATGCACTGTCGCGCTGACAGGAGACAGGGAATGAGGGGGAGGGGTGACTACTGGGGCCAGTAGATGCCTCTCCAAATTTGAGACCAACTCCAACCTAGCCTCCTTCCACCAGGATTGAATTAGAGACTGGAAATCCTGTTGTGGGGCCACAGGAGGGGGTGGAGGTGGAGGAGGCGCATGGGTGGGTGGGTAATGATAAAAGGGTGCACCCGATCCTTGGTATTGATGATGAGGGTAGCCCTGGTAACAGGGATAACCCTAAGGGTGACACCCCGAAAAAACTGAATGAGGCACAAAATCCAATGTCGGGCCAGATGGAGAACAGGCCAACATTTGCCCCAGATGTGGCAGATAACCTTGATGGGTAATGTGTGGCCGAGATGGGCCAGGGACAATATCCTGCATCAGAATACCCAATGTCAGAGGAACAGACATCAGCAGGGCAGGTGTCAGACCTGCAGTCATCTGAGTAGATGGCGCAGGGCCTGGTGTCACTACAACTTGCGTCAAGGTTGGACGCAATGGCCCTGATGGGAGGGGGTTGGACCCTATACCTGTCAGTGCCCCTGGCATCAGAAGGGGCATCAGAAGGCCACTGGCATGCTTGATTGGACGTCGGGTGAGGTGGCGTCAGCCCCCGACAGGTGAGCAACATCTGGGCGGTTGATGGAGACAATGACAACCAGCTTAATGGACGGGAAAGGGACTGGGTGGAGGAGGGTAGGACCCTCAACTGGCTTATCAGTCAGAGATGTGAGGGTCCCTGTCTGATCCTGGGGATCTGACTTAGCGACAGCCAGGCGGGCCTCGGAGGAGCTGGGGCCAACTTATCGGCAGAGACCAGGCATTCGCCAGAGGAGCCGGCGGACAACTTACCGGTGGAAATTGGCAGAAAAGCAGCAGTGGGGCCTGGAGAAGTCCCGGACACAGCCTGGACTACCACAAAGGCAGGCAGCGGGGGAACAGCCTTACTGGTCGAGGGCTTACTGGAACCCACTCGATCCAGATCCTCCAGACGGTCCCACTCCCGATGCTTTTCCTTGTCTTTCTGTTTCTTCTTAGACTGAGATGAAGGTGAAGAAGCGGTGTCCCTCAATCTCTGCATCTCTTTCTCTAGAGAGGCCATTCTGGTCTTCAACAGATGGGCCTCAAGAGCCTGCTGTCTCCATTTGTGGATGGCCTGATTGAAAGGCTGACAGTCAGGGCAGGCTGCAGTGTCATGATTTGGGCCCAGGCAGAAGAGACATTGATGGTGACCGTCTTTATGAGGGATCTGTGCGCCGCACTTCTTGCACTTCTTCTTTGTCTTCACTGCCGGAGGCAGAGAAGACATAAACAAAATGTAAATTGAGAATTAAACTTCAAGAAATAAAGGTGAAAATGGTGATCAACTGAGCAACGTTTACCGCGAGGTACTAAGTGCAGGTTGACGGCAGGAAAAAACTGGAAGGTGGGCTTGGAGACCGCCCACTATATAGTGTCATGCTGATGTCCATCACATGATGCTGGGTGGGCAGTCCCCCACCAGGCAATGCTGGAAAAGTTTGCAGTGCGGTCCTGACACCAGGGGGCGCAGTCCTATATGTGATGAACTACTGCAGGAACCCTCTCAAAGTAAGATCTACAATTACTGCAGCAACTGACACAGTGAGATATTTCCTGATATTTCTTTGATAACTCTAGAATTCCCTGCCTGCAGTACCTCTGTATGGCCTCTAGAGAGAATCTCTTTATAAATACTGTACAATGTTTGGAAATATCTGACCATGTCTATTGCTGCAACTGTACAAATAAGTAACTGCTACTTGTGTTGATGGGGATTCCAACTCACATGCAGACTACAACCAGCACTTGGGAAGCAGGAAGCTGGAGCTCACAAAGGAACACAATTCATGAGAACCAAGGAGCCAATGTGGAATTGTGGCTTAATTATGTAATAAGATAATAACATATGAATGATACACCAGGTACTATAGTAACCCAGACAACCTCAGCACAGTGGTATCCTAATGGCAGTTACAGATGGGCTACTATCTAATTTATTAATACAATATCATAATCCTAGCCAATGAGTTTAATAGTGTAGCTTACACAGTATACTGAAACACAGTGAAAATGAGCTTTGCTCAAAGGCGCTTCCTTTTCTTTTGGGAATAAATCTATTTTACCACTACTATATGCCCCTTAAAATCAGTCCTAAACACTACAGGACAGGAAAAAACGCCAGCTACAGTAATAACTGAGAGATATGTAGGACAGTATTCACAGTAAAGGACGTAGGCAAATTTTCCTGTAATTGCACTTGACTTCTTTATGCATACTATACTCTCCATGACTAGCATGACAGTCCATTCTACTCTCCTGTATACTGTATATTATATGAAGATCGTCTGCCCAGCATCCTAAGGGAATGGAGCAGGACCCACAATCTTATGTATTAATGGGACTACATTCATCAAGATTATCTCCAGAGATAACACCACTTTACCTTAAAGGGATTTGTTTACCTGTCATTGACAATGATGCATATATACATATAATAATGCTGAATACCATATATTACATTTATCGATGAGAAATAATAAAATATTCCTGAAAGGGAATTTTTGTGTTTTATTATGAGTAATCGCTATATTACTGTCCTTGTGCAACTCTCTGCCAGGAAGTGACATGCTCTACAGTCAGCTAGTGTCAGAAACACAGTAGTCGACCGACAGTTCAAACCTGTTCATATATTTAAAATAATATCTTGATTACCATGTTTCTGCTTAGAGGTTGTTTCTGAATTGACAGATTGTAATAAAAATGTGCTGTAGTCACTCGTGTGTTTTTTGGGGGGAGAGGGGGTACATTCCAGCTATTTCTACTGAATTCGGGGAGCCGAGCTGCTGTACTTTCCATCACTTACTTTGGGATGCGAGTACAGCTGTCAAAGTAGCCAACTACTGAGCAATTATTTACTGTGTACGAAATGTATGAATTCACTCATTTATTTTTTTTGTTCCATGAATAAAAGTTCATTCATTTTTAACTCCTATACACATTTGTAGATAGACAAGTTATGAGAATCCACTTCACGCACAGTGTATGTGCTGACAGGATGATTGCTCTGATCATCTTGACATCAATGAGATGTAACACACAATGACAAATACAGCACCTATTTGTGGCTAGAACAAATTCAGAAGTGTGCAGATAAAATTCCACATTTTAAATCAAGGCAAGTAAAAAGCAGTATTTTATAATTTATTTTTTATTTTATTTGATTGCCGGAATTACAGGCCTTTGAGTCAGCGACTCATTTACAAAGGCTCCATGTCGAAATAAGTTAAGACAAAGAACAAATGATAAACGTAGTTACTTTGTACTGGCATTATCCACGATGCACAGACAACCGCACAACTCACACTGCCTTCACAAAGTGTTTAAAAATGTACTGGCATAACAGTTGATGTTAGTTTGTTGCATACTAAGTAAGATCTGGAATAACACACTCTCTCTTTTTTTCTCAAGGTGCATTTGAAATGCTTGACTTGATTTGTAAATTATGAAAATGTAAATACACTTTCCGGTCTCAAATATCTCACTGCTATGATCGCTCTTATTCTGTCCTAGTCCTCTGTGTGTGTGTGTGTGTGTGTGTGTGTGTGTGTGTGTCTCTCTCTCTCCTTCTTTCTCACTATCTCTCTCTCTCCACAACTTTGACTCCCCTGTCCACTACAACACAGACTCCATCCTATAGCAGACTACCGGTGAGGGTTGACATCTGATCCAGTGTGTATATATATATATATATATATATATATATATGGGGCTGCAGAGTTCCCAGTCAGTGTCTATCCAGTCTCTAGTCTTGCATCTGTGCCAAATCAATCTCATTCTTTCTCAGTAAGATTTACTTTTGACAGCTGCTGCACTATCTCCCACTGACTCAGATGAAACATAGAAACATAGAAACACAGAAGTTGACGGCAGATAAGGACCGCAAGGCCCATCCAGTCTGCCCATTTCTTTTTCTACCTTATAAATGTGCCATCGGCCTTTGCTCTGTCGGTGGCCTATCTATTCATAGTCATTTGTATTGCTCCCTTATGCCTATCCCATGCCTGTTTGAAGCCCTGCACTGTATTCATAGCCACCACTTCTTGCGGTAAGCCATTCCATGCATCCACCACCCTTTCTGTGAAAAAGAATTTCCTCACATTCCCCCTTAATCGGCCCTCCTCTAATCTCATGCTGTGTCCTCTTGTCCTGCTATTTTCTTATATTTAAACATGTTAGACTCTTTCACCTGTTTATGCCCTTAAGGTGTTTGAATGCCCTCGATCATATCACCTCTCTCCTCCTTTGCTCAAGGGTACATATTGAGCTCCGTTAATCTGTCCTCATATGTCTTCTGATGCAGTCCCTGCACTATCTTGGTTGCCCTTCTCTGACTGCCTCAATTTGGTTAATGTCCTTGTGAAGGTGTGGCTTCCAATACTGCACGCAGTACTCCAGATGGGGCCTAACCAGTGTCTTGTACAGAGGGATTATTACCTCCCTCTTACGACTTGTGATACCCCTACTAATACACCCTAACACCCCCCTAGCCTTACCTACTGCTTTAGAGGTCTGCTTGGATGATTTTAGGCCATCAGTGATGATGATGCCCAAGTCTCTTTCTTCCTTTGTGACTGCTAGCAACTCCCCTCCCAGCCTATAGGTGGCTTCAGGGTTTCTCTTCCCTATGTGCATGATTTTGCACTTCTTTGCATTAAATCCCAGTTGCCACTCTTCTGACCATTCTGCTAGTTTATCCAGATCTCTTCTCATTCTGCCCACCTCATCTGGATCATCTACCTGTCGCAGATCTTGGTGTCATCTGCAAACAGACAAGCCTTACCTCTAATCCATCTGCAAGGTCACTAATGAAGATGTTGAAGAGGACTGGCCCCAGGACTGATCCCCGAGGTACCCACTTGTGACCTGCATCTCTTCTGACTGTATACCATTTACCACCACTCTCTGTTTTCTGCCAGTCAACCAGTTTGCCACCCAGTTGACCAACTTCTGACCCACCCCGAGCCTACCCAGCTTATTTATCAATCTTCTATGTGGAACAGTGTCAAAAGCTTTGCTGAAGTCAAGGTAGACGACATCAACTGCTCCCTGCTGGTCCACCACTCTGGTTACCCAGTCAAAGAAATCTATGAGATTAGTTTGACAGGACCTTCCTTTTGTAAACCCATGCTGTCTTGGATCCTGTGCCCCTATGGATTCCAGGTGTTGCACTATCCTTTCCTTAAGGAGTGCATGATCGTCGCAAATGTCATCAGTCCAGTAACAGAATAAACATGAAGTCAAATTACTATTACCGTTTGTGTGACAGCTACGTGTGAAAAAGCAGCAGATGATGAAGAAAACATTTAAACTAATGTAAACTGGTCTACTATGCTATTAAACCATTAAAGTAACACATATTCTCAGTTGATATAGGCAAACATATCCCTTTAACTAACAGATTCAGCAATCTGTCATGAAGTGGTATTAACATTGACAGTAATGTTCGCGAGTATAGGCTATTATCTTCTGGTTTGTCAATTTTTTTAATCTTTATTTATTTTGCAATTTATTTACCAGGGATAGCCCAGTTGAGATGCAACATCTCATCCCAGTGGGGTCCTGCTTGTACTCATCTCCTTAGCTAGGTGGACTGCAGCACTGAACATTTAAGTGACTTATCGAAGGTCACATGGTGCGCACTTGGCACTAGTGAGGTTTAAACCTGCGCTCTCCCGGTTCACAGATCTGTCCTCTAACCACAACAGCACACTGCCTCCTTAAGAGGTATAATATATAATACAGTACTGCACTACTATACTCATAATATAACTCATGTATTACATAGTATAATTCTGTATTACTCACATTAGTCCAGATAAAAGCTGTGGCAGTTGAAATTGACAGCATAGTCACCTCTAGCTAACTCAAGTCAGAGGAGTCCATGCTGTCCATTTCAAATGTGGTTGTTCTTATGTGGACTGGTACGAATAACAAACATTTTTTGATGAGGTCTCAGGGAAGGGTAGTCTTTTACAAGGGCAGACAAACATAATTTGACTCTTGAAAATCAGTAAAATACCATCACACAAAGCAAAAGTATGAAACCCAGCCTCAGACACAAAGGTTACAATCACTACTAAATACACTTAGCTGAGGAAAGCATAAGAAACAGAAACCAAATAATCAAACACAGTACAATCACACACAAGACAGACAACAATGACCATTCTAATCACTAGAAAGAAATCCTTATTCTCATTTGGAAGGCTAAAGCCTACAAGGGGAAGAACCATGTGAAACCTCCAAAACTCTTAATATATCTGAGAATGATGGCATACACACACATATGGAGAGGATATACAATGCATCCTCCATGAGGTCCACAGACTAGATATCTAGTCTCTCAGAAGGCAGACCTTCAGTTGCAGAAATTCCAAGGAAAATGAGGGAAGGCAGATAGGAACCTTCCTGCCCAGCCCCAGTACAACCCCTCTGAGGTAACATTTTTTACCCCTGAAGCTAGGACACTGACAGAGGCAACTTCCTGTCCTTCTAGAAGTCAAGTAAGTCAATCTGGGCCCCCATCAACTAGCTGATACTTGAACCAGTACCTCTAGATACGAGGACTATTCATGGGACACTTTAAGCAAACAGATGAGATTGTCTTCCAAGACCTTTAGGGAATAATTGCATTGGAAAGATACTGACAGATTAATGCCCTATCTCATAATTTATTAATTTAAAATTTTGTGATCAGGATAGGCACACCAGTCCAGAGCTCATTTGCAGGTGTGGCCCAGGGGAAGGGTTAAAGAGGGAAAGTGATGCAACCATAAATAAATACAGTAACTACAATTGGTGCATGTACCAGACCAATAAAATGCAAGGTGGAAAGGAATCTATAAAAAAGGGATGAGAGGAAGGGGATGGGAAAAAGGAACCCACTACTAAAACATTTATTACATTAGAGCTAACCACCAAGCTACAGTAGAACATGTACTAGTAGATAAGTGATCCGAACTATGCCAATTGAGATGAGTCCAGAGTTAAGTATCTAATTCTTATTCAATGTGTCTCTTAAGCCGCCAAGTCTATGCAACGATAATGTGATAGCAGTCATTTAACCCTGATGCCAGAGAGAATCTCTGGCTGATTATACCTAGTGTAGGAGATCAAATTCTGCACTCTTTTCCATAGAAGCTGGGCTCTGGGCTGGTCTCCACCACATGTAGTGCCACAAGAATGAGAGACAGAAACTGAGATGGCCACAGGCCTGACTTCCAAAACCTAACAGAAAGTCAAGACTCAAAAACGTCTGCATAGAGAGACCAAAGAACCACTGTGCCCTTGCACAAACCAGGATCTGTTAAGTCAGTCATCCAGCAGAAGATCAACCGTGACCCATCTCCAGTGGAGACAAGTCACTACTGTTTACATGCTGATAAACATCTTGGGGCTGAACACAGAACAAACAGCACAGTCTGGAACTATAATACTAACTTCCCCACCTGGAACTGTAAAATCAGACAATAAGACATCTAAATAGAAAAAAAGAACGTCTTCATCCCTAGGATTTCAGGAGTAGAAGAAAAATAAATGTACCTTCAAGACTCCATAAGGAACCTACCCCCTTCCCTGGGAAGATAATTATATGCCCAAGACTTCTTTCTTATGAGGCAATACCTTGAAATCAAAACATAACTTGTCCAACTTGAAATACAGGCTTTCTATGGTAGCGAGGCTCAACAGCCTGGCTTCTTTTGACTAAAAGCTTTTCCCCCAATTTGTGTGTCCTCTTTGAGTTGCTTGCCTTTGTTTTTGCAGTGAGAGCCACCCATACTGATCCATGGCAGAATAAGCCAGGTTCAAGCAGACCACCCTGATGCTTTCAGAGGCCGAAGTTGCTTACCCAGGTCCTCCAGTGGGCAGGAGAAGCTGCTGCCTGTCAAGTTATCCCTTCAATCAGCAGAGAGGACCAGGTAGGACGAGGTGGGTTTTGCCTTTTAAAGGTCCTGCTTTTCTCCCCACACTAACCCTTGACATGTTGCTTCTGTTGCAGGAGCCACCCAGGGTGATCCACAGCAGCAGGATTCACCACCAACAGAACCCCATCCCTCCCCGATACCTCCAGCAGCCATAGTGATTCATCAGAACCCCTCCATTGAGTAGCATGAGCTGCTGCCACTTAAGCTGTTCTTCTAACCAGCAGAGAGTGCCATGCAGGAAGAACAGGTTACTCACCTGTAACAACAGATCTAGGAGTGGTATATGCTGTTCATTCACACTCTCTGGCATGTCCCTTTCCCCTTTAAATCTCACCGGAAAGCCTTCAAGCCGGCTCCTCCCACCCATCCGGGTGGTAAATACCTCAGCTCCGCCCCATGATGCCAGATCTTAGCCCGCTGGAAGCAAGGTGGTGTGCCTAAAGCCACGGAGGTCGGGTGGGTGCATGTGGATGAACAACATATACCACTCCTAGAACTACTGTTACAGGTGAGTAACCTATTCTTCTAGGAACGTGGATATGTTGTTCATCCACACTCTGGCAGACTCCAAGCAGTTCTCTGGGAGGAGGGAGGCAAGGCGCACACCCTCTACTAGGGAAAAAGAGACTGGAGAACCGAGGCCCCAAAACCAGCATCCCAGAGTGACTCATGGTCGATGTGGTAGTAGGTAATTAAGGTGTTTGCTGACTTCCAGGTCACAAGCCCGACAGATTTCCTGGATAGGGATGTCCCTGGAAGCAGCTACCAATGCAGCAGTATGGTGGGCAGAGTGAGCTCTTAACTCTCTGGGAGGCTCCTTGCCCACCAACTCATAGCACAGACCTATTCATGATGTAATCCATCTTGCAATGGTCTGTTTGGCTGCAGGTCTGCCAGAAGTGGCTTCAGCGTATTTGACAAACAGCTGGCGAACCTCTCCCCGAATTTCCGCCGTCCTCTCCTCATAATAGGAGAGAGCACGTCTGAAGTCCAGAGTATGGAGCCTGTACTCAGCGTCCGAGGTGTAGTTAGGGTAGTATACCGGCAGAGTCAACACCTGGTTAAGGTGAAACTATGAAACCACCTTCGGAAGGAATTTCGGGTTGGAGGCGCAGGACAACTCTGTCCCTGTGGAAGACCAGATAAGGGGAGTCCACCGAAAGTGCCTGGAGCACCCCTGTCCTTCTGGCTGACGTGATAGCCACCAGGAAGGCTGTCTTCCACGACAAGTGTGAGAGCTCATACTTGTGCATGAGTTCGAATAGCTTGCCCATGAGCTTTGCCAAAACCAGCAAGAGATCCCATGGAGGTGGAGGATTATGCACCGGAGGGGATCTGTGATCCAGGCCTTTGAAAAAGCACCCAACCACTATCTCCTGTGCTAACGTCAGCTGACTGGCCCACGCCCGGTAAGCAAAGATGGCTGCCAGGTGCACCTGAAGGGTCGATGACTGTAGACCCCCTTTGGAGAGAGAGACACCAAAGGTAGTCTAGAATGTGAGCCACAGAGCAGGATAAGGGGTCCAGACTCTTACCCTGACACCAAATGGAAAATCTTTTCCATTTGAAGGCATAACACTTCCTGGTCGATTCCTTGCGAGATGCCTCCACCATGGTGTAGACATCCTCGGAAAGACCCAGAGCCTGGAACTCTAGCCGCTCAGGCACCAGGCTGTGAGTTGCAGGGATTGAAGGTCCGAATGGAATACCTTCCCCTGGTTTGATGATATCAGGTCCAGGCATGTACAAAGCCACTCCGGGGCACTGCAGCTGAGGCTAAGGAGATCTGGATACCAGAACTGGCGGGGCCAGTCTGGGGCTACCAGGATCACCTTTGCCTTGTTCCTCCTCACCTTGAGTAACACCTTGTGGATCAAGGGAAATGGAGGGAAGGCATAGAGGAGGCCCGGGGTCCACGGCCTCAAGAGGGCATCCCCCTGCAGCGAGCCCTGCTGAGGGGGTGGGCATGGTACAGACTCAGCTTGGTGTTCTCCCTGGAGGCAAACAGGTCCACCAACGGCTTGCCCCAATGGGAGAACAGATTGTAAGCTACCTCTGGATGGAGAGACCACTCGTGGGATGTCTGGCCTAAGCGGCTGAGAGCATCCACCACTTGGTTCGAGACTCCTGCCACATGGATGGCTAGGAGATCCACCTTCAACCAGCTGACGAGGGTCCAGATTCAGAGCGCCTCCTTGCATAGCAGATGGGAGTACGTGCCGCCCTGTTTGTTGAGGTAGTACATGGTCGTGGTATTGTCCATCTGGATTTGAACTACTTGACCCCAGAGCTGAGGAGCAAAAGCTGACAGGGCCAGTCTGACTGCTTTGAGCTCCAACAGGTTGATGTGGCATCGGGACTCCTCAGGGGTTCAGAACCCATGGGCCCTGCAGTTCCCCATGTGGGCTCCCCAGCCCTTGGGAGAGGCATCGGTCATCAGGACGACTGTCGGCACGGGGCAGACAAATGGGATTCCTTCCTGCAACCGGTCTGGGGCGGTCCACCATTGGAGAGCATCCCACATCTTCTGGGTTACAGTGATCAGCTGGTTGAAGTGACCATATCGCTGAGTCCACTGGGCGGCCAGCTCCCATTGGAGGGGGCGCATGTGCCACCTGGCCCAATAGATCACTGAGGTGCATGCCACCATGTAACCCAGAAGGTGCAGAAAGTCCCAGGCAGGGCACAAGTGCCCAACTAGAAATGATTGGGCAAAGGAGGAGAGAACCTCCACCCGGAGCCGAGCTCTGGCTTGACGAGAGTTGAGCTCTGCCCCGATGAAGCCCATCACTTGAGAGGGCACGAGTTCTGACTTGGCCTCGTTGATCAGGAGGCTGAGCTGGGAGCAGGTTCAGAGGGCCAAATCCCTGGACCTCTCCACCTCCTGAAGGGAGGAACCTGCCAAGAGCCAGTCATTGAGATAAGGGTATATCCAAACTCCTCGACGCCGAAGGTGGGCTGCCACTCCTGCAATGCACTTGGTGAAGACCCATGGGGCCGATGACAGGCCGAACGGCATGGCTCGGAACTCGTACAGGGTCCCCTTGACCCTGAAGCGGAGGAACCACTGGTGGGACGGACGGATTGGGATGTGAAAGAACGTGTCCTGTAGATGCAGTGAAAAGAACAACATGTTTCGCTCCAGGGATGATATGGTCTGGTTCAGAGTTACCATCCAGAAGGTGCGAAACCTGAGATATTGATTCAGGTCATGGAGATCTAGAATGGGGTGCCAACCCCCCATCTGCTTGGGCACCAGGAAGTACCTGGACATGAAGCCTGGGTCTGTAGGAGGATCTGGCACTGGAGCTACCACCTCCTTGCGGAGGAGCTGAGCAATGTCGTCCCGAAGGGCAGACTGAGTGCGAGCTGAGATCCTTTCCTCCCAAGGGGCATGGGCTAGGCTGGGAGGGTACTGCTCGAATTGCAGAGGCAGTCCCTAACCGACTACTTCCAGAACCCACCTGTCCAAAGTGATACCGGACCAGGTGGAAATAAAGTGACGGAGCTGGCCCCCCATGGGAGAACCCAGAGCTGGTGTGACAGGTGTAGGGGTGGAAACCCCCGAACCATCACTGAGCAGGCTTAGAAGAGGAGGAGGCTCCTGGACCAGCACCTCAGCCTCCTTTACGGGGCTGTTAGGGACCCTGCTTGGGCCTGGGGTGCCAAGCTTGAGCCTACTGCTGCTGCTGTTGCTGCTGGCCTCCTTGAAAGGAGGGCTGCCTAACCGCAGGGGAAGAGTGCCGAAAAGGCTTCTTCTTGTGCTTCTGCTGGTTCTTGCCCAAAGAACCCTTCATAGAGGTAGCATCCAAAGTGGCATTGGACTGCTCTATGCGCTGAAGGTGAGCAGCCACTCCCGGACAGAAGAGATCGGTGCCAAGGAAGGGCACGTCAGCTAACTTGTGCTGGATATCCGCCGGGAAGGAGGATAGCCTCAGCCAAGCCCTGCGACGAGTGGCCACTGCGGCTGTCAAGGATCGGGCATAGGAATCTCCAATGTCCAGGGCCATTTGGAGCTGCTGTTTGGCAACAGCACAGCCCTGGTCACGGACTTGCTTCACCGTGGTTTGCATGTCCACTGAGAGATGACAGAGGACTTCATCTAATGATCCTAAGAGGGCATGAGAGAAATGTGCCATGATCACGGCCGAGCTGGCCTGACGAAGGCCTAAGGAAGAGGTCGCATAGACCTTCTGGGCAAAGTGATCCATGTTCTTGGACTCCTTGTCCAGAGGGCGGTCAGTGTTGGCTGAGCTACCAGTGCGTCTAAACACAGAGGCAGTCACAAGGCTTTTGGCCGAGGGATGCTCTTTAAACCCCACCAGGGACCCCATGGGCACCGTATACTTGCGGGCCATGTGGGCAGATGGAACTGGACAGGAGGCAGGACACTGCCATAGCTCAGGAGCCAGGCCAACAATGGCTTCTGCCACTGGAAAGGCCTCCGTCGGATTATCCCCCCATTTGAGGATATCCGTGAGGGGGTATTCTGCCTTCTTTTGGATAGGCTCCAGGGGCATTCCAGTGGATTCTGAAATCAGGCAGAGAATGCCCTGAAAGGAGGAAGGACCTTCCTTCAAACCTGCCACTGATGACTAGTCATCCCCTGGATACGAGTGCAAACCAGTGGCATCCGAGTCCGAAGAGTCGGGATATACAGGTCTCCCGACTATGTCTCTCTCGACACGCTGAGGATGATCAGGGACAACAGTGATGGACAGATGACGGGGCAGTCCGGTGTCCATCCAATCCTCTTTCAAGGGAGCCCCTTCCTGAGGCTGCTTAGGTGGTGATTCCACCAAAATCAGTGGGGAGACCGAAATAGGCTGAGCTGGAATACGTGCCGGCCCCATGGGTGGGGGAACAGAGGCCTTCGGTTCCGGGGTGGGGTCGGCATCGGCCTGAGAGGTGGAGCCCAAGTAATGGCCGGTGTTGCCGGCGGAGCTGGCTTTTGACCAGTCAGAATCAGCTGTTTCCACATAAGTTCCTCATAATGTCGACGGAGCTTCCGTTGAAGTCTCTCCTCATCTGAGGAGGATAAGGATCGGTGGTGACGCCTCTTCCTGGAGTGTTTGTGACCTTTCTTCGGTTTTTTGACTGAACGGGTCCTGGTCCTCGATCGAGACCGACGGGGTCGGCATGTTCGATCGGGAGACAGTCAAGAGGGATGTACGGAAACATTTTTCATTCAGAAAGTGACAGGGTAGTGGAACGGAATACCAGTGGAAGTGATAAGTACAGATAGTGTTCAAAGTTTTGAGACTAGGCATGATAGCTACCTGAAGGGAAATAACATTTCAGGTAATCGTTAGGATAACAGGATGGCAGATTACTGTAGATGAGTAACATGGCCTTACTATGTCTCGCCAAATTATGTTCCCTGAGCCTCTTCCCTAACATTGACCAGTTTAGGGTCTGGAAACTAAGTCAGGCTGATGTCCTTATCATCATGAAAACCTGTCTTTCCCAAAAAACGTCTTTTGGATAGAGATAGTAAACTGAGGTCCCATCTGCCTGTTCAGGTGGACGTTAAATATCCCATGGCATTTCTCAAAACAAGTAGGGGAATTTTCCCGGTGTCCTGGCCAAATTTCCCCCATTCACTAAAAATACCACCAACAGCTTACTCTAGTTCAATTTCAGTTGGTTATCATATGTATGTCTCTCCCCCCACCCTGGTCGCCCCGAAAAGGACTTCTAGTTTCAGTGGGCTACCGGTCAATAAAATTCAATAAATAAAATAATAATAGTGACAACTCTCTTCCTGATTACACTGTACATAGACAGGACAAGGATTAAAAAAAAAAGAGGTTGGATAGCAAATTAAGATTTGATTTCAATACTCACACACCTAACAGTACAAAATTACTACTGGCCAAATCCCTTTCCCACACTCCCTTCCAATATTTCCTTGTGGTACCTTTTTCATTTTTTTAAACTTGTGTTTTGCTCCTCTGCCCAGTGTGGCAAGCTTACTGCCTTAAGGCTATATATACTAGCCATCACAAAACTCCGGGATGAGGGGATTTATCCCTTAGTTGCCCCTCGATTTCCTTCTTCTCCATAGGGACACTTGCATGGGGAGAGCAAGGTCCTGGCAGGAGCTTGCTTATACATGCTCTGCCCATATGGGTAACAGCATCTCTTCCCTTCCTGCACCCTAACAGCTGATCTGTCACTTGTATAGCTATAGGTGGCAGCAGTTTTAGTTTTAGTTTATTAGTCTAGGAATTAATACCTTTGAGCCAGGGCTCTTTTACAAAGGTTCCACATCACAAAGAACATTTAACAAAGCACGATACACATTACAGGTAAAACCGGACAGGAAAGTTACATCATAAATTTGCTATTAACAGTTTAAGGCAGTAACGTTTTTAAGTTTCATAGAAAACAAGCTATAACAAGTTCAAGCGAGTAGACATCTCGAGGTTAAGGAAACTTCCAGGGGAGAGGTGATCATTAGGTGCCAAAAGGAGGCTAGAGAGGAGGGAAAGGTGGTGAGCGGGAGAGTAAGTGAGAGGGGACAGGAAAAAAGGGGGGAGTGAGTTTGGGTGGGAGACAGGAAGTAGTAGAGGTACCAGAGGGTTCATTAGTCAGGGAGGAAGAGGCCTCAGATGTGAGGATGGACATGAGGAGTAGTAGTCTTTATCTAGCGCAGTCACAGTTGCTAGTGGTGGCGAGGTGGGCATAGAGCATGGATTTGAAAGCTTCAAGCGAGGTTGAGGATAGAGTAGGTGGACTAAGCGCATTGAACCATGTCGGGCCCTGTACTGAAAGATCTTTGTCCCTGTGCAGTCCGCATCTCGAACCAGGAAAGGTTGGCGCTCAGATCTGGTGGAGGGTCGTGAGCCAGGATTCAGTCGGAGTAGGTTTTGAATACATAATGGAGTCAGTCCCAAGATAGATTTTTTGCCATTGTGCAGGTGAGATAAATAAGACGATTTGATAGGTTCAACCAGCCTGATTCATAGTACAGATCACACGTGTGAGTCAGTCTTTGAGCCCCTGTGAGGAGCCGGCAGGCCTTATTTAGAGTGACTGAGATACACCTTAGAGCAGTGGAGGTAGCTGAGCCATAAATAATAAGGCCATAGTCAATGATTGAGATTATGGAACTCTGTATAGCTATTCTCAATGCCACTTGATTTAGAAATTGACGGTTACGGAATAGTATTCCAAGGCGTTGGTTCACTGTTTTCGCAGTGTTGTCAATGTGGGTTGCAAAGGTGAGCCCTTGGTCAAAAGTGATGCCAAGGTATTTGAAAGTATTTACTTGGTCCAGTGTAATTCCGCAGAGGTTTGTATGGTGAGTGGAGTATGCCTATTTTTGTTTTGGTGATTGGAGAAGAGCATGGCTTTTGTTTTATTGTGGTTTAGCACAAGTTTACTATCCAGGAACCACCTTTCAACACTAGAGAAGCAAGTTGCAGGCTTTTTCGTAGGGAGTTTGGATCCTTGTGGGAAGAAGAATTACAGCATCATCAGTGTATAAGATTATTTTCTCCTGGCAGATATCTGGGAGGAGTTAAGGAACAGGCTAAAGAGGAGCGGTCCAAGAATTGATCCCTGTGGTACACCTGAGATAACTGGTTTGAAGTCGGAGAGTTCATTAGAGATTTTACAGCCTGTGACCGACTGGACAGGTAACTTTTACCCAAGCACAAGGACCTCGGCCAGGCCTAGGCTAGAAAGTAGGGAGGTAAGTAGGCCATGATGGACTGTGTCTAAAGCTTTGTAAGATCG
Organism: Neoceratodus forsteri; assembly: GCA_016271365.2. NCBI lineage: Eukaryota > Metazoa > Chordata > Ceratodontiformes > Ceratodontidae > Neoceratodus > Neoceratodus forsteri. Next base: position 1,079,114,599 of record CM057454.1, on the reverse strand, counting down.
ATAAAGACTGCACTGTTTGGCACCCTTTGTCCAGGGCTGAGTGGACTTCTCCAGAGAAATCAAGTAAGGCTGTTGTTGTACTATGTCCTTTCCTAAAGCCGTGCTGTTGATTACAGAGTAGATTGTATTTGTCCAGGTAATCAGAGAGTTGGTCTGCCACTATTCGTTCAAGCGCTTTGGAGAAGGGAGGGAGTATTGATATTGGTCGATAGTTTCCTGTTGAGGTTTTGTCCCCCCCTTTGTGCACTGGCGTAACTATGGCAGATTTCCATTTGTTGGGAAATTGACTTTGGCAAAGTGACAGATTAAGAATTTTTGCAAGGGGGTGAATTACTTCATCCAGGGTGAGAGACAGGATTTTTAGATCTAGCGTGTCACTACTTGTTCTGGTAGTGCTTCAGGATGAGCTGCCTCCCTCTCTGGAAGAGGAGAACATCCTCTGGGACTCTGAATCCTCTTCCTCCCCCCTCGACTGCCCCCCCATGACCTATGCTTGTTTCCGAACCCGGGTCAGCTGCATCAAGAGCAGTAGCTCTACCACTGGACTGACAGGTGACCACTGTGGTATCTTTTATTGTCCTACAGTAGTATTAACAGATAATTCAGTGCACCCCCCCAACAATGGTAAATTTTACAAATATAATATTCTTTCTGCCTGAATTGGCAACTTACTTCTTTCCAATAGGAGTGGGGGGGCCAGACCCCCACTCCTCTCGGAGATAAGTGATCAATTCATGCAGAAAGAACATTATATTTGTAAGATTTACCACTGGGGGGGTGAGTGTGCCCTGCATTCTCTGTTTTTACTGATGTATGCCACAAGCAGTAGCACCCCTAATGAAAAAGCCATTTAAAGTTTGTGAATGAGCAATGGTTGAGCAGCTAATTCTGTGTTTGTTTGCTACAGTAGTATTAAACTTGATGCTCTTCTTAAGATGCTTACCACCTCCACTGCTCTCATTTTCTCTGTTGAGCTCCTTGTCCTGAGGGATCTAAGTACAAATTGGACTAAACACCTCCAAAAGCTTGTCCAAAACACATAAGCGTTTCAACTCATCATGCTGCAGAGCCCACTTATATTAACCAAAAGACCACAAACCACACACTTATTTGACTGTGTCCTCCCCTCTCCTCCACCATATTGATGATGCAGACATGCTACCAGATATTTTCAGTAACCATCATATGGTCTACTGTGTGCACAAAATAAATAGACCCAAAGCACCCCCTTAAGGTTATTTTTCTATATTTGTTCCGTAACCTAGATCACACCTCTTTAAGATCCAACCTCCACAACAAGGACTGGTCCTCTACTAAATTGTGCAGTGATATTGATGGGAACCTAAACTTCTTTGATAACTTCATAGCTGCCTGGGACAGACACCCTCTACCTCAAAAATCCCATAGCTAGAGTCCTCATCTCCCCTTGGTTTCAGCAGAGCTCAGTGCTTATTTCAAAGTCCATGACTTTGCATGATGCTTGCAAAAAACATCCCCATGTTCAGTAGAGGCAGCTGCAAAATTCCTGCATCAAAGCCACCAGAAGGACTTGGGCCAACTACTTTGTCACCAGGGTCAAAGGCCATGTCACAGTAATCTGACTGACTTCTTTGACACAGTGATGCAGTTGGTGGGTAGGAATCGGGCAGATGGCATTGTATACCTCTGCCTCAGAAAGGCATTCGATTTTGTACCTCACCAATAACTCATCTAAGGCATAGGGGGAAATAGGATTGGAAAAAACTATGTGGATTAGTAACTCACTATCTGAAATGACAAATTCTCAAGTGTCAAGAAGGTTGCTGGCTCGCTGGCGCAGTGGTAGTGGTACTGCTTGTGGCGCTGACAACCCGGGTTTGGGAGTGAACCAGGACCATTGGAGGGCTGGCAAGAGGGGTAGATGGAGCATCCCAGGAGATGCTTCTCCCCTCCGGGGGACGTTTCGCCATCCCCCACTGCAATAACACCACCTGGATGACCACAGGTGGAGGTGCAGCAGGGATGGTGCAGCGTGGGAGCAGAGGATGCCAGCCAAGTTCCGGTGCTCGTGTGCCCCTTGGTCCTCCTAGCACATAGGTTCCTCAGGGGAATGGGAAGAAAACCAGGAAAAAGCCCCACAGCTAACCCGATGATGGGCCCCAGCATCACTGGATGGCAACGACCGACTCTGGGTGATATCAATTGCCAGACTGATGAAAACATATAGCAGGTGAGGGGGAGTTAAACTGGTGATGCTCCCTCTTTCTCCACCGGGGGGAAAACCTAGGAAGCATGGAGTACGGCAAGGAGAGGAGGCACAAGAGTCGGCAGAGCCTAGGTGAGTGCCTTGGGGAGACCGGAGGGAGTGGTTAGCTGCTGTGAAAGAAAGGGGACATAAAAAAAAAATGTAAAAAAGAAAAAAAGTGTCAGGAAGGTTACAAGTGGAGTACCCCGGAAGTCAGTGTTCAGACCAGTGCGGTTCAATATGCTTATCAGTGACATGGGGTGGGACTGAATGGGAGCACATGGACCTGGCTGCCACCTGCCCGTATGAACAATGGATAAAATTTAATATACCAGCACTACCAATAACCACCATAAATAGTTGGCAACAATTCACCTGGAAGTGTAGGAACAGGTTTTTCCATACTCCAGTTATACAAGCTAAATATATGGAAAATGCTGGCAAAACTGAAGTAGTGACAAGGCAGATCCAGCCCACATATTTTGGGATGGCTTGAAGATGCATGATTATTGGCGGTTCATTGAGGTTAAACTTGTGTAGTTATTCCTTGGTCCCCAGTTGGTCATGGGCTTTATGGTCCTGCTTTCTGTATCTCCTGATGGGGTTCAACTGCAGGAACCATTGATTCTTATACTCCTTTTAGCTGAAAAGATTACCATTATAACCTTATGACTACAGCCAAAATGCCCAGAGGTAGAACAGTGGAAAGCTACTGTAAACTCTGTATATGCTATGGAAAAACTGACCTATAAGCTGCAAAACAATACCACCTATTCCAATTATGCTGGCAGAAATGTGTCTTATATATAATGGACAGGGATGACTCCTTTATACCTTAGGAATGTTTCCCTCAGATGATTTGTTTATTTATTTAGAAGATTCAGATGATACCTTTGAGCACAAGTGCTCTTTTACAAAGGTTCCATATCAGAGTTACAAGTTTTACAACAAATTATGCAACAGAATTACATTAGAGGTTACACTTAAGTAAGAAACAGCGTGAATGAGCACACCGAAGAGGGAAAGTTTGGCAACAAAACAAGAAACATCACGTTTTGTAAGTGCAAAGTTGACTGAACAAGAGCAGGTTCCAGCAACTGGCTGCTAGAGAGATGGCAGAGCTCATCTCTCAACCTCTGGACTATGAAATGAGGGACAATGAGGAACACCACGAGGAACATCAGAATTTCAGCACTTTAATTATTTAAAACACTGTTTAAGACCATAACAGAGCCTAAAACTCAATGTAATAGCACTAAAGAAGAATCTGTGCATGAAATGTGCCATTTTGTGTGGAACAACCACAGCCCTGACACATCATCATCCAGCAGTATGCCACTCTTGTCCTGGATACCCCCAGCCCCTTCCCTTCCCCACTCTCAGTCCCCGGCCATTCTGCCCAGTCCTCTCACATGCAGTGGGGTGCTAGTAAAGTGCACAAGTGAACATACAACAACACAGTAGCACCAGCACCTGATGGTCATTGATTTAATCAGATTATCAGCGCCTCCCCCCCCCCCGAGCCCACAAACAAGTGCAGCAGACAACGGGCAAGCTTAGTTAGCTGAGAGCTCTCAGCCAGCTGGCTCTCAAAGGCAAAATGTGCTAAAGCTGAAATGCTCTCTCTCTCTCTAGTCTGATCCTGGGGCTTAGTTATACAGAACAACACTGACTAGAATACAGTCATTCACTGACTGAACCATTTCTCCTCACAAACAGCAGCACTTCGAGACGAGTCCTGGACTCCAGTCCTGGCTGGCTACTATAATTTGAGTGTCCTCCTGTGTGTCTGGCTTACTCCTCCTGTCCTCCATGTCTAGCGGCAACAACTCGTTCTTCATCCTCGTTCTTCAGCGGGCCGCTCAACTCAAGCCACTGACTTGGCCCTCGACCTGACTTGCTGAAACTCCAACTGGCCAGGTGGGGGGGGGGGCACCACACTGGGACGGTGATGGGATATAGGCTGCAACCAGATGACCATAGTGAGTCAGCAGCACATCACAGCCACAAAAGTGGAGACTCGAGAGATCTTGACTTCTGGGACCAGACAGATAGACATGCGGAGCCTGAGGCAAGTTCGGGGCAAAGGGGAGACAAAAAAAATTAAATTCACAACCCACAATAATCAGATGAGTAACTCAGCACTGTAGCTGCACAGCAATCATTAGCTCCTCAGACTGTGTGAAAGTGCATGCCGTCAAAGTGCCACCACACTGAAGCTGCGCCCTTCTTGTTTGGCCTGACACTATAGAGGAGGAGAAGCAGACTCACCGGGCGACCAATCCGACCACTTGTCTTAAATTCTTCTTAATCTTGGCAGTGTCATGACCCGCGAGCTCACTCCCATTCTCCTTCAGAATCCCAGACCAGAGAACTTCACCAGACTCACACTCACGCACATTTAAAGGGCCCACTGACAGTCATTTTTAAATGTGGGAAAATGACAGGTGCTGGCGGGACATGTTGAGCAAATCAGGCCAAATGCAGGATGTCCCACACAATGTGGGACATGAGAGGTATGCAGCAGAGGAGAACAATGATGATTACAACTAGTTCAATGACAAATTTCACTCAACTGCTAGGGCAGCCTGCAGGGATTCTTTTTAACTGAGCAAACCTGGGAAGGGTCAGCATAGATTCCGGCAGTCCATTTAGCAAACCTGCAGTTGTAATGGCATAGGAACGCTTTCTCAGCTGATTTACTTTACTGTATCTGCCATATGTGTCATTTTGTAAAAAACAATCCAGTGCATATGTGTTGTTCTAACCTGACGGTGCTAATACAGTACATCTCTAGCGGAAAGTAAGCCGATACTGTATTCTACCTCTACTTACAAAGATCAGTTGTAAACAAATGTTACTGTATGTCTTAACTACTGTACCCTCTGTATGAATTTTGTCATTCATTGCTGCTGTATTTGTACTTATTTCTTTGATAAGTTTACTGGGTCCGCTGGAGGCCCTGTTATGACTATAAGAGTGTCACTTCTTGCATTCTTTCAAGGGTCATTGTCACCATGTATATTTTTAGCACAAGCGAAAGCCATCAAGGTGGATGCGCATGAAGTATTCCTATGGATATGAGTGCTTCACGCGATCCTTAATCCTGTTACCCGATTGGCTGGCTGCATCCGAGTACAGGAGGCCTGTTGGTATAGCAGTAGTGCCACTCCTCACGATGCCGGTGACCTGAGTTCAAGAATGTGCTTGTGTCGCCAGGGCTGGTCTGAGGGAGAAGAAACAAGTGCACTCCTCCTCGGGGGGGGGGAAGGGCAGTCATCTCAGCTGCACACTGCCATCAGGGTGACCACAGATGGCAGTGCAGTCAGGAGTAGATCGTGGGTGGGAGAACGTCATTTGGTGCCATGCCACACATACTTACATACAAACATGCTTATGTACCTTCGTCATTGACATCCTAGTAGATGGAAGAACACAAGAAAATACCCTGGCCAGCACCATGATGCCAACTGCCCACAGGCTCTGCACCTGGCTACCTAGGCATCTCATCTACATACCAAAGCCATTCTGCGGTGGAGCTTCGGCGTCCCTATGCTGCCCCGACAGACAGGGTTAAACTCTGGGGAAACTTGGAGGTAAGGATATGTCCTGGAGGACGCCAGGGTGATGAGGCTGGGGTGGCTGAGCAGAAGAGGACAAACCAGAGAAGCAGGATCAAAAACAGCAGTAGCTGCATAAATAAAGTACAAAAAAACTATGCAGAAAGGTAAACACTGATAAGGGGATTAACAACATAAAGAGAGACATGGAAAGCCTTGAACAGTGGTCCGGAACATAGCAGTTAAAATTTGATTCCATGCAACACATGGTGATGCACAGAGTTAGTGAGAATCCAAAAACAGAATTTAGCATTAATGGAGGCCCTGTTGAACTCTCAAAAGAAGACAGGGACTAAAGGGTAATAATAAACTGCAGTATGACATATTTATCTCTGTATAAGAAAATTTATGGAAAAGCAAATAGTGCACCACGTGGAGGGACATTGATGGCTGCCAGAGCACATGCTGAAGCATTATCTGAATGGAAAAGCTTGTAAGTAACTCATCCTACTGCATAACAGATAAGAATTGTGTCTCTTGTGGAGAGGCAGTTCAAATTGAGCCAGTGAAGGGGGAGTGGGAGGGATATAGCCCTTAGGAGCTAAGATAAAGTATTTTCATTTAGAGGTAGAAACGGGTCTAATTTTCTCTAAGCTGGTGCTGATCACCAGTACAGTGTTCATAAAATTGAGGTGACTGAATCTTGGGTGCTGTGGTTTGACTTTCAGCCAACTCATTATGTAGAAATCTGCCAGGTGCTGTTGGCGTTGCCCCAGTCCACCTGCATCTTAAACACAGACCCCCTCCTTTTTGGTAAAGGTGAGTTGGCAGATTCTAGTTCTTGTGTCTGTGGAAACTGTGAATTCCTCTCTGGGGAGGATGTCTTCCCTGACTCCCTCAAAGAGGCAGTTGTGAAGCAACTCCTAAAGAAGACATGTTCGGATCCAAATGATCTTGCCAACTACAGGCCTATTTCTAACCTTGTCAACATGGAGTAAAGCGGCTCCAGTACTTGGTTGTGCCTGCTCGAAACAACAGTCCAGAGTTCTGAGGAAACTAAATGTGAAACCGGTCGGGGCTGTTTGGTGGTGCATCAAATCTTCTGTCTGAAATTTGAAATGTTGCACTTGAACTCTGAGCAAGTATGAAATAAATTACTTTTGCCACTACAATGGTGTTGGTGCCACTCTTTTCTGGAACTCTTATCTCTAACCTTCCTTTCTTAGGGAAGGTTACTGAGAAAGTGGTGGCACTGTACTTGACTGAACACCCAGAAATTCAAACTCTACAAGCCTCTCCAGTTGGATTTCTGGTCTCGCCACAGCATGGAAACTGCTCTGGCCTGGGTCATGAATGATCTGCTCCTGGCAAAGGACTGGAGAGAGTTATAAGTTTAGGGATTCTTGATCTATCATCTGCATTTGATACTGTGGATCATGGGAAATTGGTTGAGCATCTGAGGAATTTCTGTGGTTTATCTGGCGCAATTTTAAACTGGTTTAGGTCTTACCTGGAAAACCATTGCCAGACTGTGGTGTTGAAAAACTGCCATTCCGGTCCCTCCCTGGTCTTGTGCGGTGTGCCTTAGGGCTCAATACTCTCCCCTTTGTTGTTTGCAGTATACATGCTTCCACTGCAAGATGTGATCCAAAGATACGGCATGAGTTTTCACTACTGTGCAGATGACACTCAGCTTTACCTTTCGTTTAGTCCTGGACAGGATAATATGATGTCTGTGGTTGAAAATGATGTCTCGGAGATCAGAGACTGGAAGAGTGCCAGCTGGGTGAGACTCAACCCCAACAAAACCGAGTTGCTTCTGGTGGGCCCAGACCACCTGGCAGCTTCCGAAAAGAATAATCTTACTTTCCCAGTTATTAAAGGGATACAGCTGCTGATAAAGGAGAAGGTTTGCAATCTAGGCATGATGTCTGAGAGGCAACTGGCATTAACTGCCCAAATTGTTGCTGTCATTCATAGTAGCTTTTATCACTTTATAAGTGTAGCTATCTTACTTAATTATTTTCTATGATTCATTAGGCTACCTTGCACTTACTGCTATGCTGTATGTTGTATGCTGTATATTTTATGCACTATGTTAGAGTTCTCCAAACCCTTTCTCTGTTCACCATAGTAATATGTAATGCATTGTCCTTTCCTAGACCAGAGTGACCTGTGCAGACCAGTGAAAGCTTTCATTATCTCATGAACTGACTACTGTAACACGCTCTATTTTGGCCTTCCTGTTACTCAGTACTGCTGACGCCAGCTGCTTCAAAATTTGGCATCCAGGTCGTTAATGGGAATTTTGAGATTCACTCATATTACTCTCACTTTGTGAGGATTACACTTGCTGTCAGAAAGATGGCATACTGAATTTAAAATTCTTTTGCTGGTTTATAAGGCCATAAATGGACAGGGTTCCCTTTATATCCATCAGCTGCTGGCAACCTGTTGGGATGATCCTAAGGGCAGAAGAGTCCTTTGCCAAGAACCCCAGGAACTTTTAATTGTCCTCTCAGTGAGACATAAATTTCCTGTGTACAGAGCATTCACTGTTGTGACTCCAAGATTGTAGAATACCATCCCAAGTTTGACTGTTCTGCCCCTTCAGTTGAAGGTTTTAAATCTAAACTGAAGACTTGGTTACTCAGACAGGATTGTTCTGATAACTGACAGGTAATGGTGCGTTAATATTGCTGATTAAAACTGATCTGAGATGTATATTGGCCTACAGCTTGGAATAGACTACAGGCTGTTCTTAAGCTGACCAGCACTGTCTCAAATAATTTTTTCAAAGCCTTAGCTGCAAGAGAGTTTAAAGTAGTATGTAATTGTCACAGGACCCAGCTCTTTCTTTCGTCACCTTCTACTTACCCTTCTACCACCCCTTGCTTCCCCATTCCCCCTTCCTTCCCCTCCTTCCCATCTGACACCCCTCCATCCCTTCACCCATTACCCTCGCCTCCTCTCCCCTCCCCTCCTGCTATCCTTCCCATCCCCTCTCCCATGTCTCTCTTCCCCCAACCTATCTTCAACCCATTCCCACCTCTACCCCAGACATTCATGCTCTTAACGCTAATCCCTTGTCTACCCCTACCTCTCTTTTATACTTTTCTAGCACCCTCTCTCCAGCCCTCTCTCTCTGCCATCCCAGGCACTCATGCGTGGCTCCCACGTACTTAACTCCTACCCCATCCCCTCCTTTCTCTCTTATCTTACTACACCATCTTCTCATCCCACCCTTACTTACCTCCATTTCCCCTCTATCCCCCTCGCAAACCCCTAGCCTACCCAGACATTCTCCCTTCCAGCTACTAGCTAACCTTCCTTTAATTTATCCTCTCCTCCAGCCCCACCCCAGTATGTCTCTTCAAGGTCCGGAAGGGACACAGCACTACTTCTGCCCTACTGGAGTACTCCGGTTTCCTTGGTGGGGCCCTAGACAGTAGCCAGCTAGTGGGGGGAATATACATCAACCTCACTAAAGCCTTCAATACAGTTAAATCACAATACACTGCTCAATAAACTCCACTCCACTGGCTTCTCATCTGAAGTTGTGGGATGGTTTAAAAGCTACCTCAGCAACAGGACATAACAGGTACAAATTGATGATACCCTTTCCAAATAGACAGGTTCACATAGGGGTGCCACAAGGGTTGATTCTAGGTCCTCTTTTATTCAGCCTTTTTCTCAACCACCTTCCTTCAGTCTGCACAGAACAAATACTCCTATATGCTGACGATGCTGTCATTTTTCCCAAAAGTCGTGATCTGTGCTACTTAGAATCCCACCTCCAAAATGAATTATCCACTGAGGAGGACTGGCTGTTTGCTCTTCAAAAACAAGCTCCTCATGAATAATAAAAAAACAAAACAAAACCGAGGACATGGTATTTGCAACCCCCCACAATAAACACAAGGATTATCAAATGACAATCCTAAGCAGTGTACAAACCCCCCTTGAGCAAGTGTACACCTCTAAATACCTAGGTGTAACCCTTGATAGCACCTTATCCTTTGCCCATCATGTTGATCATATTGTTAAGGCTGTTAATTCAAGAATTGGCCTCCTATATAGGCACCACCATAGCCTAACCCCTAATGCGCTGTCACTTGCTATTAAAAGTTCCATCCTCTCCATCATTGACTATGGGCTAGTGGTATATGGGGCAATCTCCAATACTATCCTCAAATGAGTTAGTGTGGCCTTAAATAAATCCTGTAGACTAGTACTAGGTGCCCACAGACTTACTCACAGCTGTGACCTTTATGTGCAACCCAACTGACTTACCTTACAGGGCAGAGTACACTACCAAGTTTGCCTCCTTGGGAACATAAGCCTGCCTTGGCTTAACCCCACCTTCTATCCAGAACCTCCTAAATGCAGCACTCAGTCCCCACCGGACAAGAAGTATGGCCAGACAATCTCTGCAAGTCCCTTTCTTCCGAACATCAGAAGCGCAGAGGTCCTTTGCCTACCGTGCACCATGCTGGTTTTAAGATCTCCCCACTGACAGAACCAATGAGCCCAAGCTGGGGCCATTTAAGAGAAAACTGCATGCTGCCAGCATCACTTAGATGGCCAGCTGCCAGGGAGATGTGTGTAGGGTTGTGCTGCTGGCTGTCCCTGGTGGCAGCACTGACTGGCAGGTGCGGGGAAAGGGGGGTAGTTTCAGTGCTGCCAGGGAGGGAGGAGCCACTGACCACGGTGCCAGTTCTAAGGTTTGGGCGGGGGTGACTGCGGGCTGCCCAGTTGCATGGATTCTGGGACAGGGCTGTGGTTGGGGTGGGAGGCCATCCCTGGGTGGCAGACTGGGGCTGGAGCTCTCGAGGGGGACTGCTGATGCTGGGACTGGGCATGGGTGTGTGTGTGGGGGTGCCTACTATTATGGGACATAGCAAAGATGTGTCTGGGTTAATGTGGACAGGGCACCAGTGTGTTCGGGGGGGGATACCATTCAGATGTCAGGACCAGGGCATGTGTTCCGTTGTGTGTGGGGGGTATACACTCAGACGAGGATGGGGCACATATGTGTGTTGTGGTGGGTGGGCCGGCATAGGGGATGGGTGCAGGGGTTCTGTTAGTGGGGGAATGGGAATGACTGCCAGGACTGGGTGGGGAACTGTGTGTGCGTGGCACATACAGCAGTTACGGCAGGGTCCCTCTACTGTAACCTATGACTTCCTATGCCCCTCCCGTAAGCAGCACTACATGCCTTTGTGAATGGCACAGGTGCAGACCCAACCCCAGCGTGCTGCTGACCCGTCTTGACTCTTGGATCCAATCTTGTAATTATCTTGCATCCCATTCATCAATGCTGCTTAGGGTCCACAGGACCCCAGCTGCATATTATTCACAATGTATCTATGCCTATGCCTGGTTTCGCAGTGCATAGGCATAGTGCCTCAGGGTCCTAGACAGGGTGGAGGCAGTTCAAGGAAGGGCAACAAAGATAGTGCGGGGCCTGCACCAAAAGTCATATGAGAGACTGGGAGACCTAAATATTGTATACTCTAAAGGAGAGGAGAGACCGGGGAGATATGACAGAAACCTACAAATACTAAAAATCATAAATAGAATAGCAGAGGGTAATATCTTTCAGAAATGATGTCCAGGAATGAGGGGGCATGACATGAGGTTGGAAGGGGTAGACTAAGGGGTAGCATGGGAAAATATTTCTTCACAGGAAGGGTGATGGATGCATGGAATAGACTCCCAGCGGAGGTGGTAGGGGCAAACACAGTGGGGAATTCAAATATGCATGGGACAGGCAAAGGGGAATCCCAGCAATAGGAATGAGTAGGTAAAGCCGGAGATCAAGTAGGGTGTGCGGCTTTTACGGTAGTTAGGGGAAATGTCCGGCACCTGCTAGAGGTGACAGTCTCAGTTGAGGTGGGCACGGGCCTTCTGGCTTCTGTGGTGCACTGTGGGGAAGGAGTGCAACGGCCTTATCGTGGTTTCAATGGGTGCTTGACTTTGTTCAGGTGCGAAAGTGCGTGGCACATCTGGGCGGTGCAGGTGAGGTTCCTTCCTTTGGACTTCCTCCCCCTCCTCTCTTTTCTTGAAAAGCGCCAACCATTCAAGTATCCCAGACAAACTACGGATCATCATGTGCTGCAAAGGCAGTCACCTGCCCTCCCAGTCAGAAGAAAGGTGCAATCGCAGTACTGCTACCCCAAAAAGGGCAAGGGTGGGACAAAAAAAATATGTGGGGGGGGGAGGGTGTGGCATAGCAACTGATCAGAGCAGACACTCCTTAGACCAGCTCCTAGGAGAAATCAGCTATTTATAATAACTTACTTTAAGATCAAAATCTTAACCTACTTTTGACTAGTCTTTTGCTCAGAGTACAGTAGATGGCAAATATGGACAAACCGATATATACATCTGTCAACAAAGACTTTTTGAAGCCAAAAACATTCAGAAGAAGGACGCTGGGCCTCAGCAGCATGGCTCAGCCTTAGGATGTGGTGAATCTAGACTGGGAGAGGTCACTCTGAAGAAGCAGAACACTAACTTAGCCTACTTGATTTGTACTCTCCAAGACTTTGATAAACACCTAAGGTTTCTCAAAGGAGGTGACAGTGAAGGTTCAAGAGAAAAAGAAAGCATTCAGAAAGTACAAGGAATCACAGAAGGAACAGGACAGAGAATTGTATCAGTTAAAGCAAAAGGAAGCTGGGAAGGCAGTCAGAACAGCAAAGGCCCGAACTGAGGAAAAGATAGCCAACTCAGTTAAGAAGGGGGATAAAACCTTTTTTAGGTAAATCAGGGAGCGAAGGAAGACCAAGGGAGGATAGTGAGGCTTAATAAAGGGGAGGGTGGGCAGAGGGTGATTGTGAAAAGGCAGAGATACTAAACAAATATTTTGCTCAGTATTTACAAATGAGGAGGAGGTACCTAAAACAAACAATAGAAACACTCTGGATACAGAAGTTGATACCAGCCATTTACAAAGAAAGGGGTTCTGAAAGAATTCTTAAAACTGAAGGTGGACAAAGCAATGGGGCCTGATGAGATTCATCCCAGAATTCTAAAGAACTAAGGTGAAGAACTAGTGACACCACTGGACTACCCTCTTTAACAAATCATGGGAGGATGGGGTGGTACCTGAGGACTGGAGGAGGGCAGATGTGATTCCCCTTCACAAAAGTGGGAGCAGGGCAGAAGCAGGAAACTACAGACCTGTTAGTTTAACCTCAGTGATAGGAAAATGATGGAATCACTTCTGAAGGAAAGAATTGTCGAGTACCTAGAGGCCAGAGGGCTGGGACCCAAGGCAGCATGGATTCACAGCGGGAAGGTCATGCCAGACGAATCTAATAGATTCTTTGACTGGGTGACCAAAGTAGTAGATCAGGGAGGGCTGAGGACATGGCCGACCTAGACTTTAACAAGGCATTTGACTCAGTCCCACACAAAAGATTAATATACAAGTTAGCCAGCCTGGGATGGGTCCCAAGATGATAGCCTGGGTAAAATTGGCTGGAGAATAGGACACAGAGAGTAATAGTAAATGAGGTCCACTCTGAAGAAAGGGGGTTACTAGTGGGGTGCCGCAGGGTTCAGTATTAGGACTGGACCTCTTCAACGTCTTTGTAAGCGACATTGCAGAGGGACTGGAAGGAAAAGTAGGTCTCTTTGCAGATGACACAAAGATCTGCAACAGAGTTGATGCACAAGGTGGAGTGGAAAGGATGAGAAGGGACTTGGCAAGGTTAGAGGAATGGTCAAATGTATGGCAGCTTAGATTTAGTGCTAAGAAGTGCAAGGTAATGCACCTGGGAAACAAAAACCCAGAGGAAGAGTACACAATGGGGGGTGAGATACTAACAACAAAAAAAATGGAAAGGGACCTGGGGGTAGTCATATCAGATGACTTAAAGGTGGGCAAGCAATGTGAGAGGGCAGTAAGGAGGGCTGGGGGGATACTGGGATGCATAGGGAGAGGCATCACCAGTAGAAAACAAAGTTGTTATCCTCTGTACAGACAGCTGGTGAGACCCCATCTGGAGTACTGTGTGCAGTTCTGGAGACCCAATCTCCACAAGGACATAGACAAGATGGAAGCTGTCCAGAGAAGGCAACTAAAATGGTGCAGGGTCTGCGGAGAAGACATATGAAGAGACTAAAGGAGCTTAATAGGTATAGCTTGAGGAAAGGCGGGAGAGGGGACATGATAAAACTTTCAAGTACCTCAAGGAATCAACAAAGTCCAAGAGAGTAGCATCTTTCAAAAAGAGGTGTGCAAGAACAAGGGCACAATTTGAAGATTGGGGGCGGCTCAGAGGTAATGTAAGGAAATATTTTCACAGAGGGGTTGTGGATGCATGGACGGCCTTCCGGAGAGGTTGTGGAGTCAAAAACAGTGGAATTCAAGCATGCATGGGACAGCCATAAGGCAATTCTAGGGGGTTGGGGTAGGAAGAAGTAGGCTGCTGGCTAACTAGGATCTGCAGCTTATCCATTAGGTAGGGAAATGGGCAGACTGGGTGGGCCAAGCGGTCCTTATCTGCCGTCAATTTCTATGTTTCTATGGTTACCACCTTGAGTAACTACTCTGAAAACGCATCTAGATGGTGCAGTGCAAACAGTTCAGCAGGCAAAGGGCTCTGCTTGCAAGGCAGCAGATGCAACAGGTAAGCTCATAAGAAAACTTGCTGCTGAGGCAGCGAATGCAAAACCTCGAGAATCAAACACAGGAGAGAAATATTAAGGTGATCAGGCTTCAGGAGACAACGAAGGGTAATGAGCCACTTGACTTCACAAATATATTCTTACCTCAGATCTTGGGTCTCTCCAAAACCTATGCCACCTTTCCCATAAAGAAGGCATTCTGAATCCCCTCCCCCCAGAGAACCCTTGAAGATGCTTCAGCCCCACGCTCCTTCCTAATAGTGTACATAGGAGTTGGAGACACAGATTGAGCATTAACAGTGGCAAGGAGGATAAGACTTCGCTATGGAGGAGCTGAAATTTCCTTCTTCCCGCACCCATCTCACAGCACCTGACTCCACTGGAAGGCTTTCCACCACATCAGGAGTGCTCTCAAAACTGTGAAAATTCAGCACCAACTGTTGGTGCTGGCTAAATTGAAGGTATCCTGGAATAGACGTGTATATATTTTCAGTGACCCAGCAGATGCTGCTAGACTAGTAACAAGTATTGAGGTGGAGATGGAGGGAGCTGAAGAGGCTGGATTAGAGGACTCTGATGAGCAGTAAACGAATCCTGTACTTGCATCAAAAACTGATATCTTGGCCTTGGGTAAATGTGGACTTAAAACATCTTATTCAAAAAAAAAAACAATTTTTTTATTGCAACCAGTCCTACTGTTATGTCATTTAATGGCTAAAGGTTATATGCCTGGTGTAGTCCGGTTATTTTTTTCAAAGTGTCTTTTCTATTGTTTGGACCTTGGGGGTATAACTCATCAAATCAACATGTTAAAGTCTTTACCAGATCAGTTTACTGTGAAGGGATAAAATCCATTGAGCAAGCTCATTTGCAAGGAGGCCCCTTGTACACTACACAAAACATAATACGTAACGACAAAACAATACACAGTAGCTCAAAGGTTAAAAATATGTCATTCACATAATAACAGGTAAAATTAAAAGCAATGATTTGCACAAGGTGTGGTAATTCCGATGTAGGCCAGATGTAAAACAATAATAGAATATAAGTGCACATTTGCCGTTTATACCAAACATAGCGAAGAACAAAATTTATGTTACGCAGGTCGGTCAGAGAGCTTGTTACATTATTAAAATTGCTGTGCGACATTGCATATGACATGGTGATTCCTGTCACTGGACTTCTTTTCATACTGGCAGAGCTTGTGGAGTTGATTCTTTCTCTTCACATGGACACTGAACTGTTGCATGAACATTGCCTTTCCACCACCTGCAGCCCCTGAAGTGTAAGTTACTAGATTCCCCCAAGCATTAATGGATAGGGTATGCTTGTACAATGTACTCCGAGTTTTTAAGAAGAATGCTATAAAATGCCTGTAGCTTATTAAGTCTATTGCATGTCATAGAAAGATAGAAGCTGACGACAGACAAAGACCGTAAGACCCATCCAGTCTGCCCGTTTTTTCTACCTTATAAATGTGTCATCAGCATTTGCTCTGTCAATGGCCTATCTATTCATACGTATCTGTACTGCTCCTTTATGTCTATCCCATGCCTGTTTGAAGCCCTGCACTGTATTCATATCCACCACTTCCTGAGGTAGGCTGTTCCATGCATCCACCACCCTTTCTGTGAAAAAGAACTTTCTCACATTACCCCTTAATCGGCCTCCCTCTAATCTCATGCTGTGTCCTCTTGTCCTGCTATTTTTCTTATTTGAAACATGTTAGACTCTTTCACCTTGTTAATGCCCTTAAGGAGTTTGAATGTTTTGATCATATCATCTCTCTCTCGTTCGTTTGCTCTAGGGTATATACTGTATATTGAGCTCTGTTAATCTGTCCTCATATGTTTTCTGATGCAGTCACTGCACTATTTTGGTTGCCCTTCTCTGGACTGCCTCAATGTGGTTAATGTCCTTGTGAAGGTGTTGCCTCCAGTATTGCACGCAGTATTCAAGATGGGGCCTAACCAGTGTCTTGTAAAGAAGGATTATTGCCTCCCTCTTCCGACTTGTGATACCCCTACTAATACACCCCAACATCCCTCTAGCCTTACCTACTGCTTTAGTGGTTTGCTTGGATGATTTCAGGTCATTGGTGATAATGATGCCCAAGTCTCTTTCTTCCTTTCTGACTGCCAGTAACGCCCCTCCCAGCCTATAGGTGGCTTCAGGGTTTCTTTTCCCTATGTGCCTGATCTTGCACTTCTTTGCATTAAACCCCAGTTGCCACTCTTCCAACCATTTTGCCAGTTTATCCAGATCTCTTCTCATTCTGCCCAACCCATCTGGATCATCTACTCTGTTGCAGATCTTCGTGTCATCTGCAAACACACAAACCTTACCCTCCAGTCCATCTTCAATGTCACTGATGAAGATATTAAAGAGGACTTCCCAGGCACTGATCCTGAAGTACCCCACTTGTGACTTGCATCTCTTCTGACTGTATACCATTTACCACCACTCTCTGTTTTCTGCCCGTCAACCAGTTTGTCACCCAGTTGACCAACTTCTGACCCACCCTGAGCCTACCAGCTTGTTAATCAATCTTCTATGTGGAACAGTATCGAAAGCTTTGCTGAAGTCAAGGTAGGTGACATCAACTGCTCCCCCTTGGTCCACCACTCTGGCTACCCAGTCAAAGAAATCTATGAGATTAGTTTGACAGGACCTTCCTTTGTGTAAACTATGCTGTCTTGGATCATGTGCCCTATGGATTACAGGTGTTACCATATCCTTTCCAAGGAGTACCTCCATAATCTTGCCCACTACTGAGGTAAGACTGAATGGTCTGTAGTTCCCCACCTCCTCCCTGCTACCACTCTTGTGGAGCGGGATCACAAGAGCCCTTCTCCAGTCTTCTGGGACCTCTCCTGTGCTCAGAGACTCACTAAACAGTTCTGATGATGGTTCTGCTAGTTCCACCCCTAGCTCCTTTAGTACCCTGGGATGTATGCCATCAAGTCCCACTGCCTTGTCCACCCTGAGCTTATCGAGCTCTTGTAGGACCCTTTCTTTTGTGAAGGGACTAGTGCACATCTCCCTCTCCCCTGTGTCCATGGTGCTGAGCTGTGGACCCTGCCCTACCTTCTCTTCAGTAAATACTGAGCAGAAGTATCTATTTAGGATAGATGCTTTTACATGGTCCTCCTCCTCATATGCCCCCTTATCTCCTTTGATCTTAGCAATACCCTCTCTGGACTTTCTCCTTTCACTAATGTATCTATAGAAAGTCTTGTCACCTTCTTTTACTGTTTGTGCTAGTGTTTCCTCTGTTTGGACCTTTGCCTGCCTTACTGCCTTCCCTTAGGGAAGTTTAGTATGCCTTCCTATCTTCATCCCGCTGCGTTCCCTTATATTTCTTGAAGGCCAGCCTTTTGTCTCTGACCTTTTCTGCTACTGTTTTTGAGAACCAAAGTAGTTTCCTTTTTCTTTTGCACTTCCTTTTCCCTCCAACACAATGGGATGTTGCTTCAAGTATTGCATCCTTAATGCTTGCCCACTTTGCTTGTACCCCCTCACCTGTATTTCTTTTTGCCAGGTCTAGCTTAACTCTGTTGGTCATCTTATCAAAGTCAGCTCCTCTGAAGTCCCATATATTTGCCTTGGAATGGGATGATTTAGTTCTAGTGGCCAAATTAAACCATACCATGTGATGGTCACTGGCCCCCAGGTGACCTTCTACCTGGAGATCTGTGATCCTTTTCCTGTTAGTCAGTACTAGATCTAGGATAGCCCTGTCTCTTGTGGGTTGTTGTACCAGTTGTTTGAGGCCCTCCCCCTGCAGGGAATGCACCATGTGTCTAGTTCTGGCAGATGTTCCTGCCTGTCACAGTTGCTTGTTGTATGTTGCCATGTCAACTTGCACTGTATTTTTGAAAATAGGCTTCGAAATTGATTATTTATTTAAAATTTGATAACCGGGATAGGCACACTGAGCTGTAACTCCTTTCCACCTGAAACTCATTTCCAGGTGCGATCTGGGGATAGAGTAGAGCACGGGTTATTACAAACATAATAAGGAACATCACACGAAGTGAGGAACATCACATACTGTAGGTAATTACACACAAAGCAAGAAACAACTTAACATAGAATAATTCAGTGCTTGTGAGAAAATAATGCAAGAGAGCCACTAGATTGTGTGCAAAATACAATAATAGATAGTAAAATAAGGCAGCAATTTTCAAGTAATTTCTGGTGAGGGGTTGCAATTTAATGAAGGCTGAGTAGTGAACCTTAACAGACACTTTAGTGAAAGGAGGGAGAGGGAGAGCCAGCGTGAAGAGGGGAACTGGTTCCCGAGAGTGGGGAGACAGTGCGAGAAAGCCGCTGCCCCAGCACAAGAGTGTGGGAGAGAGATGGAAAGGGTGTGTGAGTCTCTGATACATAGTTCATAAGCAGAGGTAGCACTAGAGGCAAGGAGGGAGCATAGGTAAGTGGGTAGTGAGCCAAACCAGTACTTGGCAATGATAATAGAGCAGTAGGCCTGGCGGCATAAGGGTAGAGGAAGTAAGGAAAGTGTGGAGTACAGTGAGCAATGATGGGTCAGGGGCATGTTAGTGGCAAAACGACAGAAAGCGTCGCAGAGGATATCCAGTCTGGCAAGTGAAGAAGAGGGTGCAGAGCTGTAGACCACATCGGCGTAGTCGAAAATGGGGAGGATCAATTTGGTGACCAGCTCCCAGCGGATTGGTAGGGAGAGACTGTCCTTATTGCAATACAAAGCTCTAAGCTTGGGGTGCAGCTTGGAATGGATGCCATCAGAGTGTGAGGAGAAGTCCAGTTTGCTCTCCAGCCAGACTCCCAAATATTCGAAGGTAGGGACTACCTCAAGCTGGGTGCCATCAAGGGTGTGGAATACAAGGAAAGATGAGAGCATGGCTAACTTCTGGCCAATGCTGAAGGTCATGGTCATAGTTTTTTTGGTGCTGCTTTTGAGTTAGTTTGCCTGAAACCACTGCAGGACATTTAGGAAGTTGCGCTGGAGTGGGACTTCGACTGCGAAGATCAAGGGACCAGATGCGTAAATTACCATATCGTCAGCCTACATGTGTATGGACGAGGGGACACAGGCTGAGTGAGATCATTGAGAAAAACAGAAAATAGTATAATTATTGATTTCTCCTAGGCACTAAGTTGGACTAAATGCCAACCACCTATTGGGGGTGACAGAGGTATAATACCCATGTGGTAACCAGGAAGCTATGTGATTTTGTTTCAATTCATCCCTGGATTTGCTCAGAGTTGTATGCCTTGTATAAAAATCCTGTTTTGGATTATTATTTATTTTTTTTTTTAACATCAGTATTTCCCTCCTAAGATGCAATGATGGTAAAGGGGTCCTCAACATCCTTCTTCAGAGAATGTACTTGACCTGTAACAAGTGGCTAACCTTCTGAGATTAGTGCTTCCAAGTAATTCTTGCAAACTCAACAAATAAAAAGTTTTAAAAAAAAGAGCATAACAGGAATTTGCTAACAAAAAAACTTTATCTTAGCCTCAATTCTCTCTGAAGTTACTGTCCAATCTTCCACCTTCTATCAATAGCAGATTTCTTAAGAAGGCTATTATTTTTTTTCCATAGAGCCGTTTCTCTGCCCTGGTTCCACTCAATGGCACCCCCAGCCCCATCACAGACCTTCTCATGGACTTCCAGGTCATTCACTATTTACCAAGGACCCTTTTTTGGTGGCTGGCCCACTGTGTCAGTCATATGAGAGCCTGCAGAAGGGGTTGGCGTGAGCACACCAGGCTTCCCCTTCATGTTATCTCACTGGGGTATTAGTATGTAAGGATACGCGCATGCACTGCCATGCATCTAAGCTGGGCATCTGGCAGCTACCGCTTCCACGCCTGGTGCTCCCAGCTAACTCCCACCAGATACCCACCAGGTGGCAGTCAGGACGTGGGAGCAGGAACCGCCCCCCCCCGAAGGAGAGCAGTCTTTGAGACGCTCAATCCTTTCTTCCCTAGGAGGCCCTCAATGGCCCATGCTCATTCCCAATTGTGGTTGCTGGTGTCGCAAGCTATAGCGCTTTTGCTGTGCTGATGGGCCAGCTATGGAAGGCCATTATTTTTAAAACTATCGCAGCAAGCACCAAAACAGTTTTCTCAAAGGCCTTCAATGAGGCTTTTCTATAGCATGAAGACAGACCTCTTGTTTTAAGTCAGTGATTTCCCCAATATCAAGCAGCAAGGGCTCCCTGCCCCTATACCTCCTGTTTGACCTAAGCAGCACTTTTCAAACACCTTGAGTAATTCATAGGAGCCTTGGAAACCCCATGTCACCATGTTGTGCCCCCTCTCAGTTTCACTTTTATAGTACTGCAGTTAATCCTTATCCACAATACTGGTCTATTATGGAGTCCCTCACGGCACCGTCCATGGTCCCATACTGTCAACTATCTATCTTCTATCTCTCGGATAACCAAGGTTAAACTGAAAAATAAGGTATCACTTCTATGCTGATGACACACAGTGTTCCATTTCCTTTTAGTTGGTAACTCCATTTCCTACTTCTAGTAGCACTCATTCAGTGTTTCCACCAGAAGAAAATCAAAAGCTATTAAACAGGTCATCTTGCTCTTACGCGTTAACATAGAAACATAGACTTTGATGGCAGATAAGGACCGCTTGGCCCACCCAGTCTGCCCATTTCCCTACTTATTGGATAAGTTGCAGATCCTAGTTAACCAACAGTCTACTTCCTCCTACTCCCACAAGAATTGCTTTATGTCTGTCCCCATGCATTCTTGAATTCCCCCACTATTTTTGACCCCACAACCTCCTCAGGAAGACCGTTCCATGCATCCACCACCCTGTCTGTGAAAAAAATACTTCCTTACATTGCCCCTGAGCTGTCCCCCCTCTATCTTCAAATTGTGCCCACTTGTTCCTGCACATCTCTTTTTCTGAAAGATGCTCCCCTCTTGGACTTTGTTGATTCCTTTGAGGTACTTTTTTTTTTTTTTTTATTTATTCTAGGATTACAAGTATCTTTGAGCCAAGACTCTTCTACAAAGGTTCCACGTCAGAAACAACAAACAACAAGGAGGCAACAGTGAAATAACAGTAAACAATTCATGTACAACAGTGCTATTGAGATGGGTCAATTATAGGAAGAGTAAAGTGTAGAGGAGGAGAAGTGTAGGTAGTTAACAGAGGCAGCTATAGTAAAATGGTGAACACAGCTAGGACGCATGTGCCTACAAGGAATGGGTAGGGTCAGGCGCCTGGCGGTGGCAGAGAAACAGGGATGAGAGGAGAGGGAGGATGAAGATGCAGCCAGAGGCATTTGTCGAAAAATAAATGGGAAGGAGTGATAGAAAAGAAAAGGAGTTTGGTGGGGGGAATAAGTGCTATAATGGGGCAAGGAGAGACTAATGAGGTGGTATGAAGACCTGAAATTTGAAGTGGTGCCTCAGAAGCTGGGGGATGAGGACTGGGGGGTGGCCTGGGGTTAAGCAGTATATAAGTTAGGATTAAAGCTGTGTAAGTCATCGTCTAGGAGAGGCAGCCACAGGAGCTAGAGGCAATGAGATGGGCCCGGAGCCTGGTTTTGAACAGACCTAGTGTTGAGGCAGAGGAGATGGTGTGGCTGAGACCATTCATCCATAGAGGAGCCCTATAGGCGAAGGAGCGTTGGCCCTGTGTAGTTCAACAGCGAGGAACTTGTAGAATATGGGTTGTCGAGCTCCTGATGTTCTGTCAGTTGATGTTTTGATGTAACAAGGCAGTAACACCAGGGGGTGTGAGGCCAAAGTTGATTTTTCCCACCATAGCACGTAAGATACTTTATACGGTTGGAGAGTTTGAGCCATCCGGATTGTTCATAAAGGGCACAGATGTGGGTGAGTCGGTGGGCACCAGTTGTGAGTCGGCATGCTTTGTTAAGTGTATTTGTTATATGTTGGAAGGTGGACGTCGTGGCAGAGCCATAGATAAGGAGGCCATAACCAATAATTGACACCACAGAGCTCTGGATGGCAATCTTCAGGGTCTCTGGGGTGAGGTGCTGCCTGTGCTTGTACAGTAATCCAAGGCATGTGTTGGCAGCTTTAGCCACGCTGTCAATGTGAGCCATATAGGAGAGATTGGGGTCAAGCATAATCCCTAGGTATTTGAATGAGTAAACTTGTTCAAGGACAGTCTCCTGCTTGGTGGAGATGGCAAGGGGGTGTTGCTTGTAATGGTTATGTGAACTGCAGAATAGCAATGACTTGGTTTTCTTGTGATTGAGGACTAGTTTATGATTGGAGAACCATGTTTCAATGGCACTGAATCCGAGTTGGAGGCTGTGTTGTAGTGGTGAATGGTCCTTGTGCATAGAAAAGACAACAGCATCATCTGCATACAGGATGATTTGTTCTGAGCAGGATTGTGGTAGGGAGTTTAAAAAGAGGCTGAAAAGGAGATGGCCCAGTATGGACCCCTGAGGGACTCCAGAGCAGACAGGCAAGGTGTCTGAGATAGCACTGGCAATGTTTACTCTTTGAGAGCGGTTGTCAAGGTAGCTTCTGAACCAGTGGGGTGAGTCCAGTGCGAGGCCAGCAAGGAGTAGTTGGTCATACAGCAGCCGATGAGGGACCGTGTCAAATGCCTTCGAGAGGTCGATGAAGACAGCCCCAGTAAGAAGACCTTTAGCAAGAGAACCATGCACTGCATCGGTAAATTCAAGCAGGGCAGTGGTGGTACTATGCCCTTTTCTAAAACCGTGCTGTTGTGTGCACAGAATATTATATTTGTCCAAATAATCAGTGAGCTGGTCCACAACAGTACGTTCTAGGGCCTTGGATAGTGGTGGCAATATGGAGATCGGGCGGTAGTTAGAGTGGCAGTTCTTGTCCCCACTTTTGTGGACCGGGGTCACAGTAGCAGTTTTCCATATTTCAGGGAATGTACTGGTGTGGAGAGAGAGGTTAAGAATTTTAGTTAGGGGACTGAGGACCTCGTCAAGTGTAAGTGATAGCAGCTTAAGGTCCAGGGTGTCACTGCTGATTCTGGAAGTGGAGATGGCTGAGGTGATGTGGCGGCGAGTTTTATTCATCTTAATCTCCCTGAAGTAAAAATGAGGGTGGTTTGACAGAGTGCGGGGTGTGACCGACTATGAAGAAATCAGGTGGTAGAACAGCACTGAGGTCAGTAAAAGCTGTGTTAAAGGTATTTGCAATGACCATGAGATCAAGGGCAGTGGACCCTTCAACAATTAACATGGCGGAGGGACTTGATAACTGGAAACAATATCCTGATATTGTCCCAGCAGACCATTTCCCAGGTGTTGGTGAAGAGCGCCCTTATAATCTGAGCTTTCAGTGAGACGAATGGATTGTGTGCAGGCATTACGGGCAGGTTTGTATTTTTGGATGTCAGATTGTTTGCCTGTGGCTTTAGCCACTGCCCACAGGTGGTCCCTAGATTTCAGCTGGGAAAGGAGCTCCGCAGTTATCCAAGGGTTACAGAGGGCTTTTGTTTTCCATTTTTTTGAAGGAGCAAAGAGGTCACAGGCCTTATTGAAGGCAGTGATGAAGTAGCCGAGGGCTAGGTTAACATCCATCGCTTTGTAGATGGACAGCCAGTCTTGCAAGGATAGGTACTGTTTGAGATGGGTAAGTTGACCACGGGGGAGGACTCTGCTGGTAATGATTATAGGGGTGGCTTTAGAAATTTATTAAACCATTCACATATAACCAGGGAGTGGTCACTGAGACAGTCTGGAAGAACGGAGGTATGAGAGATCCTGGTAGGGTGATTGGTGAGAACCCAGTCCAGCAGGGTACTGGTGACAGTTTTGTAATTTATCACAGATAGTGTGGTGACCAATTGAGAGAGGTTAGCAGCTGCAAGGGCATCCTTGTGAGTATAGACATCAGATGCAAGCCAGTTTATATTGAAATCACCAAGCAGAATGTGTTCAGAGCCAGGAGGTTGGGAGCTGACGAAGTCAAGAACTTCTTTGATGCCAAGATCTTGATCTCGAGGTGGAATATATACAGAGACGATGGTGAGGGCTTTTTGATTGGGACCTAGAAGAATTTTAATGAGTAGAAGCTGGGCCAAGGAGGCAGGGACAGGGGTTGGAACAAGGTACCCCAGGAGATTATCCTTAATGTAGATGGCACAGCCCCCTCCCCTTTTAGACACATGGTCCAGTCTGAAAAGATTGTAGCCCTGTAAGGTAATTGCCAGATCAGGAACTTTTGGTGTCAGCCATGTTTCAACTACAGCAAGGATATCAGGATTATGTTGGCTGATAAAGGCTTGGAGTGCATCAAGCTTTGATAACAGACTGCAGATGTTAATGGTTACGATGGTGAAGGCTCCTGCCTTTTTCAGACAGCTTGAACAGCCCGGGCCAGGGTTCGGATGGACGTTGCCAGAGATCAGTAGGAGAAGTAGGTGGAGCTTCATTGAACAGAGGCACAGGTCCAGTAGTGATAATTTGTGTTTCCATTTAGCGTATGGGCAGTAGGTAGAGTCCATATGACAGCCCCGATGATATGCAATGTGGTACAGTAGGGATAGGCTGGCATTAAGACCAATCTTAGTGGTGTTAAGAAGCAGCCAGATATTTCCAAGTGGAGGCCCATGGGGAGGACTGGTCGAGAAGTGGAGCGTTTCCAAGGTGCTACTGGTATTAAGTAGATAGTGGGTACGGGGTGGGGGTTGGGGTGGCAGGGGCCTGGGAGAGAGAACAAGGGAGGAAGGACAAGGAGGGAGAGAAGGGGAAGGAACAGGGAGGGAACTCGTAGCTGGTGTAGGGTGAAAGAAAAGAAAAAAAAGAAAGGGAGCAGTAGTTAAGAGAAAATTTTGACAAAATAGGATTTAATAGGGAGGCAGTACAACAAAGGTATATAGCAAGTAAAGCAACTGTGACTTTAAGAAGGTAGACTTTTTTAAATGAAAGAACAAAAAAAAAAAGGTACTTAAACGTTTCTATCATGCCCCCCCCCCTTCCTCAAGGGTATACATATTAAGCTCCTTTAGTCTCTCTTCGTATGGCTTCTGGTGCAGACCCTGCACCATTTTAGTTGCCCTCTTCAGGACTGCCTCTATCCTGTCTATGTCCTTGCGGAGATGGGGTCTCCAGAACTGCATGCAGTATTCCAGATGGAGTCTCACCAACTGTCTGTACAGAAGGCCAACAACTTCCTGTTTTCTACTGGTGATGCATCTCCCTATGCATCCCAGTATCCCCCCAGCACTCCTTACTGCCTTCTCACATTGCTTGCCTACCTTCAGGTCATCTGATATGACTACCCCCCAGGGTCCTTTCCATTTTTGTTGTTGTTGGTACCTCCCCCCATACTGTGTACTCTTCCCTGTGCATTATTTTCCACTTCTTTGCATTGAATCTAAGCTGCCATATTTTTGACAATTCCTCCAACCTTGCCAAGTCCCTTCACATCCTTTCCACCCCACCTTGTGTATCAACCCTGTTGCAGATCTTTGTGTCGTCTGCAAAGAGACATGCTTTCCCTTCCAGTCACTCCGCAATGTCACCTCTAAAGACATTAAAGAGGACCGGTCCCATTACTGAACCCTGTGGTATGCAGCTAGTAACCATCCTTTCTTCAGAGTGGACTCCATTTACTATAACCCTCTGCGTCCGGTTGTCCACCCAATGTTTTATCCACACTACAACCCTGGGACCCACTCCCAGACTGGCTAACTTGTTTATTAATCATTTGTGTGGGACTGTGTCAAATGCCTAGCTAAAGTCTAGGTAGGCCATGTCCACAGCCCCTTCCTAGTCTACTACTTTCGTCACCTAGTCAAAGAAATCAATTAGATTCGTCTGACATGACCTTCCCACTGTGAATCCATGCTGCCTTGGGTCCTGTGCCCCACTGGCTGCTAGGTACTCAACAATTCTTTCCTTCAGAGGTGATTCCATCATCTTCCTACCACTGAGCTCAAACTAACAGATCTATAGTTTCCTGCCTCTGTCTTGCTCCCACTTTTGTGAAGGGGAATCACTTCCGCCCTCCTTCAATCCTCAGGTACCACACCATCCTCCCATAATTTGTTAAAAAGGTTAGTCAGTGGTGTAACTAATTCTCCTTTTAGTTCTTTTAGAATTCTGGGGTGAATCCTGTCAGGCCCCACTGCTTTGTTCACCTTCAGTTTTAGGAGTTCTTTCAGGACCCTTTCTTCTGTGAATGGATTGGTATCGACCCCCCATCCAGAGTGCTTCTATTGCTTCGTTTAGGTACCCTCCCCCTCTTCTTTTGTGACTACTGAACAGAAGTATTTATTCAGTATGCCTGCTTTTTCACTGTCACCCCTCTGCCCACCCCCTTCCCTTTATTAAGCCTTGTTATCCCTCCCTTGGTCTTTCTTCGCTCCCTAATGTACCTATAAAAGGTTTTATCCCTTCTTAACTGAGTTGGCTATCTTTTCCTCAGTTTGGGCCTTTTCTATTCTGACTGCCTTCCCTGCTTCCTTCTGCTTTAACTGGTACAGTTCTCTGTCCTGCTCCTTCTGTGTTTTCTTATGCTTCCTAAATGCTACCTTTTTCTCACTAACCTTCCTCGCTACCTCTTTTGAGAACCATAGTGGTTTTTCCTTTGTTTTGTTGATTTGCTTCACACAAAGGCTTGTCGCCTCTGTGATGGCGGTTTTTAGTTTTCCCCATTGTTCCTCCACTCCTCCTTCTTGCCCATTTGCTAGTGCTTTTCTGAGGCACTCTCCGATTTTCCGAAAAGTCAGCCCTCCTAAAGTCCAATACCCTTGCTTTTGTACTGCTTGACTCTACGACTGTGTTTATTGTGAACCACACTGTGTGATGGTCGCTTCTTCCAGATGGCTACCCATTTCTAAATCCGAGGTCCTCTCTCCATCGCCATTTGAAAGTACTAGGTCTAAGACTGTTCCCTCCTGAGTGGGTTCCAACACTAGCTGTCTTAGGCATGCTCCCTGTAGGGCATCGAAAATGACCCTGTTCTTGGATGTGGCTGCAGCAAAGGTGCTCCAGTTAACATTTGGCATATTCAGGTCTCCCATCAACAATATCTCCCCTTTTTCTTCCATTCTAAGGATGCCTTCTATCATTTCCTTGTCCACTGCCTCCTCCTGAGATGGGGGTCTGTATACAACCCCCGTGCGGATTGTGGTGCCATTTCCTGTCTCCAGGGTGACCCACAGTGCCTCCTCTCCTCCCCATTTACCCTTTAGTTCCACTGCTTTAATTCCTTCCCTTACGTAGAGTGCTACTCCTCCTCTTTTACCCTCCCTGTCCCTCCTGTAGATTGCGTACCCTGGTATGTTGACATCCCAGTCATGGTTCTCTGTGTACCATGTTTCGGTGACTGCCACGATAGCCAGGCAACCCTCTTCCATCAAGGCCACTAGTTCAGGGAGCTAGTTACTCAGACTATGGGCATTGGTACTCATCACCCTCCATTATTTGATGGCCTTGCCCCTTTTAGTCCCATCCCTGTCTTTACTGCCTTTGCCTTTTTCTCCATTTATCCCTGTCCTGCTCCCTACCGACTTCTCTACCCTGATGTTTACCTTGCTAACTACCCTGTTTTGTGGGGGGAGGCTGGGATTTCCCTACTCCTTTTCAGTGCCTCCCCCCTTGGCTAGTTTAAATGCTTGCCAATGAAGCATTTAAACCCATCACCTAGGATCCTGGTTCCCCTCCCAGACAGATGCAGACCATCGTGCTAGTATAGGCCTGTATCCCTCCAGGTGGGCCCCTAGTTCCCAATGAAGTCAAAATCTTGAGTTCTGCACCATTTTTTCAACCATTCATTGAATTCCATGATGCGGAGTACCCTAGCCTCACCCATGCCATAGACAGGCAGCACTTCCAAGAAGTTTACCGTACGTGCTACTTGTCTAAGGCCCCTTCCCAACTCCACAAACTCCTCTTGCACTGCTCTGATCCCATTCCCAGCCAGGTTATTTGTCCCTAGGTGGGCAGTGACATCCAGCTCCCTCCCCCGTGCAGCTGCTCCCACAATTATGAGGATATGCTCCATGTCCCTTCAAGCCATGGTGCCAGGCAGGCACCTTACCTCCCTCTCCTTTCCCTTCCCCAGTTCTACCACCCTAATGATCGAGTCCCCCACCATGGGTTGTTTCCTTCCCCTATGGGGTCCAGTGCCACCCTCTTGTGGGTCTCCTTTTTGGAGGTTCCCAGCATCCTTCTTGGTCTCCACTGCGGGTGCCTCCATAGAGGAACCACTCTCTGCCAGAATGGCGAATGAATTGTGGAGAGGTACAACTGGAGGGATTCATCTCTGTTCCACCACCCTCACCCTCCCTGAGCACACCTTGGTCCAACCGCTCCTCCTTTCTTGGCAACTTCTGAGGCAGTGGCAGTGGCCCTGGTGGTCCCTGAGCAGGGGAGGAAGTTTCACGGATCTTAGCCAGGTTGGCCTGGAGACGGGCAACCTCCTCCCTCAGACCAGAGAGGTGCCTGCAAATATGGCAGCATCGCAGCCCCCAGAACATCTCCCGAAAGACTGCCACCCCACAGCCATTGCACTGCACCACTCCCATATCGTATCTTATTTTGTGGTCCTTTTCCTGTTGCTTTGTATACTTACTCTCTCCTCCCTCTATTTTTTCACCTACTTTCCTGCTGCCTATGTGCCCTTATAGCTTTCACCCTTCCTATTCTGGGACAGGAACTTTCTGTATTCTTTGGTAGTCTCCTTCTTCCTTGCTCAGTTAGACCTCCAACAGCTTGGTGGGGGGGAGAGCTACTCTTTTCCTTCAAGGATGGCGAAACGTATGTGTTTCAGTGATCCTTTCCTTTCTACTGCCAAATAGGAAGTTCCTGTTGTCAGTCAAATCCAGTGCCTATAAAAGTGGAACTGGCGGAGGGGAGGGAGGGAAGGAAGGCAATTAATAAGAAAAATTCTAGCTCTTGTCAGCTGCTCCTTGCCCTGAAAGCAAGATTGCTGTCTGCCAAAAGCTAGCAGCAAGGAACTGTAATTGGAGACACCTGGTTTTCTACTGCCTAAGCCACACCCCCAATTAACTTATCTCTTCCTATTTAAGAAAGAACATCCTCCTCCTACGTGATATACCCTGCATTTGACACTTTTTGGAGCTTCTGCCATTAGCACCTTAGTACCAACAGCATGGATCCTGAAATCTGCTCTTGCAAATAATCTAATCATTATTGTATAGCACCCGGAACTATACATTGTCTGGCAATAATGAGGGCAAAAACTTATAGTCCACTCCTGTAAATGAGGGCTTGTTTCATGGCACTTAAACCTACTATTAAGAGTGACTGAGTTTTGTTCATTCTTACATTTCTTAAATTATTGTTAGGCACATGCCGTTGAACTCTGCCTGCATTCCTTCTCTGTATTACTGTTTTTTACTATGCAGTACTGTGTACTTTTACTAAACTTGTACTCTGTAAAAATGCCTTATGTTATCTCAACTGTCTTTCCCAGGACCTCCTTGAAAATGAGTTTGCTCAATGGAGCTTTTCCTGATAAAATAAATAAATTAAACTGAATTGAAAGAGTGGTCATTACCAAGCAAGCTAGGCATGATGATACTGTCTCCACTAATCTTATTATAGTACCATATTTTTTTTCTGCATCCATATGCTTTTATTTTTCTCTGCACTTTTCATTCTTCTCTCTGTATCTTTTTTCAAGATTATTTTTTCACTTTGTGGTCCCACAAATAGAAAAATAGAAATGCACAGATATGAAAGACAGAGTCTATACTGCTTTGCCTAGACTGAGACCAGACTACTGAGTCCCCTAGGAGCTCTGTCTGAAATGTGTTGTCGCCCCCAAGTTCCCCAAACCACCAGCCCCTATACTTGTCTCATCCCAAGTTAAACCCATGGGCAGTCTTTGATCATACCCATTCACTTGGCCATCAATTCCAGTTACCCATCCTCTTTCCGTGAGGTAGTACAGTACTTCCATAGCATCTCTCCTAAGTTTACACCATACTAGTTTGTACTCATGGCTCCTGGTGCACGACCCCTCATTTTGCCTGAACAGTGTTGACCAGACCCCTCTATTGACCGTACGGAGATATCTTTAGGATTCTATCACATCTCCACCGCTTCCTTCTTGCCTCAGGTAAGTACATAGAAACATAAAATGAGTCTTCAGAAAAGGACCGGTAGGCTCATCTAGCCTGTCCTATTTTCTTTGCCTCTTACTACACCCTGGACCGTATTAGGTAATAGGTGACCCTCCCTCCCTCCTTCCTTTCTTCTACCTATTATGCCCATGTGCTTATCCCATGCATGCTTGAAGCTCCCCATTGTCTTCATCCCCACCACTTCTTCTGGCAGGCTGTTCCAGGCCTCCACCATCCTTTCGGTGAAGAAGTATTTTGTGTCATCCCCCAGCTTCAAAGCATGTCCTCATGTTCTGATGCTACTCCTCTGAAAAAGACTCCCTCCTACACTTCATTCAGCCACGTGAGGTACTTCTAGGTCTCAATCACGTCCCCTCTCACTCTCCTGTCTTCAGGGAGCAGACGCTGAGATCCTGCAGCCTCTCCTTGTATGGTTTCTTGTGCAACCCCCACACCATTTTTGCAGCCCTCCCTTGGATTGCTTCCACCCTGTCAATGTCCTTGCGGAGGTGTGGCCTCCAGAACTGGACCCAGTACTGCAGCTGGGGTCTCACTAGTGAGCGATACAGTGGCAACACCCCCCCCATGCAATTCAGCATCTGGCTAGCCTTGCCTACTGCCTTGATGCACTGCCCTGCCACCTTGAGATCATCAGATACGATTACCCTAAGGTCCCTCTCTTGCTTGGTGACTGTAAGTACTCTTCACCCCCCCCCCATCTTAAACTCAGCTCCTAGGTCTCCCACCCCAGGTGCATGACTTTGCACTTTTTAGCAATGAAACTCAGCTGCCAAATCCTAGACAACATCCCTAGTTTCCCCCAATCTCTTCACACTCTTCACCCCCTCCTGGGTGGCCACCCTGTTGTAGATTTTTGTGTAATCTGCAAAAAGGCACAGTTTCCCCTCCAGTTCCTCAGCAATGTCACTTATGAATACAATGAAGAGATCAGGACCCAGTACCAATCCCTGTGGCACACCACTGGTCACTCTCCCATTCCTAGAGTGACTGCTGTTCACCACCACCCCCTGCCTCCTGCCCTTCAACCAGACAGACACCCAGCTTACTACCTTCCACCCCATGCCCTCCAGTTCCTCAGCAATGTCACTTATGAATACAATGAAGAGATCAGGACCCAGTACCAATCCCTGTGGCACACCACTGGTCACTCTCCCATTCCTAGAGTGACTGCTGTTCACCACCACCCCCTGCCTCCTGCCCTTCAACCAGACAGACACCCAGCTTACTACCTTCCACCCCATGCCCAGGCTGTTAAGCTTCTTAGTCTCCTATGTGGCACAGTGTCAAAGGCCTTACTGAAGTCCAGATAAGCCACATCCACTACTCTCCCCTGATCCACCTCCCTCATAACCCAGTCAATGAAATCTAGGAGAACTGTTTGACATGACCTCCCCCCGTGAAGCCGTGCTGCCGGTACCATGTTTAGACTGCCCATTTACTCCTAATAAGACTTACCCTGCACATTCCAGACCATTTAGGTGACCCTCATGTATGCTGTCTCCAAGTGATCATGGTCTTTTCTGTGGTGGGGGCTGTAACATTGTGTACAGTACTCCAGATGCCTCACCAGGGAACTAGTCTATACAGGGGCAAGATCACCTCCTGCTGGTAATATTCCTACTGACACAGCACAGCATCTGATTGGCCTTCACATATGCCCTGCTGCACTGGACTGATGACTTGAGGCTGTCAGTTATGATGACCCCCCAGGTTCCTTTTCTGCATAGTCCAGTTTATACTGACAACTCTGATCCTGATGGTGCAGGGGATGTATCAAAGCCTTACAAAGAAAGACAGAGTTCTCAACATGGTCACCCTAGAAAACAGGAGCACAAGCGGGGACATGATAGAGACATACAAGTACCTCATAGAGTGGAAAAGGGTGCAGGAGTGAGAATGTGCACCAGGACCAGAGGGCATGTGATAAAGCTGGAGGTGGGGGGAGGAAAGTTTAAGAGGTATGTGAGGAAGTACTAGTTCACTGAAAGAGTGGTAGATGCCTGGTACAGACTGCCAGCAGAAGTGGTGGAGGCGAAAACAGTAGAAGGCGTCAAGCATGCATGGACAGACATAGGGTAGTATTAGAAAATAGGCAGGGAGGAGAGAGCATCACTGGAGAGCAGTTACAATCTGTGGAAACAAACTAGACAGGGACCATCTGGGCAGTCTGGGTGGGTCAAGTGATCCTTTTTGGCTGACAAATTCTATGTTTCTGTGTTTCTATCCAATAATCTGTTTTGGGGGTCTTGTTCCCAATATACATGGCTTTGCATTTCTTCACACTGAAAATGAGCTGCTAGATCCCAGACCATTTTTCCAGTTTTGCTAGACTGATCTTCAGTTCCATAATTCCCTCCTCCGTGTCTACCCAACTGCAGTTTTGTATTTCTGTGAGCAAAACAATTTTACCCTGAATTCCTTCATCTATGTAGCAGATGAATACCTTGAAGAGTACACATCTAAGGACCACACCTGAGACACCCCACTCATCACCTTTTTGACCTCCAAATGACTTATGTTCATCACAAATTTCTGTGTCCTATTACAAAGCCAGTTTCCAGTTCACTTGTCTAAATTATCCCCCCACTCCCAGGTTTTTTAGCTTTTCCATCAGTCCCGTTTGGCACAGAGTGGAAGGCTTTGTCAAGGATAGCTACAGCTTCACCCTTATCCACTACCTGTGTCACTGTACTTAAAAAGTCAATGAGATGGATTTGGCATGACCTCCTGTTTACAAAGCCGTGGTGCCTCCTGTCCTTACAAGTATCTTACAGGTAGGAACAGGGTGCAGGAATACACTATTTTTAAGTGAAAAAGATGTTCCAGGACTAGAGGACATGGGATGAAGTTGGAGGGAGGACGATTCAGAGGAAACGTAAGGAAGAATTTTCTTCACAGAATGGGTGGTGGACAAGTGGAACACCCTGCCAGAGGAAGTGGTGGGGGCTGAAACAATCACAGGATTTAAGAATGCATGGGATAGACATAAAGGAATTCTGGAGGTCAGGGGTATGGGGCAACAGACTTCTAGAAAAACATAAACTGAACTTACAAGCTCAAATGGGCAGACTGGGTGGGCCATAGTCCCTTATCTGCTGACACTGTCTATGTATCTATGTCCTGTAGTCGCTGTTCCTCGAGGAATTCCTCTATCTACTCTTTGATGATTGTCTCCAGCTGTTTACCCACTATAGAGGTCAGACTAACCAACCTGTAGTTATCAGGGTCCCCCCTTATCATGTGTCCCGTGTGCAGTGGAATCACATGTACCACCCTATAGTGTTTCCAAGAAACACTTCAAAAGATGTGCAGGGGGACTTGATAGTGCCACCTGTACCTCTGTGAGTACCCTAGGGTGGAGCCCATTGGGGCCCAGTTCGTTTTCAGCTCCTTGAGCCTCTTGAGCACCCTTTCCTTAGTGATTCTACTTATGTCTTAACTTCTGCTCCTTCCCTATGCCCCTACTGCTGGACTGACTGAGCACTAGGGGAGAGGTCCCCCATATTCCACCAAGAATACTGGGGTGAGGCATTAATTCTGGAGATCCACCTTGCTGGTACAACAGTCAATTACCCACGCCATATCTTTCCTCAGTCTCTCAATGCCTTATTTCATCTTCCTTTTCTCCATTATGTACCTGAAGCAGGCCTGGTCATGTTCCCTGACTGTGTAAGATCCCATTTGTCTGTACTTTGGCTCTTCTCATTGCTGCTCGTGCTTCCCTCAGGCTGACCTGATGGACTGACCTGCCTGCCTCTTATGTCTGTGATGTATCTGTGGAAATACTGGGCACACAGGCCGTGCAAAAAAAAAAAAAAAAAAGTGGGGGGGTGTTGCAAAAGTACTGGGGCTCAAAAACAAAGGCATAGGGGTCGACTCCATGCCAAAATGTTTTTGGGGAAAACACTGCTTGCTGATGTGTGGTTTTGCACAGATTTTTTCCACCTGAATGCTACCAAGTTCTTCTAATGGGCAAAAAGAACATAGAAACATATGAAAAGAGCCAGTAGAAGAAGACCACCTGGTCTATCACATCTGCTCGGTAAATGATGCAGTGTTCTGACCTTACAACTTATGCCAGTGACCCTGCTCCCCCCCGACACCGTCCCTCCTTCTCCCCTTCCTTGGTCCCAAGGGTTCCTTTTGTGTTTGTTCCAGGCCCTCTTGAATGCTCCCACCATCTTTGCTGATACCACTTTGTCTGGCAGCTCATTCCATGGGGTCATCACTCTCTCCATATAGAAATGCTTCCTTGCATCCCTTCTGAATCTCCCCCCATCAATTTTAGGCTGTGCCCCCTCATGGTTCTGTTGTCACTCATTTTAAAGAGACCCTCCTTTTTCACTTTGTTAATTTCCTCCATGTACTTGGAAGGTCTTTATCATATCACCCTTCTGCCTCCTCTCTTCCAAGGAGTACATCTGTAGGGCTCCCAGCCTCTCCTCATAAAACCTATCCTGTTGCCCCTCAGTCATTTTGGTTGCTCCCCTCTGGACCCCTTCCAGCATACTGATGTCCTTCTTAAGGTATGGATGCCAATATCTCACCCCATATTCTAAATGTGGTCTTACCAATGACCTGTACAATGGCAAAAAGACCTTACTCCACCTACTGCTGAATCCCCTTGCAATACACCCCAGCATCCTGTTAGCCTTCACTGCTGCCTTCTTACAATGAGAGGTATGTTTTAGGTCACTAGTAATCATTACTCCTAGATCCTTTTCCTCCTCAGAAACAGTTACCTGAACCTCTCTTAGGTAATACTCTGTCCTAGGGTTCTTGGCCCCTATGTGCATCACTTTGCACTTTTTGGCATTGAAGCGAAGTTGCCAGATTCCTGACCAACTCTCTAGCCTGCCAAGGTCCTCCCTCAGGACCTGTATCCCCTCCTTGGTGTCATCTGCAAACAGGCACATTTTGCCTTTAATGCCTACCCCGATGTCACTTATGAAGGCATTGAACAACACTGGCCCCAGCACTGATCCCTGTGGGACCCCTCTGGTGGCCTCCTTGGTGCTGGAGAACTCACCCCCAACCACTACTGTCTGAGTTCTGCCAATCAACTAGTTTCCAACCCATCTTACCATATTCTCCCCCACCCCTAGGTCCCTAAGTTTCATTATCAGCCTCTTGTGGTGCAGAATCGAAGGCCTTGCTAAAGTCCAGGTATATGATTGTCCACCACCTGCCCCTTGTCCACTGCCCTTGTTACCCAATCAAAGAACTTGATCAGGTTCGTTTGACACGATCCGCCTGCCACAAACCCATATTGTCTTTTGTCCTGTAGACCATTCTCCTCTGTATCTCACCAGCCTTTCCTTTAGTATGATCTCCATGAGTTTACATACTATCGAGGTCAGGTTGACCTGCCTATAGTTACCCGGGTCTTCCTTTGGTCTGCTCTTGTGGAGTGGGATCACATGTGCTGTTCTCCACTCCAGCGGTACCACTCCCGACTCCAGAGATCAATTAAAGAGAACTGCCGGCGGCCCTGCCAGATCCTCCGCTAACACCTTCAACATCCTAGGGTATATTTCATCTGGTCCCAGGGATTTGTTCACCCTCAGATCCATCAGCCCCTCCCTCACTCTTTCAATCTCGATTACCCCTACAACTTCCCCCCTTTTCTCTCCTTCCTTCTCTCTGCCCATGGCACCGGTCCATCTTTTGCCTTTGTAAACATGGAGCAGAAGTATTCATTTAATACCTCTGCTTTGCTCCAGTCTTCCTCAACCCATCTATCCCCCTTCCTCAGCCTAACAATGCCATCCTTCTTTTCCCTTCTTTTCCCCATTCATTATTCCTTCAGGTATTTGGAGCTCTTTCTGTGCCTTTGCCTGCTCCACCCCGCCTCTTGCCACCTTAGCTAGCCTCCAGTATTCTTCCTCATCCTCTTCTTTTGCTGTTCTTCTGAATTTTCTATAGGCTGCCCTCTTTTCTCATCACTCTGGCCACAGTACATATTAGCAGGAAAAACACCACTGGTTCATTCACTCTGCCCAGTTTTATTCTGTCCTTTGCCAGGACCTATTTAGTTGGAGTTATTGCCCTCACCTATCACCCTTACCCCCGCCCTATTGTTTTCCCTCCGAGTAACTATTAAAGGGAAACAGTCACCATCATGTGCCCCACACTCAAGTGAGGGTCTGGCCCAATGAGCACTTTGTGTGCAAAAACATTTTTGTATACTTACTGTTTACTGTAGTATTTATTTGTTTTTTAAAAACATTTGGCGACTGGGAAAGGCACACTGAGCCAAGGCTCGTCTCCAAGTGCGACCAGAGTATAGTCGATTATATCAGACTCATTTTTCTTAGTTCTAGGCTGACATCCTCTTTTACTACAAATCCCCAAATCCCCTGCTACAGACATCAGAGCAGTAGGCACTAGTGAGAAAATTTAACAGACTGCAGTACATATCAGAGTTTATATAAGTTTTGATCTTTTGTTTGCTGATTTCACTTTCCTTCCTGGGCAATGTACAGTCAGAGGACCATGCTTAGCCCCTGGAGGAAAGGCGACCCAGAAAGCATCCAGTCAGTGATGATGAAAGCTCTAACGTGCAATGCAGGCTACTGAATCCTCTCATTGCTGCCTACTGCTCTAATGTCAGCTGCAGAGAATCCTGGAACGTTTAGTAAAAGAAGATGTCAGCCTAGAACTAAGCAATATTAGTCTGCTATAATCTACATTACAGTAAACAGTGAGTAAAGCAAAATGTTTTTGCACTCAAAGTGCACACTGGGACCAGCATCACACTTGAGTGTCGGGCCCCTTGTGCTGACTGTTCCCCTTTAAGGTTT
The DNA here is from genome assembly GCA_016271365.2 of Neoceratodus forsteri. Classification (NCBI taxonomy): domain Eukaryota; kingdom Metazoa; phylum Chordata; order Ceratodontiformes; family Ceratodontidae; genus Neoceratodus; species Neoceratodus forsteri. Next base: position 1,079,077,277 of record CM057454.1, on the reverse strand, counting down.
TTACTCACTCTGAGCTGCCTGACATCATTAATGGTTGTTGCAATCACCACCTCTGCAGGTGGGCCGTTCCATGGCTCATCCACTTTCTCTGTAAAATAAAACATTCTCACATCCCTCCTGAATATCCCGCCTGCCAGTTTCCACTTATGTCCCTGTGTTCTTGATTTGTCAGTCCTGCTGAATATTTTCTCAGCCTTCCTTGTTTATTTATTCCTTTCAGGAACTGAAAGGTCTCTATCATATCTCCCCGCACGTTTCTGGTCTCCAGCGAGTACATGTCCAGGGCCTTAAGCCGATCCTCACAGGATGTGCTCTGCTGGCCATGAATCATTTTGTTTATCCTATGCTACCCTCTCTGTCTGTCTTTGTCTGTTCTTAGGTGCGGGCTCCAGAACTGGGCACAGTATTCTAGATGTGGACTCACTAATGATCTGTACTGAGCCAGTCTCACCTCCTTCCTCCTGCTGTCAATCCCCCCTTCGTTACACCCCAGCATCCTGGTTGCCTTGCTGCAGGCCTTGTTACATTGGCTAGATTGTCTTAGGGAATGACTTTTGAGTCCCTTGTCCTTTTCCTCAGTAGAATTGTCCAACTTAATCCCTCCCATCCAATATTCTATCCCACATTTTTGTTCACAATGTGAATCACCTTGATTTTTTTGGTGTTAAATTTCAACTGCCAAATTTTGGACCCCCTCTCTGATCTTTGCAGGTCCTTCTGTAGCTCCCTAACCCCTTCCTCATGGTCTATCCTGCCACAGAGCTTAGTGTCATCTGCAAAGAGGCACAACTTGCCATGAATTCCTGCTCCTATGTCACTGATGAACATACTGAAGAGGGCCGGCCCCAGGACTGGTACCCTCTCATGACCTCCCTTTCCTGTGACTTGACCCTGTTTGCCACCACCCTCTGCCATTTCTCTCCCAGGCAGCTTCCCACCCATCCAGCTAGATTCTTTGATGTTTCCAGATCCTCTAACTTCTTCAGCAATCTTATGCACAGCACAGCGCTGAACACTTTGCTAAAGCTGAAGTACAGCAAACCCACTGCTTGTCTCTTGTCCACTACCCTTGTCATCCAGTCAAAAAATACTGTTAGGTTGGTCTGATAAGTCCTCCCTGCCAAGAGCTTGTGCTATTTACTATCTTGGAGCTCATTTCTCTCCAGATAATGAACTACTATAGGTCCTCTTTGACTAGTGTATACATTAGTTAACCTGCTATGGAGGCAAGAATAATGGGTCTGTAGTTTCCTGGTTACTCTCCGTCTCCTTCCTTACTGACCAGGACTATATCTGCTACCCTCTCATCTTTTTTAACCACCCCAGACTGTAGGAGCTTCTGAATAGCCCTGCCAAGAGCTCAGCCAGTTCCTTGACCACCCTTAGGTGCGTCCCATCTGACCCTCAAGCCTCATCTATTTTCAGGGCTGCTAACCCTTTTCTGAATCTTTCTCCCATAACACCACCTACCCTATTTCTAGGATCCCTCATGCAGCAGCCTTTATGCCATTTTCAGGTAAGAGCCCGCTGCCTTCTACTGTGACCACAGAGCAAAAGCAGTCATTTAGCACGGCTGCCTTTTGCTCTTCCTCCTCTGTCAGCCTGCCCCCCTGTAAACCTAACAGTTCCCTCCTCATCTCCCTTTTTTCCCTAATGTAGCTAAATAACTGTTCCCTCGACCCCTTCTACAATATGCAGCTCCATGTCTGCTTTTGCGTCCCTAACTGCCCTCTTGGCCTCCCTCATCCTTAACTGGTATCTCCCTGATGCTCTTTGTATCTAATGACCCTATTTTAGCCCTTACTGCCTCCTTTACCTTCTTTGAGGACCAGATTGGTCTTGTGCACGTTACTCTTGGTAACCGTTCTTAGACATGACTTAGTTGCCTCAAAAATAGCCCCTATACTTACTCCCCATTTCTCCCCCACTCCCGTCATCTTACCCTTGGCTAGTTCCCTCATCTAATCATAGCATGCTTTTCTGAAATACAGAATCACAGCTTTGACAAGGGTATACTGGTACCCAGTGCTAGTTCGAACCATATGGTGTTGTGGTCACTGGACCCCAGAGGCTCCCTGATCCTCACCCCACCTACCTTTTTTGAGTTGGTAAGCAACACATCAAGAATGGCAGTTTGCCTTCCCACAGGTTCTCTGATCAGCTGCACCAGCATGTGGTCCTGCAATGCATTTAGCAGGGCCGGACTCCTGGCACTCTTAGCTGCTGAAATGTCTTAATCTACATCTGGTAGACTGAGATCCCCCACCTCTACCTCCCCCTTTGCTGCCCATTTCTGAATACCTGCCACTAGCTCCCCATCTCGCTCATCCCCCTATCTTGGTGGTCTGTAGACTACCCCCATGTGCAACTTCTTACCTGATTTGGTCATGAGCTGCACCCACAGTGATTCTGTCTCCCCCTTCCCTCTCCTGATGGAGCCCTCTTCAGATGCCTGTATGTCTTCCTTGACATAAAGGCTGTCTTACTCCTTTGTCCCCATACCTTTATCTTGCCTTTTCATGATGTATTCTGGTATTTGCTAAGTTCCAGTTATTTTTCCCAGTGATCCATGTTTCTGCAATGGCTATAAGGTGAAATCCTGCATCTGTCACTGTTGCCTGGAGCTCACTAACTTTGTTCCCCAGGCTCCTGGAATTTAGGCCGACTGCCTTCCAGCATGTGTCTATGCTCTTCTTCTTGTCCATAGCTCTCCCACTGTGCTCCACTTCCTCCCTTAATTTCCAGCTCCTTGCTTGTTCTTTGTGCCTCTGCCCTCTTTTTCTTACTCTATCAGGGACCCCTGTCCAGATGTCTACATCTTCAGTGTTTTTAGTCCTAGCTAGGGTCCCCTTTTGTTGTTCTTCCTCTGCGTTTCCCTAATCCAACCAATCATGAGTTGCATCCCACTCCCTAACTCCTCCATTAACCACGTTGACTGATGTACACCATGATAGCTGTGCCAGAAATCTCCATTTTCCTGTATTTTTCTCCAAACTTATTTTTACGATCCTTTCATACTTGAATGGTACTTCCCCAAAATGCATCTCCCAAACTGCCCCAACCCTGCCAAAGATTGTACTCCATGGCTTGAGCCTTATAATAGGGTCCAGCAACCAGATGGTAGTGGGGACAAAATGGAAATTACTTGTGCAGCACCTCACTCGGTAGCATGATGAACCATCTCTGGGTTATCTGAGAACAGACCTCTGGGATTCTAAACTTTCATTTGTCAGTTATATAAACCTATGAAAATCTTCTTGGTTCCACTTACCTAACACTGCCCACATCTAACCATACTATTATTAATGCAATTGTCTCATCTTGCTTTGACTATTGCAATGCCCATCTCTCAGGCCTCCCAATCTCCTAGTTGAGCTTCAGTGCATCCGACACATTGGTGCCCACACCTTGACAAAACGCTGAGACTGCAAACACATTATTCTGATTTGCCTTGCACTGGCTCTCTAGCTCCCAGAAATGCAATTCAGTGTGTGTCCCTCCTGGTCTTTAAAATCATCCATGGCATTATCTGGTCTCCTCTATCGGACCTCATAACCCTAATTGCCTCCTCTATATCTTCACTGGCCTGGTTCTTCTCACTACCACTCCCATCCACCACCCTACTGCTAGGGGTTTTGTCATTAATTACTTTCTCTGTCACCTAAAAAACATTCACTCCAAACTCCATCTCACTGAGTACTCTCTTCAAATCAGGATTTGAAAAATACCCAGACTGCCAAGTTGCTCAGACCACAGCCACAGGCGGGACCCAAGTTTGGCAGTGATATTGATTCTCTTGCTCACTAAGCCAGTCGAAGGTAGGCATGTCATGCAGGTAATAGGTTCACTCTATTAGAAGAGGAGCTGGGGCCTGCCAGTCAGCACAGTGGTAATGCTTACAACCCCAGTGGCCCAGGTTCAAGAACAAGCCTGGGGCATCTGAAGCCAGCACAGGGGAGGAGGGTCAAGTATTCCAGAGGATGCTGTCTCCTCTGGGGAGGGAAGGATACCATCTTGCTGCAAGACAGCCACATTGGTGACTACAGGTAGAAATACAGCAGGTGTCGAGAGGGAGTGGAAGGACTATCGGGCACCATCACACATTACATTGGCATGCATATTGGCCCCTCATGTGCTGACATCCTCCAGGGGACTGAGGGACAAAAAAACAGAAAGCAGCCCTGGTGTTGGCTTCCCAGAGACTCTGGTATATCTGGACCGGCCTTCACCATCTTACTATGCCTCCTGATGTTGTGCACACACCCCACACCTCACCTGGGGGGTTAGCTAAGGCTCCGACAAGGACAGCAAGGAAGGCTGTGGCTGGTAAGAGGGTGCCAATGTGTTCCAGGGGCAGCCAGGTAGAGAAAAATAGTAAGGAGGGGGCATAAAATATAAATTAAAAAGGTGGGGGGACAGCTAGAGTGCACCTACAAATCCCTGTGACCAATATTCTTATTTCCAGGGAAGCGTTCTCCCCAGTTTTACAGCTGGGTGGACTGGAGAACTGGGAAGCTAAGTGACTTGTCCAAGGTCACATGGTGAGCATCTGGCATAAGTGGGGTTTGAACCTGCAATTTCTTGATTCCTAAGCCAGTGTTCTAACCACTGTACCACAGTGCTTCATATTTACAAGTGGGAATTACAGATGTACTGGAGGAGGTCCTCATTCATGTCCCTTGAGGTTAAGATTGGATGTCATTTACCCAGTGGCACAGATGGCTGAGAAGCTCGTGCCTTACCTGCTACCATGTTGGCAACCTAGGTGCAGACACGGAACAGGGTTGCCAAGGGGCCAGCCAGAGGAAGGAGGATACAGCATCCCATGGACAGCTCTCCTCCTTCTGATGGGGGGGGTAGTGCATCTTGTTTCACTGACATCACCTAGCGGAGGCTGAGTGATGCAGTAGGTGAGCACAGAGAGAAGGGAACCCAATGCAGATGCCTGTAACGTGTGTGTGCATTAGCATGCATGTCACTGCATGTGACTTTGCCCTAAGTGGAACTCAGAGGAAGAAAAGGAGATATAAAACTATATGTGCACTGTTCACCAAGGATGACCCCCCTCCCCCGCTGGCCACCTGGGAAGTTTTGTTGAGTGCTGGATCTGGGGGCCTCCCATTACAACCCTGGGAATATTGTACTGAACTCTGTATGCCTGGGGTGTCTAAAGTCTGGCCATGAGGCACTGTGAGATGATTTGGTGACCTAATGCTCTGGTGTGACACTCAGATGCAACTGGAATGCCAACCAGAAGAAGGAGGGTAAATCGCAGCTTAATATTTAAGACCGAATATTGCCAACTGTAGATAATGAAATCTAGCCTTCTGTTAATCTTACGGTCTGGCATACTAATGAAATCTTAATGTACTAAGAACTGAAGGAATCCTGTAAGTAGTCTTTTTAATTTTTCCCTTTTATTTCTGTATCACAATGGACTGTAAGTTGGAAAACTTATAATAAAAATTGATATTAACAAAAAAAAAAGGATGAAGACACCGGTGTACCTGGGTTCCACCCCATGTGGATCCCTGTCAGTACGATGGGAGAGGGAATGGCGGATGGGACTGGGGGTGCTAAGCAACAGAGCCAGATGCAGAAAAAGGTGGCAGCCAGGGCCAAACAGCTATAATATATGTAGGATGCCATGACACTTTTCAGAAGCAGTCAGGTGGGGGGTAGGGAGGGTGGGGGTGGATTAGAGGAAAATGGGATCTTGCTCCGGAAAAGAAGTATACTGAAGCTTATGAGAACCACCTACCCTTGAATACAATCTACTGCTCCTCCATACCCAATATGCCTCTTACTTTGGTTCTTCCCCTCTCACCTATTCATTACTGTGTTATAGATTTTATTTAATATTATTATTAGTCTGTTATTTCCTAATATAGTGCTCTGTAATTGCATACTGTATACTTTAGTAACCATCCATGAAGTGTTTTGCAATACCTTCATATTAAGGACACCATATAATAAACTGCATTGTCTTATGCATTCTATTCTAAAAAGGGGCCCATGTTTTGGAAGCTAGATCTCATATGATAATTTGGATGGATGTTATCCAACCAAAAGATTTTCAAATTAACACTATAGGGGTCTCCTACTATACCATTATAATAAATTAACTGCAGAAATTCTTCACATTGGTATTTAATAGGGATCCTAATTCCGCTGACTAAGACAAAGTTCATCACAGCCTAGTTCCTTCCATGTAGTCATAGTAGCAATTAACACTGACTCTGCCCCACTGCATGTTAATATTAGCATGCTCATTAATTCAATTCACCAGGGAGTGGTGGAGCTATCTGTCCATCTGTGACCTTAGTTCAGCACCAGAGGCAAAGAGTGTTTTTGTTTGCCCCCCCCTTCCCATTTTTCCCTTAAGTAGGTTACTTAACAGTAAAATAAATGGCAAGGTTTGTGACAATCATCTTTAGACCGATCCTTTAAAGAAACTGCATTTAAAAAGAGAAAGGCTCATTCTTCAGTAAAGTGCCACTTAATGTAAAAGCAACAAGGTAGAAAATCAAACCAAATCTCAAATAAAACAGAGGTAGAGTAGAGGGCGATTAAAGGAACACTGGCTACCTTTACTTTAGCATAAATTGGGTGCACCTGTGCCATAAATGTGCTCCAAGTATGCACATTTTTAATTATTTCTTTGGTCTGGTAATTTAGTAGAATTGTCCTATTTATGTCAGTGTGCACAGAACACCATTGCTCACCTCGTGTAGGCCTGAATGCCTTAAAAATTTTAAAAAATATAATTTAACCTGTTCCAGTTGACAAAAAATGGAACACTTTGAGGTTTTATTTTTTTAATAACAACATTTTGTAAGAAAGATATTTGTAAAACAATCCCAGCAATCATCTATTGTTTCTTTTTTTTTTATGGGTGGGCAAGAGTGGATAATATTCCACCTAAATCAATGCACTCAGCCAGCTGCACTAAGTGTACCGATTTTACCCAAGTAAGACTCACAATGGTACTGCTGGGCTGTTGTAAATATCCACCAATCAAAAATTATGTTTAAAAAAAAAAATCAAGACTTTCACTTAATGTTTCATGTGAGATTCAAATGTCCGGTTAAGAAGGGGCAATTCAGACCCATGTGCTGTTGGCACCATCTCTTGTGTGTCATGTCTACAGCATATATCACTGGATGTTATTGTATGAATAGTGAAGGAGGTGGGGAAAACAGGCATGCATGTTTGGGATGCAGCATGCACCAAAATAAAAGAAGAAAAAACATCATTCAAACGTGCTGTAAATTTCATAGGTTTTATTGTTTAGTTATACTTTTATTCCAAGTCTTTCTAGGATTCATTAGTCACAAGATGATGCATTATTTAATTTAATGAGCTGTATCAGGTGCTTTAACAAGTGAATGCATTCAGTACCTATATATCTCTCTAACACACGAGTTTCAATGTGAACAAAATGCAAAAAAACAACAAAAAAAGACATTTATTGGCTGCATCTGCATTATCTTGATTTAGAATTCTCTTTTAAAGTATTTAAAAATGTTTAAATATATTAATTGTTGCATTAGTTGGCAGTTGCATCTAAAATACTAATATACAAAAATACTCTACGCAATATAGTATTTGGTAAAAAAACAAACTTTAAATTCACTAAAAAATCTCCATCCCATTGTGCAATAAAATGTTCGACCTTATTCAACAAAATAAAAAGATGCGCACTCCCTTTATCAGGGTCAGAGTTTTTAGATTTATGTATTTTAAAAGAAATGTGCAATCAGCTGCATACAATTAAAAAAAAAGGAAACTCTTTATTGTTCTGGAGTGTTGTAAAACGTACTTATTGTGTCAAAGCAGTATTTGCAGTTTTGTATTTATATATGTGCTCAAGTGCATCATCATATCACTGCATCATAAATGTGTACAAACTGGGAATCAATGGGTACTTTCCTGAGGGAGAAATCCTCCTTGCCAGACTCTGGCATTCATTGTTTTTGATTTACTGGTTTCCCTGTAGTTGAATCTCTAACGAGGAAAAAGGATAGTGCTTCTTGAACCTCTGATACAGTATAGAGTAACCCAAATGACTATGTTTTGATTTTCACCTCTTACATTCTTTTCATTCTAGTAGAACAAAGCTACTTTATTCTTGGGGGCGATACCTGTTATATCCGGTATCAGTATACATTGTACATATTGTTGTATATGTTACATCCAAGATAGGGTTTTAAACATTATATCTCACAACTATGCAATAAGCACTTAACGTTTACAACCAAACAGCTATGATATCAAGAACAGCAATTATATACTGTTGGTGTCAGAGCAAAAAGAAATATGTTCCTGAATAAAATCAAGTGACAGTAAACTGGATAAGTTCAGTCATGTCCAGATGAATTCTGCATATAAAAATTAAATGTTGTGGACTCCTTTGGCTCACAAAACCATCTGCTGTCCACACTGCTTCTGTTTCATTCAGTATGAAGTCTTGTGGAACGGGCTCCTAATTAAGTCTCCAAAATCATTCTTAGCCTTTTCAGATGAAAGCCCACTGAGCTGTTCCAGAAGTCTTAAAGGAATAATGTACTGTTTTCATGAATGAAATGCTAGTTGTCACCACAATTAAACTTCAGCAAAGTAGTCTATCAAAAAAAGGGAGACGGAGAAAGAGAGAGGTTGATCGAACACATCTCTTCGCAATGAAGTACCAATGGATTTACAGCACTACTGAAGACACGGGGGTGCTGAGGTGCATGTTCTGGACTTCAGGAGAGGAGCATTCTCTTCAGTTGTTCAAACAGTAAGAGATAACTGTAGCCGTTCCTCTAGCATCCGAGTTTCTACTATGCTTTATTAAACTAAAAAGTAAACCAGGTAAAGTACAGATGTAAGTGAAAATAAAATGGAAAAATTGCAAATAACATGCGGTGCAAAGAGTTCCTTCTGTCTAGAACAAAAGGCATATACGCGTGAAAACATACAGATATAGAGAGAATGGGTACTGTACGAGTCTTGGTGTAATATTAAAGGGACACTAACAACCCTGCCAGCCTAAAATGACACTGAACCACACTGCGGATGTGAATCACAGATAACACATTTCTGATGCTCAATGTAATCTGCCACTTGGGGAGGAAGCCACTAAAATCAGTATGCTCAGTCAGCTGTCCTAAGCATCTTGATTTTACTGGAATATAAACAATGCCAGATTGACGGCCTTCATTAAATATGTATAAGGAAATGTATTTAAAAAAAAATGTAGTCACAGAAATATTGATGCAGTGTTGCCTAAGGATGTAAACCTCCCAACTTCGTCAATATGTCATTTTAGGCTGAAGGATGGTTGTGAATATTACTTTAATGATGTGCTGCTACTAAACTGCCTCCCTGCTTCTCACAGGGCATATGGAAAAGAAAAAAAAAAACATCAACATGTATTGCTTATTTTGTAGCACAGAACACAGACCTGAGCTGTACTTTCTAAACACAAGAAAGCTGATGGACTCTACCTTTTTGTATTATGAAAATGAATGGAATGAAGTAGGTTTTTTTTTTTTTCATCCTGAAGTGGTGCTCCCCCTATTAGCGGCACTTTACCAAAGAATAGCATGGAAGCTTTTTCAGGAAAAGATCATTTAAAAAGAGGCATCTGCCACACCAGCCATTATTAATATTTCTATTAAAAGTGTTCATATAGAGAGACAGCACAGAGACAAATATAAACGACTACTATATATTCAAATCGTACACTACCATCATGCAAACTGGCAACACAGTTACACAAAACACAAATATTCATCAAACTATTTTTCACTCAACACACAGATTCAGGCATTCTGTTTTTTATTAGTAGTGAAGTGTTCAACTGATTTTTAAAAGTGGGGTCAGTCAAATATGATGCACACAACATGAAAGGAGTCACAATGAACACATCAGCGCCTCAGAGATGTATCCCTGGCAGTGCTACATTCGTATTAAGGCATAATACTTGAGAAGACCTTCAGAAAAAATACTGTACCTTTTACTGCAATTAGAAAGAGGTCAAAGGTCACAGTTACGGAGTTGCATTTCATTTTGCATCTACCCAATTTGATGCATGCATATATCCGTTTTAAAAGGCACTGGAAGACCAGCATATAAGCAGTGATAGCAAGCATGATTTGAAACTAACCTTTATTACCCAGGTCAAAAGTTTTCAATCAATCACTGTGACTATTTGTTTCGTATTCCTCACCCTAAGGTATTTAATTATGAATATCTGAAGAAAAAGAATACAGAGACTGTATGGGACCATCGACCAACTTAACTAAACTGCTGACTGCAGGATGTGTAGCCGATTCGTCTAGTGCAATAAAGATGTGAAAAGCAAAGTAAACCAAATCTGACCTACAGAATACCAAGGGTGGGTTAACCAGCACGTGTACAATTGCTTGAACACTGATGCCAGTTACGCAAAAGGGTAAATATGGGTAATGTCTACAGTTAAATGCAAAAAATTGCAACTTATGTTTTCTAATATTCATTCTTTAAGTGCAAGGGCTAAATGGGATTACTTTCACACCAACCTAAAACTGACTTCACAGCGCATCTAATTTCAGAACCGTAAGACTGTGGATTTGAAGTGCAATGGAAAGGATTTTTTTTTCTAAGAGCTTCTTTTCTTTTATCCTGCCCCCCCCAAGGAACAAATTAACTTTTTCAAAGGCTTCCTACTATAACTGTCCCAAGTGCACCTACACGATACCTACTGTGATACATGACCTGCCATCATTTAAAAGCACTACAGTAAGATAAAGTGGATTAAAGGTAGGAAAACAAGCCAGAGTATCCAAAATGAATGGTTAAGCATGGTATATTTCAGGGGTACAGGGAGAAATCTTCTCCCTTCTGGCAGCTGTAGATACATGAAAAGATCTATTCCACAGAAAGATCTACTCCAAAATGACAATATTTATTTTTTTAACCAAACTACGGTTCTCCAAGGGTGGCTAAAATATTCCAGTGCTTCAGCCGCCTGAGGAAGAGACTCGATCACAAAAGGCTGAGGAATTTTGTAGCTGCCCTTGGAGTACCGTTGTTTTCTTCATGAATACATTTTGGAGTATCTCTCTTTGAGGTGTACTGTACATCTCTTCATTTTATACAGTTGCCAGAATTGCTAATTTCTCCCCATATCCCAAGTTCTATTCACTAATTCAGCACCTGTACCTTCGAGTTACTGTGCCCAGTGTTTGTTTGCTGTGCATAGTCTGAGAGCACACTGAACTGTTAATATTGGACGTTCAGCTGAAGAGATAAGACTGTCAGGTTTGAGCTATAAAGTTCACTTCCAGTCTCAAGTACCTCAACCTGCATGCACAGTAAGTTACAACTAATATGGTCAGTTATAAAGGTCTGCCATCTCTAATTAAGCACTGGCACCCAAATGTAAGGGCTCACCCATCCATTATGGAGTGCTGCAAAAGCAATGCTGAGGGCACTAAGCTGTAAGCAAGGTCTTGAGTAGATCTTGAAGTTCTACAATGGAGGGTTTTAATGCAACTAATATTTAAAACAATGGTTTATATGGTCTCTTAATGAGGACTTATATCCTCTTTAAAGTATAGTATATGTAAGAACAAAAGTGTGTTCTCAGGCATAATGCAAAATAAGTCTGACTGGCTATTTTTTCTCCATTATATTTTTCTTTTTACTATCTACTGAAAGTGGTTGTTACTATGGGGTGAAGCCACAAAGTGTACAAATATAACCGATATATCACTGTTGGAGCAATACCAACAATGGAATAGGGATTACTAATCAGCCAGTTAAATCCCTGCTATTCACTGGCCCATTACCCAGTTAGAAACATTTATCTAATTAACTCCATTTCTGGAAATTAATTAGTGACTCTCTCGCACTAAAGCATTATTGGGAAACCAAATAACTTAAAAGGGCAATTGAAAAATATTAAATAGGATTTAATTCAACTCTGAGTTGCGGTATATCACCTTTTCAACACACCACCTTCTAAACAGGGTTCACTGTGTTTTCAAATTTACATGTTTAAATGCGGCTGAATATTCTGATATTTATGGTTCTTATGTAATGTGGAATCTGCAAAGAACTGAATTCTATTAAACCAACAAAAAAGATTTGTCAACACTAAACTTCCTCCAAGCTATTCAAAGTGCTTTCTCAGGATGCGAGTGTCAGTGAAACCTAAATCTTGGGACTAAATACAGTATAACATGAATGCTTAGTGGTTGTACAACCCAATGATATGCATAGGGAACACTCAAACTAAATTGTTTAAACATATCCACTTCCACACTGCATACTTAGTAATATAACAGCTGCCAGGTCTTTATTTATTCATTCATTTAATTTTTTTGGCACCACCTCCGAGGACCTGGCAGGGGCTATGACCCCTACCCCCCTCAGAGGGGTACATCCTCCAGCTCATCGGAGCCATCATGGCTCCTGTCGGGTCCCAGCATTTTTCCTCTGGTTTACTTCATGCCTGCAATGGGCGCAGCAGCTGTCTCCACCTCTGCGGAGGCAGTCAAGCACCCTGAGCGCGGGGTGAACCCCTCTTGTTGTGCTGACATATGCAGCACAAACTCCCCTTCCTGAGGAAGGGGAGCAGTCCTCCAGTCACTCAATCCTTACCTCCCCTGTGTGACCACCGAATGACCAGAGTCCATTCTGAATCCGGGTCGACGGTGTGGTGCGAGGTGTGGCATCCAGTGCCTCAACCCTCAGTGCCACTGGGCCGGCAAAACTGCCAGGTCTGTGCCTCCTGTGTTATTCCCGCTATACAAATTTTCAAGAAGAAGGAAGGCTAGCCCTTGCATACGTTATTATTTATCTGTATCTACTGACTGAGAACCCTTCCAGTGATCAATGTTACTACAGTACAAAGTATACAAAGAAACTGTTCATATTGCTAACTGTTAAAGGAACACCACAGATGTAATGCAGTACCAGCAGCAGCTATTGCAGCTCCCAGAGGTCAAAGTTAAACAAGTACCAGTTTGCAGCATGGTTAGCTTGTATAGCACCCAATTTGCTTAGTAGAAGATGCACCAGAATGCTGAATGATGGGTAACACTTAGCTCAAAACTCCATGAGCTCTGCTGGGGGGCAAGGGAAAAGTAGCTTTTCATTGGTAATCCCTTTTCTTTAATACTCTGAACCTTCCCTTTTTGTGTTTCCTAATGCTCCTTCTTTTGGTACTGATAGAGACACCCACTGGCTTGCTCATGGCTCTACCCTACTGATGCTGACTAGGGTTTCACAAAGAGAGCAATTTTAGTGGTACAAGGACAGTCCTTCCCCTTGGCTTTCACACCCCAATAGTAGTTTGCAGAGAGCAGCTGCTTGCTGCAGTACCAATAATCTGAATGCTGACCCTAGCTGCAGAGCCTAGGTTTAAACAGGATACTTCAATCAGTAGTACAGACGCTACAGCATTAGTAGGGGCAATTTATTCCATTCTTGTTTTGCCTCAACTTTTTTCTTCCCAGTGACCACCCCTCAGGGGATTTACTTCATCCTAATGATACTATCATCCCCGATACTGGCATTACTGAAGGCTCCATGAATCCATATCAGCAAGACTCAGCCTTCAGTCTTAACCTCCATTCAGGATAAACTTGTAGACACAGTAGTTGGTTTCCTCTTCTTTCACCACTGCCATTCTGTTAATCAGTCAGTACAGGGAGGTGCAATCCAGGGTGTCTGTCATATATACATACCCTCAGCTATACCCATTTCCTCCTTACAGAATGTACTGTAAACACCCAGGGACACAACAAGGGATCCACGGTGCTAGCCCATCTAGTTGTGAACTTAACTGGACTTGCCTAAGGCAGCCATTTTATTAATAACAACAGTATTTAAATAGTGCTGATCACGTGCTTTAATCAAAAGAATGGCAGCTGTAGCACTACAACAACTGGTACAGTACTGCTATAAACCTCCCCCCAGACACTTCTTGTATGACATTTGTGTTTTGATAGTTATGCCTATGAATGCATACTTCATTCTTATTTCCGTATGCTAGACATGAATTATTTGTCTACCATGAATGGCTTTATCTAACTTTAACTTTTTTTTTCAACCAAGACATCAGCTGCTGGAAAGGTAGCCGTAGCCATGTCCCTGTGTCTTTTATAAATATTAGCATAGTATGTTATTATATGGTTCCTTTGACACTCTGGTGCACAAAAGTGCTATTCTGACATTATACAATTCAGCAGGGACAAACCCTTTAATAAGGAAGTGCATATACGTTACTGTAACATGATGTGTGAATTAAATAGTTACCTATGTGTAAAAGGCAATGCATTCTGAGTTGGTTCAGCCCTTGGTTCTGAGTTTTGTGTCACATCTGGGGTAGTTCTTTCGTCATCTGTCCCATTGATGCTCTCTGGCGTCAAGGGAGACTGCAAATCACCTCCCGCAGATTCCTGAAAAACCAAAACAGTAAAACACATCATTATTTGGTAACAGTACTCTGAAATCAGCTGAAATACAGGGGCAGTGCTGGTAAATCACAAACAACTATGCTGTAGAACCAAGATTATTACTCAGCTTCAGAGAGTGACCTGCCGTTTACATTAGTGGCAAGTGCTTTGTTAATGTTATGTTGTTTTTCTTGTTTTATATTACAGTTTTTTTTTTTTTTAAGAATTACTGGGTGTCTCCGCTCAAAAGACACCAACACTGACAATTAAAAACATTGGCCAGTCAAACCCTTTCAGTGTGACAGATGCAGTGATCAAGGAAGCCAAGCTTTATTTTACCGTTAGGTATTTAAACACATGGTGGTTAGAACCCTGGCAGGGTTTAGGACAAATAAACAAGCATTTTTGGTGGTGCATGAAATTGAAAATGCTCCCATGTAATAGAATAATGGATGCTGATTTGAGTTATGGTACTCTTTACCTTTGTTTTGGAGATTTCTATTATTTTCATCATATTTGAAATTTGCCCCAAAATGTACAGAAACCCTCGATCTGCTTCTAGCATTAAAACCTATGGGCAGTGTTTTAAAACACTGGATATTGGTGGTATATGTAAATATCAGCATGTGTATTGACACTTATGTGGACCTCGGTGCACTCTGTTTTTTGGCACTCCACTTTTTCTCAGACACTCTAACATGGATCTGGAACACCTATGCCCCCCTGAAGAGGGCCAGAGCAAAATGCCTTCGCCACCCGTGGATCATACCAGACCGCTTATCCCTCTGCAAAGCCCGGTACAAATACCGAGCACAATATAAATCTTCCATGTCCCCTGCACTCCTTCTGTACAAAGCCCACTGAAAGGCATGTACCAAGGTTATTCATTAGGCTAAACCTGCCTATTTTAAGTCCCAACTCCAAGCTAACTGTGGCTCCCCCACAATTTTCTGGAATGTTATCCATTCCCTCTTCAACCCCCCCCCCCGCTTCTTTCGCCCCCTAGTCTTAACCTAGATGGCTCAGCTATCTCTAACCCTGCCACCATAACAAAGACTTTCAATACATTTCTTCACCACCTGTGCCCTGCCCGACAACCCTACTACCTCCGCTACGGACCTCCCTTCCCCTCCTCTTGGTACTGGCTATCTTCTCCCTCCCATCTTGCCCACTGAGGTTTACAAAGCACTAATATCCCTAAATCCAGTGAAATCAAGCCCAGACAGTTTCATCCGAAGCTCCTCCACATCTCTGCCCCAGCTACTGCCTACCTCCCTAGCCCATCTGTTTAATCTCTCCCTCTCTACTGGTACCATCCCCTAGGCTTGGAAACTGGCTAAACTGATTCCACTCCATAAAGGGGAGGGGAAGGATCTGACTTCCCCCTCCAACTACAGGCCCATCTCTCTCTCTCTCTCCCTCTCTCCTGTCCTCTCTTGCCAAACTGAGATCCCTGTGATCAGTTGACAAATCCCTTCTTGTCCTACCAAGATGGAAAATCAAAATGGGTGAAAATGCCTTCTCTGTATATGCCCCTAAACTACGGAATTCCCTTCCACCGGATATAAGAAACTCCCTTTTTCCATGCAGCATCAAGCAGGACCTACATAAATCTCTTCTAAGCTCAGAACCCTGCTCCTGTAGTGTGTCCACCCACTCCTTTGCCTGGTCTCTCCTAGTTGCCTATGGCTCCTATTCCCTACCTCACTCAAATCTACCTTGGATATCTTATTTCCCCCTTCCCTAGCACTTACCCTCTAAGATTGTTATAAGACTATTAATTCATTGCACTTGTTATCTTGTATCCGTTACTCTATATTGTTTCCTGCTAATGTACTGTCATTGCTGAAGTTCTGTACATCTGTACTGTGCCTGATCTCTAGCCTGTGCTGTACTGATATCTTGTTCGACCGACTTTTCCCTATATTTACCATTATGTAGCTGCCCTCTGTTGTAATCTCCCAGGTCATACCTAAAAATGGGCAACTATGCTGTCTAGCATGCCTATCCGGTCAACAAAAACTAAATAAACAAACTGCAAGAGTTTCTAGTTTACTCCAGGGTCTTGAACCACCTCACAGCATCTGCGACTCTGTCCCTTTTTCAGTCAGGTTTCAGAAAACAGCATTCTACTATCACCTCCCTGCTCCAGGTCTCCGACTCTATACAATCTGCGAAGGACCAAGACCAAATTACTGGTGTGACTTTTATAGATCTAGCGAAGGCATTTGATTCAGTTTCCCACTGACTACTGCTTTACAAACTCCAATCTCCCAGGATGTCGCAAACTACAGTCAACTGGTTCAACTCCTTTCTGAACAACAGAGAACAATCAGTCCTAGCTGGCAATGTCCTATCCTCCCTATCCTCACAGGCATACCCCAAGGCTCTATACTTGGTCCCATCCTTTTCTCAATCTTTATAAATGACCTCCCCTCAGTCTGCTGTGTCCCACATACATATGTATGCAGATGTCACAGTGATCTTCTCCTCTGGCTCTGCCCTGAGTGATGTTGTAACCCCCTCCAGCACAACTCTGAAAAAGTACAGCACTGGTTCCAGGCAAACCAGTTAAAATTAAACTCCAAGAAAACTGTTTCTATGTTCTTCGGTTCCAGACAGTGACTGTCTAGACTCCTACTCACCCCCGTGTTCCTCACTCTGGATGGCTTCTCCCTAGAGGTGGTCCACAAGTTCAAATAATTAGGAGTCTGGCTGGACAGTAACCTAGATGTTTCCCCCCATAATGACACCATCCGCACCAAACTCTGCCCAAAACTCAGCATTCTCAACTGGCACAAAGATTGTCCCCCTTCACCTACTCGCTGTGACCATGTCACCAAAACAATCTTACCCATTTTTGATTATGCTGACATTGTCTATGTATCTGCACCTGTGACTTCTCTCTCTAAATTTGACACTCTCTTAAACTCTTCCTGTCACTTCGCAAACTCCTCCCCTCCCTCAACACAGTCTCCTCTACTCCGCTGTTTCCATTAAGCCACTTTCCCACATGTGCCTGGTCCATAGCATTTTCCTAATTGCCAAATACTGGTTTGGGACCCTTCCCTCCTATCTCTTCTACAACTTATTGCCAGCTCACCTCTCTACCTACTCCCTCCACTCCAGGGATACTCACTGCTTCTCCCTTCTCCACCCTCACTCAGGGGCCGGGATGTCTGCTGTTACCCATCTCCTCCTTTCCCTTTGGAATCAGCTTCCAAGAGAAGCCCACCACTTCCCCACACTCACTTCCCTAAAGTTCTCCCTACCACTTCTCCCCTGCTATGACTGCTCGTGTCTCTCCTATACCTTGCTTCTCTCCTCCTAGTTTACTTTAACTCCTTGCCTATGCTTCTGTTTGTCTACTTTCCCTTACTTTGACCTCCAAAAGCACTTAACATCTCCTACATTTTCTAGCCCTAGTGTCCAAAACCTATGGTGTTTACTATATTTACTACTATTTTTTGCTGCACTGATTCTCTGTCAGTTTGACATTACTGTAATCTTCTTATTTCTCCAATGTTGCTTTACATTTACATTGTGTTTTGCTATACTCCCATGTTGTCTTGATCTGCCTATTTTTGTCGTTTGGCTGCAGTTTGTTAAATTTTTGTTATCCTCCTCCCCATTCATTCCCCTGGGTCACACCTGGAAATGAGCCTCGACTCAGTGTGCTTTTCCCAATTATCGAATTTTAAATAAAAATAAATAAAATAAATATTCAGCATTTTAAAACACTGCCCATAGGTTTTAATACTAGAAGTGGATCAAAGGGGTTCTGTATATTTCAGAGCAAATTTTAAATATGACGAAAATATTAGAAATCATCAAAATAAAAGTACCATAACTTAAATCAGCATCCCTTATTCTACCATTACACAGGAGCACTTGCGATTTCATATGCCCCAAAAATGCTTGTTTATTTGTCCTTTAAATGCAAAATTCATCCATGGATCTTCATTGAAGGCAATTGACATTGAAGACAATCTGCTATGCAAAGTTGGCCTTGTTTTCACTGAATGAGAGACAGCTACTGCTAACAGTAGGGCTGCTACTTCATATCTGGAAGGAATAAACTCAGGCTTGATAGAGTCAATGGGGCTCAGCAGGTAGCATTCTTGTTTTTGGGCTAGAAGGTTGTAGGTTCAAGCCCTATAGTCAGAACTTGAGATCATTCCCATAGGTGACACTTCAGAACCTAATGGAGTGGGGGAGATGATAAAGGTACCATTTTTAAACATAGTTCCTTCTACCTGTCTTTTGAGGTTGCCCGGGTGGTAGCAAAAGGTTCCCATGGCACTTTTAAAATGAGTGAGGAATATTCTGTGTCCCAGTTGGTATTCCCTCCCTCATTAAAACAGACTTGAATGCCACTATCCATTGCTGCATTCACGTGAGATACTGAGTGCTCTATTTGCATAGTATCACTTCTGTGACAGTGTCTAACTCATTGTCTGTGTGGATGGCACCATATTAAACCCTCCCTCCCTCCCTTTCTATTCTGCAACAGAAACAGAGCTAGATTTTCCCCGTTTTTCATGCTTGCACAGATGTAAGATCAGTTATTAGAATTTAATCTACAGTGGTGATCAATGGCATATTCTCACATTGTGACATGGCAATATCAGTAACTCCAAGTAACAGTGGTTAGTCCTTATCAACTTAGCACCTTAACATAGTGAGTCCTTGTGATATAACTAGTTAAGAGTAAGGAAATTTGTGATACTACTGTGGCATCAGGGTATCTTCAGTTATAACAGAGTCTTTTCACTGAGCACCAATGCAAGGTTTTCTGTTTTTTCACTTCATTGTCTCCCTCACCAACAAGCAGAAATTGACTGCTAGAGATGTTTGTATAATACCCAGAACCAAAACTAGGGCTGTAGCAAAATCTCAACCAAGGTAGCTGTACCTGGCCTTCCAACGCTGACGTAAGCGACAGGAAAAGGCCCATGATGAGGACTACTACTATGTGCCAAAGTTTGGATTTGAGCACACCCAAACTAAGCATCATTAGTTTAAGAAAAAAGGCCACGTTTTTGTACATTTATACCCATCAAATACACATAAACTGGATTGCCTGTAAGGTAAGCTCCTCAAGCCATGACCAAAAATGTACTACTTGCCATTCTAAACATGCTACAAATTTGAGAAAAAGACACAAGTGATGGCTCCTACAGATTAGATTTATCTATATTTATCTACATTTATGCACTCAAAGAAAACAGAAAGCATATGCAAAAGAGAGAGAACAGCAAGCACAAAAAAATCTAAGTATGTTGGGTTTTCACCAACAGACCTACACAATCCTAACAAAAAGGAGTGCAAGGGACTAATTGAAAGGTATCTTTGAGGGTCCTGTTATGAGGGAAGCTCAGAGCAAGGAGATGGCTAAGCAGACTGCTGAATCAGCAGGTTTAAAAATGAAGCTTAGAAGCGTTGAAGATGCTAACCGGTCTTTCCAGATGCTGGTAAAAATTATAACTGGCTTTGAAAGAAAAAGTGGACTTCTATATAAAGAAAGAATGAGGAGACATGGCTTTGTTTAAAAGAAATGGTGAAAGAAATTGAGACCATAAAATAGAAACCCAGTTTATGGGTCAAGTCATTGAATTGCAAAAGGCCCTCTTGACCTCACTGCTTTCCTATAATCTTCATTGGGCAAGGAAAACAGAAACATTGGCAAACACTGCAAGGATGAATAACCTACACATTACTGGTGTACATTTGTTGGAAGTGCAAGGTAAAGGTAATACCGGAGGCATAATCAATGTAAAATTCTTGAAGAAAATGTTAAATCAAACACAAAGGCTTGTTAAAGCTCTCTGGATATAAGAAAAAAAACGAGGTAATGAGACAAATGGTAGATAAAATACAAAAGTCGATTACTGTTTTGGCCTCCTTCATGTTAAAATCAGATAAAGAAATAGTTATAAGGCAAGCAAGACTGAAGTGGTAAATACATTTTATTAACTTAAATATTTTTTATTTACTTTGAGGTTTTCCCCAAATGCAGGCCAGAAGAAGATTCATGCAATATATGGTCAACTTCACAGAACTGGACAGTAAATCTGCTGTGTTATATCCTTGTAAGGTCAGAGTATCAATGGGGAAGTTGAGCTCATTTTCAATAATACAGATCAACTCAGTGAGCTAATAAAAAAAACACTAACAGAAGAACGTTTCTGCCAGTATGTTGTCTGAGCTTCCAGATTCGAGACAGAAGTATCTGTTGTAACTACTCTAGTAGTAATGGTATCAGCTCCTACTACAATGCTTCTTTCTTTACATGGAGTATCTGAAAGTAATAAATTGAATGTGCTGACAGAAGAACTGACCTTAGCTCCAACTCTGAAAACAGAATCAGTTATAAAGAGTGCATTAAGCTTAGAGACTCCAATAAAAACATTTCTGCAAACTCGACTACTGAAATTTCAATGTCTGAATTGGCATCTGTCTGAGCAAGGATGACAGTCAGGTCAGATCTTTCCTTTACTACATTTTCTTTTGGCTAAGTGAACTTGAACCAGCATAATATTCTGTGGTGATCTGCATATGCAGCCCATGATGCTTTGCATTGTGGGGGCATGTGTGATTTTGTATTTCTTTGAAACGTGGCTTCCCAGCCAAATGCCCTTTGGGGTAACCATTGCCTCAGTGCTTGTGCATAGAGGTTCTTTGTCTTTTACATTGTTTTTTGTTTTAATTGGGTTCCCCACAACATAAACCAGATAGACCATCTTAGGGTAGCTGGTTCATTCCACGGTGGGGTCAAACAGACGAGGCATACTGATGAGTCCTGGTAGGACGAAACACATGTCTATGTCTTCTGCTGGCACCCTTTGCAAACTATGTAAGAAGCCTTTTGGCACCATGCATTTCTGCTTAAAGTTGAACCAGCATAATATTCTGTGGTGATTTGCATATGCAGCGTATGATGCTTTGCATTGTGGGGGCATGTGTGATTTTGTATTTCTTTAACTAAAAGTAGACTGAACAGTGGACTTAATGTTTGGTATCAAAGTGCAAACCCATGGTTTTCCATTAATGTACTGGTTTATCTTTAAATGGAAAAAAAAGCAGAGATTCTCAAAAATAATTTGCTTGACCTATCGGTTAACTGTAAAGACAAATATGGATGAATCATATGTATATTTTTGATGAACAAACTGACAGCGAATAATGAATTGTTCCTAGGATATACTGTATATTTTTTCTTCTTTAGCAGGATGGATTAACATTTTGAGAAGGTGCAGTAAGAAATATATTTTGGGGACATTTTATTTTATTTAAACTTTGTTGATCAGGTGAGTGCACTGGCACAGGTGCCTTTTTCAGTCACGACCTGGATGTAGTAGCACATACAATGGGTAGGATATGGTACAAAATAAAACTAAAGGCAATATACAATATAAAAAAAGGTATACACACACACACACACACATATATACATATATCATGTCAGTAAGTTATGGTACAATTTTATAAGTAAAATGAATTTGATGTTAGAGTAAAATAATGTAGCAGTAGAAGAATGCACAAGTCAAGTGAGATTGTAAATAACTGGTGTAGAACTGGAAAGGGAGGAGATGTAACGGCAATGAATAAAGGTAACAGAAGAAATAGTTAAGGATGGACAAGAAGGTTTCGGGGGAAGAGATGGACATAGAGAGAGAAGAGGGGTGAAGGTGAGGGAGGGTGAGAGAGAGAGTTGAAGTTTTATGGATGAAGTGATATAATGAGAGTGTGTGGGAGGAAGAAGGATAAGAGCATTGTTTGTTGGAGTGGGATGAGAAGTGCTTAGTGGGGAGATGGGGGAAGGAAGGGGGTTGAGGTGAAGGAAAGGTAATAAGGGGTGGAGGGCAGAATTTCGTAGGTTACTGGAAGCAGTAGCATGTTTGAGCTGATGAGTAGTGCGAATTCAGGAGTTTTGTAAAGGCAGAGGTGGTGAGAGATTTTTTGATGGCTGGGGGAAGGGAATTCCAGATGGATGCTGCATGGTAATTAAAAGACTGTTGTCCCATATTTGTATGAAACATAGGGACTATGAGGTTATTATTTGCGGTTGATCGGGAAGAAGGGAGATCAACAAATAAGAGCTGATTTTTTAGGTAAGCAGGTGTGCTGGATTGCACAGTTTTCTTGACAAGAGTAGCCAATGTCAGATTTGCTTTGAGGTTAGGTGGAAGCCACTTTGGGGAGTAGAGGATTAGGCAATGATGTTTATTTGATCTACTGCCAGTGGCAAATTTACCAATTTTGTAGTAGAGGGCGAGTATGAGGTTTGACATTGCAATCCGAATTTTGGCAGTAGGTGTTAGGTAATTATTTATTCTGTACAGAAAGCCAAATTTCTGGTGAAGAAGTGATGCAGTGTACTGGACATGAGACTTGAAAGACAGTGATAGACAGAGGTATTTGAAGGAAGTGGTGTTTAGTAAGGGGGAGCCATTTGCAGTTAAGATGCAGATCTTTGGGGGATAGCTTACCTAGACTATTAGAGACATTTAAATGTCAATATCTTTTTATATCTATTCTATTGATCTACCTATAAATCTACATCTTGAGTGTATTTTGTATATGACTTTTTAATGTTGAAAAATTATATTATACCTACTTTTGAGTAGTTTATTAATCATAGAAACATAGAAACATAGAATTTGACGGCAGATAAGGACCGCGTGGCCCACCCAGTCTGCCCATTTCCCTACCTGATGGATAAGCTGCAGATCCTAGTTAACCAGCAGCCTACTTCTTCCTACCCCCACCCCATAGAATTGCCTTATGACTGTCCCATGCATGCTTGAATTCCACCACTGTTTTTGACTCCACAACCTCCTCTGGAAGACCGTTCCATACATAATTTTGATTCTTATACACTACACAGTGTCAGGAAATGGGAATAATCAGGGAGTGTTAAAGGCTAGTTGGCAGAGGTAAACTTTTAGTTTGCTTTTTAAATGGCTCATAAATATCTCAGGATTGAAGCAGGCCTGAATTCGAAGTGGTAGTCCAGTCCAAAGATGTGGGGCGAGAACTGAAAAAACTTGGTCACCAAAAGTAGCTAGTCTGGTGATCTAAATATTGTTAAGATGTGCATCAGAGGATCAAAGTCGACAAGTTGGAAGACTGTGATGGAGTAGTTAAGTAGGGAGGAATGTGACCATTTCAGCATTTAAATAGGAGCAAAAATATTTTGTAGTCAAAATTCTGTATTTGATTGGGAGCCAGTGAAGCCTGGCTAGCTAGGGAGATGCATGAGGACTCAAACTGCAGCATGTTGGACAAGCTGAAGGCGATGCAGAGTTTGTGCTGGTAAACTAGATAGGTGGGAGTTACAGTAATCCAGACTGCGGAGCGATGTACAAAGGTAGCTGCAATCTCAGAGCTTAAGTAGGAATGGATCTTAGTGATGCAGCGTAAGTGGTAGAAGGCAGAGCTGACAATACTGCTAACATGAGATTCCAAGTGCAGTGACTGGTCAAAAAAAACACCAAGATTATGCACCGCTGTACCTGAATGAATAGTAGAGGAGCCATAGTGCCAATCAAGACAAGATAAACTAAGGGATTTAGTCTTTACTCTTGTGAACAAGAAGTTCTGTCTTGCTGGCATTTAGACAGATAATTTATCATCATCCATGACTGGACATAAGCAAGACACAGAGACAGTCTAGTTAAAGTAGCTTGTAGAGAGTCAGTGACTAGGGCATTGATCTGGACGTTGTCAGCATAACTGTGATAGGACAGATCATGAACTCCCATGATGTCTGCCAGAGGTGATATATAAATATAATATATATAAATAAAACACAAATAAGAGGAGCCCCAGAATAGAGCACTGTGGGACACCAGCTGTCACTGGTTTAGGTGAAGACATGGTGGATTTGAAACTGACAGTTTGCACTCAGAAAGTGAGATAGCAGCTGAACCAACATAGGACTGTGTTACTAATATCAAATGTGGATTTCAAATATTGCCAAATATTAAGAATTCTCTGTTCTATTTTTTTTGTTTATTTCAGTTTCTCATGTACTATGGAATCAATCTGAGGTACATAGCAATATCACTAGGAATCACGATATAAACTTTCTTGCCACATTTTAGGAATGTCCCATTACTTTCGTTTAATAGTTCTTTATCCACTGACCGGTGAGTGCCTAATACTGAAGTCCATCCCAGGTAGCGATATAGTTAGATATGAAGCATACAATGATGTACCCACTAATTGTGATCAGCAGTTTGGATAGTTAATTTTTATGTTGTCTCCCTTCAACTGTACAGGAGAAAATAAAAAAACAACAGAATTTGTCAGCAGAAAAGGACTGCTTAAGCCACCCAGTCTGCCTTGATGGTCCCTGCCTATTCTGCCTGCACAGACCCTAAATGATTTCAGGCAAGCCTCCCTCCTCGCTATCTATTCACTAATATATCCTTATGTCTGTCCCATGCATGCTTGAAGCCCCCTACTGTTTTTGCCTCCACCACTTCCTCTGGCAGTCTATTCCAAGCTTCTACCACTCATTCATTGAAGTAGCACCTCCTCACATTTCACTAACTTCTCCCCCTCCAGTTCATCACGTGTCCTCTGAATAACTATGGGTAATAACTATAGCTAGAACCCTCCACACTTAACTGAACCCATCTATGCTTTTTGTCTCTAGATAGATTCAAGTGAATCTAATATGTATATTTCTTTATTTTTGTGTATGAACTTTATCACAAAGCACGTACTAGCAATGTAATGACCTGGTTATTTATGAATATTCTAAACAGCAATGAATAAATATCTAGTATAAAAATACACAAACTGTATACCCTTAGCAGTGTCAGTGGCTCAGTAGGTAGCACACTCGCCTCTGAGGCCGGGAGATCAGAGGGCTGTGGGTTCAGTTCCCACATCTGGCACTTGGGTTAATATCCCAGTACTGACACTGTAGTACAGCATGAGAGGGGTGCTGCACTTCTGAGGTGCCGTCTTTCGGATGAGATGTTAAACCGAGGTCTCATCTGCCTGGATTGGTGGTAGTTCAGGTGGATGTTAAAGATCCCATGGCACTTCTCAAAAGAGTAGGGAATTTCCCCGGTGTCCTGGCCAAATTTCCCTCATTCACTAAAAAAATACCACAAACAGCTTAATCTGGTTCAAGGTCAGTTGGCATTCATCTGTATCCCCCTCCCCCGGGTCGTGCCTGAAAATAGGCAGGATTTGTCTAGTGCACTTACCCGGTCAACAAAAGCTAAATAAATAAATAAATGCTTTGTTGGGTCACAGGGACAAATGGAATTAGTGATGGTGAACATCTATATACAAGAAAAAATTCCATCAAGGGTGTATAACAAGGTAATTAGAAGGGTGAGTGGCATTATTTCTTTATTTAAAGTTGGTGACCGGGAGAGGCACACTGAGCCAAGGCTCGTTTCCAGGTGTGACCCAGGGGATGGGGAGACGGGAGCAATACAATTCAAACATGGTATTTTTTTTTTTTTTTTGAAAGTATTATACAAGGATATACAGTTTTTGACTGCAGGTACATACACTTTAACTACAAATAATAATGAAGTTACATTGGCATACACAGTAATCAGGAGCAGATACAACATGTTAATTAGCTAGCAGGAAAACAGTGAGTGCTTAGAGGAGAGAAAGCTTAGCGCATTCGAAGAGGACTAACATGAGCAGGTGCTGGTGAAAGCAGGATGTGCAGCGAGGGCTCTTTTGAGGGCAGGTGAGGAGGAGAAGTGATGAATGAGGAGGGGAAGAGAATTCCAGAGTGAGGGGAGTCTGAAGGTGAAAGCTGCAGAGTCAGTGCACGAGAAAGGGCAAGGAAGGGAAAACGTGTGGGAATCCCTAGACCGGAGGGAACAGGAGAGCTCCACCACATGGGAGAGGAGACAGCTGGACCAGAATTGGGAGATGAAGAGAGAGGAGTGCAGCTTACAATGACAGTGAAGTGAGGAGAGGGAGGAGTAGAGAGTGCAGTGCTGGGTACGGAGAGGGGCATTTAAAGCAAAGAGACAGAAGGCATTGTAGAGGGAGTCTAGCTAGCAAAAGTAGATGCTGGGGCTGTACCGTAGATGATGTTGGTGTACTTAAAGATGGGTAGGATCATTTTTGTGATGACAGTGTGGCAAGCATTCAAAGGGAGGGTGTCTTTGTTGTGATATAGAACACCTAGCCTGGGGCAGGGCTTTGAATGGATGTGCTCGATGTGTTTGGAGTAGTCCAGGTGGCAATCAAGCCAGACGCTCAAGTATTTATAGTAGGGGACGTCTTCAAGTTGGGCCCCATCCAAAGTAGAGAATGTGAGCATGGAGGAGAGGTTTGCTAGTTTATGAGAGGAACCGAAAGTCATTGAAACTTTCTTGACATTAACTTTGAAGTGGTTAGCTCAAAACTACTGCAGGACCGAGTGAAAGTTGGCTTGGAGCTGAGATTCAATTACACGTGCGGAAGGGCCCGAGACATATAGAATAGTGTCGTCAGCATACATTTAATGTTTGAAATGGAGCATGCTGTCAGAAGAAATATAGAAAAGAGTACTGGTCCCAGCACTGAGCCTTGGGGGACTCCGGCACGGATATGGAGGGGGGGACGCCTCCCACACAGGCTCGTTGAGTGCAACAGGAGAGGTAAGATTAGAACAAGGTGACCACTTGACTGGAGAGACCTGTATAGCAAAGTTTGTTTAGCAAGACAGGGTGAGAGACCAAATCAAAGGCCTTGGAAAGGTCAATAAAAAATGGCAGGTGTTAGGTGGCCTTTGTCCATATCAGAAAGGATAAAGTTAGTGACATGACAGAAAGAGGTGACAGTTGAGTGATTAGATTGAAACCCAGATTGGAAAGGGGAGAGAAAGTTAGTGGAGTTGAGGAACTCCATGAGTTGAGAGGGGACTAGGGTTTCCTGAAGTTTAGCTAGGGAATGAAGAAGGAATATGAGGCGGTAGTTACCTGGAGTGTGTGCATCTCCACCCTTGTAGAGGGGAATTACATTTGCAGTTTTCCATGCCAGCGGAACCTTGCCAAGAGAGAGAAGGGGCAGTTCAACAGATGTGTAAGTTGGAGGGAGATGGCAGGTGCAGAGGTGTGAAGAAGGGAAGGGTCAAGGTTGTCTGGGCTAGACTTATGTGGGTTCAGAGCTAAGAGAGCATTATAGACTTCTTGGCAGGAAATTGAGGGGGAATGTGTATCCATTTGTGTTGCAGGAGGGTGCATGTGGAAAAGACGGGCTGGAGGGAATAGTGAAGGTTATGAAAAAGGAGTTAAGTTCAGAGGCTACAGAGGCTGGGTCAGAGACCAGTGTGTCATCGATGACAAGTGTTGGGGTATTTTGTTGGGTGGAGGGGTCTCTAGGGGTCTAGGAGAGAATGTATTGTGTGCCAGAAGTTGGCAGGAGAGTTATAGTTCAGGTGAAACTGGGAACGGAAATATGAAGCAGCCCTTATAGTTTTGGTACAGGTGTTTCTCAAGGTTCTATAGAGCAGTAGGACGTAATGAAAGCTTGAGGCCTTGAGTCGGGCCCAGACTTGTCTTGGAACCTACATAGGTGTATGATATCAGCAGAGATCCAGGACTGATGATGATGTTTAACTCTGCGCCTCTGCAGTGGAGCATAAAGGTTTCAGACACTTAGAAGAAGGTGAGTGAAGATAGAGTGGAGTCTATGTCTGGAGCTGAGTACATTAGGGACCAGTAGATAGAGTGGAGGTCATGAAGAAAGGCTACAAGGTCGAGAGATCTGAGGGACCGGACCCATTTGTAGAGTGGGGGTGAGTGGGGGTGTGAAGTTTGCAGATGCAGAAAGTTGCAAGGTGATCGCTGAAGATGTCAGAGAAGGTACCAGCTTCAGCTACCCGGTGCGGATGGGTGGAAAGAATCTAATCAAGGAGATTGCGGTTCTGAGTAACGGGGTTTGGACAGGTAGGTTATTACCTTGTTCCATCCCGGAGATGCAATTTTTTTTAGTGTGCAAATCTTAATTTGTTTATATTAAATCTGGGTAGTCAAAACAGATGGATTTAGTTTTTTTTCAGAGATCTGAAACAATAAAAAGTTAATTAGGCAATTATGTATTCAATTTTCCTAACTGAATGACTTGTACTCTGAGATGAGAGTGTTGGTTAGAGTAAGTTGGGCGTGAGCATGCACTTTCCAAGATGAGGTTCAACAGCATGTTGTTTCAGTTGAAAACGTTTTTTTCTCCATGTTGCTTTTTTCCCTTGGGGGGGTCTGGGCAGGGCTTCTTGGTTTCTTCCCCACCCCTCCCGATTGACCACCACCTCCCCCGGCACCCATCCAACCCAGGACCCCCATGGCCTGCCCAATGTGGCAGGGCCAGGAAGGGGATGTCCACCCTCCCCACACCTGGATCATCATCTAGTAGTGAGTCAATGGTTTCATGTGGTAGCGCTGACTGGGACAGAGTGGGTGGGACATCATGGAGCCCAGATCCCAGTCTTTTCCGTGTTCTCTCTCCTGATCCTCATGGATGCAGCAGCACATAGGCATGTGTGGAGGTGTGTGCATGTCACAGAACCATGGTCCCCTTCCTACTTGGTGCTCAGACACCACAGTGTCCCCAGGCCTCCACCTGGGGGCAGCCAAGAGCTGAGACATCTGCCTTCCCCACCTGGGAGGGGACAGCAGTCCTCCAGATGCTCAATACTCTCCTTCCCAGCCAAACTCTAGCGACCTGCACTCGTTCCCGAACTTGGGTCACCAGTGTGGCAGGAGGTAAGGCGAAAAATATCTCAGCCTTCCACGCCACTGGGCTGGCTGAAAGCTTCATTTTTGATTGTCGTGGTGTGGCAGAAAAACCCCGGTGGAGGGATGCCTTTCCTATCTTCTTTTTCCTTGCTTAAATCTGTTGCACAACAGTATCTTACTATCCTAGTCTTTATCTTTTTCAGCCCCTGGCGTAGGTTGGCCATCTACGTCAGACTTATCTATCTCTCACTATATCTCTTTCCTACTACCTTTATTTCTATTTTCCCTACATCCATCCCTCGCCAACCACTCCCAAAACTAAAGCACCATGTTAAGGTCTAGCATGCCACCTGGCAGAAGTAATTAAGATGCTTGTATGGCATAAAGTGCATTTAGGAATAAAGTGCATTAAGTGCATGGGAATAATTTAAAATGGTGCGGTACTTATCTATGTAAAATGATTAACTATTGAAAATGCAGCCTATTTAATAAAATATATAATAAAGGGGTATAGCAGTAAGCATTTGATTAAACTGCTTATTAAATATTTTTGCTGCTTATCAATAGGCTAGAAATGGAGCAGCACTTTTTCATTGCTTAAATATTTACTTTCATCTGCCGCCGCTCCGTAGTCTTGAAAGACAGAGGGAAAAACTTGCATTGAAGTAGGAATGGTACAGTACCAAGTGGCATTTACTTTTTATTTGCCACCACTCCATAATCACATTTTAAAACCCCTCCCAGTCAGTCATTAGGTCTGAAAGTCTCTCTGCTGCTGGCAGTGTGGCAATAAAGATAATTTTGCCAGTCAAGCTGCTGAAGAGGCGTGGAAAAATATACAATTGATTCGGGCTGTTGTAATTGGGGCCAGAATCCTGAATCAATTCAGGATCACTGCAAGGAGTGGCATTAAGTTTTTCTTTGTTCGGTTCAGCCACTCTGTCTAAAATATTTAATTCTGGCGCCGCTATAAATGAAAAGACCCTGTGGGTATGGGTATGTGTATGTATATATATATATATATATATATATATATATATATATATATATATATATATATATATATATATATATATATATATATATATATATATATATATATATATATATATATATATATATATATATATATATATATATATATATATATATAGATATATATATATAGATATATATATATATATATATATATATATAGATATATATATAGAGAGTTAGAATTATGTAAAAAGAGAACACAGCTGCTCCTCACTCTCTCTGTCTCTCAAGGTAACTGCTGTGTCACAGTTCAAAGTGGGGCAGCAATCACTTTTACTTTCGGCCGCCTTTGTTTTCCGCTATAGCACTGTGTGCTCTGAAGTGAGTGCTTCTGTGTAAGAGACAGTGGTGTCCCTAAAATCTTAAATAAAGGATTGCTGCCCATAAAGTACATATATTAAAACAAAAAGGGCTTTCAAAATAAATAAAGAGCCTAAAGAAGAGAGGCTGGATAATTACTTTCTTTTTCAGTCTGCTGCTCTGCTGTAGCATGGAAAGGAAATGATGTAAAGGGACAGGAACATCCCTATGCAGCAAAACCTTAGTTTAAAGGGCTATAATCTTTGCAAGACACAGGTATAGCCCCTGTATAAACTGTATAAATGTTTTCACATAAAACTGTATAATTGCTATACATAGTATGGTGACTGACCTGTTAGCAAGCTCCTCAGGAATGAGAAATTCATATAGGGGGACAGCAGCTCCTAGAGGATTGTATTTATACACAGCGAGTTAAACTCTCATCCTAGGAAAAGAGGAGTTTCTCTAACAGGGACAATTAATGTTCGTTCCAGAATAAAGCCTAGCTAAAGGCACATTGTGAAATATTGGTTTAAGGGAAATTAAGCTTTTACCAAAAGGCTTAGACATAACCCCTTTTCTTTTGTATAGACTGGGTTATGAGCCTTTAGGGATCATTCTAGAGCTAATTGTGTTTTGTGGGCTGGACTTCCCATAAGTGGGAGGGCTATATAAGCCCTCCCCAAACACTCAGAGTCAGATTAGCTGTATAGCAAGTCTCATTTGCCTGAGAGTAAGATAAGCAGAAGGACCTGTGACTGAACAGGAATTTATCTCTAATAGCAGGAAAGCTGATGAATTATCTTGAAATACCTGATAAAAGTTGAAATAGCCTTGTGCTATTATTTTCTTGTTATGTTTGAACTGTTTTATTTCTATTTATTTTTTTTTCTATTTTGGTATAAAATAAAACACTACGGGTGTGTTGTACCCAATAACTGTGCCCAGTGTTATCTTTTTGAAGCATTTGAAAACTGTTAAAAAGCTGGTACTTCACCAAATGGTTCTGTTTTTTTTTTTTGTTTGTTTTTTGAGGAGCTGGTGAAATTCAGTTGTTTGTGTGTAGCCTGAAATTTGAAAATGGAGTGTCACTGTGATTTATGTGTAAATTTACAGGTGTCTTTTCTAATTCTTTTTAGCTCTTACATGGTACATTTTTAAGAATGAGTAGGACTGTACTTAGTGTCAGTACTGGATTACTGTGTGCTGTGGGTTTGCATCATTATCTGCGCTGGGGTGAGGAATTTTCACATGTCTATTTCAAATCTTGTTTTTTCCTGATTTTGGTGTTCCAGCGGAGATGCAAGCCCTTGTTGCTATTGCGGTTGTGGTTTTGAGGTTTTTCTTCAGCCCTATGCCCTGCAACAGTGGGCAGTTAAGTGAGTTGTGAAAGGTCACGCAGTAATTTTTTTTTTTTTTGTTTTGTTTGCTTAAACAGGGTTAGTCTACAACTGTGAGATTTGTAGTTTTTTTTTGAGGGTAAAACAAAATGTTGAGAATGTATTTGTTTTTACCAAAGTATAGTGTTGAAAAGAAGGTAGAGAGGTTTCAAAGGCTTTTTAATGACGTCCCATTGTATTTTATTAGGTTAGTGTCATGATGTAAGAACTGATATATTAGTTCACGTTATTCATTTTCCAGATGTCCTTTTCCAATGAGGAGTGGTCTACCTTTATAATATAAACACAATTCAGTAAGAATGGCTTCTGGTAGAAATCTCTAGGGCACTCAACTGTGGACTGATTTGAGCCTCAGAAGTGGGCATTTGAGAGACCCACATGGGGCCAAGGAGAAAGGTGCTGTGGGGTTTGAAATGTGTGTCAATAAATTAAAGAATACACTCACTTTCGAAGATCTCCCCCTTGCTTAAAATTAAACTAAATGGAAAGGTTTTCCCTCTTCACCACAAAAATCATATATATTACCACTGTCTTTACCCCAAGCAGTAAAAACATGAAGTAGAAGAGCTAATGCCCCAGAATAGAATCCTGCCCCCCCAAAAGAAAATAATTAAAGTTGTGGGTGCATTATCCAGCATCCAGGTTTTAAAAATGTTATCCTCCAATTTGTTAACAGAAACAAAATTAACAAGTTACACGAGGAAGGGGATGTCTCATCCTAACTTGAGTACATGACAGTTGTTCTGGATAAGGGCTACAGCTACTAGTGTGTGTGTGTGTGTGTGTATATGTGTGTATGTGGTGTCCTCTTACAAATTTAAGAAATACTACTATATATAAAAAAAAATCTAAGTTCCTCTTGGTTTTGGGATCCCTAAACATGTAAACCTCAAGGGAACAAGCTTTTGGGAGGGCTAGAATCTGGACAAAAATCATAGTTCATGTTACCACAAAATCATACTTAAAATAATAAGTGTCATTTTTCCAACTTAACACAAAAGCGTTACCTCCATGTGAATATAAGCCAAGAACATGGGCTGCCTGCTCCTACCTGGGAGGGTGTGCTAGTCAATTCCATCTTCTCTTGGGATTTCTCCTTTGCTAATCGTGCCGCTTCTTTAAACTCCTGGAACTTCTCTGCAAACTTTAATAACAGAATATAAAATAAATACAAAATTGGGTGCAACCAGCTCTGATCATCTGTCCAAATATACCTTGTACTCAGAACAGAAACACATATTAGAAACTGGAAAACCCAGACTTTTTTGTTAAACTGCAGGAATTCTTCCCTAATAAACTGATTATGCCCCACCATTTAATGGGCAGACTAGGTGGGCCAAGCGGTCCCAATTCCCCAATTGTTTAACCAGGTGAGACACACTAAGCTGAAAGCTTTTTTACAGGTGCAACCTGGCAGCACAGGGAAGTTAAGTGACTTGCTCAGGGTCACACAGTATATGCAAGTGGGGGCTGTGGGATTCAAACCCAGGTCTCCAGATTTGCAGCTCAGAGCCTTAAACCACTGTACTATGCTGCCTGCCGTCACAGTCTATGTTTCTATGTTTCACCACCATCTTTTGGGCCTTGAAACTTTAAAGAAATACATGTTAGCTTCTAATTGATTACTTTTGTTTTCAATGTCCCATGTAAAAATGATTCCTGCAGCCATCTGATGTAGTAGCCTTCATATAAAAACATGCAGCTCAGCATTTTGGCTAGTTTTGAATTTATTTTTCATTATTTTTCTCAGTGAGCAAATCCTGAGTAGTCCGCTGCTCCCACTCATATACACCGTAACATGGTGCCAAAGCGCCTATAGACTCATGCATGTGCAAATTTGATTTTCACCACCCATATTGGATAAAGTAATCCCCAATATGTGGCAAGTGTCCTGAGCACTAGAAAGTTAGAAAAATGGTAAAGCAAGTGCTCTAAAAAGACTACTTCTGTGTTTGAAAATAAAAGCTGTTGTTCTGGACATGTGCATTAGCATCCCTGCGCATGCCCGGAACCACAGCTTTATTTTCAAACACAGAAATAGTCTTCTTAGAGCACTCGCTTTACCATTTCTCTTACTTTCTAGCATTCGAACACTGCCACATGCGTGGGATTACCATCTGAGGCATAGTTGTGAAAATCCAATTTACACATGCACGAGTTTACAGACATTTTGGCACCATGTAGAAGTGTGCACGAGTGGGAGGAGTGAACAACTTGGGACTTACTAAGAAAAACAATGAAAAATATAATCAAAATGAGCCAAAATGCTGAGCTGCAAGTTTATATATTAGATGGCCTCAGGTACAATTTTTACATGGGATATTTTAAAGAAAATCAGCTAGAAGCTGACAGCGTCCCTTTAAAGAGCTAGTGTACTGCCTAAAACAAATATTAGTTTTTAAAAGCAGTCAACCATTACCTTTTACATGTGAAGTACTTCTTCCTTTCCCCTTGGTTAATTAGAAGATTGTTTACCTGATGTTAACAGGTATGATGTGTGGGGTAACACTCTGCCTGGCAGGTGCCACTGTCAGTGAGATCACAATGCTGACGATGTAGTGTAGGAGATGGAGACAGATATGTCAACTGCCAGGCTAAGAGCTGTTCCACACATCCAACATAATATTATCACATAAAAGACTTTCTAACGAGCAAAATGAAAAAGGAAAAATACTTTAGAAATAAAAAGTGAAAGTGGCTACTTAAAATGTGTATCATTTTCTTGTCTGCCTGGTTGGGCCCCACTAGCCTCTTTCATGTCTTCCTCAACACTGAACTGTCTTTTGGATCACATTACCCAAATCGGCAAGGCATCCTCCTATCACCCCTGCAACATCTCCCAAATCAGATCAGCCCAAATTCTCATGCATTAAGCCCCTCCCATATTGACCATTACAATTCCTTTTTCCTTAGTCATGTCAAGTTCTTTTAGGATTTTCAATAGGTCGAAAATGTTGTAGCTTGTCTCCATGAAAGTAAATGTAGGCAGGACCACCCCCTCCCCCCCCATGAACCATGGCTTCACTGGCTCCCGAGCTAATGACATGTATAATACAATGTGGCCCTTCTCACCTACAGATTACACCATGGCCTTACATCCTCCTATGTTTCTTAATTGATATATACCTATACATGCCCTCATATTCCCTTCAATCCTCAAGCAGGAACCTCTTCTCCTTTGCTACCGTTAAGCTTTGCAGTTAATCATCTCCTGTTGTGCTCCAACTCTCTGGAATAGTCCAAACTACAATCCGAGACCTACAGCTCCCATTTCAAATCCTCACTAAAATGATCTCATCACTAGGAATTACAAAAGGGTCTCAGAAATGCTGCAGTTTGATTGGCTGTCAGCATTTTGAGAATCATACATTAATCTCTCTTACACTGTCATATGCAGCCCAATTACCATGGTGCATGAATCTCTCCTATCAGCACCCCATCCTCTAGCACTGCTGAATGATAGAATGATGTGATTGGATTCTGAACCAGCATTCTTAAACTGCTGATAGATAAACAATTTTATTAAAATCTCCCTTTCAATCAGGAAAATATTCAAAAGGTACACTTTTAACACTCTTCTTTTGGAACATTTTTTTATAACAGCAATAAGACAATCAACCCTGGGGCAATATCGCACTGGACTGTTCCTTGTACCACATTACACCCCTAGGGGGTGATTAATAGACTGTTACTCTAATCCCTGATTAAACCTTATTGCTTAAATCCTATATTACCTTGGTTTGTCATATATGCAGTATTCAGTGCTTCTACTTCTCATAATGTATTACCTGTTACTGTTCAATTTATTTGTTAACCCTCATGAGTACATTAACATAACTGCCCATTTTCAGAAATGACTGGGACCATACAGTACAAAAATATACATAGACAAGAATAATAATACAGTTAACATAAGGAACAATGTGCAACAATTAGAAGGTTTGCATGTTTCTATCAGATAATTCAACATTTTGCCTTATAAAACTTTGTGACAATAAATGAGATGCAAGTTATGAGGAAAGATAGATGGCTTTCTGGCCCATAGCTGTGTTCATTTTAGAGGAGGTTATGATCATCTGCTCATGCGCGTTCCTCAAGTCTGGTTTGGGTGAATGTAGATGAGGTAGTGATTTGCCAGAGGAGAAGGAGGTCAATGATTTGTCTATGAGGCAACCCAAGGAAAACAATCATCCATCAGTTGGTGAGAGACCACCTAGTTTAGAATAGAGATCACAACAGAAATGTAGAAACACAGGGGACAATAGGGGAAAGAAGGGCCACTGCACTCCATCTAGTCTGCCCAGCTCTACCTATATAGCTTAGAATCAGAATATCTTTATTTGTTCAGTTAAAAATCATTACAGTGCACAATACAAGATAATGCTCCATTAATACATTTCTAAGTGAACATATACAGAATCTTATGGAAGCAGTCCACTGAATTTAAAATTCATATACTAATCACAACGTAAGCGTACACTGATAAATGTGTTTTCAGTTTACATTTCCCTAATGCTGCAGTGTCCTAAGAAGTAAAATACGATGGATTCATTTGCAAATAACTAATTTAATAATAATTCTGGAGGTCAATACTGTTCTTCTAAAACCTCTCGAATAGTTTATTTCCTGATTTGCGTATATAAGGGACAAAAAAAATTATTACACATACCAAGTCATCAATTGTATCTGAAGAGCATTTACAGTAGGATAAGTGCTTGGGATCTCTTGATATCCTACTTCTATACTGACAG
Source organism: Neoceratodus forsteri (assembly GCA_016271365.2). Lineage (NCBI taxonomy): Eukaryota > Metazoa > Chordata > Ceratodontiformes > Ceratodontidae > Neoceratodus > Neoceratodus forsteri. The sequence goes on along the minus strand of CM057454.1, from coordinate 1,079,040,645 downwards.
CTTGGAAAAATCCCTGGTCTGTAAATCATAATTTCAAGGCAATCCTCTGGGGATTCTAGCCAGTGTTAGGTACAGTATATGCATATACAGTATAATACTGTGATCACTACTGTACTGCTGTTGTATTCATAAGTTGTTTTATCCTGTATGCTGTTGTAACTCTTTTCCTATTCACCTTACAACCTCCTGGGTCATACCTGAATATAGGCATTTATTTGTCAGGTGTGCTTACCTGGTCAATAAAAAACTAACTAAATAAGTAGGATTCACGTTTGCGAACGTTATTATTGTACCAGGACAAACTTTAATATTTCATAAATCTTTTGTCTTGTAGTGTCTCTCTACCTCTGTTTAATTTGGATTACAGAACACTTTGGGCTGGCAGTTTAGCCTAGATGTTAGAGGAACGAGGTGTGAAAAAGCTTGGTACATCCAGCAGACCAGACCTGAGTTTGATTCTCACAACCTCCACTTGCATACTGTGAGACTCTGAGCAAGTCACTTAACTGCCCAGTGTTCCCAGGTCGCCCCTGAAAACAGGCACTTGTGCCTAGTGGGCCTTACCCGGTTACCAAAGACTAAAATAAAAAATAAACAAAAAATAAATAAATAAATAAATAAAGGCTTCAGGAAAAATCCAACAAGTATCCATAACCAACTTGTCTCAGTAATAATGTCACACACTTAAAATAAGGGAACACAAAAACACTCATATAATAATTTCTTACTGCAAACACAGTTGGGAAGTCTTCCCTCATTGTAATTGCCTAATCTGATCCAGTAGCCATGAATTTTTTTCTTTTTGATTTCCAAGGATGACTATCCTAGCTCTGCATGGACCTCACTTTCAGGAATGGAAGAGGAAAGGTTCAGAAGCCTTCAGTGTTTTAGTTAACAACTTTTCAAACCTGGTTATATCACCTAGGCACCATATCTCTGAGGAATAAAATAATGTTACCTTCAGTACGGAATAGATTACATTGAGCATTCCCCTGTATTTATGGTTGAAACATTTTATGGCACCTAGTACTATATTTATTTATTATTTTTTTAAAGCAGTATGTGCTATCCATTTTGTGTTATTCGCAAATCTCAAATCAAGATAGTCATCGGACGCCAATTTTTGGTCCCCCAACTTTATGCTGTATTCCTTTTACTATTCCCCAAAACCATCTCTTTTGTTGCACTGATTATCATTTAAGAGTTATATCAGTTAGAAAAGAATAACAAAAATCCAGGTTACATTCAATGCCTAGTACCTGCAGAAACCAGATCATAATTAAGTTGTATGTGCAAGCAGGTGGCAAGACCTGTCTAGATACACTGGTTTGCAATGTGCATAAACATAGCTAAGGTTTACATTATTTAAGGGGAAAGGTGCATCACTAGTGCCCCATATGAAATATATGCGGGGCAGCCCACAATTTATAATTTTAAGGCAATTTTCCAGGATCCAGGAAAAAATATTCAGGTACAATTTGCCTTGTATTTCATAATCCTTCTGCATTTTATTTATTTATGTATTTGTTTATTTCTTTGTTGGTTTATTTAATCACCAGGTAGGTACACTGGTCCCAGGGACCATTTTCAGGAATGACCCAGGCCATCTAGATGGCACATACAGTACATGGAATATAATGCATGAGATTCAGCATACAGTTCGTAAGTAACAATTACAGAGTTGGAGGCAACATTTGTGATCAAACAGTTCCGTCAGATGAGCCACACAGTAAGTTAGTAACAACAATTACAGAGCTGGAGGCAATCTTCCCTCAGTCTTTATTGTGGAGCACAGTTGCATAAAAACTGGATCTGTGTGTCTCAGCCTTCATCTTCTCATCCTCACAGAAGCAGGCAACTATCTGTCACTTACTTGAGTAAGAATACCAAGCTTTTAGCTTCTGGATAAAAACTCTTTTACTGTTGACAGCTAGCAGTGAAGATGTAGGATGCACTCTCACAAAAGCAACCAAATGTTTTTGCGATGATTTGTTCTTTCTCAAGGCCTTGAGAAAGCGCAAGTTAAGTAATGAAAATGTTTGGTTGTTTTGAGGGTCTGCATCTTCATTGCCATGCTAATAACAAAATAATTTTTTATCCAGAAGCTACAAAACTGTGGTATCCTTACTCAAGTGGTGACTGAAAAGCCAGATTTGCCTGCTTTTTGTGAGTACCCTCTGTTTTCTGGCTCCAGACTCTTCGTTTTGCAGCCACCTTTATATACATCTTCTCATCCTGCCTTTCCCTTTGCTGCAGACACAATCCTCTGTTCGTGAGATCATAGTCACTGCAACAGACTGTAATGACCCAACCAGAGAATGATGACTTCAGTGACAGGAGAAGCAGGAAGAGCATATGTAGCCTGAGATACAAAGATCCTGGTTTTATGCAGATGTGCTCTGTAACAAAGACGAAGGTTGATGAATACAAATGATTAATGAAAAATAAACAAACCTGTGTCTGGTAATAGAGGTTGCCCTATTAAAGGGCAGCACAGGTTGTCACTGGCCTCCCTGGGATTAGCAGCAGAGCTAGAAGGGTGGGGGCAGAGACATGGGTCAGCTAGGAGGGGTTAATGACATCACAGGGGAAGGGAAGAGGAGGTCACAGCTAGGGGAAGGGAGTCATGAGGTAAGACTCCAAAGCCCGACACTGATTGGGGCAGAGGGGGCCTAGGAGAGGGGCTCTGGGGGTTGATAAGAGACTGCAGAGAGGGGAGAGCCCTCTCTTTACTGCAGTTGTTAGAATTTTTAATTTTAACTCCTGCACAGGCATACTGAAGGGACAGATTCTCTGGAAAAGGTAAGGTTTTGGTGGCCAAAGCCTGGCCTTGAGATGATTCAAGGAATGCTAAGCAAGGTTTGGGCCAGGTTCAGCACTTACAAATTAAATAATAAATAAATAAAAATAAATAAATAAATAAATAAATAAATAAAGCCAGAACTGATTCATTGCTTAATATACCGGTTTTGTATTCTGCTACAGTGCCTGCAGGCATAATTGTTCCATTGCTTAATGTGGAAGGCAACTGTGGACATTCCTGAGGTAACACAGGTAAGATGTGCAAATCAGGAAGCCAGGTAAAACAAGATAATTTCTCAAAGGGAAAAGGGAGGATCTGTGTACTTTTTGAAGATGGGTGAATTTTTAAGCATTGATTCCGGTTTCATGAGGTTAGCTACAATTGAGCCAGGTGGTGGGGCAATGTGGCCTGGCGTGGTGGCCACTGTGTGAGCCGGGGAGGAGGCTGGGGCTTGAGCTAGGCCCCGCAAGGCCAGTTGGGCAATGCTTTGGTGGGGAGGAAAATGAACATGCGGGCTGCAAAATTTACACAACCCGTAATGTACAGAATGGCAAAAATTAAAAAAAAAAAAAAAAAAAAAGAAGACAAAGAGTGCATGCGTTTTGCTCGCTAGGCATCTAGCTCCAAGCGGGATGGTGGGAGGTCAAGCATGACTGTGCCCTGATGACATTTGTTCAGGGTAAGGGGTTCCCACTGGAGCTCAATGGTTGGCTAATTGGCCAGCCCCAGCACAGGGGAGTGTGTTATTTCATCGATGAGCTGGGAATTTTGCTGGGAATTTTGGCTCAATTGTTCTCAGAGACAGAGATCGCTCTCTTTCTAGGTTGGCGATGGCCATCATGTGGTGGCATCGTGCTCTGTGGACCTGGTTTAACCTGGAAGGGGGAGTTGGTGTCGCCCCTGAACAACACCATTGGACCATTGGTTCTCGGTGGTGTTTTTTGTTCTCGCTGGAGCACAGGCGGGATTAATCAGGCCAGGGAATGGGGCAAATTCAGCGGAGTGCTTGAAATTTTGGGGCCATGTGGCAATATGGAGCCAGTTATTGCCCCATGCAAGTCGGTGGTGCCTGCCATGTGGCGGAGGGGTGACAGCGGGCATTCCCTGTGAGCATGATTCAGCAGGACACATGCCGCTCCCTCTCTTTTTAGTGGTTTTGGTGGCATCGTCCTTGGGGGCATGGGCAGACAAGGCTGTTATTGAAGGGAACCTTCAAAGGGAAGGATCAGGAGCGAGCAGGACAGGCCGGGCTTCATGGCCAGAGGAAGAGGGGGCTTGCCAAGGAGTGCAGAGGGGCAGGGGACAAGAGGGGCATGGATCAGGAGGGATCAAGGCTGCCATGGGTGGGGGGGGTGCACTATCACAGCAGTGGAATGGATTGTGATTCATAAATAAAGGAAAAGGTTGCAATGTTAACAACAGGGGTGGCTAGATGCTACCAGGGCTGGCAATTAATGTGGGCTGGGGCTTGATGAGGCCTAGGCCAGAGGGGCTGAGATGTGTTAAGTTTGACAGGCCATATAGCATTTACTGACAAAAGGGGCTATATACCTGTTAGCTAGATTTTTCTTGATTTGTCATGGGAGAAGGCTGCCAATTGCTTGATGGAGTGGGGGTAGTAAAAAAATGTATTTTCTTAACAACAGGCAGGTTTGGGGGCTGTGATAAGATAATTGGCACATACATGGTGTCGGGTCAGGTATATAAGGGAGAAAGGGTGGTACTTCATGGAGGTAAGGCAGAAGGTCTAATTATTCTCACATGTTTCAGGATGGTACCTAAGAAGGCTCCGAAGCAGAAGGCCAGCAAGGTACAGGCATAGAAGGTGGCAGAGCTCATGGAGCAGGTACAGGCAATCATCAAGGCATCCAGGGTTGAAGAAGAGAAGGAGAGGAAGGCAGGCAAAAGGAAGGAGCCACCTGCAAAAAAAAGGGAGGCCCAACAAGAGGCCAACCAGGAACAACCCAGACGAGGGTGGTGAGCCTCAGGTAATAGACCTGTCAGTGGAAGGGAGTTTGAAAGGCTACCTGGCAGGGATTATGGAGAAACAAGGGGAGAAGGGATGGGAAGAGGTGAACAAGGCATGGAAAGAATTAAAGGAAGAAAAGAAGGGGGATCAGAAGGTGGATAATGGGGGGGCAGGGGAAAGCTGCAGTAAAGCCAGCTTGGGGTGGCCCCTGGGGATTACACTGGGGGGAATCACGTATCACAAGCCCTCAAGGAAAAGATCTGGAAGGGGGAGTATGTGGACATGTTTGCCCTGATAGACAAGGACATGGTGAAGAAATATGAGCAGAAAGAATCAGTGGGCAATTCCGAGATGACAGTGGCTCTCACCATAGTGGGTAAGACTAGTGAAGAGTTTAGTTTTAAGGGCAAAATATTTGGTGTATGGATGGAGGGTTTTTACACATTTTAGTGTGATTATGCTTCAGAAAAAGGCCGAGCTGGCCATCCCGCTCCTTACGTACTCAGCTATTATTAAGGATGCGTAGTTAAGAGTGGGTATGGGTGGCTGATTTATAATGAAAAATTCCAGCACAGTAGCATCACATTGGGATGTCAGGTGGGATGTTACACTGTCTGAGCTTTGGATTAGGACACTATCAGCACAGGGGGGTTCAGGTAGTGAGGGAAGGAAGAGCGGGAGCGGGGTGCGGTTGGGGCAAAGGCTTGCTGGGCATTCAATAAAGCCAGCTGCTCATGGACCAATTGCAAATACAGACATGCATGCTCGAGATGCGGGGGCACTCACCCCATTTTCAAGTGCAGGACGCATGGAGACTGGAGTGGGGCAGCTCAGCAAGGGCAGCCCTTTTGGGAGGGTTAACTGGGGGGAAAGGAGGATCCAATGGGCAAGGGAGAATTTTCAGGAGGCATAGTTTTGGGGGATGCTAGATCAGTACACCTTAGATTGGGGGGTTGATGGCACGGATGCCGGTGAAGTCATAAGTGGTGATGGCTTGGACTAAAACTTTCCCAATTGCTGGGGCAGCCATGATGCTTAGGGAGGGTTTAATCTGTATTACAGTGGGGTTAGGATAGCTAGGGGAGCAATGAACCAGGCATCTATAAAGGGTAAGGAGGAGATTGTAGAGAGGAAGATAAAGAAGGAATGGGAGGTGGGGAGGGCGGAGGGCCCTTTGAGGCACCTCCATTTGACAACTTTGGGGTATCCCCCTTGAGCATAGGGAGTACAGGCTGATACACCATCTCTCGTATCCTGAGGGGGGGCCGTTAACGATGCTATTTCCCCAGAGTGAAGCGCGGTATCTTATGCCACACTTGATGATGCCATGGATCTGACAAAGGGCAGGGCTAAGGTTATGGTTGGCAAAGACGGACACTGAGTCCACGTTCTGGCTGATGCCTGTCTGGGAGGAAGACTGGGAGCTGATAAGTTTCTGGTTTCAGGGGAGGTATTACTTTGATAAGGCAATGCCAATGGGCTGCTCTGTGGCCTGTGCTACTTTTGAAGTATTTAGTACATGGGTTCAATGGGTCTTTATGAAGAGACACAGGAAGGGGGCGGTTGTCCACTACCTGGATGATTTTTTCACTGATAGGGGATGGGCAGGAGAGCACTCAAGACATGCTAGGGAACTTTGAGGTGCTTTGCAGGGATATTGGGATACCCTTGGCGGTATGCAAAATGGAGGGCCCATCTAGACGTTTAGAATTCTTAGGCATAGAGCTGGATTTGGAGCAACAGTGCTACAGGTTGCCAAGGGACAAGGTGGACAGGTTGAGATCACTCATTCAAGGAATGAAGGGAAAGAGGAGGGTGCAGTTCAAAACCATGCAGCAAGTGCTTGGACATAAGAACTTTGCCTGCTGGGTGGTGGCCCTGGGGCACATGTTTACCAGGCGTGTGGCCAAGGCATCAGCAAAGGCTAAGGTTCCCCACCACTGGGTGGGCACTGGGAAAGGAGTGAAGGATGACCTGAAGGCATGGGAAGTTTTTTGGAGGGGTATAATGGGATGACTCTTTGGAGAGACCAGTGGTTGGACGGGGAGGACCTTGAACTTTTCACTGATGTGGCAGGCAGGACAGGCCTGGGGGCTTACTGCCAGGGGGAATGGATGGCAGAGGCGTGGCATCCCAGATGGGTGGAGATGGGCCTGACAAAGGACATCATATTCTTGGAAGCTTTTCCCATATGGGCAGCCCTGGTTGCCAGGTGGTCTCGCTTTGTGAACAAGAGGGTGATTTTCAGGTGAGATAACTTGGAAGTGGTGAATGTTACAGACAGTCAGGTTCCACTGAGGCAGTGTTGAAGGTAGCACACTGGCTAGTTTGGAAAGGGCCGAGATTGAATTTGTCCTTTAAGGCTAAGCATGTGGAAGGTGTTAAGAATGACATAGCTGACAGACTTTCACATTTACAGTTGGACAGGTTCCAGGCACTAGCTCTGAAGGTGGCTGTACAGAAAATGCCGGTTCCAGCGCACATTTGGGAGATTGGTTGGACCGAGCCCAGCTACTCTTTCGGAGTGCCTGGGCTCCCAACATGCTGAGGGACTATGAAGCGGCATGGAAGGGTTTTCAGGATCTCTGGGAGTGGGCTGGGCTAGAGGTAAGTGGTCCGGTTATGGAAACCCAAATTATGAGGTATATGGTACAAAAATGGGAGGCTGGTGTGTCGGGTGCCACCATAGGGATTCACCTAGCCAGTATCGACATGATTTTCCAGTTGAATGGTTGGGGGTCACCCACCAGGACACCAGTGATTCAGCAGATGCAGCATGTGTGGCTAAGGTTGCAGGGGCAGAGGCCGGACAGACGCAGGCCGATCGACAGAGCTCTGCTGGAACGGCTGGTGGCCTGTTTACCATGCATTTGTTCTTCAGTCTATGAGGCCAAGCTGTTTATAGCCATTTAGTTGGTGATGCACAGTGGGGCCTTCTGGGTTAGTGAAATCGTGGTGAAGGGTAAGTGGGATAAGTCAGAGGGGGGCTACTGGGGTTGGACATTTCATGGTCGGCAGGTGCCACCACGATTTGGCTGAAGCACTCTAAGATGGACCAGGTGGGAAAGGCAGCAGAGTGGACTTCACTGGGGGGCAGGAGGGGTGCTGGTTAAAAGTTTGGAGGAGTACATGGTCATCAAACCAAAGGGGGGAGCGGGTTTCTTTATGCATGATAAGGGAGCCCCGGTGAGAGCATCTCAGGTCACCACAGTGCTCAAAAAGGGCATGAGTTTTCTCAGAAGGGACCCACGGAGGTATGCCTCCCATTCATTTCAGACCAGGACAGCTTCAGAGGTGGCTAACTCATAGGTGGTTCCCTGCCGATGTACAGAGGGAAGAAAGATGGTCATCACAGATGTATAAGAGATGTGTGTGAAAATGACTGCTAAAATGGAAAAAATTTTGTCTTACGGGTCAGGGTGCGCAAGTTAGTGTTGATCGTTGGACATTCCTTTATCCATTGGGCAAGGAAATGGGCAGAGCACACACCAGGGGAGCTGACAGCTGGGACAAGATCCAGAAAAGACAAGGACTGAATGGATGGGTCTGCTGGGACTCAGATGGGCAGGGCTCGTACCATTATTGGAAGAACACTGGAGATGCCTTCGGGTTCCGGACCCAATTGTCATACATGCAGGAGGAAATGATTTAGGCTCAATACCCTGGGTAAGGTTGGTGCACAGTATCATAAGAGCTATAGGGGTTATTAGATTTTGGTGGCCAGGAATGATGGTGGCCTGGTCGGAGATGGTCCCCCAGAGGTGCTGGAGGATGGCACGGGATGTCTTGGTGGTAACAAGGCCAGGAAATGTGTGAATAGGAAAATGGCAGAATGGGCTACGCAGTGTGGGGGCATATATGTCAGGCATGAATGAATCACCCATGACACACCAGGCATGTATTGCAACAATGGGGTGCATATGTCGGGGGTAGGTAACACAGTGCTCAATGGATCAATCCAGGAAGCTACTGAGAAATGGCAAGGTTTCGGGGGTGTTGCAGCTAGTTTTTAATGGGGGAAGCCCAGAGGCTGGCCTGGGCTGGCCTAAGGGCTAGTGGGGAAAATTGGGAGGGACTAGTTGGACAGGGAGGGTATGACAGGGCCAGGGAGGGCTCCCTATGGGGTACTCATCTCAAGGGGGGGGGACAGGGCTGGGGGATCAGGTAGGACACCAGAGCCCAGAAAGAAGATTAATGAGGGAAGGGGCATCAGCTCCTTATAGAAACATAGAATTTGACGGCAGATAAGGACCGCTTGGCCCACCCAGTCTGCCCATTTCCCTACCTACTGGATAAGCTGCAGATCCTAGTTAACCAGCAGCCTACTTCTTCCTACCCCCAACCCCTAGAATTGCCTTATGACTGCCCCATGCGTGCTTGAATTCCACCACTGTTTTTGACTCCACAACCTCCTCCAGAAGGCCGTTCCATGCATCTACAACCCTCTCTGTGAAAAAATACTTCCTTAAATTACCTCTGAGCCGCCTCTATCTTCAAATTGTAGCCTCTTGTTCTTTGCACGCCTTTTTTTGAAAGATGCTACCCTCTTGGACTTTGTTGATTCCCTTGAGGTACTTGAAAGTTTCTATCATGTCCCCCCCTCTCCCTCCTTTCCTTGAGGCTATACATATTAAGCTCCTTAAGTCTCTTCATATGTCTTCCGGTGCAGACCCTGCACCATTTTATTTGCCCTCCTCTAGACAGCTTCCATCCTGTTTATGTCTTTGCGAAGACTGGGTCTCCAGAACTGCACGCAGTACTCCAGATGGGGTCTCACCAGCTGTCTGTACAGAGGGATAATAACTTCCTGTTTTCTACTGGTGATGCCTCTCCCTATGCATCCCAGTATCTCCCCAGCCCTCCTTGCTGCCCTCTCACATTGCTTGCCCACCTTTAGGTCATCCTTACACCCGGCCCAAGAAGAAACACAAAAGTATAAAGGATGAGGGTGATGATGGACTTGGAAATTAAAGGGGTGAACTCCCAGGATTTATTTATTTATTTTTACTTATTGCAGTTTAGGATTAATACCTTTGAATCCTGGGACTCGTTTATAAAGGTTCCAGGTTATACACAAAACAATTAGTCAAACATACAGGTTGCAGACATTACAAAAAAAGTTAGACAAAGCATATCAGTTGCATACATTTGAACGATACAAGTTAGAATACACTGAAGGAACAGTTTGTTTCAGTCAGGTTACAAATAAAAAAGGGGGAACATAGTTTTAAGGGTATAAAGCATTTCAGTGAGGGAACATTCAGGATACAGCTCAAACAAAGGAAACCGTTTCAAAAGAAGTGCTTTAGTCTGTCAATTTAGGGTCATCAGGCCCTGGGAGTACTGGCCATACAGATGGGGACTAGCTGTACCAAGGGGGAGTGGGTGGGGGAGCAGCCTAAGGATGGTGGTGTTGTTTTGTGGGAGGGTGAGTGATGGGGGGTTGCTGCAGTGATATCAGCAGCATGGAGGGTGCAAGTTGGAGCTCAGTAGGAGGCAAGTGGGGAGGGACAGGCATGGGCAGAAAACTAAGGGAGGGTACTGGAGTGGGGAGAGGTGTGAAAGGTGGTTGGGATATAAACAGCAAGGGAGGTAGGTGGTGTGGTAATAGGGGTTGTGCAGGAGAGAATTGGGATGGGAATATTAGGGGCAGGAGAGGGTGGGGGTTGGGAGGTGGGGTGGTGGTGTGGGAGGGATGGGGTGGCAAGAGGGTGGTGGGGAGGTGGGTCATTCCGCTAAAGAGTCCAGTAGTTGGCTAGTCGAAGCATGCACAGGCCAGTTCATGATGCAGTAGAGTCCTAAGTCCTGTTTCGAAGAGGCTAATCTTATTGCTTTCAATGAGTGATACAGGTAGCCCATTATACCATTTTGGTCCTTGATACAAGATGAATTTCTGTGCCTGGGTGGTTCATTTAAATGGTACCAGGAGCCAGCGTTTCTCTGCACTCCTGGTTGGCTTAGATGATCTAGCCTGCTGGAAGAGTCCACATAGAGATGGAGGCACTAGTCTTAATTCAGTTTTCTTGACAAGTAGGCAGGACTGATACCAGGCTCTGAGATGGAGAGGAAGCCATCCAGTACCTAAGTAGAGGGCACAGGTTTGGGCTGAAGAATCGGCTCCTAGGGTCAGCCAGCAAGCCTTGTTTAATAGGGTTTTTATTTGATTGAGGGCAGTATCGGTGCCTGTCCTGTATATTGCTAGGCCGTAGTCAATATATTTAAGGACTGAACTGCTCGTGGCTAGTTTTAGTGCACCAGGTGTCATACAGTGCCTGTGGCAGTGTAGCACTCCAAGCTTCATACTGGCGGTTTTGACAACATGGTCAATATGACCGGAGAAATTGAGAGTGTCATCAATGTGAATGCCTAGGTATTTAAATGAGTAGACTTGCTCTAGAGCATCTCCATTAAGATTCCGTATCAGCACAGGATGGAACTTCTTTTTGTTTTGAGGCACAGGGAGCAGCATGCTCCTAGTTCTTTTGTGGTTTAGCAACAGTTTTATTGTGCTGAACCAGGATTCTAGCTTGTGGAAGCTGTCGAGGAGTTGGGAGGTGATGGTTGACTGGTTCCTGCCAGAAGCAGAAATTACGGCATCATCTGCATAGAGTACAATGTGAGCCAGGCAGGCTGAGGGTAGGGTACTGATATAGAGACTGAAGAGGAAAGGCCCTTGGATTGATCCTTGGGGGACTCCAGTGCTCATCTCCCTGAGAGATGATGGGGAGTTTCCAATTCTGATGCGCTGAGTGCAGTGATCGAGGTAACTGCTAAACCATGCCACTGTTTCTGGGGATAGTCCTGTTGAGATCAGGCTGTTAAGAAGAAGGTGATGGTTAACTGAGTCAAAAGCCTTCGTGAGGTCTACGAATATTGACCCCACCGCCATCCCTTTGTCAAAGGTGTCGTATACTTGTGAGGTGTATTCTACTAGGGCCGTTAGGGTGGAGTGATGTTTCCAGAAACCGTGCTGTTGGGGGCACAATTTGTTGTACTTCTCCAGGTACTCTGTGAGCGGGTCAGAGACCACCCTTCTCTATGGCTTTGGAGAGGGGAGGGAGGATGGATATCGGCCTGTAGATGGACGTGTTGGTTCTATCTCCAGTTTTAAGGATAGGGGTGACTAATGCCATCTTCCAGGCATTGGGGAACACACTCAATCTGAGTGAGGCATTGAAACCCTTTCTGAGTGGGTCAGCAAGCTCATTTAGGACAAGGGCAACCAGCTTCGTATCGACTTGGTCACTTCCAAGCCTAGTCTTTCTAAGGACACGCTTGACATACTTGATTGTCTCAGCCCTGGTGATTTGTTTAAAGTAGAACAGTGGCATCCCAGTTCCTGATGTTGTGGGGTGGGCATGATTTGGTGATGGAGTAGTAGTCTGATTGAGATAACTGGCTGGTAGTACACCTGAGAGATCAGTAAAGGCTGGGTTGAACTTGTTGGCTATGTCTACAGGTTCCTGGAGTGTCTCTGTGGAGGTTGTAATCAGGTCTGGTGGGGCTCTGGGGGCCCTGCCCATGAGGGTTTTCATGGAGTTCCTGAAGTCCTTACCTGAGCCCCAGCATTTGGTAAAAAGGTCTTTATAGTACGTATCAATGTGTCAGTGTAATATGAAATGATGGTGATGATTGGTCGTAAATATGAAAATGATAAACAAATGTTATGAGAATCTGTCAAATAAACTTCAAATGTTGAACCATTTATATACTGGTGTGGGTGTGGCTCATTTCAGGGCGGTCCAAGTGACAATAAAGGTTGCCCTATTAAAGGGCAGCCCAGGTTGTCACTGGCCTCCCTGAGATTAGCAGCAGAGCCGGAAGAGGGGAAGGGGTGGGGGGCAGAGACAAGGGTCAGCTAGAAGGGAGAGGGTTAATGACATCACAGAGGGAGGAAGATGAGGTCACAGCTAGGGGAGGGGAGTTGTGAGGTAAGAGACAGAGACCGAGACTGATTGGGGCAGAGGGGCCTAGGGAGGGCTCTGGGGGTTGATAAGGGACCGCAGAGAGGGAGAGCCTCTCTTTACTGCAGTTATTGAATTTTTAAATTTCCACCCACCACCCTAAAAGGAAACAGAGCTAAGGATAAAATTAATGGGTGCCGGGTGAGGCAAACAGGGGCACTGGGTTGCTGGATGAGAGCAATGGTGAATAAAAGGAAATATAAAATGGGGAAAAATTGGGAGAGACTAGTTGGATGGGGAGGGTACAACAGGGCCAGGAGGGCTCCTATGGGGTACTCATCTCAAGGGGGCAGGGCTGGGAAATCAGGTAGGACACCTGAACCCAGAAAGAAGATGAATGAGGGAAGGGGCATCGGGTCCTTACTCCTTGGCCCGAGAAGAAACACAAAAGTATAAAGGATGAGGGTGATGATGGACTTGGAAATTAAAGGGGTGAACCCCCGGGATTTACATATCAATGTGTCAATGCAATATGAAATGATGGTGATGATTGGTTGTAAATATGGAAATGATAAACAAATGTTATGAGAATGTGTCAAACTTCGAATGCTGAACCATTTATATACTGGTGTGGGTGTGACTGATTTCAGGGCAGTCCAAGTGACAATCATATTTATAAAACCTTTCTGGGATGCTGGCCTGCTGGTGCAGCAGCAAGGTGTCCGCTTGCGGTGCTGACATCCCAGGTTCAGTGATGGACTCGGGAGTTGGAGGGCTGGCCAGGGGGAGAAGGATAGAGCTTCCTGGAGACTGCCTCTCCCTTTTCCAGGGAAGGGGAAGAGGCCCGGTGCCTTACAGACTGCTGGGAGTACTGCTGCGGCTGGCACTGTTATTTTGGGGGGGCAGACGCTGGATATCATTGCACATTTGTCCAAGTACTGAGTTTGTATATTGTAACTGCCCGGTCCGATTACAACTTTTGTAGGAAGTGCTGTCTACTGTAAGCAAAAGTGTCCTCTGTGTCCTGGACTATCTTGAAAATGAGCTTGCTCAATGATGTAACTGCCTGGTTAAATAAAGTTTGATTGATTGATTGACAGATTGATTGACATCCCCACCAGCAAGGATCCAACATTCATGAAAAAAAGCTGGCCCCCGGGGCATGACGCCACGCTCTGCCACCGCCTCCACTGCCATCAATGTCTGTGGGGGTGGGTTCTGCTCCCATGACCCTGACCCAGGGGGTAAGCCAGGGTTTGCCAACAGTGTCCATTGGGGGTTGGAGCAAGCCTGGCAGCCCCACCCAGGGGGTTAAGCCTGGGCATTGGGGGGGGTGGAGATGGCAGGCAGGGCAGGGCTGACCTCTGAATGGAGGTTCGGAGGAGCTGGACAAAAAAATAATTAAAAAAAAAAAAAAAAAAACTTTCCTGGATGTTGGAAAATCACTTTAAGTGCACAATTAAAATGGTTTACTAAGAGTATACCTTTTTTTTTTCCTTCTAACCCATTTTTCACTCTTGTCTCATCCGGCAGCATGCCCTAGCCCCATCATTAACCATCTTACTTACTGACTTACCAGTTATTCACAACTTATTTAGAACCACAACATGGTGGTGGCCAGATGTGCGGGTCATGTGAGAGCATATGAGGGGTGCCGGCTTAGACGGCTTGCATTTCTCTCCTTCTCCTCATTTTCTCCCTTTGTGCACATGTGCAGTGACATGCATATGTAACAGACCATCTGGTGGCAACCCCTTCCCTCTGATGTTCCCAACTGTGCTACTTTTTTTTTTTTTTTTTTTTATTTTAGTCTTTGGTAACCGGGTACTAACCAGCCTCCACCAGTCAGCAGTCAAGCAATGGGAACAGTGTTCCACCTCCCCACAGGAGGCAGTACAGCGCTTGTGGTTTAGGACACTGAGCTGCAAACCTGGAGACCTGGGTGACCCTGAGCAAGTCACTTAACTTCCTTGTGCTCCCAGGTCACACCTACAAATATAGAAATTGTTGGCAGATAAGGACCGCTAGGCCCATGCAGTCTGCCCATAAGCCCTACAATAGTCTGCAATGTGGAAGCAAGCTTCAGCTTAGTGTGCCCTTTCCTGGTTCGAAAATGTCCCCTCCCTCCCTTTCCCTGAGGAAGGAGAGCAGTCCCTGGGATGCTCAATCTTTCCACCCTTTGTCAACCCTCGACGGCCTGTGCTCAGTCCCGAACGCAGATTGCCAGCATAGCAAGTGGTAGTGCTACTTATGTGCTATCTGACCAGCCTAAAAGTACATCTTTAACATTTATCTGGTTGCTTCCCAAATCCGAGGTATCTCCAAAAGCCACTTGAGTGGCATCCAAGAATCTACTGTGGCTGACTCCAGTGATGGGGGCCAGTCACGGTGAATCCTGAAGCACTGTGTGGGTTCCAGGAGCTACCATCAGTTTAGGAATGCTGGCCATTAGTCCTGCACTTCCCCCACAGCCTGAACGACTTACAAAGATCAACTAGATAAAGGTAGATAAAAGAAATGTATTGCGACGACTGTAAGTAAGAATTGTGACAATCGGGAGCAGCCCCTCACATTAGGTGTGCAGCACCCTGATGCAGACTCTGCTTTACACTGCACTGACCAAAGTGGCAGGTTGTACTACTAGCAGGAGCTGCATACCACACAAAGGATGTAGGAAAGTTTATTTAGCAAGGGTTGTAATACTGGTGCAGATATCAACTGGCAAACGGTTTTGGTTAAATAATTAACATTGCATGGCTGCTTGAAATAAGGATATTTTTAAAAGTACAACAAAAGAATATAAGGTTATACTATAACATGTACAGTGCAGGACTTTCAGAAAGTTTCAAAGCATACTTATGCCATCGTTTTGTTTTTCAACAACTGCTGCCATTTGAAAAAGGACCGCGCGTCTGATCATCTAATAGATGGTGTAGCAGTGCAGCCACAAGCCCACTTTGAAATTCAGGCTGGCAGATCAGCTTTGAAAATCCTGGCCACAGTATTTAAAAATCAAATGTTACCCTTTTTCGTAGACGATACTTACTTTTGTAAGATGATGTTCTGAGGAGAACCCCAGGCCATAGACAGTGTTAGCTCTGCTGTCTGCCCACTGACCAAACTTCTGGGATGTTTTTGTGAATGTCATGTTTGGAGTAATGGTACTGTTTATTATTGCCTAAAAAACAAAAAAAAAACAGAACAAATAAAATCATATAAATTATTTCCCCTACAGGATTTTTTTTTCTTTTTTTGTTTAAAGTTCATAAAAGCGCCCTTAAGCAAACTTCTCAAGACATGGGAGGGGGAGGGTCAAGGGACTCTGAACAGATCTATACATATAGAAGGACATAAAATCAAAGTCTGAAGGATTGGTATTATCTTCTTATTAATTTGCCGTCAAGGGAACATTAAATTGCTCCAGCCCCCGTGATTTATAGATCACGTAAGTAACATTCCAGCCACATCTGCAGATATTAAAATGCATCATGGCATTTATGCTATGTAGACTGAGAATGAGGTCCCGCACTGGAAAGTCAGTCGTTATACAGTACTTGCATTCTGTATATTCTGACATTGTGTAATTTATTTCGTTTTTGTTTACCGGGTAAGTGCATGAGACAAAACGTTGCCTATTTTCAGGCACATCCTGTAAGAGTTACATACAGAGGAAACAGCAATACAGTAGACAATACATTACATGATTTAGTGCAAGGATCATAAACTAGAATAATTATTTCAGACCATATTTTAGCCTGCTATCCAAGCTGCCTTCTTAGAAGGCAGCTGCCAGTAAAATGATCAAAGTATAGAGGCTTTCCTATGTTTGTACAGCAGAATATTACACATATACCTTGCAAATAGAGCATTACCTGGATTGCCAGTGTCATGTGTAACACACAGAACCACAGTACTAACTTGCTCTCGCATATAAATACTAGAATTTGAGGAAGACACGTTATATAATTAGTATCACTTTTTATTACAGCCCCCCAAGATTCAGGATGGCTAAATGTGCATAATTTAAAAATGTTACAGTGCACTCTGCAATGAAATTGGAATAATCTTCATTTTCCAGGCAAAAGTCTTCAAAGCAGAATTACACAATGGCAAGAAAGAATCCTAGACTCTGATTGGTCAGTGTATGCCTGAGACAGTGATGTTATTACACAATAACATCACTGTATGGCTGAGCATACGCTTGAGACAATTTTTTTTTTAAAGAAACAAAGATATACTGACACATTAAAACTCTACTAAAAACATTTTGTTAAATGTTTTTTATTTTCTATAACAACGAGCCATTGTATAATAGCAACAAGGCACTCCAGTGCGTGTGTGTTTTTGTTATGTCGCGTCCTCCTGGGCGGTGGGAAGCACTCGACTTAGCCTCGTGCTTCAGCCCTCCCAGGAGTTGGGTCCAACACATAATAACTACCCACATCCTGTGATGCCTGCTGTGAAAATGCTGCCTTACTAAGGAACCAAAAACAAAACAGATGCCAGCATGCAAGCAGTAAGTACACTTTCCTGCTCTCACAGAAGAAACATTAACAGGCATACTAAAGCAGAAAGATGTGAAAAATACTAAACAAGGTATGAAACATAATTTTTCTAGCTTCTACAAACGGTGTCGAAAACTTCTTGTAAAAGATCTACCCCACTTCAGGCTTCCTAGTACAAAAAAGTCTTAAGGTGGTGTCAAAATATAATAAAACAAACTGTGACTGTTTCAAGACACATTGGTTAATTATTACCCTTAAGTTACAATGGTGACCTAAACCATCTGAAGTAGATGTAGTGTAGTGCCTAGAGCACTGAATTATGAAGTGGAATATCAGTGCCTCCAATCCCAATACAGCCCGTTTCACTGTGTGACCCTGAGCAAGTCACTTGACCTTTCTGTGCTTTAGTCCTCCCAGCAGTAACATTGGTCAGAAGCAGGACCTCGCTGAAAAATTAGGTGCTGCATAAAAATAGTAATATTAATAATAGCACACTTGTGACAACTTTTGTATGCCTAAGGCAGTAAGTTACTAACACAAAATGATCAGCCATGTATCCATACGTTCATGTCAAGGGACAGACACACATATCACCAACCTCCCCCACCCCACATCCACAGGAAAGTCCGGGTTCAACACTCTCATTGTAAAGGTAGCACACATGTTGCACTTTATACTGTCATTATTAATCAAGTTGGAAGCAAAAAGGTTTGCTACCAGCACTTTTTAAGTTGTTACTACCTCTTTGGGTCATCTGAAGGGGTGGACTCCTGGCTGCTCAGCGAGCTGTTCTGGAGTGCTGATGTGCTAAGAATGAGATGTGCTGACCAACAAGGTCACAGCAGGCATGTGTACTAGTTCAGGGAGAGTGTGGTGTCAGGGTCACCTGAAATGTTCATCTTATCCTACAAAGACCGTGATCTGTATACTATTTATACAACACCATGGTTGCCCAGCCATTTATAATCTTTAATATCTTCCAACACATGTATGCAAGACAGATTTATGATGGTGAGAACACAGCAAACTGTATGTACATATCAGAAGGTATGCAGTATTGAGTAAAGTATTGAAAAAACTGCTCAGAACAGGATAAATACTGTAGCCTCTACCCTGATTTTTTTTTTTATAAAGAGATCATCTCCCAAGACCTGATGTTCAAAATGCTGATTCTAACTTTGTGATTTTCAGCATGGATTCTATTTCATCACCCATGCTGTTTGCGGTGTACATGCTACCCCTGGGTGATGTCATTGGGCATTACGGCTTGGGTTTTCCCAGATGACATCTAGCTGTATATGTTCTTTGCCCCTGGAACACTGGATGCTGTGGATGTGCTAAACAAATGCTTGAGATCCAGGACTGGATGTCCTCTTAACTGGCTGAGGCTCAACCCAGATAAGATAGAAGTGCTAGTGACACAGCCAGGTCCTTGACGGGACACAGTCACCACTGGGGCAGGGACAGAGTTGTTCCTGGATGCCACCTCACTAGTGGTGTCCAATAAGGTGTGAACTCTGGGCATCATTTTTGATGATGGATTGACACCGGAGACCAGGTGTCTGCCATTGTCCAAAATAGTTTTTACCATCTGAGAAATGTCACCCATATTAAGCCCTTAATCCTGCCCGATGACCTGACCACACTGGTACACACTTGTATAACATCCAGACTGGATTACTGTTATGATCTGTACTTTGGGGTCACTGGGGGTAACCTCTGCAGGCTGCAGCTGGTGCAGAATGCTATGGCAAGACTATTAACAGGCCTTCCCAGGACCACTCACATAACTCCAGTTCTGCGCGAACTGCACTGGCTGCCAGTCAGGTGGAGAATTACCTTCAAGGTGAGCTGGCTCACCTATAAGGCCCTATACGGATCGGGTCCTGGTTATCTGTCAGACCTGCTGACATCTGCCCGCCCAGTGCACTTACTCCGCTCTTCCACAGAGGGCTTCCTAGTGGTTCCTAGGGTACGGGTCAAAGTCTGGTGACCATGCTTTTGAGGTTGCTGGGCTGGTCCTATGGAACTCTTTGTCATGATTTCTGTAGGAAGTGCCTGCTGTGGAGAGCTGTGAACATGGCACTAAAGCGCACCTGTTCAGACAAGCTTTTAATCTTAAATAAGATTTTAAATATGGGGTTTTAGAGTTTGTATTATTTATAGTATATTACCATAACCAACTTGGACTTAAATTATTGTATTTATTGAAAAGTTCTGTTTAAATGCTGCACCTTATGTAAAGTGCCAAGAGCCTCCAGGATTGGCCGCCGGATAAAGTTTTACTTACTTACTTTACTTGTTAACATAGTTTGTTTTATGATCAAACAGACAAAAGTGAAAACAAGAAGTTGAAAATAAAAAAATAAAAAAATTGCTTAATTGTTTTATAAAAAACATTAAAAAACATTGATACGGAAACATTTTAATATAAAATATATTGATATTGATACAAGTACTATGAACATTATTATGGGATGGATTATAAAGAGTGTATGAAGTTTTAATACTAATTGATATAAAACAGTCTGATGGCAATATAAATTACAACTGAAATCATCGCTGCAGTGACAAATGAACTGCTCCACATGGGTAGCCTGGTGGCATAGAAATGCCCCCAAAACATTCCGATGTCAACAAACAAAAGGCTTGCTCTCACATACCCTTTAAGGTAGTGATTTTTACTTTTGCCAAGGATGAGTCAGGAATCCAACTTTTGATAAACCGTGTGTATTTTATTACAGTACAAAATCACACAAACATGGGAACAAGGCAACAAGAACATTCTGCCTGGGACTGAAGTCTTTTGCACCCCTATCAGAACCAGGAGAGGGACAGATATATCATGAAGAACTAAATGAATGGCATAGTAGCTTGGTGGTGTGACCATGGAGCAAGAGATCTACTTCACAGACCCAGTGCCTGAAGCCTTTTTAACCTGGGGCAGGCAAGTCACACCAGCGTGCTACCTGCCTCAGGGTATTTGTTCATATGTACAACAGCTATGTTTCCTATAGTTATGATAGTGCATTTTGGAGTTCTTTGGGTGAGAGAACTGTGAAGCAAAGCAAAGTTCTCTTAAGACTTGAGACGGGTTGCACCTGTAAAAGGGACGTTTGACCTAGTGTTCCTACTATGTAAACAAATACTAAATTAATACAGTTGGACGTAACCTTTACAAGACACGCGCTGATTTAGCACTACACTGTCTTAATGGCAGAATGACATCTGATAAAGAGGATGATGTTATGTTTCATGCAATAAATACAATGATTGGGACTGTACTTGACTACTTGTGGGCCAGGCATGCAGTCAAACCCGCATGGACTAAAAGCAACACTGGAAGTTCAGCCGGTGATTGTTCTGTGATTTCTGTAGAAACGTTTAACCTTTAATACAGAATTCCATTCAGGGGGACTCCCCTGAACGAATTCTGTACACAGTCTTTCTCTTAAAATATTGCATTGGTATCTCCCAAAAGGGTTTATAGATAGACTGTTCTTTTTAGAGGAGTTACTTTACCTGTTGCCTTGTTGTTGAATGCTGTGCACTCCTTATGTTCTGTATTAACTTATTCCAGGATACAGTACTGTACTACCTTCACACACCTCACCGCCTTTCACATTCACCTCCTCACTCTCTCACAATCATTTCCTTGCCCCCTCATAATCACCTCCTCACACTCAGTATATTTTTCTTCAGTGTTTGATGCTCAGCCTTGCAAACAGTTACACCAGAGTAACCCACTTTCACTCCAGCCTACCTTTAAAGGAAATGTGTAAAATTACCTGTTGTGCTTTTGTGGATAAATATTAAACTCCCAGTACAGCCAAGTCAAAATTGTGTGTGTACTGTCGTTAGAGAGGGAAGAGTTTGTAATTTGGCCCAGAGGAAGTTACCAGCCAATTCCTTCCATTTCTCAGTTTGCTGGCTCAACCCCCAAGTTCAGACAAGTTGTGAACTCTAACCAGGGAGAGTGTGGGGCATGCTGTACTGAAGTGGAAGGGGGGGCATTTTCATTTTTATATACTGGACTGTATTTATGACATAAATTAATGCCACCATTCAAATATCAAGCCACTTCGCATCACAGACCAAATAGGTCATACCTTATATTAGACAACTGCACCCCATCTTGAGCATACAACCCTGGAAAATCAGTTTAAATATTAATACTTTATGTACTGGACTTCTACTTTCTTCCATCTCTTATAACCCTATATGTCTCCCCCAGCACCCTCCTTCCAATCTCCCAATTCCACTTTGCAGAAGTGCTTAAACCAACTGGTGTCACTGTTCACTCTCTCCTGTTTCAAAGTAGGGAGGACAGGATCTAGACTGATGGCCAGAGAGGCAACTGAGAATGTGATGTAGGCTTTGGAGAAGCAGTTGAAGAGCAGCTTCCATGGTCCATGCCCAAAGAACCACCTCAAGGCATGAGGAGAGGCATATATATCCAGAAAGGCAGCTATCACCCTATATAACTCCTCACTTCTGCAGTGCTTAGGAGCAGTCACAACCTCCATGGAGGCTTTGCTTGTCCCACAGGGACACAGCCACTCACAATGCAGGCACGACAGCACTATTTCTTGTGCTGTCCGCCACTTCCACATTCTATAACAGAACTGTGCAGGCGCGTGTGTCACTCATGCACAGTTCCACTGGCAATGACATTTGGCCATTCGACAGAACAATGCATGCATAAGTGCTGTGCATGGGTAGTTCCATTGGCGCCACCATCTTTGTAATGGCATTCAGCTGCGCTCATTCCCCAGTACTCTTACAAGCTCAGTGCAGCCAAATTGGCTCTGGCTAGAGCTCGTCATTACCAGTCAGAACGATCCACATAGAACAGCTCGCCACTGTTTGGCTCTAGGTCCGATTTGCTGTGTATGAACAATTTCCATAGACTGTGATTAATTCCACCTCTACTTTTTAACGATGTCTTTTGCCAGTGGTTGCCAGGATGAAAACAAACAAGTGCAGGTAAACCTATCAGTTTCTTTGTCTTTTTTCCTCTCTTTGTAACTGACAAACTGCACCTAAGATAACCGGATTCTTTTCACATTTAAACCTACATGTATCAAAACACTGCCATTGCTGCACATGTTCTTAAAGTTCCAAATTTCTTGAAACAAAATCCTGGCAAAACTGTGTTGGTGAATATATTGTTCTCATCATGGCTTACATTTTTTGGGAGAGTTTAAAAGGAGAAAAAAGTCACAATGAAAAACTTGTTCATCTAAATGAAACATTCTTACTGTAAAATCAGAGTTCTTATAACTGGAACCTAGAAACAAAATGATTAACTGCTACTAATAAAAATAATAGTTACGGAAATTGCATTTGTAAGAAAAGGCATGAAAATGTACATAGTGGGGATAACTTTTTTTTCTCTAATAATTTCAGCTTTATTATGCCCATTTCTTGACTGCTACTCCTGGGAGAAGAACCATTAAAAAAATATAAGAAGAGCCACTCTGAACAGCCATGTGCCTAAAAATAAAACCACTTATAGTGGGTAGACAGAGGAGGCATGACTACTATTAATGTATATTAGAACCCCATGGAATGGGTGGGTAGAGGAGTTACTGTTTCAAGCTGCAAAGACTTTAAAGGGATACAGTGCATGCCTGTTATAACAGACACATCATCTGTGCATACTGCTTTTGCCCATTATATCCACTGTCCCTTACAGCCAAAGGAGGAGTCTAATGTGTTACTTGTGTCTATGTGTAAGTGCAAGGGTTCAGAGTGAATGAAACCCCATTATAAAACTTCATAGATTACTCTGAGTCTTGCTTTGCATACATGTTTCTGTATTCTGTGTGTTTGAAGTTATGTAACTGTCAGGGAACCTGAGCTTTTTTAAGGAAGTTTATTACAGAAGGTAAGAAGATAGTTACTGTAGTGGCTGGATGTTGGGGGTTCTAGGACAGTAAGAACAAAGCCAATTGTACTGTAATGGTTTTATTGAAATATTAATTAATTACCATTAAAGAAAATGATTTTATAAGTGTTTATGCAGCTTGTGGAGAATTACTTTTTAAGAAATGTAATCTCTGTAGCTCCTTTGTCTTAATTCTACATTTTCCAAATCACCTCACCAGCTCTGCACTCCCCCACCCCCACCCCCAGAAAGCACTGCAAATGACCATAAAAGCTTAATAGTGTCAGTTATAAGTAATGTTTCTGTCCAATATAACCAGAGAAGAATGCACTGAATTTAATATATTTGGTTTGGTAAATCAGTTGTCCGCTATAACTGAATGTATGTCATAAGTCAGTTGTAAGTAGAGTGCACTGTACCTTCCAGGGCAGGGGTATTCAAGCAGATGAAGGTTGAGTGACAGGCGAAATTATATTTTCTTTGTAAGAACTCTAGCCTGTTTTTGCTATTACCTAAAAACACATGGCAGCAAAATGAACAATAAAACAGCACAAGAAAAAAAATGAATGATTTGTTTGTTTGTACCAAGTCTTTTCATGTCTGATACTGAAACCTTGTATTCACTGTTCTCAAATGGACCTATGCATCAAACCTGTATATTGTGCTTACTATTGTTGCTTGTATCAAATCTGTTTCATGTGTATTACTGTTACCATGTACTCCACCGTCACCCTGCGCCATGTGTTATGGCCCGGGTCGTGCCTGAAAACGGTCCCTGGGATCAGTGCACTCATCTGGTTATCAAAGTCATAATTACATCATCTTTGATGTTACAGTAGCTCTACTTGCAAGGCCTTAACATACAGTGCCTTTCAACCTGTTAGAATTAAAATACATTGCAACAACCTTCAACATGCAGCGTAAATGGCCAGAATGTGGAATACTTTCTTATTTTAATGAATAATATGTCTAAGAATAGTCAGTTGACTGAGATATGTTTCTATCAAGTTAGTTTAATTTGTTAATGGCTTTTGTGTCCAGAAATAGCTCTTTCATTACGAAGAACATCGGTAAATTTCTGTGTAATATGGGTGAATCGGAGTATAAAATACATACAGTAGCACTATGCCAGATGCACAGCAGGTGAGAGGCATGGGCCCTAAGTTTTATAGCTGATTTATATAAAAAAGTAAGAAGTAAAACAAATACTAAGGGGAATTTAATACTGAAGAGCAATTCTGCATTATTATAGCTTACTAGAAAACACACTTATTTCTTAAATGTTCCATTTTCCTTTAGGGATATAAAACATCTTGGTAGCCTGTGAAAGAAGTATGTATAAAAAGCATTCCTCTGCCCCCAACTGAGCATCTTTGTTTATGACATCATAGCACTCACTGTGACAACACACTGATGTGATTAAACAACTATGAGATTGGTTATGGATGGATAGTCAGTTGCTTTTTGAAAGACTATAAAATATATACTGCATTACCTGAAATTGTAGACCAATAGGCGAGATTAACAAAACAGAAAACTCTAGCGTTAGAAAAATCAAATAATGTTAAGCTTTTTATTTAGAGCTGCTCTTTGTTTTTATTTACTTACTTTAGTTTTTGTTTATCAGGCAAGAACTAGACTAGAACTGCCTATTTTCAGGCATGACCCAGGAGATCAAAGCAGGATTATATAAAAACTGGGTGTAGCGGTTCGTATCAATGGGGGCCGATCAGGTAAGGGCGCAAAAAATCCACTTAAAAAAAAAAATAATAATAAAATAAAATAGGCACAGTACAGAGAAGGCATAAATAAAATATAAACTTGCATGCAGTTCAACACAATAAATAAAAAGTACAAGAGTATCAAACAAGGGCTGAGGACCAGATGCGTTTAACCCAGGAATTCAAAGAAAAGTGGCTCACGAGTCAACACCAACTTCTTAATGTTAATATCCAGCAAGTCAGTTAGAAAACAGAAATTACATGTGATGACAGTAGGAAGATGACCTGTAGTCCCTATATTTAAATAAGTATTGACTACAGCTAAAAAAGGCTGTATAGGGTTCGTATATTTTGTTTTGCAGGGGAATGTTACTGCACTGGGTGATCTGTGTTCTCGAAGTGCACAAAAATGGAGTAAAATAAGATGCTGTGCTTATCTGAATGTTAAGTATGTTAACAGTTTATTTACTTCAAATGTTTTACCTGGAAAGTCATACTGAGCTGGTATCAGCTCGTTTCCAGATATGCCCTTGCGGGGAGGGAGAGGGGGACGAGAAGAGAACAGAATAGGTCCAAGGTACAAAGTACAAAAATAATACAGTACACGAATAAGTAAAACAAATTACAAGAAAACACTTCAGAAAAAAAAAAAAGCCATACAGTAAAGTTTGAAACAGGCAAAAGAACATTAAGCTGTGAGCAACATAACAACAAAATGAGGAGTAGGGAGTAGTGACTGAGTGTGGGAGAAGGGAGAAGCTAGTGACAGCGTAGGGAGGAAGGCTTCTCACAAAATTCCACCCCAGTATCAGGAAAAGCTGCAGGAGTGGGCAGAGAAATCAGAGGAGAGATTTTAGAGTGAGAAGGGAGGGAAAGCGCAGAGCGATTGGAAAGGAGAGAGCGCCCCACATTTTAGGCAAGCAGAAGTGAGACGGCAGCTTGGCCAGCAGTAGATTTAATTGGTGGGGAGAACAAGTGAGCAAATGCAAATGTTGCAAAGGGAGTAAGAGTTAGAAGTGGGGGAGTGAGAAGAGAAGCACGATATGAGGGAAGGGTGCCCAATCAAAATTATGACATAAATGAGGCACAAGGGGAAAGGTGCTGGTATCAAGTTAGAATGGATAAGCATGCTTAAAGAGCAGTTGACACCACTGGAGTCTTGTATTGTCTGTCCCAGGGTCTTTGAACTATTAAAAATGGAGTTCTTTGTTGTCTTTACAACAGAGCTGGTTTTGAAAATTTCTTGTAAAACATTCGGGTTTGTAATCTTAATCTTTCTTATATGTTATTTATCATAGTGCAGTCCATTATGTATCCTCTATAGTGATCAAAACACACACACACACACATCATATTTATGTTTTAAGAAATTAGCTTGATTTGATTTTAAAGGCATAGCGAGTGTGGAACATAAGAATACTGTACACTGATGAGACTCCAAAAAACTAGAATTTTAATTCCAAAAAATATTTTCCAACTAGGGACCTTTACAAACTCTGGCTTACATATCTGTCATCCTTTTGCATGTCTAGTCTGGCACTACCTCAGAGTGGGTAACACAGTTTGAAAATATATTTCCTGTGATAAATGCAACCCTTATGTAATGTAAAAATGTGAGTTCCACTGTTTATTGAATGTATAATATATTGCCATTTCCTTTCTAGCTATTTGTTATGATATTAATATAACTCATTCTTGTTCTCCATGCATTGTGCTGCTACTGTTATTGTCCACTTTGTGTCTGAAAAAGATCCCCGAACTACTGCTTTTACCTGATTAACAAATAAAAAATACAAATAATTAAATTTACTAACCCCAACATGACCCCTAGTAGACCATATCTTCTACAACTTTATGGATGCTTTACAAGAAAATGCATCAGTCTAATTTAGTGAAACTAACATTTTCTCAAGAACACTGTACACTGAATCTACTTCCCTGTTATTTATGTAAATTAATTCCACTTGCTTCAGATCTGGCACAGAAAGAGTAAGGCATTTCCGAGACAGTGGGAAGTATGCTCAAGGGAAGATTTTGGTCTAAAGTCTTTTTTCCAGCTTAGCCCACATACTTATTGATTTTTAAAGAGGAATGAATCAATGAACGAATAGGCTGTTTGGTTGCTTACATCATGCACAGATTGATTTTAACTGACGACAGGTAAATGCTTAGATCAAACTAATAGGCAATTTGCTACTTCCACAGTTCAGACAAATAGGTGGCATTCAAGTTCAGGTTCAGCAGTGATCTATGAATTAAAGTCAGCAGCTATCTTGTATGGACCCTCAGGCTCTTTGTACAGTATGCCCCAGGCTGCTTACAGTGGCACTGTCACCATCTCTGATAAACCAGGGAGGTCTGATATGACTGAAGCGGCACCGTCACAATCTCTGATAAACCAGGGAGGTCTGGTATGACTGAAGCGGCACTGTCACCATCTTTGATAAGCCAGGGAGGTCTGATATGACTGAAGCGGCACCGTCACCATCTCTGATAAACCAGGGAAGTCTGGTATGACTGAAGCGGCACAGTCACCATCTCTGATAAACCAGGGAGGTCTGGTATGACAGAAGCGGCACCGTCACCATCTCTGATAAACCAGGGAAGTCTGGTATGACTGAAGCGGCACAGTCACCATCTCTGATAAACCAGGGAAGTCTGGTATGACTGAAGCGGCACAGTCACCATCTCTGATAAACCAGGGAAGTCTGGTATGACTGACAATGAAGCTAATGTGCTGGTGGCACTCCATGCAACCTAGCCAGAAGGGCCTCATCTCTTGGTGGTCTCACCAGGAAACCACTCACAAATACACTCTACACAGTGGATAATATGCAAATCATATTTATTGCAAGGGGTGGGAGAGAACAAAGGGGGCACAAGGAAACAATGGGTGCAAAGAGTAACAATGCAAAGAATAAATCACTGAACTGTAAACTTCCTCAGTCCCTCCACAGTCCCACAACATAAGGGCTTGTACATCTGCCCCCCCCCCTCCTTAAAAGACCATATGAAAGATATTTTTAATGCAGTGGTGAGCACCTCACAAGTCAGGGTCACTGGCTGCGAAGTACAGATGTTTGTGCATTTTCCAGATTAGTCACAAGCACACAAGCAACATGCTCATCGAAAAGGAAAAAGAGGCCCATATTTGCAATTCAAGAGGTGGGTACGTTAGCCTCCGCAGGTCTTCTGCCTGGGCCTGTCAGTTATGTGGCTCATTTCAATCTGCTTGGAACTTTATCCTCATGAAAGGAAGTCGATCCTCCAGAGAGCTGTTGAAGTGGATGCCTTGCAGATTCAATAACCAGGGAAAGTGAGAAGACAATGGAAGAGGTGTCATCCAAGTATCACACCAATTCGATTTTACTAAAGAACGGGGGTTGGGACTCCAAAGTTGCATTTAGTTTTCAGATTCTAACACAAAGAAAGGCTCCTTATGATGCAATGAGTTTTTAGATTTTCAACAGCTTTTAAGTTGAGTCTCAAATTGAGTTCAAGCTTATGGGGAAAAGTCAGAACCAAGAGCCTCTGTGACTGTACTTAGCCCTGGGAAAACAGTGGGAACAGCACACATCTGACTGCAGCTCATAAAAGCTCTAAAATGTACCGCAGGCTATTGAATATTCCACTGCTGCAGCCCTGCTCTGATGTCAGCTGAAGGGAATACTGGGATTTGTAGTTACAACAAAAGTCAGCTTGCAAGTCAGGGAAAAAAAAAATCAGCTTGATACAATCTACCTATACTGCAGTAAACCATAAATAAAAAAAATAAATAGTTCTTGTACACAAAGTGCAAACTGGGACCAGCCCCACTCATGAGTGTGGAGCTCTTAATACTGACTGTTCCCCTTTATGATGATTTGCCAGTTTCCTACAAATAAATTACCATTGGCATCGGCTGGACTCAAACCTCACAACGTTCCAAAACACATTTGAATTCCTGTACATTCCACTCTTTATGGAACCAAGACTTGAAGTACACACACTATATATATATATATATATATATATATATATATATATACATATATACACACACACACACACACACACACACACACACATACATACACACATTATATATCTATATCTATGTATACACACACACACATATATTACAGCATGTAGTGGCAGTGCTTTGCACCAGAGGGGTTTTGCGGCTTTATTGATCTTGTAATATGCAGCAGTGGGTCCCACTTCTGCAGGGCTGTCTTGATGTCGCCACCGGCAGTTATGGCTCCTGGCCACAGACTTATCAATGTTGCCACCAGCTATGGTGAGTTCCCTGTTGGATAGTTACCCTTACTCCACGAGGCCTGATCCCAACTGGCAGCACACTGTTCTGGTGGGTAAAACACCCTCCTCCACCAGAAAGTTAAACTGGCAGCAGGAGCGATGGAGAAATAACGTGAGCAGTATGGTAAGCAGCTGAGAGTGAGACAAAGATGTTCCTGTCATGGACTTCTGGATGTGTTAAGGACATGCCTGATGGTGCCCACCTGTGCAACTGTACCGGAAAAAGTTACAAGGAGTACTACAGTCTACTGACCATGCAACTACATGGACCACACAACTAACAAATGGCCTGCACACTTACACAAAAGGTATTATTAATCTTGACAAAATTAAATTAAAAGTAACAAAGGTAACGACATGTCCCAAAGGAAGTGATCTGTGTTAGTGTTATATAAATAAAAGATAGTGGACTTGCTTTATAATATAAAGAATGGGGCTCCTGAGATTACTGCTTTTTTTATTTGGAATTACTCCGGCCTTGATAACCCCATGAAATTCAATTCAATTTTTATTTAACCAGGCAAAACATCATTGAGCAAAGCTCATTTGCAAGATCGTCCTGAGACAGACAATTTTTACAAAGACATGTACAATTTAGAACAAATAGGAGCACAAGTAAAATGCTGCAATATAGTGAGCAGAAGACATCTAAGTGCACAAACATTAAATACAAATAATGCATCATCAGTACACTTCACCCTGACCAGAATACCCAACTGCAAACTCAGGCCGCTAGCAAATGGAAGTTTAGGCAAAGAAGGATGGAGAAGGATGATAGTGGGAAGGGGAGAAGATGGGAGAGGGTGAGAGGCAAGACGTTGAGGCTTTAGGGGATGGTAGTGGTATCACAGGCGGGAATAGAGCTACGTAGAGGGTGAAGTAAGGTGAATGAGGTGAGATAGGCTAGGAATAGGGCAGTAGCCGGGCTACATAGGAAAGTTAAACTGGCTGCTTACATAGAAACATAGAAGCACAGAATTTGACGGCAGATGAGGACCGCTTGGCCCACCCAGTCTGCCATTTCTCTACCTAATGGATAAGCTGCAGATCCAACCCTCTCTGTAAAAAAGTACTTCATCATATTACCTCTGAGCCGTCCCCCCTCTATCTTCAAATTGTGCCCCCTTGTTCTTGCACACCTCTTTTTCTGAAAGATGCTACCCTCTTGGACTTTGTTGATTCCCTTGAGGTACTTGAAAGTTTCCATCATGTTCCCCCTCACCCTCCTTTCCTCGAGGGTATGCATATTAAGCTCCTTTAGTCTCTCTTCATATGTCTTCTGGTGCAGACCCTGCACCATTTTAGTTGTCCTCTTCTGGACTGCCTCCATCCTGTCTATGTCCTTGCAGAGACTGGGTCTCCAGAATTGCACGCAGTACTCCAGATGGGGTCTCACCAGCTGTCTGTACAGAGGGATAACAACTTCCTGTTTTCTACTGGTGATGCCTCTCCTTGTACATCCCAGTATCCCCCCAGCCCTCCTTACTGCCCTCTCACATTGCTTACCCACCTTTAGATCATCTGATATGACTACCCCCAGGTCCCTTTCCATTTTTGTTGTTGTTAGTATCTCACCCCCCATTGAAACATAGAAACACAGAATTTGATGGCAGATAAGGACCGCTTGGCCCACCTAGTCTGCCCATTTCCCTACCTGGTGGATAAGCTGCAGAGTCTAGTTAATCTTCCCCTGGGTTTTTGTTTCCCTAGGTACATTAACTTTGCACTTCTAAGCATTGAATCTAAGCTGCCATACATTTGACCATTCCTCCAACCTTGCCAAGTCCCTTCTCATCCTTTCCACCCCACCTTGTTTATCAACCCTGTTGCAGATCTTTGTGCCGTCTGCAAAGAGACATACTTTTCCTTCCACTCCCTCTGCAATGTCACTTATAAAGACACTGAAGAGGACCGGTCCTAGTACTGAACCCTGTGGTACCCCACTAGTAACCCCCCTTTCTTCAGAGTGGACTCCATTTACTATTACCCTCTATGTCCTGTTCTCCAGCCAGTTTTCTGCCCAGGCTACCATCTTGGGACCCACTCCAAGGCTGGCTAACTTGTATGTTAATCTTTTGTGTGGGACTGTGTCAAATGCCTTGCTAAAGTCTAGGTAGTCCATGTCCACAGCCTGTCATTGATCTACTACTTCAGTCACCCAGTCAAAGAAATCTATTAGATTCGTCTGACATGACCTTCCCACTGTGAAGCCATGCTGCCTTGGATCGTGTGCCCCTCTGGCCTTTAAGTACTCAACAATTCTTTCCTTCAGAAGCGATTCCATCATTTTCCCTATCACCGAGGTCAAACTAACAGGTCTGTAGTTTCCTGCCTCTGCCCTGCTCACACTTTTGTGAAGTGGAACAACATCTGCCCTCCTCCAGTCCTCAGGTACCACCCCATCCTCCCATGATTTGTTAGAGAGGGTAGTCAGTGGTGTCACTAGTTCTACCCTTAGTTCTTTTAGAATTCTGGGATGAATCCCATCAGGCCCCATTGCTTTGTCCACCTTCAGTTTTAAAGAGTTCTTTCAGAACTCTTTCTTCTGTGAATGGGCTGGTTTCAACCCCCCTATCCAGAATGTTTATATTGTTTAGTTTAGGTACCTCCCCCTCTTCATTTGTGAATACTGAGCAAAAATATTTGTTTAGTATCTCTGCCTTTTCACAGTCACCCTCTGCCCTCCCTCCCTCCCTTTATTAAGCCTCACTATCCCTCCCTTCCTTGGTCTTCCTTCGCTCCCTGATGTACCTACAAAAGGTTTTACCCCCCTTCTTAACTGAGTTGGCTATCTGTTCCTCCGTTTGGGCCTTTGCTGTTCTGACTGCCTTCCCTGCTTTCTTCTGCTTTAACTGATACAGTTCTCTGTCCTGCTCCTTCTGTGATTCCTTGTACTTCCTGAATGCTATCTTTTTCTCCCTAACCTTCCCTGCCACCTCCTTTGAGAACCATAGTGTTTTTTACATCATTTTGTTTTGTTTATTTGCTTCACATAAAAGGCTTGTTGCCTCTGTGATTGCAGTTTTGATTATTCCACATTGTTCTTCCACCCCTCCTTCCTGCCCATTTGCTAGTGCATTCCTTAGGCACGCACCCATTTTGGCAGAGTCAGCCCTCCCTAAAGTCCAGGACCTTTGACTTTGTGTGGCTTGACTACTGCTGTGTTAATCGTGAACCATACTGTTCGATGGTCGCTAGTTCCCAGATGGCTACCCACTTCTACATCTGTGATCCTCTCCATCTCCATTTGAGAATACCAGGTCTAAGATTGCTCCCTCCCGAGTGGGTTCCAATACTAGTTGTCTAAGGCATGCTTCTGCAGGGCATCTAGAAAGGCCTCACTCTTTGATGTGGCTGCAGCAAATGCGCTCCAGTTAACATCTGGCATATTCAGATCCCCATCAACAATATCTCCCCTTTTTCTGCCATTCTAAGGATACCTTCCATCATTTCTTTGTGCATTTCCTCCCCCTGAGATGGGGATCTGTATAAAACCCCTGTGTGGATTGTGGTGCCATTGCCTGTCTCCAAGCTGACCCACAGTGCTTCCTCTCCTCCCAGTTTACTCTTTTGTTCTGTTGCTTTGATTCCTTCCTTTATGTAGAGAGCTACTCCTCCTCCTCTTTTGCCCTCCCTGTCCCTCCTGTAGATAGTGTGCCTGGTATGTTTACATCCCAGTCATGGTTCTGTGTGTACCATGTTTCTGTGACTGCCACGATATCCAGATATTCCTCTTCCATCAAGGCCACTAGTTCAAGAAGCTCGTTACCCAGACTACGGGCATTGGTACTCGTTACTCTCCATTTTTTGATGGCTCTACCCCTCGTAACCCCATCCCTGTCCTTACTGGCTTTGCTTTCTCCATTTACCCCAGTCCTGCTCCCTACTACCTTTCTATCTTGGTCTTTACCTCATTTAGTACCCTGTTTTGTAGGGGGAGGCTGGGAATTCCCTGCTGCTTATCAGTGCCTACCCCCCTTGGCTAGTTTAAAAGCTTGCCAATGAAGCATTTAAACCAATCACTCAGGAGACTGGTTCCCGTCCCAGACAGATGCAGACCATTGTGCCAGTATAGGTGGGTATCTCTCCGGGTGGAACCCCAGTCCCCAATGAAGCCAAAACCCTGTGCTCTACACCAGTTTTTCAATCATTCATTGACTAGCATGGTGTGGAGCACCCTCACCTCACCTATGCCATAGACAAGCAGCAGCTCCGAGAAGGATACTGTATGAGCTACTTGTCTAAGGCCCTTCCCCCAACTCCACAAACTCATCCTGCACTGCTTTAATCCCATGCCCAGCCAAGTCATCTGTCCCTAGGTGGACAATGACATCCAGCACAGTCTCCCGTGATCCTCAGAATCTGCTTCCTGTCCCTCCAAGCCATGGCGCCAGGCAGGCACCTTACTTTACTTTCCTTTCCCTTGCCCCCTCCCCGTTCTATCCCCCTGATAATTGAGTCCCCCACCAAGAGCTGCTTCCTTTTCCTGTGGTGTACATACAAGAAATGCGGCATATTATATGCATAGGGGGGTTCCAGGGAGGAAAGCAGCAGTCAACAAGTTACCTTGGTCCAGCAGGAATAGTTACATATACAGTAATCATGTTTATACAGTATTGCATGCTTGGTCATGAGAGAAGAGTCTGTTCCAGTCACCATCCACTGCATCCATGGGCTTTTTATGGTCAGTTGGGTGCCAGACAAGGGAATGTTGTTATACAACAGGGATCAAGAGAGGAGGGGATACCACTGGACTACCAAGGGTAATTTTATTTCACAATGGAAACTGGGGGTGCAGCACTGGAATACCAGCTAGGGAAACAAGTTATTACGTTTACAGCATGATACGGAGTTGAGGTGCATCAACAGTTATCAACCAACTGATGGCATTTAAAATCATGAAATGAATGCACAAGCCCAAGCTGGAACTAATTTGGACTAACTGTCTGCAATCCTGCACCAGTCTTGTAATTGACATCAGCAAAACCAAATCATTCTGTGTGACTATAAGATTAATCTTCATTAAATGCAGAAAAGAGTACGTATGACTGCAAGATGAGCTACAAGCTATTTTTGTTGGTGCCTGAAAAGGAATGCGGTTCAAAGTTTGGGATTCATATTCACACTTGCTTGTGAACCTAACCCCACAAATTGTTATGCCCAAGTAGTTGCTTTGTACTATAAAATGGGCTACGAAAGTCCCATAACCCTTACTGGTTAAAATACATCACATGGCTGTCCAGTATTATTTTATGACCATGCACCATATCTGAACTACATATACATATAAACATACACACGCATGCACTACGCATGCATGCATACATACATACAGTTGATGCTTATGGAAAGAAAAGACATGGTCCACCCAGTCTCCCGGTTCCTATCTAGGCCTTCATCAGTTCATCACTGGCTAGGCTTCTAGTGGATCAATCATTCCATAGTTCTGCTTGAACTAACCCCCCTCCCCCATTTGCTCTAACCCTTCCCCCAGTCAACCTCACCAACCCCATGTTACTATCCCAACCTCTCTTACAGCTTTCCAGTGTATTAACATTGACCAGCTCCACTATCATACTGTCACCGTTTCCCACAGAAAAATTGAAAGGCTGGAGCATTTGTTGAGCAACACAGGCATGATTCATATCGTCTCCATGGAAGCCGAAAATTAAAGGATGGGCGCACCCTCCTGAGCAAAAAATTCAGCGGAAGGCATGACTATTTCACTTTTCCCACCACCCACTCTGTGAAGAAGTACCACTTCCTCACGCCTCTCCTAAATTGCCCCCTTAACTTATAGTTGTGTGTGGCCCTTTGTAACACACACACACACACACACACGCCTATACACATACTTTTTTTTATTGATTTAGTTTTTATTTACCAAGTGCACTAGAAAATCATGTGCCTATTTTCAGGCATGACCTGGGAGGTTACAAATGAAATGGCTACCCAATAGCAACAGCATATACTGTGCATACAGGAGAATATGGGCACAGTTAGTTACAAATGTAGAGGGCTAGGACATTTGTAGGTCCAGATAAGAGCCCACAAAATGTTTGCTCCAGGAGCAAATAAGTGCCTGGAACATGCTTGGGCACTTTGCCAGCACCAAAGACTAGTTCTAATATACCAGTCAGGCACCAACCAGACTACATTTGCAAACCCCAGCCCCCTACTGGCCACAGGAGGTATGTGGCCCACAGGATTTTCGGGGGATTATGAGTACAAGTGGGCTGTTAGGGCACACTAATGGCAACTGCTTCTCTGGAGCAATCTGCCATATTGGTACCTTAAGATTCAAATGACCCCATAGCACTAGCAAGGTGCTCATTTGCATCTCATGGCATCATTACAGGTTAGGAAGAAACAGAGTTTGCAACCTTCCCCCACAGCACCTGTCAGGGCTGCTGGTACTGGTGATCTAGTGCCCCCTGGCCCCAAAACACCCTGCAACCATGTAGTACCCGGTCCCTGGTGTTCAGTGTCCCCTTCCCACCCCAGAACACCCCTGTTGTTATGCATGTAAAAATATCATGGTGTTGAGTGCTTCTCCACTCCTGAATGTCCCCCTATTATACATTTAAAAGTACCCTGGTGTCTACTGGTCCTCCTGTCCCCAACATACATGTAAAAATACCCTGGTGATGCCGGCCTGGTGGCGCTGAGGGTTGAGGCACTGGACACCACACCTCGCTCCACGCCGGCAACCTGGGATTGGGAACGAGCCTGGGCCATCAGGGGTTGGTAGGGAAGAGAGAGGATCGAGTGTCCAGAGGACTGCTCTCCTCTCTCAGGGAGGGATCTAGGGTCAGCCCGGCATCGCAGCGGCCCCTGGTGGAGACCGGAGGCACTGCAATGTCTAGGGCTAGCACACAAGAGAAGATGTCAGGTGGCTGCCTTCCGGATGTGGGTGGGAAAACCACGTCATGGGCAGGGTGGCATTGCACATCCTACATCTGGGGACTAAAAGCAGAAATACTCCGGCACACCAAGGAGGTGGTGAGGGCCTCAGGGACCTCCCTCGCATCCCCAACACCGGATGCCCACACTGACGACTCACGGCAGACCTCTGGAGAGAGATGGACCTCTAATCCCAGAAAGATGCTGCCAAGGTAGAAGTGGTGGGTCCTGACCTGGGGTGATCCGGGTGCTGGGAAGTCTCCTCAGCGAGGGGTCGGTGCTGGTGTTTCACGGTGGGGAGTAGAAGGGGCCAAAGAGTTGAGTGGGCACCTCTGAGAGAGATGTCTCGGTGTGTCAGTGCGGAAAGAGTATAAAAAAAAAATATATATATATATATACCCTGATGGCTAGTGGTCCCCCCACCACAAGTTTGAATCCCCCACCTGCCCTGTCCTGGCACCCTCCCCGGTCTGCCTTCCTCCCCCACAGTCCAATCATACTACCCACCGCACCTCCCCACCTGGGCAACAGGCACAGACTCTCCACTCATCTTCACAACCAGCTGCCAAAGGACTTTTCGGAACTGTGTGTTGATTAATCAGCTACGAGAACTGTAGGTCCAGTCATGAAATTTCATTTGGCAGCCGGCTGTGGAGGTGAGCGGAGGGTCTCAGCCAGTTGTCAGGGGGAAGGACATACACCAAGACATAGCAGGTGAGGAGGGGACCATTAGCCACCAGGGTATTTTTAAATGTATATAAGGGGATGTTCAGGCAGAGGGCGGGACCACTGGATACTAGGAAGTGTCTGGAAATAACTGGAGGCGGTGATCAGGGGGTTGGGGACCACTGGACACCAGGAAAGTGCTTGGAAATAACAATAGGGGTGATCAGGGGATGTTTAGGTGGGGGGGGGGCCACTAGATACTAGAAAAGTGTTTTGAAATAACTGGAGTGGTACTCAGAGGTGATGAGTACCACTGGACACCAAGGAAATATTTTAAAATTACTGAAGGGTGATCAGGGGCAGGGGGACCAGTGGACACCAGAGCAGTGTTTTAAAATTACTGGAGAGGTAATTAGGGTGGGAGGGCCATGGTTAGGAGATGCAGGTCATAAGACCTGGTAAGAGGAGGTGGTAATTAATGCAGCACTGAAGGCTGCATATCGCCTTTCCAGACCTACCAATATGTTGGTGTGCCTACATGCAAGGTGCTATCAAACAGGTTAGTGACTTGCTAACCATGCCATCCAATATATCATTTTGCAGTCCTTCCCTGCTTTGGGCCTGCAACGTAGTGTCAGCAAGTTGTTAACCCAGTCTGTGATCGCAAACTTCGTTTGAATATCCTATTCCAGGAGTGTAATACAAGAAGAAGAGAAAGGAGAACAAACGGCCACGGTGGTTTGTGGATGGGTGGGGCTAGGGGTATACGATGCCGTAGGATATTAACAGGAAGAACTGATAAAAACACAAAATCACAAAAACATCTGTTGATGACGTTACAAAAAATAGGCCAGGTGCAAATATCAGAATACCATTACACGTGTACTCAATTAAAAACAAGAAGATATATGTTTATTAAGTAGGTGTCTAAAGTAGCCACTACGGAAGCTTTGGGAAGTCTTATAAGATTTTCTAGGTGGAAAAGAATTCATAACTAGGAGCAACACTGGAAAACGCAATATCCCCTAGCTCTCTTTGCCTTACAACGCTAAAAAATGGACATGGCTAGTAAACCTAAGGCAGCAGTTGTAAGATGGCAGGAGAAGATAGGTAGGGGAGGAGTTATATACATACATGTGCATATGCACTAAATACTCATGCATATACATACAGTACACATGCATACGTATACAAATATACACACATATATAATATATATATATATATATATATATATATATATACACACACACACACACACACACTGTATATATATACATACACACACACATACATACACACGTACACACACATTATACTGTATACACACAATATTAATTGCAAAAACTACATGAATGCATTGTTTATGTTCCACAGCCACAAAAGAAGGGAAGTGTGGCATTACTTTTGTTTTGTTTTTTTACCCTAAAGACCATCTCTGTCCGCAGCCACTAGCCTTGAGACACAAGGCAAAGCTGCAGGTCCCAGGTGGTGCCCCCAATCAGTCACTTTGCAAATCAGGTATGCGGGAAGGGTGATACCAGTGGCAGTTAGGCACCCACGGCCAGTGCATTTGAAAATCAAGTCAGAGGGGGAATACCAGCTGTGCACCCCCTTGCTGATCTGTTTAAATTGGAGGGCCATTTTCATGACTCAAATGTAAGCAAAAACAGTAGTTTTAAGTCTTGAGATTGGGCCCCCCTTAAAAAACTAATGTACATCTGTTTCAAGAAAATTCGGTTATGAATAAACATTGAAAAATGTTCTGCACATGCACATGCACAAAAACAGTTCTTAATTTTCTAAATGATTTAATTACTCTTTTTTTCTTTCCTCAGAAAAGCCACCTAGTAAAGAGCTATTCTTGGGCCAAAACTGAACAAACTTGAAAAGTTTCTGATTTCAATTTCAGCTACATTTGTGCTATTGGTGAACCAAAAAAGGTCTTAATTTATGTACTGCTAGGTGCTTTTCGCCTTCTAGAACTTTAAACCACTGAACCAACCGTTACCAAAAATGCAGGATCTAGAGATCCTGAACTGACATCACACATGCCAGATGTCAGGCTATTTGGAAAAGGGACAACCACATTATTAAGGTGCAAAAATGCTTAACATTAAACTGCCTACTCAACCCTAATATACACAAAAATACATAATATACAAATAGGGACTGGAGTTGAGGCTTATAGTATACAAATATTCACCAGCGAGATATATAATAACTGGTCAGCAATTTCTTTCAATGTACTGACCAGGTTGTTATGACATTCATGAGCCATGCCAGTCAAACTATGCTGCTGCCTCACTGGCCAACATTCTATATGTGGGCGGGGCCAAACAGTCTCACAAACTGCTGGAGAAAAATTGCTTGTCTGTTATTATAAAAAATAAAGGATGGGGAGGGTGTTTCATAAGAGAATTTAATGCACACCCTTGCTGTGGGATGCTTTGATAAACCCCGAGGGCGTTTATATAGCATCCCACAACTCAGGTGTGCATTAAATTCTCATATCAAACCCTTCCCCATCCATTATTCTCTATATAAAAATATAAATATAAATATAATGAAAGAATATTAACCCTGAAGGATGAACTATTAGAAGCCAATAGTTGACCCCAAATTGTCAATATTTTTCTCCTACAACTCTGGTCGATATCGGTTTTATTCGGCCTTGCCCGACTTATGTCCCTCCCAACTGTACTATAGTTTACTTGTATTCACCTTTGTTGTTTGCTCCCTGTGGTTTCTGTTTCTTCCTCATTTCTAAACAACAACAGTCCCCTCATTCCTGGTCACGATTATTATTTTTGTATATATGTTCCATAGTAACTATTCTACCATCATCTACTAGTCTCTGACTCTTGTATCAGCTTCATGCCTCCCGGAGTAATACACCTATGTGCAATATCCATTACTTGTGCTAAGAAAGTGATTGCCGAATTTGTTTAATTATCTTGATGCACCTTATGCGCCTGTTTTTTGTTGCAATGTACTATCTCCTTGCTACCTCAATCGTGTATTCTGTTGTAAAGCTTCTGCTGATGCACGGTAATGTGAAACTATAATATTTGTATGCCATTATCTCTTTACTGGATTTGTATTCTATTGTGATTGTAACTGAACTCTTTGGGGTTGTGACTGAAAACAGGCATATTACTTTCTAGTGCACTTACCTGGTAACTAAACACTAACTAAACAAACGGTAGTCCAGTGGCCCACCTCCTGACAATCTCCAAGATTTCCACCCTGCTCTGCCCCCTCTGACCCAATGACAATGGCCAGTATTCACCCTCCCCAACACCATCTCACACAAGTATACTTTCTTATCTTATTGAAACAACTTTACTCATAGTGTACTCACACAAGTACATTATTGATAAACTTATTCCAATAACCCAAGTAAATATATCTGCATTAGAAGGCAAATGGTGTATTTGCATGAGAAGGCACTGGGCAGGCTGAGGTAAGCAGAGGGTAAAAAACAGACACCATCTTGGGGTCAGACAGGAGGGGGAGGAGTGAGAAAGTGATCATGGGGTCTAAGAGGGGATGAGCCAAAGGGCTACCAGGGAAAAAGTTAAAAATAATAATAATTGGGAGCCGGAAAGGGGAAGGGGCCAAGAGTGTTCTGGGAGTGCTCAGATTCAGGGACCAGTGCCATTAAAAGTGCTCATGTGCCAGTACAGGGGCAATAGTTTTTTTTTTTGTTTGTTTGTTTTTTAACTATTACACACTGCTAGGACTTTTGTCCATTGCTAGGCATTTTAAAGGCCAATACTGCCAGCTGTTTTGGTCATGTGACCAGTTTCAGGCCAATCACAGGCTACAAGTTAAGTCCAAGGTTCCATAATGAACACTTCTGCCCCAAGGGTGAAAGAGTTACTGACAGTGTATTATAATGCTCACAGCCTGAGGGCTTTATCACCATCTGAAGTCACTTTCTCAACTTGAGAGACAATAGCTTTCCGTTATTAGCTGAGAAATCCACTCCATATTTGTTTCCATTAAATCTTTAAGCGAGATATGTACAACTTTGTGTGTACCTCTAATGCAGCTTCTTGTTAACCCACAACTTTATTCAATGAACTGCAGCTACTTTTAATGAGTAACATAGAAACATAGAATTTGACGGCAGATAAGGACCGCTTGGCCCACCCAGTCTGCCCATTTCCCTACCTACTGGATAAGCTGCAGATCTTAGTTAACCAGCAGCCTACTTCTTCCTACCCCCACCCCCTAGAATTGCCTTATGACTGTCCCATGCATGCTTGGATTCCACCACTGATTTTGGACTCCACAACCTCCTCCAGAAGGCCGTTCTATGCATCCACAACCCTCTCTGTGAAAAAATACTTCCTTAAATTACCTCTGAGCCCCCCCCCATCTTCAAATTGTGCCCTCTTGTTCTTGCACACCTCTTTTTTTGAAAGATGCTACCCTCTTGGACTTTGTTGATTCCTTGAAGTACTTGAACGTTTCTATCATGTCCCCCCTCTACCTCCTTTCCTCGAGGCTATACATATTAAGCTCCTTTCATCTCTCTTCATATGTCTTCTGGTGCAGACCCTGCACCATTTTAGTTGCCCTCCTCTGGACAGCTTCCATCCTGTCTATGTCTTTGGAGATTGGGTCTCCAGAACTGCACACAGTACTCCAGATGGGGTCTCACCAGCTGTCTGTACAGAGGGATAATAACTTCCTGTTTTCTATGGTGATGCCTCTCCCTATGCATCCCAGTATCCCCCAGCCCTCCTTGCTGCCCTCTCACATTGCTTGCCCACCTTTAGGTCATCTGATATATCTACCCCAGGTCCCTTTCCATTTTGTTGTTGTTAGTATCTCACCCCCATTGTGTACTCTTCCCCTGGGTTTTTGTTTCCCAGGTGCATTACCTTGCACTTCTTAGCATTGAATCTAAGCTGCCATACATTTGACCATTCCTCTAACCTTGCCAAGTCCCTTCTCATCCTTTCCTCCTCACCCTGTGCATCAACTCTGTTGCAGATCTTTGTGTCATCTGCAAAGAGACATACTTTTCCTTCCAGTCCTTCTGCAATGTTGCTTATATAGACATTGAAGAGGACCGGTCCTAATACTGAACCCTGCGGTACCCCACTAGTGACCCTCCTTTCTTCTGAGTGGACTCCATTTACTATTACTCTCTGTGTCCTATTCTCCAGCCAATTCTTTACCCAGGCTGTCATCTTGGGACCCACTCCCAGGCTGGCTAACCTGTATATTAATCTTTGTGTGGGCTGCATCAAATGCCTTGCTAAAGTCTAGATAGGCCATGTCCACAGCCCCTCCCTGATCTACTACTTTGGTCACCCAGTCAAAGAAATTTATCAGATTCGTCTGGCATGACCTTCCTGCTGTGAATCCATGCTGCCTAGGGTCCTGTGCCCCTCTGGCCTCTAGATACTCGACAATTCTTTCCTTCAGAAGTGATTCCATCATTTTCCCTATCACTGAGGTTAAACTAACAGGTCTGTAGTTTCCTGCTTCTGACTTGCTCCTGTAAAAACATTATGTAACAAGTAGCCGCACTTCAGCAACTTCTAATCAGCAGCTTTAAATACCACCAGGCAGGTTCATGCACTGCCCATGTCCAGAAGACTACTGACTGATCTGATGCAATAGTTCAGAGACTACCACCTGCTGTCATGGTAACAGAGCTATAGAACAGACTATGGTTGATCATGTGACTAGGTTTAAGCCAATTAGATTGCAAGTTACTGTCCAATGGTTAAACACACATAGATCTCTCTCTCTCTCTCTATCTCTCTATATCTATATCTATATCTATATATATTATATGGTTTCAGCTTTTTCCCCACATAGAAGTAATTAGCAATTATTTCCCTGTGTATGCAATTGAGATCATAACTACCAGTAACCATCCATATGTATTATTTAAAATAAAAGATAAGTACGTCCACTGTACTCGGACATAAACCCATCAAGAGGGCGTACCAGATCAAAAGCTGCTTGTCCTTCAGGCTTTTGGTCTTGTGATCTGGGTTTCTTTCCTTGTTTTCCTTGTATGCCACACTTATTTATTGTATGCGTCTGTGTATGAAGCCAATTTTATAAGCGGGATGATATATTCCAGACTGTGTGTTCATAAGGGAATAATATGTTTCTTGGGTGCGTGTGGACATCCGCTATAACTTGTGCCTAACAACCACTCTAGATGTGCATTAATTACTTATGAACACACACCCTATCATGCGTTATCCCTTCTATATTAAAAATGTTACGCTATGATGTGCCTTAATGTACAGATTTAGGTTCATGTGCAATGGTGTGCATATGGATCACAAATCATTAAGCCTTAACTTTGGAAAAAAGTTCCTATTGCACTTGCATTTCTCCATACATTTGTCTGTTTTTTTTTTTTTGCGTTTTGTGGCACTAAGTATGTGCAAACTTTAAACACTATTTTTTAAACTAACAAAAGGGACTCAAATTAGTCCAAACCCAAATTGCCAAATTTCAAAATATAACGCCTTGTGTTTCTTTAACTTGAGAAGATCATCACTGATTTCCTTGTGACAAAAAAAGAGAAAATAACTTAGTTCTAAGGTCACTTGCCATAGATTAAGATGCACAGTAGAACAAGCAACACGATCCTCATAAAAGCGGTCAGGTAGCTGCCGTGCCCAATTGACAGTTTGCCTAAATTGCAAACTGAACCACCCCTTTAGGAAAACAGAGTTTATTTATTAAGGCAATTGAAAATACCAGATGGGCCATTGTTGAGTGCTGTAGTGTCAGTTATATTTTTGACTACTCAGGCAATACATAGTGTTAACAAAGCTGAAGCTGGAACTTATTAAAATACTACTGCTAGCAACTGAGTTATGGTATTGTGTTGTACTTCTGTTACAATTTGTTTTTTCTTTAATTCAGTTATGTATTACATATAGTCTACGACCGTTATAAAAACACAATTAAGCACAGGCAGCCTCATTCCAGATATGTTCTGTTGCGCTATACTATAGCTGCATCACATATATACCTGAAACCAATAATCCAATTAATTTAAGGTCCCCAAATTAGCCTCTCCTAAAATGTGTGTTGGTGCTTGAGACATTTAATCAATGGGAGCCCTAACAGCAATAAAGTTAATTTTGCTCCCCCTAACATTGCTACTGTAAAATAAATTAAATATCACAGCAAAATGTGTGTTACAGGAATTCTGCTTAGGTGACTCTTTTGTGGGAGGGGGCACAAATAGAGGTTACTTGTAACCATAATTCTACTAGCACTATTCAATTCACATCCACACTTAGGCATTCTTCCACAGAGTCACCAGAATAGCCTTCACGCTTCACTGCTCCTACCAAACAACCATGTGGACCTCTAGCTCCACCCCCACTACACTCAACTAGGCACAATGGAACAGAAATCCTAAGCATGCCTTGCCAGGGGAGGTTGGGTGGGACATGTGGATGTGAACTGAATACTAGTAGCAGAACTATGGTTACAAGTAAGTAACGTCTTACATCTGTGTCTTACTAGTCAGATTCAGTTAATTATCCACACTTAAGCAGTCTCCTAGCAGTCCTCAGGAGGAGTGGGCTAGGTGCAAATCCCAAATTAAGCAAACAGAGACTAGAGGACAGAAGACCTTCACATCAATTTAGAAAGTCCATGCTGTAATGGGAAGTTAATGTGTGTGCATTTGAGCAGCCCTACATATTTCAGAAACAGGAATGTATCTAGAAGCAGCAACAGAGTCAGCAGTATGTCTGGTGGAGTGAGCCTTCAACCCCATCGGTGACTTCTTTCCAGCCCATAACACAACATAATGCAGGAGTTATCCATCATCCAATTATCTGTTTGGATGCTGGTCTGCCTAGAGTGGCTTTTTTTTTTTGGAAACAAACAGCTGGTGTGTCTGCCCATGACATTCTGCATTATGCTCCAGGTAGAAGGGCACAGCCCTGCTAATGTCTAGCATATGAAGTGCTCACACGGCCTCTAATGTATGAAGCTTTGGAAAGCAGGCTGGCTGAACGAATGCCGGATTAATGTGCAACTCAGAAACTACCTTGAGCAGGAATTTCACATGAGGGTGTAGGACAACCTTGTCCTTGTGAAAAATAATATATGGTGAC
The DNA here is from genome assembly GCA_016271365.2 of Neoceratodus forsteri. Classification (NCBI taxonomy): domain Eukaryota; kingdom Metazoa; phylum Chordata; order Ceratodontiformes; family Ceratodontidae; genus Neoceratodus; species Neoceratodus forsteri. The sequence goes on along the minus strand of CM057454.1, from coordinate 1,078,995,859 downwards.
TTCATGGATAGCAACTGGAGTTCACTCATCTGTCTGGTGGAAGTGATAGCAACCAGAAAAGTTGGTCATATGTATGAGAGATCCGTCTGTAGGCTCAAATGGTTTACCCATTAGCTGTGCTAGCATCAGCCATTGGTCCCACAGTGGACACTGGAGAGGACAGATGGTCCAGACCTGTAAAGAAATGGCCAACCACTTTGCAATGTGCCACCATCAGCACACTGTCCTTGGCATGGTATGCTGAAATGGTAGCAATGTGCACCTTAAGGGACATGATCTGCAGCCCTCCCTGAGACAGGGACCAGAAGCAGTTAAGAAAGTGTGCAATGGAACAGGATAGGGGCAATAAGCTATACTCCTTGTACCAGCATAAGAACAGTTTCCCCTCGAAGGGGGTAAGTTTTGCAAGTAGACTCCTTCCGAGACGACTCCACCACCCTAAGAACATCCTCAGAAAGCCCCAGAACCTGGAACTCTAGCCACTCAGGAACCAGGCAGTTACATACAGCTACTGCAGGTTCTGGTGCATAATCGTCCCCCTTGAAAATGTCAGCAGGTCCTATAGAAGAGGACGCAGCTGTGGTGGTCTGATGCAGAGACTAAGGAGAACTTGATACCAGAAGTGGCATGATTTATGAAACAAGAATCCCTTTTAAAATTGTGGAAAGAAAAAAGTGAGCAAGAAAATGGAAAAACTTTAAATTGATTTACAGGCTGTTCTGAGCGTTTTATTTTTGGGTAGTTTGGCTCGGGGGAGAGGCACTGGATACTGTTTGTTTCTGACATTGGTCACACATCAGTAACATCCCTACAAAATGAAAATAAATGTATAAGAAATGTGATTAAAACTCGGTGTATGAGCCTGGGATGAACTTGTCATGTCCTTAAATAACAGAACTGGAATGGCCTGTCCAGTGCAATTAGGATCAGGGATGCCCTGTGCTATCTGTGCCTTGTGAATCAGAGGAAATGAAGGGAAGGCATACAGAAGGTCCTGAGACCAAGAGAAGGCAAATGTATCAGTCTGCAGAGTACCATGCTAAGGGGGTGCACACAGAGCAGCATCAGCTTATTATTTTCCCAGGAAGGAAACAGATCCACTGCCAGTGTCCTCCATGTGGAAAACGCTTGAGCCACCACCTGGGCGGGAGTGTAGTGACCACTCATGGAATGTTTCTCCCCCATGACTGAGTGCAGCTGCTAGCAGATACTCATCCCCACGACATGGATTGCCATCAGGTCTGTGCATAGGGAGTGACCCACGGACCACGTCCACAACGCTTCCTGATTATCCTGGAACCAAAGTGATGTGCTGTATTCTGCACTATCATTCATAAACACACCTTGTCTTTCTGACTTACATGTATAAACTCTTTTTACCCACTGCTGAGTAATGACTGTGTACTCAGTTGTCACAACTATTATTCGTACTGTCTCAAATGTCCTTTGTATCTGATGTTGTACCAAGTGAATACCTTTTATTGCAACTTATTCTGGGTCGCTCCTGAAAAAAGGGATGCAAGTCTCAAGTGAGCCTACCCAGTTATGAAAATCCAATAGATTAAAAAAAACATGGGAAAGGAGTGCATGCTGTCTAGATTGTGCAGGTAAAACATGGTGGGCGTGTTGTCCATGTTGACCTTGACAACTCAATCCCTCACTAACTGGGAGAACTCCACTGGCGGTAGGCACACTGTGCAGAGTTCAAGCAGGTTGATGTGTAGCCGAGTTTTGCTCAGTGACCAGAACCCAGGCCCTCTGCATTCCATCAGTTGTGCTTCCCAGCCCATTAGTGACCACCCATCATCAGCATGACTGAAGGCACTGCATGGATGAGTGGAATGCCTCCTGGAAGGTTCACTGGGGACAGTCAAAAATGAATGACATGTAGCATCCAACTGGATCATCTGGCCTGGTTTGACTGACAATGAACCCATGACCATTGTTGACTAGTTCTCTTGGGCATGTGGTGCCCAGGTGAAAACACATTCAAATGAATGGAGGGACAGAAAAAAAAGTTATGAAACCTTCCATCTTCATGAGGAGTAGGAATATCCATCGCATACTCCACTTCCATTGTCAGTAAGTCCAGGACAACAACATCCCCACCAGCCTGAGAATAAACCTCTTGGGCTTGTGATGGCATCACCAACCCCATAGCCGCTGACGGGCTGTGTGCAGATGGCTTGCCCTGCAACACCTGCAGCAGATGCTTCAACACCTGCAGGTGCATATCTTGGTATGACTGGGTGGCTGGCAATACTCCACATCCCAGGCAGTGCCTATGCAGTACATGTAGGCACCACGGACATCTGTGATGGACACAGTGAATCTGCATACACCACACACCTCCTAAATCCTAGAATTCGCATCAATTCGATCCTGAACATTGACAGAGCAATGGGTCACAGAGGAGGGGGGTATGAGGAGTAAAACCAAAGCAAACTTTAAAAAATATTTCAGTTTACCCAGAAAACTAAACAAAATTCTAACTCACTAGCAGGAGCTATAAAGAAGTAGAGCAGTTCTTTCCAGTGAAGGAAAAATCAAAGCTGCACACAGATAGCAGGAACAAAACAAGATAAAACAAATCAAAATCGCTTTTATAGAAATAATTTTGGATGTACTGATAACATTGTAATCTGTTTTTGTTTTTCTACTATAGGAGGAAGTGCCCTAAAATATAAAATATTCAAGACATAAAGGATTTAATTCATGTTGATACAGAAAGGTGTGGGTAACCTATAAAAGACATGTATATGAATTTATTAATAAGTTCTCTGTTAAAGGGACACTGTCAACCCCCTTAGCTTCAAAGTGTCTGTAGTTTAAAAAACACATATGATGACTGGTAACGTTATACAAAGGGACTGCTGTTGTAGCTGCCTGGTTAACTCTTTTTTCTTTTCAAAAGAGAAAAACAGACTGCCCACCAAACTGGTATTACCACAAGTTTGTTTACAGTCCTTGATCAACTCCCACTGCATCTTTAATGGACTAAGGAACACCTCCAACGCAGTCTAGCCACTCATGATGCAGTGGGAGGAGAGGAGATTATTGCATATTGAGTGGCTGCACTGTTTGGAAGTGTTTGTAATGTTCAGGCAGTATGCAATATGAGTAGATCAAGGATTGGAAACAAAACAAGGCTGGGTATAATTACACCATTAGCACACATTTCAGATCTACTAAGAAAGGATAAGGATCTGAATAAATTAAACCTAAAAAATGAATGTTAAAAAACAACAAGATAATGATAATTTGTAACAGAAAACAAAGAAAGTTTCAGGACAGTTAGAAAAGACAGAATAGAAATAGCCACTTCACACAAATACGTGGGAACTGATATACACAAGAGAAATGTCTGGAAGACCAACATAGCTAATATTAAGGATAATACAATTATAGCTATAAAAGGGATAAAACTGCATAGGCATATACCAGTAACTCATTTGTGGTATTAAGAAAGTATTTGAAGCCAAAATTAACACCCAGATTGTGTATGCTAAAGAAGCCTGGGGCTTGATAAGAATGTAAGATTATTAGATTCAGTCCACACAACTTAATTTTGCCAGATACTAGGCTTGTCTTGGGATGCCCCTATGTGTATTTGGAGGCAAACATTTTGAGCACTGAAACTAGAGCACTTACGAGGGCTTTGGTCTACTGGGGTAACATTACAAAAATGGAACAAGATAGGACCCCAAAAATTGCTCAGCTAGATTACCTACATAAAACATATATGGAGTCATGGTTCACACAATTAAATGGTAGTCTCAAGAAACCTGTACTTCCAGATTTGTGGGACCCAAAAATACTTCATAATGTGGACTCTTGTTAATGAGGAAAACCTAAGAGTATTTAATGTTCATTGGCAATCTCAAATGGCCAAGTTAGACGCTACAGCAGATAGTAAGCTGTATAGTGATCATGTTAAGATTGGTGAAACCACATTTTATTTAACATTTGGTGAAAGAGTTAGACATGCAGTATGTTGATTAAGAAGGGTAATGTTATAACCTAATAAAATGTATGGCACAAGAGATGAAGAGTAAATATAGCTAAATGTAAATGTAATGAAAATGAAATATTAACTGTAGCGCATTTGGTCTTTGATTGTCTAGTGACAAATGAGTTGAGGGTTAAAACACTCGCCCCATCATTTAAAATGCTTGACATCCCATGTAATAGAAAGGAGCTACTAGAGATTTTTCTATTCAGGGATAACAAGAAAAGTGCATTCGCTGCTGCAAGTTTTGCTGCTCAAGCACTGATGACATTTTATAAATTATGACTGATATGGATGCCTGTAATGAAATGCTTTTAATGATTTTGTGTGTGTATATATATATATATATATATATATATATATATTCCTACAAATGTACTGTCATTGCTGAAAATTTTGTATAAGTGTACTATGTCTGACTTCTACTTGTTCCCATGTTTTCTTGCATCTACTATTGCCTACGTACCCTTTGTTGTAATCTCCCGGGTCGTACCTGAAAATAGGCTATGCTGCCTAGAGTACCTACCCGGTTAACAAATACAAAATTATATATGTATAGTGTGCGCTTATTAACCTGCCTTTTTATATTTTTTATATGTAACAAGCATGTATTTTTAGTATATATTGCAATAAATTTTAATCTGATCTCACTGAGTGACAAACCCACACTTACATGCACAAAGAAGTGTACTATGCAGGTCTTAGGTTCACCAAAGGGGAAAACACATAGTTATTGAAAAATAGCCAAGGTTACTTCTGCATGATAAACCATTCTTCAGACCTATGGTTGAAACCTCTGTTTTAACTTTATTTTTTATTTTCAGAGTGCATTTATTTTTAACCCTTTTATTTGAAGCCACATGTGCAGATGCTGGATAACTTGCACAGCGAATTACAGAGCACTAAATCCATTGCAGTCAGCAATAATCACTTCTCTGCACTAAGAAGAATGCAGAAAAATGTGTAATAATAGGACCCTGTAATCTGACAGCAATGACTGTCATCAAGGTGGGTGTTTTGTGGTTTCCCTTTGGGTCATACCCATTTTCAAAGAACTACACAATAAAAGCTCACTTTCCTGTGTATTACGGATTAAATGAATTATAGGCATTCTAAGCCTTCAAGGAGACTTTCCACAGGAAAGATATAAAGTGATTTTGCAAGCGATTCCAGTCTAGTCCCTGATCACACTGGTCTGTGCTGAATTCTTACAAACCCAGTGGAGGACAATTTTAGCCAAGTCAATAAATCCCACTAGGTTTGCTTTGCAAGTCATAGATTTAAAGACCAGCCACTGTATCTACTAAATGAAAGTGTTTATAATCATTGTCTTTATAGCAATTTAATTTAAATATAATGTTCTCTAGGTTTTTGGCTACATTCTGTTTATCAGTCTTAAATCATTTCTTCACATTGTGTGCTTCAAAATTAGCAAACTGTTCCCCAGTGACCTCACCACTGTTTGTGACACCACAGTTTGTCATGATATACACTGCAATGTCATAAGTATACTATGGAATCAGAAAATCCTAATAAAAGCTTTTAATACAAACTTTATGGCTTGACTGGAAAAATTATATTATAAAATCTAAGAAAGCCAAGAGAACATTACCAAAAGATTATGTCTAATAAATTCTGATAGCTAAAAAAGAATATGATTATGAAAGTATAGGCAGAAGTAGATAAGTGCTATTTAAACAGAGAGCTTGGCAAAACCAACACAAGCTGTCAAATAGCAGCGGACAAAGTGCAGCATTTACTGTGTATGGTCACGATCTTTCTGCCACACATGGCCAATTAAAATGGATTTGCCTTATCAGGAAAAGTTTCAAACACTTAAAGGCCATTTGTTGGACAGATGTTCCGGTATAATGTATTTATTTGTTCAAAGCTGGTGTCTAGGAAAAGCACACTGAGTCGAGGCTCATTTCCAGCTGCTACTCTAAGGCAATGGAATTCCAGATTTTAGCCAAAAAGAAAACGGATGTTGACAGGTGCAATACAATATGGTGCAAACAGACAAGCAAGGCAAAACCTTGCAGCAGCAACATGGGCACTGGTGGTGCACAAAAATATATTACTGTAATATAAAAGTCTAAAATACAGACAAGATATAGTGACTGTAAATGGGTGAAAGTGGGGTGCCGGTGGAAGAGGCAAAACAAAAAATGCCACCACCACTTAACTTATGTTCCAAAATCTGCCACAAAGTGAAACCATTAGAGGTCTGCTACAATTCAATTCGGGGGCAGGTTTGCATCTTTGGATGTCAGCTAGGAGTTATCATTTGGCCACAGCAGGGATCAAGTTAACTGGGGACATAAGGAGAACATTTTAAATGTGCATCAGGGTACTTAAAAAGGGGAGTTGAGAGCTGCATGACCCCTATCCTCTGGGTCATCATGACAGTTGCACAGCAGCAAATTCTGTTCAGTCTTCATGATGATCATGTGGGCTCACTGGAGACTGCAGTTAGCCACCTGTTAGCCCACTAGGATCAAGGTCTGGGAATCTAATCCAGAGCCTACATGTGAACAGTGGGCACAGCAATGCTAGAGTGTTGATGCAGCTTCTGCAGTGTGTCAGTGGCACTGTACTGCTCTGGGGCTGAAAGATAAGGTCATGGGTTCTAGTCTTGCACCTGTAACCTCGGCTGATACGTAAGCAATAAGGCATGACAGGGTGTGTGTGTTAGACACTTTAACACACAGCTAGGAGGCATTGTGAGGCATGAGGCCACAGGCATAGTGCGTCCAGCCTCCTAGCCGAGTGTTAAAGTGTCTAACAAACACCCTGGAGTGCCTTATTGCACTTCTGAAATGGCTGGCAATGTTTTCCTCACAAAAAAACAAACAAACAAAAAAAAACAACACATTTATTTTCTATTTATTTATGACAAAATTACTACAGAGGAAAAGTAGTTTCTTCAATAGATCACTTAAAACTGTGTTAGACTACATTTTTAATGCAAAAGAGTTAAAAAAACAGTCATTTAAAATGACAAACATTACTTTTAGTACATCAAAGTGTTAAACACTATCTGTTAGCTATTTAAATGTAATGTAAAACCGAATTGATTATTTTAATCAGGTCCTGAAATAGTCATATGAAAACGAATGCATTTTAACATGAAAATGAATGCATTTTACAAGATTTTGATAACATCTTTAAACACGGTTTTAAAACTGATAAAAGTCATTTCGTTTTGAATATTTCAGTGCTTATTTGTAGGTTTATTTATTTACCCAAGTAAAAGGGGCTACTGAATGTCAGGCTGCAGTGTTGCATTGTCACTCCCTCGAAGTTCAGGTTTGGATTCGGTTTGCTGCCCTAGAGAACCTTGTTTGGTGTGACTTCTGTATGCGTTAACAAGGTTTTCATGTGGCTTTCAACGTTTTTACTGTGAAATTGCAGGGCAGTGGATGGCACTCTGAGATTGTTTCTTTCCAGGGTGTTTGCCTTTAAATTCTCTGTTGGTGTGCTGACGTGCTTGCTCGCAGAGGTGCTGGGATACAGGATGTGACTTAATTTGGTATCCCTTTACCGGGGGTCATTTTCTCATTTTTGGCAGCAATCATGCACACCTTTTTGATCGGAGGAGTATGTGGTAGGTCACATTGCTCGTTATTTGGTGCTAGTATGTTGGACCACTTTTTTCTGTCATCCTTTGTCGGTCACCAATAGCTCTGGAGGCTAGATTCATTCCTATGACCTGTTATGGTCATAATTTCTCGATGTTCTAATCCAGCTTTAGAAAGCATCTGTACTGCCATGGTCCTTAGGCAATGATTTATGTACCTTTGAGTTAGCTGACATTCCTTGCTTCAGCGCAATATCATAGTCGCAAGGTAATTTAGACCCATCAGCTCACTGAAATAACAGATAGGCAGTTCATGAAGTTTATTTTGTGGTAATCAGTGTGGGTGCAAGTATAGAGCTTTGGAGTTTTCAGTAAGTTTGCCAATATATTTTTTAAAACGTTGAACTTGGCACAGAGGATTTCCAGGTTGGGAATACATGCATCCCCTATGCCCTTCCTTATCTGCTTCTAGGGGATTGCCATGATTTTTTGTATGCTCATTGAAGTTCAGCATGATGTACTCGAGCCCGTTCTCGTCTAACTTCAGTGAGAAGTGCTCAGGTTTTAGTTGACAGAGGCCTTCTCTGTCGCACCTGGCCATGTGGATTTGGATATCAGTCCAAACTTTTCTTACTAAGCCAGAAGTGGTCAGGGGTGAAAATGCTTCAGAATGCCTCAGTTTGTGTAAGACGCTGTATGTAAGAGCCTCGTGGTGTTGGGAAGTGTCTTTCTGTTGTCTTCTGTACTGCTTCATTTTAGCAGTGAACAAGGTGTTGCTGCTCCTGAATTCAGTGTCTGTGATGATATTCATTGAACAGCCTACTGCCGCCGACTCAAGGTGCCTGTTTAAAGCTGCACATAGACTGCAGAGGCTGGAGACTGCATACTCCTGCTCCGCGGTTGTGCAAGTTTCAGCACAGAATTTTCAAAAAAATGTGTTCAGCTCTTGCTTTGATGCTTTGTGCCAGTCAATGACCATGTTGGTCACTGTTGCCCATTCCCCAATTACTTTTAGTGCCTATTCTGTTGCTCTAACTGTATTTTTTTCATTTATTTCAGCCTCGAGATTGTCGAGCTGAATTTTTGTCAGTATCTGAAACCGTTTACTCATGGTTTCCTTAGCAGCACATATTTCTGGTACTGGGGCATTAGGCTGAACTACTGCCATTTGTTTCTCAACAGGTTCATTCTCCGGATCCATTAACACCTGGAGATCATCTTCTGAAAGGCTTATTTCAAAGCTGCTATCTGCCATTGTTGTCAGGTAAGAAGATTTGCTTATGTATATGTAGTTCTAGCCACTGGGGGTTGGGTTTAAAGGCTGGGAGAGAGGAGCTTAGGGAGTTGTTCACTTCCCTTAAAAAAGTTTACTGTGTTGTACTGCACCTAGTAACAGGGGTACCTGTTTACTGGGGACTGTATCTAGGATTAGTGGGTGACCCAATTAGTGGGTAGGGGTGTATCTTGGACTAGTGGGGAACCTGGTGGCTTACCCAAGGGAACCTACTTGGAGGGGGATGGGACCACATGTCATTAGGGCCTGCATCTTTGGGAGGGTGGTGGGGTGCACAGGACGTGGGGCAGCCATAATACTGGACTGGCCTTGGAAGTTCACTGGTTGCCCAGTGTGCTACCATCTGGCACAGCTTAGGGAGGAGGTTGAGGGGATTAGGAGACAGCTGGGGGAAGGGTGGAGGTATGGTTGGGGAATAGGGCAGGGGCTCTTCCACGGGGTTGCACCAAGCACTAGGGGCGGGGGCATAGGGAAAGGAGTGCAGCAGAGTACTCTGGGGTCACATAGGGACCCTGGCAGATGGGGCCCAAAAGGAGGATACTACCAAGGAAGCAGGCAGGTAACTGGGGACCCTCACAGATGGGGGCCAAAGGGAGGACATTCTCAGGGAAGTAGGCAGATGGCTGGGGCTGGATAGAAGGAAGCAATGGGGGGAGGTGGATCGGACCTTAAGCTCAGTAACCGCTTCAATTCTCTTCTTCTGCTTGAGGATGGGGGGGTGATGTAGCCATGACAGGGGTGGTTAGAGATGGAAAAGGAGTAGGGGGCAGGAGGTGGAGGCCGGATAGTAGGAGGAACGGGGGGCACTTGGAATGCGGGAGAACAGGAGGAGCAGGGGATCAGAGCAGGAGGAGGAGGTAGAGGGAGGAAAGCGCAAGGAGAAGGACCAGTTCGGACAAAAGGGCAAGGAGAAGGACCAGAAGTACAAGGAGGATACAGTAAAGGGAGCTGAGGGTTTAGGCCAGAGAGAACAACAAGCAAGGAGGGTCTGAACAGAGACGGGAAGGATGGGAGGGCAAGCCAGGCTAGTTTAGCAGATGGGGGGAAAGACCAGTCGTGAGCAGTAACAGTGGGGGTAGCGAGGTACAGAAGGAACTCAGGAGGATGAGAGGCATAGGATCAGAGGGGAAGGGGTGGCCAGGGTAAATAAGGAGGAGATGGCAGGTGGCACCCAGATAGGGGGAGAAGCAAGGAGCCGGCTGGGGGGAAGGGCCGGTAGAAAGGATGAGAGACATGGAAAGGTGGGAAATTGAGCAAAAGGGGCAGCCAGAGTGCTCCTGTTGGGTGATTCCATGATGAGGGGGATCAAATGGGATAGGGAGGGAAAAGCCTGCCTGGTTAGAACAAAATGCTTCTCTGGACTAGTGGTGCACAAGGCCAAGCATGAGCTATATCAGCTGGCAAAGGACTGTGGAGGTTCCCCGGACATACTGGTCTACCTGGGTGCCAATGACATTGAGGGAAATAGTGAGCTAGAAATACAGGCAAGGTTCAGGGAGCTTGCCAGGGTCTGTCATGATATAGGATGCGCAATTTCCTTCTCAGAAATCCTGCCAGTGCCAAGGGCTAGCGGGGAACACAAGAGGAAGATTAGGGTGATAAACCAGTGGCTCAGGGAGTGGTGTGGGGCTGGAGGGTATGGGTTGATGGGGGATTGGGGGGAGACCTGGGAGGATAAGGAGCTGTATGCTAGAAATAGGCTCCATCTCAATTTGGAGGGGAAGAAAATCCTTAAGTTGAAAATAAAGGGGTTCATTGGTGAAAGGTGGGGTTTAAACTTCTGAAGGGGGGAAGGATGGGAGAAAAGGCTATTGAGGTAGGTCCGATAAAGGAGGGACTCTGTCTCCAACCCCCTGGGGAGCTGGAGGAATGCAGGAAAAGGCCGACTGGTAAGGTGTGGACTAGGGGAAGACAGAATCCCCACAGGAACATGAGCAGGGGAAATGGAAGTACAGGGAAAGGGTGGAAAGTAGTCCTGCTAAATGCCAGGAGCTTGGGCAATAAAATGCCTGAGCTCCAGGTGATGCTAACTGAGGGAGAGGTGGATGTGGCAGCGGTCACCGAGACCTGGGCCACCGCAGGGCATGACTGGGGCCTGCACCTGGAGGGTTACACCATGTTCAGGAAGGACGGGGAGGAGGGGTAGCAATAATAGTCAAAAACTGCATTGCCATAGGCGGAGTGGAGGAGGCAGAGGGAACTGTGGAGGCAATTTGGGCCACCTTGATTACAAGGGGCCGGGGCAAGAGAGTAAAAATAGGAGTGGTGTATAGACCCTCTGCTCTGGCAGAGGAGCTGGAGGAGAGTCTGGTGGCAGATGTTCGGAGATGCTGCAGATTGGGAAGAGGAAGGGTGGTGGTGTTGGGGGACTTAAACATGCCAGGAACAGACTGGGAGACTATGATATCCTCGGTGGCCAGGGAACAGAGGTTGTTGGATGTCTTTCAGGGCGCGTTCCTAACTCAGCAGGTGGGGGAACCGACCAGAGAGGAGACGATACTGGATGTGGTCCTGGCAGACAGTGACCAGATTGGGGGACTGGAGGTAACGGACCTATTGGCAGGGAGCGACCATGCCACGGTCTGGTTCTGCCTGAACCTAGGAGGGGTAGAAGGCTGCACAAAGACAGAAGTAACTGACTTCAGGGGGGCAGATTTCAAGGAAATGGGAAGGATCCTTAAGGAGTACTTGGATGTGATTGGGCCAGACATGGATGCTGACAAAAAGTAGGAAATCATCAACAAGGGGGTGCAGGGTGCTACCAGCACCTGCGCAAGAGTAAGACGAAAATGTGGTAGGGCCCGAAAACCCTGCTGGTGGACCAGGAAGGTTTAGGAGATGGTGAGGGGAAAGAAGGTGGCCTATAGGCAATTCAAGTGCTCAAGGAGTGAAAGGGACCGAGGGGAGTATGAGCTGATGGCCAGAAGGGCCACTACGGTGGTGAGGGCGGCTAAGGCAAGGAAGGAGCAGAACCTGGCCAGGGAATTAGGAGAGGAACAAGGGTTCTTTAGGATACATTGGGGAAAACGAAGGATGAAGGGGCAGATTAGCAGGATTAAAACAGGGAGGGATGGGCTCAAGACCCGGGGAGTAGGCTGAGGTACTAAATGAGTACTCGCCTCAGTTTTCCCAAGGAAAATGGGGGCTGCATCATACATGGAGGAGACGGTGAAACTGAGATTGGGGGGGACCCTTACCGATCGGCGAGTCTGGGGAGGGGGGTATCACTGGCAGGTGGGAGGAAGACAAAGCAGGGGGATGAGGTAGCGGAGGTGGAAATCATGGCAGAGAGAGTGAGGGAAGCCCTCAGGTTCCTTAAGATGGAGAAAGCACCAGGGCCGGATAAATTACAACCCAGAGTGCTGAAGGAACTGGCGGATGTCCTGGCGAAACCCCTGACAGAGCTCTTCAGCATCTCTCTGAGTACAGGGTGGGTGCCCCAGGACTGGAAGGTGGTGCATATAGTGCCCATCCACAAGGGGGGGGGGATCAAGGGAGGTGGCAGGGAACTACAGGCCTGTCAGCCTGACATCGGTGGTGGGCAAGGTGATGGAGGGCATTGTCAAGGAGAGACTGGAGGGGACCTGGAAAAGTTGGGGTGCCTGGACGATAGATAGCATGGATTCGTCCCGAGGAAATTGTTTCAGACAAACCTTGTGGAGTTCTATGACTGGGTGATGAGTGCCTTGGACCTGGGTAGACTGGTGGACGTCCTCTTTCTTGACTTCAGCAAGGCATTTGACTCTGTTCCTCACGGGGGCCTGTTGGATAAGCTGGGAGAAATGGGGGTGGGGAACCAGATGATCAGATGGATAGGCAATTGGCTCCAGGACCGGACTCAGATGGTCGTGGTTGGCAAGATAGTCTCATCTCCAAGGAGGGTCATTAATGGAGTCCCTCAGGGATCAGTCCTTGGGCCCCTCCTGTTCAACGTTTACATCTCTGACATAAGGAAGGGTATCAGGAGTGAGATGAGACTCTTTACGGATGACTCAAAACTGGGGGCAGTGGTGGATGGGGAGGAGGGGAGGGTGGCCCTACAGGGGGACCTGGAGGCTCTGGAAAGGTGGTCTAGAAAGTGGAAGCTGAGGTTCAATGCAGGGAAATGCAAGGTACTGCACCTGGGAGCCAGAAACCCGGGTCAAGTGTACACCCTCTGGGGGCGAAATGCTACAAGTCTCGATGGCTGAGAGGGATCTGGGGTGGTGGTGGTGGTGGATGTCAAGATGAACAACTTGGAGACTTATAGGAAGGCAGCAGCAAAGGCCAACAGGATGCTTGGATGCATCGCTGGGGGGGGGGGGATCACCTCCAGAAGGAGGGAAGTGATACTCCCACTGTATAACTGCTTGGTGAGGCCGCACCTCAAGTACTGTGTGCAGTTTTGGAGGCCACAATTAAAGAGGGACATTGAACTCCTGGAGAGGGTCCAGAGGAGGGCAACCAAAATGATTTGGGGCTTGGGGGATAGGACCTATGGGGAGAGGCTCAAAGAGCTAAATATGTACGCATTGGAAGAGAGGGGGAGCGGGGGGACATGATAGAGGTCTTCAGGTACATGAAGGGAGTAAATAGGGGAGGAGCAGTCAGGGTGCTCTGAAGGAAGGAGGGGTGGCAACTACAGAGCATGGGTGGAAGCTGGAGGGAGGAGATTCAGGGGAGAAAGGAAGAGGTGCTACTTCACTGAGAGGGTGGTGGAACCATGGAATGTGCTTCCCAGGGGGCTAGTGGAGGCAGAGATGGCGGAGGGGTTCAAGAGAGGGTGGGACAGATACAGGGGAAGGGTTCTGGAAGCAAAAACCAGTGCAGCGAGAATATCCGGGACTGGGAAGGGAGAAGCCAGGGAGGGAGAGGGGGGCAGCAAGGTCATCTCTCAGGGTGGGGGCTGACCAAACGAGCAGACACAAAAGACCGTTAGGCCTATTCTGCTGGCATTTTAGTATGTTAGTATGTTATATCACAGAATTTTGTTTATTGTGGGACTGGGAAAACAAGATGGCTGCTTTTATTTTATTAAAATTCTATTTTGGAACACTGGCACATTGGGAAAGATCAGTGCCCACCTGCCATAGTTTGGCACAACCTGATTTTTTTCCCATGGTGTTAGACATATTAGCACACTTGTAGCAGCCAATCAGAATACTGCTTTGCTACCAGCCATGTCATAATAAGCACTAACACTGTAGCGCCGCAGTAAGGGGTTGCTGTAATGCAGAGGTACCATCTTTAGGTTAAGACTTTAAGACTTTAACTGCAACCCTCCCTTTGAATCTTAATGGGGAAGGGAGATGGGACTCGCCATAAAATTACATAGGGTGCCTGTATCAGGCAGCCTCAATAGACAGTATGGCCTTCTTCCACTGGCAGTTTTGCTTGTTCCTAAGATGAGGTCCTCAGCTGAGGAACAGGCCCTGCCAGATGGTCAGAACTGTACTGGGGGGATTAAAAAACCCCAAGGAAGTATTTATGGAGAGCAGCTTGCAAAATCAAGAAGCAGCCTGCTTGTGGAGGACTTTATTAACATACCAAAAAACAGCCACACTAGGAGGGTGGCGCTACCAATAAAAAACATGTAAAACTTTATCAAAAATAATTGGGCAATTACCAATGATAATTCAAAGCAGGCAGATGAACTTGAAACTGGAAAGTAAATTTAAATTTATTCAAGTAAAATCAACATTACCACATACATGCAGGGACTTCCATAGCGTCTGACATGTTTCAGATCTGATCAACCCTTTTCAAAGGGTATATTTACTTTCAAGTTTCAAGTTCATGTGGCTGCTTTTCATCTTCCGTGGTGAGTGCCCAATTAGTTTCACTAAAGAGCTTAAATATTAGTAACAGGATTTTAAAAACCAGCAGTTTATATGGTATATGCAGTATTATAGTTAATTACAGGTATGATGGACGTGGAAAAAAATTCACAGGGAAGGACCTACCACCTTTCATGTGGAAGGAACAGCTCAGGGACCCCCCTTTAAATCTGCATTTAAATGTTATGCTTTTAAGAACATCCGCTTATTCAACAGCAGTACTCCTCTGCTTTGCTTCTGAAACCTAGTTAAACTATATATCTTGAAACACAGAAACATAGACGTTGTCCGAAGAAAAATGGCACAGAAGTCAGTCAAGTCTGCCCAGCCCTATCTAGTGTTGATTTTCTTTGCACTCCTTATCCTGGTAGTGCCTCATCATTTCCATCACTGTTTAAAGGGGAACAGTCAACACTAAAAGCCCCATACCTAAGTGTGGGACTTGTCCCAAATTGCACTTTGTGTGCAATTTATTTTACTTACTGTTTACTGCAGTTAAATAGACTGTATTAGTCTAATTCTGTTGACTTGCGAGCTGACATTTGCTGTAGCCAGAAATCCCAGAATCCACAGCACCTGATGTCAGAGCTGGGCTGCAGCACTAGGAGATTCAATAGCCTGCAGTGCATGTTAGAAATGTAATAAGCGCAGATCAGATGTTTACCAGTCCCGCTGTTTTCATGAGCCTAAGTACAGTCCTTTGTGACTATATTTAGCCCAGAGAGGATAACAGGACCCTCAAACAAAAGATTAGAGCTTATAAAAACTCATGCACTGCAAGCTACACTGCTGCAGGCCAGCTTGGACAGTAACTGCAGAGGATTCCGGGATTTTTGGTTACTGCAAATGTCAGCTTGCAAGTCAACAGAATTACTCTGATACACGCTACTTCACTGCAATGAGCAGCAAGTAGAAAATGTTTTTGCTACAAAGTGCAAAGTAGGACCAGACCCACATGTGGGTGTGGGTCTCTTAGTGCTGACTGTTCCCCTTTAATTACTGTATATACGGAGAAGAAGAATCTGTATTTATTTAGTGCTTTCTTACACACTGTATCCCAATGTGCTTTACAAACAATGGGAGACTGGTAGTATAGTGACTGTAAATGTGTAGTTTGGACAATTGAATGAACCAGCTTTATGGAAAGGGGAATGTTGACCAGGACACTGGGGAAAATCCACTACTCTGGCAGAAAGTACCTAGGGTTCATTTACTTCCACCTAGATCCCCACCAGGACAACACCAGAGATGGGCAGAAAGGATTTCAGTTTAACCACTCATCTGAAGGATGGCATACCCAGACAGTACAGCAACCTCTTACTACTGCATTCAGATGTCAGTGTTTATGGTATGAGCCCAGTCTCAGTGTGGGACTAGAACTCATGACTTTCTGGCTCACAGGCGGATGTGCTACAAACTGAGCCATGCTGACACCACTTAACTTGAGTGAGCTACTAAGCAGCAACAGGGTAACACTGAAAATGAGATGGTACATCTCAGTGTGCTATCCTGGCACAGATAAATGAACTGTGTAAAAAAAAAAAAAAAAAACTAACATTCATGAAAATGTGTTAAGCAACTGGAGTGTTGGCACAGTGGTAGAGCTTCTGCTTGTTACACCAGCAACCTGTGTTCAAGAATGAGCATGGGTTACCGAAGGCCTGCTGGGAAGGAAAAATTGAGCATAACAACTCTCCTACCTTGGGGTTGGGGGGATCTTGTGTCTTGCGACATGACTACCATCTGCTGATGGCCCAGTGGTGGCAAAGGCAAGAGCAGCAATGAGGGTAGGACTGTCAATGGATACTAGCACACAGGTGGGTCAGTTAGTGCATGTGCATCATTGTGCCAGACACCCTGGGGAGGAAACTTCAGAAGGAAAATACCCTGGCCCAATGTGGTGCCTCCTGCAGGTCCTGAACAAATGACATGGCAGGCCACCCACCACAATGCAGTCCTGAGCAAATGGCAGATAATCAGTAATACCATGAGAAGATCAGTGACAGGGCTTTGGGGGGGGCGCCACAGGGACCAGGGTGACAAAAGTGAAACAAATGATGGAAAAAAAGTAAAATAAAAATATGTTAATGTTGATGTCAAAATGCCACAGACCAAGTTAAAACGTATTCTTTTTCTGAATCAACTGTATAAGCAGAATGACACATCTCTGAGCGACTCATTTTGGGTATTCCACTACTAAGCTAAACTCTTACATAAATCATATTTGACTTTGCTCACAAATGGGATACATGCACTATCTCAATGTGAAATGTGTGCCTCCCTCTATCTGTAGACCACAGACATGAAGGTCAATAGCACTGGCTGAAACATTTAAAATGAAGAACAAGAATCATATGCTCTGATTGACTCTAAATGTTTGTAATGCAATAAAAGGATCCTCAATATAAACAGCACTATTAATCATTTGAATGGTCGATTTTTTAATTGCAATAAAACATCAATTTAATTTCAATTACCAAAAAAAAACTTAGAAGATTAGAGAATGCCACATTGTTCCATTACAGCCAGTTTTTGATGGGCTGAAGACAGTGGTCATCTCAAATTCATTTTATGGCCATCGGTGGCTACCATCTTCCGATTGTTTAACCAGGAGTAGCACACTAAGCTGAAAGCTTGTTTACAGGTGCGACCTGGAAGCTCAGAGAAGTTAAATGACTTGATCAGGGTCACACAGTATGCAAGTGGGGGCTGTGGGATTCAAACCCTGGTCTCCAGATTTGCAGCTCAGAGCCTTAAATCACTGCGCTATATTGCCTCCCTGTTTGTTTGTTTTTTTCGTTTTTTTTTTTAATGACCATCTAGTCATTAATTGCTCAGTACACTCTTCTGTACATTCCAGTGCTGCTGTTTCATGCCTGGTTTTGCACATTTTGTATAGGATCATTTTTTTTTTTTTTTTGCATTTTATGTTTATTGTATGCATTCTGCTTCAGATATGCTAATTTATTTTATATATTTGTTCTTATATGTTCTTGCATACTCCTTTCCCTTTGTGCATATTGCCGTGATTCCTATGAAAACTAACGGTTTCAAGTTCGGTAAGCCTTTCCTGGTAAAAATCAACAACAACAACAAAAAACAGCTATACAATAATAAACTAGAAAAAAATTGGTTTATTCTTAGACAGAATAACCGCTAGTGTCTTACGACAATTTCCCAAAAAAATTCTCTTATGCGATATTTTTATAATACTTTTAGCTATCTTTTGAATGCTGCAACATTTGAGCTGTTAATCATAAACACCTAATTTCTTAAATGACAGCTTAAGAGTCTGACCAACATGCACAGACCGTAACAATACAGTGCTGTGTTGCTGCACACAAATATACATGTCTATACAATATGTTGTTAAAAATGAGAGGACTTTAAACATTTAGAGAACCATTTTATGTTCTTTTTATATCAATATGATTTTTTTATATTGATATATGGTTTACTGTAGCAATATATTAAGGATATATCTACTTAGCTGACTCCAAACTTTCATTTAAACAAAGAATTAAGTCTCTAGTCCTAACGTTTCCAAAGTTATCACATTTTAAAGAAAATATATTTTGAAAAGTTTAACTATGGAACTGTTGGAGCTAGAAAAATATTTATTTTTATAAATGAAAGTTTAGAGTCAGTAAGAAATACCTACGAATATTATATCGTTATCCTGTAACAGTAGTAATTAAGTTATCATGAAGTTTTCTTACGCTATATTGATATATATTTTACATCACTACAGAGGTGTTTTTCTCTAAAATAAATGTTACGATATACTTTTTTCATAATAAAGTATATTGATATACTTTAATATCTACATGGAAAATTTCAGGACGGTTTAAAAATAATTTTTTTTGAAATTTTGTTTGTACTTCTGAATTTTGGTATTAGCCTGCATAATTTAATTAGTAGCTCTATAATAACTATATTGCCTATAAACATTTATCTTATGCTTTAAATTGCATGGCAAACCTTCATGTCTCTTCCCCAGCAATACCAGTTCTTCCTCACCTTTGCAGTCTTTGCCTGCAAAAGCATAAACTACTAACAATGGATCCCACAGAATTTTCAGTATTATTCTCTTATTTGTTAAACCAAAATAAAATATCTGGATGGTATCTTCAAGCAGCAGTGCAACAAAACTGGGCAAAGAAGTTGACAAGTGTTCACCATAAAAGATTCCAGGAATCTTCCACTTTTATTTGGTGGTAACATTTTCTAGTTACACCAAAATGTGTGTATTTGATAAATGTTTTCATTTAATTTATTTTTTTTCTTTCAAGAAAAAAAAAAAACATGACCACCACATTTGGCTTAGAAATATCATTGAAGACACAGTAAGGGTTAGGAACAAAAACATGTTAAAAAATTGTGCTGCACAGCACAGGAGGAACTTAGAGAAGAAGATTTGACAGGTATGCTATAATATTGTATGTTCATTAACTGTAGCTGAAGCTAGCTTTTCAGAAAAACACTTTTCATTGCACTGCTGCTTTAGGTGCTACTATAGCATACAACATATATTACGGCTAAGTAGACAATGATCCATAATAACATTTCACCAAGAGGTTCTGGTCACATTATAAAACTACGGGAGCAAAGTTAGAGCGGTACACATGTCACCAGAACCTTATCATAATGAACATAAGAAAATAGAAAAGAAAGATGACCTTTGGTCTATCTAGTTCTTTCCTATACCAACTTAATGGGCAGAACTATTTCTTTTTCCCTTTAGGCATTTATCTAGCCATAATTTGAAGACATGAATAGTTTCAGATGATATTATCTTGGACCAAAGTTTATTCCACAAATCCACCACTTTCTATGAAATAATATTTCTGAATATTCTTTCTAAATCTCCCTTAATTGCCCACAAGTCTAGTTCTCTTATCTTTTTAATAATTAGTAGGTTTATTTGATCAAATGAGTTAGTCCTTTCATCAAGTCAAAGACTTATTTCAGAGTCTCAGTGTTCCTTTCTCCACTGAGAACAAGACTAGGACAGACAGAATTACCTCCTTATTTTTCAAAGGTTTGGTGAAATGTATTCCATTATAATAAATTGTGACCTTTCTATAATAAAGAGGATGATCATTCTACAATGTACAGTAAGTACAGAACATTTACAGAGTTAGGTTTGGTGCTTACATAATTTCTTATATTCTTGTCCAGTTCAATATAGGTCAGTGCAGACATCACCAATTCATGAACACAGGAACTCTTGAGCTTTATATTAAAGTTACTATATTACAAAAAAATGGTCTTGTGCCAATACTGAAAGTTAATAGGGCCTCTGAGGGTATGGAATAAGAGACTGAACATGACGTCTGGGCGAGAAGACTAAAAAGCAAAGCTGAACAGTTCTGGCTACCCAAACCTCCCGAGAGGAGTCACCCCATGTAGGCTGCTAACTTATTATAAAATCACACTAGTTATCTAGAGTGATCTATAATAAAAGTATATTTTATATACTTGATTTCTTGCTAATCCCCTGGCTGTGCTTACCTCAAGATCTGGGATCTTCTAGTCTAACTCCAGCCCTTAGAGTCTGGTACTTGGCTGGAGCAACTTTCCATTCCAAACCCATCACTGGCTTCAATCAATCCATTAGTCCTCAACTTACACCCCCCCCAGGAGGGTTCCAGTTTCCTACAGTGGGGTCCAGCATATTGGGGAACGGAAAGTGATCACCCTGGTTTGATCAGCAGCCTGTGGGGGAAGGGAGTTCTGCATGCTCATCAGATATGGGCCATGACTGGACCAGCCCCGTCATGCTGCTGCTGCTGCCAACCCGGGAATGTTTTTCCCCAGTTAACATCCCACCCACCACCCTCTCATTATACAAGCACACATGTAACAGATCTTGACTGGGAGGGGTTGCTTAGTAACATATGGCCACTCATCCCCACGGGAGAGCACCAAGATGGATGCTATTAGCCCTCCCTGCCTCTGCTCCGGACGTCCTCAACTAGTGGTGTGAACCTGGATCTCAAGCGTGCCAGGTGATACCTTACTGCTCAATGCCACAGAGCCAGCTTAAAAAGTATTTTATTTTTTATTTCAAAAGATAAATGAAACCACCCCCTGCCTGGCTGTGAGGTGGCATGCATTCCACTCCTAATGTACCTGCACAAGAGACCATAGTATGCAGGACAAGAGGTACACTAAAGCCCACCAGGATGAAGCGCAGTATCAGTTTCCTGCATGACAAAAGGTATTAACTTCCATTTAAATTTTCTAATTTCCTGCAGTAACTCTGCTGCAGAATACTGCAGAATTTGGCTTCATCCTAGCAGGCTTCACTGTATAGTGACTCGGTTCATTGACTGTTTGAAATCATGTAAGTGATTGGTAATGATTTAAAGGCATTATCTATGATATTACTGCACCAATTTTGGTGGTCTTTCAAATGCATACAAATCTTTCTTATCTCTGCAAAAGTCAACTTCTCCAAATTTTTATAATTTTACTTTAGTATCCTTCAGTAGGGAAGGGACTGTATTTGGCCTCAAGGAGGTGGCAAGTCAAATCTTTTTACTTCCCAATATGCTGGCCCAGCTCCTATGCTCAGACATTTTGTGACATCTGACCAGGAAGAACATGGGGGCACACTCCATTCAAGTCAATGAGGCCATTTGGATTAACATTTTTTATATGTTACACTGTCTTTTGCCATAAATAAAAGCAGTTGCTCAACTAACAAGAGCCTTGTAAGCTGAGCAGTGGCTTTGATTTATGCCAGAAGACCATATACTGCATGTTAAAAATGTGAATGCAAATGACCCCATGACCCCATAGCTGCCCATGCAGCATGCCCCACTCTCTCCCTGGGAAAAGACCTGGGTATGGGGGGGTGGTCAGCACACTGGTAATAAGAAGAGATTAGCTGGTTGCCTTCTCAGAGGCAAATTATGATCACTGCTACCTCCCGATGGGCAGTACACTAACAGTTCAGATTACATGTATAATGGGCTCCAGCAGAGGTAAGGGAGTTTTTGTTATTTATTAGAAAAAGCACAGTAATTAATCCTCAACATTTCTTTTAAACACTACGTAGCATTATTGTGTGGCAGCAGGTTTCTCAACTGAGAAATTAATACAAAGTTGTTGCCCAGTTGGCAGTACCAGCAGCTTCAGCCCAGGTATAGCACCACAAAAAAAATGAAACCAAATGGTGCCAAAAATAGCTGGTGCCTAATGAAAATTTAATGAGGACATAAACACTGGAGGGGCCACTCAAATTGTGAAAGCCCATGAAATATATTTCAAACAAGGTATTGAGTTTAGCTGTAGGTGTCAGGAGTTTTGAGGTATACATATCTAAATAATCTGTAAATCAAAACAAAGCAGAAGCCATTTCTTTTAATCTTAAAACAGAAAGTGATGTCACTGAAGGCAAGCTGTATGTTGTTAATTACAGCTTGTCCCGCAGTGATATCACTTTCTGTCTCAAGATTTCGTGAAATGGCTGTGGCCTTGTTTTGATTTACAGATGATTTAGATATTCATATCTCAGGCCTCTTGACACCAACACGGAAGCTCAATATCTCATTTGAAATATCTTTTAATGGGCTTTTAACAATCTGAGCGACCCCTGCAATGTTTTCTTCCACTTTAAGGTTGTGTTGATTATTGTTGCATAGTGCTTTAAAGATGCTCTGATGTCACAGTGAAAACATTTAAAAGCAAGCATTTATCAATGCCAAACATTTGATGCTTGGTAAACAATTTTTTTTTGCAATTTTGACCACAAATTTTGAAGATACTTCTTTTAGAATTCGTCTTATAGACAAGACATGTACCATTTATAGTATATTGGCTGAAATGTCATTTCGCACCCAACACCTCATCCAGGATTTTAAAAATGACACGTAGGCTGGCCTGGTGGTGCAGAGGGCTGAGGAGCCTTACCTCAAACCATGTCGGCAGCCCGGGTTCGGAAACAGACTCAGGGCGACGGGGGTTGGTAGGGGAGTAGAGGATTAAGCGTCTGCAGGACTGCTCTCCTCTCCTGGGGTGGGTAGTGGGATCACTTTGCTCTTCAGCAGCCCCTGGTGGAGACTGGAAGCACTGCATGAGTGTCGCAACAGTGGGAGGAAACAGAAAATGGAAAAACAGCCCAGGATTGGTTGGATGATGGCAGTCGGCCTATAAATGCCTCCAAAGGGCCTCCTGTGGAAGTTCCACCTACCTCAGCAGTACCCCAGGACCAAGAGAAGAGTGTGCTGGGTGTCCCCACTGGTGCCTTCCCCCTCAGAGGAGGGGGACCCACCCGGCAAAGGGTTATGCTGGGCTACCCCATGGGTCAGGCTGCAATTTGAGGTGAGGGGGGCTCCAGAGGGAGGAGGAGTAGTAGGAGAACATCGGGGGACCGTGGATGCCCAAAGGAGTGGCGGATCCTGGGCATGTTGGGGCGAAAAGAAATAATGCAAAAAAAAATAAATGACATGTCACATTTACGAGGTGGTGTGGAAAAATGGCTATGTTGAAAGGTTGGAGTCAAAATATTGAAAATTAGCAAAGTTATGAGTGAACGCTGAAATAGTGCAAGGTTCAGTCATAACATTGGCATTTTACCATATTTATACACCACATTTTCAGCATAGACTTCTTATTACCCCAAATAATGAACCTGGTAGGTGAAAATTTTCAAATCCCACCAAAACGTCTGTGCCACAGGTATGAAAACATATTTTGGCCAGGATTTGAAGAATGACAGCTGTCACATTCATGAGGTGCTGTAAAGAAATAGCTATGTTGAAAATATGAGGTCAAAATATTGAAATTACCAAAGTTATGAGCCTGCATTTGCAAATTTCAATGTAGGCTCATAACTTTTTTGTTATTTAAATATTTTTACATAAACATTTTCAACATAGCCTTCTTATGACCCCACCTCGTGAACAAGGGCAGAGAAAATGTTCAGCTCCTGCCTGAAAGTTGATTTCACGCTGAGACCGCAAAAATCACCTTTTGGAACAGATTTGCCTAAATTCACTCTAATTGTTCATGAGGTGGGGTCCGAAAAAGGGCATGTTGAAAATGTGGGGCAAAAATATAAAAAAATGGCCAAGTTATGCCACTAAGTTCAAAACCCTATTGAAATACATTGAACAGCATACCCAATTTCCTCAGTTCACTGTCTGGCTTTGAAGAGTGGAGACATGTCTGCAGTCCAGAGAAGATTACTGTTTCAGACCCCTGGAGGGTAAGTAAGGGCTTGGTGTGGTGTGGGGTGATGGATGGCAAGTAGGAGGGTCGGGTGGGGGGCCGACGAACTGTGCAACAGACATCGATGGACGTTTTTATGTTTTACAGGGTTAAAAAAATGATGAGGGATAGTTTTCTATATTTCAGGTGATGATACTGGGCGATTGGGCACCCCAGGGTCTGTGTTATGTTTGTGGGGTGGGTGCTGAGAGGGAGGGTTGGGTGGGGGCAAAAGTTACAGGGCACCAGTAACAGACATCGATGGATGGTTTTCTTTGTTACAGGCTTTTTAAATAAAATTAAAAAAAACACTATGAGGTGGTGACACTGTGGGATTGGGCACCCCCAGTGTTATGTTTGTCACGGGGGATGGTGGGTGCTGAGAGGGAGGGTCTTGTGGGGGGGGGGCGCGACAGTTACAGGGGCACCAGCACCAGACAACAATGGACAGTTTTCCTTCTTGCAGGCGATATATAATATAAAAAAAAAAAAAAATGAGTTGGACACTGAGGGATTGAGCACCCCCAGTGTCAGTGTTATGTTTGTGAGGGGAGTGTGGGGTGGTGGGTGCTGAGAGAATTACAGGGGTGCCAGCAACAGACATCGATGGACGATTTTCATTGTTACAGGGATTCATATAGCAGTTGCACACCGGTGACGTCTGTAGCAAACTTCCGGTGCACAGCTTGCAATGGTTTTGAAAGCCGATCAGCTGTTTGCTGATGCCGCTTCATGTGGCTCAAAGGACTGCAACCCTCCCTGATTGGAGCAGCTTCGGTCCTTTGAAGCACTCAAAGTTTACGACCACCAAGCAGAGAGTTGCATCAGGACCGCAGTGCGTGGTCATTGGTATATACTGCCAAGCCTCTGCTATTCTGAACAGCAATGGGCTTGGCAGTGACACACCACTGACATCCCTTTCACTCGACACAAACCGTTTGGTGCACAGGCACATCAAGTGTAAAAATGAAGATAGAATCCAACTTACATTTCAGACATTTTGTTTCACTTTTTCCCTTCCTTACTTACAGGTGATTGTTCATTTCCTAATTGCATTCTTTGCTAATTTGCCTCTAAAATTTATGATTCTGCTTGTATTTCTGTATCACTGTATTTGACTTCTTGTATTTTTAGTAATTATATTGTTTAGCTGTCTCCTTCTCCCCTGTCCCCCAGGAAACATCTGGAAATGAGCGGTTATAAGCTCAGTATGCATTTCTTGGTTAAACTTTTAAATTTTGCATATTTATCTTCCCCTCGTGCATTATTACTCAGGACATTTGCAATAAAACCCATTGTGATGTCACTTGCAAAGGAAGAGGGTTGGCTATAAAATGAGATCAACCTTATTACAGAGGAGTATCTTGAGTTTGCTAGCATCAAACACTGCTACCAGGTCTTGTAAGGGCTGTAAGATTCTGGAAGTGGATTTATATGACACTTTCAGCACTTAGCAGAGCCAGATACTATTTAGTGCTTTTTCAGATTTCTACCTGCAGAACACAGATGAGGACAGCTTGCACACAGGCGATCATTTGTTCTGATTCACACAAAAATACATTGTTCGGTAATTTCACATGTTTTTTTGCCTCATGGATTCAAACTGAACAAGACTATGAAACTCCACTATATCCTTGTGTTCCGCTTCCCAGAATGCAAGGTACTCAGCTGTGCTCCTTTTCACTAGGCAGATATCAGTTGCTCCAGCTGGAAAATGTTATCACCTTTTACATATACTGTAGATAGCTGTTCTTAGAAGTATGTTTTGCATACTCATGGAAAGTAGCTAATCATTAGGAAAATTTAACCTGCATCCAGCGGCTGATGAGGGACTGGCCCTGCATTAAATCCCATTCACTTACTTTTTTTGTTGCCTCCTTCCCAGAAATGAGCACCTACAGAAAATCTTCCTTTGTTTAAACACAAGCAGTTGTTACTGGCAGAGAGATGGCCAAACTGGAACAGTTCTAATGGTCTCAGTAGGTACAAGTCTCCCCAAAAAATTTCTACAGCTCTGGACAGTGTCAGTACCCCACTGCAATGTACAAATGTATTATCCAACTACAGTACTACTGTCAACTTCTCTCTCTCTCATATCCCCCCTCCAGTGTCAGTGGATTAAGAGCAAATACTGTAAAACTACTAGTACTAAAAAAAATTCTGTTTGTTTTAGATCTATAGCAGGGACTCCAACAAGAATGATATCACAGTAGGTCACTTTTTAATTGTACCAAGTACAGACTAAAGTGTACGAAGTCACAAAAGAAAGTGTGGCTCCAAGAATATGTTTGCAGTTTCAATAACTTGTGCCCATTTATTACTCTCTACCTGCATCAGACCTATTGTCTATATGTATTGATTATTGTCTGTACATAGTGTTTATAAGGTTGGGGTTGGGCTACTTAATGCACTTTCTATTTATTAAGTATGCATATGCACATATTCCTAAACTGTTGCAATGTCACTTTAAATGCTGGATTTTTAAGAAGTCTCAGGTACTATAGACACATGTTCTGATGAAGACTTTTGTTTTGAAGTTGAAACGTTAACGACTCCTCTGTGAATGGCGTTTGGCTCCCTGATAGTCCGCGGAATTAAAATTGCTTATATCTGCATGTTGGAACCACTATGGACTGGTTTAGTACAACTTTCACAGTGCAGTCTTGGAACCAATGCCTGTACTTGCTGCTGCTGCAGTATGCGTGTTATTTATGGATTAAAGGTGGATGTTAAATGAACTACAAACTGTGGAGTGCTGTCCTCTCTTTTCATGTACAGCGTGTACGAAGTGTGTTGTGGATACAGACTGAAGTGCCTGGGCTGCTGTTCTAGCATCCCATCTTCTTCCTTCTCTCCTTTCCATGAAAAGAAGTCTTTTTAACTGGTCTGTCAAACTTTGTCCACAGACCCCAAAACAGAAAAGCTGGAACTGCACGTGCCATAACCACTTCCATCTCAGTCATCCTTGAATGGTCCATCCTATAGGAAGAAATAATAGTTTCCCATCTAATACGGTGAATAACCCACCACTTCCAACCTGGGATGACACAGAATGTTCAGATATTGTATTGTATTACTGCCGTCGCAGTCCTACTGGGACATGGTGGGGGGGTCATTAAATTGGTGTAATGTGGAGATGTGTTAGTCAAGACACTTCTCTATTACCCTGTTTGTGTGACCCAATGTTTAAAGTGGTAGCATTGCCTAGAAAAAAAAAATATGCAAATATGAGAGAGAGAGAGAGAGAGAGAGAGAGCATGTAAGAGACAGAGTCAGCGAGAGACTGTGTGAGAGAGAGAGAGAGAGAGAACTAGATTGGCCAAGTACACAGCAGAAACTAATTTGAATAGAACATATGGCTGGCATCATTAATGGAAATGTGACGGCACACCAAGTTAAATGTGCCAACAGTGCATAACACCAACACACAAAAGACAAAATCACAAAGAAAGAAAAAAAAAATTAAGATGCAAGTCAAAGCACCCTTTTACCAGCAAATCAAAAACCAATTATCACAAATCACGTCTCATTCAGATGAATACAGTAAACAGTATCCTTGCCAAATGGCGGCTATTAGTACACAATAAGTATAAACACAATTTTTTTATTTTTTAGAAACTGGTGACTGGAAAAAATACACTGAACCAAAGCTTGTTTCAAGTTGTAACATGGTGGGGGACACAATAGGTAAAAACAACACAGAATAAATATAGTGCAAACAAATGCAAGTTAGTGCACAAGGAAAACAGTATGGACCTAAAAAATGAACAATAGAATCCTGGTATGCAATAATAACGTACTCGGCAAATGCATCACAAAATAACTAGGGTGATGCTGAGTGCCAGAGAGCGGTACACAACATAGCAGTCCCTAAAAAGAGTACTGTGTGGCCAGAGAGTAACTAGAAGAAGCAGCAGGAGGGAGAAAAGTGAGCTACTGAGAGCTGTCTGAGTGAGTGGTAGGAAGGAGACAGGTGGAGTGAAGAGGGTAGATTATTTCAGAGGGAAGGCAGAAGGAGAAGTTAGTTTGCCCTCAGTAGTTCTGCAGCAAGGGAGAGTGAAACACAAACCATCAAGTAACTCAAAGCCAAGCCTGGATTTGAATAGGCCCCCTTAGAAGATGTTACACAAAGTATATAAGAGAGAGCTACCACCTCCCCATTGCAGGCATTGGGGAAACACAGAAACATACTATTTTCGTTATAACAATGCCAGCTTGTGTTCCAGCAAGTAATTGGTTAACTTATACAGCTCTGCACAAGGTAGTCAAGTTGCTTACTGTTCAGTGAGATCCTGTTCCCAGAATTTATTTTTTTTTATTTTTATTTTTTTTACTTTCAGGTATATCACATGCTTAATGTTCTTGTAAACAGTAGGTCCCATCCTGTCTGGGTTGCCCTGCCCCTAAGGGGTATAAATATGGGACCCCTGCCCATGAAGATTTAGATTTGATTTGGAGGGAGACAAGGGATCCATGTTGAAGAATTGGGGTTCACCCAGTTGTGGCTCTGGCTGCAACTGGCCAGAGGGGACAAGGATGTGGCACTTAGTCCATAGTCTCGTGGTAGCACTTGTCCTCTCATCACTGAGTCTTCAGAGTCCTGATCCAGTACTGAGACTTCACTGGGATGGGGGTCTGTTGGCAGTTCCCCCTCAAGGGGTGCTGCATGATTGTGTCTACCTGTAGATCCTATTTGCACCAGAGAAGTGGCTCCCCAGCCAACAGTGGAAAGCAAAGGAGCAGAGTGCATCTCATCCAGAATATCCATTGGTAGTCTAGATGACATACCATCCTTTAAGTCTGGGAGCAGGAAAGTTATGCAGGGAAGATATCTACCTCATCTGTGTACTCAAGGGGGGACTGATGGTAAGACAATTTAAACTTCAAGAGGTATTAGCCTGATGGGTGCATAAATTCTGACTATCCAGTGACTAATAGTTTTTGATTAGATATATGATCCTATCTGTTCAATTACTATGTAAAAGTGCAAATATGTTTGCAGGCACCCAACATGGGCCTAGATGCTGATGCTCTCTGGGGTATTTACTTACAACACTGCTGCTACAGCTGGCTTGCTGTCTCCAACCCCCCAATACAGAGCGGGTTCTTTTCATGCCGAGGGTGCTGGCTGGCTCTTCAGCTCCTACATGCCTTCCTGATCAGCCACCATCTCACCCCAGGACCCACCTGCTTAGGGGCCTCCATGGCTTGCCCCCTGTATTGGAGCCAATAAAGAGCAGGCTGTCCTCCCCAATATCTGGAGACCAGATACAATTTGCAGCAGGGTCCTGACTTGATGGTACAGGCCAAAGCAGGTGGGTAGGGCATCCTGTTGCACTGCCTCCAGACTTTCCAGTTTTTCTGTCCCTTCCCCGAGGTCAGCACACATGCACTGGCATGGGCATGAAGATGCATACGTACTCATACGCCTGCGTCTGATCTTCTGAGATGCAGCTGCATGCTGTGCTGCCCAGCCTACACTGGGGTGGTCCGCACTGTTACCCCTCCCCAAAGAAGGACAGCTGTCTATGGATACTCTATCTTTTTCCCAGCCAGCTCCCGAGTGACCATAGCGAATTCCCGAACCTGGGTCGCTGGTGTGGCAGGAGGTGAGGCACCCAGCACCTTAGCCTTCCACACCACTGGGCCGGCTTGGTGACTTGCTGTTTTGACTACCTAGATATTACCTGTACTAATAAATGTGACCAAGTTGCCTTCAGGCACCAGATTAGAAGTGATCATGGGTTCATCTATTTGGAAATATTGTTAACAGTATTGCACTGACCAGCAAGCGCCAACTCCTGCACAGCCTTTGTAAATAATTGTATTTGTTCATTCAACTCTGAAGTCTGGGCACCCTGTTTTGTCAACCTAATGCTGGGGGACAACAATGTTTAACTAATATCAGTGATTCTGTAAATAAAGTGTAATAAAAACTGTTTACACTAAAAGCCAGTTACTCGGTTGTGAAAAAGTACCCAGCCACTGCTACTGTCATGGCTAGTGCCATGGCACCAAAGCCTTTCCTCCTTGCCAGCACCAGTTATCCCCAGGAACCCATCACCCCAAGACTGTTACTGTTTTACTACCTCGCTCAGTTGATCCAGAGTGCTAGAGTGTCCTGGGATACTCTTAGACTTCCTCCAGGTAAAGGCACTGCACGTTTTCCCTGTTCCAGTGAACCATAAGAACCTAGGCTGTGGTAATTAGTCAAGATATATCATGTTTAGTTGAGGACAGGGTTACTGGGGAGTCTGTCACTGAGGGGCAAGATCTGCAGGGTTACTGCGAAATTTGTGTTTCCACGGTAAGCTCTGAACCGAACAAAACCAGATAATTCTACATAAAGAAAACGAATTTACAAAGCTATATTTTTTTTAATAGGATATCAGAATTTAGTGATGAAAGGAGGCCAACAGGTACATGGCTCATCAGTGTCATCCCCTGCTGTCTCTGCAGTTCTAGCCATACACTGCACGTTCCTCCTTTACTCTAAAAATCCATCCAACCTTGCTTTAACATTGGCAGCTTTGGCAGCTTCTACTAAGGTGGCTGGGAGGCAGCTTGTTCCATAAAACTACAGTATCGCTCTCAGAGAGATTAGGTCTTTCCTGACCCTGCTGTTCTCATACCCTCTTGTCCTTGCTCTTGGTAAACATTTGAGAAGATTGCAGTCCTCAGTCTTAGAAACCCATCTAAGTGTTCTGTATGTCATCATCAAGTCTCCCTTTAGCCTTCTCTTTCCCGTTTTGAACATTTTTAGCTGTTTTAGTCCCTCTTTATGATTTATGTCCTCCCCGACAATCATTCATTTTTAATGCCCTTCTCTGAACCAAATCCAGTGTTTATACATCTCTTCTAAAATTTAGGGGCCAAAACGGCACACAGTACTCTGAAGGGGACCTCACCATGGCTCTATACAGAAGCAGAACACTGCTCTCAGATTTGCTTCAAAGTTCTTGTCCATACAATGGAGGATCTTATTTACCTTGTTCACAATGCTCTACAATCCGACCCCCTACTTTAGATTACTACTCAGGAGCGCTCCTCTGATCTTTCTTCAGGCTTATTTCTGATAGTTGCTTCCCATTCATCCTAAAGACCCACTATGTTGTTATCCATTTCCAGCAGCATTACTTTACCTTTTCAACACTAAAACTCACCAGCTGCCCATGTCGGTTGCATCGGTGGTAGCATGTTGTACTACCATGGAGGAGATCCAAGTTCAGGCTGTTTGCTCACCCATCATTTCAGGCCACTGGCATGTTGGATGTGCTCAGGGAGCAGCACTTTTAGACTCTAGGGAAGTAAAGGAGATGCCTGCTGCAACACAGCCTCCTTTAGTGGATCGGCATATGGTATTGGTGGCTTGAGTGACAACATGCTGCTGTAAGGTCTTGCCCAGAGAAGAGGTCCCTAGAAGCAAGGTAGGTGGAGCTTTCTGTGGAGAACAGGGAAAAAAGATGTCCGGTACCTCTGAAGACAGTCTCAAACACCACTTGGCAGAGGGCCTTTAACAGTTCTGCTCCCCCCCCCAATTAAAGCTACTATTATGCCAACAGGGCGCCCCCCCCCCCACAGATGGGATAAAGTGGAGACAAGAATAAAAGGGAGGGCTCCAGAGGCATGCAGAGTGTCCAGGCAGGCAGAAAGGCCTTGGATGGCCTGAAGGAGAGAAACAGAGAGAGAGAGATATACTGGTGACACATTGGAAACAAAAAACAGATCAAAATCCTTCATATCAATAGTTGTTCAGCCAAGCTGCTTAGCCTATGTCCATTGAAGCAGCTCCTACTCAGCGACATTGACATTGCTCAACTCTCTCAATTCACTATACGTCTAAGCTAGTGATGTACCAGTAGAAATTATCTACCAAGACCTGTAAGGTTTTCGCTGCAGCACCACATAAAAGGCTGATTACTGGTGCTAAAGATTAAACACCTTGGAAAAGGGACTAGGCATTGTGTCAGAGGTAGCTGTGATGGGAGGGCATTCATCATGGGGTAGGTGACCACTGGAATGCCCGAGGGACCTGTACTAGGACATGTGCTGTTCAAGTTCAACATGTTCCTAAATTAACTAGAAGCTGGGATGTGTAGTGGGATGGCCCAATTTGCATATGGCACAAGAATTGAGAGAGTTGAGCAACATCAGTGTCACTAAGTAGGAGCTGCTTCAAATGGACATAGGCACTTTCTTCCTTTTTCACTAATATACCTGAAGAACTGATCTTCTCTGCTGTCAACTCCCTGCACAACTCTGTCTGCTTTTGCCTCCCTAACTGCCCTCTTTGCCTCCCTATTTCTTAGCAAATATTCTTCCTAGTCTTCCTCCCCCTATTGTTCTTTAATTTATAGAAGGCCTTTTTTTGGCCCTCGATGCTTCCCTGACCTTTGGCAAGAACCATAGTGGTCTCTTGAGCCTGTTCTTTTGGGCTACTGCTCTCATGCATACCTTAGATGCCCCTAGAATGGCCCCCTTTACTGCCCCCATCTCTCTTCCACCCTATCTATGTTGTCCACCCCTACTAACTTATCCCTAACCAGCTCCTTCAGACTACTGAAGTCTCTCCTTCTAAAATTAAGGACTTCAGCTCTCAACTGCAGTTTACCAGGCCAAAGGGCAAGTTCAAACAAATGGCATTATGGTCACTGTTCCATAATGGCACCCCTACTCCCACAGCTCCTACTACCTCCAAGCTGGTAATCACCACATCCAGAACTGCTGTCTGCTTGGCGGGCTCCTTAACTAACTGTACCAATGGACAGTCCTGGAACACATCCAGCAAGACCTGCTTTCTGGTGATCCTGGCCACTAGACCATCCCAATCGATTTCCAGCAGAGTCAGATCACCCACCACCACTACTTCCCCCTTAGCTATCCGTCTTTTCAATTCTTCCCTGAGTTCTCTGTCCCACTCCTCCCCTTGCCCTGGCAGTCTATAGATCACCCCTATGTGCAGGTTCTTGCCTAAGGCTGCCGTGACTTGCACCTACAGTGACTCAGCCTTCCAGTTACTGCCCCTGTAGGCTGTGCTCTTCCATGATGCGCTCGTTAACACTGCTGCACTTCATTTATGTCAAACTGAGAACCAGCATTATACAGTGGGGTCAAGCTATTTTCAGTTATATTCAGTAAATGTTTAAAGTGGCCTGTAAAAAAACACATGTGCACTTAAGAGTGTTAAATACAATATCTGGAGATCAAAAATGTTAAAAAAAAAAAAAAAAAAATAAGTGCATTAATCCAAAAATGTGCCCTTACATATTGTGCACTAAACCATACTTTTTAACACGTAATATATAGGGGAAAATGGGATACATGAAAAGTGTGCACTTGAGCAGGATGTGCACTTATCTGATGTGCACTTTAGTGGGCTACACTGTAATAAAAAAAATGGAATATCCTGGAACTCACATTAGTAAGAAATGTTGGGCAACCTGAGATCTACAGAACTGGGTGTACAATATTTTGCTGTAAACCAGACAAATTTAAAGTTTACAGGTCTGTAGTTCCCAGGTTTCTAGTAGCATTTCTACTTTTAAATGTTTCCTTTCTTTCATTCTGTACATATAAAACCAACACTTGATTTCCAACAATGGCGCTTTTAGAACTCCGAAGTGTACACTGCTTATCCTTGTTGCACAATGGCTACCTCAGAGGGACTGTGAGTTAGATTAAGTATACATCTTATGTAATTTAAACTACACAAGATTAATATACCACTGCCTACAATACTTAAGTTCCCACTAAGAGAGAGAGTTGGACTGCAGTAACTGCCAGTCTGTGCATAGCGAAACCTACTTCTGTGTCAGCCGCAACACAGACACATAGTACAGAGCTAGCAGTAAAAGATTCAGTCTGTCATGTCTGCCCATTTTTCCCCTACCTAAACCATTCCAACCAATCACTGGAAGTCCCTCTGCCAATGCCCTAACAGCAGTGCAGTCCCTTCCCCCCATCCCACCCTCTTTTAGGCCTTTGCTTTCACCAGCCCCCTATAGCTATCTCACGTTCTCTTGAAACCTGTCACAATCTTGTCATTTACCAACTCTCTTTGCAGGCTATTCCATCTATCCAGCACTTTCTCCATGAAGAAGCATTTCCTCATGTCCCTCCTGAATCTACTCACACCAGGTTATGATTATGCCTCCTGCCATTGCTCCCTCACAACACTAGAACAAGTCACTATATTCTGCCCTGTTTATTCTACATGGTATTTAAAGGTTTCTGTTATGCTCCTTCTCTTCCTCTTAGCCTCCAGTGAGTACATATTGAGACTGGCTAGGTGCTCCTCAAAATGTCTTCTACTGACCTTGTCCAAAGGTGAGCTACAATGATTATACAGACTTCATGTGGTCCTTATCCCTTCTCAGGTGTGGATTCCAGAACTGGACACAGTATTCCAAGGGCCTGTACATGGTCAACAGTACCTACTTTCTCCTACTGAAGAACCCACTTCTTATACATCCTAGCACCTTGTAGCCCCCTCTAGTGCCCTGGTGCACTGGGCAGACAGCTTGAGGCTATCATTTAGTTTGACCCCTAGGTCCCTATTCTCTGTGGTCATACAGATTTTTTTTCAGACACACACACACACACACACACACACACACACACATGCCAACCAATAACACATCCTTGGGGGTTACCCCTGCCTATACTGTATACATATAGATCAGTGATGCATCAGTTACAATGGATCTTCTACAGAGTGTCCTCCATATAGCCACACCTTAGAACTGAAAGCTGCTGGAAGCAGGGTAATATGGAAACATTTGCCTAGCTAGGGCCATCCATGTTGATGTATGTCAGCACTGCCTACTGCTTGCGCT
Organism: Neoceratodus forsteri; assembly: GCA_016271365.2. NCBI lineage: Eukaryota > Metazoa > Chordata > Ceratodontiformes > Ceratodontidae > Neoceratodus > Neoceratodus forsteri. Next base: position 1,078,961,106 of record CM057454.1, on the reverse strand, counting down.
ACCAAATCTGCCTTCTTGCCAAAAAAATCCCTGCTAGATCTTTGCCCCCCAGGGGTCACTGCATCCTTGCGGTGTACGTCCACATCTGTTGCCACCCGTAGCACAGTTAAGGCCACCTTCCAGGTGCCCCATACCAAAACCTCTTTAGCCCAAAGGTCCCTCCACTACCACTCCTCCAACTGGTTCAACTCCCTCCTGCCTTCTGTCACCAATCTTCCCAAAATTGGTTCTTTTAAAGTTGCTCTCCATAACCTCCTTTTTGATGCCCAAAGCTGTAACTGCCCCTAAGTAATGTAATAATGGGGTCCCTCCCCCCTGGCCCTCAGACTTGACAATGTCCACTGGACTGCAGTTCCCACCCCCATCCCCATCTTCCCCACCCGCTGTTTTCCACCATAGGTATTCCTCCCTGGAGGGTGGTACCCTCTATTATTGTAATATTTGTATCTCGATTGTAACTTCTGTATGAAACCTTATCTGTAAACCACTGCTGTAAATGAGTCTTATGGTTATCTGTATTGCACTTGTATGTTACCACTGTTGTACTCACACTGTATACATGTCTACCCTCCCTGTAACGAGGTGCCTTTGTAAATGAGTCCACAACTCAAAGGTTGTAAATCCAACTTCTACAATAAATAAAGTCTCGTCCCTCCTCAGTTTACCACTAGACACAAGCTCAGAGTTGTAACATAAAGATGAATGGGAGCACAGAACCCCATCTAGGATAACAAGAGAGGCAGAGGCCCTAGAAAGAAAGCCCCCTTTGAAGGGCACAGAAAAGGAGAAGATCAAGTGTGTGGTAAAGGGTACATCTTCCACAGTATGCCACCTGAAAATAGAGAAGGGGGTAAGTGGGAGCATCAGTTGTGAGTCTGTAGAGGAGATTCTCTTGAAGATCAACTGTTGGTAAGTAATAAAACTTCCTCAATGACATCTCCCTCCACAGAGCTAGACTTTGGAACAATTTCCAAGCAGTTCAAGATTGCAGAGGGGCATGATGACCAGACAATAGGGACATACAGTAGAAGACCCTAAAAGGGAACAGTCAGCACTAAGAGTGCCACATCCAAGTGCAGGGTTGGTACCAATTGTGTACAAAACAGCTTTTTTTTTTTTTTTTTAACACTACTTACAATCTACTATACTGCAGTAAACAGTATCAGACTGATTCTGCTGAACTGCAAGCTGACATTTTCTGTAACCACAAATCCCAGAATCCTCTGCAGCTGACATCAGAGGAGGGCTGAAGCAGTGGAAAATTCATTAGCCTGCAGTGCATGTTGGTGTTTTTATAAACTTGGATCTTTTGTTTGCTGGTCCAGCTGTCCCTCAGGACTAAGTACACTCACAGTCACACAGGACTGTACTTAGCCACAGGAAAATGGTGGGCCTGACATCTCAAAGCTTATAAAAGTTCTAACATGCACTGCAGGCCATCAAATCTTCCACTGCTGCAGCCCTCCAATGATGTCAACTGCAAGGGATTCTGAGTTTTGTAGTTACAGGAGCGGTTAGCTTACAAGTTAGCATAATCGGTCAGTTACTGTTTACTGCAGTATAGTAGTTTGTAAGTAAACATAAAGATGTTGCATGCAAAGTGCCAGTCGTGACAATCCGCACACTTAGTGCTGACAGTTCCTCTTTAAAGGGAAACACTGGAGAAGACACAGCTTTCCCCAGACACTACAGAAACTCTTGATTAGTGCTTTCAGACAGTAACAACTTTTTTTTTTTTTTTTTTTTAATGATTTAAACAGCTACCCACAACCTCAACTTTCTGTTGGTGGCAGCCACCATCTGATGAGCAGCAGTGAGCTTTACCTGGCTCACTTTGTGAATATGTCCAGTCGACCTCTGCTGTTGGTCGGCGGGACATGTTAGCATAAAGTGAGTTTCACTAGCTCACGCTGCTCAAGTGGCTGCTAGAACAGAAAGTGGAAATTGCATGCCGCCGGTCGCAGCTAAGGATTGAGGCACTGATGCCACACCTTGTGCCACGCTGGTAACCGAGTTGGAAAGACCTTGGGTTGCTGTGGTGCCAGCGGGGGTGGGGGTGGAGCGGGATTTCCCCTCCAGGGGTGGATACCTGCTCCTCCGTAGTACTGCACCTATTGGGTAGAGGTCCAATGGGTGTGCAGGTGGCAGGAGTGGCGATGTAAGTCTGGGGTGGGGTGGAAAGGGGTCACCGGATCCTAGTGTGTGCATACGCCTCCATGCATGTGTACGTATGTGTATGCAGTGACCCCAGAAAAGGGGAGAAAAAGGGCAAAAATACAAAAATTGGAAATGAAAAAAAAAAAAAGTGGAAATTGTGGGTAGCCGTTTAAATAATTAAAGGAAAACTGTCCAAAACAGTGGGGGCAATCACCAGGGCTGCAAAAACACCTGATTAAAACAACCTATATAGTTTCAAATGAATGTAGAAAACCTTTTGTGAGTTATTTATTGTTGTGATATTGCTCTTGGATGTGCCATGTCAAAAGTGCCTCCACACCGGAAGACAGAGTGTGACCCTGGCATCCTGTCCTGTGCCGGAATGCTCATAAAAGTGACTAGCGAGGCACATTTACATGGGATAAAAAGAAACATTGTGACATGTAGAGGTCTGTTAACTGAACCTCTAGAAGCAATTCCCGGTGAAAACGGAGCAGTGTAAGGTACTTAAAATCATTATTAAAATTGCAGCTCTGAGTTCGACCATGCGCAGTAGCACCTAGCGCTCAGAGTTCGGGCATGCACAGTAGTGCTAGGTGCTACTGCGCATGACCAAACTCGGAGCTGCATCTTCAATAACGATTTTAAGTACCTTACACTGCTCTGTTTTCACCAGGAATTGCTTCTAGAGGTTCGGTTAACAGACCTCTACATGACACGATGTTGATTTTTGTCCCGTGTAAATGTGCCTCGCTTGTCGTTTTTATGAGCATTCTGGCACAGGACAGGATGCCAGGGTCACACTCAGTCTTCCAGCCAATTTTTTCTGGATTCTCTGTCAGGAAGCAAGGAGCTCCTGTGACTGGGAACCCAAGACCTGTAATGACCACCTAATCATTTTTAGGCTAGGTAGTACAAAAAGCCTTGGTAGAAAGGACATGTTATTGTTTATACGCCTTATGAAGAACAGATGGCAACATATTGAATCTGTACCAGGCAGCCATGATAACATTCTCCAAAGCCAAGTTAATTGGAGGAACAATCACAAAAGGAGATGTGGGGACCTTAAAAAGATCCCTGTTCCTCAATGAGTGATAGCTGCTGCAGCAATCCGCTGTTAGGAGCCTGGCGTTCTGGCCTCAACCAGGTAACTTTTTCTAATTCAGTCTTTTTACTTTCTAGGGATGTGTCAAGGCCTAGTCAACAGGAATAAAGGTTTTGTTTTTAAAACTTTTCATTTCGTCAGATTACATCAGACATAAAAAGGCACACAAATCACCCCAGGTCATCAATGTGATAATTACTTAAGAATCTATAGCCCACTCAATTATCCCTCAGGTGTTTACCAAATTGTAAATATAGCATCTGCTAGTGCTCACTGGAAAAGGAGAAACATATAAAATCATAGACCTATTGTTGTAAACCTGACACTTAACCAGCACTTGTCGACTCTGTGGTCTTGGACACATCACTGTCACATGCGACAGGAGGCATTGTAAGGAAAAGAAAATCAATATAAATTTAAACACGGAAATCCCCAGTGATCATAAAAGCAGTAGGTAAATTTAGAAAAAAAACCAACTTCCCTCAGCAGTCAAAAGAAAGGACACACTAGGATCACACACATACATCAACACACTCTGCACAATACATATGTTTTGCAAATTTTGACTGTAGTTCCTCTTTAAGCAAGGCTGAACCATCAGTTGCAAAACAACACTTACCAGAGTTGGTCTTGAGTGAATTTACTGAAAATTTGGGTAGAGAAAGAAAGTATGATAAATTAAATATGGATCTTGTTTGGATAAGACAAACCAGATCAGAAGGGGTTTCTGGGGTAAAGATTTGGAACAAAAACATTAAGTCATTAAACTCCATCCTATCAGATTTATTTATTTAGAAACTGGTAACCAGGGGAGGCACAATGAGCCATTTTCAGGTGTGCTCCAGTGTGGGGGTGGAGGGTTACACAGTGGAAGTGGAAGTATACAGTTAAATCAACAACGGCAAGTTTGCCATCAGATGACGAACATACAACCATGGAGCTATAAAGGGAATAATAGTGAGTTTTACAAGGAACAGAAAGGGCAAATCTCTTCATGGAATTAATAGTCATCTGGTAATTATGAAGGATGCTATTACGATGACATACAGTACAATAGGATAGTGGAGTCCTCCAGTGTCAAAGAAAACCTGTTTTGTAATCATCAACAGAGCCATAGAAGATAAACAAAAGCCAAATTTATAGTTAAAGGGAGAAGTATACATTGCAAGGGTCACTCAATCTATGAAAGCCCTTGGAATGATCTTTCAAACAAGGTGTTGGGCTTACCTGTAGATGTCAGGAGTCCTGAGATATGATTATCTAAATCACCTGTAAATTAAATCACGCCCACAGCCATTTTATGGAATTTTGAAACAGAAGGGGATGCCATAGAGGGGCAAGCTGTATGTTAATTACAGCTTGCTCTTTAGATGCATCACTTACTGTCTCATGAGTCCATGAAATGTCTGCTGCCTTGATCTAATTAACACATGATTTAGATATTTACATTTCTGGGCTCCTTATATCTACAGGTAAGACAAATACTGTACCTCATTTGAAATATCTTTCCATTGACTTCTACAATTTGAGTGACCCCTGCAATGTTTACTTTTCCTTTAATGTTTTAGGATACCCAAAAAATCTGAGGTTGAAAAGCAAGACACTTATCCAGAATAAAACACAAATATCTATGTACCCACCCTTGTAATTTTAAGTGGACACATCTCTGTAATTTGATAAGTCATCCAACGTTTCAAAATTAGTAGGGGAACTAAACACATTTAGTTTTTTGGTGTTTAAAATTATTTTTAATGAGTCAGCCTTATAATAAATTAATATAAAATTACAGTTTAGGTACAGCTACAGCAGGAAACTAATCAGCTGACCACAAAACAGTATCATCAGCATATACATGTAACTATGAGTTACCGCACACTTTAATAATAATTAACAACAATGGAAAATGGGGGATTTAGTTCAGATCCATGTGGGATCCCCTGCTGTAACATGCATAGGAGATTAGTATATATATGAGAACAATCAGTGAAGATGTTCTAAAACCACCTAGGAGCATGCAGAACTACTCACACATTAGCATGATTTTTAAAGCACTAATATGTAATCCATTAAATTGAAAGCCCTGGTCACAACTGCACAAATCATCCCCATTTGAAGACTCTAATCAAGGGAGTTGAGGAATTCGTCTGTAAACCTGACCGGGCCCGACTTGATGCAAAAACCATTCTGAAACCCATATTGTTTATTTATTCAGTTAGACTTTGGTAACTGAGGGGAACCCACTGGGCCAAAACCCATTTACAGGGATGAGTTGGACATTACATGAACTGGTTCAAGGTCAGTTGGCATTCATCTGTATCCCCCTCCCCCGGGTCATGCCTGAAAATAGGCAGGATTTGTCTAGTGCACTTACCCGGTCAACAAAAACTAAATAAATAAACAAAATACAGAGGTATAGATAATGGTAAGTGAGTGAACAGTTACATTTCAGATCAGGTAAAACCATTACATTTACAAAGGTCATTTACAATTACAAATGTATTGCTGATGTCACAGTATGTTCCATTTTGACAAATATTCCATTAACTGAGTAGAATTCATTTTTTTCAATTGCTTGGCCAGAATAAGAAGTATCAATATTGGACTGAAAATAGCTGCAGGACTTGTGGTGCCAGATTTGTGAATGAGGGATACGCCTGCTTTCTTGCTTAGAGACTTTGACTTCAGTTTCATGTACTGTGCATCTTTAGTGAAACCAAATAAAAAAAATTAACTGCAAAAAGGCATTGGGGACTTTGAAATAAACATCTGTTTATTTATTTTATTTATTTATTTGCTTTTGTTTACCGGGTAAGTCACACTAGACATCCATGTGCCTATTTTCAGGTGCGACCCGGGAGAGTTACAGACTTGACATTTTTACAGGTACATTGACTTATACAACTTTTACATACAGTGAAGTGACTAATACAGTGTCTACATACAATGGGGCAACTAGTATGGCTTTTACATACAGTGAGGTATTAGTGTACATAGAGGAATGACAGTCAGTAGTAAAATAAAACAACATAAAACAACATATGAGCCGAGGGATTACTGGTGGCCTGGGGAATCATGTGCAAGGCCATACATAGACAAGTGAACTGAGTCAGAGTTTAACATGTAATGGGAGTGCAGGCAAACAGGTACAAGAACAGCAGGTATTTCACAGCTGCATTAACAATGAAAGAGGAATTTATAGAATGTACTTGATCTAGAAGGTCACTATAAGGACGTACCTCTCTGAAAAACCATTAAAAGTGTCAGCTATTGCCTTAGTTATCCCAACTAGCTCCCAGCTTTTCGAAGCAGACATTTGGAATGGCCAATATTACAAAGTTCATCAAATATCCCACCCCCCCCCCGCCAACATTTTTGGATTTTGTAAATTGCTAAATTAGTTAGTCTGAAAATAAGTAGATTTAGCCGAAGTAAAAGTTTATTTATTTTTTTTTTAAACTGAGGTTTCGTCTTTGTCATTCAAGATCAGTACCTGTAGATTTAAAAACAGACCCCTGCTTATCCCTATTACTCATTAAATCAAAAAGTTCAGGAGACGGCCAGGGAAAGTTTGAACCTAACATACTAACATACTAACATACTATTTGCCAGCAGATTAGGCCTTATGGTCTATCAAGTCTGCTCGAACCTAGATCCTTAGTTGGGTGCCGAGACCCTCCCATCCCTTGTGCTCCAGAAACCCCTATCATCCATCCCACCCCCCCCGGGACAGGCCATTATCTGATACATCCACTTTCTGTGTCTGTCCCACCCTCTCTTAAAGCTCTCCACTGTGGATCTCTGAACCAGCTCACCAGGCAGAGCATTCCAAGGGTCCACCACCCTCTCAGTGAAAACCTCCTTCTCTTTCCCCCTCCCTTCCACCTTCCAACTTCAAACCATGCCCTCTGATGATGCCTCCTGCTTTAGTCTAAGATCCCTCCATGTTTACCCTATTTATTCCTTGAGGTGCTAGAGACCTCAATCATGTCCCCCTGTCTCTCCTCTCCTCCAATGAAAACAGGCAGAGCTCCTCAAGTCTGTCCTCGTAGAGTCAAATCCCCTAGCCCTCGTGTCATCTTTGTTGCCCTCCTCTGTACCCTCTCCAGGAGCTGTATGTCCCTCTTCAAGTGTGGTCTCCAGTACTGTACACAGTACTCAAGGTGTGGTCCTAACCAGTCCATTGTGCAGCGGCAGAATCACTTCCTTGCTCCCTGAGGTGATCCCCTTGCGATGCATCCCAACATCCTGTTTGCCTTGCTAGCTGCTCTCCTGCACTGCTCAGTGTTATTCATACATGTATCCACCATGACCCCTAGGTCTTTTTCCCCTGTTGAGGCTTCCAGCACCTCCCCTCCCAGGGTGTACCTGTGTTTAGGGTTTCCCCGACCAAGATGCAACACCTTGCACTTGGTGATATTGAAATTTAATTTCCATGTGTGAGCCCAGCTTTCCAGGGTGTCCAGGTCCCCTTGCAGGGCCAACCTCCCCTCTTCTCCCTCAACTACTGCTCCCATCTTGGAGTCATCCATGAAGAGACTCATTTCACACCCTATACCATCCCTGATGTCTGATATGTATGCATTAAACAGGATTGGACCCAGGACCGAGCCCTGTGGTACCCACTACCAACCTCTGTAGGGTTAGAGGCTCCCCACAGACCACTACTCTCTGAGTCGTCCAGCTATCCAGTTTTCAATCCATCTGACCATCAAAGGCCTACTCCTAACCCCATCAGTTTCTCCACCAGACCACTGTGGGGACAGAGTCAACATGCCTTGCTGAAGTCCAAGAATAATACATCCACAGGCTTACCTCTGTCCAGTTCTGATGTTACCCATTCATAGAACTCCACAAGGTTGGTTTGACATGATCTACCTGGCACAAACCCATGCTGCCGACTATCCAGACCTCCACCTCCTCCAAGTAAACCCCAATCGTTCCTTTAGTATACTCTCCATTAATTTTCCCACCACCGAGTTAAACTGATGGGTCTATAGTTTCCTGGTACTTCCTTTGAGCCCCCTTTATGGATTGGTACCACATGTGCCTCTCGCCAATCCCTAGGTACCCTCCCTGTCTCAAGTGACCTGTTGAAAAGCTCCGCCAGGGGTGCAGCCAGTATGTCCGCCAATTCCCATAGTACTCTCGGATGAATGCCATCCGGCCCAGGAGATTTGTCTTTCTTTAGGGCCTTGAGGGCAAACCACACCCTTTTGGTGGGGATGGCATCATTCATCCCCTCCACCTTACTGGTCTTTTTATCCTTATCCAGATGTGACACCCCTGGGGTACCTTTCCCTCCCTTTTGCTCCATTTCTGTTGCTCCCCTGATCCCACTCCCTGCTGCTTCTATCCCCTAACATTTTTTTTTTCCTTAACACAGTGTGTGTCCAAAACACTGATCAAATGCTTTTTAAAAGTGTCTACCGCTACAGTACAGTTCACATCAAATATTCTGCAGCCAGTTTGAAACCCGCTCTCTTTATGAGATTAAAATGAGTTGACAACTAACTAGTTTATTTTTTCTCCCTCAGCCGCAGAATATAGCTTTCAACTGAAAGTATATTTGGCAGTTCACTCACATCCCAGCATAAACTAGCCAACAACCATATATCAGTGATTAATATCACCCCCACCTTCCATACCTTAACAGGAGCCAAACTGGATGACGTCACCTCTTTTAAGTACCTAGGGATGTGGCTAGACAAAAACCTTGACTTCGGTGTCCACATAGATGCCACTCACAAAAAGCTCCTCCCAAAGCTCGGTGCCCTTTACAGAAACCGCAGCTGCCTGCCCATGCATGTGAAATTGTCCTAAAGACGATTCTCCCAGTCTTCGACTTTGGGGACAGTGTCTACAATTCAGCCCCCTAAGACCACATTATCCAGGTTGGACACTCTTTTTAATTCATTCTGTCGCTATATACTTAGCTGCCCCACCCCCACCCTCCACCCACAACTGCAATCTATATACCCCACCCTCTCCTTCCCATGTCTCTCTGCCAGGTGCCTGGCCCACACCCAAACTCTAGTGGGTAAATACTGGCTCAGCTCCCTTCCACCTTACTTATCCCCTCCTCCCCACCCCTCCTGCCTCCCACTATTCTGTGCGAGCATCAACACACAGAACGCTTGCCCTACCTCATCCGGTCATGCTGCCATCTCATTCAAATCCCCTAGCACCTGGAACTCCCTCCCCCTCGATATACACTCTGCCCAATCCCACATCTCCCTCAAAACTTCTCCTTCAGAGGCACACAGCCCACTCCTGTAACTGCACTAAACTCGTCTGCCTTTTCTCCTCATCCTCCCTTGCCACCGTCCTTCTCTTCTAATATTGCTGATCCACTGGCAGGATTCTCTGCAACCTGACGGGGTAAATCAACCTAACTTTGCCTCACCTCCTTTCTCTCTTGCCACTCCCTCCCTCTCCTCTAAATATTGCCATTCCCCTAGTAGGGTTCTCTGAATCCTGAAGGGGTAAATCAACCTGGCTCCTCCCCCATTCTCTCTTGACACCCACCTCACCTCTCCTCTAAAACTGCCAACCCCCGGCAGAGTTCCCTGCATCCTGTAAGGGTAAATCCAACCTGGCTACCTACCCTACTGTTCATCGTCCTAATGTTTCCTGCTCTCACGCAAGCATATTTATCAGGACCTTTTTCCTCAGCACTGGGTATCTTACACTGCTGCTCTGTAATCCTTGCTCCCTATCAGTAGTTAGCTGTACTCAAGATGGTTTGGTTAGTTGGTTTAAATCAGTTCAGTTGCACTTAAAGTCGTTGACTCTCTTATGTACTGTTGCACCGGCTTCTTCACTGTAAATAAGATTTTGCAAATACGTTTTATGTGCTGTTGTCCCTAACTTATGTCAAGTTTTGACTGCCTGTCAGGTATTTTGCAGTGTTGAACTTTTTCTGTCTGGATAGATAGGGCCACTGTAGTTGCATTATACGGATTATACTTTTTTCTGTAACATGTCCTCTGTACTTTGTTTACTGTCTACACCTTATATTACCCCCCCCAAGGACACTTCTGAAACAAGCCGTTTACAGTTCATGTTGCTTTCCTGGTGAATCTCTTTTAAACAAAAATAAATAAGAGGTTTGCTATGCAGAGCTATAAAAGTGACCAGCACAGGCCAGGAGCAGCCCACTGCCATTCTCACCAATATTGCCACTCTGCTGGAGTCAAAAGCTGGTACACAGTAACTAACAGTTTTCTGACAAATATTTTATTTTTAATACTCTGCTGAACAATACTGTCGAACGCAAAAGTCTAGTTAGAACCGTGTGGGTCCCGATACAGCATGTGCAAGGCTTCATGGATATTTGAACCCATTTTGTGACAGATGCCACTACTATAAATGAAACTAGCAGTGGCTGGGATTACTACACTAATTTTTTTGCTTCCACAGAGTGTTAATGCCTAAAATAATACTCACAACAACACTTGGAGAAAAGTTGTTGTAAGTATTATTTTACACATTAGCACCCCTGTGGAAGTAATAAAATTAGTGTAGTAATCCTTAGCCATTTAGGTACAGCAGCTTTTGACTCCCATGGCAGCTTGGCAAGATAGGTGAGAACTGGAGTGGGCTGCGTATAACCCTTGCTGGTCATTTAATGGCTCAGATGTTAACAGGGTGTCAACTAGTTGCGCAGTATGTTTAATGTGAATTGTACTGTACTTCAAAATCAGAAAATGTATTTATTTAAAATTTGGTAACAGGAAGGCACACTAAGCCAAGGTTCATTTTCAGGTGCAACGGGGAGGGAGGTGGCGGGGGGGGGAGTGGAGGGAAAGGCGTACAGACATGAAGAGCAATTACAGGACATCCAAAATACGTCGGCAGTTGAGACAAAGTGAAAACAAGTGGAAGGCCCCACATGACCTAGCAACAGCATAATATCTAGCTAGAGAAAAGCAGAGTACATAGAAACATAAAATCTGTCAGCAGATAAGGACCATATGACCCTCCTAGTCTGCCCATTTCCCTACTCACTGCTGCAGTCCCAGATCCTATTTGATCTGCGCCTCTCCTGCTCTGCACATCTCCAGGGTACCCTTATATCTGCTGTTGTCAAATCCTCCTTTTATCATCTGAGGAATATCTGCAGGATGAAGCACCTTGTTCCATCCCGCGATCTTCCTACACTGGTCCATGCCTTTGTGTCCTCGCACTTGGACTATTGCAATTCACTTTACCTAGGGCTACCTGGGGTGGAAATCCGCCGCCTGCAGCTGGTATAGAACGCGGCGGCCCATGCTTTTGACAGGAACCTTGTGGTCCAGTCATATATCGCTGGTGCTGCGCGGACTGCACTGGTTGCCTGTGCAGTGGTGGATCACCTTTAAAGTCTGTCTTCTGACTTTTAAAGCCCTACACAGTCTGGGCCCGGACTACTTGAAAGAGCTCCTGGTTCCCTACTGGCCTATGCAATCACTCCGCTGAGCCAAAGAGGGGTTTCTAGAGATCCTGAGGGTATATTTAAAATCTTCAGGGGCCCGGGCATTTATGTTTGCGACCCCTACCCTCTGGAATTCTCTACCCCGTTGGTTACGGAAGTGCATGACCGAGGAGAGATTTAAATAGGATTTGAAAACTTATCTGTGGACGCAAGCTTTTGGCAGTTAGGTTTTCATTCGATTACATTATTTGTTTTGTTGATGTTTTATATTGTTAAGACACCGAGCTGTATGATCTATTTTGAAAGTTGTGCAGCGCCCTGGTATTTGAAAGGCGCCATAAAAATAACACTTTATTATTATTTATTATCATCATCCCATGCACTCTTGAACCCCTGTATTGTTTTTGCCTTCACCATTTCTGCTGGAAGGCTGGTCCATGGCTCCATCACCCTTTCAATGAAAAAGTACTTCCTAGCATTACCCCTGAGCCTTCCACCCTTCAGCCTCATATCATGCCCCCTTGTTCTTGTGCAGAGTTTTCTCTGAAATAAGCTTTCCACCTGTACACCCTGTACATTGTTTATTCCCCCAAGGTACTTGAAAGTTTCTAGCATATCTTTCCTCCAGTGAATAGATGTTAAGGTCCTTCAGTCTTTCCTCTTAGAGCTTCTGGTGCAGTCCATGTACCATCTTTGTTGTCTTTCTCTGGACTACCTCTATTTTGACAATGTCCTTCCAGATATGTGGTCTCCAGAACTGGACGCAGTATTCCTGCTGCGGCCTCACCAGTGATCTGTACAGTGGCATCACCACCTCTTTTCTCCTGCTTGTTATGCCCCTCCCTATGCGCCCCAACATTCTATTTGTTCTCCCCACTGCACTTTCACACGTTTGGTCACCTTCAGATCAGATATGATAACCCCCAGGTCTCTCTCCAGACTTGTGGTGGCCAGAATTTCCCCACCCATCCTGTATCTTCCCTTGAATTCCTGTGACCCAGGTGCATGATCTTGCACTTTTTAGCACTGAAACTCAACTGCCAGACACCCGACCACTCCTCAAATAGGCTTAGGTCCTTTCTCATTTTTTTTCACACCCTCCAGTGTGTCCACACTGTTGCAGATCTTGGTGTCATCTGCAAAGAGGCATACCTTTCCCTCCAGACACTCTGCAATGTCGCTAATGAAGACACTAAATAGGATTGGCCCAAGCACCGACCCCTGTGGCACCTCACTGGTCACCTCCCTCACCTCAGATTTCATGCCATTTACCACCACCACCCTCAGAGTCCTGTCCCTTAGCCAGTGCCCAACCCACTTTACCACCGTAGGACCCACTCCCAGGCTCCACAATTTATTTAGCAATCTCCAGTGTGGGACAGTGTCGAATGCCTTAGGTTCATTACATGGCTACAGTAAACAAGGCATGTAAAAGTGCATAAGAAATTGGACTACATGAGAGCAGACTTGGGGGGTGGCAGAAATGCAGGAGGTCCAGTTAGGAGAGAAACAGGCTGGGGAAGGTGGGGGACAGGAGAGACTGGAAGAGGGGAGGCAGGATGTTCAAAAGAGGGAGTGACAAGTACAGAGGGAAATAGGAGTCTGCCTTAGCAGGCATCTTAATGCAAGAGAGGGGTGAGCCGAGGAAAAGAGGGAAGTAGATTGCAGAGGGAGGGAAATGAAAGGAGAGAAGGCAGCCTGTTTAGCACATGAGTGCAGAAGAGAATACTGAAGGTACAGGAATCTTTGGGAAAGCACAGAGTAAGAGGAGGGGAGATCAGGGGAGAGGGGTGAGGTGAGATAGGACAGAGGGGAGTCAAAGCAGTATTTAGCAATGAAGGAGGTACAGTGGGACTGGTGATGTAAGGGTAGTGGGAGGATGGAAAGGGAAGAACAGAGTGAGCAATGATGAGTGCAGAGTGGTGAGTTGGTGGCAAAGTGACAAAAGGCATTGCAAAGGGTGTCCAGTCTGGCTGGGAAAGAAGAGGGAGCAGTACCACAGACCACATCTGCATAGTCAAAAAAAAAAAAAACAGAATACAAGTCCTCCCCAATCCAGTGCATTCAAGTTAAGCAGAAATTGCTCATGATTAAATTCTCAAAATTCCTAGAAATCAATATTTGGAGGGGAACGTTGGGAATATTGATCTTCTATTTACAGGAAATGGGAGCAGTGGTTACTTACAGTATGTGATCAGAGGAGATAGCAATATTATATAGGTTATATATCTTGTAGTCAGTCCGGTTGGTTTTGTTGTCAGTGGTCAGTCAATAAGGGGTTGAAAGATTTAGAACCATTTCTAGTGGGAGTATTAGTTAATTGGTGGAGACCCAAAGAACCCAAACAAGGCATATTTCATGTAGAGTACTTATTCAACCAGTTCTTTCAGGTACCTAGGTGTCCTGCTTGATGAAGCTCTCAGCTTTGATGACCACATTATAGCCATGTACAAGGCAGTAAATATGAAACTTGGCGCCGCTTACAGAACCAGTCGTATGCTCACTCCCTCAGCCAGGCTAGCCATAGCTAAGGGCATCTTCCCTCTTTGGCGTATGGTGCAGTTATTTATTTAAATGCATCGAAAAGCACCCTAAGAAAATGGGACACCACATACAATGACATTTGCAGATATGCCTCGGCCTCCCCTCGACTAAAGCACCACTGTTCACTATACACTGACCTAAACTGGCCCTTCCCGTCACCCTACAGACATACTGCCTTTGGGTCTCTGCTTGACAATATTATTAGGTCCAACCTACCCTCCTCCCTGGCCTCCATGATGGTGCCACAGTCCTCCTACTATGGCCTCCACTCAAAAGAGCTGTCACTTCTTTGTACTCAGAGGTGCAGAACACAGAAAGGAACCCTTGTTTTCTCTAGCTTTACAACAAGACACTGGAACTCACTTCCAGTTGAAGTTCACTCTGTGCCCACTCATGCTGCCTTCAAAAGATTGCATTATACCTGTATCATCAATTGTAACCGATGCACTTGCTTTAACCCTCCTTAGGTCATCACAACCCCCCCTTACTACCCCTTTTAAGCCAAAGCCATTTTATCCACCACGGCACTTTCCACTATACTGTATATGGCAACCCCTATACAACCCTATGACCTTGTGCAGTATGACTATTGTATCCGGAAATGATGGTACTCATTACTGACTGTATGTTTCTCTCATCTTTATTACTTGCTTGAATTTTTATGAGTTTGTTCTCTTGTCACCGACAAGAAGTGTCTTTACCTGATGTAATCCTACCTGCTTGTATTTTTACTGTATGACAATTTCCTTGATTGATTGTAACCTCTTGGGTCACGCCTGAAAACAGTCGCTTTGTGGCTATGGCACCCACCCAGTAAATAAAAACTAAATAAATAAATATGTCTCACAAAACATTATTCGTTTCCTTGACTACCAGAATAAATCAAAGGGCTTAAAACATTTTGGTCCTTATGAATATTTTCATGAAGAGCATACACTTTCAAAAGTGATTAAAATTAAAATAAGCATTCTAAAAATACTTGATAGTAAGGGATTATGCAACAAATTTGTTTTGAAAGCTACATGTAAAAACTTTTGGCAAACAGCAGCTTGGATTGGTGGTTCAGTCTTACCACGAAACAATCAGGATTGACTTCACCAGGCATGGCCTGGATAAGCTCTCATCTCATGGACTGTCAAAATGACTGTTCATTCAGATGTATTAGAGAGATAGAAATGCAGGGACTAGAGGCAGACTTCAATAAAATGGTTTGGGGTAGGACATTGGGTATGACAAATACCATGGGGAGGGGAGTATTTGTCAGAAGAAAAGATGCTCAGGAACAAGAGGACATGCAATGAAGCTGGAGTGGGATAGATTCAGGTGAGATGTGAGGACGTACATCTTCACAAAGGGTGATGAATGCTGGAATACTCTTCCAGCAGAGGTGGCAGGGGGGAAAACAGTGGTGGGATTCAAAACTGCATGGAATAGGCATAAGGGAATCTTAGCGGAAAGGAAGGTGGTGGGGGAGAGCCAGAGATTAAACAGGGTCTATGGTAGTGTAGGTAGGGAAAAATGGGCAGCCTGGTTCGGCCAAGCGGTCCTTAACTGCTGTCAAATTCTGTTTCTATATCCCACACCTGCTGTATATCCAAAAATCCCACAAATCAGTATGTATATGTATATATATATATATTTTTTTTAAACAAATGTTAGGGTATAATTAAGGTTTCCGGTTTTAGGTTATAACCAATAAAACACCACTAAGGAGATAAATTGGGCTTTCAGTAATAACCGGGGGGGGAAAAAAAAATACGGTGTGGGCATTTCATATGTTAATGACACAAGCACACATCACATCATGGCTAGCAGCAGCACGAGGATAAAAACAGCAGCATAGAAACGCCAAGATTTGCAGCAGACAGCATAAAGTACAACGCTAAATAATGCTCCAACACTGAAAAATGAAATATCTAGTGTTCATACTTGTAATATCTATGGTGCAATATTTATTATGGTGCAGTGTTTATGGTGTTAACTGTCTATATTTCATCATATCATCATTCATGGTACACAGTGCATTTTTTTATATGACTGAATAAACAGGTATTAATAATGAATTTTGGTGTCCAAGAATTTGTTTACACTGAAAATAACAGATTTTTACTAGTTAGAAAATGGTTAGAAAAATGTCGTAAATAAACACCTTTTTTAAAAAACAATAAACACCTAAAACCAGAAACCCTAGGTATAATGCACCAGACACGTCCCTGGGCCAAGAAACTGTCCTTCGTTAACTTGGGGCAGTACTATCAAATTCCAGTTTTTTTAAGCCCAACCTTTATTTTCAGATAGGAAGTCAGACCCTAGTAATATCTGAAACTTCTCCACCAAACTCACAAGACTGAGTTTTTTTTTTTTTTTTTTTAAAGGACTTGAGCA
The DNA here is from genome assembly GCA_016271365.2 of Neoceratodus forsteri. NCBI lineage: Eukaryota > Metazoa > Chordata > Ceratodontiformes > Ceratodontidae > Neoceratodus > Neoceratodus forsteri. Next base: position 1,078,944,502 of record CM057454.1, on the reverse strand, counting down.
TATTGAATTTATTTTAACTAAAAAAATCATTCATCGGCCAGGGGGTGGGGATGCGGGGTGTAGATCCCTCACCAACATTTCCCTTCCCACATCCATCCTACCTTAAGTACATCATTATACAATAGCAGAAAGGGTTTTGAGGCTTCTGAATGGTCCATGCCCACCTTGCACAGTGATGTAATCCTAGCACATCATTGTACCAAGGTCCAGTGCACAACTGATCTACTTGCATGAGAAATCATGCAGCCTGTCCCAGGTGTACCCAGTGTATCTACTTACTGAATGGGCATTTCAAGTACCACTCACCCAAATAATAGTGGAACTCCCCACAACAGAAACCACAAAATTATCTCAAACTGCCGCTGCAAGTGGCTTCAGGTTTAATTTCATGATTCTAGGGGCGCACGCTCAACTGCCCGTTTCTCAGAAAAATCGAAAACAGCGGAGTTTTCTTTTTATAGTAAAACAAGTCTGCTTACTACACAAATACCTTAAGACATCATAAATACATATTATCTCCTAGCACTCTCACCCCACTATCTGGCTCACTCTCATTCCCTGCTAACCAGATGGCTCATAACAGAAGCACAGTGTGCGTGGCTTGAAACCCTACCCACTCCACATGTCTCTCGATCACAGTGACTAAGGCTTTTCTTAACGAGCTATGAAAATCATAAGGGGCAGCTATACTACTTCCTGTCATTGTGTGTGTGTGTGGGGGGGGAAGGGGGGTTGAGAAGCAGACACTTGCTCCTGGAGAGGGCAAAGAGGGTACACAACACTACAGCACTATTTAACAGCACCACTTACTGGCCAAATAGTGAAACAGAACTTTTAAAATGTTATATGTATACCTACTCCAATAAAAAATGTACTTTAAAAATGTAATTTTATGCATTTTTTTTAAATCTTTTTAATTTTGTCTTTACAAACAAGCCATTGTATAATAGCAATAATGCACTCCAGGGTGTATGTCGTGCTGGGATAACATCACTTTTTGGGTGTTGGATGTATTCGGCCTGCAGCCTCATGCCCAATCACACAAGATGTGATATTATCCCAGCATGACACACACCCTGCCATGCATTATTGCTTAAACAACAAATGCATTTATTTCCATTTTTCATCCCTGCTTATCAATTAGATGGGGGTGTATAGTACATGATGGGCCTAGAGTCCCTTCTGACCTAAAATTGCTCTGGTACTATGTACAGTATGTTACACTTAGGCAGGTAGGCTTCTTGCTCCTAGTCTAGGAGAAATGCATGTTTCCAAATGAGAGTTTTGAAATAGTAAATGGAAAGTAGGTAGATATTAGTGTCTGGAGTTGGAGCTTTAACAGTAGCATATTCATTATTCTGACACTACAAAAGAATTCTCCTAGTGGGCTTCCAGGAAATAGAAACTTGCTGACAGGTATAATGACCTCCGTGTAAAGCCGGAAGTGTCATTAAGCTGCAATAGATGTTAGAGGTATGTTATTACTCTGGCTTTATACCATTAAAGTGTTAGGCAATCAAATTGAAATTCTCAAGAACACCAGCATCAAGTTAAAATCAAGCAGCTGTATTTTGAAAAGAAGTTTTTAGCATAACAGTCAGCAGTCAGCACAAACAATATCAATATACCCATTTGCTTTTCATTTTATTTCATTCCTGAAGGGAGATGTGCGTTTTTTAAGTTTTCAAAAGTTCATGGTCTCTTGCCGCACCCACCATAATGAAACTAAGCATATTGGTGTGGTGTGGTGTAATGCCATGCTGTTCACCATCGGAAAAGTGTGCTCACACCATCTGCACACATCTGCAGTATGATGCAGTAAAAACTAACCTTAGGGGAAGAAATGTTTCAGAGCTGCAGGTGGCACCCACTTGTATTGACTTGAGTCATTAATTACAAAAAACAGTATTACAAACCGTTTTTAAAAATCCTTAGGGAATTTTAGGCTGTTGCAATTCTATTTTAATGAAAAGAGAACATTTCTTCATACTCTACTGAAGTACCTTACAGTTATTTAAACAACATTGCCTCTTGAAGAGCACAAACAGTCACCATATTTAAATGACAAGTTAGCCCAGTGGGTCCGACTCAATGACTGAACTTAGTAGGAAAGTTTTACGTCAGACAAAATAAGAAAGAAGCAAAACTACAGCAGTATTTGCTTAAAGGGAGGTAACGTCCTGCAAAGTATGTTCTATCCACTGGCACTTGCACTTACCTTTGACCCATCCAGGCTGATTATCCTGTAGACATTCCTTGTGCTGTCGTAGAAATAGGACACTGTCACGGCATGCTTGCTGGTGGGGACCCAGTTCTTCTTGGTGTTCGGGTCAATTTGGAAGACATGAGCTCTGGTGCTGAAGATGGGCTGCTCCCTGAAGGGAAGAAAGTAGAAATGATGAATCTGATTTGGCCGCAGAACCATTGTGCCAGAGTGGACAGGGGGGATTCAGACCACCTGGGTGTACAAACTAGTTCACTTTGCATTAGTAATACTTCCCTCAGCTTTAAAGACAATGTGAACAGCAACGCTGATACCAGCAGTGACAGCGTAAGCTATTACACTGAAGTACCAGCTGTGTGGTTGGGTGGATGGTGGGGGGGGGAGAGGAAGAGACAGGGAAGGGCATGCACACTCACAGACATCTAAATATAGATACTAGAAACAGCAATCTATCAACCCCACCCCCACCCATCTGTCTACCCCGTTAACACAGCCTGTCATCATTAATATAACTGCAGTTTTACCCTATTACAGCACACATCGAAGCATGCATTTGACTGAAGCACTGTATGGAAACCCAGCAGGCATTTATTTCACCACACTTCACCATCTGAAAATGAACTGCTCTGCTCCCTCTGCTTGCACTTTTACTTGGGCATTTGCAAATGGCACAGACAAGTGCTTTGAAGCTAGCTCCCTCTACAGTTAAAAAAACATTATTTATAGTTAAAAAAAAAATCATTTTTATTTAAAAATTCAATTTTCTGAAGCAATGCATCCATTTTAACATTTAAAGTTTTCCTGTTGAAGAGAGTAATAATGTATCCAAGGCTTAATTAAATTATTTTTAAAAATGGATGCTTTATGTCACAAACCTATATGATACTTAATTCTATATTTGTGCTTCTTCTAGAAGTAAGCTTATACATGTTTGCTTGTTTTTTCACAATTTATATTTAGAACACAAAAATACTTCTCCCCACAATGAAAGAAAGAAAAAAAAAAAAACTTCTAGATCCAGTTATAAAATGGTCAGTTATCAGAAAGAAGTTACATAATACTAAAACATCTGGGCAGACGGGGTGGGCCAAGCGGTCTTTTTCTACTGACGTATTATATGTTTCTGTTTTAAACTTATTAATAGTAATTTCACTGCAGAAACAATAGAATTCATTGCTGTATGTTGCAAGAACCGATTTCGTTACAGTGATTTATTATTCTGCTACTGTCTGACCCAGTTAAGCTACAGAAGTTGCACTATGTTGCTCCGTACAATTATAGGTTACAGATGTTAAGGTTGTGAAATTAGACACCCATGCCGGATTGCGAAAAGACCAAAAATGGCCATGGGACTTGGTCCTGTGCTGCAGTCTGCTGATGCAGATAAAAATCTCTGCACCGGTGGACAGTCCTATTTTCAGCCCATGGTCTGCATGGGTGGCAGGCGCAGCTGCAAAGGATGTTCTGCCTGGTCCAACCAGGCGTAATATTTTGGTGCAGCTGTACCGAAAAATGACCACAAGCTACTGTAAATCATGGTGCTGGCCATAAAACTGCCCCATTTTTGGAAATCTGGCAGTCGCACTGAAATTGCTGTTCCACACGTGGAGACCCACTTGTGCCAGTTTTTCCCCACACTTGTGCTAATTTCTGGGGATTTGGAAAATCCAGCTTCAAACCAGAGTAGCTAAATGCCCAGATATGGCCTGGGGTGGACTTCCATTTGTAGTGTACACTGTATGTGTATATGTGTATATGTGTATATATATATATATATATATATATATATATATATAAAATTGAAAAGGTTTATGCTGTGCAGTACCCATGATTCCTAACACTATGCCACCTGTGGCAGAAGAAGCCTACAGGAGACTAGTAAAGAAATGCAGCCAGTGCCATCTGCACAATGCCTGGTCTTTTATTCACGAGCATCCCTATAGTAGTTGAAACCAAACCACCACCCTAGACTAAAAACAGGCATGTACACTGTGATGTAATTACATTTTGAAAGAGAAGGGAATTTCATAAAAACAGGAGTGAAGTTCACATTTTCTTGGGGACACACAATGAAATCCTGTATTCTGAGCACCTTCACAGATGAGCAGATTATTTATCCTAAATAGTAGGCATGCAGTGTTGGAATTACAGGGGGGCTTTGCCCCCCCCCCCATAGCTCTCAAGGGAGCCCTAGTAGCGCATGCATCACTGCCACTGACATAATGGGAAGGGGAGCTCAGTTTAAAGATAGCACCCATACACACCCAGCTACCAAAGCTCATAAAGTGTAATTCCAACACTGCAGCCCTCCCTCCTTTTAGCAGCTTTCATTTACATCAGTGGTACACAAAATCAGTGACTGCTGTACAGAAGATGTGCGCAGTAAAAAGAAGAGCAAGTTAAGGTCAAATTCTGTTACTCATGTGAGCGAGGGGGCCTCCTCACAGTTGTAAGAATGGATCAGTGACACATCGTGCAATAACTCAAACAGGAGCCAGGAAAGCTATAACTAAGAATTAAAGGAACTTTCACCTCCTCTTAGTCTACATTGGGGTGAACACTTTGCAGGATTTCTCACAGAACAATTCCTGAGCTAATCCTGTTAGGGCCTAGAACCACTCACAGCTTTCCACATCAACATTCTCTTCGTTTTTTCCTTTTTAGAAAAAGTTAAATTGATTGCCATGCTGGCCCATCATTATCTAAGTGAACAGGGGCACCAGTGGACAAATAGTTACAGAGACTGACCAGTACTGAAACTGAATAACTTGCTCTACAGTCTCATATAGGAGGCAGTATAGCATAGTGATTAAAGAGCAGCTGACACCTTCAGGAGAACCTTAATTCAGCCTAATATTTAGATACAGTTCAGCTTGTGTTTCACATTAGTTCTGTATTTTTCCTCCCAATTATTTATTACTGAGGTCATTTGCATGAAAACAGAATCTTTGCTCCTGAAGAGTTCATTCTCTCCCATTAGTCATTCCCTACCTAAGATCATAATGCATTGCTTGTGACATCACAGTTACTCCCATGACAACTAATTGTGATGTCACAACAGAGGATTATGACTTGAAGTAGGAAGTATGCTATAAAGGCAGATGAGCTCTAAGGGAACTCTAGGAGACAAAGATCATCCATTAATGTAAATTTACTCGGGTAATAAAAAAATGGGGAGGAGAAATATATACAACATACATAGAATGCAAACAGAATTGTGTCAAATTATTATGTTTTTCAAAGTTTTCTTTGAGGCATCAGTAGCTTTTTAAGGGCACTGAGATGCAAACCTAGATACCTGGGTTTGAATCCCATCAGCCCCCACTTGCATACTGTGCAACCCTAAGCAAGTCGCTTAACTTCCTTGTGCTCCAGATCACACCTGGAAACGAGCTCTGGCTTAGTGTGCCTTTCCTGATTAATCAATTTCCCCCCTTTCCCATATAAAAACCTACTCACTATCCACACATTTCCAGTGGTTTAATTGGAAATGTTTAGGTGGGGTAACTCTCACCTCTAGATTTGTAGGTGGGGGAAACAGTCATCTTTAGGTAGTGAACCTCATCTGTATTATTCAGTTGAGAAAGATGACAGAGGTGCAAGAGGTCTAAAGTAATACTGTAAGAAGAGCGGGGGAACAGAGCTCCTGCCCGTTTAATCCTTGCACATGTTCACTCCACAACACTGTACTTGCAGTTGAAAGAGGCATGAATGCAGGTCTCAGTACTGTGGGTATAAATCATTAGGCATACTGCAGTACTAACAAACTTGGTTGCTATACCCCCAAAAAACATATGGTGCTGCAGGAGGCAAGTAAATGAATCTGGTTTTACATGGTGTCTTTCATACGCACCATATCCCAAAGGGCTTTAAAAGCTATGAGCAACTGGCAGCAGCAATCAGGCACACAGCAAGGGGTTGGATAAAATCAAGGATGGCTAATGAAAGCTGAGGAGAAGGAACTGATTACACAGAAAGTGAGGGTGTTGCGCCAAGGAGGTTTAGTGACTTGCTCAAGGTCACAGTTAAGTTGCCATGGAGAAACTCTGACCTGGGTCCCCAGGTTCACAGCTCTGCTTTCTACTCACTAGACTCGAGTTACGGTAACTGGATGGCAATGCAAGCTTGGGCACTGCTTCGTATAAAAAGGATATCTCGCCTTGAAACATCCGTGCTCAGCAAGTAACAAAAATCCTTTCCCTATTTAACACTAAACGACTATCACATCAGTTTAGTTTATAATGGATTTTAAACATTTATTCAGGATATGATCTCTGGGATGTCATCTCATTCACAGGATAGTTCTGCTTAAACAGCAACTCTATTATAATAAAAAGCTTAAAACCACTAGCTTTACAAGCTCAAATGGGCAGACTGGGTGGGCCATTGGCCCTTATCTGCCGACAGTATCTATATATTTACACCAATTATGTTTTAACTTTGTTGTTTTCTAGTTATGTTATTTTTTTTCTACTTTCCCATGCTGTTAGTCAAATAATATAGTAGATAAAGCAGCAATTATTTCTTGGAATCTTTCAAAATGTATCCGACTCTTTCCTGCTAACCACACAGTTGCTGTTTGTAACATCACAGTCTGTTGTCATGGTGAGCACTATGATGTCATAAACAAAAGCACTGTGAAGTTAACGGGAGAGGCAAATGTTTTCAGATGTCTTCTATACACTTTTTAGATGGACTACCAAGATGTGCTATAAATCTTGGAAAGGAACACTGTAAATTGTAAACAGCCGAAGCATCTCGTTTATGAAAGCACATGCCGAAGTGCAGAATTGTGCTTTAAGGAACCATGTTTACAAAAACAGCAATTGCTACATGTGAAAGATGCAAAATTGCAGCTGCATTTATTAGTACACAGTAAAAAAGACAACTGAATGACTGCCCTGATGGCCCAGCAACAGTAGGACATGCTGCTCCGCGGGCAGTCTGAGTTTGGAAACCAGCCTTGGAAGCTATATCTGGAGGCAGGCCAGACAGCAGCAGCTGTCGTTTGGCAGTGTGTTACAGCTGCCAGTGAGGGTTGGCATTGGGCACTGGTGCCACAGCAACCCCTGCAGTGGGCCAAGAGAGATTGCTCCGTCCACAGAATGCCCACACCGAGGAAGGAGGGAGAATAAATCCATTTGCCATTTTTCTTGACAGGACCCAGAAGCCCCCAGGTCACCACAGGATCCTTGTCTACACATGTGAACCACCTCAGGATACAGCAATAGGACTGGCCCACCACAGCCCCTCTTACTATTGAGGGAAAGCTGTATGGAAGACAGACCCTGACTGTCAGGAATATTGGGGGGGGGGGCAGACAGACATCAGCCCTAATTGGGGTATATCCCTGAGATAAATATTTTCCAGGGATAAAAACCCCATTAAAAAATTAGAATATACAGCAAAAACACTCAGTACATTTCAATCTAAACAAGATACAATTTACCAGAGGCATCTATGAATCAACACTGCATTTGCAAATCCAGACTGGGTTCCAATATTACAAATTTTTCTGGGAAGTCTATGCATGGAGGACAGAGGCCAACAGCAAGTGCTTTAGGTGAGTCTTTCCCTAGGTACCACCTTATAATCTAATGTCACCCAATTTACATTAAGAGTCCGGCAGTATTAAAAAATTAGTTACGTATCTGGCAGCTGTACGGTTGATTACAAAGAAAAATTAGCCATTTACATGGCCACTAATATTGCAGTAGTATTCCAAATGACAAGTATCCAGAATCAATATTCTTGCCATGTAAACACCAGCATTTCAAATATGGTGGCAGTAGTCCACAAATGTATTTGACTGGTAACTGAGCAAGGTGGACCAAGGCATGCAGTAGGTCCTTTTTTCAGCCATGACCTTGGGGAAAGGTTACAACACAGTGGTACAAGTACATGAGTGAAGACAATACTATAGAACTAGAACAGTTAATACAGTATCCAGAGTTACGAGGCAAGGAAGAAACAAACAAACAAACAGGGATGACAATAAATCAGTCTCCAGAGCAGTAACATACAGGTATAGAAATGAGGTGGCATGTTAGTATTTGAAATACTACTGGAATATCCCATTATTCAAAATGCTAGTGTAGGAGCAGTCCCTGGGGGACTGAAGCCCTCCTAAAATTCTATTTTTGATTACATCCTCCCACTGTTCTAGACGAATATGGGGTAACCCTTGCCTCAGTGTTTGCGCACAGAGGTTCTTTGTCTTTTAAATAGTTTTTTATTTTAATGGGTTCACCACAATATATCCAAGGCACACTGCCTTAAGGGTAGCTGGTCCATTCCACTGGGGTGTCAAACAGACGAGGCATACTGATGAGTCCTGGTAGGACGAAACACGTGTCTATGTCTTCTGTTAGCACCCTTGCAACTGTGTGAGAGGGCCTTTCGCACCATGTCAATTCTGCTTAAAGTTGGACCAGCATAACATTCTGTGGTGATTTGCATATGCAGCCCATGATGCTTTGCATTGTGGGGGCATGTGTGATTTGTATTTTCTTGAAACTTGGCTTCCAGCCAAATGCCCTTTGGGTAACCCTTGCCTCAGTGTTTAGCACAGAGGTTCTTTTTTGTTATATTATATTAATATATATATATATATATATATATAATATATATATATATATATATATATATATATATATATATATATATATACACACACACACACACACACACACACACACACACACAGCCGGTCAAAAGTTTTAGAACACCCCCATTTTTCCAGTTTTTATTGAAATTTACGCAGGTTAATGTCTCAATGTACTCTGAAATTAAAGCATAGAACAAATAAACAACTGGAGATGAAAAAGAAATCATAGAATCATTTTGTTTAACAAAATTTAATCTAAATTTTTGACTCAAAGTAGTCACCTTTTGCAGATATACTGTAACCGCCAAACACACTCATGGCATTCTTCCTACAATGGACATCAAATATTGTTCAGGAAGTTCTTCCCAACACTGTTGCAGAAGTTCCCACAAATGTGTTGCACTTGTAGGTTGCTTTGCTTTCACCCTTCTGTCCAGTTCATCCCAAACCAGCTCGATGGGGTTTAAGTCTGAGACTGTGCTGGCCATTCCATGATTTGAAGCCTACCGTCTTGTTCTTTTCCTCGAAGGTAGTTCTTACATAGCCTGGAGGTATGTTTTGGGTCATTATCTTGCTGTAGGATGAACCCCTGACCAACTAAGGCGTGAGACCAGAGGGTACTGCATGGCACTGCAAAATGCTGTGGTAGCCCTTTTGGTTCAGGGTTCCAGTCACTCTGTGCTGTTGTCCTGTGAGCCGCCTATCATGCAAAGCTGTTGACTCTCGAAACTTGTCTTCTGATTCTGTTGTGGCTTTGGGTCTGCCAGACCTCTTCCTGTCAGAGTTTCCTCCAGTTTCCAAGTGCCTTTTGATGGTGTAGGAAACTGTACTCACTGACACCTTGGCTTTCTTTGCAATTTCTCTAAAGCAGTTTTTGCTAACCTAATCTTTTTTTTTTTTAACCTCTAGCAGTTTACCGCTTACCTTTGTACCATTTCAGGTTATCCACTGGACTTGAATTGCTTAAATTTCAATAAATACTGGAAAATGGTGTTCTAAAACCTTTGACCGGTAGTGTATGTTTTTATTAACTTAGGCCCCCCCCCCGCCCACCATTTCATTAGATCTAGAGCCTCCTCTCTACTACCGGAATATTGGGACAAGTAAGCACAGCATGTTCAATATTTGGGAAAAACACTGTATAAAGGTCTCCAGTCATTCAAGAATAGTGCACCAAGCACACACAGAGTCAAGCTTATTCACAGCAATGTTGTGTTACTGTACATATTAAATGCAAAATACTGACTGCAATACATATTAGACCAAAACAATGATGTTGTTTGGTACCTCTAGGAAATTGAGTGCAAAATCTATATTCCATAACGGTTTTCTCAGATAACAATGAAATAAAAATAATTTCGAAGCTCAAATATCTGGGTGCTTAACTCTGGACAGTATACTGTCCCTTTGCAGACCATGCAGACTACCTTGTGAAAGCAGTTGTTAGGCAATTGGGACTTCTGTATAGGTACAAAATAAAAACTTCACTTCGGAGACCAGAAGTTTCCTGTCACAAATCTCCATTTGTCAGTGATTAACTACGGTATTTTAGTTTATTTGGCGGCAAATGACAAAGCCTTGACAACAGGCAAGATCCTTCTTAATAAAGCCTGTTCATTTGTGTTAGATGTTAATAATCAAATGCATCATTGTGACTTCTATTTCTCAGTAGACTGGCTGCCATTTGATCAGAGACTACAATATTATACTAATCTAGTGGTGGCAAACATCCGTTGTTTGTTCCAAGATTGATTTACCCCCATGGATAGTTTCCCTTCTTTATAGTCTAAAAATTGTTTAAACATACTACCTCCTTTAAGAACATCTGAGAGTCAAAGGTCATTTGCATACATGTTACTACAGCTGGGTTAAAAACACAATGGGACACCTTTAATTGGGTTATTACTGTAACACATCATAAGGCTTCAGGACAGACTTGACAGATTAAAGGTCTTTTTCTGTCCTTATTCTTTCACATTTCTAAACTATGATTCTAATTCATGGAACCAACTGCCCGCTGACCTTCATGTGGTATTAAATCAGTCAGGAAAAAAAAAAAATACTGAAAGGCAGACAGGATGGGCCTAGCGGTCCTTATCTGCCGACAACTTCTAGGTTTCTATGCATTTTGAGGCAGTATAGTGCCGTGTTTAAGGCTCTGAGCTGCAAACCCACAGACCTGGGTTTGAATCCCACAGCCCTCACCTGCATACTGGGTGACCCTGAGCAAGTCACTTAACTTCCCTGTGCTCCCAGGTCACACCTGGAAACAAGCTTTGGCTTAGTGTGCCTTTCCTGGTTAAACAGTTTCCCCTTTCCCTTTGCACACATTTGTTTTTTTTTTCCTTTTGAACTCCTACTACCTTATGTGAACTGTGTTGTGTTGTGTTGCATTTTATTTTCTGTATAAGTTAAACTGTGCGGCCCTTTAACATGGCACTTGAAGCTCAAGCTCAAGATCCCTCCTGGAAATAAATACACAAGTTTATCTACACATGGCATTTGAAATACTAATGAAGAACACGGTGTAATCAGAATATGGAAGTATTTGGAATACCAAAACCATGTAAATAGGTCCTTCTCTTCTGAAAGAGAGTGGTAACCAGCCCAGTTCCTCCAATGTGATGAAGTGATGGACTTTGTTTAGGCAATCTAGAATGGCTCTGGCAATTTTGTTATAAACCTGGTTTAAGTTATTCACTTGAACTGCCCAGTCTACACACTAGTCTCTCATATAAAAGAGGGAATAAAATCTTTCTCCTGGTGTCACCCCAAAGCAGCACTTGTGTCTTTTAAGTGCCATTAGGCTACATGTTATTGTACTCTGAAGTTTGTCTATCATACCTGCATGTACTGTAAGTACTACATTTCAAAGAAGGATCAATCCCAAAATCAAGGTACTGTTTTCAGTTCACTACACCTTTCCTTATACAGTGCAGAAATCCTAAATTCATTTGGATCATCGGAATTAGTCAGAATATTTTTTGGGTGTGTGCTAAAGGACTGTCAACATCGCCAATGGCTATAGTAAATTGAATTTGGCTAACTTTTTAATGTAAATTACAAGGAGGTAGCTCAGGAGTGACCACCAGTGCTGTGACATCCAAAGCACAATGTTTTCCCTCACAGTTTGGCTTCACAGTGCTGGATTTGCAGAATTAAAATGCACCACAGGTTGAGTAAGATGAAGACTCAAAGGCCTTTAAAAAAAAAGTGTACGTAATGGGTGCGAAACATCAGGCTGTCTAATGGTTGCTGCAGCTATAGTTTTGTTGTTTTTATGTACAATAAATATTGAATCTTCATCGTACTCAACCTGTGGTGAGTTTTAATTCTGCAAATCCAGCATTGCGGAACCAAACTCCAAGGGAAAGCATAACTTTTTTATGTTCCCAGTCACCACTCTGTCTAAGGCATCTGGGCGTTATGAATTGTTACTGTTCAATTAACCTGATATAGTGGCTAATCCAGTTCTCATGTGGCTAAAAAATATGGTGCATTTCAGCCACAATGGCTAGGAGTTTTTAGACATTAAAGATAACCCAGTAAGTTTATTTTAAATAAGCAATTTTTGAAGAATTATAAAATACAACTAAAGCTGCCTTTTGGCTTCTAACAGGAGTTTATAGGACAGAACTGCAGTGTGTAATTTAATACAACAGGTTTTATTTCTTGTGAACAATTATGACAAATATTAATGGCCCAAGGATAGATCCCAGAGAACATTTTGAACCGTGGGAAGAATGGTTTCTGTGGCAGGTCATAAACTTTAGCAAATCACATATGGAACAAGCCACAATAAACCTGTAGTTAAAGGATTTTGATGCATGCCTCAGGATAGGGAAAAGCACAAAGCCAAAGGCTGAAAGGCTTTACAGTCCTAGGAAGTGCATCAAAATCCTTAAAACCACAGCCTGAAATGTTTTATTCCAATTATTAAAGGGCATTTTGAGGTTGTAGTTTATTGAAACATACAGAAACACTGTTGTCTGGCTACAATCAAGGAAATCATTTTATTCCAGAGAATCAGAACCAGTGCTCCCATATTGATTTGGCATTTTCCCTGTAACTCCAGGGTGATATTCCTGTGTTTTCCTGTAGATTACATTATTTCCTATGGAAGCTGAATTGCCCTGTTTTCCTGTATAACCAATACAAGTCAATGGGAGGAGTTTTCCTGTAGATGTCTCCAAATCCCTGTAAAATACAGGAATCTCTGTAGATATAAGAGCCCTGTCAGAACACATCGAGAGTCCCCTTTAACAGAAGTGTGACAGATTCCAAGTGCTGGTGATTGCAGCTGTGCTAGGTCAGCTCTATGCAAAAGGCTGTAATTAAGGGAGAGAGATGGGGGCAGTGCTCTGGCTGAGATGCTGACAGAATGAGTTACAAGGCCCGTTTATACATACCTGAGTGGTGTGCTTCATTCTGCACCGCATGGCTACTGCTCAGACTGCACCACCACCACTATGCTGCATTCACACAGCTGTGAGCTGCAATGTTTTTTGGGACTGTTCCAATGTTTTGACAGCACTTCTGATCCGGATTGTGGGGGGGATGTTACAGGGGTGAGGCACAGTACATGATATGTATGTAACATTACTGACATCATTAGATATCAGTACAGCAAGTCAGTATGACATTCTGAAACTGCCGTCGCTGACAGTGACCTGATGCCTAAATAATACAAATCCTCACATTATAGAACTGAGCCTTCTGGAAACCTGACTGTTCTCCCTCAGACCGAGTTTGAACTTGGTGAGCCAAGGGGTGCTGTAGGGCTGTCCCGGGACAGGTGGAGCAGCATGTTTACAGATTAGTATAAAAAGCCTGTAGCGGTACCCAAACCCACAAAAACACTGGGCTCGTTCACATGGCGACTGATGCACGTCAGCGCCAAGTAATGTGTACCGGCACTGCCTGCTGAAGCGCTGTGGAGCAGCGTTCAAACAGCATGGCACTGAAGCGCGCGAGTGTGCTCCCTGAAGTCCCGGTGTGAGGGAGAAGGTTCCTTAGGGGAAGGGGTGGTGGCGTTTGGAGGGGACATCGCCAATTGATCGGCTATGGAATTTTTTGGCCAGAGTTCAGTCAAAGGTTTTTGGTTATAGGGTAAACATAGCTGAACTCTGGGAAGTTGTTCTTTTTAAAAACTGAAGGATACAAATAGAAAAAAAAAAACACTGTCTCAGAATCGGTGCTACACTGGGCATGCACCATAAGTACATGCCCAGGTCTCGGCTCAAATCTGAACAGTGTTTTCTGATCGCCGGACCCCAAGAAACTTCCCAGTTCAACTATGTTACAACAAAAACTGCTAACTGAACTTCGAATTGAGAAAAATAGTGTGCCAGTAACACTATGAGTAAGCAGAAGTGCAGACTGTGAAAAGCCAGTCATTACACTGTGTGTGGTGCGGGCATTCAGATGGCCAAACACAATGGTGGAAAACGCCCGCACCACAACCCGATACCAAGATTGGGAATACAATGAAACGCAACCCTCAAACCGCAAACCTGTGGTATTCAGACATGCACAGCAGCAACGCCGCAGATTTGCCCATGTGAACAAGCCTTATGACTGCTGTGTGCCACACCAGAGCAACTTACAATGCTCCAGCAGCTGTTTAAATTACCAGATCTTCAACGGTACAGCTCATATGCACACCTCGTAATGGAGCATATCCAGTAGTGCAAATGCACCTAAGGAGGTAAAGACTCGACTGTGTAAACTGCAGTTCTGTGCAAAGGAACTGTAATTATGCTGCAAATACCAGGATGGCTTTGGACTGAATTTAGAGTGTGGATCAGGCATCTAACCCTGCACTGATTTAAACCACTGCTAGGTGATGGCTTTTAACCAATAAGATTTCTAGATTTGTTCTTGCCATTTTATAAAGTAAAATATTTGGCAAGCAGCATGTGGCATCAATGTAGACTAAGGCCCAAATATTCAAAGGGGTTGCACATAGCGCAACAGAGTTGCACCCCGGTGGGATACTGAAAGGGCTGCCAGGCGCAGTGCAAATCCCGATGCGCCGGGGCGCAATGTAACTGTATGCGGTGCAGATGCAGGGGCTGTGCCCATGCATATGCAGCACATCCCAATATCCAGCCCGGGATGTGCAGCGCATACATTGGTGCAACCCTACACTGCGCCACATGGGGGCTCAAAGTTGAGCCCACGAAGGGTAGGAACAGCTCCTGACCACCCACAAGTGGGCTGCTGTATTGCAGGGTGCAACACAGCAGCTGCCAGCCCACCCTGAACACCATCCACAAAGTACACATGGCTCTCTGGTAGTCTAGCGGACCCTCCTCCCAATTCTCCGATTGCTGTACATGTAGAAGAAACATTCCCCGGTAGTCTAGTGGACTCCCCTCCCTCCCAATTCCCCGATCACAGTAAAGTGCCCCAATGTAATTCCCTAGTGATCCAGTGTACCCCCCACCTCCCACCCACAGGGACCCTCGCCCACCACACACACACACCGCGCGCCATCGCCGGGCGTCTAGCAACCCATCTGCATACGACCTGGCTGCCCATGAATGACAGGTACAGTATGGGCTGTAACTCACAGAGCATACTGTACTAGACAGTACCAAATATGTGAATGACTTCATTTACATATCTGGGACTATCTAGTACAATATGCCCTGCAAGCCCTATGGTCACACACTGTGGACCAATGGGTTTACAGCCCATACTGTACCTGTCATCGGCAGGTGGTCGAGCAGTATGCAGGCGGGTTTAGTCGCCTGCTGATGACAGGGGTGGGTGTAGGGTGGGCGAGGGGTTGTGTGTGGGTTGGAGGGATGAAGGGTGCCACTGGACCACCAGGGTATTACATTGGGGTGCTTTACCATGATTGGGGAATCAGGAGGGAGGGGGGTCCACTAGACTACTGGGGAATGTTTCTTCTACATTTACCACAATCAGGGAATCAGGAGGGAGGTGGGTCCACTAGACTACCAGGGAATGATGTATTAGTCATTTACTGCAATCGCAGCTACAGGGCGGGGGCTGCCCCAGGACCCCCACTGTGCACATGTCATGCTGTGCAGGGCGCCAGGCACAAGTCGCAAGGCTGCCCTGTGCAAGGCATGCAAATGGGGCCATAATGACATGCAAATGGCCCCATTTGTGCCTTGCATATATTATGGCCTCATCTGCATGCCCTCTGCTGAATATCGTGGGTGATGCGCCTAGCGCAACTGCATTTGTGCTGGTGCATCCCCATGCTCCCTATCTGTGGCTTGCACCAGAACAGTGCCACTGTGCCATGGGCAGGCCATGCCATATTCAACGGTACTGTGCCATGGTGTACCACCGTTGAATATCACCTGGTCCTGGCCCCGGCACATTCGAGTTGCGCTGTGCCCAGGTTTGTGCCACTGCCAGGCACAGTCTGAATATCCGGGCCAATGTATTTAATATTAGTGGCCCTTGGACAACATAAACATATTTTTGGAGGCAAATTATAAGGTTTCTAGTTTGGTGGCCACTAGTTGGGTTTTTGAATCTACTTATTAATCTGCTTAAAAATTAAGTGCCAGGGCCTGCACCGGAGTCCACTAGTATTCTAGTGCTTTAGCTTCCAACCTACCTCTTTATTAATTCCTGGCTTGCTCTAGCAGTGCTTTGGAAATCAAAGCTAATTTTTCACTGCCAACCCCAAATGGTTCTTTGGCCTAGCTGTTAATGTGAGAATCATATGGGTGTTAAATCTCATTATTGCCCTGTCAGCACTCTCTCTCTCTCTCAAGGTGTTAATGCTAGCTATGAATACAACCTCCTGCTAGACCAATCAAAACAGGACAGAAGAGCAACAAATCAGCAGCAAGTAGTCTGCTATGTTTCCCTCAGGCAGGCAGTAAAAGGACAAAGGCCATGGAATCCCTTACAAAAACAGTTTCACAAAGGCTAGAAGTCTAATTTCTTGGCAGATGTTTTCAATACCAGTACTTATAATCTTACAGCATATGGTTACCCCTTGCAGTGCACGGATTTCCATCGTAACTAAAAAGCTGTTGCACCACAGTTCAAAGAGCATAGAAAGCTGTTGCACCCTTATGTGATACAGGCTTTTTTTTTTTAAACTAGAATGGAAACTTGTGCACTCTGTAGCGTTACTGTCATATTGTGTGTGTGTGTGTGTGTGTGTGTGTGTGTGT